>OY101449.1:126337484-127614319 GCA_956483635.1 Panzeria rudis
TAATATAGACTAAATTTACGTGTTAAAATATTTCATGAAACATTTTTATTTGCTTCTTGCAATTGTGAAGATGCAAATGGGGTAAATAATCTTGACAAGAATCATCTAAACATTCATTTCACACCACTTTTCCTACCAAATTTCTTCCCTGATCATAAAAAAAATTTCATGCAGCAAATTTCATAAAAAATTTCATCGTGTAAGCTTAGAATTTTTTAAAAAATACGTTTTTTTCATGAGGATATTTGTCATAACATTCTATAATAAAACTTTAAGGACATAAAAGTTCAAAAATTCAACTTAAACGCCACATATAAGAAAATACTTGAATGCATAGTGAGTACTTTTGTCTTACATGTAACAGAGATGGTATAATTGGGATGAATATTTTTTTTATTATGAAAAGTCTACATAAACGTTTTGTATAACATTAGAAATCTAGTTCTATTGTTTTTATGTGGTTAAGTAGAGTTTTAGAAGTTATAACAGTTCTGTAAATAAAAGGAAATAAGTTAAAAGAATTCATTATATTCTTTAAATTGCATACCATACAATCAGCATCCCAGCAAAAAATAATCGAAATTTTGGAAGCAGAACAAAATTGTTCATGTTATACAAATGCGTCTCACAGTAGCGACAAATGTATTGCCTGAATATAAGCAATAATGTATGGCAAGAAATGCTTAAGCTTCTTCGTCCACTTAAAAAACTAATTTTTGCATATTCACTTACAGTGGTGCATTCAAGGAAGCGCTACTGTAAGGCATTTTGCGAAGAATGACGATGGTTTACGAACCTAAAAAGACAAAACAATAGTATGATTTTATTATATACTCAATGCGCTGAAATAAGCGTTTAACAAGAAATACACCAAAGCGGGATATGGCGAACGAATATCATACAATACGTAAGTATATTTGTAAGATACACCAACAAAACTCTCCTTTAAAAACCTGCTTATCGCGAAGCACTAGTTTTTGCTGGGATATCTCGAGATCTGTAATAGATTTTGGATTAATTTTTTCAGGCGTAATAAAGGGATTCAAATAGAAGCCAAAAATGTTAATTTGAGAAAATAAAACTATTTTAATATATATTTTTAATGATACGAAACTTTTGTTTCCTAAATTTTGGCTTTTTCAGAAAATTTGTGCGTATAGCTCATTTTCAATTTTTGAAAAACTTAGAACTATCTACATTATAGAACATTGTTTTTTGAAAATTTCAAAAGTGACCGTCACAATTTGTTATGGGCCCTTAAACACAAAAAATATTTAAAAAATTTACGAATGTAGGCCATTATTGAATGTAGGGTACGTGTCCAAAATACGAAATAATTGGCGCTAAACACATTATCAATGGATTGCCTATTACGATATATAATTGAAGAGTGAAAGTGTTGAACAAAGTATTTCACAAAATATAACATAATGGAGACACTTTTTGGAAAAAAATATGCTTTCAGGTAAATTTCAAAATTTCGATTTAAGCATTTTTCCAACTTCAACTGCATATATTAAAAAAAATTTCACCCAATTTTACTTAGAATTTGTCAATAATCGATTGCTGACTTTCAATTTAAAATCCATTGGTGAAATACTGAAAAAAGTCAAGAAAATTTGTTTAAGTCAAATATCTTCTAAACTATAAGAGATACGGAAAAATATGTTAGGGCATTTTTTCTTTGTACTTTGTAGCTGAACTAAAATTGCTTTAAATTTTTAAAAGCGGATAGCAGATAAAACATTAGAAGCCTCAAAAGTTTTTTTAAGTCCCAGGTAGCCAACTTTGGCCCACTGTAACTTCGCTCGTACTTCAACCAGAACTCCACTAAGCCATGCGCTGTTAAGCTCGGCTTCTCCTCTAATGTTGTTCGAAGTTTGAGATAAATCCAATTAGCTGTTTAGAAGTTTCATATTTATTGCCATTTATTTTGCAAAAGTCCACAGTGTGAAATGTCGTAAATGTGTACTTTCACAGAAAAAAATAGACAAGAATTACATTCAATAAGACCATGTTATTAAAAAAAATATGAATTTCAATAACATTTATCTTTAACATAATAAAATATTTCGTTGTAAGTATTTCTTTTCCATGCCGGTTATTTCTTTTCTTTTTATACATAAGTACTTAAAACAAGTTGTATCCCATAAAAAAATAAATGGGATATGGCTCAGCTAGAGAGTGTATGCTTTACGTCCGGAAAGCCCGGGTTCGTATTCCAGCCATGTCAACATGTTTTTAATTTATATATATTTTTATTTTGAAATAATTCTGTTATCAATATAGGGGAATTCTTTATCACAGGAAATTTGAAAAAAAATATTGAATACCGGGATTTTTGTTATCAAAAACGAAACTTATTTTTTTCTGTGTTTGTAAGAAACAGAAATAGTGCGCTCGTTCAGTTTTGTTGTAAGCATGCTGTACTGTATACATTAGTAATTTTTTCTGTACGAACCTCTATCAAGTTTTGAAGCATCATTACAGTTTATTTTCTTTCTGGAAGAAAAAACCATTCACAATCTTCAACCCTTTTCAAAAGAAGCTTAATTTTATTTCGTGTTTTAAAACTAACATAAAATTTGTTCTATAATAAATACAAAGAGATATTCAAATACCAACAAGGCTACAAAAAAGGATTTATTTTATTAAAATATATGCATGTAAACTAAAACATCATCTGTATTTCCCAACAGTAATAACAATAAATGACTGTGAAGGGAATTGAGGATAAGAATACATATATTTTTTTAGAAAAGTTAATGATTACGAAAATGTTAGTGGAAAATACAACATAAGTTGGATATATACATATATTATTATAAAATGTTGAAGACCAATACGGTTATTCATTAATTTTTTGGATGTTGACCAAAAACTTAATATGAGATATTATCACAAATCAAATGAAGGTTTCTACGCAAGTTTCTTTATAAATCATTGAAACATATTCTTTTAATAAATTGATGATAATTAGAAACGAAAAATATTAATTGGGTCCAGTGAGATGATAAATATCCGACGTCCTATGCTTCTAAATTGAAATACAGAATATAATATAGATTTATAAAAAAATCACAAAATTCATAAAACAAAAATTTTTTAGAACTAATTTTTATTGTGTAAGGTGCTATTTCCCAAATTAGTCCCCCTATTATGGATGACGTCGTCGATGTCACTACAAAATCAAACATTTGTTACTTGTGTACTCATTGTTGACAACAATTGACGACTACTGACAGTCTTTTACAATTTTCTAATGCAAATGAAATTAGCCGAGCATGTAAATATTAGTCAATTGCTATCAACAAAGAGTAGGTTATACTCAGAAAGAATCAGGCATGATTACTATACCAAGAAACAAGGGAAAAGTTAACTGTTTAATTTGTCGCCGTACACAGCAGAACATAGCAACGGCCCTTTCGGAAGATGCTACACTTCCATCATCACGTCTCATGTATATTTTGCTTCACATCACTTCTGAGGTGGTTCTATTGTATTTTATTTCGATTCTTATACATGGGTAATTCCATTCAGCCGGGTGTGACTGTTTTACACACATTTTTTCTTATAAATCAAGAATATAAAATTTGTGCTTAAAAAAACGTTGCGGCTCGCAAAGATATTAAGCTTAAAGTCGTTGAATAATGGGTAGACACTGAAAGAATACGATTTCGGCTCAGAATGGTTGTCAGAAAGCTGCAACGGGTGTGACTTTCAGTATAAATTCTGTAAAATTTTTACTATAAGGTATAAAATAATTTTGGTATACATATCTGTTCAAAATGTTTTTAATTGCATTGTGTATTTACTGTTTGACAAAAAATTATTTTTCATATAAAAAAAAAATTTTTGAAATAAGACGGGTGTGACCGACGGGTGTGACCTAGTACGAAAATTTACAAATTCGAAGAAATAAAACTTTTATTGATTCAATTAATATAAATAATATAAAGATAAGCTCATAAGAAAATAATAAGTCGTTATATTATTTGCTATCCTTTCTATTATTGACAGCAGAATACTCTAGCTGAATATTTTTTTTAAATTCAATAAAAAGCAATAATTGTATACTCCTTTCAGAGACAATGGTTGTTATTAATAATGAGAAAGGGAATAAAAGAATCTGAAACAAATATTAAACATACAAAATGCAAGAAGCACGATCATTTAAAAGTTCCTCAAATTTATTTTAAAAAAATATTAAATAGTCTTTAGGCCTAATTAGCTCATTTCAAAATATACAAAATACAAATTTACATTGGCCATACAACAAAAAAAAAATTATTAAATAGTGTATTTATTTGTTTTTTCTATAATTGTCATTCTCTAAAAAATATCAATTGAGAGATTTTTATTAAAATTGAGAAAACTATTTTTTCCTTGCATAGCGCCATTTTACGTGGAATCACTCATATACAAATTTTTCATCAAAATCGCGGCTTCCAAATATGGCACTGTAATATTCTGCTGAGTACGGTGACAAATTAAATTGATGATAATTTTTCCCAACAATTTTCAATAGATTACAAATGTTTATTTAAAGTTTGTCTTTAACGATAAAAAAACAAAAACTTAGTAGATATACTTAAGCCCCTGCAACCATATTAAAGCAAAATTATAATAACCATTTTTATTATAATAAATATAGTTGGCTTAAAGTTCAAAAGAACAGTCATAAACCACAAAATGGATGAACTAGTTTTAGTTTTCAAACTATTTTAGATTTCAAAACGAAAAGAAAAAAGCTGAAAGTATGTTGCCATTACGTTTCTTAAACTAATTACAAAAATTAGCAATAACTGTTTTAATAAAAACCATTTTACTTAAATTTCTCCTGTTCCATTAGAAAAGTTCAACCAAAAAAATATGCACTTAATGAGTTTTATCTTTAAACGTGCTGCTTCTACTGTTACGGTACTTTGTTCACCTTTTGCACGTAGTTGTCCTGTATTGAAGTTCGAGTAGTATTGTTATGATAACAAAATAGAGAATATCTAATTAAATTTTTATAAAAAAATGTTTCTTAACTGTCATGAAAGAGAAAAGTTTATCATTTGTTTTTATTTTGTATATAGATGCTCATTTCCTGCTGGTTATTCGCTGTTTGGTGTTCCAATTTAGTTTAAGTGCAAAAATTACATAGAAGATCATATAAATTCTCATGCAGCAGCAAAACTAATAGAATGAAAAGGTAACAAAAATAAAACAAAATACAATGTAGAACAAAGTAAAAGAAAAGCAGAGCATGAACGAGAGATAAAAAGATAAAATTAAATGTTTAGCTATATTTAAATTTACATTGTTTGGATAGTAAATATATTATACCACCTTTTGAGGAAATGCAGTATACAAAACTTTTAAATGTTGGTGTAATGCGACTTATGCAGCTAGAACTACTGTATTAATATATGTACAATAACAGTGGTCTTCAAAAAAAATCAGTCTTCGAAAAATATGTTGGAATATGAAGGGTTTAATGCCTTTCACTAAAATTCGCTTTCAGTTTTTTTTTCTATCACGTAAAGATTTTTTTAATGGGCTTGACTAATATGACTCCCGAAATAGTGCAGTCACGATAATATTAACCAAAAGGATGCGGAATAATATTAACTTTGTGAATCTAAATTGATTATTAGGTCAAGGTTCGTAACGTTATATTCAGAAAGAATTGGGCATGATTAATATTCCAAGGAACAAGGGAAAAATTAACATCAACTTAGTTCTTCAACGTACACAGCAGAACAGAGTAGCGCCAAGTGGTGATAAGCAAATACACGTGAGCACTGACGATGGAAGTGTAGCGGCTTCCGAAAGTGGCGCTACTCTGTTCTGCTGTGTACATTGAAAAAGTAAGTTGATGTTAATTTTTTCCTTGTTCCTTGGAATATTAATCATGCCCAATTCTTTCTGAATATAACGTTACGAACCTTAGCCTGCATAAATCAAACCTTCCTAATGTGCATATACATAATTTTTTTACCATTTTGAAATATTATAGACTTTATTAGATTCTTTTACAATTTTGAATGCATAAGTTTTTTGCAACATTACTACAATAATAATATTTCCGAAAACTGCGAATCAAGATTGCAAAAACTGAATTAGGGAGGGACCTGATTGTATAAATCTCTATACTAAAGTGAAATTTATATGAAAACAAAAACTAAATTTTAAAAATTTGTTTTTGTTCTTCATATGAATTCATCACCAAACAAACGAATTAACAGATATATCCACGTACTGATTTGCTTTTAAAAATTTTTTAAATTCTATAAAGAACAGAAACAAATTTTTAACATTTTTTTAAATATCGCTTTTGTGACGTATTTTATAAAATTAAGCATAAAATTTAAAATTTCAAGAGCAACCTTTAAGAAGGATTAATAAATTTAATTTCAATAATATATTCTTTAAATATAAAAGCTCAAATATATTTTATAAGAATGAGCAAACTTCCCCTTTAACTTAAACACCGTTTTTAGCAAATTCCAGCTTAACAAGAGTAAAATATATTCAGTATGAAAGCCGTTTCAACTTTCTTTTTATAATGATCTTTTTGTTCCAACAATTTTGATGTATTTTTTATAAATTTTAGATTATTCCATCAATTCTTAAGAGATTTTTTCCATCTGCAAGAGTCCATGAACAAGTTTAACTAAATATAAAAAAAATTTATTTTTTTCATACATACATACATGTTTTTTTTTTATTTACTTTGGTTTTTCATAGTTTTCTATTAAGCTGCTTTATAAAGTGCTAGCAATTATTTTCCATTTAACGTGATGTTACAGCTGCAGTAGCCCAAGAAACAAGAGTTAACAAAAACCTAAAGAAATTCTACACATTCAGCTTTAAAATATACTTTAATTTTAGAACGAACTAGAGAGTATCCCAACAAAGACTATTAAGCTATTTTCCACTCTTTCTCAAGACAATAACAAGGGAAATTTTCGGATTATCGTATAATCTGAATTAGATGTTAATTAGAAATAATTTAAAAATGGTGTCTTCTTAATTTAAAAACGAAAACAAACCTTGAAATATTTAATTAATTTTTTAGAAATTAACAAATAACAAAACACACAAGTTGAACCAATTTTGAGAAAAACAAAAAAGGTTAATGAAAAACATTTTTGAACTAAAAACACTATTTATCATTATGTCCGTAGGCTTGCTGGCTATATATATGAGTGTGCTTGTATCTGTGTGTGTGTGTGTGTGTGTGTTTGTGTCTACGTCTGTAGTAAATGAAATATTTAGTATGCATGGCTACTTCGACTGCAGTTTAGTAACTAAATATAAATTTTTAGAAAATGTTGTATATTGGACTGCTTGCTGATAGAAATCGTATTTAAGTAACTTTACACCAGCTATATCGTAATCTCAGTCCAAGGCTCAGTGAGGTTAGTACTGAAAAAATAAACAGCAAAATATTTTATATTCTTATAATTGTTTTTTTTTTAAGACAAAAAAAAACTTAAAGGAAGAAAAAGGTAACGTACCATCTTGTAAAATGTATATTAGAAACTGCATAGAAATGAAGTAAATTTTATACGTTTTGGAGGGGAAAATATCCCTTTTTCGTCTCTCCTGGACCAGCGCCTGATTAGCATAACTGTAGTATATTTTGCCCTATTCAGTAAATAAGAAAAACCATATTCGACAACAAAATTATTTTTAAGCCGAGCAAGCTATGAGATATAAAAAGCAGAAAAATTGTATTAGCTCAAACTTTGGTGGGCATGCGATACGCCTTAATTTTGACTGATTGATGTGAGATTGCTTGAGGTAGTTTTTTTATAAATACTCATCGGTTTGGGTTATGAGACTTTAAGAAATCTAAATATAGTAGAGTATACCTTTGCCATGAGCTCACATCTTTGTTAACATATCTATATTGACCATTTTATTTTTTCCATAAACGGCTTAGTATATAAAAAGTTTGTTTTTGAACTTATGCCATTATTGCTCCTGAGTACATATTTAATTAACATATTTCATTAGCGCCAAATTTTGTATCTTCCGGCTTTAAGTGTTAAAAACTACATTACAGCATTCAATTCTTTATAATTACGAACGTATAAAAGCTTAATAGCGTTATAAAATTATATCATGCTCAAGTAATAAAAAAAACTACAACGTAAACTATAAGAAGGTGTCAGAAAATATAGTTTTGGCTACTGGTTTAAAGTAGAAATATATATTATTTTAATTTTATGTTCTAAAACGCTTTTATAGCCTTTTCGTATCTTTGAAAATCGTTTAAGTAGATTTTAAGATGTTTCGGCCATTAACCTAATTTTGTCGCCTTCTTTGGCAATAAAATGAGGAAAATAAAAATTAAAAATTAATGTTTTTTCTTTAGGGCTTTCTTAGTTTTTATAATTGCCACTTTTTGCATTTGCTGCTTACAGTGGGCGACACAAAATGAAATAACTAAAAGCTAAATTTTACAATGATGGCAAAGCAATAAAAATGTTTTATATATTATTTAATACTTACAATTTTTGTGAGATATTTTGGGAAATATGATTTGTAAAATGAAAATTTGTTGTGGTAAATTTTTGAGGCAAATTTTGTATCAATTGTCTTCTGCGTACTTGTCCTATGGCTGATGTAAATGGGAGTGGTGAAAATAGGAGTCGTGAGCGTTGAAAAGAGAAAACATCAGTTAACTAGAACATATATGTTAAAAAATGCCCTCACTGTACAAATGGATTTTCCCTAATCAAAAATATTTTTTTTAAATACAGTAATTTGACTAATCTTAAAGAAACCACCACTGAACAAATACCTTAAGTTTAGGTCTAGAGTCTGTCACTGAGTATCTAAATTATATCAATTGATCCCCTCCAATAACAACGCAGTGTAAAAGTAGCAGGTGCCTTTCATATAAAGTTCCAAAAGTGCAAGCAGTTGCTAGTAATTGGGAACAAATTCACTTTCCTCTAAGGAAATTAATGTAATTGACGAACAAGCTCACAAAATAAATTTACATTTTAAAAATTTCTAAAGCTAAAATTTACCTGATCAAAGTTTATTTAGAACATAAAAATTAATAAAAATGCATGCAAAAATAGTATCAGAAAACTTTGTTAACTTTTATAAATAACGAAATCATAATATCTGTTTAAAACACTTAAAATTCTTTATATAAAATCATAAATTATTAATAGGTGTCCTTTTTGGTGTGCTAAAAAGACTTAAGGATGTACAAAAATCAGGGCAAAAATAAAATAAACAGAATATTATTATCGCATTCCTAAATAACATCGTAACTAAAAATTCATATAATTTAAATATTTAACTAAATTTTTACTACTAGTACACACATCTCTTGCTGTTGTATTTTTCGCAACACATTGGCAATGCAGTGAAATGATAAAAGCTAGTTTTGAAACAAAAATTTTACCCTTCCCCTCAATCATAATACCAACCCAGCTTCATTATATAGTAGTTGTTTCTTTTGGTAAGCAATTTTTAATGAGTTACAGTGTTAGCAAACACCAAATGGGCTTGCCATGAAGAAATGGTATTGCTGCAAAGTATGGTTGACATGAAACAGGACAGAACTAAACAAAACAGGCTGGAAAATGCTGACAAGTTGCAAGTTTCAACACCCATCTCATTTAACAACCTGACTAATATGTACAACGCTATACTATATGGTATATAATGACATTTACACACACATGAATGCATACTTGCACCCGAACATTTTCGCTAACGTATTTTCACACATCCCCTTGTAAATGCAATTCTCGTACTACGTTTAACAAACACATACTCTTTTGTTACAGTTCCAGCAAAAGGACATTGAAGCAGTAAAATAACACAATTTAACACAAACTCGCACATTTCTGTATTTGCAAGTATGTGTATGTAATTACCCTGTAGTCCCTCTTTTTTTACTGACAAAATTTTCATCTTTGTTGTCTGCAACACAATCAATGATTTGTCGCCTATAAAACAAATTTAGATATAAGTATGACGACAAGGTAGATTTTGAAAATGTGTGCTACAAAGCCTTATTGAAGACAAGATGAAGAGCAATTGGGTGCATTAAGACGTCTTTACAGTTTTATTGCCTACAACAAGAGTAACAAGTGTATCGAAGTTGTCATGTTTACAGTTTTATTGCCGACAACAAAAGTAAAAGCTGCATCGAAGTTATCATGTTTACAGTTTTATTGACAACAATAATAGTAAAAACTCCATCGAAGTTGTTGTGCTTCCATTTATTCATATTAAAGAGTTTAAGTTTACCTTTAAACGTGTTTTTATATAAAGTTTTTTGAGTAACTCGATAGGCTAGTAGGTAGCGTGCTAGCCTATCGGTGTGGAGTTTGATTTTAATACTACACTTTTTTTTTAATTTCATTATTATTCAACTACGACAATCTAAGTAGCATGTTACCAAGGTTGTCATCAACAACTTGCATGCCCTCTGTTCGAAAACTTCGTTAATAGTTGGCTTGGACTGTCGTTAATTTGTTTTCGCTGATAGATACTTGTTTCGCACATACATCGATGATGTCTCGAATAAATGGCCTACGGGATATTGTATTTAAACAGCATTATGGCATATTTAAAAAGACAATTGTAATTAATTTCTTTTGTTGGGTTAGATGTTCTATTGTAAGTAATTGCATACACACACTCACACATACTCATTATCACGTTTATATGTATTGTAGTGGTATGTTTGTAGGTGAGAAGTGCAAAGGGGATGCGGGATTGGAAAGCGTTTAGAAATGTATGAGTTGGTTTTGAAATAGAGTTGACTTGGTGCCAGTAGAATTAAACATGACACAATGCAGTTTTAAATAGTTGTATTGTCAGCAAAAGGCAAAGTGACTTTCATAAGCAAGTTTTCAATGTGTAGTCACTATAATGAAATGTGAAAATGCTTAATAGCAAACAGTGGTTAAAAGTTTTCAGTTGCAGTTATTAAAATCATTTTTGTATTATTTACAAAAGTTCAGGCTAACAAACGAAGATCAAGGATTTTCTCATCTAACACCAGCTCAGCATAACAAATAATTTCTGCTTTGTACAGAGACTTTCTTCTGAAGTATTTCCAAAAGTAGCTTCGCTTTCTAAAGCACTTCTTTATCGACGGCCTTTTCAGCCAGATGATGGAAAAATTATTTAGCAAGTTAAGTTTTGGAAAAATTTCAGAGAAGAAAATTCTTGCGCCCCACTGTGGTTCCAATTGGAAAAAACTGTAATAAAAATGTCTGTTTGAATCTGGCGATTCGAACATAAATATGTAAAATATGTAAAAACCATATAAAAGGACCCATCTCTTAAGAATGTCTAAATTTACACCTCTTGAAAAACACGTTCAGATACAGGATGTCAAAGTTGACTACCTCTGGCTTGAAACTCTTTGTCGCCCTCTTAACTTTTACAAATATTATCCGATTTTGAAAATCTGTTGTAAAGTTTATAAGCAGATAAAGGAAAACCTGTTTTTTCTTTTAGATATCTTTTATATTTTCAAAGATATTTGACCTTGAGTTTTAAATTTTTAAGTTTTAGCCTCGACTTTGTTCTTTATTTCGTCAATATATCCGGAAATAGCAAAGTTAAAATTTTCAAACCAAGGAAAAATTTTATGATTTTAACACAATCTTTGATAACACGCAGAAGCAATTTTTCACTTATGTCAATTTCTCTAGTCGTGAAAAAGGGTTAAAATCAAGACTTTGAAATTAGAGTGAAAATTGGCTAAATTTTGACAAAAATAGAGACGTTTTTTGTTAATTTTCAAAACTAAAATTTTTATTTTAAATACTTTAAAAGATATACTTCCATTTACCATTGGACGAAAATTGTGAATTTCGCCACGAAAATATAAATTGATCGCTTGAAAAAAGACATCCATCGCGTTGTTCAAATTTCTCTATAAATTATATTAGACATATTTAATATAATTAACAGGGAAACCGGAAATATGCTCTAAAAAATGTGTTTTATGCGCATTATATATGCACTAAAACCTTAAAAATATGCTCCCAAAAATTAAAAAAAATATGATCTTACAACTTTATCATTTCGTTTATAATTTATATAATATTCATTTCTGCCACTAGGAATTTTATAAATATATTGATGGCATACAATAATGTCCAAGAAAATAACGTATATTGACATTATTTCCACTTCCAATATTAAATAGTGTCCATGTGTGTCAAATAGTGGCTTCGCAGAGTCAAGATTTTCCGCTTAGTCAAAAATCTAAACTCTGCGAAGCCACTATACGACATCCCCAGAGAAGAAACCAACTAATCCCGGCCAAAGCGCGGCTACGCAATTCATCTTTACTCTGCTGTACCATTTGCATGGACTTTATTTGCATTTGTTTATGGACATTATTTTTCTTGAGTGTAGAAATAACGTCCATGAACACTATTTCATTGAACATTATTGCATGTCACCTATATATTCTGGTTCCTTATGGGTATGGGACTCGATTTAACAAATCCATCCTGGTCGCATCAAGATCCCAAATAATTTTTGGACTTAAATGTTTACTATTTTTCTATTAAATGCAAATAATCCAACAATCTTGATAAATTGTTAATTGCTCAAAGATCCTAAAAATTAAATAATTGAATACTTTACAGCTGAGTGATTCCACGTAAAACGGCCCTATGCAAGGAAAAAATTATTTTCTTATTTGTAATAAAAATCTCTCAATTGATATTTTTTAGAGCATGACAATTATAGAAAAAGTAAAAAAATACATTATTTAATATTTTCTAAGCAATTTGAGGAACTTTTAAATGATCATCCACCAAACATTTTGCTCTCCCTCTTTGTATGTTTAATATTTATTTCAGATTCTCTTTTCTTCACTTTCTCATTACCCGTCACATTTGAAAATAGTTTTTTGTTAGGAAAACAGATTTTTTTTTAGCAAGCAGTAAATATGTAATACAGCTAAAAATACTTTAAATAGACTGCTATACCAATATTATTATGTGCGTTATAATAAAAATTTTACAGAATTTATGCTAAAAATCATAATTCTTTAAAATTAAGATTTGTAAGGTCACACCCGTCGCAGCTTTCAGACGACCATTCTCAGCAGGAATCGTGTTCATTCAATCTCTACCCGTTATTCAACGACTTTAAGCTTAATGGCCATGCAAGTCGCAAATTTTTTTAAGTAAAAAATTTAAAATTTTTTAATTATAACAAAAAATATGTGTAAAGTGGTCAGACCGGGCTAAATGGAATAACTCAGCTGTGAATAAACTGGATTTAAAGCAATGGAAGGAGGAATATTTTTAAGAAGTTGGGGAAAAAATACGTTACATCAGAGTAAATTTAAAATCGCACATGAAACATTTTCTAAATGTGGACATATTTAAAAAATTTCCGATGGCAAAATAGATATTTTTGGTTTTTTTTCTAATATGCATATTAATATTTAAAAAAAGGGAAAATATGAAGGAAAACAGCCAAATATGCCACAAAAAATAGAAAAAAATTACATATATATGCGACTAAGTGTAAAATATGCAAAAACATGATGTAAATGGTAAAATATGCAAAAATGTGCGCTAACAAATTGATGGCAAAATTCTTAAGAAGTTCTGAAACGTATAAATATTTTATTTGTGCCTTCATACATTCACACGAAAAAACATGCAATTGCATACTTGCGGCTTTCCTTATAATTAATCTAGCCTTAAATAGTTACCCGCCTGCTCAAAAATGTGGCCAGCTCCCTTATTCTGTAATTGGCTAAAGCTAAATTTAAATCTGAAAAGCTGAACGATTACAAATTTAAACTTTTTGCAGATGACATAAAACAGCAATATCTCGCCGGACTAAATTTTAAAGATATTGCCTAATTTAGCAATATATGTTGCAAAATTGCAATCGTAGCTTAAAATCAACAAGTCGACGTCCTAGATTTTTAGCTACAGATATTTACCTTTGACCAGTTACAGAATAAGGAGGCAGGAGAGAAAATTTTCTAAAAATAGTAAATTTTTCAAAAGCATTTCATTTACCTGCATGGAAAATTTACTAAAATTAATTTTTTTAATTTGTATCTTTTTACTTTTTATTAAAAAGCTTATTCCGAACTTTAACTAAAAATTTTGAATATAACTGCTAAGTGTTTTGGTCAAAATTCTACAGATTTATGTACATATGTATATAATTTTAAACACTTATTTATCTTTGTGAATGAGAATAAGGTTATATGTGAGTATTATGGATCACTGAGTAAATATTTCCAGCATAGTTGGCCTACGGCCGAGCTTAAATACCTTATTTTTTTTGGTATATCGAACAGCGTCTTCGCTGAGTAAAAGCAAAATAATTTTGCATGAAATGCTACCAGATTTTAAAAAGTTATTTGCCGGCATAAGTCACCTCTATATCCTTAGCTTAAGCTTAAAGCCTTGAAACTTTATATTGTAAGGCGAATAATTTACATAAGAAAAATTCTATTAAACCACTGTTATTTAACTCATTGTTAAAATATTATATGATTCCAAATAGTAAGTGAAAGAAAATGAAAAAAATAATATATAATTCTGCTTTCCGTTTACTGTTTCTTCTTTTTTTTTTCTTTTGTACCGGAAACTGTTAAATACCTAAAAGTAATTATTTATTGAAGAAAAGATGGAAAAAGGTGTCAGCATTTAATTATTTATAAAGAATTTTCCGGAAAGTTAGCAAGGGTTCTACTTACAATGACATAATAAAAAATATAACAAGAACACATTAAAAAAAAGTGATTTTACAAATAGAGTATAATTTTCAAATGTTCATAATTACTAAGTATAAAATATTGATAAATTTTAAAATAATTTAGACAAATTTTAATATATTTTAAGGTCCTCTGCTTACAGAATATAGAATAAATATAAAAAACCATTATGTATGTAGATAAGTAATTTAAAAAAGAAAAACATTGTTTGATAAAATTTTTAATTGTTTTAGTTATATTTATGATTTTACATACTTACATACTAGTCGTATCTTTATTTACACACAATTAATTCAGTTATAAAAATATTAATTAAATTTAATTATGTACAATGTTTTTAATGTACATTAATCAGTGTGACTCATGAACAACTTGTTTTTATAATATATTTACTTTAACCATTACAAGAGAGAAATAGTGTTATCTCTGCTAGAATTGGAAAAGCGAAAGAATTTCAGGATAGTAATTTAAGCTCTAAGCCTACGAGTCTCAACGCATGAAAGTACGTATTTATAAGACCTACAGAAATATAACACGAGCACACAATAACACTAAGTTAGAATTCACTTGTGAAATGGCCTACTGTATGCTCTTGACTAGATAATGTTGACACTTGGAGATTAATGGATCGATTACTTTGAGGAAAATGGTAGAGAGGCTATAATACTACGAAGAATTCTAAGCAACTTTTCGCTAGAAACCATCTGTCTAAAATGTACTTTGAGCTTGCGGAAAATTAAAAATATGTTGTGTCAGTGATTGGGCCAGACCGTTTTGTTCAACTAACATTTGACCAGAAAAAAATATAGGGCTAGCCCAGTGGTTCCCAAATTATGGCGCCTTTATTATTGGAAAAATTACAAAAAGTCACTGAGGCAGTTTGCAAATACCACGGGGTATACTTCATATTTTATCAATACATTAAAGAAAAATAGTCATACGCCACCGAATAATCACTGCAGTATGGCCAAATTAGCCAATTTTGCGGCAAAAAGTCAATTTTTCAACTTTAAATTTTAAAAAATTTGAATAGGGTTCAATTCCCAATATATTAGAAAGAAATAATTTAAAAAAGATGTGAAAGGTGCTAATGTTCACCTTTTTTTATAATATGTATTATCAGCTGTGAGAAAAATTGCTTACAAAACTAAAACAATGTTTTTCAAAAAGTATTTTTATAAAAAAAAATCTGTGAATATGGATCCTAATACTTGAGGTGTGTATTTATAAATGTTAGAAAACATATTTGATAAATGTTTGTTTTTTGGTACTTAGTTTGATGTTTTTAATGGATCATGTTTTTTGTGATTTAGTGAAAAGATTTATGGTTTTGTGTAGAGTAGAACTTCCCTACCTCCATGGACTCCAAAGAGGATTCTTAGATATAGTCATTCTAAGGAAACTTCAGTTTTATTTTGTGATGAAATTTTTTGTAAGCAACTGCAAACTTACAAGAATTTAATATTTCTTTAGAAACATTCAAGGTAGAAAACTCTGAAATTATACACTTTTGCGCATAGTCAGAGTGCCTCGACTTAAGAAAACTTGTAATCCTTACGTTTAAGGTATAAAACATGCTCTGCGTTTGTATGTAAAATACTACAAGACATATTTTTGTGAAACAGTTTAACCCTCTACCTCTTCCTTTCGTACTTTTTCATAAAAACGGAACCAGAACTTCCCTTGGGCAACAATATAGTAGGCTATAATGTATTACAATAATGTTTTTTGTGAAAGTTTACATAAAAATGGAGACATATCGTATACCTTAAATGTTAGGCTTAAAAGATTTGTCATGCTGAGTACTAATTGTGAAAAATTTGGAAATTAACCATTTAGCACAGTTTAAGTTCTGAATGATTTCTGGCATTCAGGTTGAGCTAAGAGCTTTAGTGTCCTTAAAAACCTATAGTAGAATTTTATGGCAAATATTTTTGTAAAATATTTTAGTCCACTCTATCACCGCTTAAGGCGAGTTTATTGCCCTTTTTTCAAGAAAGAGACAAAAAAACTATACAGCATAGAGTTAGAAGGTTAAAATGTTCTACAAAAATATTGCTCGTTCTCTTTTATATAAAACTGCGCAACATATTTTGTACCAGAAACGTAAGGCTTACAGTATTTCTTATGCCGAGTCACTTTAGCTATGTGCAAATCCGCCCTATAGGTGCGTTACTGCTAAGCCCATCAAAAAATATTCGACATTTAGAAGCACTAAAAGCTGTTAGAAGCAATGCATTGCTTGTTTAAGAATAAATGCTTCCAAAAATGCCACCACAAATGCACTAAAATTTGCAAAAGACCACGAACAAATATGCACGAATACTTATCCGCTTTTAACGATAATTTTAAAATGTAAAAAATATATGCAAAGCAACATAAGTATTTAATATTTAACTTCTCTCACTGACGATAGTGCTTCTTGGAAGCACTAACGTAAGCGAGACCCTTAAAATATGTTCTACGATTGTATACACGAACAGTACACACATATACACATGTGTAAACACGAACAGTACATTTTAAAAATAAAGTAAATAATTTTCAAATTATGTATTTATAAGAGTAAATTCATGTTAACTTCATGCTGCCGATTTGCAATAGTGTTTTTGTTTGAGTGGTTGGTGCGTTGGATTTCAAATCAGAAGATGCTTAGTTCGATAGTAGTTGAAATTAAAATAACAAACAGTGAGTAAAAATACAAAATTGATAACTAAAGATAAGAAGTAATAAACCTTTCACATGATGTTAATAAATCCATCAGCCCCGCCAACCCACATCGCACCATTTTTCCATATATTTTCAGTCAACATTTTCAGCATTAATATAAGAATTTTATCGCGGCTCATCGGGAACAAAAATCATGCATTATAAAAGCGCAATTGCAAGTGATTCTATATTGTAGTCTCCCTTACAAAAACGCTTCCAGCAAGCAATAATTTTTGCTGGGAAAAGGATGTGAACAACCCACTTTCTTTCATTTAAATCATACAGTGTAACAGTGGAAGTCTCCATACCAAGTTTGGTAACGCCACCTTATTGGGAAGTATTGTTTGCGGCATAGCGAAATCCCATTCAAGAGAGCCACCTAACAAGTGGTGATAAGCAAAATACACGAGAGCACTGACGATAAAAGTGTTGCGGCTTCCGAAAGTGGCGCTACTCTGTTCTGCTGTGTATATTGAAAAATTAAGTTGCTGTTAATTTTTCCCGTGCTTCTCGGAATAATTATTAATTTTTTCTGAAATAAACGTTACAAACAATAGCCTAATAATCAATCAAACGTTACAAACAATTGCCTTATAACCAATTTGGATGCACTGGTTTCCTTTTTTTAGGAACTAAATAACCTACAGCGCATTTTCGAATTTCCAGAAGTTCGAAAGACATTTAGAGTAACGTTTAATATTAATCACAGGATCATCCCGGATTATTATGTCCTGCTGTGTACGTTGAAAACTAAACTGATGAGGATTCTGTCTTGTTCCTTAGAAATATTGATCATGTCAAATTCTTTCTTAGTATCACCTTACGAACTTTATCCTATATAATCAAATTGGATTAAAACGCAAATTAGTTCAAAATTATGAAATTAAATTAAAAAATATTTTAGTACTAAACCGATTTAATAATTTTTAGCATGCTGCATTTTACTGAGTAAACTTTCTTTCCTATTTATTAGGAATAATTTTTACAAAAAAAAAAAACAACTACTAAAAATAGGCGCAGCACTACCCACATTTTTGATCAATATGTTTTATATTCACTAGATCGAATTGTGTGTTCGAAATGTCATAAGAACCGGTTTGAAAAAAAGCAGTTGAATTTAACATATACTTTTAATGGGCGTTGCTCTTCCCACATTTCTGACCATAATAATGCATTGTCACGATAACTAAATGTGTGTGTCATAAGAATCGGTTTAGTAAAAGTTGTTAAAAAATAATATTTACTTTACATGGGCGTAGCATTGCCAACTTTTTTAATTACCAAGTAGTATTGAGACGAACGTTTCATGTTTATCCAAAGTGTCATAAGAATCAGTTGATTAGAAATGTTTAACAACGAATGTGTATTTACTTTGTATGTGCTTGACCCTGACTACTTTTCAACGGGTCCAATCCGAAAACAATCCGTAATCCGATACTTAAGATACTTAAAAAAGAGTATGACGAATTGATAAAATTGTCCTTTTTTGAAGTCGGTTAAAAATCTTAATAAATACATCAATTTGTCGTTTTTCACCATTTAAAACAGCGAGGCCAACTTAGTGCTTTTCGGTCTAGATTTTGCGCTTTATGATTGCCGTTTTTTTATTTTTCTTATTTAATTTTTTTTTCTATTTTTATTTCTTATTTTTAGGTCCTTAGCATCTTTTATGTACAACAGTGAATACTAAGAATTTTTTAAAATAGTCTGTGGTAAAGTGTATGAAAAATGTCTTGACAATTTAAAATTTCCAGATTCGTTATGACATATTGATCTTTCCATATTCAAACGCTGAAGTCGTTAGAGTATTTCATATAATGATTTTTTTCAAAAGTAATATAAGAATTTTTAATTCATTAATACATATTAAATATGGGTTAAAGATAGAAAATTCATCTTGTAGTAATTATAAAATTCCATTTCATATTTTCACAAAAATTAATTCTGTTCAAACATTTAAAAAAATCATCATTTTTATTTGAACACTAGATGATATAAAATATTTCTGACTTGAATATATTATTACACATTATTATCAAACAAATTTAATATGTATTATAAATAATTTATTGACCTCAAATGTTCAAATAACATGTAACACAGAAGAAACTAATGAAATATATAAATTTTGTTTATGCTAAGAGTTTTTGTTTCATTAAAATTTAGCCCTTTGTAGAACTATTCGACTAATTATAATATAGCGCCTTTTAGCGCTTTTGGGGATAGTGCTTTGCGCTTTTTGCTTTGAAAATGTTGGCATCACTGATTTAGAATATGTATAGCAAGAAGATAAATTGTGTATGGCATTAAAAATATAAACTTCATGCCTTTGTACAATAGTGCATTTTTATAAAAGTTATGTATATCTCTTAGTATGTGATTGTGTACTTAATATTACTAACCACATCCTTGTGCATCGAATTTTAGTACTATTTAATAGATTCAACACTTTTCATATTTGATATGTTAAATAAATGTTGGAGATGTTGTTAAAAAGTATGTACGTGCCGATATATTGTATTCAATATTGTATTACTCTTGTTTTGTTGCAGCAAAAAAAAAACAGTAGCAATTGCAATAAAAGTTGTAGTAGTCAAAGTAGTAGGAGTAGCAGCATTTATTTTTGTCATCTGTGGAATTTATAATATTTGCCGCAATAGAACTTCTTTGTATTTACATACACGTTCACATATAATTGTATTGCTGTTTTAGATGTATGAGTTAGCAAAACATGCATACATGTTTTTTTTTAGAATTTTCAAGTAGTTTGACATTATTTACATCAAACAGTGTTGTTTTATTTATTTCCATACATATGTACATACATACATATCGCTAAATGAAATGTGGAACCATTTAAGTAACAAAAATGTAAAAAAAAGCTATTTATTTACCTCTATTATAATGAAGTCTTTGCTCCTACATATTTTTAAACTCCTGCTGTGAAGCTCGGCGACATTATAATCAAAAAGAAAAGTATACTATACTGTAGCTATAGTATATTATACTGTAGCTATAGTATACTATACTATAGTATAGTATACTATCATCTGAACTATCTTATAATTGTCTTTCCTTCTCGTGTAAAATTTAAAAAAAAATAGTTACATCGTTTTTCATTTTATATAACGATATTTAGAATGTATATAAATGTTTTATACAACACTTGCGAGTATGTGAGCTCAAAAGCATGTAAAATCAAATGGTGTGAAATTGCAAGAGTGTACAATGTTTTAAAATGAAACAAAACACACATTTAATTATAATCATGAATATGATGACATACACATATTACGTTTTACAAACAAAATAGATGTCTGTAGATATAAGTATATTCCTATTCTTAAAATAAATCAGCAAAAAACTATCTATAACTTTTAGAAAATTCTTGAGAAACTAAATTTTCAGATACACATCCATACACACGAATGTATGCGGAGAAGTATTTTGCCATGAACTATTTCATACACATTTGTTCAAAGAAAACTAAACTTTTTTTATATGATCAGCGAATTAAGGATATAAATGCATATCAAACTGAGTTATAGTTCTAAGAATTGTCTGTTCTAACTATAATAAAGTTTGCTAAACAATCTTCAAGACCATGATTCTCTTCATCTATGAAACTATTAATATGGAAACGTAGTAAAGAATATGTCTGATCGAAATTATATAAAACAATGAATTTGACTGATGAAAGCTATACAGAACGAAGAAAATCCAATCACCAACTAATAAAAGCAATAGATTAAGAAGTAATAGTATTAAGAACTAATAGTATAAACAGAAATATAAATGAAGACATTGCTTGTAAAAGCACTTCCTTGAATTTTTGTAGATTTTAATTAAAATTTGTCTACCTTTAGTTCTAAAGTTTAATTAAATGATTTCGCAAAAAAGATTTCAATGCTAAGAGCTTATGGAACTGATTACAAAATGGACACAATTCAGCGTTAAATCTAATGGTGTGTTTGTCTACAAATGGGGTGTCCGTCCACAATTTTTCATAGTACCAATCCTCTGATGTCTATTCGAATGTAAGATTTTTAAAATCCGTCAAGAAATTGTGGAGCTATGCGATAACTAATATATCGGGCTATCACTTTGTACGCCAGATTTTTATTACTATGGGATCAAACTGAGAGCAAACCCATTCAAACAGAAAATATACTTCAAAGATTTTCGAATTTAAAATTATGGCTCCAAACTTACATACAATAAAACAATTGCGAAAATTTAATTATAAATAACAGAGTTGTGCATTGGGGGCGTAACGAGTTTCTTCATCGACTTTCGGGAAAAAAGTTGTAAAACCAAACCGCAAGCAAAATCTTTCAAACAAAAAAAAATTTTTTAATCGGATGACAAATGACAGAGTTATGGATTTGGAGGGGAGGTTTTGCAAATGTCCCCCAAAAAAATTATGGGACAAAACTGCAGGAAAACTCTTTCAAACAAAAGCAGAATTTTGAAAATCGGTTCGCCATTGACAGAGCTATGCATGGGGGGAGGAAAATTTTCCCTCCGATTTTCGAAAAAAAATTTTGTGACTAAACTGCAGGCAAACCATTTCAAACAAAAAAATCATTTTTAAAATCTGTTCACATATGATAGAGTTTTTTGCATTCTCGAAAAAAAATTATGGCATCAAACTACAGGCAAACCTTTTCCAACAAAAAAAGAATTTTGAAAATCGATTCACAAATGACAGAGTTATGCGTCTACAAACATAAAGAAAATTGACAAACTCTTTCTTTTTTGAAGTCGGTTAAAAACAAAATTTAATTCACATATTCTAAAGGTACGGTCACACTTGGCAAATATTTGCCGAAAAAACGTGACCACCAGACAAGCTACAATAGTTTTTTTTTTAAATATTGGCTATTATTTAATAAAAATAGCTTTTAGCAGCAAAATTAACTTTATTTTGTGATATAAAAAGCAAGTTAAATCACACTTACCTTTAGCATAAGTAGTGGTTCCTTTTTTTAGGCAAATATTTGCCAAGTGTACACGTGCCTTAAAAAAATAGTGTCACAATGAGTGTATAAACAGTGTATAATTTATTTTAATATGATTATTTCGAACTGATTTGCTTACACAAGGCAACAATTTTGAACTTTTTGAAAGTTTCGAAGATCAAAATAGATATTTTTAATATATTTTCATCCGTTGAATTCAGAAAGCATCACATAAATTTCCAATTAGCTCTAATTTTGAAGATATAGTGACTTTAATATGTTTCTAAATTGCAGCATTTTTTGTATTTTTGGCATCATATATCCGGACGGGTCCGGATATTACTTTTACAAAATTTTACGATATTATTATTACGAAATAGAATATGAGAAATCTTAGTTCGTTTTTAACAATGTGGTGAGTTCGAAGTTTCCCTCTGATAATTTCATCCAATTTTCCAACTCTTATTTTTTTTATTTTATTTTTGCTTAGCTCCGCCTACCATCCATCATTCAAGTTATTATTGTTGTTATTCGTGTTTAAAAATATTTTCTTTTGTCTTTTTAGTAGTTACAATCTTATTTCAGTAAGTAACTAGACAGCAGAAAGTAAACATGGACGGAACTTTTTTCCGCATGTATCAAACATTTATTGCAATATAACTTAAAGCTAATTATTTTCGATTTAAATGTTAGTCTCTTGGAGCCCTTGTGCTCTAAGCCCCTCAATTATTATTAAATTTTTTAATTTGTTGTCCCTTCATCGAACATCAGGCGGAGTGTCTTAAGAAATACAGCAATGAACTTCATTAAACAGTATAATTTTTTTGAATTAAATTTGAAATTAAATTTTATTATATTTCATCCAATTATATTACTTCTTATAATAAAGTTGGAACGTCTTACATTACCACAATTAAGAGCATAGAATTATTATTCACTGACTTGTTTCCGAAGCATACAAATTCATCAATATTTATACAATAACCAAGAAAAAAATCAATGTACAACGGTCAAAATTATTGACTTGGCAAAATTTCATGAATGACTTTTTTTAAGATGATTTTCTTTTTTCATAAGGACGGGAGATAAAAGAGAAAGCACAGAAATAATTTAAATGATACCATGATTCAAGCCAAGAAACTTTTTTTATAAAAAAAAATATAAGCAGAAACATACAATTACACTTAAATGAAAGCAACTATAACAACAAAGAGCCACGTGATTAATTGAAGCATTAATTTTGTTAAATTACTTTAATACATCAGAGAAATCGAAATCATTTGTCAAAATTAACCTGAGTATAGAGTCGAGACTGAACAATAAAAACAACAAGATTTATGTACACATGTACTTATATACATAAACACATACTTAAGGTCATACATACATATGTTTATATATAGCACTACATACATACATATACAAGCACTAAAACGTTAACAACTACACTATCACAGGTATGTATGTGTAGCACAATGAGAATAAAATCGCAGAAAATGAAGTTAAATTCGTAATAAATTAATGAGGAAATGTTTTGTAAGGTGCTACTCTAGTTCGGTTTTATGGTTTGGTGGTTGGGTTGAATGGGTCGGCCGGTTGATTGGTTGACTGGTTGGTTGGTCGATTTGTTTGTTAATGCTCAAAAAAAAAAGTATAGCCTCGGTGGAATAATGCTTAATGATTCGTATTGGTTGGGTACCATGAGGTTTGTTTGTAATATAAAGGAAATGAAGTAAAATTAATGATCAAATGTATAAGGCTTGAAAGGCACTGATATTTTATTATTTGTTGTGCGTTTTTTATTCATCATTAATAAGTGCTCATTAAAAGTGTTTTTTTTTTTTTTATTTAAAGCTTATACTTAACGATGAAAGTTTATAAATTCAAGAAAGATACAAACATCTTTTTATAGCAAAAAATTACGAATATAAGCATAATTAAGAAAATGAAAAAAAAACGTTCTACTGAAAATATGACCTTCATTAATAAATATTAAAGCAATTCGCCTACACCCAGAAAAAAAGATTGGTTGGGAAATTGTTAGGCTGATAAATAATTAGTTGAATAGACTATATTTCAACTCAATCTATCAATTTTCTGTGCATTAAAAAAACAAACACCGTTCATTACCATAAGACCATTATTGTAATGAGGATATGATTCTGACAATTCCTAGATTAATTAGGTCACCCGGTCGTATGCTTTTGTCATGACTAAAGGCAGAAAAGCCAACCGTACTGTACTGTTTCTTTAAGAAAACGTGTCAGCTGTTCGTATATGGCTTGGGACAACCAATGCAAAAGCTTACCGAATTTAAATGTCACGTTGCCGGAACGTCTCAGCCTGTATAAAATAGAAACCCTAACGTTGTTAAGTGACAGTTGTAAGGCAGTGATGGGTTGCTTGTATGCTAAATGGAATGGAGGTATTTTGGCTCTGTTTTTTTTGGTACTTTTGGTAGTAATAATATCTGTGTGGGGAAACAACTTAAAGTAATACATATATATGTATGTATGTTTGTACATAAATATACATATATTAGATGTATGCATATAATAAAGAAATACATATCGTCATATAAAATGCAAAAGGGCATATCATCGTTTTGAAACATTTTTCAAGAGAGATAAAAAAATTAATAAAAACTAAACTATTGGGATTACAAAAAAAAAAATCAGCATAGTATCATTAATTCAGACTTTCTATAATCACAATAGTTTTTTTTTATTAAGTTTTTTATCCATCCTGAAAAATTATTTAAGTGGATGATATGCCCTTTTGCATTTTATATGACGAAATATACACGTTAAATATAAATGTGATATGGATAAAAGGATTAAAATGGCTTCAAACTATTTTTTGTGTATGCACATACAAAAAATAATTTCATTTCTTACATATGTACATAACTATGTATTATGTTGGTGAAATACATCGGAATTTATTAAAAAGACGACTCGATTTTTTTTTTGTTAGTTAGGGCTTTTTGGGTTTGATTTAACGATATGTATGTATTCATAGATACATATTTATTTATTATAAATATATAATATAGATATATTTTTATGTACCTACACCAAATACAGTTTTAATTCTATTTACATCGATTAGGTACATTTTCTTCGCAAGACTCACTATTTGAACATTTTTAATTCCCATCACTGTTTTGTGAACAGCTGGACAAACGTACAAACGGTACAGCAGCGGTTAGCTAACGGAGCCTTAAGTAACGAATATGATGAGCTCAGCCGAATAATATATCATGAAATGGGTTTTAGTACCAGTTATTGGCACTTGCAACTAAAAACATTGTCTTTCTAAATTTAGATTAATTTTTAACGGTTCTTGCAACTAAGTAGTGATTAATTGTATTATTATTGAAACGGTTCGCATTAGCAATTATTTGGTATCGTAAAATATATTTTTTTTCAATAAAAATTCTATGATAGTTGGTGCAACTGCCAAAATTCAATTGGCAACAAATTCGGATGTCTCAGCGAATCTATTTTCCCTGCACAAAGAAAACAGATTCGTTGTGATAACTGAATTTGTCGCCAATCGACTTTCGTCAGTTGCAAGTACTATCTTATAATTCGCTACATAGAGTTGAATATATCAGAAAAGGTACTGAAATAAAATATTATTATGTATAAATTTATAAAAATTAGGAAATTTTTATTTTACTTTAGTTTAGACAAAAACTTAAATTTACATACAGAAACAAAATATGAAATCCTTACGTTCTTAAATTATTTTGCAAGTTGTTGCTAGAGTGTTATTTGATCTCCTCTTGAATTTTCCAGGATTTACTGCAATTTACAAATTTAGTTGTTATAGGATTGAAATCATTATAAAAGTCTATTGTCTTACATATGTGTCAAACACCATAAAGAAGAACAAGGTTTGATACTGGTACAAAGATGGTTACAAGCTTTCATTAGATTTTACTAAACTGTCAGTAGATCGGCTATACAAAAATGTATGTATGAGTTTGTATACATGCATGTGTTTAACGGACCCCTCATTGGTGTTATGATAGCCTTGCTGCTGCTATTTAATTAAAAGTTTTCATATTAACAGCACATTTGTGTTTTGGGATAACGTTGGTAGTACATACCTTTTTTAAGCCATAATATTATCAACAGCAACTGTTTCTTTTGCGAATAACCGTGTTTTAGGAACACTTTTTTTTAACTAATATTTTGAAAAAATTTTAAAATTATTTATTTTGATTTTTGTATATCATACGCATGTAAAAGAATATAAATTGTCCCTCCTATTCATCAATTGGGAATATAGAATCGACTTTTTATTCTTTTCTAACACAGTTTGGTACAACATACATTGAAATTACAACTGAATATATACTAAAGTTATGAGAGGTTTACATACACACACACACACACATGCATGCATCCACGCGGACATGATCGTAAAAATAATTGTAATATACTTTCATCACTACAAAACGTCGATTTTAGACAATCGGGGTGAAATGAGTAACTTCATATTTTTGATAGCAGAACCTTTTCTGCAAAGAATCAATTAGACATATAGATTAGATAACCATAACAAATCAATTTAACTTTCTTGCACGTAAAATGTTGAGAATATCTCAAATAAATACATTTTGAAGTCGATATCTTTAAAATGGAGTAAATTTTCAATTCTGTACATTGTCTCAGTATAGTATTCGTAATAATTCTTATTGATCTTGTGAGGACTTGTCACAGTAGTCTTAAAATTCTTTGATTCTGTATGCAAGTGATACACGATATTTCTGATAAATTTATAATTTTAGATTTGACTTTTCTCCGATATTGATACAGCAGGACGTAAAAAGTTTTAGAAAAATCCGAAAATTGTCATCTAGTTGCTTAGACATATTTCAGTTACGTCGAAAACTCGTTTAGAATTTCCTCAGAAAATTCCTTAAGAATTCGTCGATAATTCTCCCATGTCAATCGGCAAAGTTTCCTTTCGCATACAAAGAGGTCAGATCTCTTGTGAGTCACTCATATAATTTTTGGTAAGTATTCTGGCTGTATTCGGATACGAGCCCGTCATATTTTGCAGATTTTCTTAACGTCATCGGACCGGATTCAAAAAACATTTTTGCTGGGCGCATAACTACATACACACACAAACACCATCGTCATAACAGTGAGAATAGAATCAGAAATAAATAAAAGTCCACTAAAATGTCATATTATTGTTTCCAATCGAATTAGTTTTAGCAATTTTTCATAATTTTCCACAAAGAACTCCCTAATAATTACAGTCGCAAAGTAACATAATAATTATTAACTTACAAACAAGTGATTTTAATTTCCCTTATACTTATATTAATTATTATAACCTTTGTTCAAAATACTCCTGCGCAATCTACGTTCAACCTTTTAGTTGCAATTAATTCAAAATGTATCAAATTAGTTCATTCATTAATTTCTGTTATACAGTCGTAATCACAGACAAAATATACTGATTTAATTTTTTATGTAGATACATATAATGTTATACAGTTTTATACATACATATACGTACTTACTCTATGTGAAGTTTGTATATAAAAAAAGAAATACCTAGAATAATTTGTAGTAGCTTGTTAAGGCTGCATTTGATTTTCGCAACGTTGCATTTTGATTTTAAGTCACTGAGGCTGTTGTCTCATTATGCTCATTACGTGACTTAATGCAATAATGACAATAATAATTATAATGATAATGATGTTGAGTAGAGGAGGACAATTACAACAACAAGTATAATAGAGCAGCTTTAGCAACACTATCTTCTTCATCAGCGTTATTGTCTATGAGTCTAAGAAAGACGTTCGTTCGTTCAACTGTAACAGTAACAACACAACTTACAAGTTTTACTATAACTATGACGACAATCAGGTATCAACTTACGTCTTTATGCCTCTATCACTGTATGTATCTTTTTGTATGTCCTTATATGTTCTAAATAAGGTTTTAGTTATTTCAACTTGCGGTAGTAAATGTATAAGTTCCATGTAAGTTTATAAATATATGTGTAATTTCTAATTAGTATATGCACCATATGCCTGCCTATTTGCCATGAATTTATCTTTTTTTTTTATTCCGTTTAAATGAAATTGCTCAGTCGTACGCTTAGTTTGATTTTAAATCTTTTCTTTGCCTTTTGGCATCTTTTCTTGTGTTTGTATTTGCTGTAACTTTTAGGTAATTTCCTTTTAAGCATAAGAGGCAATTTAAATAGTATTTCCTTTAATGAAACTCATTTGCTACCAGTGACTTCTTTTTTTGGATTCATTATAAATAAGAAAGTTAAATCATGCTGAAAATACTCATAAATAAATAATTTCTCCTTGAACTGGTTAATATTTTTAATAAACAAAAAAGTGTTATTTTATTATGGAAAGAAGTATTATATGAATAAAGAAAGTTTTAAAGTTAAAAATAAAAATTTTTTATTTTCAGAAAAAGTAAATTCATGTTGAAAGTGACGTAAGTCTATTTTTTCTTAAGTTAATTTCAATTTGCACTGTTTATTCAGATACTGTAGTTTCATTTATAAATTTTTTTTAATCCTCAACTATGCAAGAAACGTATAGGTATGATTAATATACATTTAATAATTAGCTCATCACTCATTCGCTGACAATTCTATCCATAACGCTACAACGAAAGCAAATATGTAATTATATAAAAATTGGCATCATTTTGCTGTATTTTTTAATGTGAGGGAACTCAAAAGATAACTACTGATTAAACTTTAAAAAAATATCTCTATCTAAAGTATACTAGGGTGTCCGTTATTTGTTAAAGTGGAAATATATTTTGTCTTGCGCTTCAAAAAGTTGAGACTTGAAGCCTTCCCATACCGACTTACGGCTGAACTTTTATTCAACTACATTCATAAGGTTTATGTATGACCCACAAGATGAAAAGAATGATAACATCGTGAAAAATTTTTTTCTAAAAAGTTGTTATCTGAGAAGTTTCCTACAGCTTTTGCCTTACGCACTTTTATCTAAGTCGCATATATAACAAAATAAACAGCAAAATATTGAAAAACCAATAACTATTAAATAACACTGTATGGCACGAAAAGAAATTATGGGGTTCTGACAACCGATTCTGGTAGAGGAGACAAAAAAATATATATATATCTCTCTCGGCGCTTTGCACGATCACATCGTGCATGTTTGTGGAACATATCGGTACATGAAAATATTTGTTCTTTACATCTGAAGTGTAGGGTATGTTAAAAATCTTAGTAGAAAAAATTAAGGCAAATATTTTTGAGAAACATATTAACCCTCTAACTTACCCATATAACGCTAATTTTTGGCTCTTTTTCAATAAATCGTAAGACCACCTCGGCGGCTATACACTTGGAAATCTCCACAGGACAACAACCATAGCATCATCTGAAATCAAATAGATTTCATAATGATAAAAAAAGATTAAGAACATCAATCAAAAACACTAGTTTTTACCCTGGTGCAGATGTGCCATCAGATCATAATTTACAATCAGCAACAGTAAAGTTAAAACTGACATCAGCAAAGAAACAATCTAGACAAATCAATGTCGAAAAACTGAAAGACGAGGCAATCAAGAATAGCCTAATAACTGAAATGAACAACAGACTACAGTTGATCAATTGTGATGATGTTTATGATAGCTGGGAAAACACTACCGAAAATATAAAAACCGTGGCGAAGAACAAGCTTGGGCTAAAACGTAATAAACCCAAAAACCAATGGATAACAGAGGAGATATTGGAACTTATGGACGAAAGGAGGAAATATCGCAATCTTAATGTAATTGAATAGAATTATAAGAATAAAGATACGACAAGCAAAACACACGTGGTTAGAAGGACAATGTATAGAAATAGAAAACCTTCACTAACTCCATGACGACTTTAACCTACTTAAAAAACTTAAAGAAAGCTGTGGGGTACAAAGAAAAAGAACTCAAACTATTTTAGTTAACAACCATAATGAAATAGTTACAGAAATAGAGGAGAAAAAATATGTATGGGAAACCTATATTCGCCAACTATTTTCCGATGACTCTAGATCTTTAGATGAAAGATCACAACTTACGGGCTTACCCATTACGAAAGATGAAATATGAAAAGCTATACGAAATTCTAAAAATAATAAGGCTGTAGGATTTGATCAATTACCAGCAGAACTCATCAAACTTATAAACGATGATAACCTAAATATTCTAGTAGAACTATTTAATAAAATTTATGACACCGGTATGTATCCAGAAGATTGGTTAAAATCATCATTCATTACAATCCCAAAGAAAAATAATGCCAGAAAATGTCAAGATTACAGACTGATCTCTCTAATGAATCACGTCTCGATTACATTTCTGAAAATTATCCAACAACGATTGTACGGTAAATGCGAAGCATCACTTGGACGCAACCAATTTGGCTTCAGAGACGCAATGGGAACCAGGGAGGCACTATTCGGCATACAAGTTTTAGTTCAAAACTGCAGAGATGTTCACAAGGATATTTTTCTTTGTTTCATTCACTACCAAAAAGCCTTTGATAGAGTACAGCATGACAAGTTTATGAAAATCCTTGGAGAACTACGTATTGAAGAAAAAGACATACGTTGCATTAAGAATCTTTATTGGAGGCAAGCTGCAGAAGTTCGTGGTAATGATTTTACCACTAATTACATACTTATTAATAGAGGAGTTCGCCAATGCTGTATTTTATCGCCTCTCCTATATAATATTTATTCTGAAGCAATCTTCCAAGAAGCCATCAGAACAATTGAAGCAGGAATTAAAGTCAACGGTCAGTTTATTAATAACATACGATATGCCGATGACACAACTATTCTAGCTGATAAAATGGAAGATCTTCAAACGATGTTACAAGCCGTCAATAATCACAGTAACAACTTTGGCTTGAATTTAAATATCCAGAAGCCATCGGAACAATTGAAGCAGGAATTAAAGTCAACGGTCAGTTTATTAATAACATACGATATGCCGATGACACAACTATTCTAGCTGATAAAATGGAAGATCTTCAAACGATGTTACAAGCCGTCAATGATCACAGTAACAACTTTGGCTTGAATTTAAATATCCAGAAAACTAAGTTCATGATTGTAAGTCGATCAAAAGCTCTGTACCCAAATGCTACACTGACGGTCAATAATCAACACATAGAAAGAGTAAACAAATTTTTATATCCTGGCTTCTTGCTACATGAACAGTGGAATTGTGAAAATAAAATAAACCGAAGAATATAAATGGCCAGATCATCGTACATCAAGTTTCAGAAAATTCTTGAAAGCCGTGAAGTGAACTTATCCCTTCGGATTCGTTTTATGAAGTGCTATGTGTGGTCGGTACTCATGTATGGCTTGGAAACATGGTCAATAAAAATAACATCAATGAACAAAATTAAAGCGTTTGAAATGTGGTGTTATCGTAGACTCTTGAAAATGCCATGGGTAGATCAAATCTCAAATAACGAACTTCTGAGGAGAATTTATAGTGAACGTATGCTGTTAACAACCATGAAACGACGTCAGACTGCCTATTTAGGACACATTGTCCGAGGAGAAAAATATGAAATGCTACAATTGATACTGGAGGGACGAATTGAAGGAAGAAGAGGTATGGGAAGAAAGCAGTTGTCATGGCTGCGTAATATTAGAAACTGGACAGGGCTAAATACTATAGGAGATCTTATCCACACAGCAAGAAGAAGAGAAGAGTTTGCTAATATAGTTAATAATATATCCTAAACATTTAGTATAAATTTATGTAACAAAGAAAATTGTATTATATAGAAATATGCATGTAATCACTTAAATCCAGTAATGGATAGGTAATAAAAGAAGAAGAAGAAAAAAATCATGAGTATGTGCATAAATAATAAAAAAAATTTAATAAGAATGATAAAAAATATTATAATAAAGAGAGATATTAAGAGTTCTAAGAATTTAATGGACTTTTATGTTAAACTTTTTACCAGTCACAAGCAACACAGTAAGTGAGTAATTTTAGCATTACGTTCGTACTGCTTCGACATTGTTGAATCGGATATCGTCTGAAACCACTTGCATATTCTTTCTAATTCATTTTTCGTATAGAAACATATTTATGACTTTGTTCATGAACGCAAATCAGTGCTCTTTCGCTTAGAATGCGAATGAACATCTTCTTTCGACATCGTTGAACATGCAGTAAGTATTACGTTTAAGTTATAAGATGAGTTCAGCATTTTTATGTAAGATATCGCGAACATTTAAACCCTCTAGCTCTTCGTCGTATGGCTCTTTTTGAACATTTATTAAAAAAGGGGCCAGCGACTCCCCTTCAGCGGCGATATAGCGGGCAAAAATCTTCTCCAAAAATGTCCTTCGTGGTCTTGTACATAAAAAAGCTAAACATATCTTATACCTTGAACATAAGGCTTACAATGAGGATAAAATGAGCCCTTTTAAGTTCTTAATGATTTCTAGCGTCCAAGTTAAGTCTGGAGCTTGAATCTTGTTAGAATATTTCAGCCCCATATATCACCGCTGAATATTTCTCGTGCTGTTTTAAGTGAAAATGCAGATCTAGAAAGAATATTCGCTCGGCTTAAAAAAGATTTTTTTTTTTTTGAAGAACTCCGTTTTTCTTTTTTACTGAAAAGGACAAACCCTTATCCAGTTACGCTAATAAATGTCGTGCAAGTTTCTCCATTTCTGACATAACGGTATATCTAGAAAACTAGAGCTGATAAAAAATTGGAATTATATCCAAAGAAACTTAATTATTTTAGCTTGAGATAATTTTTCAAATAAATTATATTTTTATTTAGGGATAAATGTGAATCACAGAGGGAAAATAGCCAATCTGGCGGCAGAAAAATAAAAAAAATATCGAATTTGAAAAAAATTTAAACGCAATTTCAAAGCGGAAGAGTCAGTTTATTTGAAAATCAAATTTATTTATCACTATGTTACCTGGTTCGGAAAATATGGGCTTTAAGACATGGAGAAAAAATTAGGTTGTAATTCTTTATTGATTTTTATATCAAATTTGTTGGCGTATTTGTTGGCGAAGTAGTTTTTTTTTGATACAGTGTTATATCAGCTATTCTAAATTGTTTTACTTTATATTTTTGCTCATTCAGTTAAGGCTTACAAGCGTAAATACAGAAAAAAAATTTTTTTTCTAAATCTTCGTAGAGATAAAAAAATATACCCACCCGATAGTCCTTAAAAATTTTATGAAATTTTAATGTAGATATTATATAATAATATTGTTGCAAAAATTAACTGCGGAGACTTGCGTATACGACTTTTACATCAGTTTTTCTAACTATACACCTTTTTCAAATGTTCCTACTTGTTTGTACTTCTTTATTGTTATTAAATTAAAACACCAATGAAGTAGTTTTTTTTTTCAATTTTAAGACAAACTTTTAATGCATTTTGATTTGAATGCACTTTAAATTTTATTTCTTAAAGCATTGTGAATTTTTAAAATTGGTCGTATATCCCCATATAGCGCCTACTGTGTTAAAAATAGCTAATTTATATACAGACCTTATAGCCTATAGCCTTTCCAGGCATACTTTTTTGTGGATCAGACTATAAGCTTGGAAGGTATAAGCTTTCCGACGCTTAAAGACTTTCATCGGAAAAATTTTTCTTATATAACAAGATATAGCATACACTGTGTTAAAAATACATACCTTACTTTTAGCACACCTTACATCCTTCACTATAGTTCATCCATACATTTTTTGTAGATTAGCCTTTTTTCCCATTATGCGGAGTATTGACCTGACGTTTCTATAGCTCCTGCTAATCTCTTGAGAGTTCGCAGCCAACTGCTTTTTAGGAGAAAAATGTTCATGATGTTATCATATTTTTCGACTTGTAGGGCATCATGCCGCATAAGTATAATTGAATAAAATTTCAACCGCAAATCGCCACAGAAAGGCGCATCTAGGCGTCATTCCAAGGGCGTGAAATGTTTGAAGAGTAACTTTTGCATGAAGCCTCAACTTTTTGAGGGGTGAGATTTGAAAATTTTTATAAGAGAATATTGTTCATATAAATAACGGAAAGCCTAAAATACATATAAGTATATTAGGCAGGCTCCGAAAAAATAAAGCTATTTAAAATCAGAAATTTGATTCGCTTCAAAAACATATAAAGATAGCTCAAGTCCAACGAAAATCGAATGTGCAACAATCATAAGAATAATTTTGTCACATAAAACTTGTTTATACTTTTACAGAAGAAGCAATAAAAATGCTAAATTATATATTTTGCCTTTCAGATTTTCTAAATTATATTGTTTTTTTTATTGTTCATATTATTGTAGATTTTGGTGCAACATATCGCAATAAATTAAAAATCCTCTAGAGTTTTTTGTTAGTTATGGCTTTTTGAATTTTATTTAAAGATATATTGACATAGATTTCGAACTTTAAAAATATTGCTTATAAATAGCGCAAATTTTTAGGTTCCTGTCCAATACGGAGCAGCCTTAAAAGTCTCTAGATCGTCGGGGTGTTTACATAAATTTGCATACACTAAAGTTAATAAAAACTTATTAAAATGACAGGCTTAATATATTTCGTATTTCATAACTATATTAATGGTGGCTCGATTTATCAGATATTGATTTTTTTGGAAAGGTAATGAGCTGTAGGGGTGAGGGTAAAAATATGATTATATTTGCAATCTTCATTCGCTTTGAACTAGGTCTAAAATTTTGTATTCCATACTTTTCGGTAAGGGGCCATTCTAATATACAAACATTTGTATATATCTTAATGTGTTTCGTATAGTGAAAAGTAATATTATTTTAGTATGTAGTTTTTGTGTGCTGCTGTCTGCAATTTTTCCATTATTTTTTGCTTTACGCTGGAATCATTGCAATCCACTGAAGCATCCTTAACAATAATTTAATACATTAAATATTCATATAAACATGAATTGAAAAGAGCATAAATACATGCACGATATGATTTTTATATGCATGGAAAAATGTTTGTTTGCATAAATATGGTTTCTAAAAAAAATTGCGTAAGATTTGTAATAAGTCATTTTTTTATCAAGTTAAGCCTAATTGTGGCATAGTTTCACAGTATCTAATATGTTGCCCTGGAATATTATACTGTACAATTTCAATTTTGCTATTAATTGATAATGTAACGTTATAACATGTTACCACTGTTGATAGAACAATAAATATATTTCGTTATTGTTACACATACAAATATTGTCTTGCATATATTTTTACAAAATAAAACTAAAACAATCTTTTGAAATAAATTAAAAAAAGCAACATTGTCATATACCCATTCACAAATCTGTCTAAGCTAAATTTTCAAAGTATTTTAGTTTTTTCATATAAGCAAGGCGATAAATTTATAAAGCCATATTGTTGTTTTAAGTATCTGGAAATTTTATGTCGCTTATTTGATTCTACACTTTATGACTTTTCCGACAGTTAAAGAAAATAATAAGAATAAAACAATTGCATAATCAAATGTAATGCACATTTTGTTTTGGCTTATTTTCCACTTATGCTTTGATAACAACAACTGCTTTCTCTTTGTTTTTCATTTTTATTTCTTTTGCTTTTGTCATTTTCAAACAATCATCACAAACATACAAATAATACAAATACATACGAGTAATTTACGTGCTTGCATGTTTTCTTATTTTTGTGTTGAATGAGTTGAGTGGAATGAAATTGTAATTTTTCCCAGAAAGAAAAAATATTTTTGAAAAAAAAAAAATTATAGTTGATAGTTGAGGCAGTATAAACCTTTTTCTTGTTATTTTTCATTTTCATGTTTTTGTTGTTTCTACTGTTGTTTACAATTTTCTTATATTTTCTACTATTTCCTTTTTCTTTATTTACTAGCAACTAACGGAAGTTGTAACATATTTACACAAAAGGAGGCACTTAGCCGCTTGTTACATACGTATGCATTGCACAAGTGTTCTCTGATTTCTTAGTTTTTGCTCTGTCCATACCCTACACGAGATTAGCTGGAAAAATTAAATTGTACACCTTAAATATGTTCAAGTGAGGACAAGGAAATATGATAAGCGTACATGTAGTAATTTTTTTTTTAATTTGATATGCTATTCAATTAAAAATCTATAATTAAAAGAGTATTTATTTAGTATGTTAAAGCGTAGTTAAAAAAGCGTTGAGGTGGGTACTACTCTCACTTCACGCGAAACTACTGATTTTTTAGACCTAAAATGGCTCTATTATTATCATATATTGCACTTGTAAAAAATATATACACACACATATTAAGAAAAAAATACTATTTTTAACACTCATGACATTTTTAGTGTCTTTTTTATTATTTAAACTAATTAAAAAACTGTTTAAAAAAGCTCCGTCTTAGACGTCCGTTTGTCTGTATGTATGGATCCTGTATGTGGTTACGATAACGACCGAAAGAATTCACTAATCAAGTCCTTTTTTACGCTTCGGTATAATTAGGAATAGAAGCCTATTTAATTTCACGGTCTAATTGAGATTATGAGGCGTGCACTTTTGGATTTTCCAAACTATTATTTAATGCTATAAAAATAAATATATATTTGTACATAATTATTACTTGATCTGAATAGGTTTAAGTCGGAAGTTATTATTTCGGCTTAAGTTCAATACTTGAATTAATGTCAATTCAAATTGTTTTTTAAGAGTGGAATATTAAAATATCTAATCAGACTATCAGAACGTATTAGTACTACTAATTTTGGCAGCCGCTACACTGTCATCATCAGCGTTCTTTGTTCACTTTAACCACGTTTGATCGTGGCTACTAGTATTAAGGAAATATCAGCTATTTAACTAAATTTTATGACGAAATAGAATAGGATTGCCTATTATGGTTTGGGATTCGGGAATTGCCACCTGGAAAAAATACTATATAATATTCGCGGGAAAGTTTTGAGATTTTACCGGGAAAAACGGGAGATTAAAGTACACATTATTTCATAAATATATGGACTTTATTCGACATCGTTATAAAATGTACTAAGTGACAGTGAAATTTATTTTGATTGGTATAAGAAATTCGCCTTATAATCCGGGTTTTCTTTAACATCAATAAAATTTGTACAAAACGAAAAAATTCCATGAACACCGTCTACGAGAAAAATTATTGCTTGATTAGAAAACTACATGAAAGTTTAATTTAGTAGAGAGTGTCGTTTAATCACTATATTAGAAAAAGGAATACTCTTTGTATCAATGATTACAGTGCTCTAATCGTTTCCTAAAGTAAATAATTCGATCTTAAACGAACTTTGAATGATTTTCCGCAGCATGAATGAAAACGTTTTGGAAAGTTTATTGGATATTTTAAGCTCATAGAAGTTGTAAAAACTTTGAGTTATCACGACTTAAATTTATTATAAGTCGACGTTATTATTGATACCTTGAATCAGATATTTTAAGGGAAATAAAATGAATAATCAGAGACATTTACACAGACTGTGGCTCAGGGTATGTAAAATTCGGCGCAGCTGAGTACGGTACTGTAATTTGCTTATACTTAATGACAAGAATCCTCCCAGAAAACTGGCAAGAAATATAAGCAACATTACGGCAAGTTATTTATAAAATAAATTGGAGGCTTTAATATTAAATTTTTAAATAAAAAATTACGGTAATAGTAATTAGTCTTTATACGGTCTGCTACTGTGTAGTAACTACAAACTCATATTTGCCTGAATTCACTAGAAAATTCTTCAACATTTGTTTTAGAATTGTTATTTTATTAATTTTATATAAAACGAATTAAGAAATTTATTATTTGACATATCGCCAAAATATTGTTTTAAATGAAGTTTATTTGCATTGTCTATATACATTTCAATGGTACTTTACCAAATCGTCAGTAGACTTCAACCACAGCTTCGAACAGTTACAAAACTCTTATCGATTTCTAATTGTAGAAAGGCGTAGAAAAATAAAATAGATTCGTATCGAATACAATTTATTTACTGGATTTTGTATAAGTTTCTAAAGCTACGTTTGCACTTGACAAATATTTGGCAAAAAAAAACGTAACCACTATTTTTGCTAAGGGTTAGTGTGATTTAACTTGGTTTTTATATCACAACATAAAGTTAATTATGCGAATAAATGCGAAATAAATAAAATTTTAACTTGTCTGTTGGTCACGTTTTTTTTCTGCAAATATTTGCCAAGTGTGACCGTACATTAAGCCTACTATGCTTATTTTATTCTTTTGTGATTTTCAAAAATATTATCATATGTAAATTCTGAAATGGGTTTGAAAGTCTGTGCATAAGATAAGAAGTTTATAACTGTAAGAAGTTGTGGTTGAATTTTACTGACGATTTGGTAAAGCGCAAATTAAATACATATAGACAATACTTACGCATCAGCTAATAATCTTCATTTAATATAAAAAGAATGTTTGCATTAATATAACAATGAAAATTACGCCAATGTTCATTTGATACGAGTAAATCTACTTAATTTAGAAAATTAACTTTTCCCGGGAATTCGCGGGAACGCCATTTTTCCCCGTTTCCCGGGAAGTGCAAAAGTCCGGAAAATACCAAACCCTAGTGTTTATGTTCGTTTTATCAATATGGTGAGCATGAAGTTTCACCTCTGACTATTTATTCCAATTTTCCAACTCTTATTTTATTTTTGTCTTTTGTTTGTGGGTAAATAATTTAATTTCCAACTTAAATAAATATGTATATTATTTTGTAAATTATTGCATTCAAACTTGCATTAAAATCGGATATTATTTGCAGAACTTTTAAGGTCAACAAGGTTTTTAATGCCCGAGGTAGTCAACTTTGATACCCTGTAGCTTGCAGTGTATTTCAACAGGGTGTGTCACAAATTTCAACAAACTTGAAGCTTAAGCCCTTCTCTATCATTTTTATGAGCATTCCACAGATACATATTTATTACAATTGTTTTCAATTGGAACCACTATGTAACGCTAATAAGAAGATTAGTTAGGTTGTTTTATCTCCAGCTATTAACACTGTGTTCGGATTTAAAACTTTTTTTCGGGCAAAGGTTCTAATAGCTTTTCTTATATAAGTTTAGACCAATAAATTGAATGGCGTTCACCGTTTTTCAGATTGTTTCAAGTTTTCGAGATATTGGCATATAAATTTTTTTCTTTGGATACCCTACATTATTCGTTAGAAATCGAGCTTATATGGAAATTATCGGCCATGTTCTGTAAAACAAAACCAAGTAAATTTCTCGTTTTCCAAAAATAAATAATGCTCCAATTTATGTATTTTAAATAATATATAGTAAATCAATTTCAAATATGATATTTTAAGCTCTAAAGAAGAGAAAACTTCAAAAAAGTTTGGAAAGATTTTGCTATTAGCGGATTTAGTTTGTCCAAATCGAGCGTTTTCAAATCGGCTCGATTTACAGAACAGGCAGGGAAGTATGTGCACAAAAAAAGGATATATATATATATATATATATATATATATATATATATATATATATATATATATATATATATATATATATATATATATATATATATATATATATATATATATATATATATATATATATATATATATATATATATATATATATATATATATATATATATATATATATATATATATATATATATATATATATATATATATATATGTTTACATTATATGAGATACAATAAAACAATTTATGTGTTGTTTCCCCAATGCAAGCAAGCATTGCTTGTGAAAAATTTTTATTGAAATCACTCAAAAAACTGAGTGCCTTTCATATAAATATTAGACAAGCAGTGCTTGTTTGCATTGTGGAAACAACACATTAATATTCATTTCATTATTTTTTTTGGACTGTTTTCGATGTTATTTCTTAAAATGTTGACCATATTTTTTTACGGAAGTTTTTGCTCCAAATCATGTTAATTGCAAAATATGTTGTCCCCGCTGACTCAAATAACCGCTTCAGATATTTTTGTCTGGGTGCTTCCTCATTTTCATTCGAATATTTTATACTCGAATATCGAATATTTCATATTAAAATTTTTCATATATGAATATTTTATATTCGAATATCATATGCGAATTTTTTATATATAGCAAGCAGTAACGATAAATTTTATATTTCAGTAGTAAATATAATAGCAGTAAGGATATATAAAAAAACTACCGAATTTAGAAAAACATCGAAAATGGCTGGAAAAATTAATAAAATGAATGATATATTGCTCTGTTGTATTTTATATTATGTAAACATAAGTATATAACTGTCTTCTGTTCACATAATTTGCATATAATATCGATCATAAATGTTTAATAGGGTATACAAAAAAAAATATTAAAATACCAATATCTCGAAAACTCGAATCAATCTGACAAAACGGTGAACGCCATTCAATTCTTTGTCACCAAATTATAACAGATCAATTACATTGGTCTGCAGCAAAAATTGCCTTTAAATAAAAATATATGGAATATAAAGATTTCAATGCGGTTAATTCCAGACCGTTTTCAATGTCTTGTTTTTTAACAAACTCAGATTTTTTATGGACCTGACTAATATTTCCACTAGATATATCAGTATACTTCAGCCTAACTTGAGAAAAACTTGTCCGGTTTCAATAAATACACCACCAAAAGATGGGGAATAAAATTACTTTTACGTCATCCATACATAAATAACTTTATTATATTTCCAACTGCTTCGGAGTTATTCAGAAATTAGGGCGCGAAAAACTAGTTTTTTCATGAACAATTAACTTTTTTTCATTTTCAAAGAGTCGTAAAAAATTAAAACAGCGAAACTTTTTGATTTTAATCATTTATCAGAAAACAAGGTGTATTCTGAATAAAAGCAATAGATCATTAAAATCGGTGGACAAATCGCGACCTTAGTATTCTTTTGGCCCACCGACCATTTAAAAAAAATTGAGTTAAGTATGGGGTATATATATTTTGAATACCCTCTTTCAGAACCCAAAAACTGTTTCGCGAAATTGTTCCTGGTTTCTGAGATATCAAGCTTTCATTGTGCTCGATATCATAATTTTTTGTAAAAAAAAAATGTTTTAAATAGAAAAAATAAAAATCAGAAATCCAGTAAAATACCAAGTTTCAACAATATTAAATTTTTATTCCAAGTAAATATCTTTTCTAATAACATTTATACGCTTATTTTCAATAAAAAGTAGAATATTTCATCTCAATAACAAGTTACTCAATACACAGCAGTTAGTATACACATGGAGCAACAAAAGCTACTTTTTACAATAAAATAAAAGATATATTACTTTTAGTAAAAAGATGTTAATTTCTAATTGGATTGATGAAAGCTCACACAAATGTACATATTTCTTCCAAACATATGCCGGAAGCAGTGGTGAGAATACAAGAAAATCCTATCGGATATATTTTGAGAAAACTTTATGTAAATCTTTATTGTTGTTTTTCTCCATTCCGACTTTATGGCAAAACAATACTAAGGTCGCGAAATGTCGATTTTATTTATAACTAAGTGATGGAACTCAATTGATAAAAATCACAATTTTCATACAACAAAACAAATTTATTTTGTGTGTATATGTGTGTTTTATGAAAATTGCAATTATTGTCAATTAAGTTTTCTCACTTAATTGTGAATAAAATTCACATTTGTCCACCGATTTTAATATTTTATGGCTTGTATTAATAATATATATAGCTTTGTGATAAAAGATTCATATACATATGCAAAATATATAGTTTTACTCATGTCATGTGATAATTCTACTTATAAAAATTTTTACATTCATTAAGTTATTTGATTTTAAGCAAGTTTTAAGAAAAAAGGTAAGGTAAAACACGAATTTGTACAACTCTGAATATTATTATCTAATACCTTGAAGCATTTGGAAATAATTTTTCAAGTGTATCAGTGCAAAACTGTTCACATATACAATTTAATACATACATACATAAATACTTATACATAAGTATGTAAATGAAAGTCCGTGCGTTATTGTATCTAAGTATATAAGACCGATTCAGCATGTAGGAGGATGAAAAGCTAGCCCTTGTTATCTTAAAATTAATTTTAAAATGTTTCATTTTGATTACCAAACATTTTGGAGATATCGATGAACTGGATCATCCCTTTAAAGGCAAAATTTTCTAGTACTTATGGAACATTTGGAAAGATTTTTATTGTTTTTTTAGTTTGAAAATTGATCAAACGTGGTTGCAAGTCTATCGATGAGTTGGCCTGAGTACCGAAAAGACGCAGGCATATAGACTCGTAGCCCAAAAAAATTATTTTTTTTTAAAAAGGATTAAAAATCCTTTCATTTGCTAAGAAACCAAATCGTTTGCTTGTTTGCTTAGTTTGTGTTATGAAGTTTTCCAAAACACTCGGGCCAAGTGATTATCTAAAAAATTTACTGACATATCGCTTGCAGTTTTCGCCCTTTTGTCAGTGTAACTTGAAAGGTTCATTGTAGACTAGTCTGGAGATGTATAAAACTTAAATTTAAAATATAAAGATTTTAATGTGATACCACATCACAGCTTCACGGTCAGTTTCTAAACCTTTTTCATATGATATTTAATTTAGGGACACAGTACAATTCACAAAGAATATCGCTAGGACAGAAAATACTTTCTTTACATTCTCTATGAGTCTAATGTACATGTGAATACAGAATAAGGAGTTCTGCACATTAGTGCTTCAGTTGGTTCACTTTTGTTGGCAATAAGCTTTAGTTCTGTACCGGAAATGCTTTTCGGACATTTATTACTGTTAAAATGTATGTTATTTTGATTTCTTAGCAATTTTTTGTTTTTATTTTTGTTGCTTTTACTCTTCTTTATTTATTATTTCTTTCAAAAGGTTTTCTATAGACATGAAGAACAAATTTTTTTCAGAGTTATGTTTCTTTTCTTTATTCAATATTTTGCTGGTAAGCAAAAATATACTTGCATATGAAAAAAAAACCTTAAAAGACATGTTATTTCTTAGCTACTAACTACAAAAGACATGACACAAACTTTGAGTAAATTAATGTAATATACATGAAAAATACAAGCTTTGTTCCATCAATTAGTGTCATTTTTAAAAGTGCATAACAAAGAAATGAAATTTATTCAATATCCATTTTGAAAAGGAAATCATTGTAATGTCAAAATTTTATAGACATATTTGGACAGGATAAGACTAAAATATTTATCAGTATGGTCACAAAAGGAAATTGCATAAATTTAAATTCTCAAAAACTCAAAACTGGGCGAAATATTTTAAGTATGATATTGCAATCTTAAGATCATAAATATCTACACTAACGAAAAATTACATATTTTTTGATATAAAAAAGTTATTTACAAACACGACATTTACATTAATGTAAGAAAGAATATTTTAATATTTTTTTAATATTTTTTCAAAATATTACACTATTTGTATTTATTATATAATGACTCAAAGAAGAGCGGATATTTAAAATTAATGTTCATGCAAGAGAATTTTCGGTATATATATTTTTAGGAAAATATGCTTTCAACAAAACTAAAAGGGAGTTTACTAGCACAAAATCACGCTACAAGTACAAATTGACAAGACTATTTACATAAAATATGGCAAAGCAAATCAACTCACATGTTATTTTGTATGCATGAGGTTGTATAAATTAAAGCATAATTTTATATGTCTACTTGTGCACTCATATATTTTATTTTCATATTAATATTTATGAATAATTTCTCTAGTGTCTACATAGTTATACATAGATATTTATGTACAATTGTATGTGTGATTGTGTATACAAATAAGTTTTAATGGACTTTTTTGCAATTTTATAAGAAATCCATAAAAAAGAATAAGAAGGTAAAATTTGTTCGGCTCACCATATTAATAAAAGGAATAGGACTCATATTCTATTTCCTCATAAAATTTGGTTAAATAGCTGATGTTACATTAATACTAGTATCCACGATCAATCGAGGTAAAAGCGAACAAAGGACACTGATAATGACAGCGTAGCGCCTGTCGAAATTATTAGTACTAATCCGTTCTGCTAGTCTGATTAGATATTCTAATATTCCACTCTTAAAAATAATTTTAATTTACATTAATTCAATTATTGTGAACTTAAGCCAAATAATAATAACTTCCGACTTATCCATGAAAAATTATAAAACCGTTTTGTATCAAAAATATTTTTTATGCATAATTAAAAATTTTTAAATAGCTAAACTATTTCTTTTATAATTGCAAAAAGTTTAGTTAATTGTCTATAAGTTTTAGCTTAGCTAATGTATATATGTACATTAGGGTGTCCCAAAAAAAAATGTTTGTCAGCGGCTCAAGCATAATTTGAAAGCTTATAGGGTCCAGTATTTTTTAATTTTTTTTTTTTAGACTTTTAGGAAGAGGTTTAGAGGTCGCGCAAATCAATTCTCTTCTAAATACTGGATTTTCGGCCTTTTTTCAAACTTGACTCATAACTTTGTCAATAACCACGTTGATTTAATTTTGTGGCCGAATATTTCTAAAGAAAATTTCTCAAACTTTATTTCCATATACAAAACCTTTAAGTTTCGGCAATATTTTTGTCCATTACAATTCCACATATTAAATATTTTTGGAATTTTTTTAAGAAATTCTGTAAAAAAATGGTCTATTACTTTTCAAATTGATATAGAAGGTATAAAAACTAGTGGCGCAATTTTGAAGACGGATAAGTTCTAAGCAATTATGAAAAAGAAAAATGGAATTTGGTCCTACAGTTCCCGAGTTACACTATTTTTATAGTTTGTATCTTAAAAAGGGTGATACTTTTTTCGTTATAATTATTGTATATTTCCATAAATTTGTATAGTTTGGTCTTTAAGGTGATTTCTGCGAGTAAATAATATATTATTTTATTTCAATTTAATCTGCCGTTTAATTGGATTTTTCCCAATATCTTCAAGGATTGAATGAATAATAGATCTGGCAACATTATAACATTGGGATTTTCACTGCGATTTTCTGGCATTTATTGATATAAATCGTTACATGCTTTAAATATTAGTACCACTGCCAGTGCCCTCGATACGCTCCTCTCAATGATCTGAGCCTATTAAAGGAATTGGATAGTTATAAAATTATTAAAAACACAGTTGCACAAGCCTCGACTAAAACTTTTATCGGTCATCAGCGGTACTTAACTCCGAAATTGGCTGCCTTAGCGTTTTTTGATGAACGTATCGACACCAAAACTTTTCGTTTAATGACAAAAAAACTTGCAGATACTCCATGCAGCGATTATGAAGTAGCAAATGTAACTTTAACGGAAGAAAAATTTTGACACAAGGAAATTCAACAATTCATATCACAACCCAGTCTAAATTTTTTTGAAGCTTGCAATATTTCAATAGATTTTTTAAAATTGATCCAGAGAATTGGAAAGCCAATAAGTCATTTCAAGATGCAAAGAAAAAAGTTCAACATTTACAAGTGGTAAATGATGTGTCAGAACGAAAGTTTGTTTTTTCTTTTGTTGATTGGGTATGATTGGTGAACTGGCAAACAGCTTATAATAACATATACTGGGTATAAAGATAAAAACGGTTATAACTCAGAAACCGTAAGAACAAATTTATAAATTGTTATATTCATATTAATTAGAATTAATTTGTCTTTCAAACTGCATCATTATTTTTTTCGTTTTCATTGAAACTTAGAAAGTTGCAAAGCGTTATTAAAAAATTTTTGAAAATATTACGAAAAATTGTAATTTAGGCTATCTAAATAAGCAAACTCATCACCAAAGCTTATAAGTTTTTACACAGGAATAGAGCTTTGATACTTTTCTTTAAAACTGTTTCCTCACGAGTGAAGAAATCCGTGATTATTAACCAAGCTATGAGTAAAGTTGGAAAAAAGGCCGAAAACTCCGGTTTTTATTAAAACTCCTATTCCGAAAATTCTTAAAAAAAATGAAAAATACTTTACCCTATAAGCTTTTAATTTTTGATTTTTGGGATAACCTAATGTACAATGTACATTGTAGATATGTATGCAAATGTAACATTTTACCAGATAATTAAAAATAAAATATAAAAAACTTGCAATATAAGATTAGATAAAATTTAAAGCATTAGAACATGGTTTTTGTTACATGCTTTAAAATACTAGTGAAGAAGCAATATTTTTTGCAAAAATTAATAGATATAATATGTACGACACCAACTAATAATATTGCAATTAAAACACTACACCATTGAGACTTTTGCTAAATAAATGGTAATAAATCTGGAACTTCTAAAACTTCTAATTGGATTTATCTGAAACTTCGAACATCTTTAAAGAAGGAGTCAGGCTTAAAGACGCGTGCCTTAATGGCCTTTAGGCTCAAGCACGAGAGGAGCTGCAGTGGCTATCTGACTATCTGGGACTAAAAATAATTTCTGGGGCTTGTAACTGTTTTAAATGATATCCCATTTTAAAAATGTAAAGCTCTTTGAGATACGCTATAGAATACAAAGAAATAATATTCTGACATGTGTTTCCGTATCTCTCATAGCTTAAAAGATATTTGACTTTGAATGAATGAATGAATGAATGAATTAAACTAAACTGAAAACACAAAACAATGCGAGCGAAAAAGATCTATTTTATTCCTTGCCAGTTGCTAGAGCACCTCCTCTAAACCTACTCTCCTGAGGAATCTCAAGATTGCCAGTGAGTCTAATGTTGGCAGCTCCCAATCCTCCAATAGCTGCTTGCCCAATTGGCTATATTTTTTGTGGTACTTCAGATTATACTTTAGAGTTTCTTCATCATAATCACAGAATCTGCACAGGCTGTTACTCTCAATGACAAGTCTGTTGAGGTGTTTTCTCCATCTGCAATGGCCTGTGAGGAAGCCTGTGAGCATTCTTGCATTGTTTTTACTCAGGGACATGAGAACTATGAAATGATGTCTGTTATACGTTCCAGCGAGATTGAACCAAAGGTGTTCCCTAGTACTCTTGATCTCCGTCGATATATCTTCCCGGCTTTTGTCCAATTCAAGTCCGCTAAACGGTTCTGGTCCGATCATGGGTGTACTAGCCCGCCTTCAGGCCATTTTGTCTGCATTTTCGTTTCCTACCACCCCGATGTATCCAGGAACCCAGCAGACTGTGACCTTATTCATGCTGCTTAGCTGATTTAGCTTAATGCGGCATTCTCAAGCTAACTTAGAAGTAAACTCATATGATCTCAGTGCTTTGATGGCAGCCTGACTATCCGATCAGATGGTCATTTCGCTCCCTAGGTTTCCCCTGTCAAGAATAAATTATGCACATCTCTCAATGGCATAGACTTCCGATTGAAAAGTGTTATGAGCTTTTCCCAAGTACTCGTGATAGTTAGTCCCTGGTCCTACAACTCCCAAACCAGAACCTGCCGGCATTCTAGAGCCAACAGTGGCTAAACAAAACTAGGTAAAAATAGAACATAAAATAATGAAATAAAAGAGTCAATCCTATCCATCTGTTTTGCTGGTAAACATTCATCTTTATTTAACTGCTTAAGCAAATTTGATGAAAAAAAGTCTTGATTCACTTAAAACTAAAATTCAGCTCCAAAGTTTTGCTGGATACGCTCCTGCTTGTAACAGATATCATAAATTTTATTTTATACAAAAATTAAACTAGCTTAGTATGAACTTAATAAAGTAAATGCTCTCAAACAAAAGTCCACCTTCCACTCTACAGGAAATATTATTGCCTACACCAATAAAAAATGTAATACAAAATAAATGATAGCTTTATTCTAAACAAGCAAAATTTTTTTGATAAATTTATCTTATTTCAACAAACAGCAAATGTCCTGAAAATTTTTTCATTTTATATTTCACATAAACGTTGTATTTGCCCAAATAGCAAATAAACAAGCGGAAATAGACAAAAGTATAAAAATTGAGACACAAAAAAAAAGAAGAACAAAAATAAAAAAAGAATGCATAAAATTGTCAATATGACCTCGTTTGTTGCAAAATATTTCTATATTGTAAAATTTTATATAGTGCTCATACTTTTTTATTATAGGATATAGGATCGTAGGAAGGGCAGCCAGTTGGAGATGAACTTAAACAAGGTATATTTTTTCTTTTTAAAAATTTAAATTGTAAAAACTTTAAAACTTTTTAAACAATAACAAAGTCTTATAATAGACTCTTATACTAGTATTGGATTAAAAAACAAAAGAAAATTGGATTTATAAATATATTACATTATACAAATTTTGTATACTTATTAGTTTAAGTTAAAGGAAACTTTATATTTGTCTAATATTTACTTTGTTGTTTGTTGAAATTGTGGAAAAATCTAAAAATACAATATAAATATGTACAAGTGTAATGCATGAAAATACTTGCAAATAGTTTTTGCTGTTGTTTGTATTTTTGTCAAGTATGTTGTTTATTTAAACTTTATGGATGACGAAACATTTTATGTACAGACAGCGGAATAAGTATATGGAAGAGGACTTTTAAGATGCAACCTGTAAAATAAAAAAATTTATAAAAAATATATATCAGAACTTTCGAAACTTAGTTTTGAATGATTTTTTTATACTTGTTTTCCTTGCTGAGTGAAAGACTTTAGTACTTTCTCATTAAAACCATTAGAAAAATACTGAAATTTGATATATATTAATACTATATAATAATACCCTGTTCAGACATGGATTTTTAATTGAGACAATTTAATGTTAATTGAGCAATTAAAATTAGCGTTCACACAGAGTAAATTAAGCTTACTCAATTAGAATTTGACTTGCCAATGGTGTAATAAGTATACAGGTGGCCGCATAAGGGCAACGAATACAACAACAAAACAAGAACTAGATAACGGTTGTCAAAAAAATTCATGTGTGTGACGTAGCTTGTGCACATACATAATCATCTGACGTTATACTGCCATCTGTATACTTATTACACCATGGGCTTGGCACTGTATACAATTTTTGCTTCTCACTGAACATACTTCGTAGTAAACATAATGGTCACAAAGGGTTGCATTTCTAACTTTACTCAATTTATGAAACAATCAAGTGCTAATTGCTCAAATTATTAATTGAAGCCTTATATGGTAAATTGAGCTCAACTAAGGCTTTAATTGCGTAAATTTCCTAAATTGCGCAAATAAGACGTATGTCTGAACGGGGTATTATAAATTTTCTCATGAACAGCAAAAATTATTACAAATATCACTCATACGCCTAAATAACATTTAATATGTACGTGTAAAAAAATAAGTTTAATGTAAAAAGGACTTTCTTGATTTTTGGCATGTTTTACTTTCTGTTCAATATATAATTCTTATTTTTGCCAAATTCTAAAATATTTTAAATAATTAATTAAGTTAAGAATTTTAGTGGAACTGAAAGAAATAAATTCAATTATTTTGGCTTGAGTTCGGCTTTAATTAAATTTTTCAATTAAATTATATATTTATTTAGAGATAAATGTGAAGCATGTCCACTCTTCTCGTAAGAATTTTTACCGCATAGACCACTCGACCGAAGTCGGTGGTTTGCAGTCAAGAGAGAGTTTTATATAATTAAAAATAAACAGTGCATTGTTTTATAATCGGATTATAAAGTTTCAAATATACAGATGTTTTACTAATTTTTTTTTGCAATAGAAACCATTGTGCAACAGTTAGGTTTTAAGTTCTTAAACTTATTTAAATGTTAGACAATTCGATTAATTGAAGATATAATTTTTGTAAATAAAATGTATCTATTTTTTCAGTGTAATCACTAAAATGTCTTGTTATTCGCTGTGAAAACATTATTAACCTTCTTTTGTAATATGTAATAAACAGTGTTTCCAGGAGCTGGACGAAAACATAAGCAAAATCGGAATTTTTAAAAGGCTAGAAAATAGCACAAAAATAAAAGTCAAAATTAGGCTAAATATTTTTTATTGAAAACTCTATGTTTTCTTTATTGTTTAATAACAATGGTCAAAAGTTGACAAAACGTAATTGATTTTTGAACTTTTCAGTTGCAGATATTACATTATAAATAGGTTGAAAGCGTTACTAGCAATGGAATAAAATAACTGCCAACTATTTATTAGATAGTCTCGACTAATTTCAGTTTTTCTTATTTTGAGAATAAGAACGTTTTTTCCGCGTTTTGTGAACAATAATAAAATATGAGTTACGTGATGTCAGTATGACCATCGATAAGTAAAAATACATAAACATGTTAATTGTTATCAGATAAGAAGGTACCCAGTAAAAAATGTTCATGTTTTTTGAAGCACTAAGGCAATATAATAGTACTTTTTAAAAGAAGAGCTTATTGCAGAGCAGTGAATGTATATGAAAGAAACTATACAAAATCAACAGATTTTTCACTGCTAACACAATGCAGGCTTTTAAGCGAGAAAGTTCCATATACTTGCAGCTTTAGTGCTGAAAATGGTGATGATTTTCAGCGCTTCAAAAAGCGTTTTTGCATCAAAAATGTAGTACTCAAAACTCGCCTTACAAAAATCAGCTGGAATATTAGCAGGTCTGTAAGCACTACTTTTATTCTCTCATAGTAAAAACCTGCTATATTTGAAGCAATTTTTTTATTTGGTATTTCAAGTAGATAACGAAAACAGAACAAAGGTACATAATTTTAAATATGGTGGCTCACAGCTTATGTTATGTAGTCCATATATTTTTCTTTAACTAAAACGAGTATAAAAATAATTTTGATACCATTTTATAGAGAAAACTGTCCAGTTTAAAAATAACATGAACATTTATCATTAAAATGTTATTATTAAAATGCCTTAAAAATAAGAAAACTAGAAATAAATTTTTACAATGTGGAAACAGAAGTTAGCCTTTTTGAAGCTAAATTAAAAACTTCCCTGTCCAATGAGTCAGATATGACTTACGAGAGCAATTTCCGCCAAGTTGATGTATCACATATGACACATTTCTATATACAGCTACTGAGCAGATTTCTGTTTTGCCAAATGCGAATTATGTTCTAGAATAGTGTGGATCCTTGGCTTGAATTTCGATGTGGTCCAAATGAGCTACAAGTAAACATGTGCCCAAACATGGGCAATTTCTCTCAGAGATCGTAAAAAATTTATTTAAGCTAAATTTTCAAAGTCTTGTAAAAAAATTCACAAATACAATTGAAAAATTCGCCTTATATTCTCAAATAGTGTGGATCCTTGGCTTAAATTTCCACATGGTCCAAATGAGCTACAACTAAGGATGTGCCCAAACATGGCCAAAATCTCTCAGAGATTGTAAAAAATTTACTTAAAAATGAAAAAAGGCTAAAAACAAAACACGAAGCTAAAACGCAGGCTAAATAACAATATAAAAGGCTAAATCTAGCCTCAAAAACGCTCAACTGGCAACGCTGGTAATAAACTAAAAGATAAATTTGAAATGAGAACTATTTTACGACTCTTGTTATATCAGCCAAATATACCGGAAGATTCCTCGACGTGATAATACTTAAACTTGAAACATGTTTGCGCTTCTTAATAAAAAGTGTATAGAGCAACCAAAAGCTTTTCAGATATACCGAAAAATATTAATTGAAAAGGACCATAAACGAGCAAATAACAGAAAAGAAAAAGGGCAATATATCTGTGGCAATAGGAAAAAAGTGCTTAAGTCATATTTTAATGTTTTAGGAGAGCACTTTAAATGGTCAAGTGGATTTTTGGAAAATTATTCCTATTGCACTTAAAGTTGACGTTCATCGATTCTTTTAAGCTAATACGTACTATAACAAAGATATTCACAGGAGATTATGACATGAGAAAAGAGAAGTAGAAACTCATGAAGCATCGTGCAAAATAAATGAAACTTTAACCAGAAGTACTTTTGAGTATGCAGAATATATAGGTGGTATTGCTCAAAATTAGCTTATATCGACTTAAGCACTTATTCCTTATCGCCTCAGATAGATAGCAATATGCGATCAAACTTATTATTTCTCAGATTTTTATTTTTAATTTTATTTTTTCTCCGCAGCTAAAATTTCAATTTAACAAAGTGGGTGCCACAATTTTTAGGAGTACATAAATTGTAGAAAATATAAAAATAGAAAAGCTGGTGTTACGAAATCGAGCGCGTGAATAGACAATCCTTAGAAGCTGTAATCAATTCTCAACCCTCTATGATTGCGACTTGACTACAGACGTCTATTGCTTTGCATATGCAGCAGTCTTTAAAAGCTTTAAAAATAACATAAACAAATTTAATATATTTTATTACCTTTATCCTAGCACCATTAAATTTTTACGATTCTGCAGACAATTTAATGCTTATCGTTTTCTTACTCCAACTGCCACACCACTGTCATAAAATGTATATCCTCTTTTACGTTTTAAAACTATATAAATATTGTATGTCATGTGTTTTTTTTTTCAAGTCTAGTCACTAATATTTGGCGTCATGCTAGAAAATATTTAACATCACTTACATGCAAAGTTTAATTTAGATCTAAATATACTACCAGTATATATATTTATAGCTAAAGTGTTTATTTACATGCACATATATACTTGAGTGCACACATTTACAACGAGCAAGCATGTATGAATGTTTACATGTTCATGTGTAAATAGCAGTATAATAATTAAATGACTCGATTTGTTAGTATAATTATATATTTTTCTAGAACGTGTTGTAGTGCGGGTAACAATTTTCCACTCATAGCTGGATAGAAAAAAGTATATATTAAAAATTTAATAGCATGGTACGGAGACGAAAATAAATTTATTATTGGGTGTACTTTTTTCCATCCAATGCATATGTGTATTGTAGTAGTGACCTAAAAGCTTTATCACTGCAGTAAGCTTTTCCTAGCTTCAAGGTTAAGTTATAAAATATATTTTACGTTTTTTACTCTGTTTATTTTTATAAAAATTCTAGTTCGTTATTTTCAATTCTTATTAACAGTTTCAAGTTATGGGGTCAATTGCAAATGTTATTTTGGCTTAAATGTTATTATGAGCATAAAAATCAGTGCATTTTTTAATTTTATAAGCTAAGTTAAGCGGGTTTTTAAATTATTTTATTTTTGTTTTTTTATCGAAAGTGTAATTATTTTCTTCTTTGTTTATTAATTCTTTCTAGTATGGACTATGGATGACACAATCGTCCGTATTCTAGATATATTAAACGATTTCATTAATTAAGATTCGCAAAAAATTATCCAACGTCATAAAAATCTCTTAAAAATAGCCATACAGTTTATAATGCATCCATATATATAATTCTTCGTGATATGTACATTTTAAATTAAGCTATAAATTATTTGTAAAATAAATTTATCTTAGTTTGAATATCTATGAGTGTTTTGCACAAATTGGTTTTTAGCATTAATTTTGGCCACTATGATAATTACAACGACGTTTATTTTCATAACATAGGCTACAACTTATTTGCCAAGAAAAACTAAAAACAAAAGATCTATCAGAACAAATTCACTGGCAAACAGCACTACTCACGCGGGTATGATGGTTGTATGTTCATAGAAACATTTTTGGTTTTCGATATAAAGATTAAATTAATGTCGCCCAAATATTATAAAAAATTGTTTGAACGAAATTACCACTGAAATTTAAGGAGATATTCATCGCATTTTTTCATTTTTTTGAAGTTATTCTCAACGACTCTCTAAATAAAATAAATTCAAACATTCAGAACATTAATGAATTGTTGGCTATATTTTTTTTAAATTTAACGTCCGAAATATCGAACTTTTTAACCATAGGAAGCTATGCTCTTAAACATTTACTAAACAACAGCATGGCTATGTTTGTGTGAAATCGTGGGGTAAAAAGCAAAGGCGTACAAGTGCCAAAACTAAAAAAAAATAGTTATATGCAGAAATCAACACTTAATATCAATATATATTACTCTACAAAAATTCAGACCCGTACGGAGGCCTCAAGAGGCGGTATGTATTACAAATAAAAAATATTACGTATAAAAATGCATGGAAAAAACTTTGAAGCTTAAATACTCTTTTTGTACGTGTACCCCTTTTTAAGGCCTTTTAAGCCACTGTCCGCTCATTCAAATTCAAAAGCACATACGAGATAGAGCCAACGAATACTTAACCTCTCAAATAACAATAGTATTTCTGTAATATGTACCTCTCAAAGAGATTGGTTTGCCCCATTTCAACTCTATCATGCTTATTGGAACACTATCTATAGTTTACTACACAATAATTATGATTATCCTAGCTATACATATAATGTTTCGCCAGCACACCAATGCCTGATTAAAATATCAAAAAAAACGTGAACAAAAAACATTTTATTTAGTCATCTCTTTTTTTTATATAGTCTCCAACAATTTTGTGGATTTATTCTTTCATTTATTTAAAATTTTTTATTTTATATATATATATTTTTTTTGTCTTCCGAGATATTTTAAAAGCACAAAAAATATTAGTAACAACTGTTTATTCATCTTCTCTAAGTTAATGAAACTTTAAACTATGGTCAAGACAATTAATTTCCGTTTCCTCCTTTCTTATTTTATTAACAAGAAAAATTGTTACAGTTAAAGTGAATGCAAACAAAAAAGGATAACCACTTGATTGTGGTTAACTTAAGATATTTCTGAGAGAGAATGAGTAAATTAATTTAAAAGTTAATAAACATTGTTTTTTTTTAATATTTTAGGATAAATTTTGAATCTTAAAGATATATAGGGGAATTTTGAAATGCCATCAATTCATCCATCCATAAAAACGTTTTAAATTGGATTATAAATGAAGCTTTAGGATAATAAAAAAGTCTAGCGGAAAAACTTAATATATTTTAATGAATTTATATTTAATGGCTCTTTCAATAAGTATTCAGTTTGTTTTTTTTTTTATTAGTTAATATGTCCATTAGGGAAGCCTCTTTGTAGGAATGTAAAATATATATTAAAAAAATAATAGGGAATAATTCTACAAAGAATTCTGAACAACTTTGCTTTAGAAACCATGGGTCTTAAATGGATTTCGAGCTTGCGGGCATTCCAAAATATCTTGTAAGTTCGTATAAAACCAACCAGTGATTATCCCAACAAACAATAGCGTATGAGTATTATTATTTAATATATTGGTAAAATATTATGTATACGCTGGGATACCTACAAAGTAAATCAAGCAGTTTTTGTAATTTTTCCTTTAATAAAGGCGACATATTTTTGGATTCACTGGAGCTAGTTCTCTAATTTCTTGAAGAAGACTGAATCACCATACGAATTTTATTTCTATTCGGAAAGCGTCTGGCGGAATCACTGGTGTGTTTTATATGAACTAAATTGTTTGCAATATATTTTGGAAATTTTGCATGTTCGAAATCCAAAGTTGCTTGGCATTCTTCGAAGAACTATATTGCGCCCCTACAAATTTTTGTCAAAAAATCTTTCTACCCTATTGTACATGTTAGTTGTATGAAAATAAGCTTCATAAATAAATTAAAAGTTTTTTAAAAGGTTTTTATAATCATAAAATAAAAAATGGCACCATATCTCTGTAATTGAAAAATTCTTTTATTATTCGAATAACATATTTTACCCAGTCTTTAGCTTAACTTTTTAATATGTTTTTTATTTTATTGTATAAATATCTATCTAGAAGAAATTATTCTTCAATTTATTTAAGTATTTATAGCACAAATTATTTAATTTGCGTTTTTAATCCAATCAAAAAAATATATTTTACTTAGTTGTTGCTTGAAGCACTAAACTTTATGATATTACTGCAGCAAAATACATGCCGCATAACTTTTTCTGGTTTGGGGTATATTTCATAATTTTTATGTGGCAGCAAAAATTATAAGAAAAAACCATTTACTATACTACAATAAGATCGTAAACATTTACCAAACATGTTTCTTTTTATTATTTTTATTTTGCAGCTAGTTAAATGAGATTTAAAGCCTATAATAAACTGTACATGAATGGCTATAAAAAATGGGTTTAAGTAATGTTACAATAACAAGGATACATAAAACGAAAAAAACACAACAAGCCAGCATCAAAAAACAGCCACCAGCAGCAAGAAAAGGAGCCACCAGTAGCAACAAAACCGACGTTTAAAAAAGTTTCCATTCACCAGTTAAAACCTAGTAAAAAGATTCAAACGAACAGAGCTGTTTATATATTTTACAACTTTATAATACATATTTTTTGTGGTTTAATTTAAATGGGAAAAAATCCTTAGCTCAGAAGCTCAGCCACCAAACATCATCAGCATTCCCACCAAACCACCGAAAAGTAGTAAAAATAATAGCACCATAGATATAAACTGCCTGGCTGATAGGGATTGAGGCAGTCTGGCAGTTAGTCTATTTAGTTTGCTTTATATGAATAACTAAGTGTTTCTGTATCTATGTTAATACATCTATGTACATAAAATCATAATTTAAATTGTCAAAAATATAAACAAATTTGTTTAGATTGAGAATTTTATGATTTAATGTGCTTAAGAGACTTGCTATTTTTAGCATGTGATAAACGAGGATAGAGAGAGAAGTTTATTTTATGTTAAAGGAAACAAATAACATTTGTCTAAAAAACTAAGTTTTAAGTTAAAAATGTTTTTACCATTGCAAAAAACTGCTTATAAAGTAATTAATACAAAATAATTTCCTTCTAAGCTACATCTGAAGATTTAGTCGATTTGAGGAAAAATATATGAAAAACGCACATTTCGAACAGATAAAACATTTTTTAAAAAATCTTAAATACTCTTAGTGGAAAGTTCCAAGTAAATTGTATTTGCCAGGCTTCACTTACACCATAAACTTTTTTACCACCAACATACTAATATGTATCCTTTCAGCATACAGCATATAACATGAATTCTACTACAGACAGTTTGAGCAAACGCCATTACCAAATGTGGGTCAAATATAAATCATTACACACAGCCTAGATAAATATAATATGAAAATATACATTCAAGTTAATAACATTTATGACATAAAATAATTGTTCATGATGATTTCCTTTTATTATCCCCAAAATGAAGGATTTAACACATACACAAGCACAAATCAATTCAAAATTTACTCAGTGTTATTTAATTCGAATCTATTGATGGATGATGGTTAATTGGGAAATATTTGCAGATTATATTATTTTTAAGTTTATTTTGAAGGTATTGAAATAGTATAGACGTGGACATGGGGGGAAGGGGGATGGGTAGAAAAATGGGACATGCACTCAATCTCCCATAACGAATAAAATATAATTTATTTCTATTGAGCTTCCAAAAGATATTTAGAAAAATAGTATATTTTAGCAAGAAGATACTCCTTCGTAGTTAAAAGATGAGCTCAAGCTGAATGCGCGCCTGATATAATTAAGAAATATTATATTGCTTAAGAAAAAATGCCCTTCAAGTTTTTCAAATTTCTCTACAAATCAAATCATATATTTAAAAATAGTATGGCTTTTTGTGGCCAGGAGAGCAGATTTTCTAAAGCATTTTATTCATCTAAAGGGTGGTTAAATTTTAATGGCCGATATTGATTTTGAATAAAACACAAATTATTTAGGAAATTATTGTCATTGCTTTTTATTATGATAATATGGTATGGTTCAATTATGTATGGAACAAAATATCGGCCAAATGGCCGCCGCGACATCGGCGGCACACCTCCATCCGATGGTTCAAATTTTCGATGACGCTGAGGCATAATTGAGGTTCTACGCCGTTAATGTGCCGAATTATCTCATCCTTTAGCTCTTGAATTGTTGCTGGCTTTTCGACGTTCACTTTTTCTATCAAATAATCCCAAAGAAAGAAGTCCAACGGTGTAAAATCACATGATCTTGGCGGCGAATTGACATCGCCACCACGTGAGATAACACGGCCATTTAATTTGTCGCGCAAAAGAGCCATTGTTTCGTTAGCTGTGTGGCAAGCGGCACCGTCCTATTGAAACTACATATCGTCCACATCCATATCTTCCAAATCGGGCCATAAAAAGTTCGTTATCGTCGCACGATAGCGATTACCATTCACAGTAACTGCCTGACCGGCCGGGACGGCTCTTCAGCCACACTATCGCGTACAGTAGCAATATTTTCTGCAGTACGAGCTATACGAGCATGCACTGGTGTTTTCACATCTCCTACAGACCCGGTTTGCTAAAATGTTTGCACGATTTTTCCGATTGTACGCACATTTGAACGATTAAATTGACCGAAAAAATCACGCAGTGCACGATATGCATTTTATGCCTGAATAACTTTAACGCATTGCTCGATTGAGATTGAGATTGCTGAAATTGAGAAATGTCAAATGAAATGCAGAAAAATACTTGAAGTTTAGGTGTGGTTTACATTCAACATCGGCCCTTAAAATTTAACAACCCTTTGCATGATGGTAGTACTAAACTTCATTTTCTACTATTTATTGAGACAAATAGCAAGCCTTTTATGCTTAAAATTTTTTAACGATATTTTAAGCCGGCATTTTTGATACATTTTTAACTTAATTGGATGAAGTGAAGTGCGACCTTTGCTCGTTCATGGAGGAATCCGTACGAATACACTTCTTCGTTTATGCTTTTTTTCATTTTGGAAATTTTTTTCGTTTTGCTTTTTCGTTTAATTTTAGTTTTTAATTTTTTTGATGTTTTTTGGCGACTTTTTTTTTGTTTTTTCTAGTTTTGGTTTTTTACGATTTTTTCGGTTTCTGTAGCTTTTTTAGTTTCGGGTTTTTTATTATTTTTTTTTTTTTTTTTGTTTAGGGCCTTTTTGCGTTTTGGGGATTTTTTCCCATTTTTGGCGACTTTTTGTATTATTTGACGATATTTTTAGTTAAAGCGATGTTTTCAAGTTTTGCTGCTTTTTTTTTTTGTTTTGGTGATTTTTTCGAGTTTTATCTATTTTCTTTTTTTTGGCAATTTTTTGCAGTTTAGCGCTCTTTACTTTTGGCCCTTTTTTCCTGTAAGAGCTTTTTTTTGATTTGGCGAATTTTTGTTTTAGAATTTGTTAGTTCTAGCGTTTTTTTTTTAATTTCAAGAGCTTGCCTCTTACGGCTTCCAAGATACAGCAAATTGTAGAATTTACATAGTCAAAATTACATCAACTGATGAAATACCTTTTAATTTTTATTGTTTTAAATATCAGTGATAATTAGTGAAGTCTGTATAATTTTGTGAAGTCTTTGTAAATTTCAAGTCTTTATATTAGTGTCTGTATATTCCATTAGTATTTCAACATGTTTCGTTGCTCGCTTTAGAACACCCTTTAATTTTTAGCTGTCATATATTTGTTGTTTTAATCGCCAAAAGTTTTACAAATTCTCTGAAAATGTCTGGCCAGTAACTCTTACGGTTCTTGAGAAAACAGCCTGTGACAGACAGACAGACAGACAGACGGAGAGTGTAGCGAACGAAAACTATTGGGCTGATACCTTTACACTTTTGGAGTACGGAACCCTAAAAAAAGCATGTGAAGAAAATGTGAATTTCAAATGTTTTAGAGCAAAATTGTATACGAATGTGTAATATGATTGCACATTCTAGCATATAACTCATACGTATACAATTTTAGTCCAAAAATTAGAAAATAAATTTTGTTAAATCGGCAAGCCGGTGGTTAATCGACCGAAATTATCTGATTTAATCGATAATCGAAAATAACTAAATTTAAATTAATCGAACAGTTAATCCCGTACCAATTAATTGGCTAACGGGTAACCAAGTGAATACACTAATAGATAAAGTATCTTTCGGCCATGTTCTGTATTTCATGTGGAATTAAAATGTGTGGAATTATCAAAGCATTGTTGTTATAAATATGAATTTACAACAACAATGCTTTGATAATTCCGCACATTTTAATTCCACATGAAATACAGAACATGACCGTTTATAAAGAAAAAGCGCTTTTCAAATTTTACCATCACAAAGTTTAAATTTTAGTTTTTTTAGATATGACTACATTGCATTGAAGGAACCGACCGACATGTATGTCTTAATGTCGATTTACAAAATCTTTAAGCTCTTTATTTTCATGTGTCTAATGTTTTGTACGCGTGTTAGTATTTTATATCCATTTTATTGCAATGGCAAATCATTTGTTTTTATTGTATGCCGCACATTTTCTTTTCACACAACAAAGCATCATCATAAATTACAATGTCATGTTACGCTAATAATTTTGTACTGCTACTTTTTGTGATGCCTTTTCAGCTACCATTGCTGGTTTAAAACTGTTGTTAAAATTAACTCAGAAAGGAAAAAACAATATCGAGTCATACAGACAATATATAAAATAAAGAACGACTGGATGCTTGGAAAAATTGCTTACAATGATGCTGACAAAAACGGAAGGATGCATAAAAAAACCTTCTATATATTAATTATTTCAATTACACAATTTGGCTATATAGATATTTTGATTTCATATTCAAAGCTATGGATAGGGAGCATGTGTATATAAGAGAACATGCTATACACATATTTTCATCATCACATTGTGTTGCACAGACCTAGAAATAACAACATCTTCTAAGTTTTTATATTTTTCATAGTAGTTATTCCAAGTGAGAAGATATATAAATATCATATTCTTGAAAGCTTCTTTGTAAGTTGAGTTCATTTTTTTTCTTCTTACAAAATATTCTAAATGTTTATAAACATAAAAGTTTTAGTATATATATCTATGTCATTTTATCACAACATCTTAACTCTAAAAATGTTGTTTGGAGATTTTAACGATTTAAAGTAAAATCCTTTGTAAAATCCTTTGTGTTGGTGTTCTAGAAAGCCAAAAAAAAAGAAACCTCGATAACAGAATATGACCTTAATTAGATTTTCACTTAACTCAACTTAAGATGTTATGATAAAACAATACAGATATAACAAAATTTTAAACTACTTTTTAATGAATTTCATACTCGTGTAGAGCGACTCAAAATCATCTGAGAGAACATCTCTTTTTTGAAGTTATGGCAAAAAGTTTAAAAAATCAAACTTGATACTATTAAATAAAAATAAATTAAATTTGATACTCATTCAATCTTTAGGTCGAGTGGTGAGGGAAGAGTTTCTTAGATATACAATTGTATGATTTTTGATGAAAGATATGTATAATAGACATACATATTAGTTATCTCTATGTCTTATATTCTTTCATAATAAAATTTATGGATTGAAATTGCCTCTTTGATTTTTTTCTTTATATTTTAAATCCAATAAATTTAGTTCATTCTCTAGTTATAATAATTAATTACAACCAAATTATTTTCTTGTAAATTGCGAGGCGAAATAAAATTTTTCAAATAAAGCAATTTAAAATATGCAAACAATTATGTTTACTATTGTTCAGAATGATTTGCTTTGACTTCCTCCCTTATGTGTTAGTGTTAATCATAATAAAATTATGAAAGGTTTGTTATTTAATTGAAGCCATATAACAATAAAAGACGCTGTTTAGTGCTACAAATAATATAATTGAAAACAATAGATAATTAAATTGACACATCAACAACAACTAAAGCAATAATAAATGTACAAAAAAAACTTAAGTTAAATAAAAAAGAATATTTTTATTAATTACACTTGAATAATTCAATGCTAATTACTATGACCAAACTCATTCTATAATTTTCCGTTTGCTGGAGCAAGTCAATTACAGACAGCCAGATATGCACATCTTGAGAAAATTATGATTGTTCTTTTATTATTTTTATATTTTATGGTCTTTTCTTTTGTGTGTGTGTGTGTGTGTGTGTGTGTGTGTTTTTTTTAATAAAATTTAAGCTATGAAGAATGGTTGGTGAATGAGAAATATTCTATAATGAAATTCAATGACATTTTTCTTGCATATATCAAGATAATTTTTGTTTTACAAAAGCAACCCTAAGGCCAAAAGAACTTGTTATAAAGTGGTTCCCAAGGACTAGCAACCAGTTCGAGCTCTAAAACTTTATATGAGAGGTACAAGCTATATTTTTTTTATATGGCGCACAGTGTTAGTTTAGTGGCAGAAAAACTATTTTTCTACTATTACTTTTAAAATTCTAGTAATTTAGTTCTGTAAAGAACTATTGCACTAAGAAAAATTCATGATTGCTTTTCGTAAAAAGCTTCATTTTCTGCTAGAAAAAAAATCTAGTGAAGTTACTCAAATATTGTACAACGAAAACTGATGAACGTTTTCATGCAACTCAGCAAGTTTATTTATTTTATTTATTTATCCATTTATTAATTTATTTATTTTCGATGTCCCATACACAAGACTTAAGTCTTATATTACAGTATGGAACTGAGCATATGTAAATACAATAAATCAGAAAAGAAAAAACAAAACAAAATTTGACTTTAAAATCTAATATAATATAGTTTCAAAATTTTAAACTTAATACAAAAAACCAGATAAAATAATGATAAATAAAAAAATATGTAACCCGAAAAAATTAAAACTTAGTGTTATACTATCAGACTTTATCAAAAAAACAATATATGTATGTACAAAAATATATTCAACGTGAGAAATGACAAAAATACTTTTCCTGAATTGTCGTGCGTTACTAATGGTGTGTATTCTATAGAAGATTCCGTTGCAGAGACTGATAGCATTAATTAAGAAGTGGTATTTAGAAACTAGAGTTCGATGACCAAACGCTAGAAGTATTTTACCTCTAGCAAGTGTTGAAAAGCTTAAACGTTTAAAGAGATGTTCAGGTTGATGTATATAATTTTATGCATGAACAGTAAAGTGCGCACTCTTAAATAATCATCAAAAGTAATGCCATAAAGCAAGTTTACATAGAAGGAAATATGGTCATATCTTCTGAGATCATATACGTACCGAATAATGTTATTAAAGGCCAAATAGTTCACAGCCGTTCAATAAAATGGGCATTAAGTAAGATTTGGTAAGGATTATTCTAATATTAATTGGAGTACAATACTAAGTTTGCCAGAGATTTCTTAACATTGAAAACATTCGACCGCATGCAAAATTAACGTGATTATACCAAGTGAGAGTGCTGTTAAAAAGTTTACCAAGATTCTTAGCAGAGCTTACAATATCTATGGGCTGGTTGTTTAATGATAAAATCGGACTGCAATCAAAATTTGATAACCTCTTTTTAATAACCAGGCACTTGGACCTAGTAGGATTAATTGCTAAACCATTAGCGGTGGCCCACTCGTAGACACGACCTAACTCCTGATTTAAGGTCCTCACACATTCATCAACGGTGGTATTGCAGCAGCTAATATAAAGCTGAACATCGTCCGCAAACAATATAATCCTGCACTGTTCGAGTTTGCCCTGAAGATCATTTACGTATAATGAAAAAAGGAGTGGACCTAAGATGGAGCCTTGCGAAACATCTCGAGTTAATGACAAAGATGTTGAAACTGAGGTAGGCGTTTCAACATATTGGTATCTATCGACTAAGTATGAATATATTAGAGCTGTGGCAGTTGATGCGAATCCAAACATATGTTTAAGCTTAAGACACAAAATACTATGGACAACCATGTCAAATGCTTTTTACGGAAGCCAAATTGCCAGTCAGTTAGCATATTATTCGTTTCAAGATATTTTGTAACTTGATTATAGATTAATCTTTCAAAGACTTTGGATAAAAATGGCAAGATTGCTATGGGCCTATAATCAGAATTCGATTTGGGAATAGGAATGATTTTAGCCATTTTCCAAATTTTTGGATAGTGGTTGGTGGTAAAAATCTTGTTAAAAAATGAAAGTTATAAGGTGAAGAAGTTTTGGGACTAGAATCTCCAAAAGCCTAGGATCTATTTCATCCACACCAACTGCATTAGATTTTATTGATAGCAGACTGGATAAGACATCAAATTGGCTTACATTGGTAAAATTTAAATTATTGTATGAGATATCATTAGCGAAATTATAGTAATCAGTATCTGCTGCCACATTAGGAATATTTAGGAATTAGTTGCTTAGGGTGTTAGCATCAGTAGCACAGGGTTCTTGGCTACCAGGTTTGCCAATGCCAATTTCGCGAATCGTTTTCCAAGTTTTCTTCGAGTCTATGGCAGTAGAGAACTTTAAGACATAGTATTCCGATTTTGCTTTTTTAATTAATGTGTTGGCTATCTTACGTGATATTCGATATTCTTCATGCAAATCTGAGGTTTTTAAACGTTTCCATCTAGCATATAGAAAATCTCTGCGATTAATCGCTTGTTTTATGTTGGGAGTGAACCAGGGCTTATTAGGCCTATTTGCAATCTTTTGTTCTTAAAAGAACCACAAGATCGTATAAGTAGTTCAGGTTGGATTGCAGATCATCTATGGAAATTAAGCAATATAACATGCTCCAATCAATTCTAAAAAATTCTTCTTCATGTAAATTATTTTCACTGCTAACATTTTAGTAGAATTTTTGTTGAAATACAGTGTTTTATTTTTAATAGAAAAAAATTATTTAAATGTCTTTATAAAATTTAGCATTTTTCCTCTCCTTTGGGGGAAAAATAATATAGCAGCGTTTGCCTCCGTCTTGTCACTGTAACAAAATGGAATGTGCGAGTCTATTCTTTTAAGGTACCTAAAAAATCCAGCAACCGCTAAACAAACTTGTAAAAATAAAAATATAAAAATAAATAAATTTCTTTTATAAAAATTTTTGTTTTTAGAAAATTAATAAAAAGAAAAACTTTTTTTTGGATGTACGGAAGGTTGAACTGACAGCTGTTTCATGACCACCAAGTCTACTCATCAGAGTCCTTTACCCACACTACCACTGACAGTGGCAACAACACTGTAGCGAAAATCCTACTAATATTAGTAAGCTCAATTAACACACTGTCGCCATCTTGTGGTGAGTCGGACCTTATTGAACTTTGTCTAAATGTTCGGAACTTCACTAACTGTCTTTTCTTAGCATGTTCAACTATTTTAAGCTTTTTCCATTTCAGTCTTACCAGCTTGGAATATCGTCGATATTCTCAGTCAGTAGTAGTGTGGGTAAAGGACTCTGATGAGTAGACTTGGTGGTAACGAAACAGCTGTCAGTTCAACCTTCCGTACATCCAAATTTTTCTTTGAATGTTCAATATTTACATGCTTTAGAATTTCTTTCTTAAATAAAAAATAATTTGATCGAAAGATTAAATTAAAAATGAACTTAAGCCAAACTAATTTAATAACTTTGGATAAAAACCATACAGTTTGACTAAAAATTCATAACTAAATTATTAAAAAGAAAAACACAAAAAATATTCTCTTCTTTTCCTAAAAATATATACGTTAATATGTTCCAAGCAAAATGAGCCATATTTCATAAAATCTATCATTAAAACTTCTTATTTTATTCAAAACTAAGTAAAATTATAGATTTTTAGCAAAAGATATCCTTGCTTTGAATTGGACTAAATTTTGTCACAGCATTATGGCTATTTAAGTTATATATTATGTTATTCAAAAGCCAGCCAATACTATTTAAAATTAACCCCATTTTAGGAAAAATAATAGTATAAATGGTAGTATGCATACAAAAAAGCTTTTACAACAATAATAAAATCACTTAAATTGCAAATTTAAAAAGCCTGTTTTTCAGCTTCTCATGATAGTGCAATTTTATTAAACGTTATATTCATTATTACTCCTTTTGTATCACCTGTACTCCTCCCTCTCAGATATCAAAATATTAACAAGGGGCACTTTCTTTTACTTTTGGCCACTTATTGAAGGGGGCGCTATCATTGAAGGGGGTCAATTGTCATAATTAGGATACCCAGTGATAGGTTTTGGATTCAAATTTAATGTACTTGTACTGTGGTAGCTTCTTCCATACTAATCAAATTGCTGTACTTAAAAAAGATATTTTTGATTTGGAAAATATCCGTCTGTACAGTGAGAGTGTATTGTTTACACTTTTTTCTAGTTAAGTGATGTATTCTCCTTTCATTCGTCACGACTCGGGAGCATACTGTGCCAATTCCATTTTTACCAGTCATAGGACAAGTACGTTGGCGACAATAGGTACGAAGTCTCCCGCAGTGGATTTAGGTATTATTAATTGTTTTTAACAAACACAACTTCACCACGATCGATATTTTAATTTTACCATCACTAAATTAATGTTAAATTAACCTTTTGTTATATTCTGGTCTTACCTCATGCGCTATTTTTCTTCCTACTTTCTGATGTATACTTATTTTATTATTTTAGTAGTACCTGAATTAAAATTATTTGTTAAAAATTGTTTTTCTTTTTAAATTTATTATTAACATTGTATTGAAAAACAACAATGTATAAAAATTACTTCTACTACCCTGCATAACATTTTGTGATTAAAAGATAAAAGTAATCCGAAATTAATCTTCAATTAAAACAGTATTTGATTAACGATTGTATTGCATAGAAAACATGTAAGAAACCTGTCTATTATTGCTAAAAAAAAAGCTTACAATAGAGAAGAAAACTTTTGGTTTTCCGCTGCTAACTGATATTAGAACCACAAAAAGTATTATGAAATTAAAAGCAATCGTTATATGTGAACATGTATCCACAAGAATTTTCAAATGAAATAAGTTGTAAAGAATTTAAAGAGAATTAAAAATTGGAACTACATGCACATCACCATACAAAATTAAATAAGTAAAATAGAAAAAAATTAGAGTAAAATAAATAAATTGAAATAAAAATCTTTCTTGTAACAAATGTTCACCTAATCTCATTAGAAAATATTTTACGAGCTTATGCAAGTCAAGTTAACATTTCATTTTAAGATGAAACCCTCAAAAAACAAGAAATTCAATAATATTGTATATAGGCAAGCAAGACTTTTTTGAATAGTACAACAGCTATAATTTATAAGGAGAAATTCATTATTAATTATTAGTAGCCTTGGAAAAAATAACATAAAGGTGACTTATGAATATAAAGGTCAGAGTCTTGAAGTATTGGAGTCTTTCATTCCAGTAATAAATTTTCAATTGACAAATTAGTTTAGATTTGGCTCAATATCTATACTGATTGTGGAAAAAAAAAGAGTTTGCTCTGAAGTGAAAAAATATTACTGATGTAGGGTGCTAATAAAATTCACAAAAAAAGAAGAGAAAGAAAAAGAAACCACAAATGCTGCATACAAACGATAAGTTACAATAAACTCTATGTAAGACGAGCAATACATACACACAAAATACAACAACAGCAACTACAGAAATAAAGCCAAAAGCAAAGTTTAATGGCTGTAAGGAAAAATGAAGAAAAAGTTGTAAAAGATGTTGATGGAGTAAACAAATACAGTAACAAAAAGAAGAAAAAGCTAATGGCAAACAATGAAAGAAAAAAAAATTTTTTTTTCATCCCAGCAAACACTCGCTTTGAATTTTTAAATTTTTTTCAAATCACGTTATTTATAAAACTTCAAACATTTGAGAACGATATGGAAATAATTAGCTTTCTCAGCAAAAATTGGTAATTTTTCTTAACTCTAATTGATCTTCGAGAAATATTTCAAATTTATCGGAAAGTCATTAATAATGCACCACACAAGTACATGTTAACATTATCTAAGGAGCAGACTTTCGCTGTATTTCCTACTTCAAAAAGAATGCTAGTTATGCAAAGCTTCGAGAGAGTTATTTCTTGATATTTCTGATTCGAGTATTTTTTTTTTAAATGCTTTATTAGTTTCACTTGTACCAAGCTAACAATGTAATAGAATCCTGCAACATAATTTTCACCATTTTCAAGATATCACACGCTTTAACTTGCATGTAGTGCTGTTATTCAAATAAGCATTACAAGAATATTCGAACAACTTTTTTTCGTTTTTGTTCAAACGAACAAAATTTTTCAATTTAGAATAAAAAATTATTCAAAAAAGTTTGACGAATATTGGAATAACTTTTTAAACTACTTTTTATAAAACATTTACGAGTGTAAAACAGCGTTTAAAATTAATTACTTTTTTACGTTGTTAACAATACGATCCCAGCAAAAAATAATCAAAATTTTGGAAACAGTACATGAACAATGTATTGTCTGAATATATTCAATAATGTATAGCACAAAATGCTTAAACTTCTTACGCTTTTCTTTTTCGTCCTCTTAAAAAACACATCCACTTACAGTGGTGCATGCAAGAATGCGCTATTGTAAGGCAGAGATTATAAAGATATAAATTTTACGATGAATAACGACGAGTTACGATCTTAAAACAACAAAACAATAGTATGATTTTATTTCACACTGATTGCGCTGAAATAAGCGTTCAACAATAAATGCTCCTAAGTGGAACATCGCGAACAAATATCATGAAATACGTAAGCAGGTTTGTAAGCTACACCAACAAATCTCTCCTTTACAAGCCTGCTTCTGGCGAAGCACTAGTTTTTGCTAGGATGTGTTAAACAAGAAAATTACACCAAATTATACATACTTGTGTAGGAGATTGTTGTGATATTACGTAACTCCGTTAAAGATTCCGCTTTAAATTACAGCTTGATCTCGTGGATCATCTATCGGCAGGCCTGCAGCTCACCAGCTGTTCTGCCAGTTCCATAAGGACGACACGCCTTCTTTCGTTCCGCTTCGCATGTCCTCAGCTTGTCATCAATAGCAAATGCAGCCAATTCTGCAACGTCTAAGATATTGCACAACAAAGCTAATGGCCATTCGCTTTGTGGATCGTTTGTAAGTCTAACCACCAACCACCTGATCCATGGTGTCCACTCCAGCCTTAAACTTATGGCAATCCAATATTTGAAATACCTTCTGCGCTAATTTCGATGAGTCTACGGAAATATTATGCTCCGTTGAGATGAGAACCACGACTTTTTTCTTTTTTGGCATGTAAGAACATAGTGTGACATTATTGTTATGGTAATCGAATAAAGTGCTCCTACGGTATACAGGCTTTGTTTTTTCGCATGGTTTCTACGCTTTAAGCGTTTATTTTGTTCAAAGCGGATTTATACAGGCGGTGTTGATTGTAAAACAATTACATTACAATAACAATTGATATCTCACCTCCTATGCCAACATATAAAAATTGCGAGCTTCTAATTTGCCGATAAAAGCTGTGCTCATAATATCACCTGCACAAATTCGCGTTGGCTTTGTAGAAATAAAAAAAGTTACACTTATTTACTTTTAATATTTGTGAAAAATTACAATCTCTAAAAATAAAAAATACAGGCTTTAAGACTTTAAGTTTAACTGATATACTAATATTTTGCATGCGCTATATTAAACATGTACATTTTATATACATATTCTCTACAAAATCCCACTAAAAACGAGTTTTATCACCTGCCCCCCCATTCATTCCATACAAATTATTCATAGGTCTGCACAGAACTAGTTATGACGTTTGAACCAAAATATTTGTAAACCTGGATTAAGCCGAACCTGGATCCACAATTAGTCTGACTTTAGGCTCATTGTATCTGGAGAATGTTGCTCCAGGAAGTCATGGAAGGATTTGTCTCTAACACGAAAAACAATAAAGTTATAAACACTTTTATATGCAAAAAGTCTGCACAGACCTGGTTGTACCTCCGAGGGATATACACTTGAAATTTTCTAAGTTAGCGTATTACTATACAGACCACACTAAGTAACACCGAAATTTAAACAAAATAAAAATTAAAGGGTATTCTATTAGTTAAGGTAATTTTGACTATGTAAATTTGACAATTAGCTGTATCTTGGAAACCGTAAGAGGCACACTCTTTAAATGCTTACAGCTAGCGCAGCATTCTAAAAGCAAAAACAACATAAAAATCAAAGGGTACTCTATCAGGATAAGTGATTTTGAAATTTAACCATATCTTCTGAGCTATAATAGAATATAAAGACACTTGAAATGTTCAAAGTTAGTGTATTATTATACAGACTACTGCAATTAATATTGAAATCTAAACAAAATAAAAATAAAAGGTATTCTTTCAGTATATGTAATTTTGAAAATTAGCTATATCCTCGCAACCGTAAGAGCCAAACTCTTGAAATTATCACAGCTAGTGCAGCATTTTAAAGGCAACAATAGCGAACGCTAATACAACAAACTACCCAAAAATTAAAAGATATTCTATCAGCTTGCTTAATTTTGAAATTTAGCTGAATATTTTTAAACAAAACTAAAAATATCGTCAAAAAACGAAAAAAGTCACTAAAACTAAAAAATCGCAAGAAACAAAAAAATCGCCAAAAACGAAAAAAATGACAAAAGTAGAAAAATCACTAAAACCGAAAAAAGTGCCAAAACCAAAAGAATCAATAAAATCTAAAAATATCGTCAAAAACCGAAAAAATCGCCAAAACCAACAAAAATCGTCAAAAAGTACAAAAAACCCCAAAAATGAAAAAAAATCCCCAAAACTAGAAATATACACAAAACCGAAAAAATCGCCAAAATTAAAAAAATCGCCAATACTAAACAAATCGCCAAAAGCAAAAAAATCGTAAGAAACAAAAAATCATAAAACGAAAAAAATGGCCAAAACTATAAATATCTCAAAAAACCGAAAAAATCACAAAAAAGAAAAAAACGCAAAAACTAAGAAATATCGCCGAAAAAGCAAAAGGAAATTATGTATATATATGGTATTCGTACGGAAACCTTCATGTGTGAGTCAAAATCGCACTTACTGAATTTATTTAATTTTCATTTCTTTACTATTTTTTAAAAACATAGCAATCCTATTAACCTTAAGAAATGTTAGCGATATATTAACCGTATCGTTGAAATTTGGAAAATGTAATGATTTGGAATCATTCTTGATTTGTTTACTGGGAACTCAGACAGTGAGTATCCTTCTTTACATCTCTATTCACCGTAGGCGTTTAATCCCTTTTGGAATCTACTAAGAGCTCAAGACAACAACTATTTAAATTAAACAGACGCATACACAAAAATAAATAGACACACACACACACATACACATACACTGACACATATTATTTTTCATTACTGTGTATATTTATTTTAAATCTTTACAACAAGTAAAATAAAACCAAATAGAAGGAGATCAAGACAAAAAGAATCATATGCAACATAGCACACAAACCAGAGAAAAAGACAACAATAATATTATTAGTATTGTTTATAAGAAAATAACTTCTGGTGTTGTAACATTAGAAAAAATTAAAGAGTAATATGGTCTTTAAGAAATAAAAATTTTTAAGTATTTTGAAATATTATAAAAACTATTATTCTATCAAATCAAGCACACAAGCTAGCCAATATCTTTGTGTATAACATATAGTCCTTTTTATGTGTCTTTACGTAACGTTTTTAAATAAAAAGAAATAAACTGTTTTTGCTTAAAGGGTTTAACTATTTTTATGGACTAGGCGTAAGCACCGCGATCCAAGGGACACTTTGTCCAGCGCAAATGTTAACTGAAACAGATTAATGCTACGCACAAAGCAAATTATTCTGCTCGGTGAGATATTATATACTTCATTTGGAGTCTTTGAGTTTCACTCAAATCCCCTAGCCACTAACATTATTAACTTTAGTGGCCACACGCGGCTGAGAAGAAGGGATTGGAAGGATAAAATAGCAATTACATGATGTATTTATCCATTTCGCCTGCTAAAATAAAGTCAACAAAAACAGGGGAAAAGGGAAAAAATCCACGTGAAAAAAATCATTCATGATAAGGGGAATTTTTCGATTTTTTTATTCACGATCGCAAAAGAAGGGAAAGGGAAAACATTTCGAGAGAAAAATTATTCACAATAGGGGTGATTAAACTGCACTCTATCAGCGTTGCCATTGATTTGATAAGCAAAATGAACGTGACCACTGATGATGGAAGTGTAGCGGCTTCCAAAAGTGACGCTACTCTGTTCTGCTGTATACGTTGAAAAATTAAGTTGATGTTAATTTTTTCCTTGTTCCTTGGAATATTAATCATGCCCAATTCTTGTTTAGTTAAAAGTAACGAACCTTGGCCTAATAACCAATTTGGATTGCTTATTATGTTTTGTGTGTTCAATGATTTCTATATATGGAAATTTTTAAGTTATTATTTGTTTCGAAAACTTTAAAACTGGAAAACTATCTTAAATGAATTAGATACATATATATTATTGTTATTATTAAAAAGTTAACATAAGATAGGTCCCATGTTCATCTGCCCGCCTGAGCTTCTACATGTCAATTTGCATCTACGAGTATGCCTATCTTTTTTTTATTATAAACAGATTTGAGGGAATCTTATTTTACTTTAAATAACATACGTCCAATTTTACGCAACATTTTGTTTTGGATTCAATGTGCATCTACCTGTCTGCTGCAGATTATTTTTCTGTAAAATTTCATTTAAATATTTAATTTAACTTTAAGAGAGATTTACAGAAAAAAACAAAAATTTTTTTTAGCTTTCTGTAAATTTTTTTGTCATGCAAACTGATGCATCATAAACACAATTTATGTAAAATCATGAAAATATTTATGGGAGCTGTGAAAACAAAAAAAATATGCCATAAAAATTTAAGCAGTCATTCTTTTTAATTAAAATTTATGAAAACTTAAACGCATTAAAATATTTTCCCACGCACACAGGCATAATTACACACGTTCATTCAAGCAACAAAATTTAAAACCGTAAAACTGTATTTTTTTTTAATAGAATTATTTATATTTACAAAAGTAATAAACGCGTAGGGATAATAAAGGAGGAAAAAAACAAACTGCACAAGAGAAGTCATATTTATAAATTTTATACCATGGTACAGTGAGGTCAAAAAGGAGCTATAAATGTGGGGCAATAGTGCATATTGGTAACTCTAATTTAAAATATCATGGTTTTTAGGACTGTATAGTTGACCAATAATAGTGATAATCTAAGTGCAATGGTTTTCAAATGGGAATCTGCAAAGATTTCTTAAGAAACTTTTATTAGAAGATGATTTTATCCTAGGAGTATCGCTACGAAAGAAGACATTTGTACTGTGACCCATGAGATCTTTTATGTACCTTTTGTGTTCACTTTTCAAACCAAAAATAAATTGATTACCGAAAATACCTTTTAAGTGTTTGGGTATATTCACATAATAATATCGTGCTATAACCGCCAAAAAACCTTAAGCGCCATAAAGTATTTTTTTAGTTATTCTTGGCTTAAATCGAAGTAGAGCCTTTATATTGGCTATATAGGATTGTAGTGGACTGTTATATGTAATATAAGACAACGCATGTTTGTAAGGGTTAAGATATTTTAAGATATTATTGATGCCATGAAAAATCAACTAATTTAATCATATTATTTTAAAACTGGTAATTTATTATCCTTATCAAGCTGTTTTTTAACCGTTTCATTTATATCCTTGCAGTTTTGCTGTACTTGCAAAAGAGAATTTTAGCTTAAGCGACAAATTGCACAAAAAATGCAAACAAATTAAAAATTTAAGGGGAAAATGCACTTAAGCTAAAATTTCTTTTGATTTATTTTCGTAAGGGTACATGGCAAGACTTTGACAGATAGTCCGACTTATCATAAATAACAGATTTTCGTCCAACAAAGATTTTCGAAAAGCATGTCGTTTGAGCTTTTTGGCGGTTATGGCTCGCAAAATATCTGTCCTTAAGACTAATACAAAAGGTAAAGTTATTGTAGCTTAAAATTGTTTATGTATGAGTTTTTAGAAAGAAAAAATTTTTAATTTTTACAAAAAAAATCTCTTTTTTGATTCTAGTTTTTGAACAATTCCGAAAACACTGACCAAATCTAAAAATTACAATAAGAGAGATTAAAGAGGGTCTTTTCATGCATATTTTAGCGTATTATGAATCGAAAAGGGGCATCGAGTTAGGGTAAATGATACTAATGTACCAGGTGGAACTATTAGTCATGGCCATTAAACAGATCTGTAGATTATATAAAATGGATTTTAATTTAGGGCATTAAAGACTTTATATTTCACATATTATTATTTAAAGGACATTCTTTTTGCTCACCAATATTATTTTAACATTAAAGCTTTTCCATTTTTTAAGGTCATGTGCATGGGCCAGCTGGTAGAAGGCATTAAAAAAGTGCTTCTCATTCCAAAATAACATATATTTGAACATAGCACGTCCAGCGTTAAAGCATTGTGAAACTTGTTCTCAAAAATGTTTCTGTGATCCTTCCTAGAGGCGCCTTACAGATAAACAGTGTATATTATACAAGTGCTCTGCAATTATTTTTACTCTTATAAAATATTTCGATTTTTATAAGACATACAAATTTTATGCACAATTGTATATGAAACACATTCACCATGTACCTGACTGACGTAGTATGTACATGCATTAAATACGATTATGTCATGAAAGTAAAAACAAAGAATTGAAAAAAGCAGAAAAGTAGTACTATACTGCTATTTTTTATGACGTGAAAAGATATTTTAAACAATAAAGGGGGCTGAACTTTTTTTACGAGATTAATTTATGACATTATTTAATTAAAGTTTTTTCACTTTATTCCACTTCTCTTGAAGCTGATTATATTCAGATAAAATATGAAAATGATTGTATAACACGAAACAATCATTCATGCATGTTTTCACTGACATTTAAATACAGCAGAATGTTAAAATATGTTGAATATATAAGTACCCAGCAAACAGTTTTTGTCCACTTTGGGACCGAAGTCGGTCAGAGAGTATGCATAAGGCGCTGAGGTCGGTACGAAAGCGTGCCGAAAATAATACGAGTAGTTGACAAGAAAGTGGACCTATTTGTCTGAGGAAATTCTAAGACCTTTGCCAAAATGTTTAAGAGAAATCTGCATGAACTCTGAAGAATATTATAGGGAAGGTCTAAAGGAATTTTTGACATATCTGCATACTTTCAGACAATTCTCAGGAGATAAATGGGAATTAATAGGAAAACTAGAATCTGACAATGTGCAGAAGTCACTGCTTAAAGTTTTAATTCGTAGGCTAGAAAATATATATGTAGACTATTCTGTTAAATGACTTAAAAAAATTAAATTGGCTTTAGATAATGTGCTGACTAGTCTGATATTAGTCGGATAGTATTTCAGAAAATGTGCAGAAATGGCGTACCAGAAAACAGCCGGCTATTATGTCCAATACCTGAGAGAATTTTAGATGACTCGCTTAATTGTCTGCTAAGGTCGCAAACTTCACACATGTCGGGGCAAAAAATATTTCCTGGGTACGTTCATGTGCATTTGTTAGTGTTTGTGAAGGAAAACAATTAAATGTTATATTTTTTAAATGGTGTTTATGTATGCGTTGGAATATAAAGTCTCGTTTAAAATGTGTAATTATATTTTTTCCATTTAAATTATTAAATGCAAATTAATTTCAGCATAGTTAATTAAGTCATCATACTGATGTTAAATTGTAACAACAATGCTATGGTTTTTAATATATATAATCAAAGTTGGGAAAACTTAAATCGCTTAAATGGAAAACATTTTGAATATTTTAAAATATATATATATGTAATCTTAAGTTTTAAGTGTAATTTTAGTCATGTTGCGCAGATTTTCTGAAACCACATCAAAGAGGTAGCCGCATGAAAAAGTAGTGCACAACTCCAATATTGCTGTACATCAGAGGGGTATTGTGGAATGAGGTGGTTAAGCCGTTGACTAAGGAGCTGTTTACATAATATGTAACGCTATTTTCGGAGATTGTACAGCCCCCGTAACAGTTTGGACAAAAATTTCAGTGTAAATTAACTAAATAGGTTCAACAAAGGCTAGAAAAAGCTAAATCGTCTAAAATGAGAAGCTAAAAAAAGGACAAAATATTTTATTGTATTGAAATTGATTTTTTTGTAAATGATAATTTCAAGTTTCACTGCAAACTTTGCTGTATGAGCTCGACGCATTACCACAATCAGATTACTTGCTATGGCGACTAGCCAGAGGCTTTAAGAGCATGGTCTTTTGTAAGCCCCGATTACGAGGTTTAAATGGGGACTGGTCAAGAGTTTATGCTAGAAACTGTACTCTGTTTGTTAAGCACATCCGAAAAATATTTACTCCCAACATATCTGCTGATATAGTTGAGCTGCCAGTTAACGCTGTAGCAGCCGTTTTTCTGAGGTTCAGTATTCGGGAGATTGAAAATTCTATTGCTGGCTTAAACTCGAAGAAACTTCCAGATGCTGATAAAATTAGCAAAACTATGCTCTTAGACCTACACTATTTGTAGTATAGTGTAATTGTTTTTATTTTTGGAACGTAAGATCCTTGTGGCGCGCCATGCACATCAATTCATGTTTTGGGCGGTAAAACAAAAATGTTTTAAAAATGAAAAATAGTGGCCGCGAATACTGGTCACAAATACTGGTTACAACTACATAGCATAATGGTGTTGCCATTGCGGTTTTTTATATTTTCAGTGTTGCCGTAATTTTCCGGGGAAATGCCGGGGAAATCTTCGGATTACGGGGACTTTTGGCCAAGTTTTTTGAAATCTCCAATATTGGGTGTATATTTGCTAAATGCTTTGTGTCTTGGATAACTGGTTCTTGGCGGAGCTATCTGAAGGTGTCTCTGCTAATTATATCAATTCTGTTATATGATATAAAATTTTTTGACATGCCACAACATAACATAACATAATGGTGTTGCTAATGCGATTTTTTTTTTTATTTTCGGGACTATCGACCTATTTATTGGGAGTCTCCGCTATGGTTTTGTCTTTGCTAGATGGTTTATGATATGGCTAAGTGGTTAGGGGCAGTGATAGCTTAAGGTGTCTCTGCTAACTATTGGCGATAATTATCGTCTTACTATCTTCCAACTACTGATAGTTGGTTTAGGTGTTGACGCCTTTTGAATTTGTCTTCCTTTTATCATCTGTAAGTTCAAGTTATTATCTTTCTACTGATGTATGTTATTAATAAGCCATTGGCGTCTAAGACCAGCTGCTGCTGTTGCTGCATAGCATATTGCTTGTGCAAATTTTGCTGCTGGTGCTATTGGCGGTACTGCTGCTTCAACTTTTATTGCTGTTTCTGGTCATGTTGGTTCGCCTGGTTAAGTGCTTAGTGCTGTTGTTACGTTGACTAATGCCTGTACGGATGCTAATGGTATGGTTCAGGAAGTGTTCAATGACACTGATGCTAATTACAGTGCTGTGACCTCTGGTAAGAGGAATTGTCTATCGGCAGAAGAAAAACTTGCCCGCTAGTGTCGGTGGAGTTAATGGTTGTGGTCAATACAAGATAGAGTTGAAAATGGTCACTGAGCGAGGTGTCTTATTACTATGCATTAGCTGACCACGATTATGAATGATAATAGATGCATTTTACATCATCAAATTGTATTTACGACACAACAAAGCACTATTGAGCAAACACATAGACTTGCAAATGAATGGTGTATTTTAGAAATCTCATAAGTCAAGCTCAGTTTTTCGGGAGAGATAAAACCCGTCTTCATAAAAAGAATTGTTCTGAAATGTATTAACTTTTTTAAGTAATATTACGTTATTGTCATATTATAAATTGTTTTCTGAAAAAATAATGCTTTGTTTATTTTTCAATGTCTGAAAAATCCGCTAAAAATCTGTTGATTTATAGAGTTTTCAAAATGCATTTAAATAGTCATCAATCTTATATTGTTTATTTTACATGTAATTTGTGTGCTAAAGATATTTTATCAACTTTTAGTCGCTCATAATTATATTTATGTTCACATACTGATCATTCGACGATAACGTTGTAGAAAAGTTATAATATGTTAATCCCCGACCAAAAAAGAGGGGTGTTACAAGTTTTTAGTGTGTATCTGTCTGCGCCAAAAAGACTAAATGGATTTGCATTTAATTGTTTTTGTTTGAAAGGTGACTCGATTATGTTCTTAGCTATGTTTGAAAAACATCGGTCAAGCCGTTATGATGCTGTGGCATCAATTTTGTCGGGGATTTTTAAGGTTTTTAATTTAATGCTATTCTCTTGAAGTAAATATTTTTTAAGACCAGAGAATGTCTTCAATTGCCTTAAGCAACGATCAAAAATAAGGAGTGTAATAAGTTTGAAGTGTATATCGCTGCATCTGTGTGTCCGCTTGCGGCATCGTAGACCAACTTATGGGCTTTCTAAAACACATGCAACTTTTTTCAAGCCACCATTTTTTTTTGTTATTTCACATATTCACAAAACATTATGTAGGCTTGCGCGTTGTGATAAAAAGTACATGGAAACACAAAAAAAAACATTTTTGAAAAAATATGACTTATGTGGTTTCTTACACACACGATTCAACTATGGGTAAAAATTCTTCTGAGGAAAATATCCATTGCTCTGCATTATTCATTGGCGTTTCTCAGGCTTTCGATAAAGTATGGCATGAAGGACTAATTCAGAAATTAAATCAAAACTTACCCGAAAACACCAATAAGCTACTCGTATTAAGCTCGACGAAAAAATTATTATTAAGAAAAATAATTTTTGAGCCCCCCTCATCCATGCGGTTGAAGCTGAAGAATTATAAGGCAGTATATTGGGTTCTACATTATAATCATCTGACTTGGCAATAAGCAATAACATCACAATGTTGCTTGAAATATGTTTTTCACTAGCAATGAATAATATGGAAAAAAAATATTTTGCACTATTTTTTTTCACTAACTTAATAATAAAAATATAATTTCTTCACTAACACTAAAAAAAAATTGGTGGCAGTGCTAATTTTTTCACTACCACTAACATGTTTACAGAAAAGATATAAAGACACTCAATTAGTGCAAAATTTTAACAAGCACTAAAGAAACTGAGTTAAAAAAAAAAGCTTTTACTAAACTTTCAAAAACTTTAGTATACAACTTTGAGCCCAATTTCTACGTTTCACTAACATTAGCGAAGAAAAAGGTGATATAATTAAAGAATGCATTTTTTAAAAAAAATATTTTTTTTTAGTGCAAGCTTTTTTCACATCACTATTAATATATAGTGTGGCTGTTAATGGCTAAACATTAAAAAAGTAGTGAAATTAAAAATCTTGCTGTTTAACTTGATCGCTTTATTTTTATTTTTTTATTTTTTGCTATATCCCACATATATGCCGCTTTAAATGATTTCCAACAGAAAACCAACTTATACTCCATCTGACATGCATATTAGATACGTGATTGTAACCATTACATCTAAAGACAAACATGCATACATCGACTTCGCTGCATTAGAAAGTATTAGAAACACAATGACAAACTCTTATGCCTCATTTCCCCCTGTGGTGAAGGGTATGAAAAGTACTTTTATAAATGTATGAATTTAAAAATAGAAGGTGAATAAAGAAGAAAACAAATTTGTTACAAAAAAATATAATAATAATAATAAGTTGTGCATGTCGCCAATGGCTGTTTGGCATCATTAAGATACAAACACGGTTTGTATAACATTTTTTCTCTCTCTTATGTATAATACAGTTAAACACACTTTTTCTACTTTACAAACAAAAGTGGTTTCTGTGAACTGGAATCAATCTGCACTCCATTTTAAATCGTCTATAGTTTGCGTTATTTAAAAAATTAAGGCAGTTGCACGACATATGTTAGCATAACTGTAGAAAAGGTTGTCGTATTCAGTTAAATAAAATTTCAAAACTCTTCAAGAAATTTATCTTTAATGTATGCCAACATTGTAGGACAAAAATAAAATTGGCCGAAATTTTTTGACTTGTATTACTTTCAATGTAGATTACAAAAATGCAGAGACACAAATAAATATGAGCACACACCCTCATTCATTTGAAAGTGTATATAAATGTGTTTGTATATAATAAAAAAAATTGTACAGACAAAAAGCAATTCTGAAATCAGATAAACTGTGTTTAAATTTTATATATATTTAAGTTATTTATTTTTTAAGGAAACTATAATTTTTTCCTATGTACGCAACTTTTTTTTTCTTGTGTATGTATTTGTACTAATGTCAGTCAGTAAGACAGCTTTAAAAAATTGTAGCACAAAAAATCAGCTCTAGAATATAGGTTAAGTGAGGCCAAATGATAAACCACTGTGTTGAAATATCTGTTAAACGAACAAAAAATTTCATTTATTTGTATTGTTTTTTTTTTCTTCTTCTTATTGTTGCAATGGTTAAGCATTATTGTTGGCCATTTTTTATCCTTTGTCCTTATACTATCACAATGATATGAAACATTGCCAACATTGTTGTGATGATGATGATGATGATGGCGATTCGAATTTTTTGTGTAATACATACAAAAATTCTTGGTATAAAGTGTTCAGTTATTATTTTTATTTTTTCAAAGTTTTTTTATATCTCTTGGAAAAAAGAACAAGAATAAAAATTGCTAAGCCTAAAAAATTCACTTTATAGTTGTTGTCGTATTAGCATGATAAACTATAAGTACGAATATCTGTGCGCTTCTGTTTGTGATTCGGTTGTGGATAAAACTAGACCCAAAAAATGGACATTTTGTTCTAGTATTTTGGCGTCATGTCAAAATCTTTTGTTGATGGTCTCGCTTTCATTTTTTTATTTCTTTTTTTTTTTGCTATTTCTGTTTACTTGTTTTCTCTGTTGGTGGACGCCAGTGTGGGTGCCAAGAATGTCATCAATCTCCTTTTTTTATATATTAAAATCTCTAAATATTATTATGCTAAAAGTTTTTGTTTGTTAGTTTGATTTTTGATTGTAAATATATTGAGAAATTAATAAAATTAGATATTGATATAATTTAATAAAGTTTTTGTGTAGATAATTTTAAAATAAAATAGGCTTGAAGTTGATTTATATATCAAATTATACACGGAAAAAACTAAATTTCATTTTCTGTAAAGGAATTCAATGAAATGGTAAATATTTTTTATGAACGGACCTACAAACGAATTTGTAAATAAAGACAAAAATACCTCAACAATTGCATTGAAAAAATTGCTTAAATCTATAAAACAATTTGCTTAAAAATATTTATAAATTGTAGACAAAATAATTTACTAAATCAAACAAAAATATTTACTGGATTTTCTGAAAAATATCAAGCAATATTTCTTTCTGTCTGAATTTAATAAACAATTAGTCTAAAAATGCTTACAATTATTAAGCAAAATAATTTATTTAATCAAAAAAATATACAATAAAATGTTTGTCTGTGTGATCATCATCATCCATTAAGCATTTATGAGATTTCACTTTGTTAAATGTGTTCAAGTCTGAATGTTTATCTAAATACTCTAAAAAAGGAATGAAAATTAATGCAACGACATTAACTAATCGATGCACTCAAAAATCTTTTGTAAACAAACTTGGTAGAATTGCATTCGTCTTGCTATGATTCTTATTGTTGTTATTTGTGTGAATGTTGTCATCGGGGTGGTTTTTTACGACACAGTTTGTATTATTGTTTTTGGTGGTTGCGTTCTAAATAAAAGTCAAACAAACAATTCATAGAATATGGACAGAACATTTACTGAAAATTAAATTTATTTTTAGACAAACTTTTGTTTGAAAATGTTTTGGTGATAATTTTTTCTGTGTGAGACGAGTTTTAAAACTTTCATTATTTTCGGAAGGAATAAAGAAAACTGTTCAGTTGCTTTAATTTATATTAATCAAATATTAATTTCTGTGATTTTTTGACAAAACAACTTAAGTCTAGTTTTCCAAATTTTTAGGAGAGCAGAAATACTGTTGAAAATCAAAAATTAAATTAAAACAAAATGGTGATTTTTTACATTTTCTGAAAGTATAGTAACATATTTCGTAAAATGAACGCATGAACTTTAAAATAAAAACTGCTTTACCATGATTTAATTTATTATAAATAAATGTACACAAGTTTTTTGTATAAGACTGTGAAATATGTGCTAAAAACGAAGAAAAAAATACTGTTTTTACTCTCTTCATACAAACTGGCGTGTCCGTAAGGCATGCTCTTGATTTTCGACATTAAAAAACTATGAATTTTTCCAAAAACGAGATTAAATGTATAACGGCCTTACTTCATTTGCATTTGGTTCTCTTATTTTAACGTATAAAACTTTTTACAAATATTAGATATTAAAAGCTGTTTTTTTTTGCTCTTGTCCGCTGCCTTGTGTATTGAGCGTTACGCTGTTTTAGTACGCTTCGCTTCATTACTCAATTGATATTGCTTAAGTAATGTACACTATTTAAATATTTAAAGATTTTATGAACTTTGTTGAATACTCGTAGTATTAGTAAATTGCAAAACGTTTCATCAATTAGTCATGGTTTTTATCCAAAAAAATCTATTGAGCTTTATACATATTTTTTAATTTAATTGAAATTTTTTAGTGCATAATGAAAAAATTTATGTTAAGACTCATCGAATATTATACAACTGAATTGCTCTAAACTCAAAATATAACATTTGTTCTGAACAATGTATTGAGTTCGTAAGAAAATTTATTGAGCATTACGTTAACAAAATTATTAAATATAACTCAAGAATAAATTTTAGAACGTTCAAAAAAACTACCAGCTGCGGAAGATTAGACACGACGAATAATGATTTGAAATTGACATAACTTTTAACATTGTCAATCGATCTTATTAAAATTGGTTTTATTTAATAGAAGGCTTAGTGTGCTTTTCCACGAATTATAAATCTTTGAAAAGAACTATTTTAAAATATACTAAATTTTTATATTTCCGTGTGAACACAAGTCAAAATTTTAAAGTGGTGATAGCTTTTTATTTCGGCTAGCGATTTTTATAATTGTACATATATAGTACTTTTAGACCCCGTACTCACTTTTTGTGACAATCGCGTAAGGAAATGCAACGCTCAATACACAAAAATGCTAAAAAATCGAAATATATATAATTTTGTTTCAGGATCCAATAAATGAGGCGAAATCTATAATATGAATCCTACCTATAAATATTTTTATTAGTTACGTTGGTAGACAAAAAGAAATAAATAACTAAAAAATACAAAATGTACATTTAGAATAAGAATAACACATGTATTTTTATCTGCTGATTACAATAGCATCATTAGTTTTTTTCTAGTAGTTCTATTTGTAAAGATATACTGGAATTTAATATTTGCGTAATATACCCATTTTTTTTGTATTATTTGCTTAATATTTCACGAACGGTCCTCAAAGCCTTAAAATACTTTTTGGTGACTATATAAGCATATCTTATTGTTATTTCAAGGATGTCAAAATTATTATGTTTTGCTTTAGTCCTTAAAACATTTTATCATTATAAATTTTCTTAAATTCAAATAGTTAATTGTTATGTATTTTGATCTGCTGATTAGAATGGCTAGTTTTTTTCTATCACCTCTTGTTTTCGATGAAAACACATAAGAATCGGCTATTTGAAATTCAGAAAATTTACAATAAAAACTCTTTTAAGAACTAAACGAAAAACATGAGTTTTTTAACATTCTTGTAAAATATCCTGATATACTCACCAATGTGACTCGACTCAAGTAAGAAATATTTTTGTGCAGGTTAAGAGTCCAGAAAGTATTTTAAGGTTTGAAGCAACGAAATACTAAGCTAATAATACAAAAAATTGTGTAAATTTAGCAAATAATAAATGCCACTATATCTTTAAAACTAGAGCTGCTAGAAAGAAGCTAATGATGTCATCGTAATCAGCAGTCTTAATTTAATCAAAAATAATAAACAGAAGTCAAGAAAATTTTGGTATGTTGCCTTATGTTTTTTTTTCCTTTTGTTCGCCGTATTTGAAATTCTTCGTTGATCGGTCGCAAAATTAAGAAAAATCGCGATGAGCTATATTTTGAAAGCATCCATACTTATATTTTATTATAAATGAATATGGCGATTAGACCAAAAGATACGCGTTAAAATCCTATTTTGATGTTAATAAAAATTAAAAATTTGTCTATCTCAACTTAAGTGCTTTTGTTAAAAGTCCACAGAATAACAATGTACAACACTAAAGAAAATAGCACGACTCTAACGACTGATACTGGTTAAGAAAATCAAAATCTGCGATTCGTTTTGTTTCTCCTTTTTCACCCAGTAAAAAATTTTCATGTTTTTTGAAGCACTAAGGCAATAAAGCGCATAAGAATAGCTTATTGCAGAGCAGTGAATGTATGTGAAAGAAACTATACAAAAAAAGGTTTTCCACTGATGATACAATGCAGGTTTTTCAGCGCGAAAGTTCAATATAGTTACAGTTTTACTGCTGCAAATGGTGAAATCGGCATACAAAAATCACCAGCGATATCAGAAGGTTTGTAAGCCTAAATAGAGCTCAACATAGGAAACCTCGGAAGCCTTGTATGTCAAACACTGTGATAAATATCTTTGTGGAATACTTTAATCATCTAACTCTTCGATGTATGGGTCTTTTTGTATCTTTCTTAAAAGACATATAGCGGGCTGAAATGCTCTACAAAAATATTTCAAATAAAATTCTACGAAAAGTTTTCAAAAGCATCCGAGCTTCAGACTAAAGCTGAATTTTAAAATTCATTAAAACCTTGAAATGTGCTTAGGAACTAAGTTCGTACTCATTTAGAATTAGTACTCCTTGAAACCCTTACGTTGAATGTACAGGATATACTCAGCAGTTTTATGTAAAACACCACGAGGAAAATTTTTATAGAATATATCACCCCGTTATATTGTCGCTAAGAGTGAGTCTATACCTGATCAATTTTTGTCATGATAAATGTCAAATCAAGATAAAAATTTATCAAGTATAGACTGCATTTATTAGTGTTATTGCAGTGTCTTTTGACAATTTTGTCAAAGCTCAAGCTCAGACAAAATTGTCTTGATAAAAAACGTAAGCAAACTGTTTGACATTTAATTTATTTGAAAAACTAAAATTTTTACAACATTTTTACAAAAAAAAAAAATAAAAAATATACGATTAATTAAATAAAAGCAGTTTAATGAAAAAATAAATGAAATAGTGCATGAATAGTGACAAACTTCCTTGGCGACGACAAACAACTAGTGATTTATCATCACAAAAAAACCACAACGTGTTCGCATGTATGCTTGCATTAGCAAAAATTTGACAATGGCTTTGCCGACATTTTGTTATTTGTTATGATAAAAATATATCAGGTAGACAAAGGGTAAAGGTCAGTTTTTTGCCTCTTTTTTTAAGGAACAAAAATATCCTTACAGCAAAGAGTTTGAGGGTTAAAATGTTTCACAAAAATGTTTTACATAAAACTTTTACCCACATCTGATACCTTAAATGTAAGCCTTACAAGATTTCCTATGTCAAGTCGCTAGGGGGGAAATTTAACTCCTCAGATAATGAATCCCAGATGAAAGCTTTCAAAGCGCCTATACACATATATTTTTTTGCTGCCCTTTTTCAGAATCAGTCGTTACAAACTTCTTATTTTGAAAAAAAAATACTTTTGTTATACACTGTTATTTGTTTTTAGAAAAATATGCTGAAATATATTTCTTTCTTTTATTGATCAACTTATTCATACCAAATTTAGTTTAGCTTAATTTATATTTTTGACCCATAGTCTCATTATCCTTAACCAACTAGCCACAAGAATGCCAATGATTTATTATAAAAAATGTTCTCAGATAACCTTTTACAATATACCTTTGATACGATGCCAAAAATTCTTATCAAATTTCATACAAAACCCTAAATTAAGAAAAATAAATACAAAAAAACTACAATAGAAGACATCTTAATCAAGTAAATAAAAGAAACATTTATCATCATTTAAAAATACCAAAAACAAACATTTTTAGAAATGTATATTCTAAATATCTAAACGAATATCTTCAAATTCTACTACTAAAAAGGTATTTATATAATTTTATATAAGTAACAAAACATGGTATTATTAATTTATAGAAATTTTCTTTTACACTTACAATTTGAAACCAAAAGAATTTGTACAAAAAATAAGAAAAAAAATTTAATTTATTTTATCATCACTTTGATGTTTCGAACAACAATCCAAGTAAAATAAAAATAAGAAATAAAAATTCTGTCAGACTGGAAGATAAACTTACATACTGATACGTATTTAGGACAGACAGTTTTTTATACTTTATATGTATATATAAACTAAAACGAGCATAAAACATAAAACTTTTCAATTATCAAAAATAAGCAGATGAGAGCAGAACAATGCTGGCAAATGGAAAGATGATGAAAGTTGTTTGTATTTAAACTAAAGCTATAAAAAAGATGAAATGGTTAAAACATCACTGATAGGGAACAGTGGAGTAAAAAATAAAATCTGAATTTAATTTTTTAAGTGCTAAAATTTTAAATGTATCATATGCTAATATTTTCCAGCCTTTTTTTAAAGATACCCGAAGTGGAACTTTGCACTTATTACGAAAATCAAATCAACTTGTTTGTACAAAGTTTTCTCTCCCTTATGAAGAGTAAAAATTTTGATAACCAGAAACATAGTTTCGAAATTTTTGCAACTTAGTTTTTATCAAAAATTCATCGGTATGCCTTTTTGCCGATACGATATCAATATCGACGTTAACAATTCCAATATCGATACCAATTCCAATATCGATACATTGTGGTGCATCTTGTGAACAACAACATTTACGAACCTGAAATTTGCACTGGGTCTATGAAAATTAAATAAAATTTTAAATTAAAGGGCGTCCTAAGACAAACATGAAATGCAGTGTGCAAGGGTCAGACTTTCACTCTGCTTAACTTATTTCATATGATAAAAATCATCTAAATATGGTATATATGTATATATAAAATATTACCTAAAACTGACCACTGTATCCGGAATATGATGTAAAATCTACACAAAAAGCATAAAAGAATAAAGTTGTTTTTATATATGGGATCACTAATGCGTTGCCACCACAATATTAAAGTAACTATACATTTAAACAAGACAGCTTGTACAAAAACTTATACTAACGTTTTCATCTGTATTACTATAGCAAATATTTATGAAAGGAGTTTGTAGATTGATGTTTAAAAAAGGTACTACAGGTGGACGATTCAGAAAAAGGAGCTCATAAAAAATAACGCATTTAATGTGTTTTTGATGACATGTCAAGCAAAAAACTAAATTTTTTTTCTCCTGTTATCTTGTTTTTAATATAATAAAAAAACATTAAGATGAAAAAGATGTTTAACTTTTTTAAAGTGTAGGAAAATGAATGGCTTCGAAAACAGCCACAAAAACAGGAGTGGAGATAAAAGTGAATTGATAAGGGTGATGCTTTTATTCTCTTAGTAGCTTTTTTATTGTTGTTGTTTTTATACTCTCACTATCTGTGATGTTAGATTTCGTATAAATAGGAAAAAGCCAAAAAAAAATTTATTTAATTTAAAATCTTCGACTATGATTATCAAAATTTTTTTTCTAAAGACATCTCCCAATTTCAAATAAAGAGTGATTTGTTTACTACACTGGTGTGCAAAGAAAACATACTTTGCATAAAAAAAGTAGAGTATAAAGAGTTTATGTCGTAGAAATTTTTTTAATGAATATTTTTGCTAGGTACATCAATATAGTTCAGCCTAACACGAGAACAGTGCGCCCCATTTCAATTAGTAAGATCTTAAAATATGCGCGATAAATTTACCTTCAAACTGTCTTAAAATAGTTTTTTAATTTGAACAACGCTTTCGGAGTTTTTCACAAATGAATACCTAAAAATGTATTTTTTCATACAAAATTAATTATTTTTTTGTTCTAAGAGCTCATGAAAACTTTAAAAATGCTAAAACGTTACCTTTTAACTGTTTTATTTAAGGACAGGTGTCTTACGAACAAAATAAGTCATACATCCTTAAAGTGGATGGATAAATGTTGATTTTATTCGCAATTAAGTAATTCAGTAATAAATTTATTTTGGGATTTGCAAAAAAAAAAATCTAAAGACGATCAACCTCCATATAAAACTTTGGGGACTTAGTTTAGTCCTGTTTTGGGAACTTAATTCATTGAGGACTTAGTTCCTACCGCCGCAACTTGTATATATAACTATATATCTGTTTTGTCACATTCGGTATTAAATTTTTTGAAGAAGAAATCTCCTTTTGTATTCCCGGGCTATTTATGCTGTTGCCGTTGATTCATTAAACTTTTATTTGATTTAATGAAAACTTATAAAATATTGCTTGTCAATAGAAGCCATACGAAAAACATGAAAGCTTTTCTATTAAATTGTTTTGCAAAATTTTGGAACAGAATCAATAATAAATTACTTAACAAACCACAAATATTTTATGTCAAAATAAGTTCCCAAGCAATTTATAAATCTTTAATAATAACTCAGCGGTAAGACTAAAAAGGCCTACTCATTTCCAGGCTTCTTTAAGGCCTTCTTAATCTCTCCCTAAATAAAGATATTCTATTAGAATGGAGAAGGAATGAGAATTCTATTTTTATAATTTTTCGTTTTGTTTGACAAAAAAATGCACTTTAGAAAGAACAAACATTCTCGTATTCTATTTTTGCAAGTAATTTGTATATAAAACTGAAATTTACGTACAAGAGATATCATTCAGGCAGCTATTATACCGTTTATGTTAAAGCTGATTAGCTTATAATTATTCTGGCAAAACTATTCATGTCCAATTCCTTCTTAATAAATACATAATAGATTAACTTTAGACTAATATTTATATAAAAACTTACTTTGGATAAAAGGAAATAACTCGAAATAAAAAATCACAGATATCAAAAATACAGGAGCTGCTATAAAAACACCAACACTAAGGAAATGTACCTCTATTCACTTTTCGACAGATCTTCCTTAGAAACCCTTGAAATTGGCCTTTTTACAAGATCGTTTATCAGGCCTTCCAGAAGAAGCGATAAAAGGATCTTCACCGAAATGACAACGTGTGTTAAAAAGCTATGAAGTCTATATTTGTTTTTTCGAAAGAAAGTGCAAAAATGACATCTATAAGGCCTCCATAATGCTTGTTTTTACCGTTGTAAAGGTTTCAATAAACAAATACACAAACAACAAATGTAACGAATAAAAAGATTTTATTAAACTATCAATATTCAGCGCTCAACATCATAAAAGTTTTAACAGCCTACATACATGATTAGTTTTCATTTGAAGAGAGAGAAAAACAAACAAAAAAAAATTTTATATCTATATTCCATGCAGCTCACTGGAGCATATACATACATACATATAACACAAAAATGAAGGAATAAGGAGGTGTTTGAGAACACGTTGTTTTATTGAAAAGATGCCACATTAGCAACATGTCAAATTGTCTAAAGTTGTGTTTACGTGAGTTGAAATCATAATTTTCTGTTACTTTTGTTTATATAAATGTTATATATGTAGATATACAGTCAAGCTTGGTAATAAAGTAATCCCCGGGAACAGCCAATTCTGTTCGTTATGGACAAAGCTCTTTTAGTGGCTTATCGGACTTTGCCCAATCAAATACTTCTATTTCTACTGTTGTTAAGCAACCGAAGCAGAGTCATGTAGTTCTTTATAGTCGTGTGCCAAAAAAAAAAGCCCAACACAGCTGTTGTCTGCACTTGTGGTACACTTCTAGCTAATTGTGCTATGACTTTAGATAGCTTCAGCATCTCAGAGAACTATTTGTATCTGTTTAGGTGGGCCACAAACAAAAACGTGCATATAATTTTTAAGTCACACAGAGACCTTTAAGGTGAACATGAAAGCGTTTGTGAACACTTTATTTTATCCGGTTGTGCTAAAAGAATGTACTACGTCAAACTAATACACAGCTGTCAAATATTGGTAAATCATTATTTTAACGAACTAGAAAATTACCAGAAGAAACTGAAGATTTAGATTTGTTCGTTATAAACGTATAAATTTTTAAACATTTTTATGCTAGGCACTTAAAGAAGAGTTTGCTATAAGCGAAGTTCATATGAATTATTTATGCAAAATTTCTTTTACCGCAGACATTGTTCGCTATAAACGATATTTTGCAATAACCGATATACTATACAGACTCCACTGTAGGCATATATATTAATAAAAAGATACTGTGCACTCGCTAAAAGCAAACACTACCTAACATTAACATATTTATTTATGTATACTTTTTTATTTTATTAAATTTATTGAACATTAATCTACATAATTTGTTTCGTTTTCTCTTGATGTCTTTATATCTTTTATTTTCTTTTCTTGTCATTTATCACGAAATTTTCTATTTTAAATTTTTTCGTAATTACTAAATAAAAATTTATATTATGTTGAAACCATGTTAAATCGACAAAAAAATGCCATTTTCGGAAACCCAACTCCGATTTCGATGATATGCACCACAAATGTAAAAAAAAAAACTTAAATTAAAAAACTAAAATTTTCAGACCTCGGACCTTCCTGTTTCTGAAATATTCCTTCATGAAAATAGGAAAATTTTTAAAAATTTTACTAAAGTGGCCATAATATACCAAGTATAACTTCTACACTTCAAAACTAAAAAGGTTGTATTTGATGCTATTTTTCAGGTTAAAATAAGGTTTTTGAAATTGTGTACATCTCAATTTTTTCCACGATTAGGTCAAAGGTCATTTGTGAAGCTCTTAAGGTCAAAGGGCTGTATATCAAAAAACTGATTTTTAAAAAATCGTGAAAAATATATATTTCAGTTATAAAACCCTTTTCTACACGATCGGAAAGTTTCAAGGTAGTGCCGCTTCTAGTTTCGGAGTGATAGAGCAAAATATGGCACAAAGTTTTATTTAAGTTTTATAAATATGTACAAGTATACTGCTTTCCAATTTTTTATTTTTGATATTTTTAAATTTGTTAATATATATTTTTTTAAAGCAATTAGGATGTGCTGAATACGGGAAAAATATTTTCTTCTTCAGTTCGGCCATTGTCCTGATAATGGTCCATTCACGTTTTGAAATCTGCTCTTGTTTTTAAAGCGCCATCTAGAGTAAAAGGCAATGAAACAAAAACAAAGTTTCACCAATTGTTTTTGTTTTCATTACATTTATAATATGAAATAAACGTGAGAATTTAAACGCATTGCTCTCTCTCTCTCTCTCTCTCTTTTAAAAACGGTAAACTTTGTATGATAAACAAAAACTATTTATTTTAGATTTATGCTATTTTGTTACTGTTTTACATGTAACTTACACTAAGTCGACGCGTATTCCAGAATAGCTACCATTATTTCCGTTTTGTTTAAAAGGCTGCTAAATTACGCTTCGAATAGTGGATCATTTGCTTTGATCAGATAAAAAATGACTGGGTTATAGTTGATGATATTTAAAATTTTATGAAATTTTTGGTACAAAGCATCTTCCGAAATGGCAACAACTGGAGAAAATCATTAAAAATTTCACAAAATATTAAATTTGGTCCACTACAGCCCAGCTATTTTGTATCCAATCAACGCAAATGATCCATCAAAAAATCATTTGTAAACTCTCAAGAGGTTTTTGAAAAGTCTGTACATAAGATAAGGGGTTTTTAACTGTTCAAAAGTTTGATTGAAGTATACTGACCATTTGGTAAAGCACCAATGAAATGCATATAGACAATGCTTAACTATCAACAATCAAATCGCATTTGTACTTAATAAACTTAAGTCAAACTTTGGGCTTTCTTTTGCTCTATAACTCCGAAACTAGAAAGGACACCACCTTAAAATTTGCCGAATGTATACGAATGAGTTATATAACTAAAATAAATTTTTTTCAGATATTTAAGAAACTGTTTTTTCTTATAGCCCTTTGAGCTCAGAACCTTCAAATATGATCTTTAACCTTCTCATGGAAAAGATTTAAATGTACACTATACAAAAAACCTTATTTGTACCAGCAAAATAACATCAAGTAAAAGTTTTTTATTTTTGTAGTTTAAAAGTTATAGTTGAGAAGTTATAGAGTAGACACTTTTCTCATATTTTGACGATCTGTTTCACTTTCGTGAGGTCATATTTCGCAAACCAAATGACCTTAGTGTTTAAAAATTGTTCACATCAAATATATTCCAATATACACCATCTGTGGTGAATTCCATTGAAATCGGAGAGGGTCAATCCAAATTGCTTTCGATTTGACATGTAATTACTAATAAATAAAAAAACTCAAATTTTATTTATTTATTTTAATTGAATTAGTCTTACAAACTACTTGTAAAATTTTACATACACACATAACAAATGTTTAATTATTTAACGATAACAAAATATTACGTTTAATGGCATTATGATTAACGGACAAATCAACAAAATACTAGGGCTTATTAAAATCACTGCAACATCTTATAAGCAGATTAAAATTAGCATAATTTGTTCTAAAGGCTTTAATTGATAGAGTGTTGGGCGATGTGGAACATTAATAGAGATCTTCCCAATTAAAAAATCTTAGCAAATATTATCAAAATACATTTAATACGTGAACTTACATGATTTTGAAACTGAAGCTTGTATATTTATAAAAAAAATGCAAAAAGTCATCACCCTAATGTACATAAGTCACCGTATTGTTAACAAAGCATCCAAAAGTTTCTTAATAAATAGTCCTTAATTTTTACCGGTTGCTCAGAAAAAGTTTAAATTAATTTTGAATTGAACTCAATGTTTCCTTTGGGATCTTCATTAATATATCTTTCTGTGTCTGAGTGCTAGCGATGCTTGCCTGTCAGTTCAGAGGTCGTGGGATGGATTCCCTGTGGTTTTTTCCGCAGACAAGCTAATCGCTTCGCGGCTTATGTCTGTTAAAAAAATTCCCCAAAAATTTTATCTTTTGTGTAATACATTGCTTTAATCGGCAAAATGAGGTTTGAGCATTTGTGAATTAATTCTAGATTTTATTAAAAATGCCAACACTATTAAGGTATCCGATCTGAAGGCACAATATATTAATATCCCGGGATTGAAAAATTTGCGAAATTCCCGATAATTCCCATCTAGGAATATCACTTCAAAATACCTAGACAACACTTATATTAAATTATCTAATAAAACATCGATGTATCGTTTCTGTTAGCGGTGTTTTTTAACATCGATTTTCATCTTGGAAAGTTTTAAAACATCGATGTTTTTAAGAATGTTGAATTCCTAATCCCGCCTGACCTTAAACAGCTTCTTTAGTGCTCGTAACAGTATCAAGTAGCTACCTTTGGTCTTAAGTATCCTAAATTTATCTCTATCATAACCTTACTCTTAGATTTGTTACAATCTTTACTTACAACTAAAACTTACCAAATTGTTTTACATTATTAAAGTTGCAGGTATAACTTAAATTTGTTTTTCTTGTCGGTAGTAATTTACGCCATTTTGCTCCAAAACACCTGCAAACTTCAGGATTCTGAATACTGTTTAAATATTAAGCAACGCTACCAAAAAATAACCTTTTTTTGTATAGTTTCGTAGTCATTTTGTGCAAATGCATAAAAGTAATGTTATTTAAATGGCCTCAACTCATACAAGATTAACATTTAAATGTCATTCAACGGTGTTTTTTTTTCATTTATTTTATGAATATGTATGACACGATTACAAACAGCAACATCAGTATCAATATTACAAGCGCATACATATAAGAATATGGTGCTGATGAAAATGTACTAAAAATAACCCTGAAGGAAATGTCGGTAGTAAAAATGTACTGATTCACTATTGACTTTGTCCCAGGTACTACTGACTAATTGTAACATAGGCAATGTTCTGTGCTATAGACATTTAGCATGTGCTTGTCATTGACATTACACTAGTGACATCGAAACTATCAATTTACTATAGACTAGGTGGTTCTTATGGGATCACATTGAGACATTGGCACCAGAGATTCATTAGTGCATTTTAAAGATTCTAGTCAACACATATGAAACTTTTTACTAGTTAAGACAAAAATAAATTAGATTATTAATGAAAATTTTTAGTTTTGCGTGCATCCGCACTTATTTTGAACACAACAAAATAGGACAATAAGAAATCGTTTTCTTCCAATTAAAGGCAAAATGAAAAGTGTAGACGATTCGCTGACAATGTAACCAAAAAGTCAACAAACTTGTCCCCAAAAGTGGTGACTTGGAGACAATTGGCCCCTAGCTTCATTCGGGGAAGCACTCCAATGTAAATTAAGGTACAAATGTATTTGTATATTATCATGCATGTATGTGAATAAACTTTTGTATACAAATGCTTAATAAAATGAATACCCTGCGGTAACATTTAGGTCTTACATATACATACATACATACATACCAGCAGGCCTATTACATTTACAAAATTAATAATTTAAATTTACATTTATGTTTAAATTACAAAAAAAAAAGATGTGAAATTGCATACAGTAGTCAACATTGACCGAACTTTTTGTTAAAGGTAAACTTTTGCAATCACAGTACCCTAGAGTAATTAAAATGACACTAAAAAAGGACGTTAACATTATAAAAGTAACTAACACTAACATTTGTTTCAAGGCAATAATGACGAAAGTATTAAAGACATATTGTTTAATATGTAAAAATATAGAAAACTTATATAGTTACTTAAAGAATCCTTACAGTATTTAGTTTCCCTGTTATGTAGTATAAGGATAGGACTTTGGGATAATAGCAATCATAGTTATGATCTCAATATGTATCTTCAAAATATTATGAAAGTAAAATCATCTAAAAATTAAAGTCATTTTTAAGTGACTATTTTTAACTAATCGGCTTTTTTAGGTCCAAAGTGATTACATAGGCTAAGGCTCGTAACGTTATATTTATAAAGAACTAGACATAATCAACATTCCACGGAACAAGAGAAAATCAAGATTTGCTCAACTCACAAGCCACTTTTATCGGGTGTATTATTGTATTATTTTACATTAGTGTTCCTGATATTTTTTATATCAAAATGAAGTACACTTATGCACTTTTATTTCATATGTTTTGAAAAAATCGTATTTAGAGAGACTCTCTGAGAGTATTTGTATATATTTTGTTCTTCTTATTCCTTTAATACAATACACAGCCGATAAAATAAAGTTGACTGTTTACAAGTCGTATTTAAATGAGTGTTGCGTTTTTCTTTATTTAAGTAAACAACAAACGATACAATGAGGGATTGTAAATTGGGCAGTTAATTTAATTTTCAATTTACTCTGCAGAATAGAATAACGTCGTTTGCGGAAGCTGCCACACTCCATTCAACAGAGCTTATCACCGTACCACTGATAATTTTTTTTTTGTTTATGCCCATTTTTCTTAAGGCAGTCAGTCCGCTTGCTATAACATACATATATATTTAATCTTCAGAACTTTTAGAAAGAAATCCTTTCCCAGCGGCGAACATTACGATTACAGAAGCGATGTTCCGATGCACACATGTAAGACAGTAATTAGCACCATCTCATATACGAACCAAGTATACATTTTCAAATGCATTGCCGCATTTGTGGAGTGAACGCCTTCCACTTGTACACAAAGTAAGCGAGATACTAAAGTATTCATCCAAGAACATATTGTAAGCTGGCAGTAGGCAACTCGAATACTATTTCGCTTACTTTGTGAGCAGCTAGAAGACGTCCTAAACACTTCTTCGAACACATAGTAAGTTAGCAGTAGGTAACTCAAGTACAATTTCGCTTCCTTTGTGAGCAGGTAAAAGACGCCTTGATACAAAACATAAACGAAATTCATTCTTGTGAACTCCATACACTACCGTCGTACACTTTATAAGCTAGCATTCATTGAACACAGAGTGTGGAAAACATCATTAAATAGATGTAATGAGGTAGGCAGCAGGGATGAAAAAGTTGGTACAATTGTACTTTTCTGGGTACTATTGAAACCAAAAAAGTATGGTGGTACTGCCGTGACGCAGTTGGTACTACTTGAAAATTTTCCCAAGCTCTTGGGTGGTATCCATTGACTATTCAATAATTATCTCTACTTTGGCCCTTAACTTAATTCTCTCTTAAGTCTACTTAGGCGGTTATTTCCTGTGTGGATTTGTGCACTTATTTAATGAGAATACATAACAGGCGGTCTTGAGAGAACAGCTTATGATATTTGCTTGTTAGTGTTCAAGCCAATGGAGTAGCTTAATGTCAAACTCTATATTCTATAAATAAATCTTTGGTTTTCTTTAATAAAACTGATTTTTCCAGTAGAGCAGAAACAAAATATATCTGTAATTGTGTCCACGGTATAAGCATCTTTGATTTTTTTAACATTCGGCATATTTTTTCCAAAATAACTTCAGACAAAAATAACGTAAGGACGACATCCTAGCAATTATACATAAAACCGTATATGAGTAAGCAAAATTGAACAAAATATTTAAAGAGGTTTCAAAATGTGTTTAGCTAGTAACATCGTATCTTTGCTTGTGTGTTTAAATAATCCATCACACAGGAATTCTTAAGTCGTTATTGCTGAAAATTTATGGAATCAATATAGGAGTCAGGATATTGTGCATGAAAAATATCGAGACTAGTCCCTGATATCCCGAACATTTTTACTCTCATGGAAAGAACGCTTTAAATAGTGCTATTTCGTACTAATAACTTAAAATCTACGTAAATCGACTCACGCATTTATTCAAGAAAACCACAGAAATGTCGGCTTTTAAATTTTATTAGAAAAAATATCTTGTGCTCTGGCTTGTTTATCCATTGTGAACGATATTTAATTTTTTTAGCAAACTTCAAGTTTATATAAGAATAAAGAAATTAGTAAGTAGGTTCCTTGTTATATGGCAGAAGTGAAATTTCATTGAGTTAAATTAAATTTAAATTATTTGATTTCTGGCTCCTTATTTGAAAAAGAATTTACAAAAAAAAAACAAAGCCATATTTGATTTTTGACACAATGAGCCCATAAAATCAATCAAAATCGTGTGGCTTACTTGGTGACAACAATTCAAAAAGATTTTAGTACTATTTGAGATGAAAAATTACTATTTTAGGAGCTCATTGGTACGAAATGAATTTCTTTATTTATCATCCCTGGTAGGCAGTATTCGCCGCTTGGTTTATTGATTTATCTATCACTCTCTCTCTCTCTCTCTCTCTTCCTCTCTCTATGGTGGCAGAATAAGACTCATAAACATCGCATACAATACTTGAGAAGTCTAAAATGTTTTCCAATATAATTATTTTCCTTTATCGTAAGAAAACACTAACTTAAATATGATATTATTAATTAAACAGCAGAACAGACCTTTTGGTGCACGAAATTTTACCTCAGTTTTGTACGTATTTATGAGCCCTCATTACTGTATTAAACTAACGCGTTTTTTTATTCGCATAATATACCCAATTTTTTAGAGTTTTGTGAAATGCAAAATTTTCTTGGCAAGAGACTAGTCTACACAAATATATGTTTCTCTTGAGTATAATAATTCCGGTGGTTGTTTTGGGGAAAACTCCCACAAAAAAATTACATAATATACCCAAGGCGTTACAGGAAACAGAGTTTTAATTAAAATAAGAAATTACTTCAAAATCTAACGAATTATTTAGAGAATCGTTTGAAACTTGAGTTTATTTTCAACATCCTAAAGATACAAATTTGTAAATAACCTTTTTTTAAGTAATTATATTATTGTTATTATTATTTTTTAACATAGATTAGTATTCTGAACCCAAATACAGCGAAAAAAAAGAGATCCCCCCATGTAAAGTAAATATCTTTCTTTCGGATTTTTTTAACAAATTTATAGTCTACATAAAAATATATTTATTTGAGTATATAATATTGCACGTGCATGATAATTCGACTTTGGTAGCATTTTAAGGATATTAAGGAGTGCTTCATTGTATATTGCTTTATTCTCATTTCAAAACATTTTCAATAGATTCCAAATTTTTTCATAATAATGTGCTGATTGTAGTATCATGTATGTGCTTAGTAAAACTGTTTTATTATTTTTTTGAACATATATAAGATTTATATGGACAAAACTGAAAATAGTTGAATTTCAAAATCCTTGCAGCTTCACCGAAATATACTGGAACGTACATCAACAAAATTATATTTAAGAGGAAGATAATTGTGTGTGCATTAATAATCTAAAGAGCGTTATTTACTTTTAAAGACAAGTTTGGGAAAATTAAGCGAAGAACCAAAAACTAGATTGAATGAGTAAAGAAATAAAAACCGCGATATTTTAAAAACTAGAGATGATATGTCCCATATATATTTTATCAATTATAGTTTTCGCTGCACCTAACCAAAACGTCCATTTTGTTCTCCTGTCTTATTAGACATTTTGAGAAATGAAATCTACAATAAGACGTACGAAATAACATTCCACTTATATTATAAATTTTCGTCTTTCTTACCCAGCGTGTAGCCTGAAATTAATATTATGTTGCATATAAAATTGGCAACTTCTTTTTTTATATAATAAATAAACATACATATCGTAATTTAGAAAACGCGTATTTAACCTATTGAAAATTTTATAAAAGAACATATAAAATATGGAATTTAATATGTAACTGTAAAATTTTATAGAAAATTTAATAAATTCCCTACGACTACAGACACAACTTTTTTATATATATTTTAGATATACCTTAAGTTGACGATATACATATGTAGACATAAATTGTTCCTTTACTGTATCATTGTTCATATAACTTTGGGTTAGCTTGAGATATAATTCCACTGTTTCTTCAGTAACTTAATTTATTTTTTCTTTCTAGATATGACTATATGTCATTAAAAGTGCAATATGTATAAAAAAAGTACAAACATATATCTGAGAATATTTATGTGAATATGTTGCTTTTTTGTTGAATTATGTAAAAGCAGGTAATGCCCTTGAGTAAAATTTTATGTATGTAGATGATATATGTACATAAGTAACAATAACAACAAACACCATGAACTACATCAATACCATTATTTTCTTTATAGTTGTATTATATTATTGTTTTTTTTTTATAGTAAATAAACTTCAAAAACTAATGTATACTAATGCATAAGGCATACAACTTTTGACAATTTTTCAAAATTTTAGTTTATATATTTAGTTGAACTTATAGGCTATAATCCAAAGAAATTTTAATATTCAGGCTTTAGTTTGTTCAATTTAATTTTACAATTAAATTATTTTTATTGAGAAATGATTTTTCAAAGCATGTAATAATTGATATTTTCGGGAACAACCACGATCCCATCACCAGAGTTCTTCTTATACTCTAGGCCACCACGACCCCCATAGTCAAGCAGATAAATATACAACTTTAAACCAATTTGTATTAAGCTCTTTGTTTACTTAAGCTTTTTTGCTAGCCTAGCAATTTTCAACATTATTTGTTTATTGTGTTAGACAACCACTACTAGTGCTTCTCCTTTTAGCACTAGAGAAAATATATTTGATTGTTTCCCGATAATATAAGGATTAACAAACACATGTAAACTCTAGGTTTATATAGCCAACGGCCTTCAAACTGGGCATGAGAACTGAACTGGGACTGTACTTTATATTGATAGACAAAAGAAGAACAAGATGCGTACAAATAGTCTCTCTAAATACGACTTTTTCAAAACATATAAAAGTGTATAAGGGTATTTCATTTGTATATGAGCAAGTATACACTGCTGTAAACTAATACAATAATACATCCGATATAGCGATATATGTACCTGGCTTGTCAATTGGACAATTACTGTTGCTAAATCAATATATAAGTTTAACTGGATTAACTTTCTTTGAAAAAAGAATTGTATCTACATTTGAAGCAAATTTTTTTTTATTAATCAAATATTATAAATTTCCTTACGACCATCATTCAATTTATTTAATGTAGTACTTTAATTCATTGTTACTTAATAATAATCAGCATACATACATATATGTGTGTACATTAGGGTGGCTCTTTTTTGGCATATTTTTTCACTCTCACAACCTACTTTAGTGACTTTTGGTAAAAAAATTATCCTGAAAAAAGTTCAGGTAAATCGGTTAGGGCTAAAACATGCCGCATGCCGGCTCAAATTTGAGAAAAACCATAAAATAACTTGCAAAATATTAATTTCACAAACAAGTTTTACAGAAGGAAAATGTTGCGTGTGAAGTTTGCAACATTTCATTTCCAAATAACATTTCTGTAGATCTAATGCTTAATAAAATAACTATAAAATATTCAAGCAACATTAGCTTATTTTAATGTATCATTCGTCCTCCCAGCTCATGGCAACTAAGACTTAAATTTACAAGGTTTTGGAATGAAACAACTAAAAATGGCTCCTTATGTTATTTCGGCTGCTGAATCCAAATCTGCATTCAGTCTATTTTTTTCTTCTAGTTTTCGAGATATACGCTTTTTTTAAAAATTAAGCAGTTGCACAGCAAAAGTTAACATAACTGGATAGCGAGTTGCCCTATTCATTAAAAACAAAAAACCTAATTCGACATCAAGAATATTGTTTTTTTTCATGTTTATTAGTTTTATAGATATCGTGGATCTTGTTGAAAAAAAATTTTTATCAAAATTTTTATTTTTAAAACATTCATAAATAATTTTAAAAATAAAATCGAAAATTCTGGTAGATTTCTACAGCTTATAGCAAACTATATTTCAAACGAAACAGGTCATACTTCCTTAAAATCGACTTACAACTTTTGATTTTATTCACAATTAAATATGAAGAAAATTAGAAGCGAACAAAAAAATGTGTTAATTAATTTACAGTTACAAGAAATGTTAATATAACTGGAGAACGGGTTGTCCTATTCAATTAAAACAAAACTAGAAAAAAAATAAACTGAATGCAGGTTCGGATTCAGCAGCTAAAATTCCATAAAAAAAACCTCTTTTTAGTTGTTTCATTCCAAAACCTTGTAAATTTGTGTTTTAGTTGTCATGAGCTGGGAGGACGAATGAAACATTAAAATAAGCTAATAAAATTTTATATTTATTTTACTAAGTATTAGATCTACAGAAAAGTTGCTAGATAATGAAATGTTGCAAACTTCACAAGCAACATTTTACTTCTATAAAATTTTTTTGTGAAATTAATATATTGAAAGTTATAAGACAAGAAAACAAAATGTTATGGTTTTTCCCAAATTTGAGCGGGCTTGCGCCATGTCTTAGCCCCAACCGAATTATCAGAAAAATTTTTGGGATGATTTTTTCCAAAATTCACCAAACTGTGGGGTGAGATTGGTAAAAAAATAAAATTTTCTTGTTAAGGACCATTCTAATGTACATATAACATAGAAAACCACTTCAAATATTAAGAAATCTCGTTAAGAACCACAACCACAAAAAGTAAACAAAAAAAGTCTAATAAATAAATAAATAAGTAAACAAGAATAGCTCACGTGTACATACACATACGTGTTCGTACACTGACACCCATACATTTACACCAAGAGAACACATACACTTAAAGACGTCTAATCAGCACTTCTAATAAAGTTGATTGAGCACGTACTGCGTACTGTCGCTAAAAATTGTTATAGTCAAAAACGTACAATCATAAATAGATTTTTTAATAAATATCAAATGCAATATAAAGAACCAAAGCAAAAACAAGCACAGGCAAAAATAAAAATGACAGCTGTAAAGAATATCTCGTAGATTCATTAGGACAGTTGCTAAAGCTTTGTCAAAAAAGATAAAAGCGATATTCGCAAAAAAGTAATAAAAAATAATAATAAAAAAAGTAAACGTTTTAATATGATGAATTGGACTTCACTTCCCAACAAAAAGATGACAAGGAAATCATTAATAAATTCATTGATGAACTGAACTCAAAGTATGTAGCTCTATTTCTGGTTAATCATCACTGAATTTAACAACTGGTTGTCTTAGAACGAAAGTAATCCAACGAGCAGAACAGTATGCGATTAAAAGATTTTACAGAACAAATCTTATTGACAAACAACAATTGAAGAATATTAAATTCAGTACTTGTACTATTTGCTATGCAATGATAATGCTATGCCTGTGAATCAACTTCCAAATTTTTTTGCTGGGTGCTTGCTGTTGTTCTTACTTCGGGGTAGCAGAATGCTCCAGGAAAGGAAACATATGACAACGTAAATTTTGAAAGAAAACAATGCCACACATATATTAACACATATGAATGGTCACGGTATTTGTGTAAATATTTGTTCCTTTGTACACACAGAAAGAAATTGCCACTGCTAGTTTTTTCCAGCTGAATTTATGAAAGAGCAGTTTGTTGGAGGGTATATTTAGAAGTTGGCTATCGAAAAACGTTCAGAATATGGGTTTGAAAAAAATCGAAATATGTGCATTTTTATACTAAGCCATTGAAATTTCCATCCGCACCTAATTCGAGTCTAACTGAGTTCCGAATTGGGATGTAACACAAAAACGTATTTGCGTTCCGATGGGTTTTTTGTGGGGACATATCGAAAACTTGCAAAAAATTTGCTTAAATAGAAAAAATAGCAAACTCTAATGTTGATTAGAAATCGCTAAAGCTGTCCAAGCCACAAAAGTAAACAAAAATCACATCTCTCAGAAATGAGCAAAATAACACGATTAAAAATCTGTGCTAAATTTTCTTAACAACTTTTTACTAATTACCCTCTTGGAAAGAATTGATGTTAAATTCCCAATTTGTACGTTAATTATATTTAAAAATTTTTTTAATTCGGGGGTTTGATCCTAGTAAGCCCCAAAAAGAAATAATCTTAAGTAAGTAGAGATTAAAAAATCGTATTTTCCTTAAAAATGTTTCTTTAAAATGTTTCTTTAAACAATTTTTTATTGCTCATTCTCATTCTAAACGTACAATTTGTGTTTTTTTTTGTTTACCAATATAACTAAATGAATTATGAGAAGTTAGAATTCACCTTATAGTTTTCGTCTCATTTAATGGATCCTGAAATAAAATTATATTTATATATTTTATATTTTCTGTTGTTTTCCTGAATATGCGCGTATGTCTAAAAACAAATTTTTTTTAGGAGAGGCGAAACACTTTATTTTTAATACTACGGACTCTGTGTGATTTCTATCAAACTTTTTTTCCTGACACTCATGTTAACATATGTGGTAAGAAGTTTGTGTAAAAATTTCAGGAAAAAATTCCGTAAGGGTAAGATAACAGAAAAAATTATCCTCAAAAATATTTAAAACAAAAGCTTGTTTAAAAATAAATTTCATTTTCAGTAACAAAAAGCAATCACATAAATAGAATTAAAGGGAGGAAAACCATAAGACGTGATATATATTAAAAAGTTATATTTATTAACTTATATATGTTTTACTATTTATAATTTTATTTTTCCCCCTTAAACAAGACATATTTATAGTAATTACATAGTATATTAATCTAATCGTATTTAATTAAAAGTGCTGTTTTTTTAATTGAACACGAATCCATTGTAGCAGCCGTTTATTTTCTGCGAGCTCCCATACAGAAGAACTCTCCCATTTTGTATTATAAATCAAACTTAATAAAGCAATAATTTTACAATTCTAGCTGTAAAGTCCGGACAATGGCATATTTCATTAGACATAAAAAAGTCTGTAATTTTAGAATCGCCATGTAAACTTTACAACATAAAAGGGGGATAATATTTATTTAAAAAAAAGCCCTGAGGAATATTCCCTCTTAATAAATTTGTTACAGCACAGAGAAGTTTACAAGCTCAGAATAAATAACTCTTTAGTAGATATATCCTACTAATATTTAATAATAACTTTCATATTAAAATCGTCGTAGGTGTTTCGTGTTAATTCAGCAAAATTTTACAATAACATTCAAAGAACATATTTCTTTTTGAAATAACCATATTTCATATTCATTTAATATTCTAGTATAGTTAAATCAAAATAAAGTTGATATTGAAATAGTACGAAGAATCATATTGAATCAAAGTTATTTCAAGTTGAAAAACGTAAGTTTGATATTGAAATAACATGATAAATACTGTTGAATCAAAGTTATTTCAAGTTGAAACAACACCAAGAATCATGTTGAATCAAAGTTATTTAAAGTTGAAACAACATGAATTTAATGTAGCTATTTTATTAATTATTTTACTTACGTGATGTGTATTCGCATAGGCATCAGGAAAATATGTGTTGTAGTTGGCCGCCCCAGCCATGACTTAAGCTCGGGTCCCTTGTCTAGTGAAGTCTAGTCGAAGCCCTAACCACTGTAGCCACAACAGCTTCAACCTTACTATAGACATACATTAAATAAATACCATCATATGTAACAAGAATTTCATTATAATTCGACATTATTTAATTGATGATTTAACATAAAATTTATTTGAAATTAACGTTGTAACTATGTTGATTTAAAACGAAATGTAACGTTGATAAAAATGTTATGGTAATAGTGAAAAATATCAAATCAAAGAGATTTAAGGTTAGATTAATAATTTTTTGTTTAAAATTACAATGAAACAATGATAATTTCAAATTAGCAGCAGTATATGTTCGCTGATTATGTGAAGTTTGTCCCATATTAAGATTTGCATAACACGAACATCAAAATAAATTATAAAAAGTCACAAAGTGTGACTGGGAAATATGACCTAAGCAAATAAACACCAATACACTCAAACAATTATTTCTCATACATTTAATATTATTTCCAGCCAAAATAGTGACAAATTCATTTTACTTTGATCCTTTTTTCTGTGTGTGCTACAAGATTTTTTTGATTTACTTTTTATACAGAAGTACCACATTCAGGCCTCTAGTGTTAAGTAGACGCATTATCTTTCTTAAGCTGTATGTGGTGAATTTTATTAATTGATCTACTGCACCGCCGATTTGCTAAGATTATCGATGAAGGAGGGCGCTGTGATGTACATTTGGAGAGAACAGTATAGTAATCGCTGATGGTACTGCTTGGTGACTAGTGCTACGCCTTCTTCACTTAAACTGTCGAACAACAACTACACAACACCACACTAATGCATATCAGAAAATTTTATAATATCTATGACTTGCCTTGCACAGGGATCGAACCCAGCATCATTTGCTTTGTATTGAACGCACTAACTACTTCAGCCAACAGCACCCTCAAAACTTAAATCTGCAATCTTCGAATGGTGGTTACTTGAAGAAAAGATAACGTGAAATAAATTACTCAATTTAATTCAAGGTAATATGTATATCATATATATAATTTAACTCAATCATAAAATTACAAAGAGGTTCAAAAAATGTAATAATAATAAATATTTAAACAAAAATCAATAATATCCCACATCATATATCACAATGTCATTCACAGTTTTGATTTATTTCTATTAATTTATATCAGAAATAATTATGTTCTAGAAAGTTCAATCAAAACTTTTCTAATCAAACTTCCAATAAGAGAAATTCTTTGTAGAAATTAGAATTTATTATTAGCAAATGCCTGAAGCATCTTTTTGTGGCATCTGCAAAAAAAACTGAACAAAAATAATTTTCATAATGTCTTTATCGAAATAAAAGATTTGTAAATAAGTTATTAAAAGATAATTCTTTTTTTTTTATTTCTGCTTCTTTTTCCCCCACCACATTTTCATTTTCTTCTTATTTCATATTTTTATTTGATTTACTTTTTATATTTCAATCTGCATTAACCAGGTTCATTGAATTTTTCATAGACCACTTGAGTGAAGAAGTGGAGAAAAAAAATTGTTGATTGAGCATAAAAGTGCACAATATCCGCCTGTAAAAAGGCATTGAAATAATACAATTCAAACTCTTAACAACAATACAGAGAAATCGTTTTTTTTCGTTTTCTTTTTAAATAAAATATCGCTCAAATATATATGATTTCTGCAATAAACTAAGCAAAAAAAAATGAAAATCAATGATATCATACAAACAATACCACTTGACTTGTATATGAGATTTTTACAATGTCTGTACTGGTAAACCAAAATAAATAACATTTTAAATTGACATTTTCTGCAAGTAAAAATATCTTTTGGTCTTGAAATGAAAACATAAAAATATCAATCACAACCGCAAAAAAAGGTCGCTTTAATAATAAATTTATTTGAATATTTGAGCTATGTCAACACAAAGCTTAATAAATAATAAGTCCCATTGAACCTTTATAAGAATAACAAAATAAATATTAGACAAAATTTCTTGCTTGTTTACTTAAGGCCGTTTCAGACTATAATACAAGTATTAATACTTTTGGGGAAAATAAAACCCTGACATGATAAATTGCTATTGTTGTTTGAAAATTTTCAAATAATAATGAGATCAGAGAGACAATTTCTTCAAAAGTATTAATGCTTGTATTATAGTCTGGAATAGCCGCTATTAATAATTACATCACACAAAAAATATCAATGTAAGATCTACATGTCGCAATGTTGATTGAAAATCATATTAGATATCTTCAGCAGTACAAAATTTTTTTAAATGAAGGTACATTGATTTTTATTTTGTAACATACTTTTTCCCAAATTAATATTTTACTTTTTAACTGATATACTAAAGTAAATTAAAATTGATTATGGAGTGGTATTAGCTAGTTCCTAGTCGCATTTTATTGAGACTAATACAAATCGTCAGGCAACCTTTACCCAAAAATCTCATAGAAAATCCAAAGATATTATGCTAAACTTCTAATTATACTAATAAGAAGTTTATAATATCGAAGGGAAAACATGAGCTTCATAATCAATCATGTTCTTTTTATTTTCTTACTTACATACCACAACCGGTTGTTTTTTTAACTCTAAATTGTACTTGTAACAGAAATTGAAAATAAATGAAAAAGCAACAATAATTTGTCTACTCGGAAAAAAACTATGACGAGCATAGCGGGACCTATCGAAACACATCAGTTCAATCCTCCGTGCAATCAAATTTTCCTTTGTCTACATGCTTCACATTTATCTCTAAATAAAAATATAATTTAATTGAAAAATTAAATTAAAACCAAACTCAAGCCAAAACAATAAAATTTGTTTGGATATAAAACCATACAGTTCGACTAAAACTCTAAAGGCACCTAGCAAAAGGATGTGCATGTTCAAATAAACTGAACACACAAACATTCACACTAGGATTTGGGAATCGGGAATTCCCGAGCGGAAATTCCCGGGTAATGTCTATTTTAATTTCCCGTTTTTCCAAGAAAATATCAAAATTTTCCCGGGAAAACGGGATATTAATAGTACACGTTATTTCATAAATATATTGACTTTTTGACATACATATTTATAAAATGGCGTAAGTGACCGCCAAATTTATTTTGATTCGTATTAGAAATTTGTATTATAATCCCGTTTTTCTTTAATATCAAAATTTTCAATGTTTTTTTTAAATATTACAAAAGTTCGCTTGACTGACAGTACGACTAAATTTACACGATGAATTTTTTTAAGTTCTCTTTTGAAGCTGCTATATTTTTCATCATCTGTTTAAATACTAATACCCTGTTTATCGATGTCGAAGGACATTTTTCATTCTTACAATTTCATTTGAAACAAAAACAATTTCTAAAACTTTGTCTTTGTTTCAAATGTAACTGTAAGAAAGAAAGAATTCCTTCGACATCGATAAACAGGCAGTAAAATGCCCATAAAACTTTTTTTTGTATACAAAATATATATGTGGACGGCTCGCACTTATAAAGAAATTTCATAAAAATTACATGAAATGGAATTCATAACATTTCTCTTAAACCGAGAAAAATTTTTGTTTGATTCGAAAAGTATACGCAAGACGAATTTAGTGTAATAGATGTCGCTTAATCACTATAACAGAACAAAGTAATACTTTGTATAAGTATCAATGATTACAGTGCTCTCTATTCGTTTTCTAAATTGAATAATTAGATATTAAACCAACTTTGAGTGATTTTCCGCGAACCGTTTTAAGAAATTAAATGTAGTATTTCTGCTTCTTGGTATAAAACGAAGATTACATACCTTTGCAATAACGTGAGACTAATTTCCACAATATTTAAAAAAGTTATTTAAGGCGATGTAGACTATGTGATGTATGTAAATATGTATGTCCATTATGTACTTTAAAAAAATTACTTATATTTAGGAATTATTCAAGTAAGAGTATTTTATTGGATATATACATACCCAAGGTATAACGGATTCGTTTTTGGATATCAAGAACAAAAATAAGTGGTTTTTCTATTAAAATTATAAACAGTGTTTAAAATTTTTCTGATTACATTTTTGATGAATTGGTACGTCAATTTTTGTTGGGTATGGAAATGTTATTTTTTTTTTTGTGCGGCACTCGACATTTTTATTTTATGCCGCAGAATATTCAAAATGACTGCTCACGTACCGTATGAGTAATATTTAGTCTTATTAACATATAATTTTAACATTATTTGTTGCATACTTTGCTGGATTTTATATGTATCTATGGATGTATGTAAGACGGCAACTCAGTGCGAATGAGTAATATCTAAGTACATTCGTTTATCATCCGCGGTAGGCTACTTATACAAAAACCATTGCATACTTATTCGAAATTTCTAAAAAAAAAATCATGGCTCTAAATCGGAATGTCATATTACTGTCGTTTTGACCTATACTATGCAATAAATGGCCGAATATTTTTAAAGAAAATATTGCCAAATTCTCCTGACAGTGAAAAAGTAATCATAAGATTAAACAATGTTGCCCCCACATTACAGAATTTTCATTATTGTACAATAAAAATCGGAATCTTTTGATTTTTCCCAATATGTTGTGCCACCTTCGATTATAACATACACATTGGCGATATTATTGTACAATACGAAAAATTGCACAAATATATTGCAAGTAGGCGGGCCGCTTAACGCTGACATGTCAATCTCATTTCAGTGTGAAGGGCAAATTCTTCGAAAATTATAGTTCAAATCCTCTTGTTGGCCGCAAGAACTTTTTTATTAAAAATTCAAATTCTGAGTGGAAATTGAATAAAAATAATTCGCAAGGAAAAAATTATAGAAATATAGTTATTAATAAAAAGAATATAAATTATTTTTTGCTGGATATAATGCGCTGCTTGTCATTTTTCAATTCTTCAAAGTCTGGAGCTAAATTTTTGATTGCTGTAATTTTTAATTTGGATGCTAAGTGTTCTTCAGTTAATCTGGTTCGCTGCGCAGTTTTATCCATCTTCATATGTGAAAAAATCTGTTCACAAATATATCTGCTACCAAAGATTACAAAATATCGATTTGCTTTAATACTGCGAGTATCACTGAAGATATGGCGGCAGTCAAAATTCAATATGGCGACCAACAGAAGCAATTTTGTGAAAACGATAAGAATAAAAAGTCGCCAAACTACACTAAAGTAGGTATCATTGAAAAGGTATTTGAAAATAATCATTAGGATTCTCTTATCATTTTTCAATTCAAATGACCATTTTGAATCTTTAAAAAAAACAATTGCGTAAAAAGTGAATTTTAAACAAAGAATCTAAAACCAAAATATATACGAAAATTAAAAAGAAAATATATTAAAAGTTAAATTTAAGAAATCAAAACCCCGACTGTGTAAAAAACTGTGTAAAGAACATAGCGACTTTTACAGTCGGGAAGCATTAAAAATTGAATCTTCAAATCTTTACAATAATGGTTCCCGGATGTAAAAGTCGCTATGTTACGCGCACTGGACTTGTTTTTGTTTTTAGTTTTTTACGCATTTGGGTTTTAAGATTTCTTATATTACACTTTTTTTACATATTTTTCAAATTTTAATTGTCGATATTTAAGCAAAAGAATCTTACAACTAGTATGGAGCTGAAGAAAAGTGTTGAGTGTCGCAAAAAGCATGCCGAGAGCCGCGAGTTCAACATGGCTGCTCCAACGACTGATTCTGGTGAAAGGTCACCAAAAAAATATACGTATGTTGGCGCTCGATGCACTAACTTATTTTAGCGACAAGCAAATCAGTTACAAACAATAACAGAAAAATTAACAAATTTTTTTTGCAGTAACACTTTTAAATGACATGTGCTGTTGTTAACTAAACGACAATAATTTTTGTGGTTATAAATATATAACCAACAGTTCGCTGTGCACTTAAAGCTCGTTCTCGTTTGGCATAAATCAAGTAATTATTCAACAACAATATACACATATGCGAAAACTTTTATACTCGTATATATATTACAATATTTATTTTATATTAACAATTAATTTAACTTTTATTTTTCGAGACTAAAGAAATTCATTTTAAGGGCAGTTAAAGTTCTACAAAAGTATTTGTCACACAATGCTACTATAAGTCTTCAAGTGCAATAAGGCTTAAAAGTCAACTTGAACACTTTAAATAAGTCAAAATTTTAAATGTGCTTAAGATTAATTTCGTACTTAATCACAATTGGGTGCTAAAATATTCCACAAAATAGGGTTTTATGAGACTTATTGGTACTATGAAATGACAAACGTAAAATTTCAAGAACTTGATTCTCATTATGAGCTCAGCACTTCTAATGGCCGTAATTTTTGGGTAGGAACCTGGCACTATTTTCACATTTATATTTTTGTGCGGATATAATATACCGGAAAATATATTATTCTTCATATACATATTCATCTTTTCTGGCAATAAGATTTTATATATAATAATATAGGAACATAGTTAATAATCAATTGCCCTAAATATATGCGAAATAAACAAAGTTTTAAACTATTCCAGAAGTGTAATGCACAAAAAAATTTGTGCTGATATAATTAATTAATTTCTTCAAAAACTTTTGCTGGATTACAAATTTCTCAGCGCAAAAAATTTGCTGCAATCAAAAGTAATTTATTTATTCGATTAAATGTATATCCTTACCGTCAAAATGTTACACAAGCCTTAGTGCTATGTCAGTCGTTGATACAAATAAACTTTAAAATCATGATGATAATTTTTCATTAACAAAAAAGCAAAAAATGTGCAAATTTCATTTCCATTACTTTTTGATTTCTGTCACATTTTAATACATTGTCGTATGCTTTCAAATTACACATTCCACAAACTCACTTTTTCATCGTTTTATCAAGCCTTATGGTTCACATCGTCTGTCTTGAAGTTGTCATAATGCAGTGGTAAATGAATGCATAATTTCAGAATGAAAAACTCCAAGGAACGCAAATTGTAAGTGATTGCATTTCGATAACATAAAGTGTCGAGGAAAATCAGGTGAAATAATGCACTTAAAAGGAAACTAACAAACACACTTTTATTAACAGCACATACTGAGACAGCATTATAAACGAAAAATCCTGAATATGTAAAGTTTTATTCTGTTTTTTTTTTTTATAAATATGAAGTATGAACGAAAAGTCTGCTTGTTTTGTGTGAACAAAAGTAAGTAAGTACTAAGGATTTTTAAACTTTTCTGAAGGGGTATGATAATATGATAACAGTGCGATGGCTTAGAATTTTTCTCTGCTATATGAGCAGGTGCAGAACCATTTTTGACGTATCTGCCATTCAGCCATAGCCTTATTATACTTTATGTTACATTTCTTCCACTTGGACTAAATATGTTTAATTTGAAAGGTTTTTTCCTTAATAAAATAACTACAAAATTGATGTAATTTTTTTAGAAAAATTTTTAACACAAATTTAGACAATATATGATCGTAAATTTAAAGTAATGGTTTAGAGTGTAGCTATTGAACTAAGTAAAGAAAAATTATTTGAAAAATGCGCAACAAGAAAAACGCCGTACTAAATTCAAGTATTTTCTACTTACTTAGAGTATTCTTAAATAGTATACAAAAGGTCTTATTTTATGTACTACTATTACTATGAACTTTTTCACAGTCGTAGTGTGTTGGTATTTGTTTGCTTGTTGAAAGCTTCAGTCCCATGTTGTGCTTATGTTGTTGTCTTATTGGTAGTTATTCTGTTTGTTCGTTCAGTGCCGACTAATAGCCTACAATTGTCGAATAACATGCTGTTGGCTTATACTGGATTTTAGCTGTCGTTATTTCAATATTGAATTAGCTGGTCCACAAGCATGATGAGCGTAAGTTCAATACTAGGAATGAATATTTACTTTTTATTGAAAAAATCGCAATTTTGCATTCCTTTAAAACAAAAATTTAGCTTCGTATGGAATGATATAATAATTTATAATAAATTCACTTCTTCGAAAAATGATTATATTGCTAATTTTCATTAAAAAGTGCAAACAAGGCAAAATTGTTTTGTAAAAAGAAAAATGCCATAAAATGAAGTATTTTGCACTCGACTATTCCGACTTAATCAATCTTTCTGAACTTGATTTCAGAAAAACCGGAATAACCGTACTTTTGACAGAGCTTTCAAAACGAAATCCGTTCCTTCTCTCTCTCTCTCTCTCTCTCTCTCTGTCTCATAAACAGAGAAGACAAACAGCATACCAAAAATTTCGCCCCGATAAAAAATTTGTCTAGACCACTTGCGTGAATGAATATCACAATTAATCGGCACCCAGGCAGTAGAACAGTAAGTATAAGAGAGCTTGTGGAAGGAAGGCTGTTTTAGGAAAGAATTTCTTTCAGACTTTCTTTATATATTATACTATTCATTAAGTATATGTATTCTTACAGATAGAGGCATTTACTATTTATTACAGAAACTATAAATGTGGAGATAGTAGTGCTGCATACTATACCCCTCAAATGCCAACTGATCAAGCTGTAACGTAATCATGAATTTTCCAAATAAGCTAATAAGATAAAACTAAAATTATATAAAACGTTTGCTCATAAAATTTAAATTTTGGGTACAACCGTAATGTAATGGATAGTGTGCTAGACTATTAGCCGGGAGTCGCAGGTTCGATTCCTGCCAAGACCCTGGGTGTTTCTGCAGAAAAGCCGAAATAGGCTTAAATAGTATGTGTGTGTTATTTTTTTTTTTTGCTTTAAGTCTTGTGATTGCAATACATCTATCTTGCGACAAGACGAGTAAGATTTGTGTAACTTTAAACCTTAGTTAAAAAATCGGTAGCAAAACTCATGAAGTAAACAAATACTTTAGCAAAATATATCCTTGGTGTTTGTCTAAAATTTAGCTAGAACTTTTCAGTTTACCCTCACATACAGTGACACTAAAAAGACGCTATATCCTCAATGTCTGCCGAAAGAAAGCCATTGCTAGAGTATGACTACTATTTTAAACATCTGTAAATAGTTACCACTGCAAAAAGAAAGTAGAGTAGAAGTTTGTTTTTTTTTACTGCTGCAGAAAAGCGTAAATGCATCAAAAAGACATTGCTTTAATGGCAAAACGAATAATTTTTTAAATGATCTTTTTTAGTTGCTTTCAGATTGTTTTCTTTTTTTTTTTTTGTGTATGTGCCTCGCGACATATATACTCCCCTGCTGGGTAAGTGTGAGTTTGAGTGTATGGGATTGTGTTATAAATACATTAAAAGTGTTTGTGTGTAGAGCGACATAAAATACCATCAACAAGACGAGTTGACGTTATGCCAAAATTCAGACACAATCATACATTTATATATGTATGTATATACCCGTGGTAAAAGTCAACAGGCCTGCAAATTTCAAGACATCTTGATTTCCTGGGAGGAGTATTGTATGTTTAGATCAAAAAACTAAAAAAAAACAGCTTTGGAAATAACAAACATTCTCGTATTCTCTTTTCGCATGTAATTAATATATAAGACAGAAATTTACATACAAAAGACATCACAAATGCTGCTTTTATGTCGGTGCAGTTTAACTTATCATTATTCCAAAGGAACTACATCATGTCCAATTCAATGTATAAACAATTACTTTGAATGAAAAGAAACCGTTCGAAATAAAAGATCTGGCATGCCAGAAGAGGCCTGTAAGAATTCCTACATTGGGAAGCTAACGCCGCAATGATAGCATGTATAAAATGAAAATGAGTATGGATTGTGGTTTGGAAGGCCTTATGTTTGCTAAACAGGTCTACTATAAGGCCTCTTTACTACTGCATTTTACCGCTGGGTACTGAATCAAATACACAAAGTTATGTATGTATGTATGTGAATGTATTTAAAGTAAGATTGAATTGCGCGATTGTACACCACAATAACCACTGCATGGCAGCTGATGGTAAAGTGAATACTATAGAGTTTCCATTCTTTTTTTAACTTGTATATCCGCACCAACACCAAGGCAACCAACATTTGTATACTAGAGCTATTCATATATTCATACAATATATATATTTATGTCAATACACATCATCACATGTGTATGTATGTACAGTAACTCTACACTAATTGTGTGTGCTTGCTCACAAGCAAAACTTTGCATACTTTGTTCAGTTTCAACACTGTTTTTGGTTTTTTTTTTGTTCTTTGCTCCAAAATATGCATGTATTTAAATCTGAAAATGTTAATTGCAGTCGAGTATTTATCTTAATTAAGCATTTCCTTTTTGCCAAAAAAAAAGTATCACAAAGAATGGATACATACATATACAAACAAACCTAGGAAATATGTCACATTAGTATGGGTCAATCCTTTATTATGCTTAACTATATTTTGCCATTATTAAATATTCGTAATATACAATATCTCAAGTAATCTTGGTGCTTCTTAAGGCCGTTTCAGACTATAATACAAGTATTAATAGTTTTGAGGAAAATTAAACTCTGACATGATAATTTGTTATTGTTTTTTTGAAAATTTGCAGACAAAAATTATATCAGGGAGGAATTTTCTTCAAAAGTATTAACATTTGTATTATAGTCTGAAACGGCCTTTAGTACTATTCTCCAAATAACAATCAAAAAATCAACAACAGAATTATAAAAAAAAAATTTATTTAGAAATTACCCTTAGCGGTTAGTGTACATGTAGTCACCCATATGAGGACAATAATTTTCGAGCAATGTTCATTTCAGTTTTTTGCCAGATTTTCTTTTGTGCCTTACATTCCGCTAAACACTTTCTCATTGAATTTTCAGTGCATATTTTGAACAATGTCAGCTGCAACTTACGCCTGCTGTGTCTTGTTTTACAACTGTGAATATTGGTAAAAGTGAGTGTACGAAACGACGATGGTTTCTGGATACGTATGTATGTATTTATATATGACTGCATACAGGAAATTCACATTTACGCTCGTATTAAGTCGTGTAATTTTTTTCAGAAATCAATGTTAATATTTGTACCGCAAACAAACGTAGTCAAATTGCACATGCTCACATACATACTTATATTTGTTTATGCTGTTGCTCATTTTTGTGCCATTTCCTTGGGAGTGCTTATTCCAATACCTCAATATAAAAATAAACTTGGAGTCGTATGCATAACCTGGTTTACGTTAATGTATTTTCTTGCAAATGTTGTAAGTTCGGTCTATAGTTTTGCGGTATAAATACGAATGATTTTATATACATATACGTAATTTAACGTTTGAATGGTTTAATGTTTTATACTATATGTATATATATATATATATATATATATATATATATATATATATATATATATATATATATATATATATATATATATATATATATATATATATATATATATATATATATATATATATATATATATATATATATATATATATATATATATATATATATATATATATATATATATATATATATATATATATATATATATATATATATATATATATATATATATATATATATATATATATATATATATATATATATATATATATATATATATATATATATATATATATATATATATATATATATATATATATATATATATATATATATATATATATATATATACCCAGGAAAATTTTTGATGGCAAAGTAATGAGTTAAAATACTAAAAAAAAACATACCATTCATTACTTCTACTTTGGCATTTTAACCAATTACTTTAACATGGCGATGTCATTGGAGGCAAGTACTTACCACAATTGATTACAAATAACAAGTTATAAATTTCAATACTTAGAAGTCATTGAATAAACAAAACACAATAAAAATTAAATTTCTCTGCTAAGCATTGAGCTCAAACCGTTTACAGTTATTGTGTTATTTTGTGCTAACTAGGCTACTCAACGATTTTGTTGCGCACTTATAACTTGTTTTCACAAACATGACCACAATAAAAAAAATCTATTTTGCTTCTCAAGCGGTTGAACTGTTTATTTTCTATTTGATAAGCAGATAAACTAGTATCCTGCCAATAAGAGAATGCATTGCTTGTTTAATTAATAGTAAGTAAATTTCAAACTACTGTAAAGTAATTCAGACGGTATGTAGTTTGTGGTTGAAAAGTATGTTGTTCGCTAGTGACAACTTATTGCAAAGTTTTTGCAGGGTATATTGCAATTGGCACAATTTCTATATAATTTGTTTAATGCGATGGAGCTTCTTCCGTCTATTATACCAGTTAAGTAAATAACTGGATTTATTAATAACTTTTTCTTTTAGTTCATTTGAACTGTATTGTTTGGCGACTATTTTAATCGCCAACAATGGCTGTTAATAACTACTTATTGAGGTTCTACTGTATTGTTTTGCGACCAGGATAATCGCTAACAATGTCGGTTAATTCTTATTCATCGAGGTTCTACTGCGTTGTTTAGCGACTAGGTTACTTGCTAACAATGGCTGTTAATAACTACTTATCGAAGTTCTAGTGTATTGTTTTGCGGCTAGGATAATCGCTAACAATATGGGTTAATTCTTATTTATCGAGGTTCTACTGCATTGTTTCGCGACTAGGTTAATCGCTAGCAATGTTTGCTAAAACTACTTATATAGGTTCTACTATATTCCTTTGCGACTAGGTTAATCGCTAACAATTTTTATTAATCACTAGCTATACCCGGCGTGCTTCGCTACCCCATTGTTGTGCAGATATAGAAAAATTAATTAACTCATTTAAAAATAACAATAAAATTGGTTAGTTCTTTTTGGTGATCTTTTTAGTTTTGGCGAATTTTTGCGTTTTAGCGATTTTTCATTTTGGCGATTTTTTTTTACTTTTTTAATTCTGGAATTTTTTAGTCTTAGAGTTTTTAAAAATTTCAAGAGTTTGCCTCTTTTGGTTTCCAAAATACAGCAAACTGTTTAAACTACATAGTCAAAATTACATTAACTTTCAAAACACCCTTTAATTTTTGTTGTGTTAAATGTTCTACAGACTACACCTATTAACACTAACTTTGAAAATTTCGAGAGTCTATATAAGAGTGTATGTATATTACATTGGTATTTCAACATATTTCGTTGCTCGCTTTAGAACACCCTTTAATCTTTAGCCCGTAGATCTTATGGCTCTCGAGAAAACAGCCTGTGACAGACAGAAAGACAGACGGACTGACGGACAGCGTATCGAAAACAATAAGATTAATTTACACTTTTGGTGTACAAAGCCATAAAGAGAACCTTTTCCAAAAAGTAACTTTTCAAAAAGTAACCATTTTCAAAAGAGTACCATTTTCAAAAAGTACGCTTTCCAAAAAACATTTTTCAAAAAGTATCATTTCTTAAAACTACATTTTCAAAAAAGTAGGTTTTCGAAAATGTACCTTTACTTTAAAATATAAATGGTTAACAAAAAAGTACCAAAATAATATTTTTACCCTTTTTCTGCCGCTATATGTACAAATTTAAAAAAAAGTACAAAACACCTATCCACTCATTTTTCTATCTTATTATGACGCTTTTGGAATTTTATGTCTGTCTACCTTACTTAGATTTGGAGATTTAAGAGCACCGAGTTTACCCGTTTTTTACCCCTTTTAATCCCATTAGAATATAAGTTTTAAAAAATTCGTTCTTAGAGAATGTATACAAACATATGCATTCAGTATGTTTATCAATGTGCATAAGAAATAGTTGTATGGAAAAAAGTACCAAAAAGGGCTACTAATTTTACCCATAATATATTCAAATTTGAAAAAATACAAAACTATTTTGAGGGATTTTTAAGGAGAGAAAAATGAATTTCAAATTTAGTTTCTAACTTTATTACTTTAGGAGATAAGCTGTTTAAAAAAAGTACCAAAATTACATTTTTACCCTTTTTTGGCCCCTAAGCGTACAGATTTTAAAAAACGTTTCAGACACCTGCGCTCATTTTTCTATCTTATTACGATGCTTTTAGAATTTTATGTTTACCTTACTTAAATTCGAAGATATAAGGCTACCGATTTTACCCGTTTTTACACAGAATTAAAATTTTCTAAAATCGTTTCTTAGTGAAAATATACAAACATATTCATTCACTATGTATATCAATTTGCATAAAAAATAGTTGTATGGACAGAAGTACCAAAACGAGCAACCATTTTTACCTTTTATAAATTCGAATTACAAAAAAGTACCAATTCATGTTTGAGGGCCTTCGTAAGGATAGAAGATAAACGGTTAATCAAAAAAGTGCCCAAATTATATTTTTACTCTTTTTCGGCTCCTAAATGTAAAAATTTGAAAAAGTACCAAACATTCATCCGCTTATTTTTTGATCTTATTATGCTGTTTTTGGAATTTTATGTCTACCTTAGTTAGATCCTGAGATATAAGGCTACCAAATTTAGCCGTTTTTACCCGTTTCTACCCCCTTAGCGTTTGAATTTCCCAAAACCCGTCTTAGTGGATCTATACATCCTGAGGAGAGCCCACATACGAAATTTCAACTTTCTAGCTTTAGTGGTTTGGGCTGGGCGATGATGAATCAGTTAGTCAGTCAGTCACTCAATAACGTTACTCTTTTATTTATACAGATTACTATTTGTTTCGCGACTAGGTTAATCGCTAACACTACTTGCTAATTAAATACTGACTTACCCTGGGTCTACCACACGACCGATCGTTGTTTGCAAAATTTTCTGCCTTTTATACTCATTTTCTCCCTTTACGTTATCGTTGGTATATTTGCACAGATTTTGCAATCTTATTTTTGTTAGTGTCCCTTAATCCCTTTGTTTATAAATTGTATATTTTATTTGTATATTTTACTTTAATGTACACGACTCAGGGATGGGATATGAGATTTTAAATTTGCACCAATTGTTGTCTAATTGTACTTTTTGGGACCTAATTGAACCAAACATATTTTTGAAACCAAAATTATGTATTAATGTGTTGTTTCCATAATGGAAACAAGCATTGTTTGTCTTTATATGAAAAGCACTAATTTTTTTGAGGGATTTTCATAAAAATTGTTTACTCCAGTCGCTTGTTTGCATTGTGGAAGCAGCACATAAGTATAGAAAATATATCACTTTTCTATACATACATATGTAAGTATGTACATATATACAGAGTACTATCAGTGACAAAAAGAACGTAGGTTTATATAGGATTTAGCAATTTCTAATCGAAAATAACTCATTAATTTAGACAAAATTACTATTGGAAGGTAGAAGAATAAAGTTCCGCAATATTAGCCTTTACTACAAAGCAAATGCAAAAATTTATTAAATGATTTTTTTAGACTTTCATGTGTATTAGATCTGCAAGAGCTTTAAATTGCAGAGAATACGTTTTGTGAACTGGTCTTATCTGAACAATTTCAATAGTCCTCCTTTTAAGTCGAACTTTGTTCTCAATACTTCGCAAATTTTAGATTTAATTCCGATAAAATCTTGCGTATGCACGAATGGACGAAAAGGACAAAATATTTTATCAAAATAAAAGAGCTGCAATAAGGATATTTCTACAAAATAGAAAAATTGCGAATTGTACTAAATACGCCAGTAGTGTGCCATTGTACTTTTAAAGTTGATTTGTACCAAAAATATTACAATAGTACCAATTTTGCCATCCCTGACATGACTATATATTTTTGTTAGTGTCCCTTAATCCCTTTGTTTACTTGTGTTTGTTGTTGTATGTTTTTTATATCTGTACAGGGTGTGACATCAGTTTATGTGCAAACTGGTTGTTACAGTATATAAGTCCTTTTTAGTCAGCAGGTATGAAAGCAAATATCATCAGGAAAATAAGAAATTATTTTTCTTGCAAAAGAGTACAAAAATTCAATAGGAGCAAAAACGTGGTTGTTTTACGCAAATATCTTATTGAGTTTTCTTTTTTAACCCTCGTCAGGCGGAACAATTTTACAACTCTAAAAGGCAGTATGGGTACAATTGTAACTTCATATAATTATTTTTGGATATATAAGTTTTTATAGCAAATTATGGATTAGTTTCTTTCTAAATATATAATTAAAAATGTATAAGTTGCAACAATTCTATTTTTTTAACCCCTGAGCAAAAAGGGGTGTAATAAGTTTGTACTGTGTGTCTGTGTATTTGTATATCTGTCATCTGTGTATCTGTGTATATGTACAAGTCTACATACAGATCAAACGGCTGAACCAATTTCGATTTAGATTTTTCTGTTTGAAAGGTGACTTGATCGAGAGTGTTCTTAGCTATGTTTGAAGAAAATCGGTCCAGCCATTTTAAAGATATTACATCTTTTCTAGATGTATTCTGTCGAATCTGTGCGTCTTTGACGCCAAGGTGCCTTGATCTAAAATCTTCTAACCTATGTTTGAAGAAAATTGGTTCAGCCGTTTTGAAGTTATCATCTATTTTCTTCAGCTTACTTTAAAACAGTTTTTTTTATATATTTTATTAATTTTTGCATGAAACCGCTGTATGATGAATACTCCAAAAAGGGAACAAACTGTGTTTCCTGCCAACAGACTCAATAAACTTAATTTATGTATTTCAAAAAAACTTTTTTTATATTCCCTTACGTACATTTTTTTTATTTAGGTTCTATTCGTTTCAATAAAAATTAGAGTTTTTGGATTTTGTAACCATATTTTCTTGTTTATTTTTCATACAAAATATACAGAGGTACAATTGTACCCATACCGTCTTTTGAAGGTGTTTACAAAACAAAGCCCTTCAATTTGGGGATGGCCGTTAGTTTTTTATGTTTAATACTTGAAAACTACACATTATTGTTAGTTTTAAGATGTCACGAAATTTCAGATATCTAGTAATAAATCAAAAAAAGTTATTGCACTTATAGAATGAAAAAGTCACAATTGTACCCCTTCGCCTGACGAGGGTTAAGTGTGTGAGATACACGCATTCAAATATTTAATAAAGTAATTATATTTAGTTGACTGAATTAATTATTATTTTAATAAAATATTAATTAAAAATCTATTAATAAGTTCATTGGAAATTTTTATTTGTTTGCTAATATTTATTAAGAAAATAATTGAATCAATTAATCACTTTATTAAATTTCGAAACGCTATCAAACTGTTTCTTTAATTGAAAAAAACTGATGATATATTTTTCTATGTAGTTACCAGAAAACGCAAAAAAAACTGGATTTGAAAAAATCGAGATGAGCCTTTTCTATATTAAGACATCATTATATCTCTTAATCTTAAAATGAACAAAACTAAAGCAATTAATCATAAAATAACTTTTTTCGAAGTATTTTATTGTTGTGTTCAATGATAGAATTGAACTTTATTTTTCTTAACTAAAGATAAGGAAAAATATTCTTTGCCAATATATCTTAAATTTTTTATTTGTAAATTTTCCTTGTGTAAATGATTTTAGTGTTCTCTTAATTTCGTGTCTTGCACCATTGTACTTATTTGACAAATATTTTATACGTTTCCCATTTATTACTTTAGTGTTTGCTTCCTCCTTTTGGTTCTTATGGATTTTCTTTTACGTCCTCTGCAATCGCAAACAATTAACCTATAAAAGTTGGTTGTACTCAAGTACAACTATAAACTCATTGGCATTACAGAAAGAAAAAAATATGTATGTACATTAGGGCGGGTCGATTTGAAAATCGCACAAATTACAAGGAAAATCGTATTCTAGGGATCAAAATGAGAAACTTTGCCGAAGGAACCATACCTCTACAATGTCTTTTGATGTCCCGACTTTTGACGCGAAGGGTCAAATTTTTAAAAATCTCACTTTGACCCATTTAGAGTGCCTCAATCGAGTCAAAATGTATGACCGACCCCCACTAACTTTGGAGGACCGACCCATCTATGCCAGTGGCACACTCTCTGTAACCACCCCTGGGGGTTTCCCCATACAAACATTTAAAAAATTACCATTTTTGGCACTTTACAAAAAAAATCTGCGTTTTTTTTTATTAAGTTAAAAAGTTATATATATACAACCCTTTTTTACCTGGTAACGAGATAAAAGTAAACAAATATCTTTAAGAAGTGTAATTACCAACACAATGGTATGGAAAATGGTAATTACTTTTTAATTGTGTCGTTCTAAGAATCTTGTGTTATTTTTGGGTTAATAAAATATATCTTCCATGTGTTTACAATATGTAGCTATATGCAGTAAAGAGCATGCCTAATATCAGGTACTCATATGTATTATATGTTTTTAAGGTTCTCAAGCCCAATGAGTCATATACCCAAGCATGATGTTACTGTTTTTGGTGTGTCTACTGATTTGAGTGATCTTAATTTATCAACCCATCTGGATATCTTGAGATATTATTTTTACTTGAGCGAACGAAGATCAAAAAAAGTTTTCGCACAAATCATTCACTATTGAAGTACAAAATAAGTTGATTGGAATTTGGGAAAAACTTGGTATGGAAATAATGGCGAAAATGAAAGATAAGCATGGCGAACCTCTCATCATGTATAAATCGGTAGTTCGCAGAGAAAAAGAGAAATGCAGACAAGAAGTGCTTCGCAAACGGCTAGATGATACCAATTTGCTAGCGTTTTCATTCGATGGCAGAAAAGATGATACTTTAACGAGACATAAATTTGATGAGAAGTATCATACTAGGATGGTAAAAGAACCTCATATTGTTATTTTGAGAGAACCGAATTCTGTAGTGCAATTCACAAACTTATTATAACGCTAAGCAAGGCGTTTAAAGATGTTAACACCAAAATTATTGCTTTTTACTATTCGTTAAACTTTTAAGCACTACTAGCTGCGTTAACTAAACGGCAATAATTTTTGTGGTGTTATTGAGTAGACAACAATCAGCTGTTTAGTTAAAGCACGTCGTCTTCTGGCAAAACTAAAATAATTATTCGACAACAATATACACGCAAATGAAATCTTGTATATATAAATAACAATATTTATATTATTTAAACAATTAATTTAACTTTTATTTCTCAAAATTAAAGAAAATATGTTCCTGTGCCAGCATAAATTCATTTGTTTTTTTCTCTATTGCTCTTTGTGCTTTTCGTTTATTTTAATAGTGTTGGAAAGTGATATAACATTTTAACAAAGGCCTTAACACGAAGTTAACGAATCAAATAAGCGTTAATTCAAACAGTAATTATTGGAGACAAAATTAACTTTTATTTAAGCGTTAAAAGTTAGTGAATTTCACTACTGAATTGATTGGTTACGTAAGACTGGAACATGAAACCGCTGAATACAAAACAACCAAATTAAACGATTTTTTCAACGATAAAAATATATCACTGGATGTATTAATTGGCATATGCACTAACGATGAGCCAACAAACACTGGCCCACACATTGGAATTATACGATGATTGGAACTGCTGTTAAAAAGAATATTGCAGTTCGTTTGCCTTCTACACTTCAACAAACTTCCGTTTCGGCATTTGTTTGAAGCTTTGGATAAATCAACCAGCACTGGACCAAGATCGGCAACGGGAAAACTGAGCCGTCAAATCGAAACTTGTGAAACTCTTCCGGTAAGCTATTGCTATCACTCATTTACTATAATTATCAACCGTTTTTAATTATTTTATTATTATACATTTCAGGTGGTGGACGGCTTTCAGAAAACTGAGTTGAAAAATATGCCCCCTGCTCCAGAAAAAAATTAATTTTCCACCGATTCGAAGTACTTATACGAGTGTTGTGTTTTTCTTCCGACGGGGTTTTTTTGAGTTTGGAACGATTTTCCGTCATCCCACGTCAAATTTTGTTTTTAAACAGACCGGTTTCGGCTATGTGCCATCTTCAGTGTTCTATTGAATACTAAATTGAATACTAAACTTATACGACATGGCACATGCAATATCTAGCGGCGTGGTTTTGGTGGATCTGGCTAACATCAAACCAATGAAAATTGTACATTCTCGCTGGCTTACCAAGGCCGGTAGATTATTACGGATTCTGGTTGAATTTATAACTAAATATTATGTGCCAATGTACTTCAATATCAAGTAATACAGCTCTGTCGTGTACGGCAGTGCATTATTTTTCAAGTTCATTAGTTGGTCACGGTTTCTACAACCTCATTTACGCAGTATTGTCAATAAAGTAATTAAAGATAATTCATATTAAGCGCATTCGGAAAATATCTTGCTATCAGTGTTGTTTGATGATAGGAAAGAAAAGTGAGACTGTGCTATAGAGATAATTCTATGCTATCGAACCGATGTCGAAGACCCAACGGAAGTTAGAGTTTATAAAAAACCAGATATAAACTTTAATTGCACAAGTTATACGGAAATGATCAATTTGAATGATATAAATAACCACCATTCACGCAAAGCATTCCGTACGATACATTGAAAGAATATTTAAATCAAGATGATCCACCGTTTTTTGATCCAAAAATTTCATCATATATACAAGGAACGGAACGACACGTTTAATTGCTAGCTAGCGGTTCCAAACGAGTTATTCTGGGAAATATAGAGGCTGTTATAGCGACGACATTAGAGAGCCGTGCGAAATTGCCCAGACTTGCAAGCAAAAAAGAATTCAAACAATAATTTTTTTATATTCTTTTCTATTAATAAGTAAAATTCATTTTTTCATTTCATTCTGACTAAATAAATTTCTAAAGAGAAAAATAAACTCCAAAAATAAAAAAACATAGCCATTTCGCTGATTTTTTCTTGTAAAGTGCCAAAAATGGTAATATTTTGAAATGATTGTATGGTGAACCCTCCAGGGGTGGTTCCAGGGGGTGTGCCACTGGCATAGGTGGTTCGGCCCTTCAAAGTTTGTGGGGGTCGGTCATACATTTTGACTCGATTGAGGCACTCTAAATGGGTCAAAGTGAGATTTATCAAAATTTTACCATTCGGGTCAAAAGTCGTAACATCAAAATACATTGTAGAGGTATGGTTCCTTCGGCAAAGTTTCTTATTTTGATCCCTAAAATACGATTTTCCTTGTAATTTGAGCGATTTTTTTGCCTCCATACAAATCGACCCGCCCTAATGTACATAATAAAATTCAGTTTGAAGACATTTACACTGACATACAAATAATGTTATAAAAAAATATCACTAAAAATCTGTGTAAGTAAGCGTCTAAGAACGTTCCATTACTGGCTTGTTAAGATGGACAATTGACAATGTTTTATGGTAACAACTTTTTGTATTTCTTTTTATTATTATTTTTGTTAAGAATCTTGTAAGTAAGTTGCAATGCTGATTACAAACATACAACTGATTAAATAGGCGTTCCATGTTATTTCGTATTTGTTTCCTCTTCTGAAGACCTTTTGTTCCCATGTTAAAAGTAGATCTTGAATTTACTAAAGAGTGATGGCAAATCAAAAGGAGTTCGCAGTTTTGAAGTTCCATAACACTATGAAACAAGCAGTACCACTATATTTTTCTCTTGTGTTATGGTCCCCTAACACCAAAAACAGTCGAAATTTTAAATTCTATGAATAAAATTTGTTTAAGTTTTTTGTAAAATGTGAGATCTTTGAAGAAGCTGCTCCACCGATTTTATTGTAAGTTAGGAACTGGTTGTCCAATTTCAATACAAAAGCAACTAAAAAACTTTAAATAAAATTACCTTTATGTCGTTAATATTCTATTTATTATATATGTACTTAACGTTTTCGGATATATTCAGACCGCTATAATGAAAAATGTTTTTTTTTTTATAAAAAAATTAAAAATTTTTATTTTGTTAAGACTTATAAAAATGGAATATAGCAAAAACTTACCATTTTTATTAACTGATCAAAAAGTCACATATACAACAGTGCTGGCCATCAAGAGCACTGAGCTTTTAATTTACTATTAGTGTTTATGAGCATGTGTTAGTAGTATTACAGTGTGTGCCTATTAAAACGAAAAACAACAACGTAAAAAAAACAAAAAGCTTGCATATAACTGAATGAAGTTGGTGTTTATTTTTCACTCTTTAGTGAGTACTTTTGTTTCCAATCGGCTGTATATATATACGACCCGATAAATGTTCGTAACATTAGTGCCAGTATGAGCGACCATGTTATACAACAAATAAAATAAACTTAATTTCATGAAAATCGAGGGATATATATTGATTTTTTTCATAATAAATGGAAATTACCTAATTTTTGCAAGAAATCGAGTTTTGAAGAGGCTGCTCATCACATTTTATTATTACTGACAAAAGATTCGTGCACTTTTGTTAAAAATTAATTTATATAATTTGAATTTCAACCGCCTTTAATATAGCTTAACATTAGGGTGCTGATGACTAAAAGGTTCGAGCGTTTTACTACAAACCCTGAGGTCTTGAGCTCAAGACTAGTTTCACGTAAGCCCAAAACATCAGGAATTTTTCTAATATTCATTGGTGTGTTATTGTGTTGGTTGTTGTTGGATTATTAAAGTGACGAGCACTTTGGCAATACTGGCAGCGATTAATACTAATATATCCTAATGCACTTCACATCGTCGGTATTGTAGCAAAACCGTCGCGAAGTAAAATATAATAATAAAAAAGTGGCTACACAGCTTAAACCAATTAATGCCTCTACTTGTCAACAGAGGGCTGCAACACTGCTCTACAAAAAAACGCGCAATAGCAGAGTTATAAATGAATTAAACTTTTTTATCTCTCTCTTTACCAAAGAAAGTAACACAATATTTAATTAACTGGTAGGCATTAATTGCCTGATTGTGTTACTTCTCTTTCCAAAAAAAAAAATTTTTATATGCGTAAATAAATGTTATTCAGAACGAAATAATGAAAAAAATATTTCTTGTAAAATTTAAAACTTTTTATTAAAAAAAAATCACAAAAATCAAGAATCATGAATCTACGCATTCCTCAAATGCACCATGGTATATTCCACGAAAACCGATTGATAAATGACTATATTACAATTATTCATAATAAAGTCAAGCTACCCGGTTTCAGCAAAAACTGTGAATATTTACACCGTACAACAAAATCAATTTTTTTAATTCCAAGATTCTTATGACTGATTCTGGTAGAGGGCAACAAAAAAATATATATGTATCGGCGTTTTGAAAGTTTACATCTCGGATTTATTTTAGGGGGAGTTAAATTTTCCTCATTTTGTACATAGTTAAATTGACTCGGCTTAGGATATCTTTTAGCCCTTATGTTTAAAACATAAGCTATGCTCAGCACTTTTATGTAAAACAGCTATACCGCTATTGAACAGAATTTATTTCCTTTCATTAAAAAAATTAACAAATAGACCCATACTACGAAGAGTTAAAGGGTTAAAATATTTTACACAAAATGTTTATCGTGGGGGTTTCCATAAAAATGCTGAACACACCTTATACTTTTAACGTAAGGCCTACAAGATATCCTACGCCGAGTCAATATAACTGTGCACAAAATTAGGAAAATTCAACTCCCCTTATGCCAAGTGTTGTATTCATTAGGCTACTAAACAACTATATTGTTACGGGCTTAAAATTTGTTTTCACAAACATGAACACAACTAAAAAAATATATTTTTCTTCCCCAGGGGTTGGACTGTTTATCGTCTGTATGATAAGCAAATGCACAATTAGTCTGCCATGAAGAGAATAGATGACTTGTTTAATTAATAGTAAGTAATTCTTCAACAACTGTAAAGTAGTTCAGAGCGTATGTAGTTTGTGGTTGAAAAGTAATTATGTTCTTCGGTAATGACAACTCATTACCAAGTTTTTGCTGGGTAATTTTATTTTAGTGATTTTAGTAAAAGAAAATTTGCAACCAATTTTAAAGTTATGGCAAAATCAGTAAAGTAGAGCATCCTTTTCATAAATCCAAAATTAAAAAATAATAATTATCAATAGAATTTAACACTTTGACTGCTTTTGTACACAGAAAAACTATAATTTACGAATTACGAATACGTTCTATTATTGAATTTAAATATTTTTTTACGGAAATACAAAATTCGTAAAACTAAAAATAAAAATTCGTAAATATTTAATAAGAAAAATTCACATTATTTTCTATTAAAATATTGTACTGGAATATTTAAAAATCTTACAAAAAATAATAACATTTGTTTGAGATGTATGTGTGTTAAAATAAAAACCTATCATAATTTTTTCCTGTATATCTAACGGACCATAACACATTAAAAAAGTATTGTAGTCGTCCACGATCATGACAAAATTTTCATTTTGTTGCAATTACATGTGATGATCCTGATGAAAAGGCAACTTATCTTCCGGAGGCAGAAATTGAGTTAGATGCATTTTCTTAAACTATATAAAATTCTAAAAATAATACAGTTTTTACCGTTAAATTCCAAAAATGTACCGATATATGTATGCATTTTTAAATTTTATACATGCATAAATATAGTTTCGAGTAAAAGATCTTTAACGTTTAGCAATATTGTGGATGAAGAAGATAGAGTTTTAAAAAACTCGTTTTAAGTAATTTTGGAGGTGAGTTTAGTGTTAATTTCATCTGTAAAGTTTGGAGGTTTTGCATATCTGAGTATTGATAACTACCATAATCTCAAAATCAACTGAAAATGTTTGCTAGGAAGATAAGGGCCCCTTTTCTTCAGGATCTTCACATATGTATATACATACTTATACACTCTAAAACACTTTTGTTGAAAATTAGGTTGATAATAGTAGGCAACATTTTACTCATTATTATCGACCTAAAATTAGACAAGCATTCTTTTTGTTGATTTTTGAGCAAAATATGTTTACTTAAACAAATAAAAAATTAGCGGCAAGGGGTTTGGCTGTCTGTCATAGGCATATAATACTTTTTCTGCCCTTTTAACCACTTGAATTAAATATGTATGTTTGATTTGTGAAGTCAAATTAGACAAATTATGTTTTTTTGTTGCAAATACCTACAGAATCGATGCAATTTTAGACAACGAGAAATTTTCAATACAAATTTAGACAATATATGATCCTAAATTTTTAGTAATGTTTTAGAGTGTACATAGATGTATATTCCCTACGGTAAATGGAACTGACACAAAACAAGTCACGTGACCGATCCCCAGGTGATAGGGACCAGTCCGAGTTCTAACACTTCCTATGAAGCGGTCCAGCCACTTTTACATGGGGTTGGCCTAGGATGGGGCTAATTGATACTTTGTATGCACCTTGTAACTTGTCTATGAACTATCTTGTGGAGTCCTAATCGGTGTAGAATAATATAGATTATATATAAATATTGTTCCAAAATTAATTTTTTTTTATTGTTACAAATCCAAGTAGAAATTGTATTTTATTTTTAAGCGGTGTCTTTGATAGGACTCGAACCGACAACCTCCGGCATGACAGCTTAGTACAATACCAACTCCAGCACAGTGGAACTTATGTTTCAATGCTATAAATACCAGTTAAGCTGGAGTTAATATCTGAATATAGTTACGGAACAGGTTCCTGAGTGGCATGGCAGTCTCATTGAAGGGAGACAATTAATATTATATAAATACTATGTAATAGGATCTAGATCCTGGAGCATCGAATTTGTTCAGTGCCGTTTACTACAATAATAGCCGGAGTACCAACTAAATTGACTGAAAATGGTTAAAATGTGACCATTTACACAATATGTTTTCACCATTCACTACTCCTTATTTTTGGTACCAGTCTTATTTTCTCAAGTCATAGGACGAGTACTTTTGGATCATTTGTCACCAAATTTTCCGCAGGGTTATTTCACGTAACGTTATTCTAAATATACTTGACCTGGAAAAAACTTAAAACGTTATTTTAAATTAAAACAAATAATAATGAAAAAAAGAATAATATTTTTTCCATACTGCAAATAAAGAAAATAATAATAATTGCAATAAAACATGCACATTAGCATAAAAATATCAAATTCTAACTAAATAATGGCCAGCCATATATTATTGCATTTTCCACTTAACGTAAATTACGACAAAGAATCAATAATAATACTCGAATTACATGACAATGCAGAAAATTGGGTCTTTAAATATTTATTTTTATATAAATAAACGCTTAAAACCAAAACATTTACTTTACATATGACTGGCATGTATGTCTGCCCAAAGTAGTTACACACTTGTGTCCATAAGTATGTAAATAAATGCGTATGTAAAATTTTATATATTCATACATACATTTATATATGTGCTTCTATTTAATGGTCTTGTGCTGGTTAGTATTTTAGCCGTTTGCTGTTCAGTTGTATCATTTTAACCAAATTACAAATGACTATGTATGTAATTTTTGTGACAATAATTTCAAGCTGTAGAGCAAGAATTATCTTCAGAATATAATATGGAAGAGCACAATATTTATGTTATATTCGATCCGCCATTATTAACTTAAGTACGCTTAGCATGAGAATATATTCTTATTTTAAGAAAAAAATATTTAGTTTTTTTGATTTTATTGCATTAAAATTGTAACAGAACAGAAGCGGCCAAAACAGCATGTGTTTTATGTGCAATAACAAAGAGGGGGGAAAATAATCGAAACGACAAACAAGTTATAATGACGAAAACTCGGCAGGATATTAAAACAGTACTAAAAGCAGTGACCACAAAAAAAATTGTAAGCCATCAATAAAATAAAAGGAACTTTTTCAACTAAAAAAGTACATAGAGCTAACGAACTATATATACTCGTATATGAGTTCAGACGTAAAATATTAGCTAGTCTTAAACAGAAGAGGAAAATATAACATTCCAGACAATCGATTAACCGATAAATTTTTTCTCGATTAACTATTCGATTAATGTGAATGTAAATGTTTTTCTGGCACAGCCAATTTACAATAATGGTGTAGTGAAAATTCAATATTAATAGGAGTTTTAATTGATACTTCTCCAGCAAAATCCTAATTTAACAGAGCTTATTTAACACCGTCCATTGACAATATACGCCCAGCGAACATTTTTTGCTGACATGTCTGATGTCAGAAAAAATTTGAAACTTTAGCAGTCAATCAAGCGATATTTTTTTAAAGCTAAACAGTTCAATGAAACAATATTCGCATCACTATAATTTTGTCTCAAAATACAAGATACATAATTGGATATTCGCGGGCTATAATCAAATTGCTCAAAGAACGACACATAACTCATTTTGTTGGAGCAATTGTAAGAAATTTATTTTTTAATTTAGATATTTTTGGTTATATAATTCTTTTGTCCTTAAACCCTTTGGCGGGTAGATGTATGTCTAATATATGTTGAGATTAATGCAATAAAAATCTTTTGACTATTTTCACATAACCGATTACGCCAGCGCAACGATGATATAATAGCAATGGCGTTTGAGCCTAATTGAGTTTAATTCGAAGCAAGGATCGTGATTTTTATCAATTGAGTTTCCTCACTTAATTGTGAATAAAGTCAAAAGTTGTTGATCAATTTTAACGAAGTGTGACGTGTTTTGTTTGGAACATATTCTCCATTATGCTAATAGAAAAATTATGATATTTTTTCTGTGTTTTTAAATCTTATAAATATTTTAAAAACATACATTTTTATAAAAATTTGTATTATAAATTTGTTTAGTGATCGGTGAGTGCCGGTGGATTTTTTATGTAAAATGTAAGAATAGACTCTTACCCTCCATCTTGTTGTAGTAACAACAGAGTGGTGGCTGGACCTAAATTTTATTTATTTTTTTTTTTAAGAAAATTGAAAATATCTATTAAACCACATGTCGTCGTTGCTCTGACGTAATCAGTTATGTGAATATTATTGACAAATTTTTTATAGCACCAATCTAAACATTTATTATTCATAAGTCTACCCACCAAATGGATTAAGGATATTTTTACTAAATCCTGCGAGAAAAATAGTTATGTGCCCAAAAGTATTCTAAGATAACAAATAATTTTCTTAGAAATGCTGCAACAAAATGAGTTTGTGTAGTTCTGTGAGCAATTTGATTTTAGCCCGCTAATATCCAGTTAAGTATCTTGTATTTTGCGACAGAGTTATAGCGATGCGAATATTGTTTCAATAAATTGTTTAACGTTAAAAATATATTGCATGGTTACGGCATAAAACAGTTTTTTGCCGCTCCTGAAAACCTAGTAAAAAAAAACCCCATAGCTAATTTGGTCAGAGCAACGACGATATGTAATCCAAATAAAATTGTTGTTATTAAAAAGCGCCAGTTAAATCTTAAAAGTGAAAGTATCTTACATGCATAAAGTGCTGAATTGCGTGTAAATTTTCATCAGTTTTCGTCTTACAATATTTGAGTAACTTCACTGGATTTTTTTTTAAGATAAAGTATCTCTTTTTACGAAAACAAATTATGGATTTTTCTTTGTGAAACATATCTCTTTACAACAGAATCATTAGATTTTTAAAAAGTGATTATCGAAATATTGCTTTTTTGCAAGCAAAATACCTCTATGTGACATTGCTGCACATTTTCTAAAATCTGATTAATGTCGGACTTGTCTGCACATTATCCTTAAAAACATTTAATAGAGTATTCTGAAACTTTCCGTACTGACCTACGGCTTACGAATGCTATTCATCACTTCTGCACTTTGTGTGATTTCAGTTTTCGTTATAATTCTCATTTATTACTTCAGAGTTTTTACATAAATGTATAAGTTATTATGAACCATAAGCAGAGAAATGCATGGCACAAGAAGAGCCATAGAGTAATTCTATACTACACATCTGATAAATTTTTAAATTTAACTCCGACTTTTCTCCGACATTAAGACGACAGAGAACAAAATTTATTTAAAGTCTTTCGGGCACTTTTCGGCCATTATTGAGACATGTCGAAAATCTGTTTAGAAATTTCCTCAGAAAATTTATTCTAAGCTCGTACAGAGCTCTCTCAGACTTTTTGGGAACCGCTCAAATCATTTTCGGTACAACTTCTGACGAGTTTGGATGCGAACTCGGCAAGTTGTGTAGACTTTCTGACGAATTCCGGCACAAAAAAAAACATTCATTGGGTGCAAATGTACATACTACGTTAAACTACAGATAAAGTTAATAAACTTATCAAAGCAAATGGCCTAAAGCTAAACAAAGAGAAACGTTTATTTGAGCAGAACAAAATAAAATTTCTAGGCTACGTTATCAGCGACGCTGGCTTGCATCCAGACCCAGACAAAATAGATGCTGTCAGCCCCCTTAAAACTCCGGAAAACCGAAAACAATTGCAAAGACTTCTGGGCAAATTTACATATTTGAGTAAGTTCATTAAAAATTGTTCACACATTCCAGCTCCCCTCCGGAAATTACTAGAAAAATCAAATTCATTTTACTGAGACACTAGCCAACAAAAAGCTTTTGAAGAACTAAAACATACTATTAGTAAGCCCCCTGTACTAAAGTTATATGATGTTAACAAAGATGTAAAGCTACAGGTAGACTCCAGCTCATATGCCATGGGCGCAGTACTATTACAATAGGAACAACCAGTGGCCTACGCTTCCAAATCCCTTACAGAATGCCAATCTAGATATTCTCAATTAGAAAAAGAATCACTCGCAGTCAAGTCTGGATGCGAAAAATTCCATCAGTACATCTGGGGCAAACAAATGACCATAGAATCCGACCACAAGCCATAGGAATCAATTTTTCAGAAACCGTTACACTCGCCGCCCGCAAGACTCCAAAAAATAAGGTTAAGCCTAGTAGCATACAATCCCAAAGTGGTATTTAAGCCAGGCATTAAAATGCACTTAGCAGATCCGACAAAGAACTAGAAACTTTGAAAAAAGAAACAAAAAATTATAAAACCAGTAAGTTGCTTATTAGCCTAATCCGCAACAGATGGCCAAGATTAAAAGAAGAGTTACCTGCGGAGCTAAAGCAATTCTGGAATTTTAGGGATAAACTGTCAACAAACGATGATGGCGTTATCTTCAAAGCTTCAAAAGTGTTCATGCCTCCTAATATGAGAGCCAGTATTCTAAAATACATTCACGGCGGACATTTCAGTTATGCCAAAAGCGTTCGAATGGCCAGAGAATCTGTATTTTGGCCACAAATGAGCAAACACATCTAAAATTGTGTCAAAAAATGTGCCGCATGTCAAGTTTACCAACGAAACAACAAAAAACTAATAGTCGGCGAAAAAGAAATTACCAGTCACGGCTTTGAAATAGATGCTACAGACTTGTTTCATTTTAACAACAAAGAGTACATTGTCTTCATCGACAGCTATACAGGCTAACTTAAGTTTCAAAAACTTTCCGAAACAACAACCAAATAAGTCATTTTATTTTTGAAAGAAATATTTTTCACGTTTGGGCCACCGCTCACTTTAGAAACCGACAATGGACCTCAATTTTCAAGTAACGAGTTTAGAATTTTTTCAACGGACTGGGAGTTTAATTAATCACCGTACCAGCTCCCCATACCATCCAAGAGGCAATGGGTTTGCTGAGAAAGCAGTGCAGATTGCTAAAAAACATACTCAAGAAATCAGCATACGATAACAGTGACTACTACTTAGGACTTCTAAATTACATGAATATCCCTCGTGGCAATCTTGGGTCACCATTCCAACGATTATTTGGTCATGGAATCCGAAGCATGCTGCCAACTGCAAAGGAAACATTGTTACCTGCTGAAAGTAAAAGAATTACGGAATATCTAAGGGCAGAAAGAGAAAAGCAAAGCGAATATGAAAACCGTGGTGCCACCAACAATCCTCATCAGCCTGCCAAGGGAGGTACTGTCGTCACGCGCACTCATAATAAAAAAACTTGGAAACCAGCAACCATAAAGACACAAATCCACCTAATCGAAGATGTGAAGGGCGATTTATACCGTCGCAATTTGGCCGATATTCTACCTACGCAAGCTGAAATAAAAACAACCGCAGAAGTCGTCGCCGAACAAGCAGAGTTCAACATTCCACTCAATCACTAGCCGACAGTGTCGAACACAACAGTCCTCCGCTATCACCCAATCTGTAAACGAGAACCTTAAATCACCACCTGTGCTGAAAAGATCGACCAGAGTTAAAACGAAACCTAAAAGGCTGGGCCTGTAGGCTTCCTCGAAAGAAGAAGGATGTGAACGTGCCCACACGTTAATACAATTTTAAACCACCGTGTATTTTGTGATGTCTGTTATGCACTTGTATTTTAGATAAAAAACATCATTGTTTCAGCCATTGTACTTGCAGCAACTTATACTTACACTGAATCCTTTATTAAATATTAAACAACAATTAAATGAATTATAAATAAATAAATAAAGACAATGTTTTATTTACACCAAGTGTATTTATCTTGTAAAAAAGAACACGAATATTTCCATTAGGCACTAACTATTTGAAATAGAGAATAGATTTCGGGTGCAATTAGTTAACTAAATTGTTTCAAACTAAATTAAACGAAAACGATAATATAACGTATGATATAGTAACTGCGAATGTTGTTGAAATAGTCAAAAGTAATATAATGGCAGAAATAAATGATAGAAATCATAAGTATGTATTAACAAAATCAAAGATCCAAAAATATATATATATTTTTTTTATAAAATATTGTGTTATGCATCAAGGACCAAACTGATCAGATACATTGGAAATTCTTTCTATTTATCCAACCGCTTATAAGAGTGAAAAGTTGTACTTGTTAATAGGTGTGTTCAAGACGATTAACAAATTTGCCCAATCTTGCCAAAAGCGTTCCAGAAGACAAAAATTGGATAAGTCATGAGAGTGTAATTCATTTCCATTCTTGCCCAACGTTTTAATTACATGATTTTTGTTTACAACAATTGAAATAAAGCAAGTAGCTAAAAAAAAGAAGTGCTGAGTATTTAAAACGCTGTTGACGAAAGTGAATTGGAAAATATGTTTAGTTTATTTGAATTTAAAGCTGTGTCAATTAGCATCAATGCAATTTCTGGGCTTGAAATATGCTTTTTCGCGTTCATGCAGTTTTGGGTAACTTTGATAATTCTAGGGAGACAATTTGATATGCTCATTTGTCCGAAATTTTCCGAAATCTTAGGGATCAAACCTAGTGCGAGAAATTTTCGTATACAAAGAAAAAATACTTTCATTTTATAAAAAAAACAGAAGTAGCCAACGGTTTCATTTTGGAAAAACATCTCATGTTTTTAACAATAAAAAGTATAAAGTGCAAAAATTAGAAAACACCGATTAAATTTGAACATTTTCCGATTAACTCGAATAATTTTCAAGAAAAAAAAATTACTCGAATAACTCGAACGCAATATAAGTCTTTCTCGATTGTTCGAGTAATTTTAAAATCTCAATTTCGATTAATTGATTAATCGAACAATTGAAAAGTCGATTAAAATGTATACCCTAGCTAATACCTAGATGTATTTAGCATGTACGATTCTATGTCAATTTAAGTTTATTCTATTGCTGATTTCAATGTTTTCATAGGAAATCATGCCACTGACCAAAAGTTAGCATTTAATACATCACTTTAAAATACATGAATTATGCTGCAAAAAATAGCATTCTTTGCAATTATGCTCTTCTTCTTCTTAAGCCGATAAGAGCGATTTTGTATAAACCTCTATATAATTAAAAAAGGAGACCATTTTTTATGTCGCAGTCTATGCAAGTATGTATGTATATAAATTTTATATCGATTCACAAGAACTTATTATATGCTTAAATTAAAAATATAACATCAACACTTTAAGATCAAACATTTGCACGGGTGTCCTTGCAGGCTAGTGTATAGTTTGCTGTACTATTACTCTGTGAGCCGTAGACTCGCCTCCAATTCACACTGTATATTTTAGCAAACAAGAATAGTTTTAACTTTCCATAAAAATCAAAATTTTTTGCTTAACTGCTATTGGATTTAGCCCAACTGTTACATTTGCCACATCTTCCTCTTGTATTATCAACATCTCTATCATCCTCCATATCACCATGGCTGTCATACAAATAACTATTGTCGTTATTGCCGTTGTTGTTGTTTTTGTTGTTTGTATTGATGCTGTCATTATTATTGCTGTTGTTTTGTATTTTACTTATTTTACGAATTTACATACATACATATGAAATTCATTACAATACTAAACATTTAGAGAAACGATAAAAGAACTTTTAATGTGGCATTCCACTTTTGTAATAATGTTGTTTGCCTATTATTGTTGCTAGTGCTGTTATTAGTGTTTTTGTAGTATTGTTATCAATATAAGTACATATGTAGACATTGAAAGTTGGCGGATAGGATATACCACAATGCACGGTAATCGATGTTGCAAAAACCACACAATAATGATTCAACGTAAATTCAAGTTATAGCATTTACAATACAAAGAACACTATTTCGTTTACATACATACATTGATTCGATATATATTTCAGTATATATGAAATTCTGCCTACTTTTCTACCCTAAAATAATAGCTAACTATTACGATGAACTATTAAATTTGTAGGTATGTATGTCTTGACAGTATTTGTGAATATTCACTAAAATATAGTATATAAGTATGTATATACATGGCGTACTAAATCTCCTATACAAGGCCTTATGAATTTTGAATCCTGAACTGAATCTCAGCAGGGATTCAATGCTATCATCCCACATTGATTTGTCTGTATATCACACAAGTCCGAGATCTGTCTTATGGACAATTTCGAAAGGAGGTGAAGTGATCTGATCATCCTTGGCATAGAGATGGTAACGTGTGTATTCATTCACGATCATGCATGTATACAAGCAAAATAGCTTTGCCTGCATGACTTTAGGTCTGTTTCTTTACGTGTCCGAAGTTTCCCAATCTTAACCGAAAGCTTTTTACAATACAAATTCTGTATTTAAAAAAGCTTTCGGGTATGTTTGTGTAACTTCGTGCAGGTACAGGAACAGGCTGTTTATTTGTTTCCCTTTACAAAGCCTCAAGGTCATAAAAAAAGATAACACAACTATTTCTCTATTATTCAGGAATGTTACAGATTCCGTTCGGATTGGTTTTGATTCCATAGTTGTCATTCCGAAAAAGTAAGTTTTTGGTGCTTTAGACTTGGTTTATTTTGTATTTCTTTTTGATAATGATAAAATTTTTATACATTGAAGCGTTTGTTTATTTTTGTTTTTAGATTCAAAGCTCACATTGAGCTTTTTAATAACATGAAAAGCTCAAGACCAAATATTTGTTTGGCGCTCCTAAGAGTATGCACGTTTTTCAGTATTTACTGCAAATGAAGTCAATAGAAAAGTGTTTTTCAATCCTACTTTGAAATTTATAAGTGGTTTGATTACGAAGATAATTTTCGTTTTTCGTTTTCTGAAGAAGCAACTTATGGCATTGAAACCACTTCCGATCGGAATGGTATTTTGTGACATGGCTGATTATTGTTTATTTATTTTTCAATTCTAATTTGGCTTACTAAAGAAGAAGTGCTAATCAGATTCGTACACATATGTTTCGCTTATGCCTAGAGGAGAATGAAGCAATAGCACACATACCTTATATGTATTTTGCCATAGTACCCAGTAAAAAAATTGCTTCAAATAAAGCAGATTTTTTCTATGAGAGAATAAAAGTAGTGCTTACAAGCGCTTTTTGAAGCGCTGAAAATCATCACCATTTTCAGCAATAAAAGCCGTAAATATATGGAAGTTTCTCCCTTAAAAACTTGCATTGTATCAGCAGTGAAAAATCTGATTTTTTTATTTAGTTTTTTCATATACATTCACTGCTCTGCAATAAGCTCTTCTTTTAAAGCATATTATTATGCGCTTTATTGCCTTAGTGCTTAGAAAACATGAACATTTGTTACTGGGTAGCTAAAGGCGTGTTTTCAATTGAACCTTTTGTATTACAACGATAAAGATGTCCGTATAGTGTACTACACCAAGTGATTAAAATAAAAACAATTCCCGCGTCAATTTCTAAGAACCCATTCATTTACGTGAAAGCAATAAATAATGAAGCTAAAAAAAATGTCTTTAATAATGTAACTTAACCTACGTTTTCGTTTTACTCCCTAATCGTTTCGCATAATTATTGCAAAAAGATTCTACTATATCGGTTGAGCTTACACTTAATTTAATTCAACCATCGTCAGCAGTAATAGCGACAAAAAAAGAAAAATAAGAAGAAGAAAAAAATAGACCACAACAATGAGTAACTTTCACTCTAGTGTAACGAAAATAACTTTGGTATTTAAGCCACAAATTCTGACCACAAACTCAATTCATTTTCCACTTTGAATAACACATTCTTACAAGCAGCAAAGCAATGTTAAAAGTATTTATTCGTAGATGGGAGAAATCAGAGCATATAATATGAAAAATAACCGCGATATTCCATTTAATGGAAGTAATAGCGAAATTACATGAAAAAGAACATAACCTCAATATGTACAGTTACAAGTAAACACAAATAAAGCTTAAAATAATAATTGTATGTGTGTACGAGTATGTGAGATATTTAAGCAAACCCAAAATATAAAATTTTAAATCAAAATTAAAAAAGTTTTCTTACTACTTGTATGGCGACGTGGAATTGTATATGTCCTGATACTCCGTTCGGCTTGGTTTTGATTCCGTAGTTATTAATCCGAAAACATAAATTTTTTGGGCCTTATTTGGTATTTCGTTTTTACAATAATAAATTTTTTATACCTTGAGGCGTTTGTTTGCTCTTGTTTTTAGATGCAAAGCTCACACTAAGCTTTTTATTAACATTAAAAGCTCATGACCAAATATGTATTTGACGCTCCTAAAAGTATGCTAGTTATTTAGTATTTACTGCAAATGAAGTCAGTAGAAAAGGGTTTTTCAAATCCACTTTGAAATTTAAAAGTGGTTGGATTACGAAGAACATTTTCGTTTCTCGTTTTCAGAAGAAGCAACTTACAGAATTGAAACCACTTCCGATCGGAATGGTATTCTGTGACATGGCCGTATAATGTGTTGTTCTTTAGTAAGGCGCTTCACTATTAACAATCGGAATAAACATAGGACCCAGCTGGCAAATTTTAGAGTTGCAAATTACACCAAAAAATTAACACTAAATTTAAAACGTGCGTTCTTTCTAGGACACCATATAAATGTCACACTCTTTTTATGTTTCACTATGAAATGCAACCACGTCAAAAAAACTTGCCATGTTACACACAGCAGCATAGTTTTCATACTCAGATAAAGCAAAAACTTTCCACCTTAGCCGAACAAGTAAATAAATTGTATTTATTTCATACAGGTATGTGTTTGTAAAGTTCGAAACAAAACGTTAGCAAAACAAATGTAATTTAGCAATAATATCATTAGACTAAAGTTCGAAAAAAATCCATAAAACCACAAAACGAATCTAAAACTAAAGCCAAATATAATCAGAAAAATTGGCGAATGAGCATGCCTTATGTTATATTTCTTATTATTATAAAGGGAACAACAGTAAAGGACCATACTTCAGTTTAAAACACAAAAATGTGATTATGGTTTCAAGAAAACAGAAGCGTGCAGAAAGTAAAACAAAAATTTTGTTTAAATATTTTTATAACAAACAGATGTTGTTTTAAGGACTAATCATAACGCCGATATTTACCGTGATCGTCTATTTTTGATTTAAAAATGTAATTTTTTTTATGGTCACTACATTTGTTACGCCTCTGTGTTTACAGTACCCAGTGTGGTATATAAGAACATCTGTACTAGTTGAGAAAAAATTTTTTAACCAAATGAAATATCATTAAAACTCCTGCAATTGAAGCAGGAAAATTTTCAAAAGAAGAGAAGAACTGCAACCAAACTTTACAAAACGAGAAAAACGACAATTTTAAGTGTTCCGTAAAATGAGTCGAAAATTGACATTCGATTTGTGGGACCATTGCACAATATACAACTAGACACACACACACACACACACATACACAAGCAAAGAGAAAAAAATTTACACATTAACAAACAAACATCTTTCGAATACAAACATATAAAACTGCAACCAGCCACACATCACAAAACCAAACGACTAACTATTCTTTTAAAGCAGAAGAAAAAAATGCAAGAAAAATGAAAAAGGAATAAATCGAACAGAAGATTGTTTGGCTTTGGTGCCAAATACATGTTTCATTGAACACTCACAATCAATGGAGGACATAAAATCAAAAAATACAAAATGAAAGCCACATTGAAATTTTTCTCGAACCCTAGTGCCATACCAAAGCACTGCCATGAACTACAATACGAATAATTTTTGAATAGTACTACAACAATGTTTTGACGAAGAAATGGTAAACATTTTTTGCAGTATTTGCATACCAAAATTTAATGACAACGAAAGAGAAAACAACAAGAAACAACAAATAGAAAAATCGATTTAAGTTTCCATTATTGGCGGTTCTCTTGGTTGTTTAAACTCACAATATTTGGTGAAGTCTTCCAATTCTTTAACCTCTCGAAAAATCTGCTAAAGGCTAGACTATTATCCGGTGTTCGCAGTTTCGATTCCTGCCAAGATCCTGGGTGTTTCTGCAGAAAAGCCGAAAAAGGCTTAAGCAGTATTTGTGTTCGTTTGTACTAACAACTTTAAATTTAACGATGAAATCTATAAGAAAAAGATAAAATTGTCCATCCCTAATTAATGCAATAAATCTGAATATAGAAATTTTCTCATTTGCTATTTTTATGAGTTGCTTTTTTATATTTGCTTTATTTGTATTGTGTTTTTGAAACACTATGAACTAGAGTATTCCAAAACCGAATGTTGTTGTCGAATAAAAATAAATAAAAATTATTTATTGACATTTATTTACAGCTTACTTATTTGGTTATGGCCTTAGTACCTTCACTGATGGCGCACAGTGGTTCCAGTTGGAAAAAAGGGTAAAAGAATGTATCTTTGAAACTTGCGATCCGATTACAAAATAAAGTATTTGAAAATCATAGACGAGGACCTGAGCTTTACGAATGATGAAATGTGAACTACCCTGTTGAAAACACGTTGAGCTATAGGGTGTCAAACTTGACTACTTTGGACATGAAAAACTTTGTCGTCCTCATAACTTTTACAACTATTATCCGATTTTAATAATTCTAAATTTGTGTAAGGTTTATTTTTAAACAGATAAAAATTGTCCGTTTTTCTTAAGCAATTAATATAGAGCTTCGTAGAAAATTTCCCATTTTCGTTCAATGCTGGTTGTAGCGTGCATTCTTTACTCAACTTAAAACTTCAACTCACTCATATTTGAAGTCTATTCTTTTGAAATATTGAAAATAAAAATGTTTGTTAAAAATTTTTTTTGAGAAAAACGGCGAACAATAAGTTCTATTTTTGTAAAAATTTTAAAATTTTTGACTCTCACTTCAAAGTCTTGACTTTTATTGCGGCTACATGAATGGTGATAGCTAAAAATTTCTTTCTGAATGTTATCAAGGGTTGTGTTAACAATCATACAACATTACAAAATGGAGAATAAAGTTAAGACCAAAAAACAAAATTTTGAAATTCAAAGTCAAATAATTTTGAAAGTATTACAAATATCGTAATGAAATAAAATTTATTTTCTTTATCTGTTTATAGACTTTACAACAAGTATATATTTGTAAAAGTTATAAGGCCAACAAAGTTGTTCATGCCTGAGGTAGTCAACTTTGACACCCTGTAGCTCTCCGTGTGTTTCAAAAGAGTGGTCAGGATATCAAAATTCTTCAAGCTTAGGCCCTTCTCTATGATTTTTGCATACATCATTTTGTAATCGAATCGCAAGTTTTAAAGATACGGATTTATTACTATATTTTTCAATTGGAACCACTGTGCGTCGTTTTGATTTCAAAACGCTGGACGTCCTAATTTTGTGAGGCTCAGAAAAAAAATTATGAACCAAAGATAGTATGTAGGACGATCGCAAGTGGGCAATCATCGCGCTCAAAATGGTGGCTAAAAGAAAAAAATCGATATATAACAACCCCATAACTGTCACAGAGTTACTCTTAGAGCGATGAAAAGAAGATGCGCTCCCCCTTAAGTTTTCATTTTCGAAATTTTTTCCGAATATACTTACACCCTATCACTCACTATTCGTTAAGGGGAGTACCATGCAAAATTTAAAATTCTATATAATTGTATAAGGTTGGACCTCAGAGCTTCTAGGATGGTCCTACACGCGTCAAATGTGTGATTGAATCCCATTAGTTTTCTAGGTCAAATACTCTTTTGAACATTTCTACCCACTATCGGCATTCCTCAAGGGGCTCTCATATAAAGTATACAATATAAACTAGAAATATATTGACGAAAAGTTCCCATAACTGCTTAGAACACACTTTAATTTTGTGGTTTAATGAAATTGTTAAAATTAGTCTCCCAATATTTCTTTTGAACACATCGACGTACTGTATTAATTCCTTTAAAGGGTTCTTTTACATAATTTACAATACAGATTAGAAATATATTGAAGAAAAAGTCCCGTAACTGCCTAATAGTCCCCCCACCCCCTGGAGGAGTAAAATGTATGACCGACTTCTATTGGTTTTGTGTTCCTAACATTTTCTATAAACACACTTGCCCCCTAAAAGGTGGAGATAATGGGCAATATGATGATTTCATGAACTTGTTATATTTGGCCGCTACACGGGTCAAATGCAAGACCTACCTCACTTACTTTTTCTTCGCTTACACATTTTTAACATATCTACTACATCTGCTCCTTTAGGGGGCTCCCATAGAATACGTACTTTTTTAAGGTTCCGTACACTAAAAGTGTAAAGGACCCCTATTGTTTTCGCTAAGCTGTCCATCTGTCTGTCTGTCTGTCTGTCACAGGCTGTTTGCTCGGGAACAGAATATGTAAAACTTTTGCCGCTACAGCAGCAAATATGTGACAGTTAAAAATTAGAGGGTGTTGCAAAGCGAGCAACGAAAAATTGTTAAATATCAATGTAATATGCAGACACTTATAGTTATATAGACACTTTAAATTTTCAAAATTCGTGTTAATTGGTGTAGTCTGTAGAATAGACTACACCAATTAACACCGATATTTAAAACAATAAAAATTAAAGTGTGTTCTATCAGTTAATGTACTTTTACTATGTAATTTAGAAACCGTAATGTATCTTGGAAGCCGTAAGAGGTAAAATCTTGAAATTTAAAAAAACGCTAAAACTAAAAAGATCCAAAATTATAAAAAATGTCAAAACGAAGAAAACGCCAAAAATGAAAAAAGCAATTAAAGGAAAAAAGCACCAAAATTAAAAAATATCGCTAAAACGCAAAATATCACCAAAACTAAGAAGATCGCCAAAAAAAACTCAAAAAACGCCAAAAACCGAAAGAAGTCGTCAAAACGAAGAAAAACACTACAACATAAAAAATCGCTCAAACTAAATATATCATTAAAAAACGAAAAAATTGTCAAAAATGAAAACTAAAAAAATCGCTAAAACTAAAAATATCGTCAAAAAGCGAAAAAACGTTAAAACAAAAAAAACCAAAACCAAAAAACCCCAAAACTAAAAAAATCGGTAAAAAAAATCAAACAAAACCAAAAATCGCAAAAAAAAACGAAAAAGTCGCCAGAACGAAAAAAAAAATTCATAACCAAAAAAAATCGCTAAAACTAAACAAAATCACCAAAAACCGAAAAAGTCTTTAAAACCAAAAAAAAAACGCCAAAGCTGAAAAAATCGCCACAACTAAAATATATCGCTAAAACTAAAAATATCGTCAAAAATTGAAAAAAACGTTAAAACAAAAAAATTGATATAAAACAAAAAAATTACAAAAAAGAAAAATAGCTAGAAAAAATCACAAAAATTAAAAAAACCGCAAAACCGAAAAAATCGCCAAAAACAACGAAAAATACTTAAAAAATAAAAAAAAACTGATATTAAACAAAAAATGACAACGAAAAAACTGCAAAAATTTTAAAATTGGCAAAAACACAAAGGGATATACTTATATGGATAAAAAAGTATATGCCGGCAAAAAGAATTTCATAGTTTTCTCATTGCCAGAAATATATTTCGGCATGTGTAATGTTCAATATTTAATTTCAAATTAAAGTTTACAGACATAAATAAGACATAAATAAGGTACATAATTAAAAAAAAATTCCTGACATAATGTTAGTTTCCTTCCGAAAATGGACATAATTGCTTTTCAAACATATTTTCTTGAATACTCATAAATGTTGCGCACGCAAAGAAGTTATTTAATGGGCATCTTATAAAAAATATCTTTCAAATCAAAAACATTTTTCACACTGCTTCCTCTTGCTATTTTTCACAATTTCTTATTTTTTATTCTTCTTTGCCTTGAGTCACCTACTCTGAGTGTCGAATGTTTAAAATGAATGTTTAAACTGTGTCTGTTGTTTAATTTATGTGAATGCCGGAAGTTAAATGTCATGAAAAAATTAAATTGTTAGCATCTAAAACAGAATTTTTTCATATTTTTTTCTCATTCATTATTAATAGAAATGTTAGTGGTCTTTGTGTATAGATGGAGTAGCAAAAAATATGTTTAAAAAAAGCACTTCAAATGGTAGAATCTGTGTGTTTTTCGCAATTTCTGTTAAGAACAGCTAGTTTATTAATTTTTCAGTTTAGAATAAATCTTTCATTTTTCTTTACAAATCACTACAAGATATTAATTTTAAAGGTCACTTTTTTAATTTATATTAAAACATATTAAAAAAATTTAAATATTAGGAATAGACGAAGCTATTGCATTTGTTTTAAATATGTAGATTTCCGTACTTGGTGGCTAGTTTTTTTTTCGCTTAATATTTACCACATTTGACCTCACTTGTATATAAAATGGTATAAATCTTTAAAGCGTACGTAAATTCATATATATTAGAAAAAGTTACTTTAAGATATACTATGGTAAAACATTTTTTAAAAAAAAACTGTCGGGCTATAAGTCTAGACTCCATGGGTTAATTACACAGTGCATTAGTGCGAAAGCACATGGACTTGACAGTATAGGTTCGATTCAACTATCAAAGGATATTGTAGCAGAACCGTCGGCGAAGTAAAATAACTAATAAAATGGCTACATAGCTTAAAAACATCGTGATGCTTCTACTTGACACCAGAGAGGCTTGCAACACTGCTCTACAAAAAACGCGCAATAGCAGGGTTGTAAATGAATTAAGCTTTCTATCTCTCTCCCGCTTCACCACCTGTTCTCTCTACTCTATTCATTTCCCAAAGAAGGTAACACATTAATTAATTAACTAGTACGCATTAATTGTCTGATTGTGTTACTTCTCTTTATTTAACCCCCCCTATACTCAGTTGATGGATTTGGTGACCAATTTTTTTATGGGCCTGAAAATTTTCTGAAAATCAGTTTTTGGCCAACAGCTACTTCAGACTTGATGATACCACTTATCTATATATGCCAATAACGTAGCTAAGACAGCGCTAACCAGATTTTATTAACATTTTCTTTCTTGCACTTTTTTTTAACAAATTAAGGAAAAAATTTTTTTTTTCACTTTTTCCAGAACAACTTACAGGGCCTCGTAGAATGTACAATAAAGAAAGAAGTTAATAAGGCTACTAAGTAATGTAATAATTTCATTAAAACAATGAAAAAATTTCATTAAAACAATGACAGAATATCATTGAAATAATTGCAGAGTTTCATTACAATAACAAAATAATTTTAAAAAATGATGAAACAGTTTCATTGAAACAATGTAATTATTTCACTGATATAATGAAATATGCTCATTAGCTTAGTGGTATTATTACACTGCAGCAATGAAATTATTTCAAATATTTAATACAATTGTGATTATAATAATTTTAGCGAAACGTGTTTCATTAATACAACGAAGAGTGACATTGGTTGAATTTTAATGAAATTTTTCATTGCATGAATGTCAAAATTCACCGAATTCGTGAACAAAGTTCTTTCAGTGTACCAACAGTATATGAACTTACAACATATTTTTGAATTTCCTCAAGCTCGAAATTTAGCTAGAAGCAAGCAAGGTTGCTTAGAATTCTTAATAGAATAATTTTCCTCAATACGACTTTATATTTATTTATATTTTTGTTATGCATGCATACAAATCCAAATAATACCTATACATATTTGATTGTCGAATCTAACTATTCCCTAGAAATTATTATCAAATCAATAATTCGTAAAATAAAATATAGATTCAATAGATATTTTTAAAATACTGCCTGTTATTTATTTGGCAGTAGGTGGTTAAACTTAATTGGCATCGTTATTTACGGCCCTGAAAAATGTGTTGCTATGTACAGCAACACCATAAGCCAGCTTCATTCACTAATGATGCTATATTTCCTGTCGCTCTCTATCATTTATATAATTTTAATTTAACTTTAACAATGAATCAGCAGGCTGTTCATTTAATATAACAATGACAATAAAACAATGACAGAATATCATTGAAATAATTACAGAGTTTCATTACAATAACAAAACAATTTAAAAAAATGATGAAACTGTTTCATTGAAACAATGAAATAATTTCACTGATATAATGAAATATGCTCATTAGCTTAGTGGTATTATTACACTGCAGCAATGAAATTATTTCAAACATTTAATAAAATTGTGATTATAATAATTCTAGCGAAACATGTCTCATTAATACAACGAAGAGTGAAATTGGTTGAATTTTAATGAAATTTTTCATTGGATTAATGTCAAAATTCACCGAATTCGTGAACAAAGTTCTTTCAGTGTACCAACAGTATATGAACTTAAAACATATTTTTGAATTTCCTCAAGCTTGAAATTTAGCTAGAAGCAAGCAAGGTTGCTTAGAATTCTTAATAGAATAATTTTCCTCAATACGACTTTATAGTTATTTATATTTTTGTTATGCATGTATACAAATCAACCTACACTTGAACGAAAATTTGATTAAAAATAATATCTATACATATTTGATTGTCGAATCTAACTATTCCCTAGAAATTATTATCAAATCAATAATTCGTAAAATAAAATATATGTAGATTCAATAGATATTTTTAAAATACTGCCTGTTATTTATTTGGCAGTAGGTGGTTAAACTTAATTGGCATCGTTATTTACGGCCCTGAAAAATGTGTTGCTATGTACAGCAACACCATAAGCCAGCTTCATTCACTAATGATGCTATATTTCCTGTCGCTCTCTATCATTTATATAATTTTAATTTAACTTTAACAATGAATCAGCAGGCTGTTCATTTAATATAACTGTTCTCTGTGTAGGCAGCGTAAGACAAGAATACAACGCAGCAGGTATTTTGTATGAATGAAGAATGAATAGTTAAATAAATGAATTGAGTGAACAATAAGAGTCATTGGCAACACTAGCACGTCCTTTCTGATAAACGGATATTCGCTGTCTAATAAATTATATGGATAAATTAAATGAATATAAATACATACGTACGTAGTATATATTTGCAAAAATTTAAAAAGGTCGTAACTGGAAACTAAGCATATAAATATGATTATCAAAATTACTTTGCATTACATTACATTCAATTAGTGCATCTTCTGTAAGTTAAATCTTAAGGATAAATATTTCATGTTCAACTTATATATTAATTATGGAAGAACTATATTAAAACTGTAAGTCTCTTGCATTTCACACTTGAACTTAATTTCACTCAATCTAATTTCAGGTGATTTAACTGTTAAAGTAACGACAGAAAATATTTTTACTTATTTATTTCTTTTGTTAACTTTTACAATTTAATTTAGCAAATGAAATCGGTATTTAAAATATAACAAAATCAACAAATCACTCTGAGTTTGTCTAATTTTATTATCGAGATTTGAATACTGATGACGACAATAATTAAATTGAAGTTTTCTCGCACAAGGTGTTATAAAATTTTCATTATAAAAAAAAACTGTATAGCAAAAGATATAAAATTGATTAAAGGCAATCTTTTTGTGTAAATGTCTACACGTGTTGTACTAAATATGGGTAATTCTATAAATATTTCGTAACTTGAAAATCTTAGTTATGTAAATAAATGACGAGATTGAAACACACGTGTCCAGTAATTATGTTTATCAGATAACGGCTCTTGAAATCGACTATTTCTTGACGTTCGAGAGAGCTTTTAATAATCTCAGAAACACAAACCGGGTAATGTTTCGTTTTTAGGGTTCCGCACCTCAAAAGTAAAAATGAGCCCTATTGTTTTCGTTACTCAGTCCTTCTGTCTATCTGTTTGTCTGCCTGTCTATCCGCCTGTCTGTCCGTCTCTCACAGGCTTCTATGGCTTCGATCTTGAGACGTACAGACCTGAATTTTGCACAGAATATATACGCGCTACAAAAACAAGTACAAAAATTTTATAAATTTTTAAATTAAAAAGGTGTTCTGAAGAGAGAAACGTAACAAATTTAAATTCTAATGTAAATATATTGTGAGCCGTAATATATAGAGACTTGATATTTTCATAGTTAGTGTATTAGTATAAACCAGAAGCATGCGATTCTTAGTCATGACCCACGAAATTTGTCGTCTATTTGCCACCTATTTAAATGTAGACAACACAAGCAATCAACACAAACACCAACACGTCCACAACAGTGGGGTGTACCTATCAACAAAGCAAATAAACATGAACACACTTAAGCAACACATTACACAGTGCAACAGTGCAAAAACACACGGACCTGACAGTATAGATTCGATTCTACTATAAAAGGAGAGTAAAACCCTATACTCAGTTTGGCGAATTTGGTAACCAATTTTTTTTAATTGGCCTCCCAAATTTCTGAAGATCAGTAGCCCATCAAAAAAAAGGTGTCATCAGTTTTTGGCCAACAGCTAATTTACACTTGGTGATACCGCCTAACTATAAATGGCAATAATGTAGATAAGAGTCCGCCAAATAAATATTAACATTTCATGTAAAAAAAATTATTTATTCGTGCACATTTTTTTGCATAAATATAGCAAAAAAAATGTTTTTACTGTTTTCAGAATAACTTACAGGTACTACTAATTTTTTGCTAACAATATTTGGCAAAGTTGTAGCTACGGTAAAGTTGAGCAACTTTTATAAACATATCAATTACGATATTCATTTACTCCAACGTCTGCTGTAATCGGTTAATCGCTCGATTAATTAATCGAGGTTTTGGCTTAATCGTTTATTAAGCGGTTAATTGCGGTATTAATCGGTTAACCAATCAATAAAGCTTTTTCATTAATCAAGTAATTTTAACAAATAAAAATTCACAAAAAAATGGACCTCGAAAATGGGATGTTTTTTAAGCTAAATTGGGGCTGCTGAACACGAATATGACATTCATTTATTTTTCTTAAGAACCGTTTGTAAAGATATTTCCAAAAATCTTGAGTACTGTTTACTTAAATTGAGCAACTTTGGCATTGTTGCATAGATATGTTTTATCTCTTTCAGTTCATATTTACACTGTGTTGATCAGATAAAAATTCACTGAATTACAAGCCTTTTTATTTGAAAAAAATTCTATTTTTGCTTTTTTTCAAAATTCACCATTTTGAAATGCTCCATTGAAGCAAACAAAACATTTTAAATTTTTATTTTGACCCATATCTTAAATAAAATTTTGTTCCCAACGTACAATAAGTAAAATTATTAACATCGGGGTAAAAGTTAGAAAGTTACAATAGATTTATTGAAAACATCCGAATTTGAATTTTAATAAAAAAAATTTGTATGGAGTATGAGTATAAGAAAAATGCCAGTGGGGCAAAATTAAATATTTTGGAAATATATCAACCATTTCTATCTCTTTAGTGCGATCAGTATATCACAGGAGTGTTCTTATTTAATTTAGGAAGATGAACTTCCCATATTTCTCAGGTTCAGTGGTATGAAGTGCAAACTAGCGCACTTCCTAAATTTTTAACTTATGAAAATTTTTGCCCAAAAAAGCACCATAATTGTTTTCTCTATAAACTTTTTTTCTTAAGGTATCTTCACAGACATAATTTTAGAAAAACAACTTAATCGAATTCAAAATTTTTGGTAGGCATCCACACTTCTGAAATCGACCTATTTTTGAGATTTGTTGGAACTTTCTTAGGAATTCTAATGATTGTCAGAAGCAAATCATAGTTTTCTATACTTGCTGTGTATTAACTACATATATTCCTATATAAGTACAACATTTCATTGGAAAATATCAATAATGAACGATTTTATAGCATTAAGAAAAAATTTAATATGCACAAAACACCACATAGCACCATGTTTCCACTTGTTTTGCCGTAAGTCTTTCATAAAAATTTAAATTATATAAATTTGAATACAGTGTTGAAAACTACACCTAATTTTGGTAACTTTGATATGCAATATGTCGACCTTTCTTTTTCAAACGTGTAAAAGTAAAGGAATGGAAGCAAAAACTCGTACTGACCTGAGGACCATGGAATGAAAATTAAAATGTTCATGTGTTCGGTCAATATGTTGTAACTTTCTCATTCCGATGTAATTAATTTTACGCTTGTTATATTTGAAACAAAATTTTCTTTAAAATGTGTGTCTAAAATAAATTTTAAAAATTTTATTTTGCCTTACTGGAGCGACTTAAAATAGTAAATTTTTAAAAAACGTGGAAAAAATAAAGTTTTTTCAAATCTAAAGACCTGTAACTCATTGAATTTTGATCCGATCAATACATTTTGAATATGGGCTGAAAAAGGAAAAACATATCTATGCAACAATGCCAAACTTGCTAAATTCAAGTAAACAGTACTCAAGATTTTTGAAAATAGCTTTATAAACTGCAAAAAAACACATTTTTCGCAAATATTTCGAAAATGGTTCTTAAGAAAAATAAATGAATACCATATTCGTCTTCAGCGACCCCAAGTTAACTTAGAAAATATTTCATTTTTGAGGTAATCGCAAAAAGTTGAAAGTTTGTGAACTATGTAGTGTTATTTATTACTTAGAGCTTAGAAGTAATAAAAACCAATAACATAACAAACATAAAAATTCTTGAACTGAATCAAGCAAAAAAATCATAAATATGAATTAATTAAAAAATTAACAAGTTTGTGAACTTATTTCATTAGTTATTTCAATAGCTTAAGGATGTCTCCTAAAACAATCTCTCAGAAAAATAATTTAGTTTAAATGTTTAGGAGTTAAGCGATTCTTTTCTTTAATGGAAATATCCTTTCACTTATCGTAGATGTACACAGAATATCTAGTTTCTCAGTTCTTTTCCTTCAAACATATAAAATCTACCATTATGCCATTAGAGTCCATTTTAATATATATGCAGAAATATAATTTTGTTAATTTTTTGTATCTCATTTATCTTTTAAAGTAATAAAGTTAGAAATAAAATTTAAATTGCATTCTTCTCCCCTAAGGAAACCCTCAACAATGTAGAGATACTTTAAGAAGGAATTTTCGGAAATAAAAATTTTAATATGATAAAAAAGGGCTAAAACGGGTAAGATCTAGCTAAGGTAGACATAAAATTCGAAAAGCATTAAAATTAGATCGAAAAATGAGCGGTAGGGATTTTGGTACTTTTCTAAATTTTCGCATTTAAGGGGGAAAAAGGAAAAGAATACAATTTTTTTTTTGTTGTCTTCTAATATAATAAAAATAGAAATTTTATTTAAATTGGATTTTTCTCACCTCATTCATATCCGTTTAGGGCGAAAAAAAGTCAAAATATAATTTTAATACTTTCTTGTAAAACAATTATTTTTTAAAGTAATAAAGTTAGAAACAAAATTTAAATTGTATTCTTCTCCCCTACAGAAACAAGTTTTGTACTAATAATAGTTTATAAATATTCTATATCTGAAGAATCCAAATTGCGATATTCTAAATTGGACAGTTTCCTTTGAGAGCAAATTGCGTACTAATCATATAAAGTTATTATTAATTTTTATATATCTGCACAACAAAGGGATAGCGAAGTACACCTGGTATGGCTAGTTTTAGGTATAAAATATATTAATCAATTTTCTGTAAAACACCACGAGGAGCATTTTTGTGAGATATTTTAACCCTCTAACTCCTCGTTGTATGAGTCTTTTTATCCTTTTCCTAAAAAAAATGCAAACAACTCTGCTTCAGCGGCGATGTTGTCAGAAGTAATTAGCTTTTAATTATGCCAATATAATTTAAAATACAAATAAAATAATATTATTAAAATTACAAAATTCTTTTCTTAAAGCATATTGGTATATTATATCAAATCTCTACATAGAAAAGGCATATGAAAACACTTACCAGCACTTGAATATCGCATTTTTATCATGAATTCCCTAACCTATTGCTGTCATGCTAACCAAAATAATATAAAATGATTTAAACTAAGGATTTACTATTGCAAGTTAAAGTTGCCTTTACGTATTATATGTCCTAGATGGCGTTAACATTGTGTATTAAAAAAGAAGTAAATCAGAAAAAAACTAAACTAACTAATTCCTCAGGAAAAACGAAACTTGAACTTGTATGTAATTTGCTGCACAGCAGTACTAAACCAAAACGCCTTGTAGCTATCGACAAAGCACCACAAATCAATTTGAATACAAGTCAATGGTGGTAGTTGCAATAACAAACTGACAGCCCACAGCTCTGGAAATGAAAAAACATTGCAAAAAATAGAAACTTTAAAATAAAAGATAAGTAAAAAGAAAACGAAAAAACTTAAGAAAAAACTTCCGTTACTTCTGAAAGTATTAGTGCAATATAACGGTAACAGTTTATAAGATGTCTTCAACTACTTACATTTGCCGTCATACAAACCTCTACTACAACTTTAGATAGTACTACAAGTGCTATAACAGCCACGTTCTCACGCTTAAGTCTAATATACATTTAAGCCATGGCAATGTAATCGTCAAGGATATCAGATAAAGAACATGAACAACAATAAAAAAAAACATAAAACTCAGACAGTTAAAAATGGAAAAATCTAAGGATCAATGATATAGTTTTTCAGTGTCGACATCAACTCAAAATTTGTCTGCTACAGATGAGCATTTTCGTCTTTCAGTTTGTAAAATCATAGAAAACAGGAAAAAGCACATGATATTAAATTGATGTTTGTATAAATATATCTTTTTTTCCTGCCTCTAACTTAAAATACTTGAAGTATAACGTTCTTTATTTTACAAAGCAATTGCTGTACAACAATAACAATTACTACAATATAAAATACACTAAAGCAAATTGTAAGCCAACTGTTGTTTTTTGATTAAGGAAAGATGAAGAAAGAACAAAATTTAAGTTATATCGTATGAAAATATTTTTTTATTACTAGTTTCACAAAGTCATGTTTACTTTGAATTACAGACAAATGAATGCGTATTCTATAGAAATCTATCACTTAAGAAATATTTTAAGAAATGACTGCTTAAAGATGACGAAAAATGCATATGTCTAGTGAGGTGTAAAACAATAAATAAAAGACAAATAGTAAAAATCTAATGAAAAAAAGCCAATACAAATTTATCTTTTATTAAAGTGTGACAAAATTCTTTTACCATACTCTACAAAAATTTAGAAGATATCTTCCTAAGAAGATTTTCATGCAATATCTTCTCAAGGTACGTTTAAACTTGGCAAATATTTGCCGAAAAAAAAGTGACCAACAGACAAGATAAAATTGTGTCTCTTTTAATTCCAATATTTTTTTAAATATGGGTTCGCATTTATTAAAAATAATATAAAAATAGCTTTTTGCAACTTAATTTTATCTAGTTTATCTAGTTCAATAAAATATTTCTACGCGCTGGCATCCACATGAAAAATGCTAAAAACATAAACTAGCAGTTGAGCCGGTCCGACAGACGGCACTCTTGTAAAAATGTTGCTTTTTTAAAAGCGGCTATTTTAAAAGCGACCTGTGGCAGGTAGCGACTGGTTTTTAAATCCAGGGATTTCAGAATTTCAAATTCCTGGATCCAGGGATTTTTCGGGATTCTGGAATTTTTCTGTGGAAATTCCATTTCCCCTTATTATTGTGTTGGCCGTTGACCAAATAACGCTACACTGTGACCATTAAAGGGAGTAGCAGCGGTGCGGCTGGATGTGTCCTATCACCAGGTATTCAGTAAATAATTTTGTTTTATATCTATTTATAGATTTTGTAGATAGTCAAAGCACTCTAGTACAACCTCGGCTAATAATTTCCATGAATGAAGAAATTTCAGAGATTTCAGAGCTGCTTGGCTATCGGTAAAGATAGCTTTATATGAGCCGTTATGATATTTATTTAAAAAATGATGGCACATGTTGAAATTGTCTCAATTTCCGCCGCAAATACCGTGGGTCATTTGCCCATGCAGACAGATACTTTAACGTTGGGTTCAAAGACTCCAGTAGCATCTCCGTCATCGGCTTAGGATCTATCCATAAGCCACCGTAAGTTTCTTGAATCCACGAGATGACCTACATCCTCATACGTAGCCCTGAGGGCCCTAAGCGGAAAGGTGGCATAATATTTTTCCCCATGTCTTATAGTTCTCTGTAAGTTATTCAGGATCGATGAATACTCGTTGCTAGCACACGAACAAAGTTTAAAAGAACCATTCCGCAACCAACTACTGCTGCAGAGGATTTTATGAAGATCTGAATAGGCGTTGGACTAATTAAGGCATGAATAGTCAATACTGGAGATATCCTCATTACGCTGGTATCAAGAAACTATGCCAACACCTGGAATTTGCGCAGTTTGGTAGTCTCTACAATCTGCCGAGTTCTCGGTACATAAAACCATATGATAATTTTAGGGCTCATGCTCCAGGTGCATCCATCACAAGTCTAGAGACTTCCTGTTATAAGAATTCTTTATTATTCTTCACATAAATAGTTGACATTCATAGAATAAGGGATATTGTATCCATTTAACACGTTGGCGGACAGTAGAAATTAGTTGTTGGCAAGTGAAGGGACATTAGCTATGAAACGGTCATTTATAGAGATAAAAGGTTGGGGTTTGGACCAAAATGATTCTAATTAATTAATAAACACAAATAGACTAATTTACAATGATATATTTTTTGACGGCATATGCCGTTTTAGCCCTTTACATTACTAAAAAAAATATTTTGGGACAAGACGGTTATAGCTGTCTCGTCGGTAATATACGTTCTGTCAAATAATAGAGAAAAAGTAAACATATGTTGACAAAACGTTAAATGCCGTCACTCTAAAATATTAAATTATATAATGTTAATTTTTACACCAAAAGATAATTTTTATTACTATAATAATATAAGATTACTGGTGAGGAATAATATGATAAAAGTGAAATTAAATAATATGATAGATACATACATTTAAATAAAGTTAAAAAAACAAATTCAATTCAAAAACAAAACAAAACAGTAATTGATATAATTCAAAAACAAGACAATAATTAATTCAAACTTCCTTATGATAATTTTCGAAGCATGCACCTGGACAAAGAGGAACTTTATTAGGACAATTTTTGCACCTGAACGAAGTTTCTTTGCGAATTTTTAATTTAGAGCATTCTCTACATCTTTGGTATGTTGATTTTCTCTTTTTTCCTACAGGTACTGGAATTTTTTCAATAAAGTGATTATTATCAGAAATAGTTGGAGTTTCAATATTTTTATTTCGTGCACCTCCAGTAGTGGGACACAATCCTACACAATCTCGCCCATTTTGAACATTATTTGGCAACTGTATCATAGAATGGATAAGAATATCTCGAAATTCTAAATATTTAATTTTCTTTCCAGTTTTTCTTATATAGATATAATATGAATTCCAAACTGCGAGATCCAAAAAATGGAACATCCACTTTTTATACCATCTAATTGTTTTACGTGGTGATGAATAATAAGCACACATTTGATCGTTCCTGTCTATCCCAGACATAAATTTATTATAGTTACTAATCCCTTCAGGTTTAATTTTAATTTTACCAAATTTATTCGCCACTTGAAACATTTTTGGATGATTAGCAGATGTAATGGAGATTACATCACGTTTATCTTTCCATTTAGATACATATACCTTCCCTTTGCGACACCAAATATGTTCTCCTTTGGTAAGCTTTTTTTACATTATGGATTTAGGATTTTGTTTTCTATTAGCACGTAAAGTGCCTGTGCAATGGGTTTTATGTGATAGAAGAGTTTCACATAACTCGACACTATTATAATAGTTATCCATAAATAATTGGTGGCCTTTATTGAGATACGGCTGCATTAATCTTAAGACTAAAGATTGCAATTTTGAATCTTTTGTTCTATCTTTTCCCTGGTATATTTCTATATTTAGAACATAGCCATCACTACTTGTCAATTCGAACAATTTTATGTCATATCTAGCCTTTTTTCCCTTTATATATTGGCGGAAACTGAGCCGACCTCTAAACAAAATAAGTGATTCATCCAATGAGAGCTCTTCCTGAGGGACATAAGCTCTTTGGAAACTTTCTATTAAAAGTTTCAATAAAGGCTCAATCTTTTTCAGCTTATGCTCATCACCATCAATATTACAACTAAAGCAATGCAGAAGCTGTTCAAAACGTCTCCCTGACATTATGGCTGGAAAAACCGGATGAAAATATAAAGTGTTTCTTGAAAACAGATAACGAATTCTGGGTACTTTAATATGACCTTGCAACAAACATAGGCCTAAGAATTGATACATTTCCTTTATAGTCGTGGGCTTAAAAATAGCGAATCGTGAATGCCTAGTCTTAGTACCACGATTTGCACAAAGCTTTTTTCCATATTCGTTAGTACTATTGACTATTGACTCCATAATTTCTTTACAAAATATAAAATCAAAGACTTCTCTGGGAGTTGAAGTTGCCGTTACATCTAATTTAATGCCACAATTCTCTTTATCAAAATTAAAGTTCGGAATATTTTTTGTATCCTCTTTTTGTATTCTCATCATCGCTTCCAAATTCTTCATCACCATTATCTCCTGCGCATTCTTCGAAATCATCTATAATTTCACCACCTGAATCTTCATCCTGTTCATTTGCAGATGGTTTATATGTAGGATCATTATCGAATTCATCCTCACAACTGCCGGAATTGGAATCATCATCATCTGTACATTCCATAAACAGTTTTAAAATTCTTCCTTCGTTTTTTTGTACCAATCCATTTCTTGACAAAGAAATTATTAAATTTATTCGAATAAAATTCATAAAACTATTGAAATTACCGTTTAACTTACCTAATTCAATTAATTTTATATATATTATAGCAAAAATTTAATATAAATCAACAAAAACTAATTATTATTCTTCATAAAAAATAAACACCTTCTATCTTGACACTACTTTTACTTCTGAAGCAAATTGTATGAAAACAGAGTAGCATATGCCGTCATGCATTTCTAGGAAACTTTTTTGCAACTACATGTGATAACGGTTTGTATTTGAATTAAAATCTTACTAATTGCTCATATATGAAAATAAAATGATTTTTCAAGGGTCGTTTAAATTATATTTCAATACTTTATAAAGCATTTCGCGTCGGCATACGCAGTTTCGTCCACACACCTGAAACAATGAACGACGGCATTTCCCGTCATGTCCTTATATTAGCAAAATTTTCGAAGGCATATGCCGTCTTGTCCGCCAACGTGTTAACGATACAGTACCAAAATCAAGTCTTATCCCAAGAGTGAAATAGTGCACAGAGCTTCGTTCATGACATTTAAGAGTCATCGACGTATCCCGTCAAATTATACCCACTTTCACTGCGAACATGGAGAAGCTCATCTGTCAGCACCGGCCAGGATAAGCTTTGACAGTCATAATGCCTTTAAATACATAAACTAGTGTTACAATTGTTGTTTTCATTACGAGTTTTTTTGTATAAGAATTTAACTTAAAAAAATTAGTTTCAATATTTCTGGATTCCTCGGGATTTTTTTGGCGAGTACCGGGATTCGCGATTTCTCAATCCCCAAAAACCCCGGGATTGTCGGGATCGGGATTTTGGGATTGGGATCCCTAGTGGCAGGACAACATTTTCCCGGCTCGGTAGTTTTAAATAAAAATTGCTTAAAACTAAGACATAAAAAGAAAGAAGAACTCTTACAAGATAGTTTGACGGCCGATAGTTAGCGCTTTGGCGATATATAGCTTTTTTATAAAGCGATTTGTGGGAAGGCAGTGTATATCCGGTCCACTAGCTTTTAATAAAATCAAACCATGAATTATTGCTAATTAAAAAAACTACTAATAAATTCACTAATTTATAAATAAATTTAATGAATAGTTTTCAGTTACATAAGTTTGTTATATTTCAATCTTTATTTGGAAAGAAAAACTGTTATTTTTTATATCAGTGGGACAATTTCTCAAAGAGGAATATTAAACTTACTGCTTTTATATCGATGTCGAAAGAGTTCTTTCTTTCTTACAATCATGTTTAAAACAAGAACTAAATTCTAGAACTTATTTTTCTTTTAAACGAAGTTGTAAAGAAGAAATAATTCCTTCGATTTCGATAAAAAGCGAGTTAAATTTTAAAGTTCAATGTCTTTAGCATAATTTTAAATTTAGTATCTTTTAACTATTTCTATAGAAATACAAACTTTAATTTTAAAAATATTTCAATATTAAAAATCAATTGATTTGAAACAACAGAACTAAAAAAAAGAGAAAAGACTCAAATGAAATGAAATAAAAAATGTCATAAAATATAATATTAGCAAAATCATTGAGAAACATTTCCAATTGCATGAAATTACAATACCCAAATTCATGTAAAACTCAATAAAATTTTATTTGCAATGACAGACAGTATCAGACAAATAACGCAAAAGATAAGATGTTAAAATGTTTTATGTAGCATGGCAGAAGCGAAGAATAAAAAGATGAATACCAACGACAAACACTATCTAACACTTCACTTAACTAAAGATATTTCTTTAGAAATGAAAATAGGATTTAACTTGCTATGAGTTTAAAAATTAAATTGATCGAATGCAAAAAAAAACACATAGAAACATGCCCCAATGGAAGCTGAAAAGAAAAACTTCCACAAGAAATCCAAGTTCTTTTAACAAACAAACAAAATTTAATTTTCCAAATGACAAACTTTTTATTTATTCGTTATTTGTGCATTAAAGAAAATGTTTGCAATAAAAATAATTTTGTTTTCAGACGTTCAAGTCGACTTATTAAATAGTATATATCTGTGTCGTTTTATCGTAACATCTTAACTAGAGTTAAGTCAAAATCAAGTTAAGTTCATATTCTGGTTCGTCTTCTTACAATCTACATTTGGTTTCAATCGGTTTTCAAATACTCTGATTTTCAAAAAAGCTATCACGGACTATTTCTTAGCATTATGGTACTCCAATACAATAGATTTTATATTAAATCGTTAACATTTTGCAAATAACACGATTTTTAGACTTAAGATATTTTAAGAGTGAATATTCTATATGCTAACAAAGAGAACATATTAAGATATAAGCATGTATCTCCTAAAGCTGTTTTTAGACTATTCTACAAGCTGGTCGACTTCTGCACAAAATGCAACCCTAATATAATGTGTTGTTATTGCTTTTTAAAAAATGTCCATAAACTCATTAAATCAGGGTTGCATTTTCTACAGAAGTCGAACGGCTTGTGAGATAGTGTAAATAGCCTTTAACAAGAATTCAAAAATATAAAAATCTCAGATAATATTTACGAAGATAAGATCGCAGGAAAAGCTTTTGCAGCCAAAGACAATCAAGTTTGTCCCACTACATGTAAAACATATTGAATATCTATTTACGTATTATACCGTATACGTGGATACAATATTTTCATTTAAAGAACGTATAAATCCAAATCATATATTTTTATTCCTAAAAAAAAAACCAAGAATACTAATATCTTCCTCTTTCTTACAAAAAACTTAGCACATAGCATGTAATAAAAAAAAGCTACTTAAAATATTTTTCAACACTTCGACAAGTGCTGTAAAGAAAAGCATATAAAAACATTGAAACAAAAAGATGAAAGAACATTTCACGAAAAATATTTACAAAACATACCTTATCAGCCAATTGCTTACAGTAGATTGCCATTTGAAACAGCGAGTGAAGAGTTGCAGAGAAAACGGATGCCAAAATATTTTTCTATAAACAAAAAAAAACCGTATGTCTTGAAATAGTTTTTATTTATTTTTTCTCTGTTGTTTTTTCAATTTCAATTTCATTTATTTGAAAGGAGTAGCTTTCATTGTTAAATAAGCCAAATATACTTGTATAAATTTAAAAAAAAAAAAACATATAGATAATTATATGAAAAAATTAAATTTTGAACAGGAAGCAGAGCTGTCAGGTGTGTTAAAGCTTACTTTTTTATTCTAAACAATCATGTGTAAAAGAATAAGATATAGGTGGCTATTCGGGAAAACGCGTCGAAGTAGTGAAAATTTACATGACAAAAAGTAAATTTCAAAAGTTTTTTTTTGTTTTCTATACATTTCTAAAATCAAATAAACGCGAGAATTTTAAAGCGTATCTCTTTTTTTTAACTGTTATATGTAGTATGACAAACACAAACAATTTTTTGAAATTTATGCAGTTTTGTTTTTGTTGTCCATGTATTTTTCCATGTATAGCCACCATTATTTTCTTCAATAAAACGATTTAATTTTGAACTGAATGACCCACATTAATCCTGTGGTGCTATTCTCTATTCAACTTTCACAATAGTTGTCATTGTTAAAAAATTTAAAAAGCGATCTAACGATTATGCCATTCTGTCAAATTTTTAACAATATTTGCTGTCGGTTAACTAGTGTTTTCTGTTGTCACCGAATCGACAAGAGTCAGCTGTGCCGCCGTAGCACATACTTTATGCCAACAATTGAAGTTATTGTTTTAGATACAACAATATACACACATATAAAACTTTTACGTATAAATAACAATATTTCAATTATTTAAAAATTTAATTTAACAATTATTTCGCAAAAATAAAGAAATTAATAAAAATAATTAAAATTCATTTGTTTTTGTTACATTCCTTTTTGGCGTTTGTCATTTCTTTTAACAGAAATGTCACATGATGTCAGCTTTTAACAATGTTGTTAACAAGAAGTCACAGAATCGTTTTATCGTTAACTAGTGCAAACTACTTAATAAGTTGACAATATAACGAATATTGTTATTTTTAAAAGATAAAGAATCTCACTAGTGATAGGGCAGCATATTTATTTCATAGGAAACTAAAATTTTTATTTTAAAGCGAGTGTTTAGGTTTCAACGAAACCTAAAATACCTGATTGCTGATTAAGTGTCTGCTGATGCAGACCTATACACTACCAAAATTTTTGGACTACGTGGCTCATTTTAGCTGAAATGGACTAGTTACAGTACGGTCCTAAGGAATGTAGTCATGGACCATTTCATTCGCAAACAAGAGCTTGTAGTTAAGCGACAAGTGAATGCTTTTTAACGATTGCAAATTGTGCATGCAATCTTAAGAATTAGAACACATGAGTGCTACATTAAGTAGTGACACAGATAAGTTTCGAATTTAAGCTCATATAGGTGCCCCATGGAATAGTTACATAGGGACAGTTTTTAGTTTAGTGCGATGCACAGTGGAAACTTTTGCAAAGTAAATGGTAATAAATCTAAAACTTCTAAACTGCTGATTGGATTTATCTGAAACTTCCAACATCTTTAGAGGCGGAGTCAGGCCTTACAACGCGTGTATTGAAATTAATGAACACTTTTTTGAAAAAAAATTCTTATTTCAGGTCATAATCAAAATTTTGAATATCCAATATTTTTATGCAAAAGTTTACTTATGAATAATATGATGGCACCATCATATCACTCATACGCGCTACATTAAAAATATTGGACAAAAATGTTATTTCTAGTATTAGCAATTCTTAACTGCTGTTAATTTATCAAAACAAGATTAACCGCCTGTTCCACCAAATGCGACTGACAGTTTCTTTCTTATAAATGAAAACAAAAACTAATTTGAATATTTTATTTTTATTTTCAATATATTTACAAGAAAGAAACTATCGTACGCATTTAGTGGAACAGGCAGTTAATCCTGTTTTGTTAAATTAACAGCAGCTAAAAATTATATTTTAAGCTAAAACTAAAAATAAAATTTGTATTCAATATGTATTTTTAATGTAGCTCGAATGAGTAATATGATGGGTGCCATCACATTATTCATACGTAACCTTTTGCCACAAAAAAATACTGGATATTCGCATTTTCTTCACATATGTATTTTTTAATTAAAAATTCATAAAGAAATTTCCAATTAATATCGTTAAAATTTTATGAATATAAGAGAATTGCTATGCTTTTAATATTTAAGAAATTTATTGTTTGACATATTGTCATAATTTTATTTTAAATGAAATTTATTTGCTGATGGTTAAGCATTGTCTATATTGAAAATAAAATAGATTCATATCGAATAAAAAACTAATTGTTGGGTTTTGTATAAGTTTCAAAGTTATTTTTGAAAATCATTTATTTGTAAAATCTCAAATGGTTTTTGAAAGTCAGTACATAAGACAAGGGGTTTGTAAAGCACCAATGAAATGCACATAGACAATGCTTAACCGTCGTTAAATAAATTTCATTTATGCTTTTAATAAATAGTAAAGAAATAAATATTAGAATCGGATAATATTTTTAAAAGTTATGAGGCCAATAAGATTTTTTGTTTCAGCAGGGTTGTCCAAATTTCAACATTCTTAAAGCTCAGGCCATTCTCTATAGTTTTTGTATACATCGTTTTGTGATCGGATCGCAACTTTCCAATTGGAGGCACTATACACCGTCTCATCAGCGCTCTTTGTTAAATAAATTGGTTAAATAGTTGATATTACTATTCGCATCAGTGATGGATTTGTGACACAACTGTGTCATTTTAGCACTATTGGATACTGCCTGGCAGTGTGCCACATTCACTCTTTTTGGACAATTTTTGTACAATGCACTAAAACCTATTTAACAAATAATTACTTATTGTTTTTTACCGCTTTCCAAGCTGAAATGTGGCTGAAGGCGAGGAGGTAGCTTTCTGCGTCGACATGCAGGCGACGCTAAAATCGAAACTAGTTAGTGACTGTTATTGACAAATATAGTGTCAGACCATGTTGGGTTCCTGGTCACTGCAATCTTGAGAGAAATGAAACTGTCGTTGAGCTGGTAAGAATATGGTCGGCGTTAGATGAGGAAATGTGTGACAGATCGGTTGTATTATCGATGGGTCATTAATATAGGTTATTCGGTAATCGGGTGTTGCACAGAGCTAACAGTTCATGAGTAATTAGGGATGACTGTAGAGTCTTTGGAGTTCTGTTCTCTGCCATTGCCCAGGGTTGTAATTGGCTGAGCAGATGTTTTCATAAGAGCATTAGTAATATCGCAAAGTGCAAACTGGAAGATATTAGGGCCTTCATCATGGAAATTAAATGGCGTTATTGCAGTTAACAGAGTTTTTCTGGGTACAAAGCGGTTCATTGAATTTGAGTTTGTATTTTATTTGTATTGTTCCACACACAAGACAATAGGTCTTATATTTCAGTGTGGAATTGATTAATAAATGTTACAGAGAGCACACATATATTTAAGACTTAACAATAATAATAATAATAATAATAATAATAATAATAATAATAATAATAATAATAATAATAATAATAATAATAATAATAATAATAATTAAAAAAGGAGTTAATAATTTAAAATTTAACCATTATTAGAATAATGTATTATATTTTAATGCAGTATTGGAATATCAAATAAATAATATAAAATAAAGTATAATTTAATAATAACAATAAATAAATATATTAAGAAAAAAATTACTAGACAGAAGTTGCTTCATTTTCATATGTATGTGTATATATGTTTAGTACAACGATACGTAAATACGAAAACAAACAAATAAAAGCACAAAAAAAGTACATATGCATATGTGTAAGCAAAGGTATTCATACGTACAATAAAATGTGTTTAATAACAATTATTCTGAGAACAGTTGTAGAATTTTAGCTTTAAATTGTCGCGCGTTACTTAAAACTTGAGAGCTATACGGAATAGAGTTCCAAAGATATACGGCAAAAATAAAGAAGTGCCATTGAGACATGAGAGTTTTATATGTCAGAGTTCTTAATCTTCTGCCCCTACAACTATGCGCGAAAAATAGTTTGTGGAATAGGTAATCAGGCTGGTGGGTATAAACAATTTTATGCATAAAGAACAAAACTTTTAGGTTTAGTAAGTTTTCAAAAGTGAGTCCGTACAACAATGAAGAGAACAAGGATACTCTAGAGCGTTGTTTTAGATTATACTGATAACCTATGATGTTATTAAAAGTAGCGTTTAATTTTATTTTACTAGAAGCGTCGCACCTATCGAAAAGCTCACATCCATAGACTAGGATAGGAACTAAATACGTTTTAGCTAAAAGCGCTCTTACTTTAAGAGGTGTACAGTATTGAGTAGGCCAAATAGTTCTTAACATAGCAAAAGTCCGGCCACAAGCGTAGTTAATGTGATCAGCCCAAGTCAGAGTGCTATTGAAAATTATGCCAAGATTCTTAGCCGATTTCACAACTTCAATGTTTTGGTTGTTAATAAAAATATGGGTAGAACATTCAAATTTGACAATCGTTTAATAACGGGTATAAGTAGAATGGAATCACCATGGATCCAATTGGGTCTCCGAGTGGATGTGTGTTACAACGCTACACTTCTTAGCCTAACCGAACCTCTTTTCTTGAAATAAGTTACAAAATGTAAATCTTTTTTCAAAACATACAAATTGGCAAAAACTATAAGTATGACAATCAGTTTATATAAGTTTAAAATTATTATATAGATATACATCCCTGCAGATAACGCGATTAGTTCATATACAGATGTAAAATATACTCCATAAAGGACTAGTCCAAAGATAACCAAAATGTATGGACAAAACATAGTCGATTGTACATTACGATGTTCTACGGCTGTACCATATAACCCAGCTTTGCATTACATCGGAGTAGTCTTAAAACTACTCTAGGTCACTATTCGATGGAGGACTTACGACTGCAGTCATTAAAACGCAAACACTTGTCGGTTAACTCGAAGGTCTTATTTGCAAAGATATGGTACATGACTGTATTAAATAGAACCATGTTATAACTAGTCCATCTCAGCTAAACTGGACCACGTAGACCAGTAATATCTGCAGAGATATGTATGCAACTATATATGTCTGTATATAAAACTGCTAACATTTTATTTATGTATGTATATGAAATGTAACTTTGACCCTATTTCAGTCATTTTAACACTATTTAGACTCAAAGTCGGCTCGAAATTATAAATTTCAATTCTCATCACGGATTCGCATAAGTGTCATGATGGTCTATATAAAAGTATACCTACAGTTTCAGAATACTAGCCTTTTAAAGTTATAAAGAAATCATTTCTTTATTCAGCCAGTAATGGCAGCTTCAACCTAACTAACATACATATTTATACAAAATAAGATGTTAAAATAAGCATTATAATTCAGTAATTTAAATACATATAAGCAAAAATAAAACAAAAAAGCTAAAAATATGAAAACTATAAAATGTCTTTAAGGTTTACGAAAAGAACAAAAAATAACTGAAACGTAAAATAGTAAAACGGAAATATCTTTGTTGACAGGTAAAGCACAACATGCATCCATACATACAAACTAACAACAATAACAGCAGCCATGTGCAGTTTGGAAAACAAAAAATTTTATAGGACGGATATGGTAAAAGAAAATATTGTTTCAATTCAATTGAAGATGAAAATTGTCTGATTGTAAGTGCACAAACAATATGAGTTTTCATATTTATGGAAGTGTGTGGATAACATTGTTATTGGTGATGAGAAAAGCTATCATGCTTTGAAAAGTAACTAGGGTTATTTTAAGAAACTCATTTTTAAAATATGTTCAACCAGGCTTGCTGGCAATTACAATTCTTGAATTTGGCGTGCAGTAATTCTGCATATGTATGTATATTAAAGTGGGTCAAAATAAAACAATTTTTGGTGGACCTCTAAACATTAACTTTAGCATTTTTTTATAAGGTTTCCCGAAATATTTTATTTGTTTGTTCTGTTTCGTTTTTGTTTATATTTTATGCATAATTTATATATTTTTAGACGTGCCTTCAGAAGATGTTTTATTTTATATCTATTTTGTATACATTTTCTTGGAACGAAACAAAAGTATCTCGAAAAAACTAAAAAAGTAGACCTTTTTTAAAAATTATCCAGCTCACTAACGGTTATCGCAAAACATAAATTATTTTAGGAATATTCTTAGGAAATCCCAAACTTGAATTTCTAGGGACCACTAAATTTGTTGTCGTCTGAAACGACTTACCTTAATGTATATGTATATAATTGTTATTTCTAGTAATATAATAACAATTACTTGTAATGGATAATTATCTGCAGTGCAACTACGTTAAATATTTAAGTATACCTAGCAGATATACCATGTAAAGGACCTCTGAAGTAGCGGACATTGCATGAATATTTATTTCCTGAAGACCTTTAAAAGCTTGCTGACGGATGGAACATTTTAGCTGAGAAATAGAAAATGGAACTGTAAACTATTTTCAAAAAACTACTATTTTTTTTAAACAGGACTTTACTCTCATCCAATATGCAGTCTCGCAGAAGCATGAAATGTAGTTTTATATTTAGGTGTTTCAAAGTAGATATAATACATTGTTTATTTGTTGAATTCTGTTTATATATAAATGTTGCTCTAGTTTCTTTTTTGTGCTTTCAATTTTGCCAATATTCTTCTTTATACACACACACACACACATACAGTTGTTGATGTTTTGTTGTTAGCAATTTTCAATAACCGACTTCAATGCACACATTCACTTGTAGCCAAATATAATTCGGTTTTTGTTCATCCACTTCAATTACCAAGTTGTATTGTGTGTCATGTACATCTCTGAAAACATTTTGGTTTATAGACATTGTATAGTATTGTGTGGTCTCTTGGTTATTGCATTGTAGGTTTTAGTGATTTAATTTAAAATAAAAAATATGATTAAATTTTAAATATTAATATAAAAAGATATATGAAAGACATAGAAGTTTATTGAGTTTCATATACATACTTATAATAAAATGAAAAGAAGAAGACAGGCAGGTTGTCTTAAATCCATTTGAATATACCATTGTTTTATACGGAAATTATGTTTGCAGCACAAAGAAAGAGAAAACAAAGCTTCTAAAGAAATCAACAAGATGGTACACTGGTGCGAATTCGTATAATTTCTTATGATTTTTACATACTTATGCTTGGGATTGAGGCTTATTCACTAGATATAAAGTCAAAGAATCAAAATTTTTTGGCAATAAATGGGGTATTTCTAAGCAGATAATGATATCGTAATGAGGTTTTACGTGGTTTGAATACTAACTCTCCTAATTGCTTAGGTACAAGCAAAGAAAAGACCAATGAAATGTTTCCCGATACAGTTCTTGAATGTTACAAATAACTGATTATTGTATTAAATAACTGTGAACCTTAATCATGAAATTATTTCATGAAAATTGACATATGGTTGGCTTGAACAATATATATTGTTGAAAATTTCTGACTACAATCATGGTTTATTGAAAAATTCAACAACAGAATGGTTGTATAATAATAAATTATCGTTCTTATCTATACTATTTTGTTTGCAATAAAGCTATGGTTATAAAACAGACATGGCTCTTAGCTGCCAAAAAAGTTTTTGTTCTATCCCTTTGTTGAATGCTTTTTGTTACATTTGTGTTTTACTTGACAGCGTTTGGTTTATTTTTGTGAGCGGCTGGTGTGAAAAATAAAAAAAATCGGCCATGTTCTGAAGACCATTTAGTTTTGCAATAGCAAAATTTCAAAATCGAAGAAAAGTGTTTTTAATCGGACAATTTAGTGCATTCGTAGCTTTGTTCAGCTAAAATATGTGAAATATCTGAAACACAAAAGCCAGCTGAAAACCTCCAATAAGTAAGCTTTTTAGTTGGATTCTATACTGAAAGTTGCCGATTTCACAACGAAATGTTTTTCGGAACATGCCCGATTTTTAATATAACATGTGCCAACCAATATGTATGTATCTATGTGAAAATAGATAATAGTTTTTATTTCAGATTCAACACACTGACCAGTTGAAAAATTTTGTTTTCGATTTAAATTGAAATAATAAAATTTTTTAGCTCCTGTCAATTTTTTAATCAACTTATGGTTAAGAAAACAATAAATATATGATTATATAGAACAATATATATGGTTATTTAGAAGCATTTATATGGTTAACTTTAACCATATATATGGTTATTTCAGACCATAGTTTGTAATTTTGAACAATATATATTGTGTTTTTGAACCATATACATGGATGCTTGAACCATGCATATGGTTGTTTTTAACTATGTATATAGTTATTTCAAACCATTTATTGTAATTTTGAGCCATATATATCGTTGTTTTGAAACATACTTATGGTTGCTTGAACCATGTATATGGTTGTTTTGAGCTATATATATGGTTGTTTTCAACCACATATTCAATCGTAATATGTTGCTCTTTCATTATGGTTGCCTCAACCATGTTTTTTCTTTGCGTGTACGAAGCTATGAAGTCTCACCCGATTTCTTTGTTTCTCATACGATTTCAAATAAATTTTTTATTATAGCCCTTAATAAGATATAAAAGACATTTATTTGGCTGTATGCTTATGTTATCCGTTAGTTGGCTTGGATTGTCATCAATCCGTTATCGGTGATAGACATTTGTTTCGCACATGCATGTCTGAAGACTTGCCCTACGGGGTTGTTTTGTTATGTGAATGATTAATATTTACAACATACATTAGAACATCAATCATACGCCTACCCTTAAAATATCTCTCTAAGCGGCAACAACTCATTTTCCAGAAAAGGAAAAAAAACTTAATAACATTTTAAATATAGGTTTAAAAATAATTTTGTTTACAAAACATGGCTTTGCGACTCTCTGAAATGTGTAGAAACATTTTTTGAAAAAACTATTTATCTCAAAAACAAAAACATTGGTAGAAAATTTTCAACTTAATATATAAAAACCATTCTATGTATTATGCATGCAAATCTCATTTTGTATGCCGCTTACGAGGTTTTCGAAATGACTTTAATTTAGTTTTTTTTCATACAAAGTTGTCAAGATGAGAACGCAATCGGGTGGCAAATGCTATTTTCTACCCAAAAAAGTTAATTTCGAAATATGACGCTTACGTGGATTAAGAATAAACGCGATGATATATATGGTTGGTTGGCATTTCAAATTATTTTTAAAATAGTTCATAAAATAAACGCATAAATTTTAAAATGAAAACTTCTTTAGCATAATATAATAGACTATAAATAAATACACATTTGGTGTTTTTGTGTAAGATTGTCCATTATGTGACAAAAACGAAAAAAGAAAATACTGTTTTTACTCCTTTCATACAAAATGAGGTGCCCGTCATGCATGCTGTTGATTTTCCACATTAAGAAATTATGAATTTTTCCAAAAACGAGATTAAATTTATATTGATTATAGAATATTTGCATTTGCTTCTCTTATTTTAAACATGGAATTTTTGAAAAATATTAGAATTTTGTATTTCTTTTTAATTGCAGTTGTCCGCAGTCTTGTGAGCGTTACGCTTGTTGAGTCCGCTTCATTACTCAGTATAATTATTAAAATTGCATTAACAACATTCACTAAAATAAAAATTTTGTGAACCTTGCTAGATAGTTATATACATATTGCAAAACGTTTCATCAGTCAATCATCGTTTGTATCCAGAAAAAATTGTATTGATTGTTATGCATAATATAATTAAAATTTTTTAGTCAATACCGATATACATCAAAGATTATACATCTGAATTGTTTTGAATTCAAAATAAAGTGTGTGTTCTGAAAAATTTATTGAATTCGTATCAAATTGTATTGAGCGTTATGTAAAAAAATTGTTTAAATATGCACACAGAAAAATTTCAATGTAAAATCATCGAAAACCAGGTTAATCTAAAATTTTCCAGTAGTGATTTTGCTTCATAGGCATTTCGTGTTAATTCAAAATGATTTACAATAATCTTGAAGGAACATTTATCCTTTTGAATTAACTGTATTTCATGTTGATTTAATATTGCAGTACAGCTCAATCAAAATGAAGTTGATGCTGAATAATACAAAAAATCATGCTGCAACAAAGTTATTTAAAATGAAATGTAACGTTTATAACAAAGTTGTTTTAACAGTGAACAATTTTAAATCAAAGGGATTTAAGGTTAGATTAATAATTTTTCATTTAAAATTAATATGAACCGATAACGGATTGTCATCAATCCGTTATCGGTGATAGACATTTGTTTCGCACATGCATGTCTCGAAGACTTGCCCTACGGGGTTGTTTTGTTATGTGAATGATTAATATTTATCACATACATTAGACCATCAATCATACGCCTACCCTTAAAATATCACTCTAAGCGGCAACAACTCATTTTTCAGAAAACATGGCTTTGCGACTCTCTGAAAGGTGTAGAAACATTTTTTGAAAAAACTATTTATCTCAAAAACAAAAACATTGGTAGAAACTTTTCAACTTAATATACAAAAACCATTCTATTATGCATGCAAATCTCATTTTGTATGGAGCTTACGAGGTTTTCGAAATGGCTTTGACTTAGTTGTTTCCATACAAAGTGGTCAAGATGAGAACGAAATGGGTGGCAAATGTTATTTTCTAACATAAAAACCAAAAAAGTCAATTTAAAAATATGGCGCTTACGAAGTTTAATAATAAACGCGGCAATATATATATGGCTGATTCACATTTCAAGCGATTTTTTCGTGTCTGTTGAAAGTAAAGTAAAATAGTTCATAAAATAAACGCATAAATTTTAAAATGAAAACTTCTTTAGCATAATATAATAGACTATAAATAAATGCAAATAAGGTGTTTTTGTGTAAGATTGTCCATTATGTGATAAAAACGAAGAAAGAAAATACTGTTTTTACTCCTTTCATACAAAATGAGGTGCCCGTAATGCATGCTGTTGATTTTCCACATTAAGAAACTATGAATTTTTCCAAAAAAGAGATTAAATTTATATTGATTTTAGAATATTTGAATATGCTTCTCTTATTTTAAACATAAAATTTTTTAAAAATATTAGAATTTTGTATTTCTTTTTAATTGCTGTTGCCCGCAGTCTTGTGAGCATTACGCTTGTTGAGTCCGCTTCAATACTCAGTATAATCATAAAAATTGCATTAACAACATACACTAAAATAAATGTTTTGTGAACTCTGTTAGATAGTATTATATTGCCAAACGTTTCATCAGCCAATCATTGTTTGTATCCAGAAAAAATTGTATTGAGTGTTATGCATAATATAATTAAAATTTCTTTGTGAATACCTAAATACATCAAAGATTATACATCTAAATTGTATTGAATTCAAAATGAAGTGTGTGTTCTGAAAAAATTATTGAATTCGTATAAAATTGTATTGAGCGTTATGTAAAAAAAATTGTTTAAATATGCACACAGAAAAATTTCAATGTAAAATCATCGAAAACCAGGTTAATTTAAAATTTTCCAGTAGTGATTTTGCTTCATAGGCATTTCGTGGTAATTCAAAATGATTTACAATAATCTTGAAGGAACATTTATCCTTTTGAATTAACTGTATTTCATGTTGATTTAATATTGCTGTACAGCTCAATCAAAATGAAGTTGATACTGAATAATACGAAAAATCATGCTGCAACAAATTTATTTAAAATAAAATGTAACGTTTATAACAAAGTTGTTTTAACAGTGAACAATTTTAAATCAAAGGGATTTAAGGTTAGATTAATAATTTTTCATTTAAAATTAATATGAAACGATGGTAATTTTAACCCAGCAGCGGTAAATTTTCGCTGGTAGCTCGTTTTTTGTCATCTACATAGCCGACACATGCAAGAATAAACAACAACAAGTCACACAACTAAGCACAACATTGAACTGTAGCAATGAACAAAGCAAATAAGCATTAACAGACCTAAATCACAATTGCGTCATGCTGATTTTACACTCCATTTTTTTCTTTGTGTGAAAAATTTTAAATCAAAGAGATTTAATTTTAGGACGTTAAAAAAGTTAATAGCAGCTGAAGGGTACAAATTTCTGGTTTTCTTTGAAACAAATTTTTCTTTTACTGCATTATGGGTTGTTATATTTTTGAAAAATGTATTAAGTATGTCGTATTTAGCTACAAAAAAAGTTATATGAAATTGACATAACTTTGTACATTTTTAGTCGATTTTATTAAAACAAGACTTATTTGAAAAAAGAGTTAGACTGCTTTTTGCTCATGTATAAATGTTCGTAAAGAACTATTTTAAATATTATAAAAAAATTTTATTTTTCCATATGAACCCAAATCAAAATTGAAAAAGTGGTTATCACTTTCAATTTCATCCTGCGATTATTGCATTTTTTTTTTTTGTTTTTATTGAGTAGGTTTGCTTTCAAACCCTATACTAATTTTTTGTGGTGTATATATTTCGCAAAACTTACTCCCAGAACAACCGCGAAAGCAATTGTAACGCTCAATACACAAAAATTTTAAGAAATTGAAAAATATAATTTTATTTCAGGATACATTAAATGAGGCAAAAACTATAAGATGAATCCTGCCTTCTCATATTTCATTTGGTTTTATTGGCAAAAAAAAATACAAAATGTACGTTTAGAATGAAAATCAGGCATATAATAGTTTGTGAGTTTGGTAGTAAAGCATAATCTTCAGAATTATAAAAGCTGTCGAGCTAAAATGCTTATCAAAAGTTCAGGTGGACTCATGTTCATGGACATCATCACTTATGGTGCTGTTGCCTGGTTGGGCAGCGTCAGGCTGGCTACGACCAGGGATCGGTTAGAGAAATTACAGAGGCTATCATGCCTCTGTATAACAGGGGCTATGAGGACGTGTCCTACGGCGGCTATGGAAGTCCTCATTAAACTCACACCTCTGACGATTGTGATAGAGACTGTCGCTAGGCAAAAAACTAATCAGCATCGCGGGAAAAAGCATAGTCAGTTACTGTCTATTTAGCCGATGGGAGCAATCATCCCTGGCAAGACGATTTCCCCTACTTGCTCAACCCTTTGATGTGATGAATAAAATGTATGACTTTGACAAGAGGGTTGAAACTGTTCAGGCCAACATAAGGGAATGTGGGAGTTGTAGGACCCAGGACTAACTATCAGGAGTCCTTGGGAAAAGCTCCTACCATTTTTCAATCGGAAGTTTATGTAGATGAAGTTTATGAGTGATGCGCACAATTTAATTTGACAGGGGCTACCGAGGGAGAGAAGTAGCCATCTGCTCGGATAGTCAGGCTGCCATCAAAGCACTGAGCTCATGTGAGCTTACCTATAAGATAGCTTGGGTTTGCCGCATTAAACTTAATCAGCTAAGCAGCATGAATAAGGTCACAATCTGCCGGATTCCTGGACACGGCGCGGTGGTAGGAAACGAAAATGCAGACAAATTGGCTGGAAGGGGGCTAGTACAACCGTGGTCGGACCAGCACTGTTTTGTGGACTTGGATTGGAAAAAATCCGGGAAGATATATCGACGGAGATCAAGTGTACTAGGGCACAACTCTGGTTCAATTTTCCTGGATTAAGGCATGCAAAGGAATGGTTGGTTTCATAGCTCTCATGTCCCTGAGTAAAAACAATCTACGAATGCTCACAGGTTTCCTCACAGGCCATTGCAGACTGAGGAAATACCTGAACAGACTTGGCATTGAGAATAACAGCCTGTGCACGTTCTATGATTATGACGATGAAACTCCAGAGCATATTCTGAATTGGAGGATTGGGAACTGCCAACACTAGACCCACTTGCAGTCTTCAGATTCCTCAGGAGAGTAGGTGTAGAAGGGGTCCTCTAGCAACTGGCAAGTGATACAATAGATCTACTTCGGTTGCAGTGTCCGTTTAGTTTAATTCATTCATTTAGTTTAATTCAATCTATGACAATTTGTCGTAGTCACAAATTCGACTTTGACATACATAATACGGGGGATTATATAGATTAATTTTACACAAGTCTCGCTTTTTACTGATCTCATGGCACAACTATATGACCAGGCTACTTATTACTCAATTTAAAATGGTATATTATTATGTTATATTTAAAAGTATATGTTAAAATTCCCTAATTCTGTGCTTAGTACTTTTTTTATAGATTAATAGAAAACTAAATGAAAATTATATTGTAGCATTTATTACTTAACATATCGTCAGCTTATTATTGGTTTGGCGCACTGACCATTTTGTTAAAAATTGAGCTATGTATGGGGTGTATATATTTTGAATACCCCCTTTCAGATTCCAAAACCTCTTTCGCGACATTGCTTAGAGTTTCCGAGATATCAACCATTTATTTTAGTGCTGTTTGATTAATTTGGCCAAGTATATATGTATTTAATTTGAGTATATGAAGAATTATTCAAGCTAATCAGGCCTAACGTATTTAATGTTAATAAAACAAATTTATTACATTTTGTACCCAACGTTTCGTCAATTTTTTGTTGACTTCTTCAGGGGCTTTCGTCTATTTAAATTTCAAAAACATTACATTATTACAAAATTAATCAGATTTTACACAATTTTACTTACAATATGAAGATTTTTAGTTACATAAATATTACAATAAATAATTGCATTTTAATATAAATTAATTAAAATTATTAAACCACTAATATATTTTAAGCAAATAAAAATTTTTTAAATTATTATCACAGACCTTTTTGTAATTTTTTATTTGATTGCAACAATGTAGCTCGCGTTGATATTATTCGTATCCTCTTTTATATTCATTGTTCTTTCTATATTTTGCTGTATTTGCAAGCTTTCGATCGTATATCTCTTTCTCTCTATGTTTTCTCTGTCTAAAATCCTCACATTGTCAAAATCCACAGTATGTTTGTTGTTGATAATGTTCGTTGATAAAGCTGTTGCAGTTTTTTGTTTTGCCATATCACTTTTATGTTCTTTCATTCTGGTTTCTAAATTTCTTTTTGTTGTACCAATGTATATTAAGTTACAATTTTCTTCTCTATTTCCCTTACATTGTAATTCGTAAACTACGTTACATTGTAGTTGTTTATTTGTTGGCGCTTTGACTTTTGTAAAAATCTTGTTTAGTGTTGTGTTTGGTTTATATGCAAATTTTATATTGTTAATTTCAACAGCTGTTTTTATTTCTTTTTTGTCTGTCAAACCTGGAATATATGATACACTGTAAAAATTTGTTTCTTTGTTTCTTTTCTCGGTATGTGTTGTTTGATTTGTGCTGTTTTCTAATTTTTCTCTGATTTCGTTTATTAGTGAATTTATTAATTTAGCTGGAAAACTGTTATGTTTAAGTATTGATATAATTTTTTGTATGTTTTTTGTGTGAAAGTGTTTATCACTAATACTGAGAACTCTGAAAATAAGATTTTTCGCAGTATTGATTATCTGACTTTTTGGTTGTGTTGCATTGAAATTAATTATTCTGCCCGATGATGTCTCCTTAGAGTACCAATCAAATACGATCTTTCCATTTTTCCTATGCAGGGATGTGTCAAGGTAGTTTATGCATTTATTTTTTCCATCTCCGTTGTAAATTGGATTTTTGGGTGATATTTGTTTAATGTGTTAAGAATTGTGTCCTTATCATTATGATTTATAATTGCCAAGATATCATCTACATATTTGGCTATGTATTTAAGGCGAATATTTTTGTGTTCGAATTCCGCAAATGCTTCGTCAAGAAGAGCGTCCAATACGATATCAGCTATGGTAGGGGAGAGTGGATTACCCATTGGCATGCCAAATACTTGGTTGAAAACTGTTTTGTCGTATATAAAGTAATTGTTTTCAATAAGACAGAATCGTAGTATCTTTAAGAACAGTGTTTTTGGTATTTTTGTAACATTTTTTATAGTATCAGATTTCTTCGTTATCGTTTTAATAGCAACGTGTATTGGTATATTTGTAAACAGAGAAACTACATCAAAGGATATTAAGATTTCATTCTCATCTATTTTTATATGTTGTAATTGATTTTTTAGATCTGACGAGTTTTTAATGTTGTACTTCTCTGATATTATGTGCCTTAGAAGTTGCCCTATATATTTCGATAGTTGGTAGCACGGTACATTTAAAGACGACACTATAGGTCTTAAGGGAGTTCCCGTTTTGTGGATTTTTGGCAATCCGTATATCCTCGGAGCTATTGCAGAGCTGCTTTGTAGTTTTCGCTTTTGATAAATGTCAATATATTCCTTTTTGTATAGATCGACAATAATGTTGTTATTTTCCCGTTGCAATTTTGTTGTTGGGTCTAGCCTCATAGATCTGTAAGTATCCCTGTTTTCTAGCAACAACCTCATTTTTGTGTCATATTCATCTTTATACATTACAACAGTCTTATTTCCCTTATCTGATGGAATAATTATAATGTTTTTATGTCTTTTCAAAAATTTTTTGGTTTTTTCATAAATTGTAAGAATAAACTTCTCTTTGGGTGTATTTTTAATTTTCTTCTTAAACGCAGTAATATTGTTGGCTACTTTCGTTCGAGCTATTTCTTTTCCCCTTTCTAAACTGTCATCCATCGCTTGAATGCACTGTTCAATATCAGCCACAATATGTAGTGGTGAGAAATTTCTTTTAAGAGACCAAAAACAAAAATCACAAACTAAGTAAAATACCAAATTTCATCAATATTGACTTTTTATTCCATGTAACTACCTTCTCTAATAACATACGTATATAAATAAGCTTATTTTCATCAGAGAGAAGAAATTTTCATCTCCATAACGAATAACTCATTACACGGCAGCATGCAGTAAAGAAAGCTACTATTAAGCAAAAAATTGTGTATGAGGCCCAAAACAAGCCTTTTCATTTTCAATAAAAAAATAGTAACTTTTGACCACATTGAAGAAAGTTTACAAAAATTTACATATTCTTTCAAAACATATGCAGGAAGCAGTGGTGAAAATACAAAAAAAATTCTATCGGTTACATTTTGAGAAAACTTTATGTAAACCTTCTTTGTCGTTTTTTTTTCGTTCCGAGTTTGTGGCATATGCACCAATCCAATAATAAGCTGACGATAAATATTACTGGAAAGCAAGCCACTAAATTCATTAAATTAATTATTTATAGAAAAGTTACAAAAATTTCGTAAGAAAATTATTTTTTTAATGAAACATTCCTACCTTGAAATTTTAATTTGTTTCTTTACCTTGATTCCACTTTAAAAAGAGGGTCTACAACACATCGCAATGTTGAAAACTCATTTTTTCTTGTTTATTTTATGTCACTTCAAAGTCATTCTGTGTGGTATTTGCACCTTTTTTTAGTTTAGAAAAAAAACATACCACCTGCAGCTAAGATATGAAGATGACAATTCTTTTTTGTGACGGATATTTTCTTTTGTTAGTTTTGACGGGTTTTTGTGTTTTGTCAAATACGTTTTTTCCTTCCTTAAGCCATCATTTTCGTCTTCCTTTATTTTAGTGTTTTCTATTTTTTTCTATTTTTTTTTGTGGGTTTGCTTAGGGTTGCTTCTGCCTGTGTGTTATACATATAAAAATTTTAAAAGAACGTAAATATTTGGCATATCTCAATGATTAACAAAATCTTTTAATCATTTTAAAAAGGTTTTGTTGAATCAAGGAAAATAAATATTAAACCAGCAAATAAATGTATTTGTTACTTAAAAAAAATTATTTTATACTTGAAAAATTTTGTAAACGGCATTTGAGATGAGGCCGCATAGGTCACGATAAAAAATCTTACTCATGCATGCTCATTCACGACACCCTTTTTGCCTCATGTTCGTGCACGCTCATCAAAGCTCAGGATTACAAAATACTCATAAATTAAATAAGTAAAACCAGTGAAAAGATTTCTTTTTTCAAACGATCAAAATTTATCCCAGGTCTTCCAAAATTGTAATTATTTTCTGGCCGCGGTATGATTACGCAAGATCCGCAGCCATACAAATACCGATATTCATGGCAGTGTAAATAGGGCAATAAAATATTGGTTTATACACTTAAAGATTATATCTTCCATAAACCGATTTCTGTAATAATTAGCAAAACAAGGAAAGGGGAAGATACTGTCAGTGTCCAGCACAATCAGAGAGTGCAAACTAAGCTGTTCGCTGAGTAGCTAGCGCGTTTGACTACAAACCCTGAAGTCTTTAGTTCAAGACTAGTTTCAGGCAAGCCAACAACATCATGCATTTTTCTCATGTGCATTGGTGTGTTATTGTGTTGGTTGTTTTTTGACTGTTAAAGTGATGAAGACATAACACTGACCACCTTAGCAGTACCGGCAGCGGTTAATACTAACATATCCTAATACACTTCACAGGACCCTAGTTCGTCGGTATCGTAGCAAAACCATCGGCGAAGTAAAATAACTAATAAAATGGCTACACAGCTTAAGCAACTCAATGGCTCTACTTGACACCAGAGGGGTTTGCAACACTGCTCTACAAAAAAATCTGCAATAGCAGGGCTGTAGGTTAGGTTAGGTTGGGAAGGGTAGTGCTATGCCGCACATCCACTCGGAAACCCAGTTGGATCCATTGTGATACCCTTCTATTCATACCCCCTATTAAAACCCAGAAAAGGTGCATCCTGCTATCCGCCATTCAACCACCTTATTCCCATAATGAAGCCCCTGATATCCTCAAGTTCACACTTCGCGATGTCACTAATGCTTTCATGGAAACGTCTGCCAAGCCACCTAAGCCTGTGTCGTTGCAGCCTCGGGCAATGGCAGATAACATGCTCAATAGTTGCGGTTCCTCCTCATCATCACACATCCTACAAAAATCTGGAGTGCCAATCTCCCAAATGCTGGTCCTCGCCCTGACCGAGCAGTGACCAGTCAATGCGCCTATTACGACCCCTATCACCTTCCTATTCATGCTCAGTAACAGTTCGGATCTGCCTAAATCAACCTTTGGCCACATGGCCCTCGAGACTCTACAATCCTCCCTGCTCCCCCATGAACGGTTGGCCCTATTCGACACCCAGTCACTGAGCTCCCTATAGTAATGACCGATCGGTACTTTAACCGATCTATCACACAATTCCACATCTAACGCTAACCCTAATCTTGCCAGCTCATCAGCTGTCTCATTTCCTTCAACATTGCAGTGGCCAGGACCCCAACATAATCTAACACTATATTTGTCCATGATCAAGTTGAGGGCTCTCCTGCAGTCACTAACTAGCTTCGACACAGTGTCCCTTCAATGCTTTTAGCGCCGCCTGAATGTCGACGTAGAAGGTTACCTCCTCGCCCTCAGTCATATCTGTGGCCACTATATCCGTGGCCCTGAGGATCGCCAGGATCTCAGCTTGGAAAACGCTACACTCGTTCGGTAGCCTAAAAGACCTACGAATTTCCGTCCCCAAAATATAGACACCAGCTCCCGTGCCTGTTTTTATTTTGGACCCGTCCGTGAATACCGCACAACCCTCATAAAGGCTATCAGATTCGACCCAAAAGTCCCTATCCGGAATCACTAATGAGGGTGTCCTCCCAAAATCAATTTCAGCAACCTTAGAGTCCGTGAACCCATGAGCTATGGGGACCCCCCGCTAAATCTGATCTCATTTAGGATTGCTGTGTGACCTGTTACTGATGTACTTACCAACCCTGCCTCTAGTAATCTTAGGAGACTCCTTGCTGCCGTTCTCATTACAAAATCCTCTATGGGAAGCAGATGAAGAATGACATACAAGGCAGCTTGAGGTGTGCTCCTCTGGGCTCCTGTGATGGCCAGAGAGGCGCACCTCTGCACCTTAGCAAGTAATCTCCTATGACTAGCAGGGCTGTAAATGAATAAATCCTTCTATCTCTCTCTCACTTAACCACCTGTTCTCTCTACACTATCCCTTTCCCAAAGAAGGTAACACATTAATTAATTAACTGGTAGGTATTAATTGCCTGATTGTGTGACTTCTCTTTTATAAAAAAAATAAAATTAAAATTACCAAAAATAGTTTGCTACAAATTGCACTTTATTCTAAGAGTAATCCTAAAAGAATTTAAAAGCTACACTATTATAGTTGTGCAGATATAGGAATATTTATAGTCAGTTTGTATTGGGGCTGTGCGTTGCCCCCACCCCTCTCCCACGCCCTATGATACCGCAATATTTTGTTACAAATTACACTTTATTTTAAAAATGTTTAGAGTTGCACTATTGCAGTTGTACAGATTTTGCCATATTAATTATTACTTTGTATGGGCGGTACCCAACTCCGCCTCCGATACTATCAAGACTTTGGTGGAAATTGCACTTTATTCTAAGAGCAGCCCACGATAAATTTCGAAAGTCTCACTATTACAGTTGTGCAGTTATAGGAAGATTAATAATTAGTTCGTATTAAAAATTACTTTGTATAGGGGATACTGTTTTCCCAAATATTTAGAAAAAAATAAACGTATTTGAATTTCCCAGTCGTCAGTATGACAGTTCCGAAATTTCAAGGATCCCGGTTTTACCGTTTGGCTTCCTATAAGGAACATATACACAAGCAAAGAAACAAACAAACATACCAACACAGACTCATTTATATATATATATATATATATACAGCTATTTTTACATGCCATTAGGATGAATAATTTGTCAAGAGCACTCTTTTTTTCCTCCACATTGTGATGTATTTATTTAAATTTTTTGTGTATGCAAAATAATAAATTTTGCATAGATTTATTTAACACAAACTCTTTTTATACATACACATATCTTGTCGAAGTAGGAAGAACAGTGAGTGTATACAAAAAATAGCAAAAATAACAAAGTTAAATGTCTACAGCATAACAATAATGTAGCAAAGAATTATAAAGAATAAATTTTTGATAAATTATATGAATCTCGCTGTGACATAATGGTTGATTTTTTTAACAACGCTGGTTTTTGTGTTATTTGCTTACGCTAACTTTTTCTAATTTTTTTTTAAGAACAGAATCAAGGGAATTTTTTATATTTTTATAATGGCATCCAAACTTGCTTCTGCTTTCAAAAGTTTAAGCTCAAGGTCAAAGAACTCATAAGAAACGTTCTACGTGCTCTATGTTTAAACTTTGTATACACACGCTTATTTTCGTTTGCGTAGAAGCACGGGAAATGGAATGCTTTCTTGAACATATTTGTACCATTTTTTTTATTGATTGAGAAAGGTTAGCGATATTTTAAGAATATTAAACATTTTACATGACAAGCAATAATATGATGCATACGTTTTCAACAAACCAATTTATATTCTATCCCAGCAAAAAATGAACGCTGATGAACTCAACTCAAAGTATTTCTATTTCTCGTGAAACGTCAAAGAACTTAACACGTAGTTGTTATAGGACGGAAGTGATACGAAAAAATTAATGCACTTAAAAGGTTGTGTAGAACAATTGTTTTATATAAACAACAGCCGTAGAATATTAAACTCAATACCTGTAGTGATTGGTATGTAATGAAAATGGTAAGCCTTTGGAACAACTTCTGACTTTTTTGCTGGGATAAAACAAAGCTTATGTAATAAAATCGTAAATCATTTAAATCGAAGCATTTAATAATTTTATACAAAAAAAGACTGAATATTAGGCCTGTTCTGCACTCCGTGTCAAATAAAGATGTTCAGAATTACCAAAGCGTTATTGTTACAAATTAATATTTATAACAGCAATGGAATGAAAATTCCAAACATTTTCATTCCGCATAGAATAGACAACAGGCCTGATTGTTCAAAAGTAGTATTCGTGTCTGTCATAAGTTTCGCATCCGTCTGAAAGTGCATTTTTACCGAATGTTTGTTTTGGTGTCCTGATATTCACTTCCGAAATTTTTTTTCGTTTTACTTCCGAACGTATAAAAGCTAGTGACAGCAAATAGAATTAGTTTTTTACCCTTAAAAAAAACATTTAATAAAAAAAATTGTGTTTGGTATAAGTTTGATATCTTACAGAGCTGTAAAAACTTGCAATAAATTTTTATGGCAATCAAGATTTCAAGCTGAAATCATGTCAAGATTGCAATATTTTGTGATTGCATTCATTTGGAAATCATCTGTTTTTAATCATTGATTGCAATGAATTTGATTGCAATCAAATTTTGTTGAAATCATGTGATTTCAATCAATTTCCCTGAAATCACTACTATACTGTAAGTACAACAAAATAGTATAAAAACGTACCAAATAATTTGAAGAAAAACTTTTTTAAGTTTACTCAATTCATCTAGTCAAGACTTTGAAATAAGAGTGAAAATGGCTGAAAATAGAACTAAATGTTCGCCGTTTTCTCAACAAATTTTTAACTAAAAATTTTTTATTTTCAAAACAAATATACTTCAAAACTGACTGCTGTTAAAACTTTAAGTTAATTAAAGTATGCACGCTGCATCCAGCATTAAACGAAAATGGTGAATTTTTAACGAAATTCTAAACTAATCGCTTTAGCAAAAAAAGGCCATCAAGTTTTTCAAATTTCTCTACATAATATATTAAATATATTCTACATGATTAAACTGACATTTAATTATTACGTCGTCCGAAAATGTGGCTCGTCCGAAAATGTAGCTCGTCCGAAAATTTGGCCAGGAGAGCAGACCATCTAAAAATATTCAAGTTTTTACAAGCATTTTATTCACCTGCATGAAATCTGTATTAAACTTAATTTTTTTAATTTTTATTTCTTTACTATTTATTAAAAAAAAATAGCAGTTCCTTTGGTTTCAAAAAATTTTAACGGTAATTTTTTTATGAATTTTTAATTAAAACAAAGAAATATGTGAAGAAAATGCGATTATCCAATAGTTTTATGGCAAAAGGTTACGTATGAGTAATATGATAGTACCATCATATTACTCATACGCGCTACATTAAAAATGTTGGCTATCCGCATTTTCTTCACATATATATTTTTTAATTTAAATTCCTAAACAAATTACCGTTTCATATATCATTATTATATTATATTTACGAAATCGGAGGCTCTTAAGATCGGCTACTACTAACTATGGGGTTCTTAAAATCGACAAAACTAAAGCAGTACAACTTTAAGAAGTTTTCGTGGGCTCTTAAGATCAGCTATTATCCGAATTGCAATTATCGTTCGCACGATATGGTTAATTGCTCGTCTGTTGTGAACAAATCTTGCTGCTATATACATGTAAATTTATCAAATGGTTGAAGATTAAATCTGTCGCTATGTAGCTTAGCATGTACCCCTTTATCAGTAGGTTTTTAATTGTAGCGTACTTACGTGGTATTTTGTATTTGTTTTCTGAGAGCAAGAGCGTCCGTCCTTCTCTGCCAAGTGTGGCCATCCCCCAACTATATTTTCAGGCTTCTGTTAATTTAAATTTAAATATATACATATATATATTTTAATTAAACCTTTAATCTATTTTTCATATGATCAAAAAACCTTAACCGGATCATTTGTGTTTTCTGTAATACACTTACTTTATCACGAGTTTTTAATTTCAGTTATATATTTATTTTATTTTTTTATTTATCTTTTATATTTGCCAGTAAAAATAAATTTAGTCTTAAATCCTACCTACAAATTGCAACTCATTTATCTTTGAAGATTTTATGATATTATTGAACAACAAATTTCAAGGCAAAGTCATTTGTTATAAAAAAGTAAAGAAACACTTTTTACATGTAAGTGTACACAAAAGTGTGTATATGTATTACGAAAAACTACAAAGCAATTTCCAATAATATATCTTAACCAGATACATGATTGATTTCTTTTAATATGTCGAATGAACTATAAATAACAATTCAATGTGTTTGTAAATGACTAAACATATACATTCAAACACTAAACGTTTACACTTATATGTATACAACTGGTTACCCACACAAGTACATGCATATACATATGTATACTTAGATAACTTTTGCACTTACCCTGTAGGTCAAGTTTTCGAGACATCATGAATGCATGTTCAAAACAAGTATCTATCACCGACGCAGAATTGACTACAGCTCAAGCCAACTATTGGCGACATTTTCGAACAAAGTACAAAAAAGTCGTTGTATTTGTCTAAAAATTTATATGATATTAATACTATAAAAACGTGAAAGCAATTGTGAGCACATTTTTTCTTTGTCTTGTCTAGCAAAATCTAACGCTCTTAAAATTTTACAGTATATAAGAAAGATTTTCAGTTTCAGTTTTCACCCCCTTTAGCTCCGCCCCTGCTGAACCTGCAAACTTAAAGGCACAAGATTCTGAAAGCTTGACTCTTCCTTTATAATCTTATCAATTTTTGGATAAATCCGTGTAGTAGTATAGAAGTTCTACATTTATTACCACATTTTCTTAATTTACGCCACTGTGGAATGTTACACAGTGGGGTACAATTACAATATTTCAATCATCAATCAGCCATTTCTAATCGGATAGTTCTATTGTAGTAAAATTTCATGGACATAGCAGAGCACTATTTATGTTTTACATATCAGCTGTACACTTATTTCTTATAGTTAGTAAGTTATACTAATTTTAAAATTAAAATTGCCAAATTTTTTAAAACTTTGGTCTAGTATTTTCTAGATATCTGATCCAAATATCATCCGCTTTATAAAAATTTATTCCTCGTTATTTAAAGAACAAATTTCCAAAGAGTTTAAAAAAATCATGAAACTCTGCCGTCTGAGTTGGAAATTTAAAAATATTTTGAATTTTCGACAATTTTTACTAACAAAAAAAGCACCATCACTCTTTTATATATGTATAAAAAATCTTTTGGAACATATAGCATATGTATACTTATCTGAAAGGTATCTACAGAGACTTAAATCGACGTTAAAAAAAATACTTGAATTTCCTAATATACAGCCATGTCACAGAATACCATTCCCATCGGAAGTGGTTTCATTTCCGTAAGTTGCTTCTTCAGAAAACGAAAAACGAAAATTTTCTTCGTAATAAAACCACTTTTAAATTTCAAAGTGGAATTGACAAACACTTTTCTGCTAACTTCATTTGCAGTAAATACTAAAAAAACGTGCATACTTTTAGGAGCGTTAAATAAATATTTGGTCATGAGCTTTCCATGTTAATAAAAAGCTTAATATGAGCTTTGCATCTATAAACAACAGTAAACAAACGCCTCAAGGTATAAAAACTTTATCATTATAAAAACCAAATACAAAATAAACGGAATCTAAAGCACCAAAAATGTACTTTTTCGGAATGACAACTACGGAATCAAAACCAATCCGAATGGAGCACTTCCTAATACGACTTGTCTTAAATCCAAATTTTGAATTAGACCACATGTTTTAAAATCCCAAAGATAGAATTCCAAAATAATTGTCACTTCTGAAAACGCTTATGTGTACGAAGCTGTTTGGCATATTGTTAAATGGGCCTTGGATCACGAGTGGACGCTATGGGCAAAATCGTTTAAAATTGTATATTTTGGGTTTCCTTTAACTTTCTTATACACGACAATGTATACCACCTAAATGTGTTTTATAGGCGACAAATCATTGATTGTCTTGAAAACAACATCGATGAAAATGTCGTTCGAAACAACTGGGACTACAGGGTATTTTAACGAAAGTTTTTGAATTTATAGATACAGTTGTAGTCATTAGTGTTAACACATTATGAGAATTTAGCAACCACGTGAAATAGATATTGCTTTCTAACCAAGAGCAACAATCCAGAATACAAGTTGCGAGATATACACCGCACTGATTAATAACATTCAAAGGGGTTGAGAAACAAAAGGGTACAAGTGCCAAAATGAAAAAAAATTGAGTTAGATGCAGGAATCAACACTTATTGCTACTATCTATCACTCTACAAAAATGCAGACCTATATGATGACATCAAATATTTGTATTTATTATAAAGCCAAAATATTAAGTATGAAATACATAGAAACAAATTTTTTAAGCTAGCTTCTAAGTCCCTCATTTAATTTTTTAACATCAGGATATGTGGAAGTTTTTCTAATCCCACGTGATATATTTCACAAACTTCTATTTCTTCTTGAATAAATTAATTTAAAACAGTATACCAAAATTTCATAAGCCTACTCGTTATACATATATGACTGAGCATCCAAGTCTACGTTATATCTTTGGAATAGAAAAAATGTCCATTGCTTTCTCCTTTGAATGAATAATTGATATTTCTAACGTGACAACATCACAACAACACATAGAAACACAAGCCGCGAAGCGATTAAGATTGTCGGCGGAAAACACCCAGGGTCTATGGCGAAAATCGAGTCCACGACCTCTGGACTGACAGGCTAGCATCGCTACCAATCAGCCACATATCACCCTATCTCCTCTGAGTGTATCAAATAGTGACTTCGCTAAGGAACGATTTTCTCCTTTAGGTGTGTCGAATAGTGGTTTTGCTAAGTATTACGGTCCACAAGCTAGAGCTCTGAGCCGTAACAGGTATACATAGATTTGAATTTTTCACAAGAATTATGTAATAAAGGCCGCTGTAACAACAATTACTAAAAATGGAACCAATTAAGGGGCGCCAAAAAGCAAATAACGTAATTTTAATATTGAGCTGTATCTTGTGAAAAACAATTTGTAGACACTTGAAATCCTTTAGAGATAGTGTATTGTTATGAAGACTATAGCCGCAAGTAAGTAAAATAAAAGAGAGTTAAAAACTAAAGGGCACCCCAAAACAAGCAGTGTAATTTTCCCTCAGCCCTGTCATGTGAACCATAATAGGTACGGAGTAGAAATTTTCACAGGATATTTAAAAATTATATAAAGTTTAATGGTAAGGGGTATCCCAAACCAAGTATGAGAGGCGGACTCAAACTTTGCTGAATTTATTTTGTTAATGAGTATTTGAAAATCCTATAAAAATCACTTTATAAACAGAACTTCAATTATTTTTCACATTTTGTTTTGCTTTAATCTTTTCTAGCAAAAAAATGTCTTCGTACTTATTTATAGTTCTGTAAATGTATATGTATAGTATAATTTTTGCCTATTGAAGTGTGTGTCTTTTTACCACATACAAAATGAAGTGAAGTAAACGTGCTAAAAAAAGTGTATTTTCTTCAATATAATAAATCTAAAATGAATGAAATATTTATTTTTTATGACTTTAATGTGCTTTTGAACATTCTTTGACTTACATACATACATACATATGCAGATGACTAAATAAATAACTTATAACATATTTTTGAGGCGTTTTTTACTTAAATTTTTCTGTGACTATTTGCTTTAATAAAGAGTTTCACATTTTTTTATTGTCAGTATAAAAAGAATTTTATCTATACTCAATAAAATTCGATATATTCACCTAATTTTTTCGATGTTAAGGAAACTGAGCGCAAAGTTACAATTGTGCTATAAATACATGCATATTCCTTTATTGTCGAAAAAAAAATTATAAATAAACATTTGTGCATGTAAAATATAAACTTTTTATTTTTTTTAACACATACAGGTAAAATGTTGTTATGTGTCATGTCAGTTCTAAATGACATTTAAATATTTTTGTTTTTACAATGTTACGAACTTTTACATATTTTAGTATTAATGAATGTACAAACTCATGTATTAAATGTTTGGTTATTGATATAGAAAACATGGGAATATGTTGTAACCAAATTTGTTGATTACTTAAACAAAATCATATTAAACTTTTTTGCTGAATTCGTTCGGTAAAGGTTTGTACATATTTTGAAAATTTTTTAAAATAAAAATTGTTTATTCTTTTGAAGTAAATCTATAAAATCTAAAGCATTTTCGCAATGTTTTTGCCGGAGATATTTTCGAAATACAGAATAAAGTCAAAAACAAAAACCGAAATTTCACAATTCAATCGCAAATATTTTTGTAAATATGTATCAAGAATATAAAAATCGGATTATTAAACTAGCAGTTTTTGTTGATTTGAGGTAAAATATATCATTTACTCCCACTTTAAATATTTCATTTATATCAATATTATAAGAATTTGTTGACATCTCATTGAAATTCCCAGTAAAAAAGAAAAAAGTCATATGGCCCTATTGTCATGTTTGCTAATTTCCGAAATGGCCCTACAGATTTCAAACAAGTTACATCATTTGTGTGATTTGATCCAGTTTGAGTAGAATGTTACTTTTGGAACCTATGGATGGCACCGTTGTAGTTATATCATTTTTTAAAAGACATTACATTTTTGAGACGATATGTATTACGACAACGAAGAATCAGAAAAAACATACGTAATGAATAATTAATTGTTCGATACTTGAGAATTTACAATAAAACGTATAAGTTATATTTATTATTTTTAATGTTACTCATATGTCTTCTTGTAAATTTTAATTTTTTAGTATATGAGAGAGAGTGGTGAGAAGATAGGGAAGGCGTACACTGATTCATGTACATGCAACTCTCTTTTGTTTTCTTTTTCGTAATATTAAACAACAAGAAAAGCTACGTAAAAAAACAAAAGCTGCTCAACAAGAATTTCATTATATGGACACGAATGCAGCTTCAAAAGAAAATTTACGAAAGTTGCAGAAGCAAAAGTTGACTCGTCTGGACATAGACTTAATAATCAGCTATGTCACAAAATACCGTTCCGATCAGAAGTGGTTTCAATTCCGTAATTGCTCTTCATAAAACGAAAATTTTCTTGGTAATCAAACCAATTTAATTTTCAAATTGGAATTGGCAATGAGTTTTCTGCTAATAAACTTCATTTGCAGTAAATACTACAAAACGTGCATACTTTTAGGAGCGTCAAATAAGTATTTGACAAAAACCCAGTGGTAAATGATAGGAAGTACCTAAATAATAATCGATGATGTCAGGATGACGTTCTAAGCGAACAATCTAAATACTTAGATTGTAATCTACGTATAATCTAATATTTCATTTACTACTAATAGCTTCGATTATTTTGCATTGTGTATGTGAGAATTTCGATGTATTTCATTGGATTTGTCCCTTATCCAGTGGTAAATGAAACGAAGTACTTAGATAAAAATCAATGATGTCAGGATGACGTTCTAGGCGAGCATCTCAGTACTTAGATTGTAATGTACGTCTAATCTAATATGTCATTTATTACTAAGAGCTTCGATTATTTTGCATTTTGTATGTGAGTATTTCGTTCTACTTCATAGAACGAAATACTCACATATATGTTCAAAGTAAAAAATTGTGGCCTACTTTTGGGCTATATTTCAACGACAAGCTCGCTTACAATTCCACTTACAGGTACTGACATCGTAGATTACTTTTTAAGCGAGAGCGAACCGATTAAACAGCCTCTGACACGCAAAAAATAAGCCAAAGCGTCATCATTAGTTGCTACTAAATATTGCTTACATCAGCGATTACGTAATGGGTATTTTACCATTAGGAAGCTGTCCATGTTAATAAAAACATTAATGTGAGCTTGGTTTGCTTTTAAAAACGAGAGTAAAGAAACGACTTAAGGTATAAAAGCTTTATCATTGTAAAAACGAAATACAAAATAACCGGAATCTAAAGCATCTAAAATTAATTTTTCGGAATGACAACTACGCAATCAAAGCCAATCCGAACGGCTGAATATTTGTAAAAGTTAAGAGACCGCCAATTTTATTGATGACTGAGGTTGTCAAATGTTACACTCTGTAGCCTACCGTTCCTTAATAAGAGCTCAATTTTATTAAAGCTTAAATCATCCTTTATGATTTTTGCATACATTGTTTTATAGTCGGAGCGCAAGCTTCAAAGATGCAAATTTATTATTTCCGGTCGCTTGTAAACGGTTTCCACATTTTAAGTAGGTGGGTTGATACTATAAATTTGGGATCATCTATTTTCTTAGAGATAAGCATGCATAAAAACACATACATAGAAATTTATCATCAATGAGATAGAATTGGGCTGCCTAAGCAAAATTGAAACAGACTCGCGGTTGCTACGATTTTAAATGTTATATTACGATTGATAAAACTTTTCTTCATCCGATTGGCAAATAGATACAGTTTTTCTTATCATGGGAACTCGTAAAATTACAAAAAAAAACATCGAAAATATGTAAAATATGTACATAATGGAATCGATAAAAAAATAGAAAAGCGGATAAAAAACAAATTATGAAAAACAAGGCTTTGACTCTACCTTTAATATTTTGCTGTAGACAAAGATTTCCCATACTCGTACGTTCTGAATCATTACTTATGATTTAAGAAATTTACTTTTGCTTTAATAAAAGATTAGGATAGTACATTTCCTTGCTTAATCGCGATTAATCTATGATCGCGATTAATCGCATATTTTTTTAATCATAATCGAGATAATGGAATTCGTCGATTATTTGCAAATCCTATTTTAGAGTTTAGTGATTTCTGGCAGTCGGCTGATAACTATCAACTTCCATTGTTATTACTGACTATCAGGGGTGCCACAGGGAAAAATTTTTTTCGACCAAATTTTTCTTCAAAGCCGACCAAAATCGACCAGAAAATTGCATTTAAATATATAAATAAGATTTGTTTTGAAAATACTTTTGATACTACAAAAATAATCAAATTTCAAACGAAAGATTTCATTTTTTGTAAAAGTGGTCTAAATATTTGGCAAGCATAAGAGTCATAAGAGTGTTCTATGGACTGGAGAATTTTAACTTTTTTTATATTTTGAATTTTGCATATGGATATTTCTAGAAAAAATTCCGCTTTTTGTCATGTACGTCACAAAGCAGTTAAGCTTGATTTTGCTTAAGTTTACTTTACTGCTTTAGATATGTATTTGTGTAGAACGTAAGAAGCTCTAGATTTAGTAAAAGATAAGGGAAAATCGGATTACATGGCTCTGAAATACATGCTTAATTTCTTGGTGACGTTACGTGGCAAACAGTAAAATTTCTGTAGAAACTCCCATATAGAATTGCGACGTAATATTCAAAATTTAAATAATATTGAGAGATATATGAGATGCTGAAAAAAATATGTTCGTATAGGCGCTTAAAGCCAGGACCATAGAAGACATAGAAGCCTGACTGGTTGCAAATAGTTGTCAGAAACCAAAGTCAGTTGTCAAAAAAACATAAGTCTAAGAATGTATTGGTAGAACATTTTGTATTAGTATTGGTTTAAATAAAAATTTCCCCACAGCACCAAACCATACTTAGTTATACAAAAAGTATTTTACAAAATGTATATTTTTTAAACATGAATTTTTAGTTCTTATATACAATTAATTTTGCATTAATTAATGAAAATATGAATTATGAATCATTTTTAATACATTTGAATTGCTAAACATTTTTTTGCAATTTCGCTATTTGGTACTAAAAATATTTATCCCAAATAGTAACAAAAATGCAATACTGTTGAATGAAAAAAAGGGTTGAAAACTTTGATAAATTTCATCACACAAATGTCAACAAATTTAAAAAAATATTTTAAAATTACAGCAAGAAGAAACATAAAATTTATAAAAAAATAAATAAAAAAGTTAAATAAAATAAAAAAGTGTGTGTGTGTGCAAGAAAATACATTTTAGAGAATTTTCAAGTGCGAAAATTACTCTCTCTGATGTGTGTTGAGTTTTCTCTCTTAAGTTTGTTGAATACACAAGACCTATACGAGCAGAAAGTTGTCAATGTTTTACTGACAGGCCGAGAGTTGGCAATCTACGTGATTATCTATGGCCAGGACCTTCAAATATTTTTGGGTGTTATTTGTATTTTATTAATTTTACTAAGAATTCAAATTCGATTTATAATATTTAAAAATTTATTTTTGGACCAAAAAACGGTAAAAAGCGCAACAGACCGATCAAGCTACCAAATTATCTAACAAAAATATAAATCGACTAGTTTTGGTCTGATCAGACCAAAGTGGTAGACCTGCTGAGTATTAGATAATTGCTAGCAACTATCTTAGGCTGAGCTCAACCATCGCACCAACATTTAAAGTATAGCCAATTGGTTACACTGGTCTGCAGAAAAAATCGCCTTTAAATAAAAATGTGCGGAATATAAAAAGTTTAATACGCTAAATTCAAATCCGTTTTCAGTTTTTTATTATCACCTACAGACTTTTTTGGATATGACTATTATTTTCGCTAAGTATATCAATATATTTCACTTCTAGCTCGAGAACGTATTGTTCGATTTGAATAAGTAAGCCATCAATATATGTGGTATAAAATTGCGCTGAAGTTATTTATATATAACTTCATTATATTAAAAGAAAGTTATTTGCTGGTGTTTAAGCATTGCCTTAATGCATTTCATTGGTGCTTTGCCAAATCGTCAGTAGACTTCAAACACAATTTTGATTAGTTACAAAGCCTTTATCTTATGTACACACTTTCAAAAACCATTTGAGAATCTACAAATATGAAAATGATTCTCAAAAGTAAGCATAGTAGGCTTTGAAAATTATACAAAACCTAGCAAATGATTTGTATTCGATATGAATCCAAAGGTATGAATCTTAAAGGTTTAATTTCTTTATATTTCAAACTGTTTCGGGGCTACTGAGAAATCAGTGGCGAAAGAAGAAATTGTTTTGCAAAATTTAAATTTTTCTTTGTTTTAAATAATTCCTTTAAAAAAATAAAGCTGCAAAAATTTTATATCCTGAGAGCTTGGTGTAAATCCTGAAAATCGATGAACAACTGTTTATTTTATTCACAATTAAGAGCAGCTTTTTTGACTGCACGGAATTTTAAAATAAAGCTTGAAAGAAATGTATGATGCTAAGGAAATTGATTTCATTTGAAATATGACACCACTTCCTTTTTTATTCTAGATACATTTGTCATATCATTGAAGTACATTAAAGTTATAATCTAAAGTCTGCTTAATTTTTCAAACCCTTTTAACTTGTAGTGAACATTCCTATCACATATTGCTCAAATATGTATACATATTTTCTCCCAATCATTTCAGTATGAATAAGCTTTTTATGCATTTTTGTGGCGACATGTAAAATCCATTTATTTTTGACATTAAACACATAAATCTAAATTTGATATGTTGTCGTTTACATTTTTGTTTTTGTTCTGTTTTTGTAGACTTTTTATTTAATATATCATTTTGTGGGTGAAATACTTGCAAAAATTCTTCTGTTTTAAAGCAGAAACCTAAATCTCATATTGCATGATGAGAAATTATATTTGGTTTTCTTGTTTTAGTTTTAATATGTTATCATTGTCAGAGATGACATTGAGGTTTTTGACTTTAAACAATGGAAAAATAAAACAAGAGCCCTAAGAATTTGTTTAAGATCTTTTTTATTGCACGGCTGGAGATTATGTATTAGAGGAAGGTAAAATATATCATATAACCACACAGTTACGATGAGGGATGATGATAAAATCACAGCCATCAAAAAGATTAAGGTAAAACTGCAATTTTTTGTAATGTATTCTTTTTTTTATATTCTAACAAAATCTTTTATATGATTGTCATTTTGGGTGAAATTTTACATGCTAAGAAAATATGTAACTGTCAAGATAATTTTTGTAAATATTTTAATATAAATAAAATGTTTAGGTGTTTAGTATATATGTATATGGATAAGTATATAGTATAAACAAAACGTATGCTAATCTAAAATAAAAAGTCAGTGGCTTGCAGTCAAGAGTTGAATATCATCTACCTTTACACAACAAACATTCACACACTAGTACTTGTAATTATCAATCATAATTCATACTAGAATAGAGAAATAACAAGAAGCTTAACACATCACATAAAGAAAAAACTGAATATCAATAACTATCAAATGATATATAGCTCTAACAGTAACAGTATGAATTGATTAAAGGTAGATCATATTCAACTCTTGACTGCAAACCACCGACTTTGAATGAGTGGTCTAAGCGGTAGAAAACTCTGAAGAGATTAGCGGGAGCTATCGAAACATGTCAGTTCAACCCTCTGTGCAGTCAAAAATATTTTCTTTGTCTACATGCTTTACATTTATCTCTAAATAAAAATATAATTGAATTGAAAAATTTAAATTAAAACCGAACTCAAACCAAAATAATTAAATTTCTTTCACATAACAAAAAAATGAAATTTATAAGTTTTCTTTTCATCGCAAATGGGATATTGTGTAGCGAAGCACATGGGTGTTAGCTAGTTCATATATATAACTAACTTTAACAAAGTCTAATGAATAAGACTTTATATCTCTTAAGCAATTAATATGTGTTTACTGTATTTTTATGGAGCAAAAGTCTCCTAACAGATATGAATATAAACTAAATATATTATATGTCTACATGTATCTTATTTACTCAAAAAACGTCATAATTCAAATTATTCAATCTTTGAGTCAATTACAAAATAATCATCATATTGTTCTCATGTAAGAAAATTCATATAAATATCTAATTAACTTCTGAGAGAATATTATTTTATTTTTGCATTGAGTTGTAAGTAAATTAAAAACTTTAAATTCGTTTGGAGTAAAACTAGTTTTTGAGTTATGGCGTTTTTTGAGTAAATGAGAGCTATGACTGTATATACATACATATGCACAAATGCAACACCATTATAGAAAATCTACAAAAATTTTAACGCCACAGTACATGATTTTTACATAATCTGTCATAAAAAAAATTGAAAAGAGCATCATATTAAACCGCAAATAAGGGACTTCACATCGCGTAGTAAAATGTGAGTATAAAAACGTCTTAAAAAATAGCAAAAACTGCAACAAAAAACTAATGCTTATTGTTAAACAAAAAAATTGGTACTGAATTTCTGCCACACATAATATATCAAAGCATATAATTTGTCTATGTCACACAGTTGTGGCATGTTAAACCATCAACTCAGCTAAGCACTTTATGTAGAGTAAATTTTATATGTACACTTATAGCACCTCACAAAAATCCTTAATGTAAAAACGAAAATCTCAATATGAAATCCTCAGAATTAAAGGATGTGACAGAACTATGAGAAAAAAGTGTACATCATCAACATTATTTGAAAAATTCGCAATACAAAAGACCAACAGAAAATATAGCGAAACGAAAACAAAAGACTGAAATGAAAAATGTATAACACGGCATAAAACAAATCCTTAGCGGAAGTAGTGAGTGATAAAAATAACAAAATAAACTATAAATACCACTAACACCAATACGAAAGCAATGTCACTAACACAAGTCTAAGCCACTATCAGTGTGTACCACACGCTTAAACTAAAATGTAGTGAATACACACAACAACAACAAATATCGAAACAAAAACGAAACAAAATATGGAGGATTTGCCACTTATTCCACATGTGTGATCTTCTCTGCTTGATAAGAAAACAAAAAGAAGGAACTACAAATGAAAAAAAGTATAACAAAAATGACCTTGTTTGCAACAACTTCATCTCTTCAAGACAACTATCAACTTTGTACAGTGGGGTGAGGGAATGTTTGATATAAAACTTATCTTGAGAATGCAAAGATATTAACTTTTTTATATATAACGATTTTTTGCCGTAAGTTTATTTGTGAGTAATTGAAATAAAATTCATTTTATTTCAAAGATAGCTTTCGACCACATTAAGTTTAGCGCAATTTTTGGTATATAATTCCAGGTTGTCGTTGACTCCTTTTTCACAATTTTGTCCAGCGATAAGCCAATGTCTGCGCCAATAAACAATAGTAAAAACTGTATGTGATTGCAGAATCGGTTTACTATACCCCGTAATTTTTTCGTGTTGTGCAGTGTAATTAATCTGGCTTTTAATTGTTACCCGCCCCGCTCAAAAATGTGACCAGGAAGGCAGATTTCCTAAAAAAAGGAAGATTTTGAGACGCATTTTTTAACTGCATGAATACTGTACTAAACTATATATTTCAATTTTTATTTCTTTACTATTTATTACAAAAAATCTAGAAATTCTCTTATGTTTAAAAGATGTTAACGATATATTAACCGCGCAATTTCTTATGGATTTTTAAATCCAACAAAATTTCTGTAGTTTAACGAGTGTTTCAACAGGGTGGTTAAAATTTCACTATTCTTAAAACTTATCTCCTTCTCTATGATTTTTGCATACGTCATTTTATAATTGGATCTCAAGTTTCATAGATATAGATTTATTACCCTTGCATTATTTAAGGTACAATATGGAAACTACACTGAGAAAAATCCATGCAACATGTTCAAGAAAGCGATCGTGCATATTACGAAATATTTCGTAATTTAGCACTATGAAATTCCTTCGTAAAACATAGAAAATCTACGAAAATAATCAAAAAATAAAATTAAAAAAAAGTACGGCTCAACCGGGCACCAACTCCCAATATTTATAGTTCAAGGCAAGTACTCTACCCATTGAGCCACTTTCTATTTATAAAATATACCTGTCTCTTTTGTAAATCGAGTCGGCTTAAAAACGCTCGATTTTGAAAATATAAATTTTTGTAATTTTCTATTTTTTAAAGCTTAAAATATCATATCTGAAATTGACTTACTATATATGATTTAAGAACAGCAATGGGGACATCATTAATTTTTGAAAATTGAGAAATTTTTTCGGCTTCAGTTTGGAGGACATGGCCGATAATTTTAATTTATTATTTTTATCTAAAAAGTATTTTGCAACAAGAAAAAATGTTTAGGAAAGGTTTTCTGTACTTCGTAAATGCAAAAAATATTGCATAAATTTTTTCGTATATTCTACACAACAAAAAATGATCGCCAAAAAATTTTCAAACAAAGTTTGTCTAAAAATAAATATAATTTTCAGTAAATGTTCTTTACTGAATCAATGAATTTTTTTAGTTTGATTTTTATTTAGGACGTAAGCACCAAAAACCAACAAGAAAATCTGTATCGTAAAAAAGAACCCCAATGACGACATACACAAATATAACAACAACAACAATGATAGCAAAGGGAATGTGATTGTACCAAGTTTGTTAACTGAAGACTTTTGAGTGAATCAATACGTTAATGTTGTTGCGTCAATTTTCATTCAGTGAAATTTCATAAATGCTTAATGGATGATGATGATGACCCATACAAAATTTTTTTTTTGATATATTACAAAAAATCCAATAAATATTTTTGTTTGATTAAGTAAACTATTTTGTTTGATTAAGTAAACTATTTTGTTTAATATTTGTTAGTATTTTTAGACTAATTGTTTTATAAATTCAGACAAAAATATTGTTAGATATTTTTTTAGAAAATCCAGTAAGTAATTCTTTCTGTATGAATTAGTAAATTATTTTGTTTACAATTTGTAAATATTTTTAGACAAATTGGTTCATAGGTTTAAACAATTTGTTCACTGAAAAAACACGTTTTACTTTAAATAAAATTGTTGAAATAATTTTGTCTATATTTACAAATGTGCTTGTAGATCCGTCTCTAGACAAAATATTTACTATTTCATTCCTTTACAGAAAATGAAATTTAGTTTTTTCTCTGTACGAAAAAAGTAATTACGAAAGTTTTTTTTTCGTAAAATGTTGCATAGACTATTTTCAGTTTATGTAAAGCTTGAATGTGGGATGTCTCCTAGCTACTGGAGTTATTATTTAATTTGTGTCGTCGACGCTTAATTCCCATACAGGATTTTATACTATCCTCTGAGACTTTGCTGCTCATATGAAGGGTGCTTAAGGCTCTGAATATACTAAACGTCATAATCAAGGCTGCAGGAGCAGTCGTCCAAGTGAAAGTTGTTCGGTAGATATTGCTGTCGAAACTTTTCGAAAAAGTATTATTTTATAATTAATCCAAAATTATTATTAAATCGATCCTTTATTCCAAATTGATAATTTAGGATAAGGTTCATAACATTATGTTCAGAAAGATTTAGAAATGATCAATATTCTAAAGAACAAGGAAAAATCAACTTCAATCTAATTTGTCCACGTAGACAGCAGAAGAGAACAACGTTGTATTCGGAAGTCGCCTTGTTTTTACTGTCAGTGCTCATGTATATCTCTGCTTATCGCCACTTTTATATTCAATCCCTTTTTAGGGCTTAAACTTAAAACCGCATCGAATGCTGCAACTTTGTCTTAAATCGGTCAAGTTAAAAATAATTAATTTTTTTAATTATCCCAAGCATTGTGCTTGAAATCGTCTTAGGGGCAATAAATCGATTACAATGTCCATTAGATAAAAAAAAAACAATAGCGGTTACAATATGGAAAACTCTTCGGATTAGAGAAACCATATTCTAAGAATGAGCATACGATGTACGATGCCTTCCATAAACATATGAATCAAACGACAGGACGATGTAGAAAGCCCGTAAAAAGAAGTCAATACTTGATGTAAGATAGACGGAAATGTACATTGCTACTTTTTACATTTTGCTTTATTTTATACAATCATTTTTGTTAGATACTATTTCATTGGAATCTATCTCATTGGAACTTCTTTCAGTAGGTGTTATTTCATTCTGTAAATTTTCGGCTATCTTTCTTTTTTACGTCCTGATTATGTATAATAGCGGCTTCGCTACTTAAAGTTTTCTGCATGACCGCACTTCGGCCGACCTTAAGGACTTTCTCATCTAGGTACATTGAAAAATAGTCTTCGCTTTGTTAAGATTTTCTGATTAGGAGGCCTTCGAAAGGGTATATTATTTGTTCCGTATTGTTTTTTGTATTAATACACCCCCATTGGCAAAAGTAGTAAATTTTGACGCTTGTATTAACTTACTTTGTCTGTAATGCTAGGATGAAAATAAGCATACTGACTTTTTGAAATTCACAAAAAGTTCGTTATACGAACTGAAAACAAAAAATGTATGTGTGTGTGTGTATTTAGATTAATAAGGACATAGATAGATTGATGGACGGAAACAGCAAAATACACAACAAAGTAAACAGCAAAATTCAACAAATAAGCACAAGGTCTTAAATAAATTTACAGCTACAAACATGTTTTCGGCTACATATTTATTTACACACATCTTAAGATGTTTCTTTACAAATCCTTTTATTTCCCTGGCCTATCTTTCTCCCTCTCTTTTTCTCTCCCTCTCTCACTCTATTTCTCTGTTTTACGTCTTTAGAAGTCTAAAATAAATAAATACGGTATGCATAGTTTTTATATGTAAGATAGTCTGTGTGTTCATCGTTTTAACTTGATTGTATTTTTTTTTTGTATCAAGTTAAAGTAAGTGATGTTACGTGGTTTGTATATTGAAAATTGATTTTTTAAATTCTTATAATTTGCTTGATTTTCTTTAACTTTTAAGCAAAGATTAAAGTAAAAGAGTTTATTTGTTTGCTGTTCTTATCTCTAGCTAGAACATCTCATTATCCTTTAATAAAACGTAATTAAACAAATACATTTTGTAATAACTTTTGAAATTGTTTTATACTAAAATAAAATTAAACCCTTTTTAACAAAGGATTTAAGTATATTGGATCTTTTGCCCAAAATTATTTTAAAAATAGTTTCGACCTTCGTCGAGACTCAAGGTTTTTCTCTTTTAATATCTCAAAAATGTTTTTCAGAGAAGAAAATACTTGTTACTGACTAAGCAGAATATATATACTCAGCTTAGTCGTTATTCGATATACGAGAGATGAAACCCGTTGAACTTGGCCGGAGATGAGCACAGTCTACATATGCCTTTATTTCTCAATTATATTTTTATATATTTTTTAATTTGTATATAGTATGCACATAAAAATTATAATCTGCCTTCGGGCAGTCTTCAAGAAGGATTTTTCCCTCTGGGTTTATCGAAGAGCGACTTCGCTGAGTAAAGATTTTTGCATAGCCGCCCTTCGGCTGCGCTTAAGAAGTTTCTCGTCTCTGTATATGGAAAAACGGATTCGCTGAGTAAAGGTTTTTACATAGCTTGAGGCTTTACTCCTCCCAGTTTATCGAACAGCAGCTTCGGTGCGTAAGGTTTTCTACATAGTCTTACGAGTTTTCCCCCTCTTTGGGCTGACTTGGTTTCCTTCTCTTGTACGAATTATATAACTTGTATGAAAAATTACTGTACAAGTAGGTTTATACTATAAAACAACTTTATAAATTAAAACAAATATACTTATATTGATAGTGTTTTTTTTTACACTAACTCAGTCTTTCGTTTTTATAGCAGAAACTAGTAATCAATCAATAAAACTAAAACCAAATAGTACACTATCTACTATACCATCTATCCAACCAACCAACAAACTAACCAGCTAACAATGGTTTAACACACAACAATAGACTGTAATCAATAACTTCATACATAACGCATGAACTGTATAAATATCAAATTCTAAAATGTTCTGCTTTTTAAAATTTAAGTTTGGGTAAAAGGAGAAGAAAATCAAAAGGTTAAATTATATGTATATTAAAAGAGCCTTGGAATTTTTAACACAAAGCAAAAAAAATCCTTCGCTATAATATCCATTTGGTCCAAATGATTCATAAAGAAAGATATACCCAAATACGGACAAAATCTCTCAGAGATGACCAAAAAAACTCTTAAGTTCAAGTCCTAAGGTTATGTAAAAAAATTCACAAATACAATTGATAAATGAGACGTATATCTTCGAATAGTGTGGATCCTTGACTGTAATTTCCATTTGGTCGAAATGAGTTACAAGCAAAGATATACCAAAAAATGAGCAAAATCTCTCAGAGATGACAAAAAATTACTTTAAGTTAAATTTTCAAAGTTTTGTAAAGCAGTTCACAAATATTACTAAAAAATGGAACTTGTATCCTCGAATAATGTGAATCCTTCGCATTTAGTGTCCCAAATAACTAAAGAAACAACTTCAACAAAAATTAAAAAGCTTACCAAAATTTGTAAAATTACTTTTTTTTGTTATATTAATTGTTATGGGCTTTTTCGATATTTTGCTGTTTATTTTGTTTAGATAAAAGATAAAAGTCGGTAATGCAAAAGCTGTTGAAAACTTCACAAAGAAAATTTTTTAGAAGAAAATTTTTCATAATGTTATCGTGTTTTTTTTTTCAGTAGAAGAATTCAGTGAAATAGTAAATATTTTGTCTAGAAACGGACCTACAAATAAATTTGCAAATATAGATAAAAATATCACTACAATTTCATTGAAAAAATCTATAAAAAAAAACCTTGTCTAAAAATATTTACAAATTGTAAACCAAACGATTTACTAAATAAAACAAAAGGATTAACTGGATTATGTGGAAAATATCAAACAATCTTAATCAAACAAAAATATTTACTGGATTTTTTGTAATATATCAAAACAAATTTTTGTCTGGGTCATCGTCATCATCCATTCAGAATTTATTAAATTTCACTTTGTTAAATGTGTTATAATCTGAATGTTTATCTAAAGACTCTAAAAAAATTAATGAGAACTAACGAAACAACATTAACGAATTGATTCACTTAAAAATCTTCGGTAAACAAATTTGATACGATTCTCTTTGCTATCATTGTTGTTGTTGTTATTTGTGTGTATATCGTCATCGGTGTTGTTTTTTTACGACACAGAAAACGTCTATTTCTTGTTCTTTGGGTTCTAAATAAAAATCAAAGGAAAAATTCATTGATTCAGTAAAGAATATTTACTGAACATTAAATTTTATTTTTAGACAAACCTTTGTTTGAAAATTTTTTGATAATAATTTCTCTGTGAGGTCATCGCGCCGTATCAGTGTAATTGAATAAAATTTCAACCGTAAATCGCTACGTGAAGGGGTGGTTGAAGAGGCGTGTAATTTTCGGAGAATAATTTTTGCATCAAGCCTCAACTTTTTGAGCGTTAAAACAAAATTTTCAATTTAAGAATACTTTGCCCGATTTGAATATATATAAGCCAGCAAAAGATGGGAAACAAAATTACCTTTAAATCATCCCTATATAAGTTTTTATATTTCTAAATGTTTTGGAGTTATTCAGATATTAGAGAAGAAATTTATTTTTTTTCGTGCAAAATTAAACATAAATCAAAAAAAAAATTAAAAGAGCAATAATTTTATATTCTTAACATTTAACAGAAAGCTAGGTATTTCAGAAATAAAATAAGCCATAAATCATTAAAATCAATGGAAAAATATCGATTTTATTCAAAATTGAGTGAGGTAACTTAAGCGACTAAAATTTCGATTTTCATACAAAATTTAAAATTTTCTGATGTATGGAAATTTAGATTTCTATCAATTGACTTAATTATTAATGAAGTCGAAATTTTCCATTGATTTTAATGATTTATGGCTTATTTTGTTCCTAAATGGCACTATACATTGGTCGAAATCACATCCAGCATTATGGTAATGTTAGTGAAAAAATTTGTTTGTATGTGTGACACCGGCGATGCTGGATGGAAAATCTAAATGGTTTTGTTTTATCGTTAAGCACACGTACACGAATTTGACATCAAGCATTTTGATAGTTTCTAGCCCCCTTAATATACCTAGATTCCTGCTAAATGTAAAATGTTTGCCTATTATTTTTTATGAGTTTTTGAAAACGAAATAAATGTGTAATTTTACATGAAAAAAATCTTTTTCGCCGCTAATTTCTAAATAAATACAAAACAGTTGGAATTAAAAAAAGAGCTTATTAATGGGTGATTCGAAGCCAATTTTATTTGCATCTTCTGTGCCTGACAGAAAAAAAAATAAAAGCGCATTAAATTTTGAAAACATTTTGTAGACCAGTGTAATTTAACAATTTTCTAATTGCAGTGTTTTAAATGTGATTTTCTTGCATTTAGTTACATATGTTTTTGTTAACTTTTTTTGATAAGACATGCAAATATTAATATTAGAAAAAATTTGTATTACGGTGAACTTGAACCTAACTGAAATAATTCATTTTATTGTAGATACAAACAGTTCCAACATAGTGTTAGAAGTCAAGGCAATAGTAATACTAAATAAATAGTTATATATATTTTTTTAATTCGGCTTAGCTTTTTAGTTTCATGATATATTTTATTTTAGTTTTGCGGCTTTCATACATTCAACAATTTAGTTGGTATTTTTAAATCTATTTATAATTGGAAAAGTTTTATTGCCTCTTAAAAAGGAAACAAAAACTAAAAAACAAATGTAAAAGAGAAAATAAACAACTCTTCAAAATGACAAAATCTTGTTTATTATTGGATTTTTTTATCGTATGGATGAGTGATTGAGTGTTGGTGCATGTGTTTGTTCAATTTAAACTTTAACATGTTTTTAAGCTGTTTTAGTTCTAGTTCTGTTTTTTTGCTTTCTTTTTTAAAATAATTGTGGTTATTTTATATATGTATATATTAATTTGTAAAAACTACACTCATTTAGGTATTAAAGTTTCAACAACTAGATTTTAATTTTTTTACTACTCCTTTTTTATTAATGGCATATATTGTGGTCGGTTTATTTTTCGCTTTAACTTTTAGTAATTACTGTGACAGCCACCAGTTTTTATAACAGGAATTGTGTTGAATATATATAAATTAAAATGTAAAAGTGTTTAGAGATATTTTACTACATACTTTTACTTTTAAAAGGTTCTAAAATTTAGTAAACCCGCCAAAAAGTCTTAAATATATAATGTGTGCTTTTTATTAAAACAATTTTTTTATAAAACAACTTAGCTTTTAATGGGATAAAACTTTTTTTGTTACTTATTTATTATCCTTTTTTTATAACTTAAAGTCATTAGCAGTAATATGCTGTTGGCTTTAAAAGCAAGTACACTCAGAAAATAAAAAATAAAGTAAGTACCCAAAAAAAAATTAAGTAAAGAAATTCAATGATATAGTAAATATTTTGTCTAGAAACGGACCTACAAACAAACTTGTAAGTACAGAAAAAATACCTAAATTATTTCACTGCTAAAAAACAGTTTTTTCAGTAAACAAATTATGTAAATCTATAAAATAATTTCTAAGAAAATATTAACGAATTCTAAGCAAAATAATTTACTGAATCAAACAATAATATCTACTGGATTTTCTATAATATACCAAGCAATAGTTTTGTTGAATTTGTAAAAACTTTTGTCTAAAAATGATAAACAACGCAGTTTACTGAATCAAACAAAAAAAATATATACATGGATTTTGTGAATATATCAAACAAACTTTATCCAAACAAAAATAAATTTGGTACAAGGATGCACTAAGATTAAATAGAAGGGCACACAGTGCATCCCCTCTGCCTTACGAGGTTGCACTAACGTAAGCAAATGGAGAAATTTAACGCATACACGAGAAAGGTGGTCGGCTATTTATGTTTTTTTCATGTCTTTTAAGCCCGAAGTTTTTTTTCAACTCAAACTTTTTTATAGTGCATCCTCTCTCGCTACGTGGATACAACTATGGATGCGGGCGTTATTTTTACTTCGTAATTTGTTTTTTTATTCTTCCATTGAATTGTGTATGAAAATAAATGTACCTCGGTAGCTCAGTGGTTAGTGTTCTAGCCTACCATGCGGAGATCGTGGGATCGATTCATGATTCAATACGCGAGCAAAAAGTATTTAATAAAAGTAAATTGTAGTGTAATATAGTTTCCAATTGTGTTTGTACCACTTAATACATAAATAAATATAAAAACAACATAAAATAATTTTAAATAAAAAATTTATCCAAGTGTAGGTGAAATTGTGATATAAAGAGAAAAATTTTTTTTAATTATATACATATAAAAAAGAGATGAGGTTAATGCATCTAAGATGCGCAGAAAGAAGCTCATGCCTCCAGACCTACCAAGTGGGAGACCCCATACAAAAATCATGTAATACCGAAGCAGGTTGGTAAGGGAGAGTACCAAAATCTCTCTCTTAGAAACCTGCTTCCGGTAGACGGATATTTTTTCTGGGATGTCTGAGCCCATCATTACCATCCATTAAGCATGTATAAAATTTCACTTTGTTAAATGTATTCAACTCTGAATGTTTATCTAAAGACTCTAAGAAAATGAAGGAGAATTAACGCAACAACACTAACAAATTGATTCACTCAAAAATCTTCAGTAAACCAACCTGGTACAATAGCATTCCTTTTGCTATCATTGTTGTTGTTGTTATTCATGTGTATGTCGTCATCGGTGTTGTTTTTTACTACACACAAAACGGGCTTTTGTTGTTGGCTTTGTAGTTTGCGTCTTAAATAAAATTTAAACAAAAAATTCACTGATTCAGTAAAGAACATTCATTAAAAATTAAAATTGTTTTAAGCAATCTTATGTTTGAAAATGTGTTGGTGATATTGTGTTAGACTATTCGTCTCTTTATCGTGGGCTCGATTTTTAGCAATGGATCTATCTAGTCTGTTTCATTAAAATGCCTAAGCGCTTTGTGGTTCCTAAGTTATATTTTAAAGAAAATAAATAAATAAAATGCTCTTCTTTAATATCCCACACTCTACGGTAAAACCCTTGTGAGATTGTGGAGATTGTGTTTTTGCCCAGCAAAAACTTTGCTTACTGGTAGGCTAAAAAGTATACGTAACTATTTACAATTTGACTCGATATATACTTATTTTTGTTTGAGAAGTTCAAGAAAATAAGGTATTCCCCTTACAAATGTATTTACATTGTCACAGCAATTAACTAGTTATTATTTTACTTACAATTAACTAGTTATTATTTTACTTACATGAAGCTAAAAAGTAAGTAGTCAAATAAACAAAGTAAAATTTAAAAAAAATTTATACACACTATATTTTTTAATAATTTTTCTTTATTTTACTTAGCTGGGATGCAAACCAGTCAGGTATTGTTGACTTATAAGCTTAAGCGACAAAAATTAGTTTTCATATACAAACATATGCTGACTTAAAAAGTGGTTGTCTACTTATTTTATTAATACATAACAACAAATTATAATTATTTTTTGATAATGAGAAAAATACGTACTAATTTTATTAAAAACTAAGTAGTAGTTCTAATTTGAAGCATAGTAATAAGATAAATAAGTACCACTCATTTCCTTGTGACCCATTAAAGTACTACCGATTACAAAAATTACAAAAGTTATTGCTGGGTTAGATTTTATAAGTATTCCCATTCTGTAGAAACAGAGGAAATTCTTACATTCTCATGGAACTTAATTGAATTTGCGAACTTTGAATCACATGTGCTACACAGAGGAGTATCCGTTGTGAATTAATTAAAAAATTTAGAAAACAGTAAAAATTATTGTTTCACGTTAAAGAACGTAAAATTCTACATCACAAGGAAAAAAATATTTTTTGCTCTTTTTTCGCTATGCTGGTGCGTGTTTCCAAAACAACAGTTTTTTGGTGTTTTTCTTGTGCGTAGTAAAAATACAAATTTTTTTAGTTTTAAAAATAAAATTTCCTTATTTTTTTAACGGAAAAGTAAAAAAGTAATAACAGAACCATCAACATCAGGATAGTGAGATTATTTTGGCGATTTTAGTTTTTATGTTTAGTCTGTGCATACATTTTTTATGTTATTTACAAAAAAGATGAGAGTCTGTGAATTTGGGGAAATATGAAGGCTTGTAGTAGTGAGTTAAGCAAAGTTAATCAGAGTTACTTTTATTTCTGAAAAAATAAACATTCCAACAACTACTGGTGAAAAAAATCCTGTTCATATTTACTGCTTTCAAAAATAAATATGTTTATATATATTAACACACAGTGCAAAGGTCAATTATTCCAATAAAAAAAAACGATGAAAGAACAGAAGTTATGTATGAACGAATGAATTTGTAATAAAAATTTTGAAATGCTGAAGCGTATTATGCCTGCAGGAGATAATAAAATAGTTTTTAACGATAAAATGAAGAATTTTAGTTTACAAATTAGAGCCCGATTGACAGCATCTAACCGAAATGGGAACGTTTTCTTCGCAGCAATAAGACGTGGCACAGTGGGTTCAATTGGAAAAAGGTAATAAATCTGTATCTGTGAAACTTACGATCCGATTATAAAATGATGTATGTAATATCATAGAAGAGGAGGACATAACCTTTAACACACGTTGATCTACAGGGTGTCAAAGTTGACTACCTCAGGCATGAAAACTCTTGTCGGTCTCATAACTTTTACAAATATCATTCGATTTTACTAAATTTTAGCTTGATGTAAAGCTTATAAGAAGATGAAGGAAATAAAGTTTATTAATCGAGCTATGAAAAAGCTTAAAATAGTTGAACATGATAAAGAAAAAAACAGTAAATGAAATTCGAACCTTTACAAAAGTCATTAATAGGTGCGATTTGCCACCAGGAGGCGACACATCTGTCAATTGGGCTTACTAAAGAATTGGGATTTTAGCTAGGTGGTTGTTGCTTCCGTCGCTGGCAGTGTAGGTAAAAGGGCTCTGATGAGAAGTCTGTGGTGGTCTCGAAACATCTGATGTCAGTTCAACCTTCCGTACATCCAAATTTTTCGTTGAATGTTCAATATTTACATGCTTTAGAATTTCTTTCTTAAATAAAAAATAATTTAATCGAAATATTAAAATAAAAACGAACTTAAAACTTAAGCCAAACTAATTAAATAACTTTGGTTTATTAATTGACTTCAAAAAAAGGAGAAAACTCCGCAATTTATAGACCGATTTTGGATTTTTTTTCTTTATTTAAAGGATGCACTTCCAGACTGGTAATGTTGAAAAGTGGGCGTGGTCACGCTAATACAAATTAAATACACATGTCTTTTCATATACTTCTACTCAACCGATTCCTATGAAACCCTTCACGCACATTAAGCTTCTTTTTGAATACTATATCATAATTAAAAAGTGGGCAGTGCTACGCCCATGCAAAGTAAATATTCTTTATCGACAACCTCTAATAATCCGATTCGTATGCATAGACATTTAGTTATTGATACGATGGAATATTATGGTGAGAGAACTGGACAGCGCCACGTCCATGAAAAGTAAATATTCATTTAAGAAATATTTCATTAAGATATCTTAAGTTCTTTCAAAGATATTTGGCTCTAAATTTAGAAATTTTGGGTTTTGGCACCGACTTTGTTCTCTATTTCGTTAATGTCTCTGTCAATAGCAAAGCCAAAATTTAAAAATATATATATATATATTATGACTTTTAACACAATCATTGATAATATGCAGAAACACATTTCTAGTTATCTCAATTTATGTAGTCCTAAAAGAGAATCAAATTGAATACTATGAAATGAGAGTAAAAAATGGTTAAATTTTGGCAAAAATAGAGCTTATTTTCTCGACGTTTTTTACAAACATTTTTCAATACATGAAAATATTAGACTTTACAAATGACTATAATTGAAATTTTAAGTCGATTAAATCATGCAAGCTACAGCATTCGAGATCTTTTCATTAATTGAAAAAATTATATTTTTCGCGGATATCTCGAAAACTGTTCATAGGAAAACTAAATTAATTGCAATTTAGGGCTCAGCGATCTATAATTAGCTTACAAACCTCTTTTATTTTAATCTTAATTTTTATTGCAAACTACTTTAATTGAAGATTCTGTTAATTTATCGAACTTTTTCTGTAATTTTGTCTATAACTATTTATATAATAATTTTAGAACTTTGGGGTTAAGTAGTTTCAGTACACATGAAAGTGAACCGAACCATGTATATTTTTGATATTTACCTTTTTTAAGATAAATCGATTTTAATTTTGAAAATTCGGTTAATTTTTAAAATTTGTGTCTATACTTTGGAAATAACAATTTTACCACTTTGGGCCTAAGTAATTGATATAAACATGAAAATAAAAAAATTTTCCTTTTTTAAGAGATCGGAATTTTTGTTACGAAAATTCTGTTAAATTTTCTATTTTTTATCTATAACTTCGGATATAACAATTTTACTGCTTTAGGACTAAAAGGTCTATCTATGCAGATATAAAAGTGAAGAAAAACATGCGCATTTCTCAAAATTGCTAAATTGTATGACATTTTATTTAAAATTTTAATGTGATTCATGTAAATTTGAAGAGGTTCTTATTACCTTTCAAACGATATATTACTGACCTCTATAACTCACACATATCTTCAGATATTTGTAATTATGTAAGTAAAGTAATATATTCTGGATTTATTTTTTAAGTCTTTATGACGGTATATCTCCATAACTAGATGACTGAGAATCCTAAGATTTTACATCCTTGTTATTGTTATATTAAAACCGAGTTTCATGAAAATGGGAGAGGGTGAGGTCTATTTCGTCATTTTTCTTAGTTTATTTGAGGTGAATTAACTCTATTGCTGAATTAAACTATAATGTCGTAGTAATAACATATTCCCGAATAGAAATTTTCCCAATACTCATATTGGGGTCCGATTGGGAATTCATGTGGCACACCCAAAAGGGTTATCCCATTTGTGATTTGATGGGGAACTTGTTGGGACAGCCCATCTACAAATTAATTCCTTAACATAAGTTCTTCCCAAATGGGAAACTATTGGGTACTTGTTGGGAAAATCTAACACAGATCTTTAATCGTATAGTTTGCTCATCTTCAAAAGAGATGATTGCTACATACTTTTATCCCTTGGATAGCTTCAGCAATTTTAATTCAATATTAGAGTTTGATATTTTCCCGATTTGATCAAATTTTTGCAAGGTTTTGATATTTCCCCACAGGAAACCAATCGGGTCCCAAATACGTTTCTGCGTTACATCGGAATTGGGATCCCAGTTAGATCCCAAATGTGTTTGCATGAAAATTTCTAGTCGGGTTATTCTCTTGAAATTTCCTAAGCTTGTCTTGTCTTAAAGTAAAATATTAAAGTAACAATGCATTTCTAGTTCGGTTATTGTCTAAATATAGCATATATATATATAACTACAAGCACATGTTATTTTTATAACAACAAAAAAATGTTTAGCGCTGACACGTCTGCTTAAAGCTATATATCCGGTTTCTCTTTTATATTCACTTTAAAACTTTCAATTCACAATATTTTTTTATATATTATTTTTCTTTTTTCCAAATCATAAAAACTATATTAGAGCAAACACAAGCATGCCTGCTAGCCTCTTAACAACCATGCGCTACACTTATCGTTCGTTAAGTGACATGTCTTTTTAATTAACGCACACATAGAAGTTCTGCTTTTTTATAAACATAATGATACTAAAAGCAGTATTAATACATATATTTGAACTCATACGTTTGTGTTTATAAATTTTAAACAGAGTCACAGACTTTTAGTCTTAGCATTATGGTTTGCTTTTTAAATTAAATGAAAAACAGTGTTAAATTTTAATTTTGAAAATAAAATCCTATAATATTTAACAGTCTTGTCGCAATGTTTTTTTCTTTTTTTTTTGCACACACTTGATCACTTAGACATTTTTCAACATGTTAAAATGATTTGACAGAATATTTTTAGAAACTATTTCTTTGTATTTTCATGTCTATGCGGTCTAAGCTTTGCAAAGAAATGGCGCTAATAGGAATGGAAAAAATGTTCAAATAATTTAAGAAACAAGCTTTTATTTAAATGCGATAAAAAGAAAAAAAATGAACTTTTAGTTTAAAACTTTTACTATCAACTTGTAACGTCATTACATAATTTATATGATACAAAATCTTGTCATGAGATATAATTACTCGTATTCACTCTGCTTAAAAATATTGATACATAGATAAAATCAATCACATCAAGTTATTTAATTTGCTTGCGACAATCTTTTATATCATATAAATTGTGTAATGACGTTACAAGTTGATAGTAAGCGTTTTAAAATAAAAGTTTATTTTTTTTCTTTTTAGCGCTTGTTTCTTAAAAGGGTTTTTTTAATTTAATTTATTTTTTACTTTTTAGTTATTGCTGGACACGTTTCACAGTCTGTTCATCTCATTCATCATTCATTGTCGCAAGGTTGTTTGCCGGCTAATTTTAAACATTAAAAATAACTAGACCGCTATCTTGGAAGTTCCTCCATGTTGGATTTAGAATAACGTTACACAGCAAACTATGTTCTGGCATCCAAACTGAATATGTATACAAAATTTCAGCTCAATCGTTTGAAGATATCTGCTTCAAAATTGAGCTTCAATCTTTAGGAGTCCACCATATTTGATTTGGAGTGCCGTCAATTTATTTTTCGAATTATTCTTCGCAAGCTCTTTCATTTGATACCCATATTATAGGAGTGCATTAAAAATAACTAGTCCGCCATCTTGGGTGTGCCGGCATCTTGTGTGTACCGCCATCTTGGATTTTGAATGACATCACAGAGTTAACCACGCATTGTCATCCAAACTGGACGTGTATAAAAGCCTTTGGAGACGATCAAAAAACACGACAATCAGTGCATATGTGTGAGTGTCGTGTGGTTGTCGTTTAAAAGGAGACATACAAATAAATTCATCAATCACCATTTGTGTTTGTGACTTCGCAGCGTTCGTTTGCAAGCATATCGTCATAGGATAATGATTTCTTGCTATTCGCATTTTTTTATTTTAACAAAATTACACAAACATCTCATATTGCTTATTTTTTTAATATATGTATATGCTTTCAATTTCATGTTCCATAAAGATGATAAGCATTAGTATTGTTCAATTAAACGTAAAATACTTTTTTTTTGCTTGTCCGTAAATCTATCCATCGCTATAATCACAAAGCAACTGAGATTGTTTTTGTCAATCGCAATTGGAAACTCATCAAATTAATATATCAAAACTTTTTGATTTTCATCAATCAAAGCCGACAACGCGTATGTGTAGCCGAAAAAGCACGACTACACGCACACAGCTAGAGCATTGACATGTTTAGTTGATCGTCTCCAGAGGCTTAAAAAAATTTCAACTCAATCGGTTGAAGATATCTGCTTCAAAATTGAGTTGTAAGATTCCACCCGAACAAACATACATACATTGCAAGTTAATTAAAAGCTTTTAAAATATCCAAAGCTTTTAAATTTAACTCAAGGTTATAGAGAAAGAAAAGTTAATTGTTAAAGAAAATTGTTAAATCTGTAATCATATCATTATTTATCATATTGCCTTTAATTAGTACTTTTTGGCCAAAATTAACAAGCCACATCGTTTTTATTTATGATGTTTCTAAAAATATCTGTCCAATTCACCAGCTCCTTAATATCATTTATACATATGAATTATTTTCTTACCAGTAAACTGTTTTGTCTAGATTTTTATATCTTCTTATTAAAATTTATAAAACATTTCTTCATCCTTTCAGGAGCAAAAAGAACTATACTCTAATATTACGAAATATCTGAAAAAAATTTTATATAAAATGAACAAAAATTCAACAAAATAGTTCTTGCAAAGCATAGAAATATGAATGATACAAAAAAAAAAAAGAAACGGACATCGAATCCAAAACTAGAATCCAAAAAAAAAATAAAACAAAAATGATACAAATCGGTATATTAATACCGGAGGTCTGACTTAATAACTTCATCATTTTATTAAGTCGAAACTTACCGTATTAGGGATTCAAAAACTTTAAGTAGCATAAATCATCTTTATTTTACGTTATCTAATAAATAAACTTAATGAGTATTATTAAAGCTGTTTTTAAACTATTCCACAAGCTGTTTGACTTCTGCACAAAGCTCAGCCCTGATATAATGTGTTGTTATTACTTTTTCAAAAATTTCCCTAAATTCATTTAATCAAGAATATTTTTTCTACAGAAATCGACCGGCTTGTGAGATGGTATAAAACAGCTTTAAATAAATAGTTTAACTATACACCTGAAATCTGTAGAAAATGTTCGTTAAGTTGCTAAAGCGAGCAAGATTAGACAGCCCTTTAATACATAGAATTTAAAATAAATTATTAAATACTTTAAATAAAATATGCACATATATTCAACTGAAACTTATTTTAACGCTACACTAAGTTCTGCTGAAGGATAATTATAAGGAATGTATATACTTCATAGTTTTCTGTGGAAACCTCGTACATTATTTTCAAGGCTTCTTTCACTTCGACATTAAATAACTTTTTGTTGCAGATTGTGTTGTTTTAAACTTAAACTGTGCTTTACACATAGTTATACACATGCTCATATTAATGTAAATATACATAGATAGATGTATGAGGCAAAACATTTAAAACATTAATGAGCTCTTTATGTATCTCACTTGCCCTCTCTATCTTTTAAATACATAAATAGAAAAGATATGAAATTTGAAACTCTCTGCAGGAAATGTCGATAGTAAACTTGTACTGATTCACTATTGACTTTGTTACCAGTACTACTGACTATTTATTTATATACAAGGCAATGCTCTGTGCTATAGACATTTATCATGTGTTTGTCATTGAGATTCCACTAGTGACCTCAGAACTACTAACTAACTATTGACTAGATAGTTCTTATGGCACTACATTGAGACATTGACACCAGAGTTTGACTAGAGCACTTTAATGATTTTAGGAATTAAATCTGATTTTTGATGAAAATTTTTATTTTTGCGTGTAGTTACATGTATTTTCAACACAACAATAAAAAATTGTTTTGTAACTGTCAAAACTTCTGTTTTCATTTAAGGCAAAGTAAAAACACCAAACTTGTTGACAAAAGTAGTGACTTGGAGACACTTGTCCCCAGGATTCCTTCAGGGTTGTTATGTGTACGTGAATGTATGTATCTGTGTGACTATGTGGCCAGGGCTGCCAGTATTGGGGACTTGTCGCCAAACGTGGGAGTTTTTTAAGTGTTTTGAGGACAAAAAAATTTATTTTTGAACAGGGGACTTCTCTGGGGCTATCGACACTATTATGGGGATTTTTTCTGTTACTTTTAATTATTCAATACTACTCAATACTTTTCATTTGGGTACTCAATACTTACTCCACACTTTTATCGCTTAGAAAGTTTCATACTTTTAAACAGAGTTGTATTTTGGCCTCAATTCCTTTATTCAATTGAGTAATAAATATACTACCTAGAAAGTATCGAGTAACTACTTTTGAGTATTGAGTACCCGAAAAAAATAGCAAATACTCGGTACTCGGTACCCTCTACTCAATAATTTGCCAGCACTAGTCGACAATTCATGCTTTAAAAGATTATATCCTTAGAACTATAGACAATTCCAAACAGCGCAGGGTTCATTGTAACAGTACCCAGTAAAAAAATTGCTTCAAATAAAGCAGGGCTCAAATCGTCACATCCGTGATCGTATCGGCAATCGTACTAAAATGAATTACGTGACACGTCAATCGTATAAAATGTATGGGATTACAGTACGTTCACGTATGTCATAGTCCGAAAATGGCATTTTTACGTGACGAGTTGTACGTTCACGGATGTGACGATTTGAGCCCAGGTTTTTACTATGAGAAAATAAAAGTAGTGCTTACAAACCTGCTGATACAGCCTGATACAAAAAGCGCTTTTTGAAGCCCTGAATATCATCACCATTTTCAGCACTAAAACTGTAAGTATATGGAACTTTCTCGCTTTGTTTTTTTTTTATAGTTTCTTTCATATACATTCACTGCTCTGCAATAAGCTCTTGTAGTAATTATTATCTTAAAAGTATCCGGTCATAAAACACTTGTTTAAAAATTTTGAACATTTGGTGACAAATGTTTGGAAAGTACTTGTCCTATGACTTGAGAAAGTTGGAGTGGTACCAAAAGCAAGAGTTTAGTATGGTAATAAAAGACATATCGTGTAAATGGTCATATTTTAACAATTTTCAGGCTCGGGCTAGTATTGTAGTAAACGGAAGCATCTGGATCTAAGACGTATCACATCGTATCTAAATGATGTTAATTGTATCTCTCCAATGAGGCCACCATGTCACTCAGGAACCAGTCCCGTCCTTTTTTCTCCGATGATAACAATTTTATTCTTAATACATTTGGTACAAAATTTTCTTTAAGATCTGGGTCGAAAAAAAATGTATTTTTTTTTTTTTAATTTTTGTTTTGCCTTAGTGGAGCGACTTTAAATGGTAAATTTTGAACAAAAAACCAAAAAAAGTAAATTTTTTCAAATCTAAAGCTACATAACTCACTAAATTTGGAACCAATGACAAAGTATATATATTGACTAAAGAAGACAGACATATCTGTGAAGCAGTGTAAAATTTTTATAACTAAAATCAACAGTTTTCAAAATGTTTGGAAATAGCTATAAAAAAAACACTACAAAAATTTTTTCGCAAATATCTCGAAAACGCATAAATGAATGCCTTATTTGGCTTAAGTTCGTTATTTGAAATAATAACTTTCAACTTAAACATATTCATGATTTTTAAATTTATAATCGCGCTATTTCCCAAAATTAATATTTTACTCATTCAGTAGAATATTAATTGTTTATAAAAACACATTGACATTGATTACATTCAGTTCAAAGATAATTAAGCAAAAATATTTATATGAAATTTTATTCTCAGAACAAAATATGTTTAAACGTAAACGTTCATTTAATGTTGAATAAAAATTATATAATTAAAAAAAAAATACACTGGGGATTTTTTCGCATTAGTTGAGGAACAGTGACTAAAAAAAGTACCTGGCAACTCTATGTGGGACTAAATTTGATGTAAGGATAAAGTTTTACATATATGACGCTTTAAAAAGCCAAAAGGCTTTTGTATTGTTGTGTTTAATAAAAACTAAAGTAAAATATAAAAAAACCAAATGTTTAACATCCATTTTCTGTATTATTTTGTTTGCAATAGCTAATATGTGTATGGGTTGAAATGCTGAAATAATGAATATAGTTGTTAAAATTGTAGTGGCAAAAGAGAAAACTAAACACAGCATTTAATTACTTTACGTTGCAGTTGTGGCCGTATATTTCGTGGAAAAAATTCCTTTATTTCGTATTATATTCGCTCAATTTTCAAAAAATAATGGTTTGGAAGGATTAAAAGAAAAGTAAAACAATTTAGTTTCTTTTTTTAATTCATATAGATCAAAAAATATTCTATGGTATTTTTGGTTTTCTCTCATTATTTTCAAAATACTTATTTTTCAAATGAAAGTTTTTTATTATATTTGTAAATGAAACTATTTTTTTCTGTACTGAGTATGGGACATTCGGCATGAAGCGGATAGATAGAGATAAAATATTTCATGTTTTCGATTTTAGTAGTATATATTTTTAAAACATAGATTCTTGAGAAAATGTCGATTAAATTAATAGCTTTAATATAAAATTTATTTGAAACTAAAGCTATAGTCATGTTAATTTAAAAGGCTATATATAACGTTAATTTTTCATTGGTTCACTTTAATTTAATGTGATCAAAATTGATTTTACTGTTCAACAGGATTTTATAGATTCAATGTTGATCAATATTGTTTTTACGGTGAAAAATATTAAATCACCGGGACTTAAAATTAAATTAAAAATTATTCGTTCAAAATTAATAACAAATAACATTATTTTTAAATAAACTTTGTACTTTTGCAGAAATTTAACATGATTTCCAATCAACATTGCAATATGTTGATTTTACAATGGTATATCTTTTTCTATGTATATATTTCAAAAAAATATTTCAAGAAAAAAATCTTTGCGACAAGAATTTAAGCTCAGTCTAAGTAGCTTTAATCACAAATTCAAATTTTCTTAAGCTTATTTGCTCTTTATATTTTTTATGACTTTTATATATCATAAATTATTTATACGAATATACGTACATATAACATATAAATATGTATGAGGGTTTATTCATATTTAGTGTTTATAATGAAAAGCTTTACTTTACACTTTTCCCAAATGCATTGACAGAAAAATGAAGGAAATAAATTGCATAGTTTGGTCTATTCACACCAACACTACCCCCACCGCCATTCTTGTAAGTGTTTTAGGGTGTTCAGCTTACAAACTCTAAACAGTTTTAAACACAAATTTTCTATGCTCTAGATATTTATTTATGTTATGTCAGTATTTTCGAAAAACTGTTAACCTGGGATTGTTATTTAATAAACAGGTTCCCTCGCATTCCAAACGTCACTCGGTGGTTCCAATTGCTAAGAAAAGGATAATAAATCAGTATTGTTGAAACTTGCGAACCGACTACAAAACGATGTTTGTGAAAATCATAGAGTTCATAGAATCATAGCCGGAGCATACTCCGTGCGTATTTTAGTTTTCTTTTTTAGACACCAGCTGCTACAAAAATGGGGTGGATTGAATTCTGTTTCCGAATGGAATTGAAATATGTGACGTGGCCGATTAACTTATTTTAATGCATTTAAACTTGATGTTAAGTCTATAAATAGATAAACTAAAAACAGTTTACCTCATTAAGATATCTTTAATATTTTCAAAGATATTCGGCTTTTAATTTTAAAATTTTGTCCAGCATTGGACAAAATTGGTGAATTTTTCTACGAAGTGTTAAATTAATCGGTTAAGAAAAAAAAACTCCATCGAGTTCTTAAAATTACTCTACAAATTATATTGTTACTTTAATTTTGGGAGATCCATGGAAAAGTGATGCGAATACAATTGACTTCTATATTTGTGTACACAGCCTATCCTTTTCAATTGTCAACCTCACCCACTGTCCATAAAGGACTTGGTGTCTTCTGGTTTCACTAACGAGCCTCTGACGAATGCTCTTAAGCGGTATAACCTTCAAAACTGCACAGCGGAAACTCTGTTGCAAGCCCGTAAAGGAGGAGGTATGAAGTATCGGGGAACCCTGAAAGGCCTAAGAGCGTCTAAGGAACTAGGACTATTGCGAACACTGAATTCTCTGAAACTGTGGCTCCAAACTACAGCATGTTTGGGTGCTTAGATAGCAGCCCTATCAAAAAACTTGGAAATGAAGGTTAGCAAACGACGTTACTTGAAATAAAATTGCTACCGAATCGCTAACAAAATTTGGCGCCCTGTGCTCCAGTGCGATTTAAGGGAACATGTATATAATTTAATTTTTACCCGCCTGCTCAAAAATGTAGCCACAGCTGATTTTCATTTTACCACCATGGAAACGATTGCAATCGTTAAAGCGCGATCACTTGTCCCTTAACTACAAACTCTGCATTACAACGCAGCATGTTTAAATGTTACTATTCGATGGTGCACTCAAGTGTTCGTGTTTTAACGATTGCAGTCGTTAAAACACAAACAGTTGTCTGTTAACTAGAAGCTCTTGTTTGCAAATGACATGGGCCATGACTTATGTAATGCAGACATGGAAAAAATTTTGTAACTTGTCCATTTCAGCTAAAATGATCCACGTAGTCCAATAATACCTGCAGGATAATACATGAATGTATAGTATGTGTGCATGTATTAGTAACAGTTTTAAGCGTTTGCACATCTGCCAATAAATATCTTTAAAATGATATAAGTTTTGTCAAAATCTACTATATAATGAGAGCACACTGCAGCATAAAATAATCCTAGCCATATTTTCCTTAAATTTCAAGCTACAAAACAATTTTTAAATTCTAAGCATTCAATCTCTTTAAAAGCCGATTTTTAAAAATTTTTTAAAAAATCGTTAGCCCTAATATACTCGTATATAGAAACCAATGTTTAGGTGCAACTGTGTGTGAATGTAATTTAAAACCCATGTGGTGCATTCAATTCCAAGTCGCTGCCCAATACAGCAAAAACTGAAATACTTTCTTTCTTTTTGCTTTTTTTTCTTCTATATTGTGCTCTTGCTTGCACAAAGGACATCTTAGACAGTTAGCAGCAAGAAACCTACAGTTTTCTTTTTCTTCTACAAATCAAAAGTACAAGAAAAAGTATAAAGAATGTTTTTCTTCATATTTCTTTGAGAAAGAAAAAAGAAAATACAACAAAAGCTATATTGAAAAACATTGCTTTGTGTTTGTCATTGGCAAGAAGGACAAATCAGAAAAAGCCCTAAAGAAAACTCGCTACGATTAAACATTGAACATGATCCTTGGATATTTGAAAATAAATATCAAAACCAACATTTTTAGTTTAGTGTTCAAGGAAATAAAAGTTATGGAATAAATATATATTTTTCTGTTTTTTTTTACAAATCTCAAGTTAAGAATGCACGAATATTTAATACGGAAGTTGGTATTATGAGACTAATTTAAAGTTTTTACCTAACACTGACTGTACAAGAAAATCAAACAGCTGATTCTAGTAGAGGACACAAGAAGAAAATATGCGTGTATTGGCGTTTTGATAGATAGTTTCGCCCGGGATTCATTTTAGAGGGATCCAAAGTTACAAGAAAAATTTTTGCGTAACATTTTAACCTTCTAACCCACCACTGTATGAGTATTTTTGTACTTTTTTTCAACGCTGGATATTGTTTGATAACGATCTAGAATTTTGTGCAGCAGACATCAGCAATACATCGTTCTTTCGCTACTAATACCCACTCATGAAATTTTAAATACAAGTGAGTAGACAGACATCCCCTGCAGACAAAATCACTAGTGTGTGTTTAGAAATATACTAGTTGCTTTTTAACACAGACTAGTTGCCTATCTGTCCTTTTTTCATATATCGAAATATCGATTTTTACATTAGGTTGTCATAGGAGCACAACTAGCTCATTTGTATACACTCATATTCCAGTTGGAATACCAGTTGTTGTAAAGTAGTGCTCTTATTAGTTTTTTATTTTAAAAAACTTTGGTTCAACCGGGGTAGGAACACACATTCCTCATATTTCAAGGCAAGTACTCTACCCACTGAGCCACTTTCTACTTATTTTTTTTAAGAGCTAAAAATATCATGAATCTGCTGTTTCCGTGTGCAATATCTTGCAAATTTAATAAAAATGTTACTTATTTTCATAAACTAAATTATTGAACTATTTGTTGCCAAAACAAATAGCATAAGCTAGAGAATGATAAATCGATTTCGATTCCAATCCAAAATTGATTTCGTATTATATGAAATCAATTTTTTGCAATTATGCAAAACTGGAAATTTGCTATTGTTTAAAACTTCCCTTTTCAAGAAACCCAGCAAAAGCTACTGCTTCGGACGAAGCAGCTTTATAAGCGAGAGAAGCTAGTTTTGTTGTTTCTACTGCTTCGAAAAGCTATTCGAACATGCATGATCTACGTTCGCGATGTCCCACGTTGAAGCTCTAGTTTTTGATATAAAACAGCGCTTCTTTCGAAGCATCGAAAATGCTCTAAAATCATGTCTCACTTTATCATCGTTAAACTACAGACTAAGCAAATCGTGTTTTATTATAAATTTCTCTCTTCCATGAAAAAGGTGGGAAATGTAGAAAGAGAGCATACTTTAAATGGGTTTTGAGTTTTCAAATATGTTAGTGTTTATTTGAAACAATGCGCACGACAATTCTTTAGAACCTATTTTGTTGAAAGCTACAATGCTACTGAATATGATTTTGTTTATTTTGAAGTTCGTGTTGAAGAAATGTAAAATGCTGACTAACTTCGTAATTTAAGCGTTAGGAACACTGAGAGATCTGCGCTTCAAAAGATCGCATGTGGAAGGCATGAACGTTTTTTACTACTTCCAGAAACATGATATTTTTGGCTGGGAAGGGACAGAAAGGCCCATACAGCTAAGAGTTAGAGGGATAGGAATGTTTTACAGTGTGTAAACGCTTTGTTTCCTCTACCAGGATCAGTCGTTAATTTGAAAAAAAAAATTTTTTGTTATACAGAGTAGCTTTAAACACATTTCCGCAATAGCTTATGGACATTATATGCCCTCGCTTTAATGATTTATTGTAACCAAACATTATACTAAGAGGTTGTAGAGCCCTTATATTTTTATTTTATTTTTCTATATTTTAGCTCCTACAGTGTTCAAAAAGCGAAAGTAATAAAAAGTTTGGATTAAAGTTAATATTGTAAGAATAATATTTGCTTTTTGATACATTCAACAAAGTACACTTCAAAATAATATCTATATATTTAAATTTCATTTTATTGGTTTATTGTAATATATTACCCATAGAAAAATGAATTGAAAATCTTATTGAAATGCACTTGTGAAATTTTTTTTATTTTTACGTTTCAAGCAAAGCAAGGATATGGAATAAACGTTGTTACCTTAAATAAAATATATAAAAACTTTTGCTAAATCTTTATGAGAAAAAAACTTTGTAAAAATTAGAAACTCTTTTTCTTGGCAAAGTGATATTTAAATTGTTTATTGTTAAAGAATACAGAAAAAGTCAAACACTAACAGAATGGATTTTTTATGTCATCTGTTTTTGTTTCCTTAAGGTGGTTTTATACTATCTGTGTTTAACATCTGTCTTGTCAAATTTCCCACTGCAAAAGCTATTCATGTGGTGTGAACCTTTTGAAACATTGCCACCTGAAATTTACAGAACTAAAGTCAGGCGACAAAATGGCTTGTACTAATTTCAAGAAGCAAAATTTGTTATATCCCTGCGGAAAATTTGGTGACAAATGACCCAAAAGTACTCGTCCTCTGACTTGAGACAATGAGACTGGTACCAAAAATAAGGAGTAGTGAATGGTGAAAAAAGAAAAAGATATTGTGTAAATGGTCACATATTAACCATTTTCAGTCAACTTAGTTGGTACTCCGGCTAGTATTGTAGTAAACGGCACCTGGATCTAAGGCCTAATTGTATCCCTTCAATGAGACTGCCATGCAACTCAGTTCCGTAACTATATTCAGATATTAACTCCAGCTTAACTGGTATTTATTAGTTCCCCTGTGGTGGAGTGGGTTGTGTACTAGCCTGTCATGCCGGAGGATGTCGGTTCGAATCCTATCAAAGACACCACTTAAAATTAAAATACAATTTCTACTTGGACTTGTAACAAAAAAAAGAATTAATAAATAAATTAATCGATAATTACAGCTGAATTTTGGAATAATTTTATATTATTCTACACCGATTAGGACTGCATAAGATAGTTCAGAGACAAGTTACAAGGTGCATACAAAGTATCAATTAACCCCATCCTAGGCCATCCCCATGTAAAAGTGGCTGGTCCGCTTCATAGGAAGTGTTAGAACTCGGACTGATCCCTACCACCTGGGGACCGGTCACGTGACTTGTTTTGTGCTAGTTCCGTTTATCGTAGGGATGTTCCACAAAATCTGCTGTAATTCCGCCACTGTGCAGAGGAATTTTTTGTTTACTTAAAAGTTAATTTTACATAGGCTGAGAGTAATTAGTGTTGAGTTTATTATGAAATATACAAAAAAGTTTTTATCCTCTTTCTCAACTCGTAATCATAAACTACTGCAATAAATTGAGTTTAAAAATGTTTATGACATTTTTAACTTAAATAATAGCTTTAGCGTAGCTAAATTGCTAAGTAAGTAAACCAGAAGTCAGAACATATTTTAAACATACACTAATTCACATTGTCTTTTATGCATCATGCCATTTGCAAAATGATAAAGCATATTATTACATTTCTTTGCATATCTTTAGTTGGGAGGAACAATATACTGCACCATTTTATAAATGCTATTTTGCAAGACCATTTGCACAAAATTGTGAATAGGGCTAATGTTTATGGCAAAGTAAAGCTACAATACATTTTATTCAAAGTCTTGTCCATCGAAAGTTACGAGCTTCCTCATTATACTGGTAATTTATGGACTCCATCCAAAGCCATTACTCATCTTATTATGGCATAAGCGAATCAAAACACTTTTTGATGCCTGAATGAAACAAATACTATTCAGAAGAAGTAATGTCTTGTCTAAACGCTATTTACCAAATAGTTTTTAAGTAGCCGTGCAACAGAAGACCGATCGATCATTGGCATGATAAAATTATGGATTCGTGTCAGATCACATACTCTCGGCTTGTTTCGTTAAATTGTTTCTTTAAACCAGACATCATCACTAGGATGACCTTTGAATATTTTCAATAAGTGGCACAAAAAGGGGATTTTGAGGAAAAAAAGCGGCACGAAAAAGAGGATTCTACAAAAAAAGGGCAACTTTTTTAAAAAGGAAATAATTGAACCAAATTCTTGCATTTCATTTCTAGGGCATGTAATAGTTTCGGAATAAAATGAATAAATGTTGATGCTTTTTTTTCTCAAAAAAAAAGAGTTTTCAGTACCAACGAAGTACGCCACTTGCTAACGATCTTTTAAACACAACACATACGTATACATATATACATACGTGGTTATATCTATCTGAATCCAAGACATGTGACCAAATGTGAACCAGAGATAACCAAAAATTGCATTAAGTTCAATTTTCAAAGGTTTGTAAAAAGTTTCACAAATGCAAATGAAAAATGGTACTTAGATCCTCTAAGAGCAGTGATGCCAGAATTCATTCACCAAGAATGGCTAAATGTAAACAAAAAAAATGGCTAAAAACTAGCTAAAAAATGGCTAAGCGACATCGAATGCGAAAATCATGAGTACTAAGCAAAAAATAAGAAAGAAATTCATATATTATTTTTAAAACAAATCGGAAAGATTTTTTAAATTAAATAAATAAGACTGAAATGAAAAAGCTTAGAAGAGTTGAACATTCTAAGAAAAGACAGTTAGTGAAGTTCCGAACATTAAGAAAAAGTTAATTAATAGGTGCGACTCGCCACAAGATGGCGACAGTCTGTTAATTGAGCTTACTAAAATTAGTAGGATTTTCGCAACAGTGTTGTTGCCACTGCCAGTGGTAGTATAGGTAAAGGACTCTGACGAGTATACTTGCTAGTGACGAAACAGCTGTCAGTTTAAGCCTCCGTGCATCCAAAAAATTTTTCTTTGAATGTTCAATAGTCACATGCTTTAGAATTTCTTTCTTAAATAAAAAATAATTTGATCGAAAGATTAAATTAAAAATGAACTTAAGCCAAACTAATTAAATAACTTTGTATAAAAACCATACAATTCGACTAAAAATGCATAACTCAATTAAATAAAACCCTATCGATTGCCATTATTCCGCTCATCAAAGTATTTTCTTTTTATTAGCAAAATTTTTTTACAGCAATTTTTTAAAAATTTTTTGGAAATAACTTATGAATGCAAGTATTTTAGAAAGTGGCAGCCCTTGTTTCTGAATTATATTTTTGCCGCCTATCGATTGCCCTTAGCCATTATTGCGCTCACCGGTGATTTGTACATTTATAAACGAAAAAATTTTTTTGGTGATGTTTGCAAACTTTCAAAAGTTTGCTGTTTATAACTTCTGAATACAAGTATTTCAGAAAGCGACAACCACCTCTTCTGAATTGTATTTTCCCCTTATCGATTGCCATTAGCCATTATTGTGCTCACCAACGTTTTTTTCTTTTTACTAGCGAAAACTCTTTTCAGCGATTTTTGAAAATGTTTAAAAAGTTTGCTGGTTATGATTTCTGAATGCAAGTATTTCAGAAAGTATCAATCCACGTTTCCGAATTCTATTTGTACTTCCTATCGATTTCCATTATTGCGCTCACCAAAGATTTTTATTTTTATAAACGAAATAGTTTTCGGTGATTTTTAAGTTAAAGTTTGCGGGGTAAGAATGTAAAAAAGTTTACCATTTTACCAAAGTTTGTTTTTTTTTCACATGAGTGCGAAAACAATAACATATTCCTCTATTGTATATTTTTGTAGTAAATAAGTGTTCCTTTATTGTGAGTTTAAACTTTTTATGAAAAATCGGAAGAAAAAAAGTTTCACGTATGATAAAATTGCTATAAAAAAAATAGCTAGATTAAAGTAAAGGTGGCTAAAAAAATGGATAATGGGTATATTAACTTTTCTTATGGCTAAACGGGATGAAAAAGGGCTAAGTCTAGCCAGAAAATGGCTAAATTGGCATCACTGTCGAACAGTGTAGATGCTTGGTTACAACTTCCATTTGGTCCAAATGAGTGACAAAGAAAGATGCGCACAAATTTTACAAAAATCACTCAGAAATCATTGAAAATTTGATTTAAGTTTAGGGCCTAATTTTCTCAAACGCGTCACGAAAGTGAAATTTATATAGCAAACAATAACAAAATTACTCAATTTCTATAAATTTGTTTTTGTTTTTCATACAAATTCCTCACCGAATAAACACATAAAAAAATCAGGCTTTGCTTTGCCTTTCATTATTTTTAAAATTTGTATGAAAACAAAAACAAATTTATAAAATTTGAGTAATTTTGTTATTGCTTCCTATATAAATTTCACTTTCGTGACGTGTTTTAGGAAACTAGGCGCTTAATTTTCAGAGTTTTGTAAAAAAAGACTTACAAAATTTTTTAAATTTTCAGAGTAAAAAATTTCATATTTTCCCACTTAGAAGAAATACTTTATATAACATTTTTTCAACAATATCAATGTTTGTTCTTCAAATAAAAAATAAATAATTGTAATGATACGTTAAAATGTGGACCCGATATCTTGAAAATACTGGACCAAAGTTTTGAAAAATTGAGCAATTTTAATTTTCAAATGCATATACCGCACTAACTAAGATAAATAAGTGCTTTGCCAAACATGATTTTTTTTAGAATTATATGAATTTTATAAAGGGTATTAGAACACAAAACCTTTTGGAGTCGGGCCAGAAAAAATGAGAAGCACTGGAAAATTTTGCATGCCCGAAGTGCCCTACTTTGAGATTTCATAGCTGTTTTCCCGAACAATATTATTGATTGATATTCTAAAGTTAGATAAACAAATAGAGATAAATTCTATATCCGCGTGAAATTTTATACCGATCTGATTATCTGCTTACAAATGTCTAAAATATGTTGATTCTGTTCCACTGTGCAGTGTAACTAGCAATCGATAATTGCATTATTTTTTTTTTTTGGAGTGAAAAACCTCAGTTATTATACACTTGTAGAATTGAATATAAGTACATCTCAGACATTCAATTATATGTAATTGTCATTGAATTTTTTCAATTACAATTACATGTAATTGTAATTGAGATTTTCTTCATTACAATTACTTTTAAATGTAATCGTTGTTTTTTCGTTTTCAATTACAACAAAAAGTAATTGTCATTGAAAACTTTCAATTATTACAAAAATGTGTTAATTGCATTTGTAATCAATTACAAAATGTAATCATTAATGCCAAAGTCTGTATATCTGGGCTTCTTTGTAACCTAAAAATAAGCTAAAACACATCGGAGTTCCTTTCCTTCTCTGCTCTTATTTCAAAGTGTGACCAATATATATAAATGACTTTCCACTCACCCCTCGACATCAAGCATTTCCTTATGCAATCACAAACAGAACTTTTTAAACAATTTCAAACTTGTGTCATAAGCAATGCTAAAGAAACATTTTGGCAAGAATGAAAAAGAATAAATATAAATAATAGCAAAAAAAAATATATGAAAATAAATACTACATGCCTGAAATATATACAGAGGTATTTTAAAAGAAATCTCAAATAAACATCCATCTATATACAATATAAAAAAACATTTTAAAGAATAGCTCATATGTTGCATGCAAAACATTTTAATGGAACGACAAATATTATAAACATGCCTAAATAACAACAAACTTCTTTGAAATTTACAAAAAAAAAATGAACAAGGAAGTTTTCGAAAAAAAAGCAACACAAAAATGAGGCCAATTTAAATATACAGAAAAAGCATTGAATATAGAAACACATAAAGAGACTTGAGAGAATTGTGGTTACAAGTTTTGCATGTTGACCCAGAGTATGTCACTACTCCTAATGACATGCCAAGCAATTTAACCGTTACACATGAATTGTATAACAGGCAAACTTTTCTAAAACACACACACATCCAGTACATATACAAATAAAAGCAATGCATGACAGTACGAGAGTATGAATACTATTACAACAATGACTTTAAAATATCCTGATGAGCCTTTATAGTATAAGTTTGAAAGTACTTTTAACAAGAAGTGCAACTAAAGCACATATGGCTGCATGGTCTTAACTTATAGATTTTTATTATAATTTTTTTTTAAAGTATTTTTTCCATCACATTTCATCGTTTATGCTGAGCGACCATTGATGATGGAACAATTTGCCAGTGGCATAAAACTGTTATTTCTTTCATTTGTTTTTCTTTTTATGTTCTCTTCTGAACAACGCCGTATGTTGTAAAATTTTTTTTCTTTAGCCCAGTTTTAATCCTAACCCTACCATGAGTAATTTACATAATTATATATATGTAGGAGAGTGTATCGAAACAGAACCTGTAACAGGTCCCACCTCGACTCCCTTATGTGCCTCCGTAGTTTATTATTCATTCATTCACCATTGGGTTGACCTACCAATCACTGAGACACACACCAGCATAAGATTGCTAGTGATTTCTGGATCATCGACTTCCATTCTCATCAGGGAGCCCTTATTAGTTGCTAGCATGCGCCTTAAGCTGAGTCCTCCCATATCGTCCACAAATATCATTAGTTGGCCGGTGGTTCTTAGTCTAATACTAACTAAAGCTGGACACTCACATGCACTGTGAGCAATTGTCTCAGCTTCTTTCAAGGCATTATCTTCAAATGTCACGTGGTGCAATTATAATATTAGCGGGAAAATATCTAAAGCTTCCATGTCATGTAATTCAGTTTAATGCTCTCAAGAACCTTATTTTTGAGCACTATACGAGTCTGTCTATATGTTGTAGTCTCTCGGCTCCTTTCCAGGTTTATGGAATTCAAGAACTATAGAATCATAGCTCCAATCATACAATACCCCAATGCAATCAACCCTAGGTTTTGGTCCACAAAACGTCCAGCAGATCCCTTTTTTGCGAGCTTATCTGCCTCGTTTTCCGTCATATGGCTGTGTCCCTATACCATAAGTTTGGAATTGACTTTCGCTTGCAGCATGCATTTTATTACCGACTGATTATGCAGTGCAATGAGAACTCTCTTCCCCTCCACCTGACGCTCAATTAGGTGATCCAATGCATGCACCAGCCCAAGACATAGGGGGCCCAACTCATTTGAGTGAAAATTTGCTACTGCTCTTCCGTCCATAAGAGATGCATCAGTAAAAATGCTAACGTCACTATCCGTACACTCATTGTGTATGGCTGCAAATCATATGCAATGATTGATCGATGCAGTCTTTCGACTACCTCTCTTTTACCCATGCGTGCCAAAGGCATTTGAGTCTCTCTAACCTCTATGTATAAAATCCAGAATACTCGTATGTCCCATGCCAAGTGGCATCACTTTTCATACGCAGTGCTGATATTTCCGCTGTCTTCTTTATAAATAGGGTGGATTTTAATGCTCGCTAAGCCCAATACTATATGCTCACGCACAAACGTATGACCGAACTTGCTGCTCCATCTGACACTATGAATGGTATAAGTATTGGGGAATCAGAAGCTCTTGATGTTCGTGGTATGAAAATCCGGTGTGACGTTTGATGGACTAATCACTTTTTTCAAGTCTCAAAAGAAGCAATCAAGTGCCTAGATTTCTTAAGACGGTGTAAAAGATACTTCACTCCATCTGATCTCCTTAATATTTATACCACCTATATCCGACCGAAAATGGAATACAACTTTCATGTATGGGCCGGTGCTTCAAAGTCTATTTTGAAGTTACTCGAACGCGTACAGGAGAGGGTGAAAAAGCTCATCGGCGACAGTAGCATAAGCCAGCTCTATTGGCTCACTGTAGCATCGACACAATGTGGGCAATGGAAAATGTTCTGATGACTTCACGGAGCTTGTTTTTGAAACCCGCTCTTTTCTGCGAGCAAGGCGTTTTTCATTACAAACACATCCATTTGTGGCCGATACGCCAGTGAATCGCACTTCGCATTACAGAGAGAATACGTTCTTTGGCCTAACAGTTCGTATGTGGAATAAACTTCCTGCATAGGTTTTTCCAGTGACTTTCAACGATGGAAAGTTCAAATCAAATGTCCATAAACACTACTCCCTCTATTCTCTTTTCCATAACCAATTTTCGTGGTATTATAAAAATAAAATAAAGTCCAACGGCGGCAATCCGAATACAGCTTCCCTTGCTTGCGCCGGAGTGGTGGGTATTGTTCCAGACATATGTACATACCCATGCGTTTTCTCAAGTTTAATTTTTTTTAGACATGACTCCGTTGCAATAAAGGTGCATTTATCCGTTCAAACACTTAACCACAGCTCTCACACGCCAAGTGTTAGGAAAAACAAAATACTATCTCAAGTGCATACACACACACACACACGCACGCAGTCACGTTTATAAAGCTTAAGCCTAGAAAATAGAAAAACAAAACAAGCAAACTTTGAAGAATTACAAACTTTCTTCATTTACTATAACACAGCCTGCAGATGCAAAAGTTAAGGCAAATGTTTGCATTCTGCATGATACAATTTTATGCCAACTAGAACAACTTTAGCAGCGACTATAATGACAATTGAACAACAACGAAACTACTCATCCAGCCAAGCGAAAGAAACGATTGTTTACTTATTTTGAACATTAATCAGAAATGCATGAAATTGCTAAAGTTTTCGAGGGAATTGAGAATTTTCTTCATCAACTTATGGGTCGGTCAAAGCTCTAAATGTAACTATGGTTGTTACACAGCCATACACACAAAGGCTCATTTACTTACATTGCATGGCCATATGTATGGAGTACTTAAATAAAAGGACATCCAATAGATTTGATGCCAAAGGAACTAAGTCAGTTTTTTGTTTAGTCAAGCTTCACAAATACAAAGTACTTAAACGTTTTCTATACAGACACTGTATGGTTATTTAAATCTTGCACATATAAAGCATGTCATTACATAGATACACAGTGGCAAAATAATGGAGAAATAGTTATTGGACTTTAAAAATAATTTATTAAATCTATTGAGGATCATCGAAGAAAAATCACACTACCCTTGATCTGTTCCCATTCACCATATTTATAAGACATATTGGTCTTCTTATGGCTAATAAGTCAGTGAACGTTTAAACGCTAGTTTAGCTAAACTAAACAACAACTCAAGAAAAGTAAATCACATTTCCATGTGTTATGTCTAGTTTAAACAGTAATAATGTGGCAGCACCACGATATATATGAAAAATAACTCGATTTGTGGCGGGATATCGATAGTTTGTATTGAAAGTTTAAACTCCTAATCTTATGCGTTTAATATACGATTGTGTCTGATTCATAGATTTGCTGGCTTAAACATATTTTAAACCAAAAAAATATTTTAACTTGCACTGATTTATTAGCCCTTACAGTATTTTTCACTTTAAATAAAAATGTTTAGTAGTAAAATATTTTGCAAGGAGCACAAACAATATCGCCGAATAAGTTTAATTATATAAAGAAATATGTGTTTTTCAAATATATGCGATGGTATTGGAAACTCTCTTATAACAAACAGAATGAAAAAAACACACTAAAGCTTTTTGATGAGCTAAGCAAGACGGGATTAAGTAAGAAAACGATTCTCGTATGTAAAAAACGACTTCAAAAATATCTTACCTTAACCCTATTAATACAAAAACATTTTAAAACTATCATGGACTTCATATCATTTTTTTACACGCCCTTGTAGAGTAAGAGATAAGAATGAAACGTTATTTAATGTGTTTATCAATATGAATGGAATACTGATACTGACAACTTATAAACAAACATTTTTACAATTGTATATCGTTAACTTAACTAAAATACATCTATAACAACAAAGAAGAAAATTAAAATATTTCAAAAGCGATTTCTAAAAGATGAAACTAAAAAGCTCTATTAACAATAAAGACTATATATTCGGTGAAGTTTTAAAAGTAATGTATTTTTTGTGTTTCATGCAACGATATAGTGTAATGGAATACAAGCGTAACATTTACTGTTTCGTTTTAATACAACATCATGCATGCATGAATTGCTAACAAACACCAGATTTAATATGCAACACAAGAAACACTCAAAATATTCTGTACGTAAAATTAACTGAAATTGCTATATAAAATAAATGAAAATTAAATTTATGACCGGTCTACTTAATTTTCATTTAAATTTAACAAAAAATTCATTTAATTTTAAATGTTAAAAAACTAAGCCCGTAAAATATATTATTTTTCTATTATTTTGTTAATATTAACATATGAAAAAACAAGCAAATAAACGAGTAAAAATTAATGATTTTTTCTTTAATTTAATTAATCGCCGTCGCAAGAACTAATTAAAACGTGAGTAAAAATAAATGATGTTTTCTTGTTTCTGCTATTTTTACTACCAAATAATCAACCCAAAGGTTCGTAAAAATATTATGTTTGTTTAATTTTTCAAACTATAAAAAATCAACCTTGAGTTCCGTAGAAACAAGTAATTTTTTCCTTTATTTTTGAATGGGCTAACGCCATGTTGAGGGCATATTATTTCGTTTCTTTAATTATTAATTTTATATTTTTGCTCATTGTTTGTTATATTAATTTCAACTGGCACTCGAACTCAACTCCTTTAGGTTTGAAAACCAACGCACCAACCGCTCATCTAGAGCATAGTATGCAAGCCAGCAGCACGCAATTAGCATAAACTTGCCCTTAAACTCTTTCACTCTTTCACATTTTTATTAAATTTTAAATGTTAAAAAGTTTACTGACTTAAAACCGTACAAAACGAATGATTCTTTCTTTGTTTGGGTCAATTTAACTGTCACAATAACTAATCGCATCTTCCGTAAAAATTAAATGTGTTTCCCTTGTGTGTCTGATATTTTTACTGTTTAAGCTCCGTAAAAGTTAATGATTGACCTTTATTTAAAAATGTTCAAGGCTTATTATTACGTATCTTTAATTATTATTTTCATTAATTTTATATTTTTACTCACTTTTTGTTATTTTAATTTTCACTGAAAATCGAACAAACCTCCATCAGGTTTGAGATCCAACGCACGAACCACTCGTCTAAAGCATATTAAGTAAACCATCCGCACGAAGCTAACATAAATTTACTTATTTTTATGTATTTAACACGAAAATTTAAAAAAACACACGCAAGGTCTTGGCTGGAATTGAACATGTGACCTTTCGGTTAATAGCCTAACACACCATCCACTACACTACTGATTTTAAATGAATATTCATATATTTTATATTACAATTTTAGCTAATTTTAGAAATAGAATATGTTGAGTGTTTGTGTGAGTATGTGCTATTTTTATTCATGTACTTTTTCGGTTCTTATAACATAAACAACGGACAATATTGAAAGCAAGCGAAAATCCGTATTAATGTGTACCTAACTATTTTATTGAATGTTTTTATTGAATGTTTGATTTCTTAGAATCTTAAATGTTTATTCATTTAACCCGGTGGGACTGACGTGACTTCATTATCACAATTCCACTGACGTGGTAGTACACTAGACACTATTTCGACTGCTTATATTTTCCAAGTTCCGTTTGTAAGCCCACTGAAACTATTTTTGATTTTAGTTTAATGTAGTAGTTTCTTATTTATTGTAATTGTTTTTGTTAAAAACAAAACGACAAAGCTTATTAAAATCAGAATTATTGGCATGACATAAATTACCCTGAGAAAACTTACATCCATACAAAAAATAAAAAATCGTCATATCTTATTTTTTTGGTAAAAAGTTTAACATTAATTTTAGCTTATACCTAAGCTAGAATACTTCTTGAATAGAGTACGTCAAGTTACTGTAATAATATTGCAAGTGTGTCTTTGATCTTTGTGTGAGTGCTAGAATCAGTGAAAAATAAAATTGCTTCGACTTTTAAATGTTTATTCATATAAAAATTACTACACCGAATATTTCTTGAATAAAGTACATTCCGCTTCTGTTATAATAAATGTTAGGAGCATACTTATAACATAATCATCGGGCAATATTGATTGGAAGCAACTGAAAATCGATATTAATGTCTACTTGGTTTTTTGAATAAATGTTAGAATCAGTTAAAAGTAAAATTGCTTAGAATTTTAAATGTTTCTTCATTTAAAAATGACTGCACGGAATTTTTATTGAATAAAGTACATTCCGTTACTGTAATAAAATTGCGAGTGTACAAGTAGGTTGTTTAAAATACATAACATACAACTAAAAAATAAAAACATTACATTTTAGAAGAATATAATGACAAAAAAATGGCAAATAGTACTAGAAAATACTTTCTTTAAAAATAATAACTTTAATGAAAATTAAAAATGAATTTTTAGTCTAACTGTATGGCTTTAATCCAAAGATATTTAATTATCTTCGTCGAACTTAATATTTCAATTGAATTATTTTTATTTAGAAAGTACTTCTGAAGCATGTAACAATTGATAAGACAATGAAAATTTGGGCTGCACGGAAGGTTGAACTGAAATCATAATATTTGTCTTTTCGAGTGTTACATGCTTTAGAATTTCTTTCTAAATAAAACTAATTTAATTGAAAAAATTAATTGAACTTACTTAAGGCAAAATAACTAAATATCAGATAACCCAGAAATATACTCGTATAAATTCGAACAAACTAGTGAGCACATTTATAACTTAGAAATCTGATGGGTTGACATATTATCAGATACAGATGTTTGTGATTGGTTCATTACTACTTCCAATTCTGTTTTAAGTTCTTGAATTTATTCACACAAATACATATGTAGATGCTCTGTTAAATTGAGTTAGAAATTGTACGCAATGAATAGTTATGAAAATTTTGCACACATATTTATTCACATATACACCAACAATATATTCTTTCAAGGCAAATAAAGTTTAGAAGATAGTAAATCAATCAATATATGTATTTTATACAATTTATTATCTATTGGAATTAAAGTAATTGGAAGAAAAACACTACAAAGTGTAAACAAGAATAGTACTGATCTATGAATGCAAAGCAATTTTTTTCAAAACAACAACTTTAGAGTGGGCAAAGTTTTGTAATTTAAAAATAAACGCAACACTTTAAATTCGAAAAGAATGTTTTATAGAATATATAGAAAGAAACATATTTGAAATGAAACTTTATATACATCCCAACAAAAAAAAAATTAATTTTTTAATGGCTTACAAAGGAATGAGTGTTATTTATTTATATCATTATTTTGGTAGGTAAAAAATAAGTATGTAATATATTGGTGTCATTATCTGAAAGTAGTAGTTACTCCACCACTATCTAGTAATAAAATAAGCAAGAAAAATATTAAAGGAATTTTCAGGGATGTACTAACTGTTCTATTAATTTAGTACTTAATTTAGAAATACGTGATTCTGTCTTTCAAAGTCAATTGATTATATGATTATTATGATTTTTCATGTAATTGATGATATTCTAATTTCAGTAATTTGCTTGGCATAAATCTTTTATTACAGCTGACATTTTGCTGGAATATTCTCATCTACAAATACTCTCACTGGAAAGGGAATTTGCCATAAACATTTTTGTTTGTATTGCCATTCATATCTCAAGTCAGAGTAATGATGTATTATTATTTTCTTTGATATCAATGGAAATCAAATTATATTGTTCAACATTATTTGATAAAATGTCTAGTATGCTTTTAGTTAACTACGACTATGATTGATGATTTCAAAAGTTTATAATTTGTTTAATCCTGAATACATTCCATATTCATTGGATGACAAACAGAAACAAAAACAGGGCCTTTCTCGGCTGTTAGGGATATTATACATCATTAAACAATGTACATATATGATAGAAAACTGTTTTCAATTACAAAAATCCATATTAAGGGTGTCCCATAATTTACGCATGTGTTGAATTTTCAACAATTTGTGCGGTAAGGATGACAGCCCAAACACAGGAGAAACAGTCTAACAGCTGACAGTGTTTAGTGATGTAAATATATTTTACGATTTTCCAGTTCAAAAACAAAAATTTGTAAGAATTAACATATTTGGTAAAATAGTGTAAATTTCAAAACCGCGATATTTCGCTATTTTGATGCAATATACATATCGACCCCTTTACGCGAAACGATCGTAAGCGACACTTTGTAAAAAACAAATTTATTTGTTGAAATCAAAATTTTATGAGCATACATATAGTTATAAGGCGTCAAAATATTAAAATTATTGATAACTTTTGAAGTACAAACTCTAACATTTGATCGTAAGCGAAAGTTTATGAATATAAATCATATTTAAGTACAACAAAAACCCCTTCTCCTGAAAAATTTAATTTTTGTCGCTTACGATCAATTGGCGCTAAGGGGTTGATATGTATATTTTTAGTTGCAACTAGTGTTGTCAGTCGAATAAAAATTATTCGAATAACTTTATTTTTTATTTTTGCTCGAACGAACAAAATGTTTCCATTTAGAATAAAAAATTATTCAAACAGTTTTTGTCGAATATTCGATTAACTTTTTTAAGCTACTTTTTTTATTTAAAAAATGGCTTACATTTATGAATGTAAAATAGCGTTTTAAATTAATTATACCAGGTTCACATAGGGCAATTTTCGTTGCGCAACTTTTAATTCAGCTAAGAGAAAGGTTGAGAAATACTGTATTGCTTTCTCTATCTTTCTTCCAGCTGAATTGAAACTTGCACAAGAAAACTTGGTGTGTGTGAACCTAGACTTATTTCTTTAAGTTGTTAACAATATCATGTGTTAAGTTAGCAAATTACACCAAATTATAAATAGTTGTAAGTGGTTGTCCACATATTACGTAACGCCGTTAAAGACTTCGTTTTAAATGACAGCATCAGCTTACTGTGGAAGTATTTTGAGGAAGACAATTAGAAAAGAAAGAAGACAATTAGGAAAATTTATGAATGTTACGGATCAATAACTTCTCCGCTGTTGTTCCGTTGGCGTAACAAGTAGACAAATTGAAGATCCAAACATATCTGACAAAAATAATACGGGATCAATAGCAAAATATGTAAAGAAAAGTTATCTTGATTTAATCGAAGCAATAATATGTAGGAAGGAATTTGGCTAATATGGAATTTGGAATTTTATAGATAGATAGAATATATTGAAAATCGTGGCTTTAACGTGGTTATTCGAATAAATTTTTAATTCATTATGCGTTCGAATATTCGAATAAGACTTTAAATTTATTCGGCCGTTCCAACAAAAAAAAATTATGAAATTTTATTCGAACGATTACACTATAAAACAAGAAAAAAACTACGGCTGATTCTGGTGGAGGGAACCAAAAATAAAATATACGTGTGTTGGCGTTTTGAAATATCACATCGAAATTTTATTTTAGGGGGGTTAAAGTTTTCCTAACTTGCCCTCTTTGTGCAGGATATCGGTGCTAGTTTCATATACCTTCTAATTCCCCCACATAAAAGGGTGAGCGCGAGAATGAAATGCTCTCAATTGCCTTTACAACTACAATTTAGAGTTGGAAAAAAACCAAACTTTTGTAGTACGCAAGTAAAGAAAATAAAAAAGCATGATTATTTATGGAGCTCATGTTGTAACTTAGATATTATAAACTTCTTATTCGTATGATTAGAAGTTTAATATAATATCTTTAGTTTTCCTATGAGATTTTTGGACAAAGGTTCCCTGACGATTTGCATTAGCCCCAATGAAATGCGCATAGGAACTAGCTAATACCACTGAATAATCAATTTCAATATATTTTAATAAAACTTTAATATTTTACTTAAAAAGTTAAATATTAATTTGGGAAAAAGCACGTTACAAAATTGAAATTAATGTAATTTAATAATTCCCAAAAAAACCCTTTTAATTATGCTTTACAAAAATGTTGTCCATAAAATTTTACTAAAGACCTTTACAGACAACCAGGCTCCAGATTTCACTTGTACGCCAGAAATCATTGAAAGCTAAAACTGTGTTTAAGGGTTAATTTTATACTTATTCACAATTAGAACTCGGTACATGAAATCTTGTAAGCCTTACATTTAAGTTATAAGATGTGTACAGCACTTGTACGTGAAATACTACTAAAAACATTTTTGTAGAATATTTCAGACCGCTTAAAGAGAGATTTTTGCCCCTGATTCAAGAAAGGGATAAAAAACCCACGACACAAAGAGGTAGAGGATTGAAATGTTCCACAAAAATGTTTTTCATAATGTTTTAAATAAAAGAGCTGAGCACATCTTATACCTTAAACGTAAGCCCTACCAGATTTTCTATGCCGAGTACTAATTGTGAATAAGTATGAAATTAACCCTTAGACACAGTTAAAGTTTTTAATGATTTCTGGCGTACAAGTTGAGTCTAGAGTTTAGTTGTCTTTAAAGACCTATAATAGAATTTTATGTAGCATATTTCATCCCCGCCCTCCCCCATGTTAGGGATGTTTTTGACGATTTATTAAAAGAAAGCCAAAAATTACGCTTGTATATGGGGGAGTTAGAGGGTTATTGTGGATCACAAAAATTCGTAACTTAATATTTTCTATAAAGTTGCTGAACATACTCTACACCTCAGATGTAAAGAGCACATAGTTTTATATACAAATATGCTGCACGAATAGGCCAAATGGGGGAAACTTCCACTCCCCTGAAATAAAATTCCAATGTGATTTTTCAAAACGCCGACACACATATTTTATTTTTGTCTCCGCTACTATAATCGGTTGTCAGAACCCCATAATTAAAAAAAAAGTTCGAAATTGATGTATAGTGCTACAAAACCCGAATAATTGACAACACTAATTTCAGCTCATTCTTATTTTTGGTTGATCGAATTTTTTATCAAAATGTTCTTTATGGTTATAGATTTTTCTTTGAAAATGTTAATTTGTTTTGAATATTTTAGCTTAAATACAAATAGATATTTTAATTTGATAAAGCACAATACTAAAAGTGCAATAGCTTTGAAATTAAATGATTTAGCTAACTGCATCTGGTGCTTTACAAACTAAGCACCTAAATGTTAAAATTATTGTGTAAAACTTATATTAGCTATTTTTAATATCTTATATTTATTGGATTATTACGAATACTTTCATAGTTGCTACAAGTTTCAATTAATTAATTAGTAAATTATTTCATTTTCAATTAACGAATAACAAAATTAAACATATTAACCTTATATACACTTTTCTATTTAAAACGAATTAAGAGTCAAATGATAAACCACAGCAATGCATATTTGCGAGTATTAATCAAGAATGCAAATAATAGATATTAATTAAAATTTCTTAAAATCCAACAAGAAAATATTTACCGAGAAATTTATTAAATAAGTAGAATAGAAATGGTCTGTTATGACTATTAGAGTACTGTGTATTATATTGAATGAGCTACATATTGTTGGCAGGGTAGGGAAGTTAAATTTATTCTAATAATCATATTAAAGTTATTTATAGAAAAAAACTTCGTGAATACAATGAATCGATGGCGATGATTAAATTGTATAACTGTATGCAGTATTACATAGAAATACATAGAATTTGCCACAATTCCTTGCTCGGACTGTAATGTAAGACCATAGTTGTCAATGTTGTCAAATGCTGTCTAAATTTGAATTTAGCTAACCTAAGTTCTTTAAAAAAATCTTGCAGAAAGATATTTCTTTCATGTGTCGTATATTTAGTTTAATCACCACAAACAAATATAAGCTTAATTAAAATAATTATTTATTACATATTACTGTATTGTGATATTAATATTGCTTACCCTGCAAAAGACCATTGTAATTGTGAGCCATCAGCAAGTGCAAATACATATTTATGCATTATTACGTATATACTCGTAAGCTACTACTAAATTAATAAATTGTTCGTAAATAAATATGAACAGTATTAAGTGCATACATTGCACTTATGTCTTCTTACTAAGTTCATATTAATTTCAAGTAAAAGCTATTAAAGAACTCAATATATGAAACTATATTTGAATTAAATACAAATATATTAACTTTGCACTTATAAGTAAATATAATTTCATGAACTGAGTTTCTCCCATTTCTTAAGTTATTAAAATTGAAAATAGCCCATTTCCATTATTTGCCAACAATTTATTTTTGAAACTTACTAGTTCTGTTTTGAGTGTGTGAGCAAACAAGAAGACATGCACAGAAATCAACCTGAACATAAAGACAAACTATCAAACAAAACCAAAATAAAACCACACTACAAAGTAAATATTATAACATATTATCATTAAATATCCCACAGAATATAGCACATAATAAAAGTTATTTAATTTATCAAAAAAGAAGGTACAGTAAAACTCGTTTATAACGAACTTTGTGGTACCAGAAAAACTATTTATTTTTAAGAACAGTTCCGTGATAAGCGTGTTAGCGAAATTAGAAAATTTTTGTTTGATAGAAAAATACTCTTAGTGGCATGCTTCCGAGTCGAGGGCGGTGAAAAGAGAATACTTCACTTAACTAAAACAAAACTGTTAACAAAATACTCTCACTTTTTTTCCAAATCAAAAATATTTGCTTACAGTATTAAAATAAATGCAGTAAAGTGCGACTTTGGCTAGCACACGAAGGGTTCTGTACGAATACACATACTATATCCCTTTTCGGTTTATTTTTTTTATTTTGAAAAAAATTTTTTTCCGTTGTTTTGGCGATTTTTTGGTTTTGACGTTTTTTTCGCTTTTTGACGATATTTTTAGTTTTAGCTATTTATATCAGTTTTGGTGCTTTTTTCGGCTTTGAGGATTTTTTTCGGTTTTTGGTGATTTTTTAGATTTAGCAATTTTTTTGGTTTCTAGACTTTTTTTCTTGTTTTGGCGATTTTGTGCGATTTTTTCGGTTTTTTCGATTTTTTTTAGTTTAAGCGATTTTTTTTTGGCTTTTGCCCTTTTTTCGTTTTAGCGATTTTTTCGGTTTTTCTCGATTTCGTAATGTGGCGCTTTTTTTTTGTTTTGGCGCTTTTTTCGTTTTAGTGAATTTTTTCTCATTTTTGATGATTTTTTCGTTTTTTATGATATTTTTATTATTAGCAATTTTTTGGGGTTTAGTGTTTTTTTTCGTTTTAACGACTTTTTTTGGTTTTTTAAGTTTTTTTTTTTGTTTTTGGTGATATTTTTGGTTTTGGTGATTTTTTGCGTTTTAGCGATTTTTATTTTGGTATATTTTTTCTTTAATCGCTTTTTTTATTTTGGCGATTTTTCGTTTTCATATTTTTTTAGTTTTGGAATTTTTTTAGTTTTAGGGATTTTTCAAATTGCAAGAGTTTGCCTCTTACGGTTTCCAAGATACAGCAAATTGTCTAAATTACATAGTTAAAATTACATTAACTGACAGAACACCCTATAATTTTTATTGTTTTAAATATCAGTGTTATTTGCTGTAGTCTATTGTACAAACTACACCAATTAACACTAACTTTGAAAATATAAAGTGTCTATATATAATTGTCTGTATATAACATTAGTATTTCAACAGATTTCGTTGCTCGCTTTAGAACACCCTTTCATTTTTAATTGTCATATATTTTTTGTTGCAGCGATCAAAGTTTTACATATTCTGTGAAAATTTCAGGTCCATAGCTCTTACGGTTCCCGAGAAAACAGCCTGTGTCAGATGGACAGACGGACAGCGGAGATAAAACAATAGGGTTCCTGTACACTTTCGGTGTACGGAACCCTAAAAACGACCATAGGACACGTACCTTGAGTTTGGATGTACAACATGTCACTGAGTATTTGAATTATGTTAATTGACCGCCTCCAACGACAACGCCAAGTGGCAAGTCGCTTTCATATGAAGTTCTAGAGCTTGAACCGGTTTCAGGTCCTTGAAAACTAGTCGCGTGACTTTTCTTGTGATAGGTTCTCTTCCCTATAGAATATATATAAAATTGTATTAAAGATGAAAAAATGTATTAAATGGAATTTTTGGCACCAAAATAAGTTACTTCATTATAAATGAAGCGGTTATAACAGAATTTGCTACAACTCAATTGTATAGAAGTTACAACCAAAACGTGTTTTTTAATAAGACCTGCGACCCGTTTCTCTAAACTACAAGTTACAAATCTTCAAGTGTATTTCACACAAAACAACAATAAAATTTTTAAAAGTATTGTTGTTTGCTGTGTATTTTACTTGTAGATGAAAAATAAGTAGGCCGGTTTTTAATTCAGTTTTAATTTATTTTATATTACAGTTTCAGTTAATTTTTAGTACGGAATATTTTAAGTGCGGTAATACTCAGCGTTACTAGACGTTATATTGGTAACTTTCCAACACTATGAGGCGTTGCTAGTGCAAAGCTTTTTCACACTTCCATACTCGCCCTTTTGCTCAGAGAATCAGCATTTCTGTTGTGACTTTAGAAATAGTTGAAAACAGAGAATTTGCTGTAGCCGATTTCATTCAAATCGAGCTTTACTGTAATTTGTTGCTTGAAAATTTTTCATTGCTATCATTTTGAAGGACATATAAATGTTGATTTTAGTGTCATACGCTTATTGTGGTGTGATTTTCACGAATAACCCGGTACGCCCTCTTTTGCGAATTTTGTATTGTTTATGCTAAAGTACTCTATTTCAAACGCTCTTTATATTGGTCTACAAGTGTTCGGAATAAAATTAGCATACAATTAAATTTTTTTCTGAAAGACAACGTAACTTCTAAATTATTGATTTCATAACTATTGAAGAGTGCTAGCTGTAAAATGATTTCCAACTGAATTACTTTTTTACAAAGAAAATAAAAACACATCGTTGCTCTCCAAAACACATTTCTTAATTTCTGATAACTTCAGTAAACAAAGTGGTGCTGCAACTGTTTTTAAGGACAATTGTAAGTATATAAATTGAAAATCGCTTTTGTGCTACGTAATAAGAATGTAATGATAAAAAATTTAATAAACTGCTTCAAAAAAATTATATACATATAAATCTCTTTTTTAAACATCAATCACACCAGACAATCTTTTACATCCACCACGTCATCTTCAAAAAAAGGTATATTTAAATTATATTAAATCAAAGATTATGCAAAATACTTTTATATATTTGCATTAAAGAAATTGGATTTCTTTTAAAAAGCTTTTTAAATTCGTCTTTGTCAAAACAGCGACAACCAAATCACAATCTCTAACTATTTAGCATATGTTATGATAAAGTTGTAATTTTTTGTATATTGCCTTGGTTTCTTTATTTCAAAAAAGTTTTACCATTTTTAGGAATAAAAACAACTTATAGTCTTCTTGTTTTTTTGAGAAGAAAACCAAAGAAAAATTCCACGTACACGTGCAAGAGATTTTAAATGTATGCCAAAACATAGATGAAAAATATACTTTCTAACAACACGGTTACAGTAATAAATAAATAGTAATAAATACTAGTATAGCAAATGGACGACACAATCATATGTATTCTATATATAAATAATTTTTATTACATTTCTTAGAAAAGCACTACCCAAACGTTACAGACTACATATGTATTAAGAATTGTCTTATATAAAAAAAGGTAAAATACAAAAATGTACTAGTACAATTTATTGAACGCTCTTCTCTTTTAGGCTTACAACAACACGAAAGAAGAGAAAAAATTATTAATTGTTATTATCTTCGCAAAAGCAACAGCAAAATTTACAAACACACTTACATGTTTTGTTTGTTGTTTTTTTTTAAGGTAATACGTGCATGTGTTCTATGTGTACAGGTATTAGTAACATCTTTAAACGCCTATAGCTCCCAAAATACTGAACCGATTTTAACATAATAAAAATTTTACACATTTGTCAATAAATATCTTTAGTTTGATATTAGTTTTGTCAAAATCGGCCGTATAATGTGAGCATGAACTGCAGCACAAAAATTGGTGTAGCCTATTAATTATATAGAAGATGTTTGCTGGATGAAAATTGGAATCGAGATCTGTTTTAACAAATGCTGTTTGAACATATACTGTTTGAATAAACAGCCTTTCTTTGTTTGTAGCAAATATAAGATCCCTTCTTTCACAAACTTTCAAAAAGTCAAGCTAAGATTTTGTAGTGACTGTAGTTCACTGGGGTAAGCAAAGAACAGTAAAACTTTTAAAATTTATTTAATAATGTGAAAACTATTAAAAGACAGGTAAGGTCAGAATTAAAACAGTGGATAGTGCCACTGTGATAATTAAAATTTTTCGGCTTAAAAAAATATGGTATACAATATTTGTTTAAAAATAAAAATATAAATACAAAGAAAAAGTAATTAGAAGTGTTATAATTGACCAATTTCCTAACTTCATATACATGACTGATTCTCATTTCAAATGTTTTTTCCTGTCCGTTAAAACTATAGTAAAATATTTCGTAAAATAAATGCATAACTTTTAAGACGAAAATTTAATGATTTCATAGATTATAAATAAACACACATCAGTTGTTTTTTGTACGACTGTTAATTAAAGTGCTTAGGCCTCCATACAAAATAAAAAAGTTGAGCCAGTCACCCCCTAGGATCAAAGATTAGTTGAAAACAATTCCAGAAATATTTCTAAAAATTTTTTGCCACGCCCCTGGATACCTCCCTTTTAGTTTTTTGCACACAGCCTTGCCGTTTATGGTCCGATCATAGCATATTGTATATCGTTATTCATGGCTTGACTATGGCTTCATTTTTACATGTGTGTCCTTTTAATCCGATATCAATTTCTGGGCGCCACTTATGCTATCTCGGATCCATCCCCTCTTATATCAACTTTAAAACTTCGTATATCTGCTTTTTAGTATACCCACTTTTATGCCACGCCCCAATAGTAAACCCCTTTATTTATTTTGACATAAATATTGCATATAAGCCAGATCGATCAATATATAAAACAAAACAAATTTGCACCAGTCACCCCTTAGAATGAAAGCTGTATGAATAACGTTTCTAGAACTGTAAAAAAAATATTTTACCACGCTCCAAAGTATAGCAATTTGCTGGTTTTTTATATACGGCAAGCGATGTAATATGTGTAAGTAAAGGAAACATTAATTTAATTCATGGGGCTGACATAAAAGTGAGTATGTTAAAAGGTAGACAGGGCTTCCTTGCCATGTGCAAAACAGTGGTCATAAGAGGGGAAGGATTCAAGATGTCATAAGTGGTGCCCAGAATTTGATGTCGGATTAAAAACTCATTTTATTTTACCTGTAGTGAATTTCACTAACTTTTAACGCTTAAAATAAACGAAAAGCACAAGGAGGAATAGAGAAAAAAAAGATGAGTTTATGCTTGCACACGAACATATTTTCATTAATTTCTTTCATTTTGTGAAATAAAAGTTAATTTAATTGTTTAAATAATATAAATATTGTTATTTATATATAAAAGATTTCATATGTGTGTATATTGTTGTCGAATAATTATTTGAGTTATGCCAAAAGACGACGTGCTTTAACTGAACAGCTTATTGTTTTCTATTCAATAAAACCTCAAAAATTATTGCCGTTTAGTTAACGCAGCTAGTAGTGCTTAAAAGTTTAACGAATAGTAAAAGCAATAATTTTGGTGTTAGCTTCTTGATACGCCTTGTTTAGCGTTAAAATAAGTTTGTGAATTGCACTACTGGTTTGATGTATTATGTATTTGAAAAAGAAAGGGGGCTTACCTTTACGGCGTGGCATAAAAGTGAGAATATTAAAAGATAGACATACATACTAAGTTTCAGGAGAGCTTTCTTGCCACGTGCAAAAAATTTTGCACTTGGGGGAAGGATTCGAGATGTCACGTGTGGCGTCCTGGATTTGACGTCGGATCTAAAATGTACCAAAGCAAATATGTAGCCATAGCCAAGCAATGAACAACGATATGCATTATGCTATGATCGGACTACAAATGGCGACGCAGCTTACAAAAAACTAAAAGGGCGGTATCCAGGTGCGTGACAAAAAATAAAAATAATGTTTTTGGAATTGTTTTCAATTAATCTTTAAAAGTAGGGGGTGACCAGATCAAGTGTTTTATGTGTTGAAAACGAAGCACGAAAATACTGTTTCGTACAAAATGGACTGTCCATAATGCATGCTGTTGATTTTCCACATTAAATGCTAGGAATTTTTCCAAAAATGTGATTACACTTATAACGGGCTTAGAAATTTTTAATTTCTTCTCTGAATTCGCACATGAAATTTTTCTTAGTAATTTTTGTTGTCCGCAGTTTTGTGTTTTGGTCGTTACGCTTTTTTAGTATTCTTAATTATTAAAATTGCATTAACAACATACACTAAAATAACAGTGTAAAATTGTACTTCTTTACTATTTAAAAAATTTGTAAACTGTGTTATATAGTATTATATTGCATTCAATCATGGTTTGTATCGAAAAAAAATGTATTGAGTGTTATCCATATTTTTTTTTAGTTTCACTGAAATTTTTTAGTGAATAACTAAAGGGTTTATGTTAAAATACTTCGAATATTATACATCTCAATTTGATTGAATTCAAAATATAGTGTATGTTCTGAAAAACATAATGAATTCGTATAAAAATGTATTAAGCGTTATGTAAAAAATTTTTATATATAATATATCTAAAAATTTTAGGGCGCTGAAGGCTAGAAACAATATAAAGAACATTATATGTTTAAAAATTTTGAGATTTTCTTTGAAAAGTTTTGCTTTCACCGCACTATGGGTTTTTATATTTTCGAAGAATGTATTAAGTAGGTCGTATTTTGCTACGAATAATTTTTTGAAATTGACATAACCTTTAACATTGTTGGTCGATTTTATTTAAAAAAAGTCTTATTTTAAAGAAGAATAACCCGAATTTCGGCTGATGTATAAATGTCTGTAAAGAATTATTTTAAAAGATACAAATTGGTTATTTTTCCATGTGAACCAAAGTCAAAAGTGAAATAGTGTCCTGCGATTATTATAATTTTTTGTTTTTAGGGAGAAGCAAGCAATATACTAATTTTTTGTGATGTATTTTTTCCCCAAAAATCATTCCCAGAACAACCGCGAAACCAAATGCAACGCTCAATACACAAAAATTTTAAATCGAAAAATATAATTTTATTTCAGGATTTATTGAATGAGGCGAAAATTATAATTTCTCATATTTTATTTATTTACATTGGTAAACAAAATAAACACAAAATGTACGCGTACAATGACAATCACCCACATACATATAATTACACATTTAAATTTATTATATATCCTGTATTTTATGAAAAATAAGCTGTTTACACTACTAATGTTTTTTTTTTTTTTTTAAATTGTACATTTTGGTTTTTTTCCTTTAAAAAAAGTTTGGTTTACGTGGCTGCCTGTTACGCACAAGTATTCCAGTAGAATCAATAAGATTCCGTTTTGACATTAAAAAAAAGTTAAAACACTCTCCTTGGACAGTAATTTATTTTGAGATTTTGAAAGGTCTCAATATTTATGCTAAGTTATAAAGAAACAATCCATAGAACAAACTTAAAAAATAAACTTTTTGAAAATTTTCATCTTAAATTTTTGTTATTGTTTCTCTTTTTGTTGTGTTTTTTTTTTTCATTCCAAATGAAGCTGCATAAACACAAGTTTGTAATTTTGTGCAGATGTTATTGTTATTTTTGTTGACTGTTCTGATGGACTTTCTACATAAATGTGTCCATATACAGACATCTTTACATATATTAGGGCAGCACTTTTTGAAATCAAAAACAATATTTTATGGCTTAACAATTTGAAAATAGTTCAGAAACAATTTTAAATCAAAAATTAATTGGCTTTGAGTTGTATTTTCGATCAATCTAGACTACCCAGCAAGGAAACAAGTTTTTGAATGCAGTAAAAGAATTGCATACTTCCAATGCGCTCTCTTGAAGCAAAGCAAAAAGAAGTCAGGGACTGCCCGAGTTCATAGTGTTTCAATTCCGATTATCAGCCATGTTACAGATTCTGAAAAAGTACATTTTGGTGCTTTAGATTCCGTTTATTTTGTATTTCGTTTTTACAATGATAAAGTTTTTATACCTTGAGGCGTTAGTTTACTCTTGCTTTTAGATGCAAAGCTCAAATTAAGCTTTTTATTAACTAGACCAAATATTTATTTGACGCTCCTAAAAGTGTGCACGTTTTTTAATATTTACTGCAAATGAAGTCTGAAGAAAAGTGTTTTTCAACTCCACTTTGAAATTTAAAAGTGGTTTGATTACGAAGAAAATTTTCGTTTTTCGTTTTCTGAAGAAGCATCTTACGGAATTGAAACCACTTCCGATCGGAATGGTATTCTGTGACCTGGCTGTATGTTCGGCTATTTACATTTAATCATCAGAAGAAGATCAACAAAGAATATCCTACTACATATTGTATTTTCTCTATATCAAAGTGGGCTACACTAATACACAGATTTACTTACTAGAGTGAATATTTCGCTCCCTAAAATGATGTAGCTCTAAGCTACAGAATACGTTGTTTGCATAAATAAAAAGATTAAATACATAAAAAAAGATTACGAGTATTAAGCAAAATGCTTTTTCTTTAGTTTGAAAATATGCTTTTTAGGATTTTTACATTTCTAGCCACGATATATTGTACAGCACTGTTCATTCAATATATAATTTTTTATATTTTTTTTAATTCAGATAAATTCAGTTTTTACACAAATACAAAGCCAAAAGTAATAAGTTAGATTGTACATTTGTAGTACTTGGGAATATAAATAACAATATTTTGATTAACAACACAGAAAAAACTATCATCAAAAGAGTTTCAAGCAAAAATTTTTCTAAAATCAAATTTTGTTTTAAGTAAATGTTCTTTACTGAATCAGTAAATTTTTTGTTTGATTAAGTAAACTACTTTGTTTAGAAATTTTAAGTATTTTTAGATAAATTATTTTATAAATTCAAACAAAAATATCCTGTAAGTATTTTTATTTGATTCAGTAAATTATTTTGCTTAGAATTTGTAAATATTTGTAGACAAATTGTTTTATAGATTTGGACAATTTGTTTACTGAAAAGAAACCGGGTTTTTTCCATATAACTGTTGAGACATTTTTGTCTGTATTGACAAATTTGTTTGTAGGTCCGCTTCTAGAGAAAATATTTACTAATTCATTTACTGAATCATTCTCGTAATGATTTTAAATATCAATTTCGATATCGAGCTGCTTCGATCGAAGAAAACTCGATCGAATTAGCTTGATATCGAAAGCGATGATTCGCCCCCTATTATGATCACAATTTACTTTTTGGAAAGTTGTACAAATTCAAATTATTTATCTTGCGAGTCCTATTTGATACTTGCAAAATATAAGAAGTTTGTGGGTACAAACAAATTATATCTGTTGTCTTTTATTATAAAATTCGAACAGCGATGTTCGTTCTAAGGTGCCCACTTTTTAATAGCAAAGATTAGAGTTTTTCTTTTCCCGGACTTTTTCATTTCCCGGGAAAACGGGATAGATTTTTCAATTTCCCGGGAATTCCCGGGAATTCCCGCCCAATACAAAACGATACAATATATCATTTAACTGAATTTATTTGTACAAAAAAAAATAGAAGTTAATGAAATCTATTAAATAAATTTATTAATGCATTAAAAGTAAGTTAAAAAATATAATTTCAGTTCTTTACAGAGTAATTCCAACAAATATGTATGAAGAAAATAATATTTTTTTTATTGTATAACTTCTGACTAGTAGCCATCTAAACTAAAAATTTTACTAATTTGAGACTTTTTTATAATTGCTCTAGCTTTATAACCAGAAAAGATTTATGCGAAATATGATTTATGCTTTATTTTATAGGCCAATAATGAGCAATTCATATTGCTAAGCGAAATTGAACTGAAATAATGAATTGGTCCAAAAATATAATTAGTTTTATTGAGAAATGATTTTTCAAAGCATGTAATAATTGAAAAAGACAAAGACAAATTTTTGACTTTGTATAAGGGTCGAACTTAACACCATCATATTTTCGGGATCAACCACTGAGAACTCTGATGATGGGCATCAGAGTTCTTCTTATACTCTAAGCCCTCAAACTCAAGCAGATAAATATCCAGCTTTAGACCAATTTTCCAAACTTAGATAAGCTTTTTTTTGGTATCTTAAAAATTTCACCATATTTGTCTTAGCCAAACACTATTTGTGCTTTTTCTTTTTCTCATACCTAGTTTAAAAGCCTTTTGCTTTCGAAGTCTATGGTTCATACGTGCTTATTTTTCCTGATATATTGGAAATAATCAAATATATTTTAATGCTTCGTGCTGTAGTGTTAAGAATTGAAATTATGTATTTAGTCGAACTCTATGGGTTTTGATCCAAAGAATTTCAATTATGTGTATATCTTTTATTTTATTTTTCATATATTTCTAAGAGCAGCACTAAAAATTTGTGCTTACAAAGTAAAGTTGACATAACAATATTACAAAAAATCCCGGGAATTTCCGCACAAATTTCCCGGGATTTTTTTCCCGCAAAATGTGCGGGATCCCGGGAATTTTTTCCCGGGAAATCCCGAATGAAAAACACTAGCAAAGATCTAAATAAATTGTCTTAATTACCTAAGGAACTTAATTCGTGGAAATATCTGTGGTTTAAGTTACTTTATAAGACCTGTGTATTTAGTTAAATCTCTCTTTTTTATTAGCGAAGCCTTTAACCGAGTACATCTAGCAAATTATTTTGATACCACCTTCAGAGTCAGCTTGTGACTCAGTGAACCAGTGAATAATGAGGTAATGATCCTTGTAGGTCATTATGTAGTGAAAAATATGAGTTTTTTTTTATTGAAATTTGGAAATAAAGTAATAAAACGTTACTTTTACTAGACATAAATAAATTGAAATTGAAAAAATTGTATTCATATCAAATTTCAAGGAATAGAATTAAAAGTGGACTTTTTGAATTTCTTTACAATGCAATCTATGTTTAGGTTTCAACGAAACCCAAGACAACATAAAATACGTATTGCATTCTGCTGGTGTAGACTTATAGTCCACAAACTCTGGTTTGGTACCGCCAAACAGAGAGAAAAATGGCAATTTCCGATTGCAACTTGTTTAATCTACACAGACAGAAAATTCATAATTGTGGCATGGCTTAGAACAAAATGATATGTTTTTTTTTAAATAATATATTGTTGCGGAAAGCAAGCTATTAACATATTGTAAAGGTTACGATAAACAAAGTTATATATTTGATCATAACATTATTATTATTCATAAAAATCCCGCTCGCAATAAAAGTTTTTTTATTATCTAACAATAGTATGATATTTATAATAATAAACAATTATCAGTAACTATATTATCTACGTTAATTACAATTAATGTTAAATATATAACGTTAAATATATTTATTTGTTTTCTCTATCTTTCTCCCAGCTGAATTAAAAGTTAGACAAGAAAAATTGGCCTGTGTGAGCCTCGACTTACAGCACTAACCTTCTCAACGATTCAATGAGAAACACGCATAAGGCGTATGATTAATAACAGTATTTATTATAAATAACTCATACTACTACTAGTACTAAGCTCAAAATAAAACTAAAAACATAATTTTTTATGAACTTTTCTCTAAACACATTAAATAATATTTATGTCCGTTTAACTATTTTCTGAAACACAACATATTTGTCCAAATAAAGTTTTATAATTTATTTGTAATAACGATTTTATACTTGTACTTTGCTACAAAAGTCATCATCATCATCATCATCATCACCCTTCCATTACAACGTTTAAGTTTATTTTTGTTGAAAAACTTTAACAATTTTAATAGACAACATATGGCCGGATTGCCAAAAAAATTTTTTTTTTCTTTCAAATAAATCAAAATGTTTTGTTAAAATATACAACAATTTAGTTCAATTAGGTTATTTGTGGGAGTAATACTCGTAGCAACATGTTATGCATATAATTTTCTTTTTTATTTATCCATGGGCTCCCCAAAATTTTTAGAAACATACAATACATCACCGAAGTTAAAAAGGGTTAAAAAAAATTTTATTAGAAAACATAATAATAGAATTAAGACCGTTGCTTTTTGTAATAAATATAAGTGGGTTATGATGAAACGAGTGTTGCAGAGCATACAAAATGGATTCAATATTAAACTAATTCAAGAAATAAATTTACTAAAAAAATGGGCTGTCATAAAACAAAATTTTTTTGAAAACTACTTTCTTGGGAATTATTAACAGCATATTTCGTTTATTTAGGGAACTCGTTTGCATAAATAATTTGGAATTTAAAATTTTTCGCTGAAATAATATTTTTTCATAAAGTTTTCTTAATTAACTTCATTTAATAAAAGATCTTCTACTTCGCTTTTAAATCTTATCAAGGTTGATTATATTGGAGGCAGTAATTTATACTGAAACTTTTGCAAACAGTGTTATGAAGGGGGTTGGGCGTATAACAACTCCGAAAATAGCGTTACGTAATATGTAAATAGCCCCTATGAGTTGTTGTTTTTTTTCAAAACTTTTGTGCCGGAAACAAAATTTATAAATATTCAGGAGAATACTAACCCTCAATAAATACACTGAACGACTGTTTGCCGTTATATCAAATTCTTATGCACATGAATTAATGAAAAATTATTGGCAAACTCTATTCGATGTAAGAAGACTATTTTAAATTTTTTCAGTAATACTCATAAATAAGTTATGCCGAATGTAAAAACAATTTGCTCATTTATTTTTCAGTTTTATTTAAAACACAGAATGAAGAAATAAAAGCAAAAATAAGGTGGAAGCTTATTAATATGATTATTTCGAACGTATTTGCTTGTGAATCCAAATTGATTATTAGGCTAAGGTTCGTAACGTTTTAATTCAAAAATCCAAAATTCAAAAAATTTCAAATTTAAAAAAAGCTAAAATGAAAAAAGCGCTTAAAGAAAAAAATGCACAAAAACTAAACGCCAAAAATCATCAAAACTAAAACGATCGCCAAAAAACTAAAACAAACAAATAAACTAAAAAAGTCGTCAAAACGAAAAAAAACACTAAAACTAAAACAATCGCTAAAACTAAAAATATCATCAGAAACTAAAAAAAATCTACAAAAATTGAAACAAAATCACCAAAACGAAAATAAAGGCGCCAAAACTAAATAAAATCGCCAAAAACCGAAAAAATCGCCAGAACGAAAAAAGTGCCAAAAAGCAAAAAAATCGCTTAAACTAAAAAATCACCAAGAACCAAAAAAATCCCCAAAGCCGAAAAAAGCGCCTAACTGAAAAAAATCCCTACAACTAAAATTAATCGTTAAAACTAAAACTAAAAATATCGTCAAAAAGCGAAAAAAACGTTAAAACAAAAAAACGCAAAAACCAAAAATACGCCAAAACTAAAAAAAGTCGGCAAAAAAATTGCAAAAAACCAAAAATCGCAAAAAAACGAAAAAAAAATTTCTGAACGAAAAAAGTGTCATAACCAAAACAATCGGTAAAAACTAAAAAAAATCACTAAAAACCGAAAAAATCTCCAAAACGGGAAAAAGCGTCAAACTCAACAAAATCGCCACAACTAAAATAAAAAAATACTTAATAAATAAAAAAAAAGTAAAATTAAATAAAAAAAACACAACGAAAAAGCTGCCAAAATGAAAAAAGGGGCAAAAACGAAAAGGTATATACATGTGTGTATTCGTACGGAACCTTTCGTATGCGAGCCAAAGTCGCACTTTACTTAATTTATTTGAAGTTAGCTAAAAAATAATGGAACTTCCGCTATAGCTGGACCTGGCTGGGCTCTTCCAAATTTGACCTACCTCACATTAAAATTTTTGTTTTAGTCCATATCGACGCTGATGCGTAAAAACGGCCTATCCTGCACCATTTTTTACAGCAGATTGGCCCTTTTTACGCAAAATCCCAAAGCTTAAACTCACAAACAGCTAACATTTTTTGAAACCCTTATGAGCATGCATTTAAATTGACCTTAGACTACATATGGATTGTGGGGAAAACCATAAAAATTCAATTTTGGGGATTCCCTACAACTTTCTTAGGAATTCTGAGATTCCCAAAAGAAAATCTTGGTTTTTTTCTTGCTTGGTATTTAATTTTTTTTTAACCAAAAATAAATGTAATAACGAAAGAACCTCGTAAGTGTAGGCGTACTCACATGTTTCCTAATAAAATCAACATTTATCTTTAGTGTTGCTATGGTCTGCTGTGTACGTTGAAAATTAAATTGATGTTAATGTTTCTTTAGTTCTTAATCATGCTTGATCCTTTCTAAATATAACGTTCCGAACCTGAGCATTATAATCAATTAGGATTCATAAGCCAATAAGATCGAAATAATCATATTAAATTTAACTATCGATGTTCGTGATGTCTAGTTTATTTTTTCTTAAGACACCAATCCTTAGGAGCACTCATCCGGATTATGTATGTCGAAGTCGAATTTGTGACTACGACTAATTGCCATAAAATAGAGAAAACAATTTAAAATTGTCCTTTATTATACACCGAAAAAATTCTCCCCACGAAACTCTTTCGTAAAATATACGAAATGTATATAGATGGGAAAAGGGTGAATAAATACCCGATTTTTAAATACCCGGAAAAATTAGTAAATTGGGTAAAAATGGGTAAATACTCTGGTGTTTACCCAAAGGCTGGGTATACATTTTGTTGTAGAAAATTTAATAAAGAAACACATTGCGCGGCAAACTCGCTCAAACTACAAGGAATGCCGGGCTCTGGGAAAAAATCGGAAAACATCGGAAACAAGCATTAACAATGGTAACAAGCCGCTAAGGCCACATATTCATGAAAAATCGTTAGCTTTATTTATTTATTTATTTATTTATTTACTCACTTTGTAAATGCTTTTTATAAATACCCAAATAAATTCCCAAAAAAGGAATATACCCGGTATTTACCTTCTATAATTACCCATACATCGGGTAAATACCGGGCAGAATCCCATCTATAGAAATGTACGAAAATAATTTTTTAAAAATAAAACTAAAAAAAATTGGCTTATCCGGGGCACGAACTCACAATCTTCATATTTCGAAGCAAGTATTATACACACTGACCCACCTACTATATATTTTATAAGAGCTAACAATCGGATAATATTTGTAAAAGTTATGAGGCCGACAAGATTTTTCATGTCCGAGGTAGTCAACATTACCACCCTGTAGCTCAACGTGTGTTTCAACAGCGTGGTCCAAAATTTCAACAGTCTTAAATCGTTTGCCCTCCTGTAAGATTTCTACCCTCTAAAACACTTTGGTTGAAAATTAGGTAGATAATAGTCGGCAACACTTTACCGATTATTATCGTCCTAAAATTAGACATGCATTATTTTTGAACCAAATATTTTTACTAAAAAAAGCTATTGACCGCGCGCAGATTTGAACCGCGACCTCCTAACTGATAGTCTGACGAATCTACCATTGAGCCATAGCCGTATTATACTTTATGTTAAATTTTTTCCACTTGAACTAAATATGTTTAATTTGAACGTTTTTTCTTTAATAAAATAACTACACAATCGATGTAATTTTAGACAAGGAGAAATTTTCAACACAAATTTAGACATTATATGATCCTAAGTTTGAAGTAATGTTTTAGAGTGTATATACATCATTTTGTAATCAGGTCGCAAGTTTCAAAGAGAAATATTTGTAACCCTTTTTCCAATTGGAACCACTGTGCGATGTATTTAGTGGAAATATTAGTCATGCTCATTAAAATATCTTTACGTGATAGAATAAAACTGAATATGGATTTTAATTAAGCGGATCAAACTCTTCATTATCCACATATTTTTATTTAAAAAAAATTATTCACAGACCAGTGTGAATTAAACAAATTATTTTGTCTATTTTCAATACATTATCGATAAGTTTTCTTTTCAACTACACACAATCATAAGCCTATTACATTTTTAAGTTCTCTGTTTTACATACTACGAGCATCAGCTATCAAAAATCCATGTATTGTTTAATTAAAACCTATAGCGTAAAAAAATATAAACTCAACAATAAAACCCCAACACAAATATCAGAATAACAAAGTTAGTTTTAGACTTAAGGCATGAAAAAAACTTTCGTATTCGCACTGTGCATACAGGCAGTCCAGACATTACCCTGAAGTGTTAGAATGACCACAAGAATGACAACCACGTTGATGTGGAAACGTCAACAACAAATCATATGATGATGCCATTAAGGTTGAAAGCAAAAAAAGGAAACAATTTTATTCAATGAAAACAATGCCAACAAAGTAACAACTACATACTATGAAATTTTTTAACAAAAGATTTTAACAAAAAAAATTGTTCTACAGGAAACGGAAGCGGACACGCATACAAAATTACGCGAACGCGCATTCATTTCACATAGCAAGTATGTATGTAACAAACAAAAAATACCAACAAGCGACGAACGGAAGTTGTTTATACTTATACATACACACAAGTATATAATAAAGCCATACAACATATGCAATTTGCAGCTGTCTGGAGTTATATTAAAGTATATAGTTCGTCGTTTGTTCATATGCCAAGTGCGGTGTGAGTTTGTAGTGGCTGTCTTTGTTATATGAAGGACCATCATAAGGGAGTTTGACGTCATCAGCATATATAAAAATGTGCAATATATTTATATGTATGTATGTACGTAAGGATTTGTGTATGAATATGCATTCATATGTAAGTATTTTAATGTCGGCCTGTCTGCGTATAACAGCTTGTGTGTAAGGAATTAAAAGTATGCACATTTATGCGAATATGTTTATTATATTTAATGTGGAAAAAATAAAATAGTTAGTGTGCAAAATGGAGTCGGATAAAGTAAAAGTGTGAAAGTCTATTTTTATGCACATTTTTGCAGTCACACAACTTCATGCATGTGTCATTTTCACACACATTTTTACATAGAAATGGCAATTAGCATTATTTAAACTTTTTTACTTGTTGTGTAAATATGACTCGTTGACTGGCAGTTATTTTTAAAGCACAGACCATGAATAAAAATAAAGAATCCGGTTGTTATACAGTGACTTGTGGAAATATAGTTGAAAGAGTGTGAAATTGATAGCCAGAGGCTTAGAGTTCTGATACAAAGAAGTTCGTTCATTTATTGACACTATGACACAATGAAAATAAAAAGTTTATATTTTAAAGAGAACTGCAAGTACACACTTAACTTCTTTTATGAAATTATTTATGTAACAAGGAAGCTAGTTCATTTAGTGATTTCATGTGTGTGTCTGTCCGTGACATCGGATAGTGGCGTAAAATTTAAAAAAGTGGTTATAAATCAGTAACTAGTAAAGTACGGGCGGCACGAGTATACTCGAAAGTACTCGTATGTTTATTGTATCTCTTATATTTTTAAACTAGTATGACTTGAAAAAATTTTGTTTATATTTTTGGCCTGACTTATTTTAGCTTATCGCCCATAATTTCCTTGATATCTAAAAAAAAACTTTCTATGAAAATAGTTTTAAAAAGCCCATTACATACAAAATAACATGCACAAATAATTTTTTCGCTATCTCACAAATACTAGCAGTGACGAAATTTTAAATCTGCAATTTTAAAACATATTAACAAAATGAAATTTTTGCGCAAAAAGTATTCTTTAGTATCTTGTGAAAGACAAAGCCTTAAGAATTAATCTACAGAAATGTTTATGAGTTTTTGGAAATGCACACTACTTCCAGCATTTGGTCTAATTTAAAAAAATCAAGGTTTTTAGTGCGTAAAGTAGTGGCACTCGTTTTTCAAATAACTAGTACAAAAGGGTTGACATGCTACACATAAATGCAGAGGACAAATTACTAATTTTGACAAGAAAAATTTTTTCTTACTAAAAAAAGTAATATTCTGGCACTTCGGCCAGGTAAAATTTTGACTGCTTGCTATTTCTTTTTTATTTCTCATCCGATTTCAAATTTTTTTTGCTGTATTATAGTCGTAAGTAAGACCTAGAAGATTCATGTTTGTTTGTATACTTACTTCTTGTACTTAGTGAGTTATACTCATTTGAAATTTGAAATATATAAATTTTTCAAAACATTTTTCCAGTATTTTCCTGATATCGGATCCAAATATCATCCAATTTCGTTAGCTAAAGAACAAAATTGCCGTCTGAGGTAAAAATATTCAATTTTTAAATAGAAATTTTAAAAAAAATTTTGAATTTTCGACAATTTCTTTACACATTCTGTGTATGTCTAAAAAGTAAAAATAAAATTCAATTAAGAAAAACGAAGATCCAATTAAGAAATTAATTAGTTTTTAACCAATCACGAAAATTGTAGTATTAACTCAACAGAATTAATTGAAAATAATTTTCGACTTTTTCAATTAAAAAAATATTATATGATTTAAAAAATTATTTGAAATTTAAAAAAATAATCATTTAATTGTCATAAAACAATGTCGTATACTCAGAAACAATTATACAATTCTCACACATGCAAACTAAGTTTATTTTATTTACACACAATTTACATCTAATAAAACCAATTGATAGCATTGTTTTAAAAGTAAATAAAACCAATTGAAACAAACGTTGAAATAAACGCTGTATTTCGTAAAAAAAATTAAGAAAACACTATTTTTCAGGATATTTAAGGATAAGGACACTTTGGTATGTCAGAGGCCCTTGTAGCAGGAAGCTATAACATTTTTAATCAATAATTGTAAAGAGGATATCTTTAGAATGACATCAAAAGTATTAATATCTGATGACGCAGCCTAAAGTTATTCAATCTTGAATATCACGAAGTTTTCTCAAAAATGGTCGAGATGCCCAAGCTTAGGCGGCTATTAAATAAGAACTTTAAATGTTATCGGACTATATCTTGTGCGATATGATGCCCACATAAGAGTAGAAAATATATGTCAAGTTTCATTAAAATTGAAGAGGATAAAAATCCAGGCCGTGTTGAAAAATTTTTAAATTGCTCTTACCTCAAATCTGCAATTATATATAATAAATATGAACGACGTCAGTTTTTTGCCTAAAGCCTGCAGACTGATATATTTCATTTTTAATTTTATTCATTTATTATAGACTGTAAACTTTTTATTCTCAATATCTTTGCCCTTAAGCCAAAAATTTTGCAAATAGTTCGTATTCGTAAAAAGTATAATTAAAGACATCACAAAAAAAAGTTATATAATCGTATGTATGTATGTATGTATGTATGTATGTATGTATGTATGTATGTATGTATGTATGTATGTATGTATGTATGTATGTATGTATGTATGTATGTATGTATGTATGTATGTATGTATGTATGTATGTATGTATGTATGTATGTATGTATGTATGTATGTATGTATGTATGTATGTATGTATGTATGTATGTATGTATGTATGTATGTATGTATGTATGTATGTATGTATGTATGTATGTATGTATGTATGTATGTATGTATGTATGTATGTATGTATGTATGTATGTATGTATGTATGTATGTATGTATGTATGTATGTATGTATGTATGTATGTATGTATGTATGTATGTATGTATGTATGTATGTATGTATGTATGTATGTATGTATGTATGTATGTATGTATGTATGTATGTATGTTTTTTTTTTTTTTTTTTTTTTTTTTATTATTTGTGGGATGAAAATCATCGAAAGACTCTGGCAGTGGTGGTGTTTGCCAGAAGTGCGAGACTTTAACACGCTAAAAAACACCCCTTCACACTGACCCAAATGCTCCCCGTGGTACTACCGCAAGGCTATACGTCTCGGGGTGGGAAAGGTCCTAGACCCTAAATCTAAACTACATGGATTCTTCTGCGAATCTCTTCTAACCTACGAAGTTCCAACAGAACCAATTTTATAAAATTACATACATACGTCCAGTTATACAAAGATTCCAACATGATTGGAACGATGTTGTCCGGCCTAATACTACGCCCTAAGACTACTTCTAAATACGCTCTACCACTATCAAATCGTGGACAGATGAAGAACACATGTTCGGCATCTTCCACGACATTGCCACCACAACTCGGACAAAACGGAACACTGTCATGTCCGAAACGGTACAAGTACGACCTAAAACAACCATGTCCAGTCAAAAACTGTGTAATGTAGAAGTTCAAGTCGCCGTGTCTTCTTGATAACCATACCCTAATGTCAGGTATCAGTAAGTAAGTCCATCTTCCCTTGTCAGTCGCTGTCCATCGTTCTTGCCACTTCCGTAGACACATATCAGTCACACCATTCGTACTGTCCGAAACGGCTTCTAGCTCGATGGGTATCATGCCGGCAATGACAAAGGCGGCCTCGTCCGATACAGTTTGGAATGCGCTACATACTCGCAGGGCGGCCAGCCTATACACAGGGGATATCAGATTCACATATGTAGAGTATTTCAGTGAGCCTGACCATATAGGGGATGCATATAAGATAATGCTTCTTACTACACTGGTTAGCAATCTCCTCTGCAGATATTTTGGACCTCTTGTATTCGGCATGATCCGGCATAGCGCTGAGCAGGTTATGTATGTATGTATGTATGTATGTATGTATGTATGTATGTATGTATGTATGTATGTATGTATGTATGTATGTATGTATGTATGTATGTATGTATGTATGTATGTATGTATGTATGTATGTATGTATGTATGTATGTATGTATGTATGTATGTATGTATGTATGTATGTATGTATGTATGTATGTATGTATGTATGTATGTATGTATGTATGTATGTATGTATGTATGTATGTATGTATGTATGTATGTATGTATGTATGTATGTATGTATGTATGTATGTATGTATGTATGTATGTATGTATGTATGTATGTATGTATGTATGTATGTATGTATGTATGTATGTATGTATGTATGTATGTATGTATGTATGTATGTATGTATGTATGTATGTATGTATGTATGTATGTATGTATGTATGTATGTATGTATGTATGTATGTATGTATGTATGTATGTATGTATGTATGTATGTATGTATGTATGTATGTATGTATGTATGTATGTATGTATGTATGTATGTATGTATGTATGTATGTATGTATGTATGTATGTATGTATGTATGTATGTATGTATGTATGTATGTATGTATGTATGTATGTATGTATGTATGTATGTATGTATGTATGTATGTATGTATGTATGTATGTATGTATGTATGTATGTATGTATGTATGTATGTATGTATGTATGTATGTATGTATGTATGTATGTATGTATGTATGTATGTATGTATGTATGTATGTATGTATGTATGTATGTATGTATGTATGTATGTATGTATGTATGTATGTATGTATGTATGTATGTATGTATGTATGTATGTATGTATGTATGTATGTATGTATGTATGTATGTATGTATGTATGTATGTATGTATGTATGTATGTATGTATGTATGTATGTATGTATGTATGTATGTATGTATGTATGTATGTATGTATGTATGTATGTATGTATGTATGTACTTTCCAATCTTCTACAGATTATACTTTCTAGCAATTTCCCACTTGTATCTATCATACACAGCGGCCTATAAGAGGAAGGGTCGTCTGGTGGCTTATTATCCTTAGGTAACAATACTAACTTTTGTCTCTTCCACATTGTTGGAAAAATGCCCTGGCTCAAGCATGCGCTTATTACTTTCAAAAAATAGTCAGGATGGAGTTTAACAGCTGGTGCCTTCTTGTCTTTAAATTTTGAGACAGCACCTTCTATCTCGGCAATCGTAACCGGAGGAATGTCGAAAAATTCAGCCGGGTAGCTGTGTTGCCATGTCGGAGTTTCCTGTTGGGGAAAGAGATGATCTACAATTCCCTTGAGGAGAGGCTCTTCTCTTGGCGGCGATGGACCAAGACATTTAAGTTTCTTGGTTACCAATTTATATGCAAAGCCCCAAGGATTACTATCTACTTCATCACAAACATTAAGAAAACACCTACGCTTGCTCCTACGAATTGCAATCTTCAACGCTTTCCTTTTATCCTTATATATTTGATGGTGTACACTATTCTCTAACCTACCTCTCGTTCGTGTATACTGCCTTCGGGCACTTATACACTCCGATCGCAAGCTAGCAATTTCATCATTCCACCAGTACACCGGGGGCTTATTTGGTGACCTTTTACGCTTTATCATAGCTACGTTACAGGCATTAGTGATATGACTTACTAATTGCACTGCCATATCTTCAGCTGAACCACTCAGTTCCATGTTCTCCATACAAGCTGCGCAGATATCCTTATCAAAGGTATTTACCTTCCATCCTGTCAAACCTCGTGCTTGTGCAATCACACGGGGCTGTTCATCTTGTACATCTATGATTATAGCGCTATGATCACTATGAGTATAGATGTCGGATATTCTCCAGTTAACTTGGCTTGTGATGCTGCTACTGACAAATGTAATGTCAATTACCGATCCAGCATCACCCCTTCTGAAAGTTTGTTCAACTCCATTATTAATGAGTACAACACCCAATACAGAAAAGGCTTCCAAGAGTACTCTACCTCTTGTGTTTGTCAAGGGGCAGCCCCATTCAACAGCCCACGCATTGAAGTCACCCGCTATTATGACAGGATTTCTTGTAACTGCATCTGTTACTATATTGTCAACTATTACTCGAAAGTCCTCTATAGAATACCTAGGGGGAATATAGCAACTGTATAGTGTGATGCCAGAGACAGTGGCTTGGGCATATCCACATTCTGTTGTTATTTTATCTCGTATTGTTAGCGTGCTGGTGTTCCATATCGCCGATGTGTCCGTATTATCGGAAACCCAATTTACAGATCCCATGTTCCGATATGGCTCACTCAGCACAGCGACATCTACATTTAAATCTCGAACGCTTTGCTTAAGAAGCTCTTGAGCTGCCTGGCAATGGTTGAGATTTAACTGTAATATACGCATTTTGATGCCTTAAGTTTTGCTTTAAACCCTAAGTTTCTGTAGAGCTCTTCTGTATGTATGTATGTATGTATGTATGTATGTATGTATGTATGTATGTATGTATGTATGTATGTATGTATGTATGTATGTATGTATGTATGTATGTATGTATGTATGTATGTATGTATGTATGTATGTATGTATGTATGTATGTATGTATGTATGTATGTATGTATGTATGTATGTATGTATGTATGTATGTATATATGTATGTATGTAAATATGTATGTATGTATGTATGTATGTATGTATGTATGTATGTATGTATGTATGTATGTATGTATGTATGTATGTATGTATGTATGTATGTATGTATGTATGTATGTATGTATGTATGTATGTATGTATGTATGTATGTATGTATGTATGTATGTATGTATGTATGTATGTATGTATGTATGTATGTATGTATGTATGTATGTATGTATGTATGTATGTATGTATGTATGTATGTATGTATGTATGTATGTATGTATGTATGTATGTATGTATGTATGTATGTATGTATGTATGTATGTATGTATGTATGTATGTATGTATGTATGTATGTATGTATGTATGTATGTATGTATGTATGTATGTATGTATGTATGTATGTATGTATGTATGTATGTATGTATGTATATATGTATGTATGTATGTATGTATGTATGTATGTATGTATGTATGTATGTATGTATGTATGTATATATGTATGTATGTATGTATGTATGTTATCTGCACTATCCTGCAGACAAAATGACTAGTATGTGGCTAGAAATATACTAGTTGCTTTTCTATTCAGACTAGCTGCCTAACTGTCCTTTTTCTATAGGAGCCGAACTAGTTCATTTGTTAGTTGAAATACTAATTATTATAGACTAGTGCGCTTACTAGTTTCTTTATTTATAGTTTTTTAAATATTAAAAAACATTTGGCTCAACCAGAGTATGTACACACAGTCCTCATATTTTAAGGCATGTACTATATCCACTGAGCCACGTTCTACTTATTATATTTAGAGCTAAAATTTTGTTTTATATATCTACACCTGAAAATATGTCAATTTATAAAAAATAATTTAAATTACTAGTATATTACAACTAGTTGTATGACTGTTCCAAAACGTTGCTTTTCGACTGGTATCGTTACTAGCCTCATTACAACTGTAAGATGACAGTCCTTTGTTAACTAGTAACGTTACAACTAGTAATATGACTATCCCAAAACGTAACTATCCAGAAAGCAATTTTGGCCGACATATCTAACATCAGAAAAAATCTGAGAGTTTACCAGACAATCAGCCGAGTTGTCTAAAATTCCCTCAGACATTTGGCGGATCACTAGGCAGTTTTCTGGTACGACGTTTTTGCACATTGTCTGAAATATTATCCGATTAATACCAGAATAGTCTGCACATTATCCGATATCAATTTAATTTCCTTTAAGGCATTTAACAGAGTAGTCTGCACATTTTCTGATCTACGTCTTACGAATTGTCTGATTTTAGTTTTGTCTGATTTTTGTTTTCGTTACAATTCTCATTTATCTCTTGAGTTTATACGTACAAATATTTGAATTTTTAAACTTATAAAATATTTTTGATAAATTTCTAATTTTAGCTCCGACTTTTCTCTGATATTAATACGACAGGACGTAAAACGTATCAGATAAATCGGAAAATTTTCGGATGTTTTGTCATACATTTTCCCGACATTTATAAGACATGTCGAAATCTCCTTTAGAATTGCCGTAGGAAATTCGTCGGAGTCCGTACAGAGTTCTGTTAGACCTTTCGGTATAGTTTTTAGAATTTCCTTAGACAAAGAGATCCGGTTCTTGTCAACCACTCATATGATTTTCGGTACGTTTTCTAACGGAAATCGGATACGAATTCGGCATCTTGTGCAGACTTCTGACCGACTTCGGACCGAAATCGGCAAAATTTGTTTGCTGGGTAGTTATACATTTAGCTGCAGGGTACACACGATTAACAAACAAAAATACTACATATTTGCAGATCCAAATACTAACGCATTAGCATTTGCGTGCTTTTAATGAAGGCAACATTTCTACCATTGATATCGAACTCTATAGATAGCGAAAAAATACAAAGAAAATAATATGTGCAGAATAGAAAATTTTGCTAAAATTACAACGGCATGGGTATAAAGATTCAATAGACAGAACGTATGCAAATGAAATTGTATGCCATTCGAAATACAATACTTAAGAATAGAATGTAAAATAAAATAATCATATACAATACGAATGAGTAAATAAAATAGCGATTCCCTTATAGTACGAAATAATAATTTAGGTTAACTTTATCGAATGAAAATATGTTTGGATCTTTAAATATATAATTTATATCGAAAGTTTGTTGGCAGCAATTTTTTTTAGAATTAAAATTTTTAATATTTTGTCATTTGCGTTTCCCTGCCAAAAACAAGTACCGCCATAAAATCCAATGTTAATAATATTTCTTTTATGCGTTTTAAATATTTGGTTTGGTAATTCATCACGGGACAAGGTTTGAAAATCATTCGAAGTTATTTTGAAAAACATGGTCCAACTCGAATAACTCGTTGGCTACTATGCAGCACACTTTTGCTTAAATAGATACTTATTAAATAAGAAGAACTGCTGCATTGTGAGCGAGAGTAAATTGAACCTCCGAACTACGCAAGCTACGTAGCAGACATCATAGTATAGCATTAACGTTAAACTATTATTTTCAGCTAACAACAATTAACCTTCGTTTTTTTATTCAATTTAAAGTTCCCTGTCTCGAAAAATCACCCAGTACAATGTAGGGTGTAGTAAAAGCCAGCAAAAATACAAATTACAGACAAAAATATACTAAATTTACGCAAAATGTATCGATTTATGCTTATGCTCTTGTATTAAATTACATGAGTTGCGAACATCTTAAAAAATGCCAAGAAATTATTTGAATTCAATTTGAAATGTATATTTGTTAAAGCATTAAAACTATTCTGTTAGCTGAAAGCTAACAGAATAGTTACTATTTTATTATGCTAAGCTGGGAAAAAAATTTAGTTCTGGAGAAGAAGAGCACAACAAAAATTTGCTATTTCCATACAACAGCCAACACACACACACACACACATAAATTTGTGTTGTAAGATAGTCGGGATTTTTGATCAATTGAGTTCCCTTACTTAATTGTGAATAAAATCAACATTAATGCATCTATTTTAATTTTAAAAATGACTCGTTTTACTTGTTACATATTCAGCTTTATATACATATGTTGAATAATAACACTGTTCAGCACAAAATAATAGCAAGATTCTGTCTATGAATTCCGGAAGAAAGGACCAAAAATTTGTTTATGATAACAAGTAAACACGCGTTTCAGAAAAAACTATTTATTGGTAATTTCCGCAGCTTTCATAATTGGCTTGTTTTCACAAAAGGGGAGATTTTTATTTAAAACTGTGGACTCGGTATGAAATACTTTAAGCTTTTCTCTTACACTAATTTCATTGAAAAATCCTATTAGAATGAGCTACTAGCATTGTCTATTAAAACCCGCTAGAAGTGTGTACTGATAAAATGAGTTATGTCAAGATAGGTGTTTTTCTAAACATGCTATGTTGTAGATTAGAGTGGAGCGTAGAAGTGGATGTATGAAAAAGATAAAAGTCATCCAATTGATTTCGGATATCTTCAGAAAATTGCATTTTGCTAAATTATATGATAAAAAAAATTTTAATTTTTTGACACATCCCTCTTCGCCCTCAACCTCGGCTAGGATTTTAAATAATTTTATAAATTTCATTTTAGGTTGCTTCATTAATATGGAAAAAGAAATTTTAAAAATTTCATATAAGCATACCCGTATATGTAAAAGACAAACTTGTGCCGAATGAGCAAAGGTAAAAATCATCGGGATCCTACCATAAGGGTGTAAGGGTGCTGTTGGCTGAGTGGTTAGCGCGTTTGGCTATAAACCCTAAGGTCTTGAGTTCAAAACTAGTTTCAGGCAAGCCAACAACATCATGCATTTTTCTCATGTGCATTGGTGTGTTATTGTGTTGGTTGTTGTTGTACTGTTAAAGTGACGAAGGCATTGTAGCAGATCCGTCGGCGAAGTAAAAGAACTAATAAAATAGCTACACAGCTTAAGCAACTCAATGCCTCTACTTAACACCAGAGAGGCTTGCACTACTGCTCTACAAAAAAACGCGCAATAGCAGGGTTGTAAGCGAATTAAGCTTTCTATCTCTGTCCCACTTCACCACCTGTTCTCTCTACACTATCCCTTTCCCAAAAAAGCTAACACATTAATTAATTAACTGAATGCCTACCAGTTAACTAATTAATGTGTTACCTTTTTTGGGAAAGGGATAGTGTAGAGAGAACAGGTGGTGAAGTGGGAGAGAGATAGAAGGCTTAATTCGCTTACAACCCTGCTATTGCGCGTTTTTTTTATTGCCTGATTGTGTTACTTCTCTTAAAAAGAATTAAAATAAAAAAGTTATAAGACATTAAGTGAAAACAATCGATTTTATTTCCCATACAAAATAATTGTTGACCAATACAATTTTTTCAACACAAACTGAATTAAATAAATTTTGTGCAAAAAAAATTACACTAAGCCGAAAATTAAAAACAAATCATTCAATCGTTGATCAATCAATGATCTGGTTCATTAATCAATCAATGATCTGGTCCATTAATTTTTTTAAAGAATAACAACAATGAATCCTTTAAATTTATCCTTTTACACTGAACTTAAATGAATATTTTCATTGAAACAACGTATGCGTTAAATAAACTTATTTTTGCCAAAAAAAACTAACTAGTCTAGGTAAATGAACATCCATCGTTGAATTTATGTAAATTAATTTTTTTCATTGTGAGCGTTTTTATATAATTGCTTATAACTTTCTTATTTTTTATCGAAATTTATTGTTTTTATCCATCATGTGTTCGTTAGAAAATGATCTTTAACTTGCGACCGGAAAAAATTACCCAATATATTATTTCATCTAATGGAGCAATTTAAAATTATAGTTTTTGGAAAAATATATAAAAATATATATTTTTTTACTTTTAATGCCAATAACTCAATAAATTATTATCCGATCCATACAGTCGTTGCATGCGCTGAAAGAAGAGGGATTTAGTTACGCAAAAGTGTCAAATTGAATTTATTCAGACGAAACGTTGTCGCCAATTTTCGCTAATAAACAAAGAAATATAAAAAAAACTTATTTTTTGCGAATATGGCGAAAACGCGCTTTAAGAAAAATAAATTAATTTCATTATTCATCGACCTCAAATTATTGTAAGCTAATATATTTTTTAAGACATGACAACGACTTAGGAGTTCGAAAACTGGCAAAATCTTAAGTTTGTCTGAAATCAGACCTTTTATGCTTAAAAATTTGTAGTGGATATTTTGAGTGCAATTAGTTAAAACAACTATTACCATATTTACACTATGCAATTTCGTTGCATGCAACTCTCTTTTTTCAGTGAGAAAGACAGAGAAGAAATACAAAATGTGTACATTTCTATTTCAACACTCTCACTTAAAATGAAAATTGCATGCAACAAAGTTGCATAGTGTAAATATGGTATATAAAAATATTTAATGTTGCGTCATATGATGTTTCACAAATTGATCGATTTGATTTCATTTACAAAATCTTGATGCTATTTTTTATTATTTTTTCCCATGTATCTGAGAATAAAAAGCAACATTTTAGTGCTATTCGAAATTGAAATTCGAAAAAAGTTGCGATGCTCCTCCCTAATGTACAATAGGGGGGTCGAAAAAAGTTTTCACCAGTTACCCTCTGACATGAGAGATCTGTGAATGACGTTTCTAAAACAGAATTCGATGTCGAATTAAAACATAACCAGAGGCAAAAATTAAGCCACAACGATGTGCAATATGCGCTATACATAAAAAATTAAAAGTTCTGTATTTTAAGACGTCACAAGAAAGAACTCCGTTTTAGAAACGTTATTGACTTTTATTTCATTAAAGAGGGTGACTAGCGCAACAAATATTTTTGTATGGGGACTGACCCGGTCTAATGTATGTACATTAAGGTGATAACTAATTGTATTTTTTGTAAAAATGCCAGCTCCAGTTCTAAAATTGTATAGGGCATGGAAAAAAATAAGAACAGCAATTTAAATTTTTTTTTGTATATGGACAAATCCCAGAAATGGTCTATCTCAAAATTGTTTTTATATATGTTGATGGAAAAATGTGCTATATATTTAACCTTAAAAATATATACGAACGGAATTTTTTGGGTGTTCCCTTAATAAATGGCAAAAAACGCCCCAATCTTGCATTTTATATAGGATGCTATTTTCTTATGTGTTTAGTTACACATGTGACCGTAGGCTTAAGTTTGAATTTTCGAGGTCGGGAATGCCCCTATCTCGAAAATAAGGGAGTGATTTTTTTTAGATTATACCGCAAACATTAAGGAATATGAAAATTTTGTTAAAAGCTTTCTTTTAGACAATAATATTATCTACAAGTCCACTAAAGAGATTTTTGTTGTAAATTTTACAATTAAAAAGCTATAGCTATTAATAAACAAATTTAACGTGCATTACGTTACACGGCTTTTGATAAGAAACGGAAACATTTTTTGGCTGCAAATAAGTTATTTTAGAATTTTCCCATATTCCTCTTTCTTTTATGGATTAGATTTTGTGGGCTTTTTATGCAAAATTCGCTAAAAAATTACGAAAACACATTTCAACTTTCAAAACTAATTCCATTTCTTGTAGCGTGTGTCACAAAACTTTATGATCAATTATTTCGCAACAAATAGCTATTAATAAATTATGTTTTGTACCATTCGAAAGCACAATTAAGTCCCACTAAACACTATCAGCCCAATCATGACTATTCCCTAGGAATTTCTTTCCCCCGGAAAACACTTTTCTCTACAAAAAATTCCTCCAATCATAAACTTTTCGGGAACAAAAATATGAAACAGTGGCACCATTGAATAACAATGGCGTGTGTTTTGCCTGTTGGCATTTATTTATTCGGTGTTTTTGTTTCCAAAAATAAAAAAAGTTGATGTTTTAATTAAATTTAAAGAAAAATTAATTAATAAAGTGAATAAAAAAGTAATAACATAGCTGTATAATAAAGTGGTTCGGCATCCATACAAAATAAGAAAGTTGAGCCAGTCACCCCCTAGGATCAAAGATTATTTGAAAAAAATTCCAGAAATATTTTTTTTGCCACGCCCCTGAATACCGCCCTTTTAGTTCTTTGTACACTGCGTTGCCATTTATGGCTCAATAATAACATATTGCATATCGTTATTCATGGCTTGAGTATGGCTTCATTTTCGCCTCTTATGACTTTTTAATCCGACATCAAATTCAGGGCGCCACTTATGCTATCTCGAATCCTTCCCCTCTTATATCTACTTTTTTGCACATGACAAGAAAGCCCTTCTAGAAAAGGCGGTGTAGCGTATAAAAAATTAAAAAGGCGGTATCCAGGCGCGTGACTAAAAATTAAAAATAATATTTTGGGAATTGTTTCCAATAAATCTTTAATCCTAGTGGGTGACCGGCCCAACAGTTTTTTTCGAACCACCTTACTGTACAAGCATTTGAGAAGGATATTGGTGCTGTAGAAGAAAAAATCGTCCAAGTTACTCTATTTATGGAAACCAAAAGCAATGGATTTGCCCCTACATGAAAAAGAAATCATTTTTAAATACTCGATATTAATTTGACAGCTATTTTTATTAATATTAAATATAATGGGTAACGATATTGTAAGCACGTTTTATACAAAAAACAACAGAAAATAAGCTATTTCAAGCAAAATATTGTTTTGTAATAAAAAATGACTTTACATACAAAATTTCAATGCATTTGGTGCGTAAACCTTTGTCACAATCGCGAAAAAGTGAAATTACTGTTCTTGGTTTTTTGCCATGCCCTACACGATGTTGTAACTGGAGGATGTCGCAAAAAAACTGTTACCCTAATGTACTTACATATGTATATCCATATATCTTTTCTTTTTTTAACTTTCTGTTTTGTTGTATCTTTTAAACATTTTGTACTTTAGCAGAATACTCAGAGAATATTAACTTCATAAATATTTTGCAATGAATAATTTACTACAAAAACATTCTTACTTGTTCGTAAAACCTTTAATTCTAAAAGATTTGAGATGCATTGATTGAAAAATTGAACATTGAATTTTTTCCCAGGCTGCTTTCTACTATATATTGCTTTGTAAAAATTTTTGCACTAATTTGGCATCAAAGTGAAGCAAATATTTTATGAACTTGATATTATTTACCATATACAGATAGAAAATTGTATAGTACAAGTACATTAACATAGTCAAATCAAGTTTATGAAAATTGCAATTCATTACCACAATACTTTCATCTAAAACAGATGCATTCATATTTGCATTCATATGCATATCTGTTAGTAGCTCACCCCCAGCAAACATTTTCTATTACGGTAATACATCAGAAGTGAAATCAATATTGTTGTGTTAGGTGGAACTAATATTTTTTCATATTAAATTTAATAGTTCCAAAGAAAAAACGTTTTTAACATTAATTTGCAATTTGGGAGTATATTAAAATTAAATAATCTACTCAACCAGTACAACAAAATTCACTAAGAGGTTTTTGAAACAGAGTCTTAATTACACTCTGTTTTAAACCCCACTTTTTTTTAAAGAAAAAATTTTCTGTTCATTAATTTGGTTTTTGTTCAGAAATGCTGGTAGTATGGTTCATTTCCAAAAAAAGTCATAAAATTTTTTGTATACGTAATAACTTTGGAAGTCGTATCTTGCAGATCCAATAAACATCTTTTTAACTACTTAATAAATTTTCAAGCTATGTATATGTATGTACTAACACAGAAAAAATTATTACCAAAAAAAGTTTCACACAAAAGTTTGCCCAAAAGATAATTTCATTTTCAGTAAATGCTCTTTGCTGAATCAGTGAATTTTTTGTTTGAATTTTATTTGAAACACAAACACCAAAAACAACAACAAAACCCAGTTTTCTGCGTCATAAAAAACAACCCCCATAAGGACATATATAACAACAACAATAATAGCTAAAGGAATGCGATTAATATCAAATGTAAATTGTAATAAGTTTGCTTACTGAAAATTTCTGAGTGGATCAATTCGTTCATGTTGTTACGTTTATGCTCATTCATTCTTTTAGAGCATTTAGATAAACATACAGAGTTGAACACATTTAACAAAATGAAATTTCACAAATACTCAAAAATATTTAAAAAAAAGTTTTTATTGACTCAGACAAAAGTTTGTATTACAAAAATATTACAAATATTACAAAAAATATTTAGAATTCGTAAGTATTTTTAGACCAATTGCTTTAAAAATTCAGACAAAAATATTGTTTGATATAATACAGAAAATCCAGCAAATATTTATGTTTGATTTAGTAAATTATTTTGTGCAGAATTTGAAAATATTTTTGAACAAATTGTTTTATGGATTTGGACGATTTGTTAACTGAAAAAAACCTTTTATTTCAATGAAATTGTTAAGACATTATTGTTTGTGTTCACAAATTTGTGTCTAGGTCCGCTTTTAGAGAAAATATTTACTAATTTATTGAATTTCCTTACTAAAAATTTGATTTACTTTTTTCTGCATCGCCTAAATGAAAAAAAAAACGCAACAGCGAAAGAACTGCCGAGGCAAAAAAAAATCAAATAATTAAAAATAAAAAAAAATTTTTTTGCATGGAGTACTTTTTCGACAAAACTTTTTCGAATTTCTTTAAACAAAAATCGAAAAAAGTCAACAAAATGTTATAACCTTTTTTTCTTACTCAAACTACTTGAACAATATGAGCGATTCAATGACACTTTTAGATATACCCTTTGTTTAAACATATCGATAGTCATACGTTGACAGCATATAACTGATTTTTTATTATTTTTCACAAGACGCAGAGAACCTTATATAAATCGGTAAAAACCGTTCCTATCCTTAACATAAAACAACCAAAATAGCTTACGAGTATCTACTAAAATAATTTCATTTATTTTATTTCGTTGCTAGTACACAGAAAAATTTTTCAGCAAAAATTTTTCAAACAAAACTTTGTTTAAAAATAAATTTAATTTTCAGTAAATGATCTTTACTGAATCCATGAAACTTTGTTTGACTTTTATATAGGGCGCAAACACCAAAAATAACAAGAAACCCCCGTTTTCTGTTTCGTATAAAAACAAACCCGATGACGACATACGCACAAGTAACAACAACAATGATAGCAAAAGGAATGCGATTGTACCAAGTTTGTGTACTGAAGATTTGTTTAATGAATCAATTCGTTAATGTCGTTGCGTTAATTCTCAGTAATTTTTTTTAGAGTCTTTAGATAAACATTCAGACTTGAACACATTTAACAGAGGAAAATTTCATAAATGCTTAATGGATGATGATGATGACCCAGGCAAAATTTTTTTTTTATATATTACAAAATATCCAGTAAATATTTTTGTTTGATTAAGTAAACAATTTTGTTTAATATTTGTTAGTATTTTTAGACTAACTCCCTTATTTATAATACTTACAAAAAGTTTATGAAAGGCTTACGAAAAAAATTGTGTACGGAAATCTGTTTCATAAACCTTTTATTACCATTTAATAATGTACTATGAATATAGCCCTAAATGTTTTATAAATTCAGACAAAAATATTGTTTGATATTTTTCAGAAAATCCAGTTAATCTTTTTGTTTGATTTAGTAAATTGTGTTGTTTACAATTTGTAAATGTTTTTGAACAAATTGCTTTATAGATTTACACAATTTGTTCACTGAAAAAAATATGATTATTTCCAATGAAATTGTTAAGATATTTTTATCTATATTTATTTGTAGGTCCGTTTCTAGAAAAAGTAAATACTATTTCATTTTGCCGAAAATAATTTTTTCTTTTCTGTGTAACGCTTTCAGCCTATTTATAATGTAATTTCTTCAATTGAAAAGTTGTAAAAATCAGTTACGAATTGTCAACATATGACCATCGATATCTAGCTCCTCCAAATGGAACATACAAAAAGCTTATGACTTTGTTATGTTTTTTTTTGAAAATTGGCTAAGTAGTTAGTATCACACCACTGCAGTGAACTGTTCAGCGCATCCTATGATATTAAATTACATTCTTGTTTATGCTGACTTTAGACGACATGTATTTTACATCTGACTTGTCAAATTTCCACTGCAAAAGTGATACATGCCGTGTGAAACATATGAAACATTGTCAGATGACATTTACAGAAGCAAAGTAAGATGAAAAATTTTCAATTAGAGTGTGTTCTATTTTCATCTGACAAGGGATATGACATCAGCTGTATTAAATTACCAAAAGTGTGGTTTGGCTGAAAAAACATTAAAAAGCAAAGAGCGCTTTACATATTTACGAAAACTGTGCAAAAACTAAGCTGTTATGAACACTCAGAGGTTATGTCAGATGTAATTGCACATGTACGTGTAAAAGCAAATATGATAAACCGTCTGTAAATTGACAATTTTGACAAACATGCGAAGTTACATATGTCTCACACACCTAACAAGCCATATGTAAAAAACATGTCGTCTAAAGTCAGCATTAATAATTCTGTGTTCTGTTATTCACTGCAAACAAGTAGAGCATAATAATACGAAGTTTAAACATTTCATTATAAAAATGCGATTGCAGCGTACTTTGTTTCTTTTTATAATTTGCTAACTATCTTCCGACTGTCATACAAAAGAAACTAATAGGAGTCCCATATGATCAACAATCTTCCAAATGTGTAGAAGTTAATCCTATACATACTTACGAACACATGTAAGATACCTATTCAACTGTGAATAAATGTTAATCAAATACGCACAAATCAATAATCATGAAACAAGAGAAAAGCAACCATAATGAAATGAATGTAATGAGAAAAAATTGTATTGATATGACCTAAATATTTGCTAAGGGAGAAGGCATAAACGATTGTGTTAAAAATGAAATTATATTCAATAAACCGCATTTTATTAAAAAATAATTCTTTGATTAAAATTCATAGTGTTCGCCATTAGCAGATTTATATTTTTGCTTAAGAGATAGTAATATTCTTAATTATTTAAAAATTTTTTAAGGTGTGGTGTGACTTCTCCCTTAGTAATACAATACCTTTATGCCGTTACGAGTACATATAGGGTAATGGGAACTTTTTTTATATATACTTTGTGTGTGTAGGTGTTTTCTTTTTTTTTATTCCCACCAGCACTAAATCATGAAATATTGCAATATTTGATACTTGCAAAGTTTCTTCAAGTGTTGCATAATTATGACCTCACAAATGATTTCTGAAAATCAAATTTGCGTAAAGAAACCTTTTAGAATTAAAAATATTTGTTTAAACACTCATAGTTTGAAGAGCAGCCTCAATAAAATTAAAATCAAATTCAAATGATAGATACAGACAGACATATATGGTCTCTCCGGAACAAAATGGCCCAGAATCATTTTAAGTTAGCCAATTTTTTTAGCCGGTTAAGATATTTTAGATAGATGACTCCTTGAACTTTTAGCAGCTTTTAATTTTAATAAAAACTTTTGAATTTTTTAATATTTTGCATAAAAATGGGTGTTTTTAAAATTTGTTAACACATTTATTTATTAAATAAATTTGAAAAATCAAAAAAAACGACTGGGTAAAAGAACTAATAAAATAAAATTTCAAGTCCCGACTGCAAAAGTCAATATGTTCCACATTACTGCAATTATTTCTTTTACGCAGTCGGGCTTTTTTTTACTATTGAAATGTATTTTTTATTTGTTTTATTTTTAGTTTTCATACACAGTTGGTTTTCGATTTTTTGGATTTGGCGTCTATTCGCCGCCATTTTTAGTTTTTAATTACTGTCATATCTTTATTGACACTCGCAGGATTAAGACATCTCGATTGACGTTAGAATCATCAAAATCGGCTTAGACGTTTGATTTACATAGTACAGCAGAGGAACACATAATACAGTAGTGATCAGATACAGGTTACCAAGGGATTTTTTTTTTATTTTTGCATTAGTTCTAACAGCAACAAAACTATTTTATTCAAATATCAAATGTAAGTGAAAAGAAACATAATACACATCCAGAAGGCCAACTAACTGCAAGCGAAATAGGATATATCACCCCAGACCATATGACTTGGTGGAAATTTGGTTTGAGTATTTTAGTGCAAACTTTTATTGGCCCTTCGACGAACGTATGAGACACCATCGGATCGATTTAAATTAATTTTTGATTCGTCCATAAAGATAACTCTCTTCCAATTATTTTGAAACCAGTTCTGGTGATCTCTTGCAAAATTAAGCCTGACTGCGCGCATTTTATTGCTAAGAGTCGGTTTGACTCTGGCAATTCTGACTTTTAATCCTGCAGAATGAAGCCGCCTGCGCCCTGTTCTTGCGCTAATTATGGCTCCAGATGATATCTCCGTTTCCATCACTACTCTCATTGATGTACCCTTACACTGAAATAAGAAGAGCTGAAAGCGTATTGTATGAAATTCCCAAACAAAAATCCGTGTATTATATTTTTCGTTAATGGTAACCATTATCTGACCACTAATGTACATACACACATAAGCTGATAAACACAATGCCTTTCTTTGCGTCGGCAAGTCGGGTAAAAAAAGCCATATATGAATAAAAAGCCATTTTAATAATACCTAGGATAAGTCTTTGATCAGGTTAGGATAGGTCATTTCTAAAAACTGTAGTCCAATAGATCAATCAATTGCAAAGATTCATAACTTCATATCTTTTCTTCAAATTACTTCATATCAAATTTGAAGACTCTTACTGCTATAGCTTGCCATTTATCAGGTTATTATTGATTACTTTGTACGGAGAGTACCCCTTTCCTCGCCCCTACCCCGTGAGTTTTTTACTTAACTTCGTATCTTCTCTTCAAATTAGCTCATACCAAATTTTGAAGACTCTTTCTGTGATACCTTTCCACTTTGTATGTGGAGTACCCTTTCCTACGCACCTACCCCGTCAGTATTTTTCTTAACCTTGTATCTTGTACTCAAATTAAGTGATACCAAATTAAAAGATTCCTACATTTTTAGCTTTCCAGATAGAAAATTATTTTTAATTACATTGTATGGGGAGTACCCCCTCCCGCGGTCGTATACTACCAATTTTTTTGACGTATTTTGCATTTTGTAACATTTATAAATACTTTGACTGCTACAGTTTTCATAATATAAAATATTTACTTAATGTAGGCGCGGCACTGCCCACTTTTATATTCATCAGATTATATTATCATGGGAACTTAATATGTTTGCTTTTCTGCCTCTGTGAAATTATCTAACCTATTTTAATGAAATTTAAAACATAAATAGATCTGAGTCTGGAGGGCTACATAGGCCATATATATATTCAATAATAGGACTACGGGAGGGGTAGGGGCAATTTCTGCCTCTCTGAAACTATCTAACCAATTTTAATACAATTTAAAATATACATAGATCTGAGCCCTAAAGGACACATAGCCTATATATTTTTGAAAAATAAAATTACGAGCTAGTACCCGACTAGAAATTTTTATGCAAACACATTTGGAATCTAACTGGGATCCCAGTTCCGATGTAACGCAGAAACGTATTTGGGACCCGATTGGTTTCCTGTGGGGAAATATCAAAATCTTGCAAAAATTTGCTCAAATCGGGAAAATATCAAACTTTAATATTGAATTAAAATTGCTGAAGCTATCCAAGGGACCAAAGTATGTAACATTTACCTCTGTTGAAGATGAGCATAATATACGATTAAAAATCTGTGTTAGATTTTCCCAACAAGATCCCAATAGTTTCCCACTTGGGAAGAAATTTTGTTAAGTCATTAATTTGTAGATGGGCTATCCCAACAAGTACACGATCAAATCACAAACGGGATAACCCTTTTGGATGTGCCACATGCATTCCCAATCGGGCCCCAATATGAGTATTGGGAAAATTTCTAGTCGGGTACGGCTGATTTCTGTCTCTCCGAAAATATCTAACCCAATTTAATGAAATTTAAAACATATAATATATTATATATTTTTAAATCCCTATTTATATGGGCCTATAAGCCTATTTAATAATGAAATTTAAAACATATAATATAATATTATTTATTATTACGAGTAGCTACCTATTTATATGGGTCTACAAGCCTATTTAAAAATAGGACCACGAGTGTTGGTAGGTGGGCAATTTCTGCCTCTCCGTAACTATTACCCCCCTTTCCCAATTTTAACTTCTTGCATTTTCATTGGCCATATACGCGTATGCAAATATATTATCTCGAGCGGAGCCCGGGGTAAAAGCTAGTATATTAATATATTGACTTTGCTAAATGTTTAAATTTTATATCAAATAAAAAAATTGGTAAAACACACAACAATGCTTAACAACGTATTATCTTTAGTAAATACTTGTATATTGTTTTACAGAGAAATTTTTTTAATTACCATTCATTTTAATCTCTCGAATAAATAGTCACACAGAAAAGCAGAAATTCCTCTATGAAATTCAATTAAGCGTAAATATTATCAACGTTGTCAATACGTTCAACCAGAAAAATGCATGTTATTGCAAAGGAGAACTGTAACATAAAGTCATCACTTTAATGATATATTATATACAGAAATTTAAATATGATAATAAATCGATGCAAGTCAGCAGTAAAAAATTTAATAATAATTTTACAGAGTTTAAATAAACTGCAAAGATAGTTTCTTTTTTTTTCTTATTCTATTGAAATACTCGTATACATATACATATCGCTCATTTGCGGTAACGTCGTCATAACTCAAAAAAAAACTAGTTTTGCAGAAAACGAGTTTAAAGTTTTGATTTTACACACAACTTAATGGAAAAACAAAATTTCCTTTTTCTCTCAATAGTCGAGTATACAAGAGATTTATATGAAATAATTACACAATATGAAGATCGATATCGCAAATATTTCTGCATTATTAGCTCAAAAATCAAAAATTTTGAGTTATGACGACGTTGCAGTAAATGAGCGATATGTTTAACATGGATATAGAAGCAGTATACGGTTCGAGGAACCTTGTTCTTGTCACCCATTCTCATAGTTAATTCTCATAGCTGAATTTGTTTCAGAGAGATGTTTGCCTTGGCACCCAGATTAAAAATCTGGGTCAAATTTTGGCCAGAGCGTAGCCTTCTTAAGTTACGGTCGCACTTGGCAAATATTTGCCCAAAAAACGTGCTCAGGGTTAGTGCGATTTAACTTGGTTTTTGCATCACAAAATAAAGTTAATTATGGCGGGAAGAGCTATTTTTATATACTTTGAAAAATGCTGGAATTAAAGGAAATACAATTTTAGCTTGTCTGTTGGTTACGACTTTTTTTTGCAAATATTTGCTAAATTTTACAGTACCTTTATGCTTAGGAATAAACGTAAACACTAAATACTAATACAATTCTTCGTTTATATATAAAAAATGTAAACAAAATCAAATTTTATTTGATTTGGAAAGTTTACATCTAGCAAAATTATCGGATCAAGTACCAGAATAAATCTATACATAAATTTGGTATTTTGAATTTAATCGAACATTATTCGACTTGAATTTATCGATTAACCAAGCAAACATTCTTCCATATATACACAAGTACTCTAATTTTTTTTTAATTAAAGGGGTCCTGGGAATCACTTACGAATTAATGCAAGATGTAGTCATTGTCGACTAAATTGATAGTATTAAAAAATAAAAATAGCATGCATTTCAATTTAAATGCTCAATTAAATGAAGCTAATTAAATGACAGTCAAATCCTTTTAAATAACAACAATTACAAAATTCCCTGAATATGTAACTAACTCAAATTAGACCAAATTCTGTGGGTTATAACAGTTAATGAATCTATGTGTGTATGCATATGTGTATGTATGAGCGAATGTATGCATGTACATATGTATGTACACAGAAAAAAATTTACATGAACTATATTCAATAAAACAATGTTATTGAAAAAAAAATTTGTATTTCAATAACTGTTGTCATGAACTTAATAAAATATTTCGTTGCATGTATTTCTGTCCCATGCCGGTTATTTCTTTTTTTTTCATACATAAGAACTTAAAACAAGTTTGTTTCATAAAAAAGTAACTGGGATATGGCTCAGCTGTAGCGAGTATGCTTTACGTCCAGGAATCCGGGGTTCGAGTCCCAGCCAGGAAATTTGAAGAAAAAAATTATTGAATACCGAAATTTTTGTTATCAAAAATTAAACTTATTTTTTTCTGTGTATGGTTTTATGTACGAATTTCCCAGCTAACATTTGGAAGATCGTCTAACTGAGTATTTTTTAATTATATATGACGATTAAAAACTGATTAATCACACGTACGACTAAAAGACTCAATAATGATGCACACATATGCTTAAAAAGTGTTTATTAAAAATATAACATAAAATGGCTTAAAAAAGAACCCAATCTAACCGCTCGGGTCCATACTGCCCATATATCTTTTATGTTCTTCAAAAAACCGACAAGCTGAGGATGGTGTGTTTTGAATGTAACAAAAATGCTTGCGTCTTTTCAATACGTTCGTCGCAAATATTTGTAGGTGTGAACCCTGTTTAAGACGAGTTGAACGTAGAGTACAATTTTCTCCCGGGAATTGAGATCATTTTGATCATGTAAAGAAGTCAAAATAGACTCGAATAGGGTAAAAATTTTCATAAAATGCTTGGTGGGTTTTAACAAATATATTAAATAAAATTCTGACAAATTTCATACACTGTTCAGTGTCTATCACATTGACAGCTGGTTGTTAGTAATTGGCTATTTGTCGATTTCGTTGATTTTTTTTTCTTCAATTCTTTCCGACAAGTTTTAATTTTGTTTTTATTCTATTGTTTAAAGTGTTACATTAAAGTGTAGCTGACATGTATGTACATATATGGTTGTAAGTACTAAGAAGTAAAGGATTGAAATAGATTATTTTTAGCTATTTATATGTGTGTATTATATATGTCAGAGAAAGGCATACAAATACATAAGTTCTTTTTAATTTTATCCGTACCTAAGGCATATGACTATTTGATGAAATATTTGATTGTAGAACAAGAAAATTTAATTACTTTGCTTCAAAAGAGCTCTTTTGAGAAAATCCTTTTTATTCTGTAATTATGAGAAACTAAATATGTATGTACTTCAGAAAATTATATATGTATATGTATATATAAATATGTACATATGTACAGTCATTATATTAAGCTTCGAAACTTAAGGGCAAATGAGCTGTCCTTTTTATATTATGACGAGATGGAAATCTCTTGAATTAGTATAACATTTGAAATAGTTTTACTTTTCATCACTTTTTTCTACACAACGCTCGATTGTTGACAATAAATTTGACCAGGAAGGGAACAGCCAAGCTGTTTCAATTTAAAGAATTCCCAAACCAAAATTCACGATAGAACACGTAATTCCATTTTCGAACGGAAATTTCCCAAATTCTAGCACAAAAGGATTTCATGAACGCTATCAATCGTTTTTGCAAAGAAAATTATATTAATATTTCTGTTTTATACAACTAAAATTTTAATTATGAATAAAGCTGCTACGGTTAACCCCGTAGTGTAATGGATAGTGTGCTCGACTATTAGCCGTGGGTCGCAGGTTCGGTTCCTGCATAACCCTGGGTGTTTCTGCAGAAAAGCCGGAAAAGGCTTAAGCAGTATGTGTGTTCGTTTAAATATTATAACAACAATACCATGAGAAATCACATAATTGTATACTTTGCGAAACACAGAACATGCCCGATTATGCAAGTTTTTAAAACTATGAGAACCTTTCAAACCCTATTAGTCGTTTCTGAAGTCACTTTTAAACATTTTATTAACATTCATTCATTCACTTTGTCATATATTTTATCAATAAAAACTTAAAACAAAATGAGAATGTACGCATATGTATGAACTTAATACAAATTAGCCCATCCCACTTGGCCAGATTTTGTCGTAAACGACATTGTCTTCGACAATTCATGCTCGACTTTGCCTCTGTTGCTTACATTTTCTAATCGACAATTTAAAGGAAATCGCCGTGCATAAAAATCAAAACGACAAAGTTTTGCATGTTGTCCTCGAATAAACACTTCTGACGATAAGATGAGCGAAAAGGTCTTAGGGGGTATTCACATATTACGTATCGCTTCAGTAGGGGGTGTGGGTAGGGGGGTTAAAGATTTGTTACGGATTAGATAACTTATACTGAAAATTTTTTGAAAAGCGTTACAAAGCGGGGTGGGAGAGGAGGATATATAAACATTTCAAAAACAGCGTTACGTAATATGTGAATAGCACCTTACGATTTAATCAACTTTGTTTAGGAGAAGATGAGCGTAACAATTTTACATTTTGTTTTTAATCACTCTCTGTTGAGGACAAGATGACCGACAATGTCTAATGATTAGCTCAATTGAGGATAAGATGAGCGATAGAGTCCTACGTTTTGTGTTCAATCAAGCTTTGTTAAGGACAAGATGAACGACTATGTCTTACGATTTGTCTTTAAGCCGATAATGCCTTAAATTTTGTATTCAATCCAACTTTGTTGAGGACAATACGATCAACAATGACTTACTTTTTATCTTAAATAACATTCCATTGAGGACATGATGACTGAAATGTCCTACGATTTGTCTGCAATTAATTTTGACCTACATTTTGTCTTCAATGAAAGCGTCTGACCTACAATGTCCTACATTTTGTCTTCAATCAAACTGTGTTGCAAACAGGATGAGCCACACCGTCTTACATTTTGTCTTCAATCACATTTTGTTGGGGACAAGATGACTAACAATGTCTTATGGTTTATCTTGAGTTAACTTTGTTGACGATAATGTTCTACATTTTGTCTTCAATGAAACCTTGTTAAGGAAAAGATAACCAACGATGTCTTACATTTTATCTTCAATGACACTCTGTTGAGGACAAGGCGATCGGCAATTTCTTACGATTTGTCTTCAATTAAATTTATTGGGGACAAGGTGAGTGACAATGTCTTATGCTTTGTCTTCAGTCACACTATGTTCAATGAAGATGTGAAAAATGGTCTTATATTTTATCTTCAATCAAACTTTTTAAGGACAAGATTAGCGACAATGTCTTACAATTTTTCTTCAATCAATTTTGATGAAGACAAGATGGCCGATAATGTCTTACATGTTGCCTTCAATTAAACTCCGTAGAGGACAAGATGAACGCAACGTCTTCCGATTTATTTTCAATTAACTTTGCTGATAAGAAGATGAGCGACAATATCCTACATCATGCTTTAAATCAAACTATTTTAAGGAGAAGATGAGCGACAATGTCTTAAGATTTGTCTTTTAGCAACTTTGTTGACCGACAATTTCTTGTCATTAAAATGAGCGGCAATATCTTACGATTTGTCTGCAATTTTATTTGTTGAGGATTTTATTTTCAGTCAAAGTTTGCTAAGCGACAATGTGATACGTTTTGTATTCAATCAACTTTATTGAGGACAGGATAATCGGTAATATCCTAGATTTTGTTTCAATCAAAATCTTTTGAGGACAAGATGAGCAATAATGTCTTACATTATTTTCCCAAATCACATTCTGTTCAGGACAAGATGACTGCAGTGTCTTATGATTTGTCTTCAAGTAACTTTGTTGAGGACAAGACAACCGATAACGTCTTATATTTTGCCTTCAATCACACTCTGTTGAGAACAAGATGACTTATAGTGTCATATGATTTGTCTTCATTCAACTTTGTTGAGGATAAGATGACCGACAATATCTTACATTTTGTCTTCAATCAAACTCTGTTGAGGACAAGATGATCAGCACAGCCTTACATGTTGTCTTCAATCACACTCTGTTGAGGACAAGATGACCGACAATGTCTTATGTGCTGTCTCGATTAACTTTGTTGAGGACAAGATCAAACCAAACTCTGTAGAGGACAGGATAAGCACCAATGTCTTACGTTTTTGCATAAATCACATTCTGGTGAGGACAAGCTGATGTCCTACATTTTGTCTTCAATAAAATTTTGTTGAGGACAAGATAATCGGCAATGTCTTAGATTTTGTCTTTAGCCACACTGTGTTCAGGACAAGATGATAAAAAATATAATTTTTTATGAAAAAATAGATTATATAGTCGCCCATGTAATCTCACTATTATTGTGTGAACGACAAGCTAAACGACATTGCCTCTGGCTAAGTCGTTCACGACTTATGTGACATTTATTGGAAAATATCAGTGACAAATTGTTTCGGATGTCTTCCACGTGCCATCGAGGCCATTACATTGTCGTGCACCCATCATTGATGATATATTAAGTGTCAAGCAAGCCAAAATGTGAGCAAAACTGTCACTCATGTTCGATAGTCTATACCAGCATTGCCCAAGCCCTATGCGCTTGGTGCTCATTTTTTGTAAAAGCACTTAGCTGTAGGCTGTTTGCTTTAATACACTCATACAGCACTCAGCACAAGCTATACGAAATACATAAACAACTTTGTTTGTTAGTTTTTTTGGCGTTCTTCACTGTATACACGCAAGTGCAAGGCAACAACAACAAAATATATGAAATGTTTTTTTTTTCTTTGTACGTATTGGTTTTTACAACAAAAAATATTGAATAAAAATTAGTTTTTCTTTAAATGTATTGGTGTTTGCTCTTCCATAAGGAACTTTTGGGCACCCCTGGTCTATACTCTACTTTAAAGACGTTGCCAACTGGTAAATTAAAGTTACTCAGACATGCAATATTGTGTCCAGTAGTTTCTGATGGCATATGTAAAAGAAAATAATTAAACTCTATAAAAGTCGGAAAGAAAAATAAGAATATAAGAAACAGTAAAGAACTTAATGTTCAGCACTTTAAGCATATTTAAAGAACATGTTTACATTGAATCTTATTTCCTTTATACCTACTCAAAGCAAACACATTCTACAAACTTGTGAATGCACGAAAACATGCATGCTTACATACATTAAAGCTCTCGTTTGTATCCGTTTTGCCATTAACTTTTTGGTAATGTTTCTGTTGTCTTACTTACATATACGTACTTCAAAGAGATGTCTAAGAGTGCACTCATAATAAAAAAAACTTGAATTTTTATAGCCAGATGTAGCGTCAGAGCACGATTTAGAGTCATATGTAGCGTTTTTGCGGCAAGTAGCATTCTACATAGTGCTATTGATATAACTTGGCTCCCTCGAAAATTTTCCAGTTTCGGAAATTATATACGATTTTGGCGCTTTATTACAATATTAGCCATTTTCATACCTCTTTAAATACTCTCCGATTTATCATAATTTCTGAAATCTAAGCTACTTTTGGAATCGGTTCTGTTAGGCTTACATATAAAAAAATTTATTTTTAATATATATTCTCGAAGAGTTGACAATTCTTATATACATATTTAGTTTACATCATAAATTTAGTTCTTTAACAGTTCTGTTCTTATGTACCCTACAAATAATATCGGACTGCGTGACTCAATTTTAGCTGAAATGGAGTAGTTACAACATGGTCCTATGTAATACAGTCATGGAGCATTTCATTTGCAAACAATAGCTTCTAGTTAACCGACAAGTGTTTATGTTTTAACGAGTACAATCGTTAAAACACGAAAACTTGAGTGCTCCATCAAATAGTAACCTAGAATAGTTTTAAGACTATCCCGATGTAATACAGACATCGACAATGTCATTTGCACACAAGCATTTGAAGTTAAACGACTAGTGTTCGTGTTTGAACAATTTCAACACGAACACTTGAGTGTTCCATCAAGTGTTGACATGGAATACTCCGATATAGTTCAAAGTTGTGTTATATGGCCCGATCCTAGAACACCATAATGTTAAATCGACTTTGTTTTCTACATACATTTGGGTTACCTTTGGACTAGTCCTCTGTGGAGTATACTTTACATGTGTGTATGGACTAGTCGCATTATCTGCAGGGTAGGAACTTTATTAAATGTATCTGGAAACAAAAAGGTTCATGTGTGTGTGGGTGTGTGTATGTGTGTGTGTATGTGTGTGTATGTGTTTGTGTGTGTGTCTTAAAAAAACAGTATTTAGAACACAATGAAAATTGGTCCATCGCACACATGGAATGTTAATGTTATATTTAATTTAATTGTAATATGTTTCCTTACAATTTCAGCATTTCATTTCAATTTCATTACGTTGGCTTTCCCTTCTTCCATTTGGTCTTTATCTTTTTGCCCACTTTCTCCATTTCCTCATATTCAGTTCAGTTAAATCGAAACGAAAAGGGACCTATAAATATTAAAATGGGTTTAACGGTTTTAATTTGCTGGGCAAACCAGTAAGACAACAAATAGATACTTGGATGGTCGGTCAATGGAGCAGCTTGATAAAACAAAAAACCTAAAATTTTTTTTTTAATTTGCACTGTAATGGGTGGGTTTGACTGGTTACAGAAACGTTCAATATCACGGTACTTGTATATTGATTGGACTGCTGCTGACTACTCGTGTCTATTTAGTTACAATTTTTATACGTATTTGACAAAAGATATTGTTATTGTTTGAACATGCAACGAATTTTTAATGAGTGGACGCAGAAAATAAAATTCCACTAGACATGTATCCAGTGTAACATTACATTGGGGCATGTGTTATAGGGATACGGTTTTATTGGACAAAGGTTTCTTTTTGTTGATTGTTTTAAAAGGTCATTTAAATTACGCAGAAATTGTAGTAGGAATTACAAACTGAAATCATGCTTAAATTTCTAATGAAATTTTAATGTAAAATTTTTCAAAATGTTTTATTTTAATGACTTAGTATGTATTAAAAAGGAATACACTTTTTAATTCGATATTAAATGAACATAATTTTCTATCATATGATACCCTATACCACTTGCGAATACTAATATATAATTATTTGTTTGCTAAATTTATTTCCTTTTACCAACGTTTTAAAAATACAAAGTCTAAATTTTCTTCACAAACTTATTGTAACAAAAGAACCAGAGTATCTGTATGAGCGTTTAAAATCTGCAAGATCGAGAAGGAAGAGATATATCATTAAATTACGGTACCACGCCCATTTTTTCCGAATGTCAATTCTTTATTTCGAGCACACGTCTCTGGAATCAACTTCCTAATTATGTATGAATGTGTAGAGCACCGACAACGCAATGAGATATAGGAGATTAATTATTATTGCTCTTCCATTCATTAAAAACTATTTTGTACAAAATTTAATAACAAACAAATTGTTTTATGTGTTTATTATTATTTTATTAATATTATTTTTTAACTTTCCGCAATCAAAGATAGGAAGTTACTGATATCACCTCGATTTTCGAAAATCGAAGTTTCATTAGATCTCGACGTTTTGAGGTCGTGGAAATCTATTCTGACTATTTCTATGATGATGTCAGTATGGCTTTATGTATGTGTGTGTATATGTGTGTGTGTAAGCTTCTCATAACTTAAAAACGGAATATCCGATCGGAACCAAATTTACGGCATTCATAAATCATTGATCATTAATCATTGGCATTCATTGAAATCTAAGAGATTTCGTTATACAAATGAACCGATTCGGTTCTTAGATTTTGTGAATTTTCGAAAATAAACCGATCCAATTCAAGATCTAATCAGCTCTTAAACTCATAAAAGCACGTCGACTTCTGCAAATTTCATTGAAATCGGTTGAATGGTTCATTTTTACAGCATCTATGAGCTTAAAACTTCTACTAAACTTCACTTTAGGAAACGATTAGAGCACTGCAAACATTGATACATATACACAGTATTCCACCTTGTTCTGATAGTTATATCCAGCAAAAACTTTTGGCATTTTTGTAATCTTTAGTACTATTTTAATGGACTACAAATTAATGGTTGGTACTTGTTTATCTCATAACTATGATCCAAATTAGAATTGATGCAGTTATTAATAAAATTAGTACGTATATATCCCATTATTTGAAATGAGTAATAATTCTTGGTTATGTATTGATAAAATAAATAGACAAGCACTTTTTAAGTCAACATGTGTTTGTATATAAAAACAGATTTTTGGCCCTTAAACTTATACCTGAACGAGCACGGGATCATATCTCAGCTGGGACAAAAAAAATCAAAATGAAAAAATATAAATAAAATATAGTGTATATAAATTTTTTTAATATTATTTTTTTAATTGACTACTTATTTTTTAGCTTCAGGTAAGTGAACTAATAACTAGTTAATAGCTATGACAATGTGAGTACATTCGTAAGTACTTTTTTGAACTTCTAAAACAAAAATAAGTAGTTATCGAGCCAAGTAATAAGTAGTTACTCTTTAAATCCTCATATAGTTTTTTGCCTATCAGTAAGTAGAGGTTTTGCTGGGTAGCGATTAAACAGCACACTCTACTAAATTACACTTGCATCTATTTTTCGAATCAAGCAATAATTTCTCTCGTAGAGGGGTAAGGAAAATGGCATTACTTCCTTATTATTATTACTTTCCGTACAAATTTCAATAGTTCACATTTTTATTTTGTACAATTTTCCAAAAAGTTTCAAGGAAATCTTAATTATTAAACAGACGATGAAATACGTAGAACTGAAAAAATCTTCATGAAAAAATTTCAACCTGTACATTTAGTCGTACAATCAATCAAACGCACTTTCGTAAATTTTAAATAAACATTGAAAATTTTATTGATATTAAAGAGAAACAGTATTATATTACAAAATTTCTTATAGGAATCACAATAAGTTTCGCTATTACTTACGACATTTTATTTTTCAGATATGGTCACACTTGGTAAATAGTTGACCAAATAAGCGAAACCACGGGTTAGTGTGAGTTAACTTGGTTTTTATATTAGAAAATAAAATTAATTATGCTGCAAACAGCAATTTTTAGGAATATAATTTTTAATAAATGCGAACCAAACTAACTAAAGGAAATTAAATTTTAGCTTGCTTGCTGGTCACATTTGTTTCGTCAAATATTTGCCAACAGTGACCGTAACTTTAAGTAGCATATACATTGGCGAACTTGAGTGACCGTCAAAAATTCATAACTTTTGAAGGTTACTTTTGACTGTGTAGACAGACTATCGATCATGTTCGACATTCAAACCGTCATTCAAGAAAAATATTTGACACACAAACATAGAAAATAGAAAAATGGGATGCGCTTTATTGATAAAAAAAATTTATAATGAATTTTTTTAATTCAATTATTTAATTTCTTCTTATTTAACAACTCCTCGTACCATTTTGTCTTAACATCTCACATACCAACCTTGCATTTCATAAAAATATATGAATTCTTTAAAAATATAATTTTCCGCGTCTAAATTGTGAAGTTTATGCTACGAAAAATAACTCTTGACTGACACTTTTTGATTCACACTATCAGTCAACAACCAATATGGCCGCTGACTGTCACTCAACCGCAAAAAATTTTGTGGTTGACTGTTGACTGACGAAATTTATGTTCACACTATCGATCAAGCCAAAATTGGAGCAACACTGTCCCGGGAGTCCCAGATTCCCAAATTCTACTCCTGACAAAAAAAAACTACACAGAGAAAAATCCATGCAACATATGCACGAAAGCGCTCGTACATACTACGAAGTTTTTCATATTTTCGCACCACGAAAATCATTCATAAAATACGGAAGAAAAAGTTTGGCTCAACCTAGGTACGAACTCACATTCATCATATTTGAAGAAAAGTACACCAAGCCACTTTCTACTTATTTTTTAAGAGATAAAAGTTGGTTTTACCTTGATATACCTGAGTTTTTTTTTTTGTAAAATGTTGCACGCATTATTTTCTGTGTACACATGCCTTTAGGGTCCACTGGATTTAAAAGCAAATAAGTACGAATTAACCAAATTAAATAAATAATTAGCTGTTGGCTTGAACTTTTCACAAGATCAATAAACATTGCTCATACACTAAAAATATTCTGTACGTAAAATTAAATTGTACTTTAAAATACATGAAAATTCACTTAAAAACCGGTCTACTTAATATTCATTTAAATTTTACGAAAAATTTTTTTTAATTTAGTGTTAAAAAAATAAACGACATAAACCTGTAGAAATAAAATATATTTCCTTTAATCAACCCCTATCTCCTTAAAAACAAATGATTTTTGCTTTATTTTAAAATGGGTTAATGTCATGTTGAAGGCTTATTATTATTTCTTTATCTCTAAATAAAACAATATAATTTAATTGAAAAATTAAATTAAAACCGAACTCAAGCCAAAATAATTAAAATTTGTTTGGATATAAACCCATACAGTTCGACTAAACTCATAACTTAATTGTTATTTGTTTTGTTTAATTATCTATTTTATATTTTTAATAACAGTTTGTTATTTTAATCTCAACTGGGAATCAAACCAATCTCCTTCAGGTTTCAAATTCAACACAGCAAAGCATAATTTGCAAGACGGCAACTCTTTGGCTTGCAAAAATTATGAAAATGTTTGCTGGGTATGTATGGATAAATGTACGTGTGTTATTTTTATGCATGCACTTTTTTGTGCTTATAACATAAACAACGGGCAATATTATGTGCAAACGAAAATCCGTATTAATTTGTATTAGGCTTTTTAAATGAATGTTAGAATCAATTAAAAATAAACTTGCTCAGAATTTTAAATGTTTATTTATTTAAAAAAAAACTGTACGGAATACTTCTTGAATACTGCAATAATATTGTGAGTGTAGCTCTCTTATTAATGATAAAAGTGTGATATTTTTGAAAAACAAAAAAGTTTAACTTTGCAAAAAAAAACTCGCTGCTAATTTCTAAATAACTCCAAAAGAGTTGGAAATATAAAATCAAATACATGTATATGGACGCCTTAAAGATAATATTATTCCGCATCTCTATGTGGTACATTTTAATAAAAAGGGGCGAAAAAATATATTTTTGCAGATCAGTGAAATTTTTTATTGTATATTGCATGTTTTGAAGTTTAAATTGTTCTACACATAATCACAAGCAAACCATTAGTTGCAATAAAATGTTTAATCACTTCATATCATCCTTGTGTAAATACGAAATGTTTCATTAAATATATTCACGTTCACTTCCATTTTGCAGAACGTTATAACTTCAGCTATACTATTATTAGCTTATTTAAGATTTGTTCAAGTATTTCATATACACAGCAAAAAAAAAACAATAATATTTTTAATATAATAATTTTCTTAAATTACAGCTTTCTTGCAAAACGCCTTGTAGCAGTCATGCTGGAACTAAATGCAATTGTGGGAAAGATGAGTACAAGAATTACAATAACTATGATAATGATCATAACACTAATGATAATTATGGCCATATAAAACCATCATCGTAAGTAAGAACCTTAGAGTAAAACAAATATTTTTAATTTTTTATTTCTGCTTGAATTTTATCTTTAGTCCTTAAATGTTTACTTGCAACAGTTTCCTGATGGCTGATGCTTTCTTGCCTTCATGACTTTTCGAAAGGAAGTTCTTCAAAAAGATATGTTTATAGAATGCAGCTAAATTTATTTCGCGTATTTTATTATATAAATGAGATGCAACATATAAAAACACTATATACGACTACAAAGAAGAAAAAATTAAAAATTTGTCGACCTGAAAATTTTTCTAAAGAGTGAATAATAAAAAAAATCGATTTGACAACAACATCAGTATAATTAGAAAATATCTGTTTTTATTTTTTGAAAATTTTTTGACAATGATAACTATCTTTCGATGGAATCAATCGATTTTAATGAAATTCTCAACAATGCACATACCCAGAAAAAATTATTGCTTGCTGGAAGCATTTTTATAAGGGAGGCAAGAAAACAGAATCACTTGAAACTGCGCTTTTATAATGCATGATTTTTGTTCGCGATGAGCCGCTTAGAAGCAATAGTTTCTGTTTCCACAAAATGCTTATATTAGTGCTGAATATCATCAAAATTTTCAGCACTAAAACTGAAAATATATGGAAAAAATGGTTCGATGTGGATTGGCGAAAATGATGAATGAACGTATACACAAATGGGCTAACATCATGCTGAAGGGTTATATATCTTATCTTTAATTATTAATTTTTATTTTTACTCACTGTTCGCTATTTTAATTAAATTAAGCACCTTCAGATTTGAAATCCAACGCATCAACCACCCAGCCAAAACCACTGTTGGAAATTGGCAGCACGAAGTTAACATAAACTTACTCTTACAAATACATTATTTTTAAATGATTGACTTTACTTTATTTTTTAAATGTACTGTTCGTCACTTACGTTAGTGCTTCCAAGAAGCACTATAGTCAGTGAGAGAAGTTAAATATTAAATACTTATGTTGCTTTGCCTATATTTTTTACATTTTAAAATTATCGTCAAAAGCTAAAAAGTGTTCGTGCTTGTTTGTTCATGCTCTTTTGCAAACGTTGGTGCATTTGTGGTGGAATTTTTGGAAGCATTTGTTCTTAAATATGCTATGCATTGCTTCTAACAGCTTTTAGCGCTTCTAATTGTCGAAAATTGTTTGCTGGGTAGGGGCAGACATATGGGGAGTTCACGCGGTAAATCAATAATTAAAAATTGGGATTTAAAAAGAAAAAAATATGTAATTAAAAAGAGAACACTTTTACATATAAATTTTGTTCTAAATTTTTTCTGAATGTCTTTCTGTAATCCCTGGTTAGAGTATAAAAATCAAGTAAAAAATTTCATTTTCAAAGTGTTAAAAAAATTTATTTAAAATATAAAAGTTTGACATGAAAAAAAATTACGTTTCTCATTAAAAAAAATTTATTTTGTTATCACATTGTATTTGTCAGATTCAGGTTTATATGAAAAGTATAATTGTAGACTATATTTTCTACATTTTAATATTTCCGAATCGTAAAAGTTATAGAGATCTCCAATATTCCCCATATCTATTATATACATAATAAGGAGCAGAATGTCTATATTTGCATCCAAGTTTAACTTTTTGCGATTTTTTGCGATATTGCATATAATTTAAGGGTTGCACTTTATACATTTTATATATTTTCCAATATTGGTAGTATTATAGGGTGGGTGTTTCGAAAAAAAAATTGCAGCAATCACCTCCTAGAATGAATGATATATCAATGACGTTTCTAAAAAAGGAAAAAAATCTTCTGTCACGCCTTAAAGTACTGCACTTTTTATTTTTTATATATAGCGCCGCCATTTGAAGTCCGATTTCATCATATTGCATATCGTTGTTTATGGCTTGACTGTGGCTTAATTTTTAGTTCTAGTGGCTTTTTAATCTGACATCGAATTCTGGGCGCCACTTATGTCATCTCGGATCCTACCCTCCTAATGTCCAATTTTTTGCACGTGGCTTCTAAAACTTTGTATGTCTAGCTTTTAATATATTCAGTTTATACCACGCCCCCAAAATTAAGCCCATTATTCCTTTTCACCTACGCACAATTGGTACAAAAGTTTTCCACAGGAGAGTAACAAAAAATAGCACTAGCATAAGCACTGCAAAATCAAAAAAAAAATGTTATATATTTTTTGTATATGTGTTTTTTTAATAAAATTCTTCGGAGGGCAATGCTATCTTTATATTACCTTTGCATTGGTACCAATCTTTCTTATCAAAAGATGGCGGTTGATTTATCGCGCGGTTTGATTCTCGAATATTTTGTCCGAATGCGTTATTATTTTCGTATGTTTTGGTTAGCTGTGATAGCGTGTTACAGCCATACTTGCACACAAACACACATACACACACACAGACCCATATACATACATACGTACATAATCAGAATAGCTTCCTAGGACCTCAAAACGTCTATATCTGATTATAATCGGGGTTATTTCAGAGTAACTTCACATTTTCTGTTTGCGGGAAATTAAAAATTGTGTCGTTTTATTCAAAATTATGGTTTTATTCATAATAATTAACGCAGGTGTGTAAAACAATTTTCCATACAAAATTTGTTTTATAAACCTCTATAATATTCAACTTTACATAGAAACTTGTAAGTGGGAGCTTCCTATTTTGGACTTTATCAAAACAACAAACTTTTCATAATTACATCTCACACTATACATTATTGTAAATCTTAAGATTTTATATTTTTCTCTCTAATTGTAACATCCTGTAGTTCCCTTGACTTGATATCTGTATATAAATGTGTGTCTTTATTTTTTCTAATGATAGTGTTTAAATAAAACTAGTTAGAAAATTGTCAAGTTAAAAAGTAAAGCAACAGCTACAAAAACATGAACAAACTACAATAAGCATTTTACAACCAGGAAGAGAAGACACTCTTTTGTTATTTGGCTAATGGTTAGAGGAAGTGGTATTTATACCAACGTTACTGCAAACAATGTGAAAGATAATTTTTCATGCAACGAGCATAGTTTTATTTAACAAATATACTACGTGCCGTTAGTAAAGTGAATACTGAATACTAACAAAAATTAAGTAAACTACATTTGGTTGTGCCGTACCTTCCCCATAGTAGAGGTACTTGTTTTAGGGTTTTTAATGTGTTGAAAGATTTTTAGTATTTATTAAAAAGATTTTTTAGCCTTTCGCTGAAATCCAAATGAATCTCGTAATTTACATTTTAATAAATTTTTTTTTATTCAAAGAAATTTTATTATTTTGGCTTGAGTTCGGTTTTAATTTAATTTTTCAATAAAATTACATTTTTATTTAGAGATAAATGTGAAGCATATATACAAAGAAAATGTTTGACTGCACGGAGGTTTGAACTGACGTGCCGCTAATCTCTTCAGAATAGTTTTCCGCTTAGACCACTCGACCAAAGTCTGTGGTTTGCACGCAAGAGTTGAATATCATCTACTTTTAATCAATTCATACTGTCACTCTTAGAGCTGGGGCCGAATTACCGCATACGTGATCGAGTAAAATTTTTTGTAAATTTTCTTTTTGGGATTACGGCATACGATAATCGAGTAGCTGCTGTTTAAATTCCACTCGTTAGAACTAGAGCGATCGAATACAATATTTTCTTTTATTGTGTTTGTTTTGCAAAAAAGCATGGAACATTACCTATAAACCTTGTTACAGTTGGCCAATCGACTTGGTTGTTGTACTAGCTGCTAGAAACACAAAATGTTTCTTTAATGGGTGTGTGCCAAACGGTAGCAAAGTACTATTGTAAGTAAATTTTTGACACTTCTGAGGTGAATAAAATTTCACTAGCCTAGGGGGCTAGTTGAAATTTTGACACAAGAGATAAATTTTTGACAGGCAGAAATTAGAATCATGGTATCGTAACAAGGTAAAACCACCGCCGTCGTTTTTGGAAATTCGAGCCGTCGCCCAATACATCGATTTTTGCGGCTCTTAAATGTAGTTAGACTGTGAAAAATGCATTTTTTATTTTAATTTGCGAAAAATTGTATATCATATTTAGGCTTGCCACCCGTACTTTATAATAAAGTATTGTACGTTATTTCGGGTAATTGTACTATATACTTTATGAGAACAATAAGGTACGCGAAAGTACTCTATTTCGCATGATTTTATTGTTTAGAATTCAAAATAGATTCAGATTAAGCAAAGCATACATTACTCCAGTATATTGGCACAGACAAGTGATGTTGATTAGTGCTCGAAACACATACCATAGAATCATACTGGTGCAATATTCATTTCTAGTGCGCACCGCATTTATTTTGATACTATTTTGAAAATAAAAATTAAGGAAAACGCGTGTTTTTTATTAGAAAATTATAAGGAATGATTTGTTTTATGTCAGTAACACTTTACAATATATATGTTGTTCCTTTTTTCTTAATTTATGAGTAATTTATTCAATTAAATGTGTTTTATCCCAATTTTTACTCTTTGACAACTCTTCTCAACTGAGCTAATTTCACCTAGTTTCACCTAATTTCAACTAGTCTTAAACTTAAGACCTCGGGGGCTGTAGTTAAACCCCATTCATCCAAAAACAAATTAAACTGTTGTCTTCACCGGAATTGACTAGCGAAATTAACACAAATTTTTTATCATTTATTGGTAAAGCCTTAAAGTACCTGAATAATGGTTTGATTTTAAAAATGCAAACTTATTATTTACAATTAGCATTATAAATTTAATAAGAAATGTTGATGTTTATGGAGAAATTGCATTATTAAACAAACTTTATGATCAGATATACAGTTCTGAAGGTTTTGCGAAATTATCTACTGCAAGTAAATATTAGCTAGTATTTAATACAATTGATGATAAATTATAAAATTTTTATAAAGTAATTTCACTTTTACTTTCTATTCCTGCCACGTCAGCATTCACAGAGAAAGTTTTTTCTATAATGAGGAGGAAATGGCGAGACGAAAGAGCCAAAGTGTCTCTGAATCTGATAAAAAAATTAATTAATTATGTACTCTAATTTAAATATAGACTGTAAGGAGCTGTGCAATTTTTTAAAAATTAAAATTATTTGATAAAATTTGCGAAAAGCAATAAAAACACGTTTTAAATATAAATTGTACTTTGTTTTTATAATGTGTACTTTTTTTTTTAACGTTTAATAACCAATGTAATTTAATTGGCAAAAACAAAGGTGGGAATCCTAATCATATTATAAAATTTTTCGCTATAGCAGAGAATTTTGTCTTATATGTACATATATGTTCTTTTAAAAATTTGTTGGTAGCTGGCGGCTTGTAGGAAATGTTTTTGCTTCGCCGCCGCAAAATTTTATATTGTCAACAAAGGTATCATTTCACTCAGCTGAAACATGAATGTTTTTACAGACGTCAAAATTTTATATTGTCAAAAAATATATCATTTGGCACAGCAGAAACATGAAATTTTTTCCCCACAGGGAAATATTTTTTTACCATAGTAATTTTCTACCGATTGACACACGCCCAATGTATTACAAATTTTTAGTTGATTCAACAACTGGTATAATATAAACTTGGTACACTTGTTAAACATTTCCATACGTTAGCTATCGAATGCGGTAATCCATCCATTCGATACGTAACGAAATTTTATTCGATACGAAAGCCTCTACTCGATAACGAATGCGGTAATTCGGCCCCTGTATTTCATTTGATAGTTATTGATATTCACTTTTTTCTTTGTCTTGTGTTAAGCGTCTTTTATTATTTCTCTATTATAATATGAATTATCCAAGCAAAAATAATTAAATTTCTTTGGATATAAACCCATAAAGTTCGGCTAAAATCATAACTTAATTGTTAAACTCTAAAGGCACCTAGCAAAAGGATGTATGTACATGTTCAAGTAAATTGAACAAGCAAACATTCACACACACACACTAGTACTTGTAATTATCAATGATAATTCATACTAGAATAGAGAAATAATAAAAGAAGTTTAACACAAGACAAAGAAAAAAGTGAATATCAATAACTATCAAATGAAATACAGGACCCGAATTACCGCATACGTGATCGAGTAAAATTGTTCGAAAATTTTCTTTTTGGGACTACGGCATACGATAATCGAGTACCTGCTGCTTACATTCTACTCACTAGAGCGATCGAAAACAATATTTACTTTTTGAATCTAAATTGATTATTAGACTAAGGTTCGTAACGTTATATTCAGAAAGAATTGGGCATGACTAATATTCCAAGGAACAAGGGAAAAATTAACATCAACTTAATTTTTCAACGTACACAGCAGAACAGAGTAGCGCCACTTTCGGAAGCCGCTACACTTCCATCGTCAGTGCTCACGTGTATTTGCTTATCACCACTTGTCAGGTGGCTCTGTTGAATGTGATTTTAATTCTTATATATACAACTTTTTCGTGAAAATTGAATACGAGAATTAAATCGAATACGAGAATTAAATAATATTTACTTTTATTTATTATGCTTGTTTTGCAAAAAGTATGGAACATTACCAATAAGCCTTATTGCAGTTGTAAAATCGACTTGGCTGTTGTACTAGCTTAGAGAAACATAAAGTTTTTCTTTAATGTATTACAAATTCTTAGTCGATTCAACAACCAGTGTAAAACAAACTTGGTACACTTTTTAAAATGTTCGAAACGTTAGCTATCGAATGCGGTTATCCATTCATTCGATACGTGGCGAAATTTAAGTCGATACAAAAGTCTACTCGATAACGAATGCGGTAATTCGGCCCCAGCTCTAAGAGTGACAGTATGAATTGCTTAAAAGTACATGATATTCAACTCTTGACTACAAACCACCGACTTTGGCGGAGTGGTCTAAGCAGAAAAGAATTCTGAAGAGATTAGCGGGAGCTATCAAAACGTCAGTTCAACTCTCCATGCAGTCAAAAATTTTCTTTGTCTATATGCTTCACATTTATCTCTAAATAAAAATATAATTTAATTGAAAAATTAGATTAAAACCGAACTCAGCCAAAATAATAAAATTTCTTTGGATATAAACCCATAGAGTTCGACTAAACTCATAACTTAATTATTTTTATTTTCTTTTTGCAGTCTAGTGTTTCTTTTTTAAATGAAGTTGTTTGAGAATCAAAAACTTAAAAATATTTTGCAAAATTTAAATCACATAATAATATCACAAATTTATTGGAAAATTTCATGCCGTTAATTGTAAGACAGCACATACTGTCACACTGTATATTCTGTTAGAAACAAAACCCGTTATACTAAATGAAAGCGACAGAATCATCTGGGTAAATGATTCCCTGGAAAACTGAAATACCGTACTGCAATGAGCGTTGTAACATCATATACTACCGAGTTAAGACATGATGATGCAACACGTTTAAGATAGTTATCATTAAAGTTAAGAGACGCACGTTCTTCTTTAGGTAAATATTATTTAAGTTCTAAAACTTGGTTAAATTTGTTATTAGTATATTTATTCACTTGTCGTTGTTGCTTTTTACTTTTTTACTTTTTTTATTGTTTTTCTTTCCAAACCAGTTTTTACGCAGTTCCCAAGTCAGTCTGTCAGGCAGGGTGACCGTTGAAAATTTTTAAAAAGTGGCACAAAAAGGGGATTTTGAGGAAAAAAGTGGCACCAAAAAGGGGATTCTTCCAAAAAAAGGGGCAACTTTTTTGAAAAGGAAATAATTGAACCAAATTCTAATATTTAATGAATTTCTAGGGCATATAATGCTTTTGAAATAAAATGAATCAATTTTGATGTTTTTTCGTTCAAAAAACTGACTGCTTTTCATATAAATTTTAGACAAACAATGCAAACAAGCCTTGTTTGTATAAAATTTATGTGAAAGGCACTCACATTCGCTTGTTTGCATATGGAAACAGCACATTAGTAAAGTATATCGAAAAGCAGTTTCGCTGAGTAAAGATTTTTGCATAGCCGGCCTTCGGTCGGCGAAGCCGCTGAGTATACTGAGAGGAGAAAATCGTTAAGACCGCCCGAAGGCCGCTTTTCAATATACCAAGAAGAAAAAATACTTAAGCCCGGCCGAAGGCCAGCTACGCAAAGAATATTTTGTAGTAAAATAAAATTTCTTAACAATTTTAATTAATTTCCAAATATTTCTTTGAATCGACGATGTCTATTGGACATATTTTAAGCATTGTTGACGCTATTTGCAAATTGTTCTTGATTTTATTTCACTTTTTAAAATTCAATAACGTCAATTGATCTTTTATTACTTGTCACCGATTGCAGAAGTAAAAAGTGAATAGTCAAAAACATGTACATATATTTGAATTTGTTTTCATTTTTAAAAGTGTGGACATTATGACACATTTTAAAGTGTCATAATGGTCATAACAATAATGTCATAAAGTCCATTTCCTATTAAAAGTGTCACAATGTCAATGGATGTTATGCCATTTTTAGCAGTGACATAATGTCTTTGGACATTATGTCACTGGATATTGTGACATGGCACCAAAATTTGCATGAAAATAATTTAAAAAATAAAAGTTGTTAACAAAACGTTCTTCATCGTGTTAGTGAATCAGGGTGTTATTTTTAATAATTTTAATACAATAATGAATATCTATAGATCTAAACGCTTAAACTATTTCAAAATAGTTTTTGTCATAAGACTTTACATGATAGACTCAAAAAGAAATTTTTGTCTTGAGATTTTTTTTTATAAAAACAGTTTCGTGCCGTAAAAAGCTTATATTAAAACAAGAAGCATGATTTCATAAAAAGGGGCAAAAAGGGGCATAATATTACAAAAGGTGGCAGATTTAGGTCATTTTAAAAAAGGGGCACTAAAAGTGGCAAGGCAGTTGAAAAAGTGGCAAATTGCCACTTTAGTCGCAAAACGGTCACGCTGCTGTCAGGTTCTTGAGGCGACATGTAGTATTATAAACATTTTTATATAAGCTTAAGTGCTTATTTATTTTTCTTCTTCATTTTCTTCTTTCTCTTGCAACAATTACACATTTAGAACATAAATTTTGTCAACTGATGATGTTTATTTCAACCGGTATTGGTTTCACATAAAATATGAAGAATACTTCATAGCAATTTAGAAAGAATTATAAGGCATAGCAGATAGATATGAATCTATCTTCCATTAGTTCCATAATTGTATTCGAATTTCGGGACTGCTTCCGATCTAAAATAGGAAAATATCAGGGAGCTTTATATTAGGGATGCATCGACAAGCATTTTCGCCGATACGATACTAATACTTAGTAAGACCTTCTTACACATAAGCAGTTCAAAGTATCAAAGGATATTTAAATACAAAAACATGATAGAATAATATACAAGCTCCCTTGGATTTCCCCACTGTATATAATATAATTCATATTTTTTTAATAAATTAATTTTAAAAAATATGAAAAAACAAATTATCTTTGCATACATATTATTTATGTCAAAACTTTTTTCCGTGTACATACAAATGAAAAATTTCCATAAATCATGTTTATAATGTTGTTATGCTTTACAAATAATTTTTTTTAAAACAAAAACAGGAAATATCTTTTAGGTGTGTTCTTAAATTGATAAGAATTTGGTTGTATAAAAAAATATATTTGAGGCTCTCATGAATATCCGCGTATGTACATTTTTGTTCACTTTGATTTATTAACCTTTAGTTACCGACCCTAATATTTCATACTTAATTGCCGAATAATTACTTACTAAACATTGTGATTAAATCATAAAAACATCAAATATAAATTTAAAATGGCACTGTGTAAGAGTGTGATACTGATATTGATATTAATATTGATACTAGAGATGGGCGAGTGGCTCAACACGAAGTGTTCGTGACAGAAAACCTGATTTCGTTAGTATTCGCCTCGTTTCGTGTTGAGTAAACTTGAGACGAAAATACACGAAACAATTTTAGGACTAAAATATATAAGAATGTATAAACTTGCCAGACAGGTATTGGATATATCTAGCTCCACTATGGGTGACTCTTTTCTAACTGCCATTTTTCATGTCCTGAATTGTTCGCTCTTACTGGTTATAATTATCAATCTTCTAATGAATGTTTTATATAAATTCGGACCTCATCAACATTTTCCGTAAAATTTTTTGAAGTTTCGAATTGAAGACGAAAGAAAACTTGCAATAAATATCTCACTGAAATGTCAGCTCCGTGGCATTTCCTTACCTAGAGTTTGTCTGTAAACTGATTATTTTCTTTGTTCCAACAAATAATTTTTAAAAATTTTCTTCAATATTCTATTGTCTTTAGTAAGATTTAATTGATGCAGAAATTTGTATCCCATATATCTACTTAAAATTAAATAGCGCCCTAATAGTTTTTGTCCACGGATTGTACCAAAACTTGTTAATTCGAATTCGAACAGCTCCAGTGCCTTCTAACGCGAGATTATTGAAACAACTAGTAGGCTATATCAAAACTTGGTGAACTAAGTACTGTTTGGATGTAGCATGAATATGAAACGGTGCAAGAAGCCTGTATTAGTTAGGTTGAACAGGTTGCCAGCCCACTTGGGTCTTTATAGGTTCCGTTGTGTTAGAGCATGTATTATATAAAATCAAAATTTTAAAATGTTTGGTCATAAATTAATATGCGATTGATTAAGTTATTAACTTGTTATTATTTTTTATCACAAATAACACATTTCTCTACTTTGATACAAAAATTTATCATATGGGGTATAATTCTTGAAGCGGACAACCAAAAAAAAATGTTTACAGACACTCTTTGATATTTGGCTTAGTATGTATAAATGTTTATCGGGGTGCGAAAGGGCTGCCGTTTTGAAAAAAAAGATTTAATTGCTTCGAACTAGAAAAAAATAAAATAAAAAATAAAATACGACATTGCAGCGCGCTATCGTGCACCCGAAGAGGAGTTTTTTGCCCCTTTATAAGAAATGCTCAAAAGAGGCCCATACAGCGAAGTGCTACAGGAGTAAAATGTTCCATGAAATTATTTGTCGTGGAGTTTTACATAAAAGTGCTGAACATAGGTAATACTTAAAACGAAAGCTTTACACGATATCTTATTTCGATTCTCTACAACAATGGCCACACTCTAAAACATGACTTCAAATTTACGATTATATATTGTCTAAATTTGTGTTGAAAACTTCTCCTTGTCTAAAATTACATCGATTTTATTAAAGAAAAAAACTTCAAATTAAACATATTTAGTCCAAGTAGAAAAAAATTAACATAAAGTATAATACGGCTATGGCTGAATGGTAGATACTTCAGACTATCAGTCAGGAGGTCGCGGCTCAAGCCTGCACGCAGCCAATCGCTTTTTTAGTAAAAAGATTTTGTTCAAAAATAATGCGTCTATAATTTTAGGTCGAAAGTAGTCTGTAAAGTGTTGCCTACTATTATCGACCTAATTTCCAACAAAAGTGTTTTAGAGTGCAAAAGGTGCGGTTCATGTAAAGAAATTTGCATAACTTTTAAGCTTATGGAGAGCAAATTATCAAACTTTTACATTGTAAAATAATAAAAATAAATAAGACATGTCGAAGCTCAAAACTTTTAACTTTAATTTGCCATTTCCGGTTTTGATCATGAAAAACATCTTTTTTGAGAGTGACATAATTCTCGTATTCAATTTTCACGAAAAAGTTGTATATATAAGAACTAAAATCACATTCAACAGAGGCACCTGACAGGTGGTGATAAGCAAAATACATGTGAGTACTGACGATGGAAGTGTAGCGGCTTCTGAAAGTGGCGCTACTCTGTTCTGCTGTGTACGTTGAAAAATTAAGTTGATGTTAATTTTTCCTTTGTTCCTTGGAATACTAATAATGCAAAATTCTTTCTGAATATAACGCTACGAACCTTAGCCTAATAATCAATTTGGATTCACAAAACATTTTTTTTAATTAAATATTTTTTATTTAAAAGATCAGACGATTTTCTTTAAGAATCACTTTTGTTTTTTATACCAGTAGTTCGAAACAATAATTAAAACATGTTTTTTTTTCAAAATGGGCAACACTTTCGCAACCCCATATCTCGACAAATAAACATCATACAAAAAAAATTTTGCACACACATGTATACCTACTAGAACTATAGTTATTCCAAATATCAAAGAATTTCGGTAAAAAATATTTTTTGGGTTGTCTGCTTCAAGAATTATGCCCCTTATGTTAGGTGGATATCGCCACATTCATAGCCAATTAATTACAGTTGACATTTCAGTTTAAAAATGTCCATTCCGTGGATGTAAGTTCCATGTTAAATATTATAAAAATATACTCATATGTATATCAATCATATGTATATCATATCAATAAGGACAGTACACAATATGGCATAGCCAGTGCTACCATTCTAAAGTAAAAAAATGGTCCAAAAGAGTTTTGTTAGAAAAAGGTATCATTAAAAATGGAATTTGAAATTTGCATTTGCAGCAAAATCCTCTTGAAATTTAATTTTTATTATAAAATGAAATAATAATTTAAAAAAAATATATAATTTGCAAAATGGAATTTGAAATTTGATCATCATTCGCGAAATTTTATAGTTGTTGCAAAGTCCTCTTGCACTTTAATTTTTATTATAAAATGGAACAATAATTTACAAAAAGTAAAAAAGTTCTGTTTTAGAATTTAATATTTTTATAAAAAAAATACAATTAGAAGAGAAACACCCATACATATATCGAGTCTACAATTTCAAATAATATGTGTTTTAGCTCTAATGGAAAAAAAAATATTCCTATACATACGCGGTTATTCATGAAAACAGGTATGAAGAATATGTATTGTACCATATGTATATATGCATAAAGTTATTGTGCGCCGTATTTAGTAGGGTTTTCATACCAGGAAGCTTTTGAAAACGTTTATAATTTTGTTAATAAAAATTGTAATATATTATGCTTAAAAATCGCTCAATTCAATATTTAAATATTCTTTTAGTTTAATTACTTGTAAACAGGTGAAGAACAGGTTTTGTTCAAATTTGCGGAATATAAATGTATTATTTTCCATTTTAAATTGTTTGTATAATTAGGCAATTCACAGCAAGCTTGCGTATTTTTCCATCACGTATTGTGTATTTAAAAAGTACTTAATATTCTCAGCAGCTTATACCTAAGAACGGTTATTAATTCAAATAAAAAGTACAAGAAAATTACTTCCTACAAACTTTCGCATAATCTATATACATATAATAAAACTGTTAAAGGAGCGTGTCTGTATATGAAATATTTTAAAAAAAATTTTATGTGGCGTAAACAGTAATTGATGTAGAGAACAAAACACCAAATTTTGGAATTTTTGTCTATCTGTCTGTCTGTCTGTCCGAAAACTTTTCACGCAAAAACCACTGAATGGATTTTTTTTGAACTTTGGTATGGAGGTACTTTAGAGCCTTGGTTCAAACTTAGGGTACTTTTTACCACGATAAAATATCTCATTTCTAAGTTACAGCATAGCAGAAAAAGGTCGGCAGTTTATGAAAGAATTCATAGGATTTTCGAATTGTTTTCTGACCGACTTCGGCAAAAAAACTCCGTGGGTATGTGAAAAAAATTATTTAGTGTAACCAAGTAATATCTTCAAAAAACTCTTTCATGTATGTAAATAAATATGTATGTCTTCTCGAGTGTATGTAAGCTTATTTAATAATATTTTGTAATTAAAGTTGTTGTTACTACAAACTTATACCGAACAAAAACAAGCAGATGAAGTCAAGAAAAAGATGTGACGCATGTTTTCATTTCTTGAAAATTATCAACTCTATGGAATTGCTTGTTATTGTAAGAAAGTTTTCTTGTTGCTGCTATACTTTTACCACGGCTGTCAAGAGTATTTTGCTGCTACTATTGCTGCTACTACAATTGCGACGAATGAACGAACGTACGCACAAACATAACTGTAAGTAATTGTACATTGTTTATGGTTTGTTGTCTTGCAACGTTGTTGTATGAGAAGTTTTCTTTAAGATGATGTTGTTATCTAAGCACTTGTACGAAATTTTTAAGCTTTTATACTGTTTGTATAATTTATACTTGAAGAGATGAAAATTTCATCTTGTTTGCTATTTTTGTTGCTATTGTAAGTGTTGTATTGTTCAAGTAAAGTAGCATCAGAACAAAGACTTGAACTAGAATATGCTTTCTTATATTCTAGCATGATTTTGTTGCTTGTACTCGTATCATCATTGTTATCATCAAAATTATATTTGCAGTTTAGTTGTTGTACTCGTAGTAATTTTGAATACCAAACAAGAGCCTGTATCTTAATCATTATTGTTGCTTTTATTATTATGTTAATATTAATGATGAACTTTATAATATTAAATTTATATTCATATATGATGACCAGTCTTTCTTAGGTTCTGTTCAAGCATGTGTAATTTACAACTCAAGTCCCTCCACCTATTGAAATAATTTTCTAATTTTTAATTGAGTATGCTGGATTTGCTCGTTTAATATATACAGCTTTGTTATCCGATGTGCATTAGGAGGAACCGGAAAATATTTTTTTAGATTTTTTATGGGGCTCAACGATAAAAAGGTGCCAGGCTTACAACGGTACATTTTTGTTTTTCGATGTATGTTTAGTATATATCGAAAAACAGATGTGTACCGATATCTTGCCAGTGGCCGAAATTAGAATTTGTTCTCTATTTAATTGCTTCAAAAAAAGTGTATTAGAAAATTTAACTCTTCCAAAAAAAACAAAGCATTTTTCGGGCGATCCTAATGTACATACATTCATAATTGTAATGCTTTAAGCAATATTACATATAAGATATCCGACATAAAAAAATTTTTTTAATTCATTTTCTCCTGGGGGTTATTATGTAATTCGATTCGAATTGGAAAATTTACGAATTCGTACAAATTGAATTATCTAGTACGATTTTCGAACATTTATTTACGAACGTTCGAAAATTTGTCTTTCGAACCGTACATATTTTTTTCCCCTACGGAAAACAAAAAGTATTGTTTCGGAAATCCAATTATGTATTACGAAAGCAAATGCCCAATACGTTAAAATGTTCGCATTTTGTTCTAATGCTTTTTTGTTGTCGAAAGGAAGAAAAATCTTAAAATGCTTTTAACTTTATTATGAAAAATCATTAGGAATGTCGTGAATTACAATATACAGCTTCCAAAAGATCAAATATGATTTTTTTTGTACTAAACAGAAAAAATAATAGAAAATAACTAAATTACGTTTTTTTTTTTTTGCTTAAATCGCACCAACGAAAATTGCACAATATATACACATAAATAACTGTTACTATTTTTATTTTATTATTTTTTATTATTTTGTATTTGTATGCACATATTTATTAAGATAGGACTTTAACACTAGAACCACCGGCAATCTTGAAATTCCACAGGAGAGTAGGTCTAGATGAGGTGCTCTAGCACCTGGCAAGGCTTACAATAGATCTTCTTTGGTCGCAGTGTCCAGTGTTCCCGTTTGATTTAAATTCATTCATGCATACGGCTTTAAGCATGGTGAAATAAGTATACAGGTGACCGCATAAGGGAAACAAATACAACAATACAACAAAAAAATAGATGATGCTTGTCAAAAATATATACGTGCTGGACGTGGATTATGCCCAAAACTAGCAGAGCAAAAAATAATCAGCTGACGTTATGCTGCCACCTGTATACTTATTTCACCATGGCTTTAAGAATTATGATGAAGAAAATAACTTTTTTATTTGAAAAATAAAACTTTTTACAAATGTTTTTGTTATTGAATTTTGGCGTTTATGCACAACTGCTGACAACTTTGACAGTAAAATAAGAATAATACCAAGTTTTCCAACTGGGCATCACTTGCTTTTACCCGTTTTTGTACATATGCAACTCTGTATCACTTACGAACGTATTATATAATACCATTTTAATTTCGAAACGGAAATTAGTTTCGAAAGGTTTTGATTTTCGAATCGAAATACATAATAACCCCCAAGGTTTTTAACAACGATATCTCTTGAACCACTTAACCGACTAGTTTTCTAATTTAAAAAAAAGTTCGAATATATAAATACAGCCGAGGTGGTCATATGCCGGAAATCAAATTGAAATAAAAATGGCAAAGAATTATATTTCGAATATACCCAGTAAAAAAATAGGTTTCTACTATTATGAAGTAAAAGTAGCGCTGACAAATCTGCTGATATCGCTGCTGATTTTTGTATGGCGAGTTCTCGGCTTGGAGTAGTACATTTTTGTTCATAAAAGCGCTTTTGAAGCGCTGAAAATCATCAACATTTTTAGCACTAAAACTGAAAATATATGAAAAAAATGGTTCGATGTGGATTGGCAAGCGTTAACGTGATTTTGAAGTTTTGTTATTTCGTAAATTTATTTATTTTTATTAATTTTATATTTTTACTCACCTTTTGTTATTTTAACTTCAACTAGTATCGAACCAAGATCCTTCAGGTATGTAGTCTAACGTACCAACCACTCGGCCAAAAACACTGTTGCAAAACGGCACCAAAAACCTGAAATAAACGTAGTATTCTTTCTCGCTTAAAACCTGCATTGGATCAGCACAATAAAATTACCTTTTTTGTATAACTTGTGTACGAAGCTTTTATATAAGTAAAAAGCTAATATTTTTTTATTCATTCTACCCATTGGATGTGTGTATATTTGCTAACTTTCTCGCTTTAAAAACTGCATTTTTGGGGCGCTATGAAATCAACTTCTGAACAAGCTCATATTTTAAAGCGAATTATGATACGCTTTATTTCTTTAGCGCTTCAAAAAACACGACAATTTTTTACTGGGTAGCTAAATTTATGGCGATTAATACCATTTATCTGTGTTTCATTTCAATTTAAAGCTCTATACCTCTAAAAAAAACCCCTTACATTTTTATTTTGATACTGTATTTAATATTTCCCCAATGATTTGAAACAAAAATACAAAACAATTCTAATGGAATACTTTTTATTATATTTTTTACCAAAATAATTTTATATTTTTAACTTCTAATTAAATCCTAATGCAATTAAAAAAAATTATTTTTTCTTATTTTAAACACGGACTAGCACTTAGTATTTTTATGAAGCGATAACAATGTCAACACTTAAGCAACCCTTTAAAAGTGAGTAAGTCTATACTTTTAATAGTACTTAGTTTAACTTTTTGTTGCTAAACAAAATACAAAAAAGATTTAATACTTAAAAACATTTATATATACATATATAAGGGTTTTATATAAATACCTATAAATCTTCTTCTTTTTTGGTTGATTGTTAGCTTGAGGCCAAAGTCTCCATTAAGATGGAAAAAAAAGTAATGGAAAATTTTTGAATTTCCTTTTTAGATGCTTTATTTAAGGCACAAACATTCAACGATGTTAAGCGAGATTGACCTTTCTGCTGTTATTACCTTGAATTTGTTATCTTTATTATATTTTTTTGTTTTGGAAAATCTTGTTAAATAACTTTAGAAATATTGAGCTTAATAACTTTTCAGGTAAAAATATTTATGTTGTGCAGACAGCGTTATTACTCTTTTTTATATTTTGTGCTTTTAGGGACAATAATAATAAACTTAAATGTCCTCAAGCTGTTGATAAATGGCGATAACAAGAACAACAATATGGTAATAAAATTTAAAATTAAAGACTCAAGTGCAATTTTAGGTAGCGTTAAAACGGCCTATTTCTCAGAATATCTCTATGGAAAATGTTATATAAGAAGTGACGAGAAATATGAAATATGTAATATGAATTTTAAATAGTTGCAATCCTGAATATTTAAAAAATTTCTATACATTCGAGTAAAAAAGGACAAAGGGTTCCATTCATTTTCAACTATAGTCGCGTGCTTTAGTTTTATTTTTCTTCAAAAATTGTATTGTATATTTAAATTTATAGGTCTGTTCTGTATTCCATTCGGATTTAAAATGCTCGGAACTATCAAAGCCTTGTTGTTACAAATACAAATTTATAACAACAATGCTATGACAATTATGAACATTTTCAGTTCGAATGGAATACAGAACAGACCTGTATAATTCTGTTTTTAAAAACTCACAAAACGTAGCAGTTAGGCTTAAAATATCTATCCAAGTAGAAAAAGTAAAATGTGTTGTAGCGTTTTAAGAATTAGACATGATCAATGAAGAAAGAAAAAATCAACATCAATTTTATTTTTAACGTATGCAGCAGAACAGAGATGCGTTGTTTTCGGAAGACGCCACACTCCCATCGTCAATGCTCGTGAGTATATCAGCTTATCATCACTTGTTAGATGGCTCGGTTGAATGTGATCATAATTATTATTTGTACAAACTTTCTGAAAAATTTCCATACGAGAATCACATCCAAGGCGAATTCACTACAGGTGAACTTGTAAACACAGCTGTTAACTTTTTTTTTAATTTTCTTAATGGTCGGATATCAAAATACACTATTTGCTTTGTGAGTTTGAGTACGAACAATTATTTTACAAAAACAAAATGCTTGTGGTTCTTGTTGCATATTGTACTTGTTTTATTAGTGAGATTACCTGGTATGAATTTGCCTTGATCACATCACTACCAAAAGTCGAGCGGCTTTGAACCGGCTCACAGCCGCCGTCGAAGCTAGTTTAGTTGATTGAGCCGCCACCGAAGCGTCCGGCTTATGTCGGCTTAAATTTTTAGCTTTCAAATACTAATTTTTATAATAATTTACTTTAGATAGCGTCTTGACGAGCCATAATTTTGTTCTAACATTTGTCAAACTTCATACAAAAACATCAGAAAATGTTAGTGCTAATTTTTCATATCGACTTTGACTTTCGTCAAGAGAAATCAATGGCTCGTGAAGACGCTATGTTAAAACTAACAACGAAAATAATTTGCATCAAAACCAGAACGAAAATATATAAACAAGTCCAATTGTGGATAATCTAGCGGCCATACACTAGAAAAATATTGTGCCCATGAAGTCGATTTTGTTGTGACGACATCACATGGTATGTTTATTTTGTGTTTACATCTTCAACATTATTGTCAGTCTCGAATAAAAGTATTTCATTCAATTATTTTGTTTGTCTTGCAGGCAGTCGGCTGTAAGCCGGCTTCAAGCCGCCGCCGACATTTTCTTACCAAGCCGCCGCTGCCGGAAATTTTAACTCGACCTCGCCCTTTGATCACTACTAAAGCGGCCCTCAGACTATTAGATTTAGGGCCATTATTAAAACTCGGCTTTAGTTATAATTAGCATTTTATCGGACGGATAAACAGTTTTTCATTATTACAACTTTAATATAACCTAAAATTGTGGGATAACTTACTGGGAAGTTCATTCTTCCGCTAACTTTTATCGGCACACATTTTCATAGGCTGCCATACTTGATTCTTTATCAAGTAAACACCAAGGCGTATCTAACTGGTGAACTCGCCAGAACACAAGACCTTACTCGGCAAACTTAATGGAGTGATGAAATTATCGCAATTTTGTCACTATATGGAGCTTCCCTTCGTTACGGTATTGGATATTTCATTATAGAGCTACCTGCGCTGATAACTCCATCCATCTTTCAACACTTTTTGACAACTGTAGTGTAGTTTCTACAACAAATTTATACTTGTTGTAGACTTATGTGTACCTGTTATCTGTGCCATTGTAAATACATATGTATGACGCTGCCACTTGTGCTCTTGTATAGCCATACTTTGAAAAAGATAATTTTTAATTTACAGGCAAGTTGTAATAATGAAAAATTGTTGCAGGTCAGTTTACCGATCACTTCTGCTTATCATGCCAGTAACTATCTTCCACTTTACTGCTGAGTTGTAATAATGGCCCTTAGGGCCATTATTACAACTCGGCTTTAGTTATAATTAGCATTTTATCGGACGGATAAACAGTTTTTCATTATTACAACTTTAATTTAACCTAAAAGTGTGGGATTACTTACTGGGAAGTTCATTCTTCCGCTAACTTTTATCGGTACACATCTTCATAGGCTGCCATACTTGCTTCTTTATCAAGTAAACACCAAGACGTATCTAACAGGTGAACTCACTAGAACACATGACCTTACTCGGCAAACTTAGTGGAGTGATGAAATTATCACAATTTCGTCACTATATGGAGCTTCCCTTCTTTAAGGTATTGGACATTTCATTATAGAGCTACCTGCGCTGATAATTCCATCCATCTTTCCACATTTTTTGACAACTGTAGTGCAGTTTCTACAACAAATTTATACTTGTTGTAGACTTGTGTGTACCTGTTATCTGTGCCATTGTAAATACATATGTATGACGTTGCCACTTGTGCTCTGGTGTAGCCATACTTTGAAAAAGATAATTTTTATTTTACAGGCAAGTTGTAATAATGAAAAATTGTTGCAGGTCAGTTTACCGATCACTTCTGCTTATCATGCCGGTAACTATCTTCCACTTTACTGTTGAGTTGTAATAATGGCCCTTAGTATTAGTACTTGTCAAAAACTAAAATCTTTAGTAAAAATCCAACAGTGTGGAAATAAATTGTTATGATATGTCAAATAATACGTAAAGAAATTTGACAGTATTATGGTATTCGTCATTTTTAGGAAATTTTCTAAACAATCACATTTTTTGTTTTATCAGGTTTGTCTTTTGCACAAACAAACATAGGAATAACGAAAACTGTTTTGTATTTGTTTGCAGCATAAATAGACAAAAAGAATAATGAAACAAATTTGCTTTATTGCAAATTATTTATGTAACGTTTTATTTAGAATGTGATAGTGTAGAAACAAAATGTAATGAGAAAAATTTCTTTAAGGTTTTTTGAAAGTCCGACTGATTTTGATTTGAATTTCGTCTTACAAAATCTAATAATAATCTCAAAGCTTGTATTACAATGTGAAATGCCTTAAGTAAAACTCGAAGTGCAGTACGTGAAGTGTACAATCAACGACAATTTTAGTGGGCGGTGTTGCCAGCGTGTAAGTTACATGAGATATTAATAAATCTCCCCCACTTAAGAAGGAACTTATATAAGTGATCAGTGTCTTACATAATCGTCATGTCGAGTTGGTCTCCGCTGTCGACTAATATATTCATTTATTTCATTTTATTTATTTATTCCAAAAAAATTATCAAATGACAATTAACTTAAACATTTACGTAATTAATATTAAAAGCAAGATTGATATTAAAAAAATCATTAAGTCTATGCAGTCGACGCTGTGAAGGCAATAAATAACGTTTAAAACATTATTTCGAAAAGGATTTTCCTTATTAACATGCATACATACCCCGTAGGCCAAGTCTTCAAGACATAAACGAAGAATGTGCGCAACAAGCATCTATCACCGACGATGAATTGACTGCAGTCCGAGCCAATTATTGACGACATTTTTGAATAAAGGGCACAGAAGCCTTTGATGACAAAGTCATCAAAGAATATATAATAATATTTAAAAATGTAACAATATAATCGAATCCATAACCTCTACACTGATAGGTTAGCATGCTTCCTACTAGCCTATCGAGGTACTTAAAAACTTTATACAAAAACACGTTTTATGGTCAGGTTATACCCTTTAATATACATACGGGTGACTTTTTTCCAAATATTTTTTTTTTGCAGTCCCCGCCAGAAATTCTGTTGAATATGCCGAAAGAAAACTGCCCTGAAAGTTACAGCCCTTAAGATTAATTTTAAGTACTTTCCCAAAGCGTGGAATATTATTAAAAATAATGTGTTTTTTCTTACAAATTCTATAACCCAGCCGCATTTGATGCTAAATATTATATTTTACTTGGTTTTGTTTTACGCGGAATAAAACAATCTTCAAAAGTGTTCATAGCCACGAAAGTGTCACTTATACTCGTGGATTTGTACGGGTCAATGCAATTGACTTTTCTCTAAAATTTTCGTTTTTTGCTGTTATCACCGAAATAATCAACTCTATCATGAAAATTGGATTGGAAAGTTTTTTTTTAAACTTAATTTCCTACAGAAATGTTATATAGAGCAAATTGCTTAGATTAATATTTCTTCAGATATTAAACTTTAACTTATGGGTAGTATAAATTTTTTACGGTTTATGGAATCAAAAAATCTATACATATAATAAAGCTCTAAAAGGGGCGTGTCTGTACATTAAATATTTTTGAAAATTTTTTTGGTAGCGTAAACCGTAATCGATGTAGAGAACAAAGCACCAAATTTTTGAATTTTTGTCTGTCTGTCTGTCCGAACAGGCTTCACGCAAAAACCACTGAATGGATTTTCATGAAATTTGGTATGGAGGTACTTTAAAGTACTGATTCTTATTTCATTTCTTAGTTAAAATAGAAAAAAACGAAAATATACACAGAAAAAATTATCATAGGTTTTTATTTTAACACACATGTATTTGCATTTTTTTTTAAATTTTATTATTTTTTTGTTTGATTTTTAAATATTCCAATACAAAATTTTAATAGAAAAAAAAACAAAATTTTTTTTCTTATTAAATATTTAGGAATTTTAGTTTTTAATTTTACGAATTTTTTGGTATGTCCCATTTCCGTAAAAAAGATATTTGAATTTATGAATTTAGTAATAGAATACAAACTATATTTTTTCTGTGTGCCCTATTTTACTAATATAAATGTTGATGGAAATAAGATAGATGTTTTGTTTTTTTGACGTTGGCAGCACTGTTTATTTTTCATAACGGGAACTTTAAACAATATGTAGAGAACGTTATATTATTATATTTTACAGACACCTTATAGTCATAAAGCGAACTTTAAGCGCGCGAAGCGGACGGGCTCATCTAGTAAAAAATAAATTTATACTAGTCATAGGTTAAAGTCTAATAATATCTCATGAAACATTAATCTCAGCAAATTGGTCGATACAAAAAATATTTAATTTGTTTTAATGTGGACTTAGCACATTTCCTTTAAATTATTAAACAAAATGTTAACAAGCCAACCCTTCTTATCCACTAGACTAGCGTAAAAATTTGTTACAGAGCAGAGAGTTTATAATGAAAGTTCCCTAGAATATATTTCGAAGGGAGGGACTAAAAACAGCAAAAATGGCGTTACGTAATTTCAGAGTAGCCCCTCATAGAGAACTCATATATACTACGAGAAAACTAATTTGTATCGCTTAAGCTTATAAGTAAGTCAACAATAGCTGAGTGGGTAAAGTTCTTGGCTTCAAATCTGAACGAGCACAGTTTCGTATCCCAGATTGGTCAAAAAAATAAAAATAAAAAAATCGAATAAATTTGTGTAAATTTTTTTTTATATTAATTTTTTTATTTGACTTGACCACTTATTTTTTAGCTTCAAGTAACCCAAATAATAACTAATTAATTGCTGTGAGAATGTAAATACATTTGTAAGGGGACTTCTCAAATAAAAATAAGTAGTTATCGAGTCAAATTGTAAATAGTTACGACTTAAATCCTCATATACTTTTTTGCGTACTAGTAAGCAAAGTTTTTGCCGGGAAGTGAATATAAATAAATATAAAAAATAAACATCGTCTAATAATAGATTTCCTCTTTTACGACCTTAAAATTCTCTCTTTTCTTTTTGCACCCTCTTGTGGCGCTAAAATGAGCGTAACTATTTTTTAAAAACATGTTTCTTTAATAAGGGTTTGAAATCTTTTATTTTACCAAATTTTACATTTATTCTTTTTTTTTGCTTATGGAACAAACTATAATGTCGTGGCCAAAGTGGTCGCCAACACCATAATTTTTTTCTTCTTCCACATTGATCGTATGACTTTTTCTTATTAATTTTTGTAAATGGAAATTATTTTATCTTGAATTTTTTTACTATTAAGTAAATCTCATACATAGTAAGTATTTCTTATAGCGTGAGTAAGCAAATATGTACTTTGATGTTTCTTTGTATTTCCTTTTATGCGTGGATGTGCTTGTGTATTTATTTATTAGCCTTTTTTAAATTTTACGCTTAGCTGATTTTTCGAGTTGGTTGTTTGGTTGATTTGTATTTAGCATAAACAGATGCGACTTGAATAATTATCATCTACAAATATTAGGATAAAAGTTTTGACTGACCCAAAAATAAGAGCATTAACAGCGAAAAACATTGTATATACAACTAAAGTATGTATATAAAAATATATATTTTTTTTTTCGTTTATTTTATTTATGCAATAATATGTATTACATACATATAAGTAAAAACTCTAAAACTTATTTTTTTCTTAATTAGATATAGCAGAGCAACCAATTTCAATATATACATATGCATGTATGTATATCAGTGGTGGCCATACATACATTATCTTATTCTTTGTTTTTTGTGTAAGTGCTTCGCTGCTAAATAGACAGGATGTGTGTCTCACACACAGTGTACGTGTGTTGATGGTAAAAAAAACAGCTTATACTCGCGAGTATAGGAAATTGAGAGAATGGACACCACTGATGTATTTTGATCTTGATCAATTATAGTGGATGCAAAAAACATAAGTTTTCGTACGAGCAAAATTACTCTGCGAATAATTCTAAAAAAAATTTCCCAAGAAACCATGGGTCTAAAATAAAATCAATGGCGTGTGAGTGTCATTATTTAATCTATTGATAAAATATTAAGTATACGCCAGTGTACACACAAACGTTCGATTTTCAATTTGATTGGCGTCCAAACTTTTGATTTGGCGACATGGCGATTTTTCTGACGATAAATAAATTTATTGGCGCTTTTTATGGCTATTTTTTTAACAAAATTGAGCTTAAAAAATTTGTATAATTCAAGAAAATTACTTTGTTGAAAAAGCATTTTCAAAAATAAATCCCACGAAAACTCGTCTGCAAGAAATTAAAATAATGGAATGGTGTTTCTTATATTCCCACTTATTCCGTAACTATTTGTCGACGTCACGTGAAGACAATTCCAAAAAATTGGCACTTGTCTACTCGCTGTCAACAAAAATTTACTACTATTAACTGCCTTTTCCCATTTTCTATGCCTTAGAGATTAGTAAGTGACTGTCAGTAATAGTAAAGTGTTGTCGATGACGAGTAGAAATGTACCAATTTTTTGGTATTGCCTTCACGTGACGTCGACAAATAGTTACGGAATAAGGGGGACTAATTATAGTCATTAATATGTTTTGAGTTTGGGTGACAAAAATTTACAAGAAATACTTTTTGGCGATTTTGTTTCTACTTTTGGCGATTTTCTTCTAATTTATATACGATTAAGTAACAAAAATTTATATTAAAAAAAATTATGTGAGTCCGATTACAGGGAAGATGTGTAAACATTTAGTAGTGAAACATTTCACCTTCTACCGAAACATTCTTCTCATCCTGTTTCAACTTCGGCGAACCGGGCTTCATCCGCTTCTTTTTCACCCTCGTACCTTCCTCCACACCCGACTCCTCTGACTCACTCCCGCCAGGCATATCACCCTTCCGCTTCCCCGCAGACATAATTAATAGTATTATTTATCCACCAGCAAAAAATAATATACCCGTACAAAATAGTTGGAATTACCGCAGTTAAACAGCAAAATAACCAACAGTCAAAGACAAACGCAGTCAATAAACCGTCAGCCAAATATCGCACGAAGCTCAGCAACAAATTCGGTAAAACCGAAAAACCGGTTTTTTTTTTAAACCCGTGCTCAAAAACCGAGACGAACCGGGTCTGAATCCCGAAAAACTGGACACAAAATCCCCTAAATCCCAGAAGTTCCCGGCAAAAATCAAAAACGGCAACGCCGAAATACTCACTCAATTCAAAAACACGGCAACACAGCACCAACCAAACGTACGACCTTACTGCAGGAGTTTGACCTTGAGACTCCCTTTGCCAGTGTTAGTGTATTTCTATGCAGCTGTTAAGTTTCTCTGTACTTCTTGTTGTCCGTATGATTGCACTAATACACTCATACACAGCTCACACCGCGTTATTAGTAAGATTAATCTTACTCAAAATTTGTGATTGTATTGTGAAAAAGATTTTTCACTGAATGGTCTTATACGAACTAAGTCCAAGTACAATATATTTTGGAATTTCCGCAAGCTCGAAATTAATTTTAGAGCTTTGGTCTCTGGGGAAAAATTCTAGAATTCTACGTAGAATTATAAAAAGTATGGGATACGGTTAACCTGCAGGCGATTCCTGGAACCTCAGCTAAATTCAAGCTCAAAGTACTGGAAAATCCGAAGATTTATAGAGCAATTTAGAAAAAAAAAACATATTTTTTTCAAAAGTTTCGACAAATTTTTCTTGAACCATTTAACGAAGTTATATCAGCTGCGTCGAATAGCTTTTCAGTTCCACAAAAATTAATTCGTCAAGAAGTTTTAGAGTAATAATATAAAAAAAATTTTCGAAATTTTTCGACGATACCTCTCGAACTATTTAATAGATTTAGATAAAATTTCCGGACTCTACGCTTTTTTTAAGTCCAAAAAAACTAAATGAATCTTGAAAATCGGTTTGACATGATCTATTGGAGTTATTAAAACAAAGCGTTTTCGCCCTTCCTCTCCACACCCTCACCCAAAACGAGTAAAATATACCCAATTTCTATTGAGTTTCTAAAAGAAATTTTGCAACGTAGTATGTTCAAAAAGTAAAAAGTTAAATCTGTGTTTTTCTTGAATAAGCGCGTTTTTGATTTTGAGTAGGGCTATACAATTTAGCCGGCCAAACCGGCTTTAAAAGTTTCCGGTTAACCGCCTTAGCTGGCTTAACCGAATTAGCTGGTTTAGCTGGCTAAACCAGTTTAATTTCCTAACGGCTAAATAAGCTCAACGGCTAATTTTGTTTCTATTGTTTGACGATTTATAATAACATAACATATGACCGTCCGAAGTTGGCCGACCGAATGTGATTCGCCGTATATGACCGGCAGAAGGTGACCAGCGGAAGGTGACAGGCGGCAGGTCGCATGCTGAAGGCGATAGGAGCTTCATTCCTACCCAGTGTAGTAATCAGAAAACTATATCTTCTACCAACTTCTTCGTGTCATTGAAGAGTGATTTGCCCTAAAAACTATGGATCTAAAATGGATTTAGAGCTTGTGGAAATTCCAAAATATCTTGTGAGTTAATTTTTTTAATTACAAAAAAGTGATTAAAGCAGTTTGTAGAAATACACTAGGACGTATGAGTATTATTATTTAATGTATTGATAAAATATTAAGTATTCGCCGGTGTAGCTATAAACTGCTTCAAGCCCATTTTGTAATTTTTGCTATAATAAAGGCATCATAATTTGGAAAGCAATGGTGCCAGTCCTCTGATTATTTGGTCAAACGTTAGCTGCAGAAGATTAAATTGCTATAAAATTTTTTAGTCTAGTCGGAAGGGATCGGACCCAATCACTGGTTGGTTTTATACGAACTAAGTCACTTGCAACATATTTTGGAATTTTAGATCACTGAAGAACAAAAGTGTTTTAAGGGAAATTATGCGGTTTATTATTCATGGATTTTTTCGACTATTTTGGAAATAATCGATTAATGCTCTATTAAATTGCAATACAATATTCGATTATTATTAGTCTTTCGATTAGTGTACCATTAAGTAAAAATTATATTGTTTGAAGATCTATAATTCTACTTTTCAGGACTATCAATCGTTTTTAAGTTCATCTTAGAGAAGAACCGTTAATTGTAGCTTCTTTGCACTGACTAAAAAGTAACTGTTATGGAGAGTACAATTAGAAGTATCCAAATTCTTGTGCAAAACGAAAAAAGTATTGCATCAACAAAAGCAACAGAACTACCCTGCGGGAAATTTGTGTCTTATACGAACTAAGTCCAAGTACAATATATTTTGGAATTTCCGCAAGCTCGAAATTAATTTTAGAGCTTTGGTCTCTGGGGAAAAATTCTAGAATTCTACGTAGAATTATAAAAAGTATGGGATACGGTTAACCTGCAGGCGATTCCTGGAACCTCAGCTAAATTCAAGCTCAAAGTACTGGAAAATCCGAAGATTTATAGAGCAATTTAGAAAAAAAAAACATATTTTTTTCAAAAGTTTCGACAAATTTTTCTTGAACCATTTAACGAAGTTATATCAGCTGCGTCGAATAGCTTTTCAGTTCCACAAAAATTAATTCGTCAAGAAGTTTTAGAGTAATAATTTAAAAAAATTTTTCGAAATTTTTCGACGATACCTCTCGAACTATTTAATAGATTTAGATAAAATTTCCGGACTCTACGCTTTTTTTAAGTCCAAAAAAACTAAATGAATCTTGAAAATCGGTTTGACATGATCTATTGGAGTTATTAAAACAAAGCGTTTTCGCCCTTCCTCTCCACACCCTCACCCAAAACGAGTAAAATATACCCAATTTCTATTGAGTTTCTAAAAGAAATTTTGCAACGTAGTATGTTCAAAAAGTAAAAAGTTAAATCTGTGTTTTTCTTGAATAAGCGCGTTTTTGATTTTGAGTAGGGCTATACAATTTAGCCGGCCAAACCGGCTTTAAAAGTTAGCTAAAAAAAATTTTCCGGTTAACCGCCTTAGCTGGCTTAACCGAATTAGCTGGTTTAGCTGGCTAAACCAGTTTAATTTCCTAACGGCTAAATAAGCTCAACGGCTAATTTTGTTTCTATTGTTTGACGATTTATAATAACATAACATATGACCGTCCGAAGTTGGCCGACCGAATGTGATTCGCCGTATATGACCGGCAGAAGGTGACCAGCGGAAGGTGACAGGCGGCAGGTCGCAGGCTGAAGGCGATAGGAGCTTCATTCCTACCCAGTGTAGTAATCAGAAAACTATATCTTCTAGCAACTTCTTCGTGTCATTGAAGAGTGATTTGCCCTAAAAACTATGGATCTAAAATGGATTTCGAGCTTGTGGAAATTCCAAAATATCTTGTGAGTTAATTTTTTTAATTACAAAAAATTGCTTAAAGCAGTTTGTATAAATACACTAGGACGTATGAGTATTATTATTTAATGTATTGCTAAAATATTAAGTATTCGCCGGTGTAGCTATAAACTGCTTCAAGCCCATTTTGTAATTTTTGCTATAATAAAGGCATCATAATTTGGAAAGCAATGGTGCCAGTCCTCTGATTATTTGGTCAAACGTTAGCTGCAGAAGATTAAATTGCTATAAAATTTTTTAGTCTAGTCGGAAGGGATCGGACCCAATCACTGGTTGGTTTTATACGAACTAAGTCACTTGCAACATATTTTGGAATTTTAGATCACTGAAGAATAAAAGTGTTTCGAGGCAAACTATGCGGTTTATTATTCATGGATTTTTTCGACTATTTTGGAAATAGTCGATTAATGCTCTATTAATTTGAAGAGAATAATTAATAAAATTTAATCGTTTATTGCAATACAATATTCGACTATTATTAGTCTTTCGATTAGTGTACCATTAAGTAAAAATTATATTGTTTGAAGATCTATAATTCTACTTTTCAGAACTATCAATCGTTTTTAAGTACATCTTAGAGAAGAACCGTTAATTGTAGCTTCTTTGCACTGACTAAAAAGTAACTGTTATGGAGAGTACAATTAGAAGTATCCAAATTCTTGTGCAAAACGAAAAAAGTAATGCATCAACAAAAGCAACAGAAGTACCCTGCGGGAAATTTGTGTCAATTGTTCCAAAAAACAACCTTTCCTATGACTTGTAAAAATAGGAATGTATCGTGACTGGTTAAAGTAGACCCCATCTCTTAACATATATAAATTACCCCGATTATACTTAATTTTAAATCGTATTTTTTAATGTCGTGTTCATAAGAAACCTAAGTATAAACACAATTTTGAATCGTATCGAAAGTTTCAAGTGTGTCATGTCAAATCATATTTTCAATGCGGATAAAGAATTGAGATCCGTTTTAAGTCTGAAATTAATTTAATTTTATTAGCTTGTTCTGTGTATTAAATGATTTAGCTCTTAAGATGTCATTTTGGATTTAATGGAAAATAATGAAAAGATTATTAATATACATCAATAAAAAAAATACATACATATACATATATAATCAACCATGTGTCTGGAGATTTTACATTGATTTTTTTATGTGTAAAACTTATTGAAATAATTTTTTTCTGGGCTAAGCCTTTAGCTATTTTTTCCGAATTGTTTGTCATTATGCTTCTCGTTCTTTTTTCCAATTCATTACACATATTTCAGTCGATAAAGATTTTTCATTTGGCAGTTTTTTTCCAACTTTAATTAATTTTACGCTATAATTTTTATACCAGTTCTTTACTTATTTAAACAATCTCTAAATGCATATTTCAACAATAAGGACAACGACAACATGGTTGTTATAAGAGAATAAGCAGCCTTTCGCTTTTTTGTTATTTACTGGTTCTGTTAAGAGAAATCGCAGCAAAGTTAGTTTGAAGTTTTGTTGGTTAGTCGTTTTTGTTGTACGAGTTTTTGTTGTGGATATCTTGTTGTTGTGAAAATCACCACAATTTTCAATTACTTAATGAGTGCATTAGTATAATTGCACAACGGTTATTTGTATTATAGTGTATTTACGAATAGATATTGTTCTTGTTGTTTCGATATGTACATTAAGGTGGAGCGTCGGAATTTTGTTTCTAATTTCAATTTCGAATAACACTAGAACGTTTAATTTTTTTCAATAATATGCAACTTTCTGGAAGTATTCAAAGTCGATTGGATCACTTTTTTCTCCTTCATACATCGACGCTTCACCCTAATGTACATACATACTGTATATCGTTACCTTACTATAGAAAGGCCCTAACTCGATTTTTTTTTAAATCGAGTTTTTTGCATCTTCGATATATGAATCTCTAATCTATCGAAAAATGCAAAAAAAATCGATTTGAAAATAAAGCGTGTTAGGATCTTTCTATATTAAGGTAACGATATATATGTATGTACGTTTTTGCTTTTTTGAAAGCAAATAATGAAAAGAAGTAAACTTACGTATATATGTATATGTAAATATATAAATATATACATAGTAAGTATGTCAAAAACTTCTTTTATTCAAACCACTGCAGTGCACTCACTGTGTTCGCCACAAGGGTTGCGGAATCAAAATTTACGGATGGGTATTCTCGCGAAAATAAAAACAAATATTTCGGGAAAACTATTGTAACTGGTAATCGGTTAACCGTTAATCATTTGACCGTTAATCGGTTAACCGATTAATTGCTAGCTGATTAACTGTTCGATCAGTTGAAAATTGGCTATATGCGATTAACGATTAAGTCGGCTAGTATCATCCAATTTATCGATTAACCGTTAGCACAAAATTTTATATATTTTTATGGTATCTGATCATATTTCTTATTTGTTTAATTACACTGTGTTCGGATTTCGAACTATTTGTCGGGCAAAGTGTCTGCTAGTTGATCTTATATAGATTCGGACCATGGAATCGAATGAAGTTCTCCGTTTTTTTTTCAGATTGACTCGAGATTTCGGGATATTGGTACTTTAATTTTTTTTATACCCTATTATTCGTTAAAAATCGATCTTATATGCAAATTATGTAAACAGAAAACGATTATATATTTATGTTTACATTATATAAGATACAATAAAATAATTTAATATCCATTTATTATTTTTTAGCTATTTTCGAGAATATTTTTCCAAATTTTTACCAATTTTTTTTTACTGACATTTTTACTCCGAATCATGTTAATTGCAAAATAAATTGTCATTGATTGCTCAAACAATTGTTTTAGATATTTTTGTCTGGGTCTTTCCTGATTTGTATTCGAATATTGTATATTCGTATATTGAATATTTCATATTCGAATATTTTATATTCGAATATCATGTTCGAATTGTAAAATAATAATGTTAAAACTAGGGATGTAACGATACCGATACCGATATTTAAAAATAAATATCGCCGATACCGATTCCGATACCGATACGAATATTGAAATTGAGTTCAATATACGATCAACATATTTAGATCAACAAAACTCAAGTGCAATTTTTTTATTATACAAAATTACATTGTAAGAGAGAATATTTAAAATTGATTTTAACCCAGTATAAAAAATTGGAAGTAATTTTTAAGGAGAAACATTTTCTTTGCTTCCAAAAAATCTATATTAAAAATATGCAGATAATTAGTAGAAAAGCAAGAAAAAAATTTTAATTCCTTTATAATTTTAAAAAATACTCGCCATGCTTTTTAAAAAATCGATTTTTTAAAGGACATTTATCAACTAATATTCTTCTAAATAACTTAATAGCTTAGTTATTAAAAGTCTTCTAAGTTTATATTTATTCACCTAAATTTACATGAAAATAAAGTTTTGAGTTTAAATTCGCATAAAAAAAATTGTGAAAATGGGTAGTTTTTATCCTTTTTCCTTGAGGAAAAATCATTATAGAACACCGAAAAAGAAATTTGTCCTAAAATCGCTTCCAATTCGATGATTGGTAATCGGAAAACAGAATTTCTTGCAATGGCAAGGATATGTAAAACTAATTAGAAATTATCCGAATTCGCAATACTTCCGGATCGAGAATTCTACATTTTCATGACTTCTTTGGATTGTCTTTTTTTGCTGAAATAAGATTTTAAGAACAACGACTTGGATTTGAATTCATGGTAAAATTAGCAAAAAATAAATAATTTTTTTTTACAAAATAACAGCATAAAATATTAATAGTTTTTAAAATTGATATTAATAAGATTTAAAAATAACGAAGTGAATTTAATTCATGGTAAAATTGAATAAAAATAAATTCTTTGTTAAAAAAAACTCTGAAAAAAAATTTTAAAGTATCGTCGTATCGACAGTAAAATATCGCCGATACCGATGTATCGGAAAATCTGAAGTATCGCCGATATATCGGTATCGGTATCGGTATTCGTTACATCCCTAGTTAAAACTGATTAAAGGTAATTAATTTTATTCCAAGTTTTTATTGTTTTTTGTAAGGAAATTGGATGATGGAAATGGTGTAGCTGCCACTTGAAAATTCAAAAATTTTAGAAAAAAATCTTAAAAAACGTATCCATAAAATTTTTAATTTCTACTGTTTTTGTATTTAGGGGACCATAACACATCAAAAGAATGTAATAATGATCAAAGGTTATGACAAAATTTTCTTACGTACTTTTCTTTATTAAAATGAATTAATTTATGGAATATTTTTATTAATCCAAAACATCAATTAATTCATCGAGCGAATAGCCAATTAAAATAAAAACCCGATTAATTGAATAGCCTAGTATATATATAGTCAGGTGCAAATTCATAACTCAGCTGTGAAAAATGTACAAATCATATTGTTCGTTTGAGACTAATCATGGTGTCATGTAAAAGAAATGTATCTCCTGCTATTTAATCGGTATTACGAGTAGATACCGTATTGGCTATCAACATTGGTATATATTTTAAAATACGTTTTCTGAAAATTAAAAATAAAAACTTTTCATATTATATGTATGTGATATATATTTAAATGGCATAGAATAACAGAAATTACACTTCCAGATATAAAACTCTTTAAAATGAATCTCAATAATTCTTTTTAAATGAAACAGTGTATATGTCTGCTGTTCGCATTTAGTTCGATATATTTTTTAATTAATTATACTTAATACCATTGGGGTGGGTCATTTTTATTTTATTCTCATTGTGTATGTTTGAACATTGCTACTTTTTTTTCCTCTTTACCTTTAATGCAATTTATTCTAGGCTTGTACCTTGAATCATTTATACAAGTATCGTCCATTTTATGTTATCCTTCCATACCTTTTTCAATTTTTTTATATAATGTTTTTATATTTTGTTTTATTTTACGCGAAAATTAATCGCTTTACTTGAACCCTAAGATTTATTGTTTTGTAAATTTGCAATGTTATATGTTCATTTAACTTTTTTTATATTTTTGTGCAATACATACATTTTTTTATGTATTTGTTGTAGTTTTTATTGTAGAATTTTTCTCGAAAGTTGTTATTTATTGTTTATGTATTAATCAATATCAGTCAGACGGAAAGGAATAAATTTTATCGTTCAAGGAGAGGAAAAGTATATTCAATATACGATACTTGTATAAGTATGTAAGAGTACTAGATAGATTTCATATGGAATTGTATGTTCTTATACATGAGCATAAGTATTTCATTTCATTTTTATCAATTAAAACTTTCATCTCCTCTTTTATGTAAATTTGTGAAAATTACCTCTTTCAATAATTAATGGTTGAGGCTTTCGCTGAGTTTGCAGTTGGCAACACAAAATGATAATCAAGTATCATTATACTTATTGTATTGAAGATTGCATGCATACAAATAAAAAGTTACAACTTTTTTACAATCGCCAATATACTTATACTGATTATTTTAACTTTTTTAAGGGCTTATAGATATTTGAGTACGTATGCATGTACCTTAGGGTTTGCGGAAATTTTAAAATATGTTGTAAGTGATTTAGTTCGTATAAAGGCAAACAGTGATTGGTCCAGACCCCCTCCGAATAGAATTAAATATGATTCAGCCTTGTGCAACTAACATTTGACCATAAAATCAGAGGACTAGCGCCACACAGTGGCCCCAATTGGAAAATCTGCTCTCCGGAATACATTATTGAGCGGACGGGTAACAATTAAAGGCCCGATTAATTATATTATATATATGTAATATAATTTGTAAAGAAATTTGAAAAACTTTATGGGCGTTATTTATTCTTAATCGTTAAATTTAGAATTTCGTGGAAAATTTGTCAAAATTTAGCAATTTTTACTCCTATTTCTTGACTTTGATTCCCTTTCACGACTACATGAAGTGAAATATTAAAAAAATGTTTTCCCCATGTTATCAAGGATTGTGTTAAAAATCATAAAACATTGTTTTGAAAATTATGGCTATGCTATTACCGGAGATATTGACGAAATAGAGAACAAAGTCGAAACCAAAAACAAAAATTTTTAAATAAAATACTCGTATCTTTAAAAATATTAAATTATAATTACTATTTTATTTCGACCTTTTTTATGTTTAAAATTTATTATTATTGAATATTAAGCACTAGGTCAGTTTTTTATATAAAAAGTTATTTAATTAATCCAATATTTCGTTACACTTTGTGTAACTTCTTCAGGGATAAATTATTATTGTAACAAAATATTGGATTAATTAAATAACTTTTCATATAAAAAACTGACCTAGTACTTAATATTCAATAATAATAAATTTTAAAAATATTAAAGATATCTTTGTGAAGTAAACAGTGGTTTCTTTATATATTTATTAACTTTACAGCAATCTGATAATATTTCTTAAAGTTATGGGGCCGATAAAAATGTTCATACCCGAGGCAGTCGGCTTTGACGCTCTGTAGCTCAAGGTGTGGTTCAACATGGTGCACACTGGGAAAAAGGCCAATCTAGTGGCGGAAAAATCATATCTTCCAAACTAATAATCTGACCCACAAAACATTTATAGATGAAGTCTAGGAAAGCATGTAGGCCACAAGGTGTGTTAATAGTTAGGCAGCTATTTTTAACACAGTGAGCGCTATATATTGTTATGTAATTTCGGAAAAATCCGTTACAAAATTAAAATTAATGTAAAAAACATTAGTTTTGAAAATTTTTTGAGAAAAGTGGCGAATAATTAAGCACTATTTTTGGCTAAATCTAGCCATTTTTCAATAGGGTTTAGCATTTTTCACTATCATTTTAAAGTGTTGATATTTTTCATGACTACATGAATTGAGATAACTACATTTTTTTTGTATATCACAAGGATTGTGCTAAAAATCATAAAATATATTCTTGAAAATTTTGGCTATGCTATTACCGGAGATATTTACGAAATAGGGAACAATGTCGAGGCCATGAACAAAAATTTTTTAATTCAAAGCCAAATATCTTTGAATATATTAAAAATATTCTAATGAAATAAAATATGTTATCTTTATCTATTTATAAACTTCACAAAAACTTTAAATTTATTAAAATCGAATAATATTTGTAAAAGTGATGAGCCCAACAAGGTTTTTCACGCCCGAGGTAGTCAACTTTGATATCCTTTAGCTCACTGTGTGTTTCACCAGTGTGGTCCCAAATTCAATATTCTTAAAGCTTAGATCATCCTCTATGATTTTGACATACTTCGCATTGTCATCGGATCGCACGTTTCACAGATACAGATTTAGAGCCTATTCACATATTACGTAACGCTATTCGTAACGCTTTTTACAAAATTTTCACTATATGTCATCTAATCCGTAACAAATCTTTAATCCCCCGCGTGGAGCGTTACGTAATATGTGAATGGCCCCTTATTAGCCTTTTCCCCAATTGGAGCCAGAATAGCGTATAGGTGTCATTATTTAATATATTGATAAAATATTAAGCATACGCCAAACTGCTTCAAACATTTTTGTTCATTTTTCTTATAAAGCGCAGTATTCACTGTCAAAATGCATGACAAAAGCATTGTGTGCATCTGTATGAAACTTTCAACTAGGGATGTAACGATACGCAGTTTTGCCGATCCGATACCGATACCGATACTTAAAAATAAATATCGCCGATACCGATTCCGATACCGATACGAATATTGAAATTGAGTTCAAGTTTCGATTAACAAAACTCAAATGCAATTTTTTTATTATACAAAATTACAGTGTAAGCGATTATTAATATTTAAAATTGATATTAATCCAATATAAAAAATTGGAAGTATTTTTTCAGGAGCTACATTTTCTTTGCTTCCAAAAAATCTATATTAAAAATATGCAGATAACACAGTGCAACAATCCAAAAACCACAACTACTTGACAGTATAGATTCGATTGTACTACCACGGGGTAGTAATATCCTATACTAAGCTTGGCGAATTTGGTAACCAATTTCGTTTTATGGACCTCCAAATTTTTGGAAAATCAACGGGCCCTCAAAAAAAGGTGTCATCAGCTTTTGGCCAACAGAAAATTCAAACTTGGTGATACCGCTTAACTATATATAGCAATAATGTAGCTAAGAGTTCGCTAAGCAGATTTTATTACCATTTTATGCCAAAAAATTATTTTTTCGAGCACTTTTTTTTTTGAAAAATTAAGGAAAAAAAATTTTTTTTTCACTTTTTCCAGAATAACTTACAGGGACTCGTAATTTTTTATTAACAATATTTGGCAAAGTTGTAGCTATGGTAAAGCTGAACAACTTTTGTGAGCATGTCAATACAATCTGAATGTATCTGGGCACCCTAAAAAGCCCAGAAAAACAAATTTCAACCTCAAAAGTTTTCGTTTTTTACGAGTTAGGCTATATTTTTATTGCATTTTTTTGCTTTCTTTGTTATTGTTCCACTTCTTATGTTGCTGATTTTAGTATTTTATTGTTTGTTGTTGTTTTGCCAAATAATTGTAATGAAAAATTTGGAGTCCCTGTAAGTTATACTGAAAAAAGTGAATAAAATCATTTTTTTAATTTTTTTTTCAAAAAAAAGTACAGGAACATATTATTTTTCTTGGCACAAACTGTTAGTGAAACACAACAGAAGTATGCATATACTATTGAATATACTATTTAAAAAAAAATATTTTTGTAGCATAAAAAAATAGTGAAAAACTAAAATTTTTAAGGTAAAAAGTGGTCTGTGTGAGCTATTAGAGTGCCTAGATACGTGCAGATTGTATTGATATGTTCACAAAAGTTGTTCAGCTCTACCGTAACTATAAGTTTGCCAAATATTGTTAGTTAAAAATTACAAGTCCCTGTAAGTTATTCTGAAAAAAGTGAAAAAAAAATTTTTTTTCCTTAATCTTGTCAACAAAAAGTTCAAGAAAAAAATTTTTTGGCATGAAATGTTAAAAAAATCTGTTAAACAGACTCTTAAGGCCGTGTCAGATAAAACTTTGTCGCTTTACGTGACGTTTCTAACTTTGATAGAAAAGTGTAAAGCAAAAGGAGTATGACACAATGAAAACTTTGACAACACTCGCGCACAGAGCACGAAGCCGGTCGGCTAATAGCCGGCTATTAGCCGCCGCCGGTGATTTTCACAATCACTTAGCCGCCGCCGATTATTGCGGCTAATATCGGCTAGCGGCTAAGCCGATTTTTTATAATAAAAAGTGGATATTTACTAACATGCGCATTTAAAAATATTTAATTCGGTTTTGGAACATATGAAAAAAATTTCTTATGAAAATTATTTTTATAAATAAGGCAGTAAATCGTCTAGAAAGGCAAGTTTATTTATAATTGGGCCGAGTATACCTGTTGTAAATATACCTTGTATGTAAGTAAGCAAGAAATACTCTGTTAGCCGACCGTTAGCCGATAAATTTAGGTAGGCGCCGCCGGCGAAAAATTTTCGGCTCTTAGCCGGCTAATAGCCGCCGCCGACTATATTTGTTCTTAGCCGGCGCCGATCACCATTTTACATCGGCTTCGCCCTCTGCTCGCGCATTGATCGTTTACCAAAAAAGTAGTTGATAATTTTGCTATTTATATATATATTTTTTATAAAAATAAAAGTCAATTATGTTATTTTACGATTTATTATAAATAAATAAATGCCACATACATATTTACCTCTTATTAAAACAGATTCAAACGCGCAATATGTTTCGTTTGGCAATATAATAAAATAAAATTATTCCAGCTGATTGTCAAAGCAAGCAAAAAGATGAGAGTTGCCGAACTTTTCGTTTCACGCTGCGTTAAAAGTGCTTTATGTGACATGTTTCGTATAAGTATGTACATTTCATCTTAGATGTCAAAGCGAATCTGTAACGCAACGCGAAGCAAAAGTTTTATCTGACATGACCTTTAAGGCCGTGTCAGATAAAACTTTGTCGCTTTACGTGACGTTTCTAACTTTGATAGAAAAGTGTAAAGCAAAAGGAGTATGACACAATGAAAACTTTGACAACACTCGCGCACAGAGCACGAAGCCGGTCGGCTAATAGCCGGCTATTAGCCGCCGCCGGTGATTTTCACAATCACTTAGCCGCCGCCGATTATTGCGGCTAATATCGGCTAGCGGCTAAGCCGATTTTTTATAATAAAAAGTGGATATTTACTAACATGCGCATTTAAAAATATTTAATTCGGTTTTGGAACATATGAAAAAAATTGCTTATGAAAATTATTTTTATAAATAAGGCAGTAAATCGTCTAGAAAGGCAAGTTTATTTATAATTGGGCCGAGTATACCTGTTGTAAATATACCTTGTATGTAAGTAAGCAAGAAATACTCTGTTAGCCGACCGTTAGCCGATAAATTTGGGTAGCCGCCGCCGGCGAAAAATTTTCGGCTCTTAGCCGGCTAATAGCCGCCGCCGACTATATTTGTTCTTAGCCGGCGCCGATCACCATTTTACATCGGCTTCGCCCTCTGCTCGCGCATTGATCGTTTACCAAAAAAGTAGTTGATAATTTTGCTATTTATATATATATTTTTTATAAAAATAAAAGTCAATTATGTTATTTTACGATTTATTATAAATAAATAAATGCCACATACATATTTACCTCTTATTAAAACAGATTCAAACGCGCAATATGTTTCGTTTGGCAATATAATAAAGGCCGTGTCAGATAAAACTTTGTCGCTTTACGTGACGTTTCTAACTTTGATAGAAAAGTGTAAAGCAAAAGGAGTATGACACAATGAAAACTTTGACAACACTCGCGCACAGAGCACGAAGCCGGTCGGCTAATAGCCGGCTATTAGCCGCCGCCGGTGATTTTCACAATCACTTAGCCGCCGCCGATTATTGCGGCTAATATCGGCTAGCGGCTAAGCCGATTTTTTATAATAAAAAGTGGATATTTACTAACATGCGCATTTAAAAATATTTAATTCGGTTTTGGAACATATGAAAAAAATTTCTTATGAAAATTATTTTTATAAATAAGGCAGTAAATCGTCTAGAAAGGCAAGTTTATTTATAATTGGGCCGAGTATACCTGTTGTAAATATACCTTGTATGTAAGTAAGCAAGAAATACTCTGTTAGCCGACCGTTAGCCGATAAATTTGGGTAGCCGCCGCCGGCGAAAAATGTTCGGCTCTTAGCCGGCTAATAGCCGCCGCCGACTATATTTGTTCTTAGCCGGCGCCGATCACCATTTTACATCGGCTTCGCCCTCTGCTCGCGCATTGATCGTTTACCAAAAAAGTAGTTGATAATTTTGCTATTTATATATATATTTTTTATAAAAATAAAAGTCAATTATGTTATTTTACGATTTATTATAAATAAATAAATGCCACATACATATTTACCTCTTATTAAAACAGATTCAAACGCGCAATATGTTTCGTTTGGCAATATAATAAAATAAAATTATTCCAGCTGATTGTCAAAGCAAGCAAAAAGATGAGAGTTGCCGAACTTTTCGTTTCACGCTGCGTTAAAAGTGCTTTATGTGACATGTTTCGTATAAGTATGTACATTTCATCTTAGATGTCAAAGCGAATCTGTAACGCAACGCGAAGCAAAAGTTTTATCTGACATGACCTTTAAGGCCGTGTCAGATAAAACTTTGTCGCTTTACGTGACGTTTCTAACTTTGATAGAAAAGTGTAAAGCAAAAGGAGTATGACACAATGAAAACTTTGACAACACTCGCGCACAGAGCACGAAGCCGGTCGGCTAATAGCCGGCTATTAGCCGCCGCCGGTGATTTTCACAATCACTTAGCCGCCGCCGATTATTGCGGCTAATATCGGCTAGCGGCTAAGCCGATTTTTTATAATAAAAAGTGGATATTTACTAACATGCGCATTTAAAAATATTTAATTCGGTTTTGGAACATATGAAAAAAATTTCTTATGAAAATTATTTTTATAAATAAGGCAGTAAATCGTCTAGAAAGGCAAGTTTATTTATAATTGGGCCGAGTATACCTGTTGTAAATATACCTTGTATGTAAGTAAGCAAGAAATACTCTGTTAGCCGACCGTTAGCCGATAAATTTAGGTAGCCGCCGCCGGCGAAAAATTTTCGGCTCTTAGCCGGCTAATAGCCGCCGCCGACTATATTTGTTCTTAGCCGGCGCCGATCACCATTTTACATCGGCTTCGCCCTCTGCTCGCGCATTGATCGTTTACCAAAAAAGTAGTTGATAATTTTGCTATTTATATATATATTTTTTATAAAAATAAAAGTCAATTATGTTATTTTACGATTTATTATAAATAAATAAATGCCACATACATATTTACCTCTTATTAAAACAGATTCAAACGCGCAATATGTTTCGTTTGGCAATATAATAAAAGAAAATTATTCCAGCTGATTGTCAAAGCAAGCAAAAAGATGAGAGTTGCCGAACTTTTCGCTTCACGCTGCGTTAAAAGTGCTTTATGTGACATGTTTCGTATAAGTATGTACATTTCATCTTAGATGTCAAAGCGAATCTGTAACGCAACGCGAAGCAAAAGTTTTATCTGACATGGCCTTAAAAGAAAATTATTCCAGCTGATTGTCAAAGCAAGCAAAAAGATGAGAGTTGCCGAACTTTTCGCTTCACGCTGCGTTAAAAGTGCTTTATGTGACATGTTTCGTATAAGTATGTACATTTCATCTTAGATGTCAAAGCGAATCTGTAACGCAACGCGAAGCAAAAGTTTTATCTGACATGGCCTTTAGCTACATTATTGCCATATATAGTTAGGCGGTATTATAAAGTTTGAATTAGCTGTTAGCCAAATACTGACAAAACTTTGGAGGTCCATAAAAAAAATGGTCACCAATTTCGCCAAACTGAGTAAAGGGTTTTACTACCCCATTGTAGGACAATCGAACCTGTACTGTCCAGTTCTTGTGTTTTTCCAAAAGTCGCATAGTGTAATTAGTAGAAAAGCAAGAAAAAAATTTTAATTCCTTTATAATTTTAAAAAATACTCGCAATACTCGCATAAAAAAATTGTGAAAATTTGTAATTTTTTATCCTTTTTTCTTGACGAAAAATCATTATAGAACACCGAAGAAGAAATTTGTCCGAGCATCGCTTCCAATTCGGTGATTGGTAATCCAAAAACAGAACTTCTTGCAATGGCAAGGATATGTAAAACTAAATTGCGTATTACATCGAAATGCATGTCCCCACTAATTTTCAAATCTTTATCAGCCAAATTACAAACGAAAATAAAGCGGCTTTACTTCAGTAACTTGAAGTATTTTATTTAGTTTTTTCTCTCTCCTGTAAAATTTAAAAAAATATAGTTACGTGATTTTGGACGATATACAAACTACGTATCAAGCCTTTGCTGCAATAGAGTCACAATTCAAAATAAAATGCATAAATCGAGTTATTTTTATTTTATTAATAGATTTTTATAATTCATATAAGTATAAAAGTTATATTATATTAGTTATAATCTATATTTGGCATAGGATTATTGCTGTAAGCCTGATTGGCACTGATTATGTAATAATTATAAGTGTAAAGTACATATATATTAAATAATAGTATATTAGTACATATGTAAAAATAGAAGTAACAGGTCTATTATTATTACCCCCATATTCATAGAATTTAAAATGAGTTTGAAATGTATTTTATGTCAAATTTTTCATACAAAATTTTCTTAAAATTGATTTCAAATACATTTTATTTATTTATGAATATAGGGGTTAATATTTATTTATTTAATTCATTTACTTAATTATTATTAAGGACTAAATTCATTCAGTATAAGCATTCTGTATTTTATGCATATTTCAAGATATTTGTATAAAGCATCAAAATTAGAGCCATTTAATATTTTCAATACATCATCAATACATAGTGTGCGCTGACCAAAATAAATGATTCTAAATTATCTGTAAGCAGGGCATATCCCAATGAAATGGAAAGTATTTTCGGGTTCTTGCATGTTACAAATTGTACATATACCGTCCGTGTTATTTCTGAAGCATCTAGAGCTTAAATCCAGTAGACCACCTCATGCTTTAATAATTAGACTGGTAGCACGTGATGAAAAATCGGCAGTAAGCTTTGAAGTTTTAGTAAAATCCAGTTTCGAATAGAGATCATGAAATCGTGAGCTGGATGCAAGGGCGGCAAAGTCATTGTTATCTTTCGTCTTCAGGAGGCATATAATCTCTTTCCGTGATGTGCATAAAGGAGCGTTGGTATTACTAGGTGTGTACTGCAGTGAGTTACATGATTTGACCACTCTTTTGCCCAAGATATATTGAGCTGTATTACTTTTTCTGCCAATATGCGTGGTAGTCTATGCGGACTCAGAGATAATAACTTATTCACGTAACAAATGCATTTTTAGAGTTGATATATACCCTCTAAAACATTACTTCTAATTTACGATCATTTATTGTCTAAATTTGTGTTGGAAATTTCGCCTTGTGTAAAATTACATCGATTTTGTAGTTATTTTTTTTTAAGAAAAAACCTTTCAAATTAAACATATTTAGTCCACTTGGGTCCTTCCCTGGAAGAAACGCGACTAGTCCATAAATGCGTGTAAGAACTACTCCATAATGGACTAGGACTAGTCCCAAACTAGTCCAAACATATGCAATAGACGTGGTCCATTTAACATTGCGATGTCCTAGGACGGGACCACGTGGTCCAGCCTTGCATTACATCAGACTAACCCATAAACTAGTCCATGTAACTACTCCATGGAGCACCTACAGGGGCTAGTTTTGAAACTACTCTATGTTACTACTACATGGATCACAAACAGAAAACTAATTTTCATTTTGTACTCTACGTACGCGATTTCCCCTCTCGGCTTTAATAAGTCTGCTTTTATGACGTGGACTACACTGCATTTTTGATTTGTTTATAAGCAAAGCTCACTTTTATTCATTTTTTCGATTTTATCAAAAAAACATTCATTATAACCACAAGTGAACTTTTGTGGCATCAGAGCTACCACGCTGCTGGTAATTGATGGTATTTTATCAAATAACATCTTTGGCAACACTACATTTCGTGCCAATACACGCACATTTGCTTGAACTTGGTCCATAGCTGCATTACATAGGACCATTTTGTAACCAGTCCATATCAACTAAAATGGACCACGTAGACCAATAATTTTTGCAGGGTTATAGGTCCCGTTGTGTTAATGTATGTGTGTAACCAAAAAAAACTTTTGGAGTTTTTGGAATCGGTACTTATTGATCTTATTACTATGCTCCAAAAAGTAGTAAGTACTTTGTAGAATCAAAATATTATGAAATTCTCTTCGTGCTTAAAAAAAGAGAACAAACGTCTGTTATAAGCAGTGATGCCAACTTTTGGAACCCAAAACGCGCAAAAATGTTTGTAAAAGGAGCTAAAAAGGGCTAAATGGAAAAAAGACACGTATAAAGCAATATGAAGTCAAATTTTTCGAAAAAGCGCAAAAAAGGGCTTACTTATAAAACACGTTTAAATTTTGGGACTAACTTAAAATCTCAACCAATTTTTAAAGAAATAGAAGATTATTATACACTCTTCTTTTTATTACTGGCACAGCAAACTAACAAAAGAAAATGAGTAAAATGATGTTAGGATGTTAATTCAAAATTCGCTATTGCTAGAATAAAGGAAGAAAATAGTTGCCAAAACGAAAAATGTACCCATATTGATCAAAAAGTAAGAAGCGGCTAAAAGATAATTGTTAAAAGTGCTAAATTTGCGCGTTATTTTGTTTGGGGCTAGACATTTTTTTCGTGTTTTGAGTGACAAAAAAGTGGATAAATCTAGCCCGAAAAGGGCTAAGTTCGCATCCTTGGTACCAATATTCTTTACGTAAATAACGAAAAGACGAACCAAGAGGGAAAAACGGGAAAATTTAAAGTTGCGAAAAGTGCCAAACGTGCCGTTTACATTATTGAAAAGAGCCGTGTTAGCTCTTTTTTCTAAAAAAGAGCTGAAGGGAAAAATTACGAGTTAGAAGTAATCAAATAGAGCTAAATCTAGCTTGAAAATAGCTAAGTTGGCATCACTGGTTGTAAGTATTTCTCATGTTTACGCCACTGGTATGATGATAATACATAAGTTTCTAAAATAGTTTAGAAAATAAACAATTACCGAACGCTTGTCAGATTTTGATTCCGTATTCTCTCCTACTGATTAATTTTTCGTTTATGTACATGATAAGATTTTTTCATTTTTTTAGACATATCGTAATACATGTATTACCATGTAAAGACACCTTTAGTAATTCATAAAATTAGTACGTATTTATCTCATTACCCAAAGTTAGTTATAAATTGTGCTCCAGATCACTTCGGACAAGTTTGGACTAATGAGAGTAAAAGTCAACATTTACTCTCTCAAAATATAAACGTTGCCCAAAACATCCCAGTGGTAAATGAAATGAAGTACTTAGATAATAATCAATGATGTCAGGATGGCGTTCTAAGCGAGCATCGTAGTACTTACATTTGCTTAATTCACAAAACCTCTTGTATCTTTGTATCGAGTGTAATATTGTATTGAATACAATAGTGTAAACTTGTTGTTGATAATTTTCATATAAAAATTAGTGTATTCGATACACTTTTATTTCATATGTTTTGAAAAAGTCGTATTTATTACGATACTCAGAGAACATTTGTATGTACTCTCTGAGAGTATTTGTATGTAGCTTGTTCTTCTTTTGTCCATCAATACAATAGGTGTGTTCCAGATAACCTCGGACAAGTTTGGACTAATGAGAGTAAACTCAGCATTTACTCTCTCAAATTATAAAAGTTGCTCAAAACATCTGGAACGCGAAAAACCACAATTTTAAGTCCAAACATTTCGATAGTGCCAACTTATGAGCTTTAAAGTTAAGTTTGCGATTTTAATCGTTGTTTTTATACGCTTAACGGCCCTTTTCACAATGTACGATTAAGCTAACATGGACTTTAACGGTAAGTTTTGTATGTCGAACTTGCTGTTAAAGTCGTCGTTAGCTTTTAATCACACATTGCGAAAAGGGCCGTAAAACGCATAACATAATAAAAACAAAAATTTGCATCATTGGCAACAGCTGTAAAAAGTAAATGAAAATAAACTAAAAAAAAGTCAAAGCAACCTAAATTTATAATTTTTGTCAAATTGAAAGCCAGGTAACCATTGCATGTTCTCCTGGAACTTTAAACCGTGTTCGAAATGGTAAATTAGTAATATGCACGTTTATTTTTTAATATTTTTTGCAAATTGTATTTGCAAATTTTCTGATTATAATTTCAGTTTCATATGTAAACACAAAACAGCTGATTATTTAATTCTTGTCCGAACTTACCCAAAAGAAAAAGCTCGTACAACTTTGTACAGGAAATGAAAAAATTACTCTCTCATTCGCTCTCAAAATTGTACAAAAATTGTTATGTGGAACGCTTTTGGGTAACTTTGTACAAGTTCGGACTGTTTTGTTATGCATCTGGAACAGAGCTAATATTACAAGCCGATACAAATTACACAAACTAGGTGTTAACAAACAAATAAACAAAAAGTGTTTTTGATACAAGGCGATACAAATTGTTGTGAATTAAGCAATTATTGTAATGTACGTGTAATCTAATATGTCATTTACTAATAAAAGCTTCCATTATTTTGCATTGTGTATATGTATTTCATAGAATTTATCACTTATATGTTCAACGTAAAAAATTGTGGCCTACTTTTGGGCTATGTTTCAACGACAAGCTCGCTTACAGTTCCACTTATTATGTAAACGCACAGTAGCGACAGGTACTGACATCGTAACTTACTTTGTAAGCGAGAGCGCACCGATTCAACAGCCTATGACACGCTTATAATAAATCTAAGTGGGAAAATAAGCCAAAACGTCATCACCAGCAGCTACTAAGTATTGCTTAGATTAGCGATTACGTAATGGGTATTTTTACCACTGGATGTTTTTTGTGTAGGTTATAATCCACAATTAGTTTTATGGTTTTGAAGACCCATCCGGAAATATTATTCAAACATGTTTGGGATTTAAGCGATCCCCTTCTTTAGTTCTGATAAAACACGACTTGGAAAAAATCCTTTCGCTTATCGTAGATGTTGGAGAAATGAAAGCAATCCATAATACAGAATATCTAATTTCTCAGTCCTTTCCCTGAATTTCTCTAAACATATAAAATCTTCAATAATGCCATTGTATACCTATTTTAATTTTTTCAAAAACCTTAACACTTCTAATTTTTTCGGTTAATTCTCTTAAAATATTCCTTGTATTACTATCGATAGTTTCTTCTATTGTCAGGTTATAATCTTACTCATCCTGACAAAGCTCAGCATAAAGCATTCTGCAAAAAAGTTATTTTTGCGAATTTCTTAGTTTTCGTTTTTGTACTGTATTTTAAAACATTGTTGCTAGAAGGATATATTCCTGAGGGGAGGTATGAAATAAGTTATTTAAAACTTGAATTCGTCTTTCATTAAATCTAATCCTTAGATTTTTAATTAAATCGTATTGTATTATTGACTTTTATTAACCAAAAACTTAATAATTCCCTAAATTTTTTGTTATAGTACTACAAAAAAATTAAAACTTTTGTTACATCGGTTAATCGACTTAAATTAACCGGTTTAATCGTTAATCGAAAATTGCCAATTTCAATTTAAACTATCAATTAATCGGGTAGTAATTAGCCGATTAACGGCTAACCGATTGAATACCCTAGTATATAGTCCCCTATTTTGAACTGGCCGCCATTTTCGAATTGTAGTTTTTTTATTGCGTGCTGTATTCTACTAGTCAAACCCTTTCATTTGATATCCATTTTGTGGCGGCGGCCATCTTTGATTTACAATAATACTGACTACACACAATAATCGTATCATCAGATCAATCGGTCATAAAAAGTGAAGGTGCTTACCAAATTTCAGATCAATCGGTCAACAGGAAAGGGGTAAAACTAAATATTACTTTAATGGGCGCGGCGCAGCCCACCTTTTCAACACAAAATTTTATTGTCATGTAAATACACAAAAATGTATTTGCTTTGAGTTTTGTTAAACAAGCAATTATTTCTTTAGTATTTTTGTTGCCTAAAATTATAATTTTTTATTTGTTTATTTTTCAAACAGCTGCTTGTTTTACACTTCACACCACACTTCACACAATCTACCCGAAGAAAAAGTCCGGGCTGTTTCGTGCACGAAGAAGAAGAATGTTATGTTCTCAAAAGCGCTCTCATTTACCCAATTTTCCAGTACGGGAACGCTTTCCGTGCCCGCGGGCGCCCAATTTTGAGTATGTGAACACACTTAGTGTAAAGGCGCATAACGAAATTATTTCCATTTTCGATATTTTTTTCGAATATTCGTCATTTTCGCAATAAAGTTGATGTCTCCAAGTTTCTAGCTTGTTAATAATCTTATACATATGTATGTAGAACCTTATTTATTTACTTAAGTTAAAACCAAGGACTGAAACCATGAAAAAAATGGGCTCAGGTTCGGGTTAATCAAAATAAAAAGTGGATGGTTCGGGTTCGGTTCAGGGTTCGGGTTCGGGTTCAAAACCAAAAATTTAAACACGCAATTATTTTGTTTAATAAAAAGCTATATATGTATATCAATTTTACATTTACGTTTATACGTTAAAACAATGGGCCTTATTACAGTTCTCCATTCGACTCGAAAGTTGGTAATAGATTAAAGAAAAATTTTGTATTTTTCTTTAATCTACTACAAACTCTCGAGTCGATTCGAGAACGGTGTTCAGGCTCAATATATTCTTCTTTTAATATAAATAAATGTAACTTATTTGGCTTTCAAAAAAAAATTCAACTTTGTAACGCAGGCACGTACCGCATTGCCATAAGAAAATATACTTCAAATTAGAAATTATTAGAAATACCCAGAACAAGAACAAGCGAAATGTTAGGCAGCCATTCGGCAATTTTAAAAATTGCATAAAATAGTCACGTATGTGAACAAATCAAACTCCAACAAACCGTAACAGCTGTTTGTGTTTACATTTTTCCATTGTTTTCTTTTATTTGCTGTGGTGAGTTTTAAAAACAAAACAAAATCATGCAAAGACTTAAGAAACGTACAGTACAATTGTACAGTAAAGCTCGGCTATAATAAACACGCCGATATTTTAATACTTATTTGTTATTGATTAATTTCGTTACAATCAAAGTATATAAAATAATGACTGTACACAAAACAAAGAAATACCAGTATACAGTTAAACTCCTTACAAAACGAACTGCGTTACTCCCAAAAAGTATTTTTGCTGTAAAATCTAAAATAATTCTTGTGCAAGATTAAATCAAAAGCCAAAATCAAGCTTAGACCAATAGAAAACAAACTGCGTACAGCTTTTGGGTAAAAAATAAAACTATGGGGTGATAATCACCAACAAACTTTTCCATTCCGAAAAAAGTGCTCAAAAACACCCAAAAAGTATTTTTGCTGTAAAATCTAAAATAATTCTTGTGCAAGATTAAATCAAAAGCCAAAATTAAGCTTAGACCAATAGAAAACAAACTGCGTACAGGTTTTTGGGTGAAAAATAAAACTATGGGGTGATAATCACCAACAAACTTTTCCATTCCGCAAAAAATGCTCAAAAACACCCAAAAAGTATTTTTGCTGTAAAATCTAAAATAATTCTTGTGCAAGATTGAAACAAAAGCCAAAATTAAGGTTAAATCAATAGAAAACAAACTGCGTACAGTTTTTTGGGTAAAAAATAAAACTATGGGGTGATAATCGCCAACAAACTTTTCCATTCCGCAAAAATGCTCAAAAACACCCAAAAAGTATTTTTGCTGTAAAATCTAAAATAATTCTTGTGCAAGATTGAAACAAAAGCCAAAATTAAGCTTAGACCAATAGAAAACAAACTGCGTACAGTTTTTTGGGTAAAAAATAAAACTATGGGGTGATAATCACCAACAAACTTTTCCATTCCGCAAAAAATGCTCAAAAACACCCAAAAAGTATTTTTGCTGTAAAATCTAAACTAACTCTTGTGCAAGATTGAAATAAAAGCCAAAATTAAGGTTAGATCAATAGAAAACAAACTGCGTACAGTTTTTTGGATAAAAAATAAAACTATGGGGTGATAATCACCAACAAACTTTTCCATTCCGCAAAAAATGCTCAAAAACACCCAAAAAGTATTTTTGCTGTTAAATCTAAAATAATTCTTGTGCAAGATTGAAACAAAAGCCAAAATTAAGCTTTGACCAATAGAAAACAAACTGCGTACAGGTTTTTGGGTAAAAAATAAAACTATGGGGTGATAATCACCAACAAACTTTTCCATTCCGCAAAAAATGCTCAAAAACACCCAAAAAGTATTTTTGCTGTAAAATCTAAAATATTTCTTGTGCAAGATTGAAACAAAAGCCAAAATTAAGGTTAAAGCAATTGAAAACAAACTGCGTACAGTTTTTTTGGTAAAAAATAAAACTATGGGGTGATAATCGCCAACAAACTTTTCCATTCCGCAAAAATGCTCAAAAACACCCAAAAAGTATTTTTGCTGTAAAATCTAAAATAATTCTTGTGCAAGATTGAAACAAAGACAAAAATTAAGCTTAGACGAATAGAAAAGAAACTGCGTACAGTTTTTTTGGTAAAAAATAAAACTATGGGGTGATAATCACCAACAAACTTTTCCATTCCGCAAAAAATGCTCAAAAACACCCAAAAAGTATATTTGCTGTAAAATCTAAAATAATTCTTGTGCAAGATTGAAACAAAAGCCAAAATTAACGTTAGATCAATAGAAAACAAACTGCGTACAGGTTTTTGGGTGAAAAATAAAACTATGGGGTGATAATCACCAACAAACTTTTCCATTCCGCAAAAAATGCTCAAAAACACCCAAAAAGTATTTTTGCTGTAAAATCTAAAATAATTCTTGTGCAAGATTGAAACAAAAGCCAAAATTAAGGTTAGACCAGTAGAAAACAAACTGCGTACAGTTTTTTGGGTAAAAAATAAAACTATGGGGTGATAATCACCAACAAACTTTTCCATTCCGCCAAAAATGCTCAAAAACACCCAAAAAGTATTTTTGCTGTAAAATCTAAAATAATTCTTGTGCAAGATTAAATCAAAAGCCAAAATCAAGCTAAGACCAATAGAAAACAAACTGCGTACAGTTTTTTGGGTAAAAAATAAAACTATGGGGTGATAATCACCAACAAACTTTTCCATTCCGCAAAAAATGCTCAAAAACACCCAAAAAGTATTTTTGCTGTAAAATTTAAAATAATTCTTGTGCAAGATTAAATCAAAAGCCAAAATCAAGCTTAGACCAATAGAAAACAAACTGCGTACAGTTTTTTGGGTAAAAAATAAAACTATGGGGTGATAATCACCAACAAACTTTTCCATTCCGAAAAAAATGCTCAAAAACACCCAAAAAGTATTTTTGCTGTAAAATCTAAAATAATTCTTGTGCAAGATTAAATCAAAAGCCAAAATTAAGCTTAGACCAATAGAAAACAAACTGCGTACAGGTTTTTGGGTGAAAAATAAAACTATGGGGTGATAATCACCAACAAACTTTTCCATTCCGCAAAAAATGCTCAAAAACACCCAAAAAGTATTTTTGCTGTAAAATCTAAAATAATTCTTGTGCAAGATTGAAACAAAAGCCAAAATTAAGGTTAAATCAATAGAAAACAAACTGCGTACAGTTTTTTGGGTAAAAAATAAAACTATGGGGTGATAATCGCCAACAAACTTTTCCATTCCGCAAAAATGCTCAAAAACACCCAAAAAGTATTTTTGCTGTAAAATCTAAAATAATTCTTGTGCAAGATTGAAACAAAAGCCAAAATTAAGCTTAGACCAATAGAAAACAAACTGCGTACAGTTTTTTTGGTAAAAAATAAAACTATGGGGTGATAATCACCAACAAACTTTTCCATTCCGCAAAAAATGCTCAAAAACACCCAAAAAGTATTTTTGCTGTAAAATCTAAAATAATTCTTGTGCAAGATTGAAACAAAAGCCAAAATCAAGCTTAGACCAATAGAAAACAAACTGCGTACAGTTTTTTGGGTAAAAAATAAAACTATGGGGTGATAATCACCAACAAACTTTTCCATTCCGCCAAAAATGCTCAAAAACACCCAAAAAGTATTTTTGCTGTAAAATCTAAAATAATTCTTGTGCAAGATTAAATCAAAAGCCAAAATCAAGCTAAGACCAATAGAAAACAAACTGCGTACAGTTTTTTGGGTAAAAATAAAACTTTGGGATGATAATCACCAACAAACTTTTCCATTCCGCAAAAAATGCTCAAAAACACCCAAAAAGTATTTTTGCTGTAAAATGTAAAATAATTCTTGTGCAAGATTAAATCAAAAGCCAAAATCAAGCTTAGACCAATAGAAAACAAATTGCGTACAGTTTTTTGGGTAAAAAATAAAACTGTGGGGTGATAATCACCAACAAACTTTTCCATTCCGCCAAAAATGCTCAAAAACACCCAAAAAGTATTTTTGCTGTAAAATCTAAAATAATTCTTGTGCAAGATTAAAACAAAAGCCAAAATTAAGCTTAGACCAATAGAAAACAAATTGCGTACAGTTTTTTGGGTAAAAAATAAAACTATGGGGTAATAATCACCAACAAACTTTTCCATTCCGCAAAAAATGCTCAAAAACACCCAAAAAGTATTTTTGCTGTAAAATCTAAAATAATTCTTGTGCAAGATTAAGTCAAAGGCCAAAATCAAGCTTAGATCAATAGAAAACAAACTGCGTACAGTTTTTTGGGTAAAAAATAAAACTATGGGGTGATAATCACCAACAAACTTTTCCATTCCGCAAAAAATGCTCAAAAACACCCAAAAAGTATTTTTGCTGTAAAATCTAAAATAATTCTTGTGCAAGATTAAATCAAAAGCCAAAATCAAGCTTAGACCAATAGAAAACAAACTGCGTACAGTTTTTTGGGTAAAAAATAAAACTATGGGGTGATAATCACCAACAAACTTTTCCATTCCGCAAAAAATGCTCAAAAACACCCAAAAAGTATTTTTGCTGTAAAATCTAAAATAATTCTTGTGCAAGATTGAAACAAAAGCCAAAATTAAGCTTAGACCAATAGAAAACAAACTGCGTACAGTTTTTTGGGTAAAAAATAAAACTATGTGGTGATAATCACCAACAAACTTTTCCATTCCGCAAAAAATGCTCAAAAACACCCAAAAAGTATTTTTGCTGTAAAATCTAAAATAATTCTTGTGCAAGATTAAGTTAAGGGCCAAAATCAAGCTTAGACCAATAGAAAACAAACTGCGTACAGTTTCTTGGGTAAAAAATAAAACTATGGGGTGATATTCACCAACAAACTTTTCCATTCCACAAAAAATGCTCAAAAGCACCCAAAAAGTAGTTTTGCTGTAAAATCTAAAATAATTCTTGAGCAAGATTGAAACAAAAGCCAAAATTAAGCTTAGACCAATAGAAAACAAACTGCGTACAGTTTTTTGGGTAAAAATAAAACTATGGGATGATAATCACAAACAAACTTTTCCATTCCACAAAAAATGCTCAAAAGCACCCAAAAAGTAGTTTTGCTGTAAAATCTAAAATAATTCTTGAGCAAGATTGAAACAAAAGCCAAAATTAAGCTTAGACCAATAGAATACAAACTGCGTACAGTTTTTTGGGTAAAAAATAAAACTATGGGGTGATAATCACCAACAAACTTTTCCATTCCGCAAAAATTGCTCAAAAACACCCAAAAAGTATTTTTGCTGTAAAATCTAAAATAATTCTTGTGCAAGATTAAATCAAAAGCCAAAATCAAGCTTAGACCAATAGAAAACAAACTGCGTACAGTTTTTTGGGTAAAAAATAAAACTATGGGGTGATAATCACCAACAAACTTTTCCATTCCGCCAAAAATGCTCAAAAACACCCAAAAAGTATTTTTGCTGTAAAATCTAAAATAATTCTTGTGCAAGATTAAATCAAAAGCCAAAATCAAGCTAAGACCAATAGAAAACAAACTGCGTACAGTTTTTTGGGTAAAAAATAAAACTATGGGGTAATAATCACCAACAAACTTTTCCATTCCGCAAAAAATGCTCAAAAACACCCAAAAAGTATTTTTGCTGTAAAATCTAAAATAATTCTTGTGCAAGATTAAGTCAAAGGCCAAAATCAAGCTTAGATCAATAGAAAACAAACTGCGTACAGTTTTTTGGGTAAAAAATAAAACTATGGGGTGATAATCACCAACAAACTTTTCCATTCCGCAAAAAATGCTCAAAAACACCCAAAAAGTATTTTTGCTGTAAAATCTAAAATAATTCTTGAGCAAGATTGAAACAAAAGCCAAAATTAAGCTTAGACCAATAGAAAACAAACTGCGTACAGTTTTTTGGGTAAAAATAAAACTATGGGATGATAATCACAAACAAACTTTTCCATTCCGCAAAAAATGCTCAAAAACACCCAAAAAGTATTTTTGCTGTAAAATCTAAAATAATTCTTGTGCAAGATTGAAACAAAAGCCAAAATTAAGCTTAGACCAATAGAAAACAAATTGCGTACAGTTTTTTGGGTAAAAAATAAAACTATGGGGTAATAATCACCAACAAACTTTTCCATTCCGCAAAAAATGCTCAAAAACACCCAAAAAGTATTTTTGCTGTAAAATCTAAAATAATTCTTGTGCAAGATTAAGTCAAAGGCCAAAATCAAGCTTAGATCAATAGAAAACAAACTGCGTACAGTTTTTTGGGTAAAAAATAAAACTATGGGGTGATAATCACCAACAAACTTTTCCATTCCGCAAAAAATGCTCAAAAACACCCAAAAAGTATTTTTGCTGTAAAATCTAAAATAATTCTTGTGCAAGATTAAATCAAAAGCCAAAATCAAGCTTAGACCAATAGAAAACAAACTGCGTACAGTTTTTTGGGTAAAAAATAAAACTATGGGGTGATAATCACCAACAAACTTTTCCATTCCGCAAAAAATGCTCAAAAACACCCAAAAAGTATTTTTGCTGTAAAATCTAAAATAATTCTTGTGCAAGATTGAAACAAAAGCCAAAATTAAGCTTAGACCAATAGAAAACAAACTGCGTACAGTTTTTTGGGTAAAAAATAAAACTATGTGGTGATAATCACCAACAAACTTTTCCATTCCGCAAAAAATGCTCAAAAACACCCAAAAAGTATTTTTGCTGTAAAATCTAAAATAATTCTTGTGCAAGATTAAGTTAAGGGCCAAAATCAAGCTTAGACCAATAGAAAACAAACTGCGTACAGTTTCTTGGGTAAAAAATAAAACTATGGGGTGATATTCACCAACAAACTTTTCCATTCCACAAAAAATGCTCAAAAGCACCCAAAAAGTAGTTTTGCTGTAAAATCTAAAATAATTCTTGAGCAAGATTGAAACAAAAGCCAAAATTAAGCTTAGACCAATAGAAAACAAACTGCGTACAGTTTTTTGGGTAAAAATAAAACTATGGGATGATAATCACAAACAAACTTTTCCATTCCGCAAAAAATGCTCAAAAACACCCAAAAAGTATTTTTGCTGTAAAATCTAAAATAATTCTTGTGCAAGATTGAAACAAAAGCCAAAATTAAGCTTAGACCAATAGAAAACAAATTGCGTACAGTTTTTTGGGTAAAAAATAAAACTATGGGGTAATAATCACCAACAAACTTTTCCATTCCGCAAAAAATGCTCAAAAACACCCAAAAAGTATTTTTGCTGTAAAATCTAAAATAATTCTTGTGCAAGATTAAGTCAAAGGCCAAAATCAAGCTTAGATCAATAGAAAACAAACTGCGTACAGTTTTTTGGGTAAAAAATAAAACTATGGGGTGATAATCACCAACAAACTTTTCCATTCCGCAAAAAATGCTCAAAAACACCCAAAAAGTATTTTTGCTGTAAAATCTAAAATAATTCTTGTGCAAGATTAAATCAAAAGCCAAAATCAAGCTTAGACCAATAGAAAACAAACTGCGTACAGTTTTTTGGGTAAAAAATAAAACTATGGGGTGATAATCACCAACAAACTTTTCCATTCCGCAAAAAATGCTCAAAAACACCCAAAAAGTATTTTTGCTGTAAAATCTAAAATAATTCTTGTGCAAGATTGAAACAAAAGCCAAAATTAAGCTTAGACCAATAGAAAACAAACTGCGTACAGTTTTTTGGGTAAAAAATAAAACTATGTGGTGATAATCACCAACAAACTTTTCCATTCCGCAAAAAATGCTCAAAAACACCCAAAAAGTATTTTTGCTGTAAAATCTAAAATAATTCTTGTGCAAGATTAAGTTAAGGGCCAAAATCAAGCTTAGACCAATAGAAAACAAACTGCGTACAGTTTCTTGGGTAAAAAATAAAACTATGGGGTGATATTCACCAACAAACTTTTCCATTCCACAAAAAATGCTCAAAAGCACCCAAAAAGTAGTTTTGCTGTAAAATCTAAAATAATTCTTGAGCAAGATTGAAACAAAAGCCAAAATTAAGCTTAGACCAATAGAAAACAAACTGCGTACAGTTTTTTGGGTAAAAATAAAACTATGGGATGATAATCACAAACAAACTTTTCCATTCCGCAAAAAATGCTCAAAAACACCCAAAAAGTATTTTTGCTGTAAAATCTAAAATAATTCTTGTGCAAGATTGAAACAAAAGCCAAAATTAAGCTTAGACCAATAGAAAACAAATTGCGTACAGTTTTTTGGGTAAAAAATAAAACTATGGGGTAATAATCACCAACAAACTTTTCCATTCCGCAAAAAATGCTCAAAAACACCCAAAAAGTATTTTTGCTGTAAAATCTAAAATAATTCTTGTGCAAGATTAAGTCAAAGGCCAAAATCAAGCTTAGATCAATAGAAAACAAACTGCGTACAGTTTTTTGGGTAGAAAATAAAACTATGGGGTGATAATCACCAACAAACTTTTCCATTCCGCAAAAAATGCTCAAAAACACCCAAAAAGTATTTTTGCTGTAAAATCTAAAATAATTCTTGTGCAAGATTAAATCAAAAGCCAAAATCAAGCTTGGACCAATAGAAAACAAACTGCGTACAGTTTTTTGGGTAAAAAATAAAACTATGGGGTGATAATCACCAACAAACTTTTCCATTCCGCAAAAAATGCTCAAAAACACCCAAAAAGTATTTTTGCTGTAAAATCTAAAATAATTCTTGTGCAAGATTGAAACAAAAGCCAAAATTAAGCTTAGACCAATAGAAATCTAAAATAATTCTTGTGCAAGATTAAGTTAAGGGCCAAAATCAAGCTTAGACCAATAGAAAACAAACTGCGTACAGTTTCTTGGGTAAAAAATAAAACTATGGGGTGATATTCACCAACAAACTTTTCCATTCCACAAAAAATGCTCAAAAGCACCCAAAAAGTAGTTTTGCTGTAAAATCTAAAATAATTCTTGAGCAAGATTGAAACAAAAGCCAAAATTAAGCTTAGACCAATAGAAAACAAACTGCGTACAGTTTTTTGGGTAAAAATAAAACTATGGGATGATAATCACAAACAAACTTTTCCATTCCGCAAAAAATGCTCAAAAACACCCAAAAAGTATTTTTGCTGTAAAATCTAAAATAATTCTTGTGCAAGATTAAGTTAAGGGCCAAAATCAAGCTTAGACCAATAGAAAACAAACTGCGTACAGTTTCTTGGGTAAAAAATAAAACTATGGGGTGATATTCACCAACAAACTTTTCCATTCCACAAAAAATGCTCAAAAGCACCCAAAAAGTAGTTTTGCTGTAAAATCTAAAATAATTCTTGAGCAAGATTGAAACAAAAGCCAAAATTAAGCTTAGACCAATAGAAAACAAACTGCGTACAGTTTTTTGGGTAAAAATAAAACTATGGGATGATAATCACAAACAAACTTTTCCATTCCGCAAAAAATGCTCAAAAACACCCAAAAAGTATTTTTGCTGTAAAATCTAAAATAATTCTTGTGCAAGATTGAAACAAAAGCCAAAATTAAGCTTAGACCAATAGAAAACAAATTGCGTACAGTTTTTTGGGTAAAAAATAAAACTATGGGGTAATAATCACCAACAAACTTTTCCATTCCGCAAAAAATGCTCAAAAACACCCAAAAAGTATTTTTGCTGTAAAATCTAAAATAATTCTTGTGCAAGATTAAGTCAAAGGCCAAAATCAAGCTTAGATCAATAGAAAACAAACTGCGTACAGTTTTTTGGGTAAAAAATAAAACTATGGGGTGATAATCACCAACAAACTTTTCCATTCCGCAAAAAATGCTCAAAAACACCCAAAAAGTATTTTTGCTGTAAAATCTAAAATAATTCTTGTGCAAGATTAAATCAAAAGCCAAAATCAAGCTTAGACCAATAGAAAACAAACTGCGTACAGTTTTTTGGGTAAAAAATAAAACTATGGGGTGATAATCACCAACAAACTTTTCCATTCCGCAAAAAATGCTCAAAAACACCCAAAAAGTATTTTTGCTGTAAAATCTAAAATAATTCTTGTGCAAGATTGAAACAAAAGCCAAAATTAAGCTTAGACCAATAGAAAACAAACTGCGTACAGTTTTTTGGGTAAAAAATAAAACTATGTGGTGATAATCACCAACAAACTTTTCCATTCCGCAAAAAATGCTCAAAAACACCCAAAAAGTATTTTTGCTGTAAAATCTAAAATAATTCTTGTGCAAGATTAAGTTAAGGGCCAAAATCAAGCTTAGACCAATAGAAAACAAACTGCGTACAGTTTCTTGGGTAAAAAATAAAACTATGGGGTGATATTCACCAACAAACTTTTCCATTCCACAAAAAATGCTCAAAAGCACCCAAAAAGTAGTTTTGCTGTAAAATCTAAAATAATTCTTGAGCAAGATTGAAACAAAAGCCAAAATTAAGCTTAGACCAATAGAAAACAAACTGCGTACAGTTTTTTGGGTAAAAATAAAACTATGGGATGATAATCACAAACAAACTTTTCCATTCCGCAAAAAATGCTCAAAAACACCCAAAAAGTATTTTTGCTGTAAAATCTAAAATAATTCTTGTGCAAGATTGAAACAAAAGCCAAAATTAAGCTTAGACCAATAGAAAACAAATTGCGTACAGTTTTTTGGGTAAAAAATAAAACTATGGGGTAATAATCACCAACAAACTTTTCCATTCCGCAAAAAATGCTCAAAAACACCCAAAAAGTATTTTTGCTGTAAAATCTAAAATAATTCTTGTGCAAGATTAAGTCAAAGGCCAAAATCAAGCTTAGATCAATAGAAAACAAACTGCGTACAGTTTTTTGGGTAAAAAATAAAACTATGGGGTGATAATCACCAACAAACTTTTCCATTCCGCAAAAAATGCTCAAAAACACCCAAAAAGTATTTTTGCTGTAAAATCTAAAATAATTCTTGTGCAAGATTAAATCAAAAGCCAAAATCAAGCTTAGACCAATAGAAAACAAACTGCGTACAGTTTTTTGGGTAAAAAATAAAACTATGGGGTGATAATCACCAACAAACTTTTCCATTCCGCAAAAAATGCTCAAAAACACCCAAAAAGTATTTTTGCTGTAAAATCTAAAATAATTCTTGTGCAAGATTGAAACAAAAGCCAAAATTAAGCTTAGACCAATAGAAAACAAATTGCGTACAGTTTTTTGGGTAAAAAATAAAACTATGGGGTAATAATCACCAACAAACTTTTCCATTCCGCAAAAAATGCTCAAAAACACCCAAAAAGTATTTTTGCTGTAAAATCTAAAATAATTCTTGTGCAAGATTAAGTCAAAGGCCAAAATCAAGCTTAGATTAATAGAAAACAAACTGCGTACAGTTTTTTGGGTAAAAAATAAAACTATGGGGTGATAATCACCAACAAACTTTTCCATTCCGCAAAAAATGCTCAAAAACACCCAAAAAGTATTTTTGCTGTAAAATCTAAAATAATTCTTGTGCAAGATTAAATCAAAAGCCAAAATCAAGCTTAGACCAATAGAAAACAAACTGCGTACAGTTTTTTGGGTAAAAAATAAAACTATGGGGTGATAATCACCAACAAACTTTTCCATTCCGCAAAAAATGCTCAAAAACACCCAAAAAGTATTTTTGCTGTAAAATCTAAAATAATTCTTGTGCAAGATTGAAACAAAAGCCAAAATTAAGCTTAGACCAATAGAAAACAAACTGCGTACAGTTTTTTGGGTAAAAAATAAAACTATGTGGTGATAATCACCAACAAACTTTTCCATTCCGCAAAAAATGCTCAAAAACACCCAAAAAGTATTTTTGCTGTAAAATCTAAAATAATTCTTGTGCAAGATTAAGTTAAGGGCCAAAATCAAGCTTAGACCAATAGAAAACAAACTGCGTACAGTTTCTTGGGTAAAAAATAAAACTATGGGGTGATATTCACCAACAAACTTTTCCATTCCACAAAAAATGCTCAAAAGCACCCAAAAAGTAGTTTTGCTGTAAAATCTAAAATAATTCTTGTGCAAGATTGAAACAAAAGCCAAAATTAAGCTTAGACCAATAGAAAACAAATTGCGTACAGTTTTTTGGGTAAAAAATAAAACTATGGGGTAATAATCACCAACAAACTTTTCCATTCCGCAAAAAATGCTCAAAAACACCCAAAAAGTATTTTTGCTGTAAAATCTAAAATAATTCTTGTGCAAGATTAAGTCAAAGGCCAAAATCAAGCTTAGATCAATAGAAAACAAACTGCGTACAGTTTTTTGGGTAAAAAATAAAACTATGGGGTGATAATCACCAACAAACTTTTCCATTCCGCAAAAAATGCTCAAAAACACCCAAAAAGTATTTTTGCTGTAAAATCTAAAATAATTCTTGTGCAAGATTAAATCAAAAGCCAAAATCAAGCTTAGACCAATAGAAAACAAACTGCGTACAGTTTTTTGGGTAAAAAATAAAACTATGGGGTGATAATCACCAACAAACTTTTCCATTCCGCAAAAAATGCTCAAAAACACCCAAAAAGTATTTTTGCTGTAAAATCTAAAATAATTCTTGTGCAAGATTGAAACAAAAGCCAAAATTAAGCTTAGACCAATAGAAAACAAATTGCGTACAGTTTTTTGGGTAAAAAATAAAACTATGGGGTAATAATCACCAACAAACTTTTCCATTCCGCAAAAAATGCTCAAAAACACCCAAAAAGTATTTTTGCTGTAAAATCTAAAATAATTCTTGTGCAAGATTAAGTCAAAGGCCAAAATCAAGCTTAGATTAATAGAAAACAAACTGCGTACAGTTTTTTGGGTAAAAAATAAAACTATGGGGTGATAATCACCAACAAACTTTTCCATTCCGCAAAAAATGCTCAAAAACACCCAAAAAGTATTTTTGCTGTAAAATCTAAAATAATTCTTGTGCAAGATTAAATCAAAAGCCAAAATCAAGCTTAGACCAATAGAAAACAAACTGCGTACAGTTTTTTGGGTAAAAAATAAAACTATGGGGTGATAATCACCAACAAACTTTTCCATTCCGCAAAAAATGCTCAAAAACACCCAAAAAGTATTTTTGCTGTAAAATCTAAAATAATTCTTGTGCAAGATTGAAACAAAAGCCAAAATTAAGCTTAGACCAATAGAAAACAAACTGCGTACAGTTTTTTGGGTAAAAAATAAAACTATGTGGTGATAATCACCAACAAACTTTTCCATTCCGCAAAAAATGCTCAAAAACACCCAAAAAGTATTTTTGCTGTAAAATCTAAAATAATTCTTGTGCAAGATTAAATCAAAAGCCAAAATCAAGCTTAGACCAATAGAAAACAAACTGCGTACAGTTTTTTGGGTAAAAAATAAAACTATGGGGTGATAATCACCAACAAACTTTTCCATTCCGCAAAAAATGCTCAAAAACACCCAAAAAGTATTTTTGCTGTAAAATCTAAAATAATTCTTGTGCAAGATTAAGTTAAGGGCCAAAATCAAGCTTAGACCAATAGAAAACAAACTGCGTACAGTTTCTTGGGTAAAAAATAAAACTATGGGGTGATATTCACCAACAAACTTTTCCATTCCACAAAAAATGCTCAAAAGCACCCAAAAAGTAGTTTTGCTGTAAAATCTAAAATAATTCTTGAGCAAGATTGAAACAAAAGCCAAAATTAAGCTTAGACCAATAGAAAACAAACTGCGTACAGTTTTTTGGGTAAAAATAAAACTATGGGATGATAATCACAAACAAACTTTTCCATTCCGCAAAAAATGCTCAAAAACACCCAAAAAGTATTTTTGCTGTAAAATCTAAAATAATTCTTGTGCAAGATTGAAACAAAAGCCAAAATTAAGCTTAGACCAATAGAAAACAAATTGCGTACAGTTTTTTGGGTAAAAAATAAAACTATGGGGTAATAATCACCAACAAACTTTTCCATTCCGCAAAAAATGCTCAAAAACACCCAAAAAGTATTTTTGCTGTAAAATCTAAAATAATTCTTGTGCAAGATTAAGTCAAAGGCCAAAATCAAGCTTAGATCAATAGAAAACAAACTGCGTACAGTTTTTTGGGTAAAAAATAAAACTATGGGGTGATAATCACCAACAAACTTTTCCATTCCGCAAAAAATGCTCAAAAACACCCAAAAAGTATTTTTGCTGTAAAATCTAAAATAATTCTTGTGCAAGATTAAATCAAAAGCCAAAATCAAGCTTAGACCAATAGAAAACAAACTGCGTACAGTTTTTTGGGTAAAAAATAAAACTATGGGGTGATAATCACCAACAAACTTTTCCATTCCGCAAAAAATGCTCAAAAACACCCAAAAAGTATTTTTGCTGTAAAATCTAAAATAATTCTTGTGCAAGATTGAAACAAAAGCCAAAATTAAGCTTAGACCAATAGAAAACAAACTGCGTACAGTTTTTTGGGTAAAAAATAAAACTATGTGGTGATAATCACCAACAAACTTTTCCATTCCGCAAAAAATGCTCAAAAACACCCAAAAAGTATTTTTGCTGTAAAATCTAAAATAATTCTTGTGCAAGATTAAGTTAAGGGCCAAAATCAAGCTTAGACCAATAGAAAACAAACTGCGTACAGTTTCTTGGGTAAAAAATAAAACTATGGGGTGATATTCACCAACAAACTTTTCCATTCCACAAAAAATGCTCAAAAGCACCCAAAAAGTAGTTTTGCTGTAAAATCTAAAATAATTCTTGAGCAAGATTGAAACAAAAGCCAAAATTAAGCTTAGACCAATAGAAAACAAACTGCGTACAGTTTTTTGGGTAAAAATAAAACTATGGGATGATAATCACAAACAAACTTTTCCATTCCGCAAAAAATGCTCAAAAACACCCAAAAAGTATTTTTGCTGTAAAATCTAAAATAATTCTTGTGCAAGATTGAAACAAAAGCCAAAATTAAGCTTAGACCAATAGAAAACAAATTGCGTACAGTTTTTTGGGTAAAAAATAAAACTATGGGGTAATAATCACCAACAAACTTTTCCATTCCGCAAAAAATGCTCAAAAACACCCAAAAAGTATTTTTGCTGTAAAATCTAAAATAATTCTTGTGCAAGATTAAGTCAAAGGCCAAAATCAAGCTTAGATCAATAGAAAACAAACTGCGTACAGTTTTTTGGGTAAAAAATAAAACTATGGGGTGATAATCACCAACAAACTTTTCCATTCCGCAAAAAATGCTCAAAAACACCCAAAAAGTATTTTTGCTGTAAAATCTAAAATAATTCTTGTGCAAGATTAAATCAAAAGCCAAAATCAAGCTTAGACCAATAGAAAACAAACTGCGTACAGTTTTTTGGGTAAAAAATAAAACTATGGGGTGATAATCACCAACAAACTTTTCCATTCCGCAAAAAATGCTCAAAAACACCCAAAAAGTATTTTTGCTGTAAAATCTAAAATAATTCTTGTGCAAGATTGAAACAAAAGCCAAAATTAAGCTTAGACCAATAGAAAACAAATTGCGTACAGGTTTTTGGGTAAAAAATAAAACTATGGGGTAATAATCACCAACAAACTTTTCCATTCCGCAAAAAATGCTCAAAAACACCCAAAAAGTATTTTTGCTGTAAAATCTAAAATAATTCTTGTGCAAGATTAAGTCAAAGGCCAAAATCAAGCTTAGATTAATAGAAAACAAACTGCGTACAGTTTTTTGGGTAAAAAATAAAACTATGGGGTGATAATCACCAACAAACTTTTCCATTCCGCAAAAAATGCTCAAAAACACCCAAAAAGTATTTTTGCTGTAAAATCTAAAATAATTCTTGTGCAAGATTAAATCAAAAGCCAAAATCAAGCTTAGACCAATAGAAAACAAACTGCGTACAGTTTTTTGGGTAAAAAATAAAACTATGGGGTGATAATCACCAACAAACTTTTCCATTCCGCAAAAAATGCTCAAAAACACCCAAAAAGTATTTTTGCTGTAAAATCTAAAATAATTCTTGTGCAAGATTGAAACAAAAGCCAAAATTAAGCTTAGACCAATAGAAAACAAACTGCGTACAGTTTTTTGGGTAAAAAATAAAACTATGTGGTGATAATCACCAACAAACTTTTCCATTCCGCAAAAAATGCTCAAAAACACCCAAAAAGTATTTTTGCTGTAAAATCTAAAATAATTCTTGTGCAAGATTAAGTTAAGGGCCAAAATCAAGCTTAGACCAATAGAAAACAAACTGCGTACAGTTTCTTGGGTAAAAAATAAAACTATGGGGTGATATTCACCAACAAACTTTTCCATTCCACAAAAAATGCTCAAAAGCACCCAAAAAGTAGTTTTGCTGTAAAATCTAAAATAATTCTTGAGCAAGATTGAAACAAAAGCCAAAATTAAGCTTAGACCAATAGAAAACAAACTGCGTACAGTTTTTTGGGTAAAAATAAAACTATGGGATGATAATCACAAACAAACTTTTCCATTCCGCAAAAAATGCTCAAAAACACCCAAAAAGTATTTTTGCTGTAAAATCTAAAATAATTCTTGTGCAAGATTGAAACAAAAGCCAAAATTAAGCTTAGACCAATAGAAAACAAATTGCGTACAGTTTTTTGGGTAAAAAATAAAACTATGGGGTAATAATCACCAACAAACTTTTCCATTCCGCAAAAAATGCTCAAAAACACCCAAAAAGTATTTTTGCTGTAAAATCTAAAATAATTCTTGTGCAAGATTAAGTCAAAGGCCAAAATCAAGCTTAGATCAATAGAAAACAAACTGCGTACAGTTTTTTGGGTAAAAAATAAAACTATGGGGTGATAATCACCAACAAACTTTTCCATTCCGCAAAAAATGCTCAAAAACACCCAAAAAGTATTTTTGCTGTAAAATCTAAAATAATTCTTGTGCAAGATTAAATCAAAAGCCAAAATCAAGCTTAGACCAATAGAAAACAAACTGCGTACAGTTTTTTGGGTAAAAAATAAAACTATGGGGTGATAATCACCAACAAACTTTTCCATTCCGCAAAAAATGCTCAAAAACACCCAAAAAGTATTTTTGCTGTAAAATCTAAAATAATTCTTGTGCAAGATTGAAACAAAAGCCAAAATTAAGCTTAGACCAATAGAAAACAAATTGCGTACAGTTTTTTGGGTAAAAAATAAAACTATGGGGTAATAATCACCAACAAACTTTTCCATTCCGCAAAAAATGCTCAAAAACACCCAAAAAGTATTTTTGCTGTAAAATCTAAAATAATTCTTGTGCAAGATTAAGTCAAAGGCCAAAATCAAGCTTAGATTAATAGAAAACAAACTGCGTACAGTTTTTTGGGTAAAAAATAAAACTATGGGGTGATAATCACCAACAAACTTTTCCATTCCGCAAAAAATGCTCAAAAACACCCAAAAAGTATTTTTGCTGTAAAATCTAAAATAATTCTTGTGCAAGATTAAATCAAAAGCCAAAATCAAGCTTAGACCAATAGAAAACAAACTGCGTACAGTTTTTTGGGTAAAAAATAAAACTATGGGGTGATAATCACCAACAAACTTTTCCATTCCGCAAAAAATGCTCAAAAACACCCAAAAAGTATTTTTGCTGTAAAATCTAAAATAATTCTTGTGCAAGATTGAAACAAAAGCCAAAATTAAGCTTAGACCAATAGAAAACAAACTGCGTACAGTTTTTTGGGTAAAAAATAAAACTATGTGGTGATAATCACCAACAAACTTTTCCATTCCGCAAAAAATGCTCAAAAACACCCAAAAAGTATTTTTGCTGTAAAATCTAAAATAATTCTTGTGCAAGATTAAGTTAAGGGCCAAAATCAAGCTTAGACCAATAGAAAACAAACTGCGTACAGTTTCTTGGGTAAAAAATAAAACTATGGGGTGATATTCACCAACAAACTTTTCCATTCCACAAAAAATGCTCAAAAGCACCCAAAAAGTAGTTTTGCTGTAAAATCTAAAATAATTCTTGAGCAAGATTGAAACAAAAGCCAAAATTAAGCTTAGACCAATAGAAAACAAACTGCGTACAGTTTTTTGGGTAAAAATAAAACTATGGGATGATAATCACAAACAAACTTTTCCATTCCGCAAAAAATGCTCAAAAACACCCAAAAAGTATTTTTGCTGTAAAATCTAAAATAATTCTTGTGCAAGATTGAAACAAAAGCCAAAATTAAGCTTAGACCAATAGAAAACAAACTGCGTACAGTTTTTTGGGTAAAAAATAAAACTATGTGGTGATAATCACCAACAAACTTTTCCATTCCGCAAAAAATGCTCAAAAACACCCAAAAAGTATTTTTGCTGTAAAATCTAAAATAATTCTTGTGCAAGATTAAATCAAAAGCCAAAATCAAGCTTAGACAAATAGAAAACAAACTGCGTGCAGCTTTTTGGGTAAAAAATAAAACTATGGGGTGATAATCACCAACAAACTTTTCCATTCCGAAAAAATGCGGAATGGAAAAGTTTGTTGGTGATTATCACCCCATAGTTTTATTTTTTACCCAAAAAGCTGTACGCAGTTTGTTTTCTATTGGTCTAAGCTAAATTTTGGCTTTTGTTTCAATCTTGCACAAGAATTATTTTAGATTTTACAGCAAAAATACTTTTTGGGTGTTTTTGAGCATTTTTTGCGGAATGGAAAAGTTTGTTGGTGATTATCACCCCATAGTTTTATTTTTTACCCAAAAAGCTGTACGCAGTTTGTTTTCTATTGGTCTAAGCTAAATTTTGGTTTTTGTTTCAATCTTGCACAAGAATTATTTTAGATTTTACAGCAAAAATACTTTTTGGGTGTTTTTGAGCATTTTTTGCGGAATGGAAAAGTTTGTTGGTGATTATCACCCCATAGTTTTATTTTTTACCCAAAAAACTGTACGCAGTTTGTTTTCTATTGGTCTAAGCTTTACTTTGGCTTTTGTTTCAATCTTACGCAGGAATTATTTTACATTTACAGCAAAAATACTCTTTGGTCTTTGTGAGCCTTTTTGTTCAAATGAAATTTAAAAGACTTACATTCCCCAAAAAAGTATTTTTGTTGTTAAATCTAAACTATATCTTGGGTACGAAATAAAGAAATGTTTTAATATATCTAAGAGCCTTTTAAATTATTTATTTTATTATATTCATTGCTTACTGTACCTTTTCTCAGTTAAAATAATTCACCACTTATCAAATAATACAATAGCAACAACATAAAGTACATCGGACAGCTGTTACGGTTTGTTGTGGTGAGTTTGATTTGTTCACGCCGATAAAATAGTCAGCTGTCGAGGTGCTGCCACCTGGTATGAATTTGCCTTACACCCCCACCACACGAGCAATAAGTTTGGCAATTATTGCCATGGCAACCGTCAAAAATCCAATTGCCGACACAAGATATTTGCGTGGGGACCGTATGAATTTGTGTTCAACTACATATTCAGCAACAAATGTTAAAATAGATTGCTGAGCAATAATCTTTTAACACAAGCTGTCAAATTGAAATGCTATCGTTCCCCTCCTTTATATGGGGCACTTCCAGCATAGCTAGAAAGCTGAAATTTTGCCTGATGACCAATTAACAAAAAAAAATTTATCCGGGGGGAAAAAGGGTACCCCTTCTTTGTATGGGACACTTCCATTATATCTAAAAATAATTAAAATTGGTATACAGATAGGACTATTAATATGCGCGGGACTAGGGTGCCCCTTCTTTATATGGGGCACTTCCAGTATAACTAGAAAGATGAAATTGTTAACGAAAAAAATTTAAAACGGTCACTTCTCATCTGGGAGGGACTAGGCTGCTCATTCTTTGTAAGGGGAACATTAAACATAGCTAGAAAGCTAAAATTTGGTACACAGGTAGGTATTGTTGAGCGAATAACCAGAAAAATCTGAAAAAGGAAATTGTTTAGATTGGAGGACTAGTGCACCCCTTATTTATATGGGACATTTCCAATATAGCTAGAAAGCTGAAATTTGTTACACAGGTAGGTCTTGATGGGAAAGTACTAAGAAAAATAAGAAAATTGAATTTTTTTAATCTAAGGCTTATTGTAAGGAGCACTTATTGTATCAAATAAAAGCTTAGAAAAAAGAACTGACCCGCGAAAAAACATACATGTATGTAATGGAAATCGATTTTGAAAACGAAGCAGTTTTAAAGGCCATTTTTAATACACTTCGTCCAACTTCTATAATTTTTGTGGCGAAAAAAAAATTGCATCGTTTTCGAAATCGATTTCCATCACTTACCTGGGAGGGTTACTCTGCATTTCGAATCTAAAGCAAATACTTTCGAATTGTAATGTAAATAAGATACAAATTCGAACAGGTTTCTTTTCGAATGGAATTACAGATTAACCCCCTTACTTATCAAGAATTTGGTCCTTATTTTGATCTCAGTACTTTTTGCGACACAAATTTTTGAATAGGAACTTGGCCTTATTTTCATATTTATATTTTTGTGCAATTACTTTTTTCGTAGTTAAAGTGCTTTTCAAAACACCTCAATTTCGTTCGAAGCAAACTGAAAATTAAATTGTATTTTTCAAACCTGATTTGACGAAATTGGGAACACAAACTTGGTGAAAATTTCAATTTCATTTTACGAATGTAGAACCTATGCGATAAATTAAAGGACTAATGAACTCCAATTCATGAAAACGCAATTCCGCTTCCGAACAGAAATTTCCTAACACAAACGGATTTCATGAGCGCAATCAACTGGTTTTGCAGAGCAAATTATCGCCCATGTTCTGTATTTCATGTAGAATTAAAATGTGCGGAATTATCAAAGCAATGTTGTAAATTAATTCCGCCTGTTCTGTAAATCGAGTCGATTTGAAAACGCTCGATTTAGAGAAATTAAATACATTAATAGCAACTTTTTTCAGATTTTTTGCAGCTTCATATATTTTAGAGCTTAGAATATCATATCTGAAATTAATTTACTATATACGATTTAAAATACATTAATGGAAGCATTATTTATTTTTGGAAAACGGAGAAATTTACTCGTATTCGGTTTACAGAACATTTATAAATGCTTTGATAGTTCCACATGAAATACAGAACATACTCGTATGCCAAACAAATCTGTATTGGATTCTATGAACAGGCTGAATAATAATAAAATTCTGAACAGTGGCAGCAATGTGCGGTACCACCGCAAACTCCTTGCTTTCGGCGAAAACAAGTGGTACCATAACTTAAATAAAATAAACATAATTTCTTCTATGCAACAGTTTTTGGGAAAATGGTTTATGTACTTTCTAAAATTTAAGTTTACACAGTTAATTTTACTTTTATTTAAATAAAAAACTAGAAAGTAGATAAACTTGTAATTTTACATGTATACATAGAAAACAAGTATACTGATAGCTTCTCCAGGAGCATTCCGATGTTTTTTATCTGCATTCCAGTAGTCTACTTCAACTTCTTCTTGGGACGCAAGTTGTTGGTGTGACCGCACTTCTTCTTGCGACAGTTGGTAGCACGAGGATGAAGGCGAGCATAGCACTTACGGCAGATCATTTTGTCGCAATTGTATTTCTGTGCCAAGATACGCAAAGAGGGTTCAATAATGCCACCACGAAGACGGAGAACCAAATGTAAGGTAGACTCCTTTTGAATATTGTAGTCTGATAAAGTGCGCCCATCTTCCAACTGTTTTCCAGCGAAAATCAAACGTTGCTGATCTGGGGGAATACCTTCTTTGTCCTGGATCTTAGCCTTCACATTTTCAATGGTGTCGGAAGGCTCGACTTCCAAGGTAATGGTTTTACCGGTTAAAGTTTTGACAAAGATCTGCATCTGGAATACATAAGATATACGCCGTTTAACCCTTTTTTTAAACTAAGTTTAATGGAAAAGCAATTAATATCTTAGATATTACAAATTAACACTTATTAACATATGTACATACATATCCATTGCTGTGTCGTTTTAAATCGAGTTCGGAGATGTTAACAATTGAATGTAATCTGTTGTTGGTGTTCTAGAAAGTTGAAAATTTGACCATGATACCTTTTTTGAAAATTGGAGTAGATTGTATTTGAAATCTGATTGGACCCAAATGTGTCCTAAGATGTTGTTATAAAACGACACAGATATGGATGTGTACATATTTATGTATAAAATACATTTTTGCGACGTGTTGTTTTAAGATTCTTTCTAGGTTATGTTCCCTCTCATCTTTTTAACAACTTTAACTTCTCTTTATCAATTTCACCAATATTTCTATCCTTTAACTTACGTTAATTTATAATAAATAAATAATATTACAATGTTTTTTTTTATAAATTTCACAATCAAAAATCAAAAAAAAATTTTCTTACCTCAAGAAACGTGCAGTCAAATGCTATTCAAAAATCAAAAAGGAAATTTCCAAGATGGGGGGAAATTATTGACGTTTTGCTCAAAGGAAATTTTGTCTTAGTGCTGCCAACCTTCTATTAATGCGATTGCGTAGGTAAAAATGACAATTCAAATAAATTCCATTAATTTTAACCCTTGTCTTCACGTATAAATTTTTAATGCTAAAGGCCCAAGGTAGATTTGTTAAAATAAATATGACTTGCTAAAGGCCCTTTTACAATGTAATACAAGCTTTGAGATTTTTATTAGAATTTGAAAGACGAAAATTAAATCAAAATCAGTTTGATTATCAAAAAATCTTAAAGAAAACGTTATAATTGCATTTTGTTTCTTCACTATCACACTCCAAATAAAACGTAACGTAAATAATTTGATATAAAGCAAATTTTTTTCGTTTTTTTATTTGTGCCGGCAAACAAATACACAACTGTTTTTGTTATGCCTATGTTTGTTTGGGCTAAAGACAATCCTGATAAAATAAAAATGTGACTGTTTAAAAAATTTCCTAACTTAGCAGCCACACGATCAAGTTTTGCCTTTCAAGTTTTAATATTAAAACTCACACTTTTTTACCAATACACCCATACTTTTAAAAATTTAAAGGAACTTTCTTTCAATTTCTCTTTCAAATTGAGTGTTTCAATTTACGTTCAAGAAAACAGCTGATTCAATTTTCTTGTACAAATATTCTGCCACCATAGTTTTTTGTTTTGCTTTTTACAACATTGCTTTCAAGTTACGTGCAGCCTAAGTCACAGCTATCAATAAACATGAATTTTGGCAAGCAGTGTGTGTGAAAAACTTGAAAGGAAAACTTGATCATGTAGCTGCAGTGTTGAAGTGACGAATACCATAATACTGTCAAATTTCTTTACGTATTATTTGACAGATCATAACAATTTGTTTTCACACTGTTGGATTTTTACTTAAGATTTCAGTTTTGACAAGTATTAACTCTAAATCTAATAGTCTGAAGGGCGCTTAAATGAAGACAAGCAAAAAAACTCGGATATAACATTACATATATATTTTATTCTTACTTGGGTGGATAGCTCGTATAGTAGGTTTTAGTAGACTCTGTCTATACCTGGTAAATTTTTATCATGAGAAATGTCTAACTTTGTATTAAAAAATAATCTGATTTATGTTAACTGTTTTCCTATATGGAATTTGACATATCTCATAATCAAATTATGTCAGGTATAGACGTAGCGTTACAGACAAAAAAATGTTTTGCGTTGCTAATGCTTAAAATATAAAGCTATATTTTTGGCTTAATTAACCAACTCTATTACTTATGCTGTGTGTGCTAAATAATGGGAGCCCCACTAACTTCACAACACAAAACACTTTCTCCCATATAGACGTATAATTTTGTTCAATAAATATAATGTCTGTAACCTCCTGGAGCACTCTTAAAAACCTACACGTCAGTGACCATCTCCCTATCAAAATTATAATAAAACTCAAATGAATACAATAACTCAAAAAAACAAATAGATTTTTAGTTCAATTAGCTGACTGGACTAACTATTCCTGAAAGTGAGATATTTAGAACCTGCACAGCAGCAAATCTATACATACCACAATCAAAAGTTAACTTAAACAATGACCGACCTCCGATCCCTTAGCGGAACCCAACATTAGCAAATCTGCTCAGCCTGAAAATGGAAAAGTGGAAAAAATATAAATCGAACCCTACTCAAGGAAACTTCGTATCTTACAGAAAACAAAACGCTAAGTTCAAGTAAGAAATGAAGACGGCCAAAAATTTAATGCTTTGAAAATTTCACTAAGACAATCAACCGAGATACAACATCGTCTGACATCGGGAATAAAGTTAGACGGGGTTCACACAGGGCAATTTTTGTTGCCGCGAGAAAGACAGAAAGCAACACAGTTTGTCTCTGTCTTTCTCCCAGCTGAATTAAAAGTTGCGCAACAAAAATTGCCCCGTGTGAGCCCCGTCCTAACGAAATCTCACGAAAGCACTCCACTACTGCCAAGGTGAGTTCATACCTAACGGCAGCTGATAATTTTTTTCTCTACTTATATTTTAGCCAAGAAATGTCAAAAAAAAAAATTGTCGGTGTGTTCTTACAAGTAATATACGTAGTGCCTTTTTCGCCTGGGTTTAAAGGCAGGCTTTTTTAGTATGAGAGAGAGAGGCGGTGAGAGGCTAGCGGGGTAAGAAAAAAGACACAAATTAAAATTTGGTGGGTTTTTGTTATTTCTCTATTTTAGACTTATTGCAGGCCTTTTACTATGATAAAATGTTTTATCCTTTTCGTCCACTCGTACATATAAAATATTTTATCTGAATTAAACTTAATTGCCTGTTCGTCGATGTCGACAGAGTTCTTTCTTTCATACAATTAATTACATTTAAAACAAAAACAATTTCAAAAATGTTATTTTTGTTTTTAAAGTAATTGTGCGAAAGAACGAATTGTTTCAACATCGTCGAACAGGCAGAAATTTTGCGAAGTATTAAGAACAAAGTTCGACTTAGAAGGATGAATATATAAAGTGCCCAGAAAAGGCTAGTTCACAAAACGTACTTTCTGCAATTCAAAGCGCTTGCAGATTATGATACATTTAATGCTTGAAAAAAATTTTATCAATTTATTTGCATTATAGGAAAAGGGAATATTTCGAACACTGTTGGGACCTTTCAATAGCTAGTATATCAAAAATAATGAGTTATTTTCGATCAGAAATCATAATTTCTAATCCGACTTAAGCACACTTTCCTTTTTGCCATAGATAGTACTATATATTACGTATGTATATATAAAAAAGTGATACATTTTATATACATACTTAATACCTATATATTTCTGGTTTCAAAAATCTGTTTTAGTACAATTAGGTCCAAAAAAGTACAATTTTAGACAACGGTTTATACAATTTGAAAATCTCATTTGCCATCCCTGATGTGTATAATCGTCAAAAAAGCAATCGTCAAAAAAGCGATCGCTTGCATTGTCGATCGACTTGTCGTGCTGAGAGTTTTAATGGGGCGCAAGCAGCTGTTTGTCGTTGAAAATGCAAGCGAACGATAGGGGTCGATATCGTGTGTTAGTCTGTTAAGGCAAGTGTGCGCGACTTCTCGTATTGATTTTAGTACCAAATTGTTTAAAAACAATGCAAGCAAAATAGGAATATGCTAAAATGTACTTTGCATTACTTATATTGTCCTTGTTCGATATGCAAAGGTCGTCATCAAAGGTTTCGGGTTTTCATTTAGAGGCTGGTTATTTAGCGATTCGTTAGCAGGTTAATTTCAGAAAAGTGGGTTGCTAGCCCTACTTTGTCCCCGTCCAGACTTGCAATTTTTGTTGCAGAAACTCTTAAGCTTATAGGTGAGTGAGGTGAGAAGATTGGGAGGGGTACACAGTTTCATGTGCTCTGCAATTCTCTTTTGCTTTGAAATTCGCACTGTAAATTTGAAGTTGGTTGTAGGTGTATTTGACGTTTTATTTTATTTTGCATACGAAAATTGCAAAACTAGAATTTCATAATGTGGACACTAATGCAATTCTGCAACAGAATTTAAAAAAATTGCAGCAACAAAAATTGCAAGTCTGGACGGGGACTTTCTTAGATTGGTGATAGGGCTGCTATCTATCCTTGTGTTCCATCCCACGTTGCAGTCAGGCTTCAGCAAAATTCATTATCTATTTACCTACTTTCCTGAGACGCCAAGTTGTTCATGGCCATTCGGGATACATGACTGAGTGCCTTCTCACTCTAGCTAGCTTTCAGCGGGTGCTGGAAAGCCATTGCCCGGTAAATACTTGGTCTACGACTGGAAGTAGTGAGCTGCTTGAACAGTCATATAAAGGAATCATTTCTGGTCCTTCCCAAGTGAATGACAGTGAGAAACTTTCCGCACAACGTACACCTCTGATGAAAGTCCCATTTCCCTTGGCGCCATATGCTCCAGTGGGAGTTAAAGGAATATATATATATATATATATATATATATATATATATATATATATATATATATATATATATATATATATATATATATATATATATATATATATATATATATATATATATATATATATATATATATATATATATATATATATATATATATATATATATATTGTTACGAAATAAAAATGCAGATTCAAATGTAACGACACAAACTGACAACCCGATCATTATCTGCTTTATACCCCTAAATCACTGTAATAAAATCAAAACCTGGCAACCAAGTACCACAATTAAACTTGGCATCACTCGACAACTGCCAATAGAATTCAAAATAACGGAAAATGGAAGTTTCCGGAATCTTCAGGAAACGGTAGCTAGAACTTTCAAGACTATTCGAGACTGCTTAATCGCAATTACAAACAGTGACATTAAACTTAAACTGCAAGAGATGTAGACTTGATGACAGCATAATTTGCTTAAGTTGCGAACATTAGAGTATGTGTGTGTGCGAAGATAAACAAACAGAAGAAAAATCTCATGCATCTACACACGCACATACACTACACTATAGCAAGACCAAATGATCATGCCGTATACTTAAAGATAAAAAGAGACAACTACATTCCAGAAAGTTAGCGAAGTTACCAGAAGGTTTTATAATTTACTATATAAGGGGAGGCTGCCAGACGACAGGGAAGAAGTGTGTTTCTAAACTTAGACGAGTAAACATCGCCAAGAATAGTTAGTGTGTACATCGCGTTTAGTTGTACGTGTTTTTAAAGTAATAAATAAAGTGTTACTGAGAATTTATTTGTAAAATAAATATCCGTGTTTTATTTTATTGCAATTCAACGAATCCTGTGAAAATAATAAAACCGTTTTTATGTAAAGGACTAAAAACGTAACAATATATATTACTTATATTAATGTATGAGCACGTTCGCCAATACTGTAAAAATCTACTAATATTCGCTAGTTGGCAACTAATAAACCGACTCGAAAACTACAGCCAACTTCACTTTGGTCCTTTTACATGTGATTAAAAATTCACCTCGCCAGTATACAAAAAATTCACCACAAAGAGCAAAAAATTTCACCCAAGTGAGTGAAATATATTTTTAAGCAAATCATTCTTAAATTTTTCAATCAAGAACTTTTTTAAGCCGCCACAAAGTAGAAAAGCCGCTTATATATTTCTAAAATAACAAAATTTATCAATTCATTCAAATAATCGTTGGCATAATGGAGTCATTACTCTTCTTTTTTATCTAAAATTAAAAAATTGGACACGTAGTGTTGGGTGAGAAGCGAAAACATTATTAACGTTGTTAAAATTAAATTTCCAACAAAAAATATGCAAATTGCACAAATATATAATTAATTACTTGATTTAATATAAAATTACAAAAAGAAAATAAAAAATGTCTACAGATGCACAAGCTGCTGGAAATGAGGTAAGAGATGCATAACAATATGAACAAAGTATGTTAAGGTCAATGTAATGAAGTTAAAGGCATAGTATATTAACTAACCGGAATGTACCCACTTAACCAAGACTTTTTAATGATATCGATTTCGAATATATCTCGAACATTTATCGTGTAAAACTATCGAGAATGACACTCAAAAATTAACCGAAAAAAATCACCTGTCGGCCAGTTTTGTTTCAAAAACATTCGATTTCAAAGGTTCATATATCAAAAGTGAGCCAATATCGAACACATTTTGATATCGCAAAATGGCAGGAAGGGAGCAGAACTAATTTTTAAAATTATCTTTTTCTTTATTTTGGCTTAAATGTACTTTAGTGAAGTTGCTCCATACAAAATAAAAATTAGTTTATGTGATAGAAAATTGAAAAATAAGAAGAAAATATAAAATAAAAAAGTTGGCGACAACCCATATTTTCCGAGTTATGAGCCTCTAAAGTTGTCATATAAAACTGTGATTATGCATTATATTTATGAATTGAATAGGTCAATATTGGTGTCATTTAAAAGCTATGCAGAAAATGTTTGGTAAGAAGTATCATTAAGTCCGTGCGAAGGCCTGCTATGCAGGGAGTCATTCTTCAGCGAAACCACTATTCGACATACCTAGAGGAGAAAAATGCTTGAGCCCGGTCGAAGGCCGGCTATGTAGGGAATCATTTTTCAGCGAAGCCGCTATTCGACATTCCTAGAGGAGAAAATCCCTCAACCTGGCCGAAGGCCGGCTATGCAGGAAATCTTTCTTCAGCGAAGCCGCTATTCGACATACCTAGAAGAGAAAACCTTTGAGCCCGGCCGAAGGCCGACCATGCAGGAAATAGTTATTCAGCGAAGCCGCTATTCGTCATACCTAGAGGAGAAAAGCCGTGAGCCCGGCCGAAGGTCGGCTATGCAGGACATCCTTCATCAGCGAAGCCGCTATTCGACATACCTACAGGAGAAAGATTTTGAGCCCGGCCAAAGGCCGGCTATGTAAGGATTCTGTAAAATTAAAAACGAACTTTTTTCAAAACTGCGTATATTTAGTTGTGTTTAGTAGCGTTTTAATTGATATTAATAAGTACAATATATAACAGCTTTTAAATGACACCAATATTGACCTATTAAATTCATAAATGTAATGCAAAATCACAGTTTTATATGAAAAGTTCAGATGCCCATAACTCGGAAAATATGGGTTGCCGCCAACTTTGTTATTTAATCTTTTCTTCTTATTTTTCAATTTTCTATCACATAGGCTAGTTTTTATTTTCTTTGAAGCAACTTCACTAAAGTACATTTGTGCCTTTATTTTTTAACTTACGCAGCAGTCATCAGATTTGAACACGGTACCTCCATTTTAACAAACTAACACACATCCAATAGGCTGCCGTGGCAAATTGTTTTATGTTCAATTATTGCACATACGTACGTGTTTTTTTTTTTAATTTTTTAACTTAACGCAGACATTCGAACACGGAACCTCTATTCTAAAACAGACTAACGCACATCCACAGGCTATCGTCTCACATTAGAGAAATTATCGCGAGAAGTTCGCTTTAGCGAACATTCGAATTTTTTTAGATTCGCGAAGAAATATCGCACAATTTTGTTTCGAAATTTCTTCGCTTTAGCGAGCATTCTTTCATATCGAATCTCAGGTCAAGTGGGTATTTAGAATCTGAAAATAAAAATTTAGAATGAAAAAATTATGCCTCAATTTTAGACATCCATTACAATCCACACTAGTTCACATCAGAAAACATCATGATGTTGACAATTGTCGTGATCGGGGATTGAACTCACGTTCCCAGTCGTAATTGCCTTTGCAGTCAACTACTTTAACATTTAATTTTTTTAGTGAAGTTGGTGCACAACTTTATTTTATTTAAAATTTAGTGGAGAACCGAATTGTTAAAAATAAACTAAATTTTAATACAACTGCAAGTTTTGACTTTGTGTTTACTACTGTTGTTGGAAATTTAAATTTTTATCATTTCAGTTCTCTCTATAAATTGTGAACAAATTCAAAAGTTGTGCACCCATATCAATGAAAAAGCTTTATTTCCTTTGAGATATATTTAGCTACATGCTATTTAGCTACATGCTACTGTTTTTTTCCTGCATGTTTTGTAAACCGAGTCGATTTGAAAACGCTGGAATTATAGAAACTAAATCCACTAATAGAAAAATTTTTTTAGACTTCAGTTTCATATTTTTTAGAGCATAATATATCATATCTGATTTCACGGCCGAAATGGCGGCCATAGAAGAGGCCATCTTTTACTCAGTTGGAAGAAAACAAAGTGCAATAATTTGCACCGATTGCCTTAGCGCTACCAGGGCTTTAAAAAATAATATAAATGGTGTTTACGACAGCATTCTACTCCAAAAATTATGTCAAAATGTTTTAATTCCTTGGATACCAGCACATGTTGGTATCCAAGGAAATGAAAGTGCCGACATTGCCTCTAAAGAGGTTTTGAACCTAGAACAAATAGGCGAATCGGCTTGCTTCCCAAGGATATGATTAGCTCCTTTAAGATGATTCAAAAGCAGCAAAACCTACTGTTGCAATAATGAAATACAATGAGAAACTAACAAAACAACAATGCATTATGTTAGCTCGACTCAGAGTTGGTAGGGTTGTTTTTAACTCAAAACACTACGAAAAGACTGAACCACCAACATGTACAACTTGTGATGTTCTCCTTACAATCCCATATATACTTGCCGAATGTCCAAAATCCAAAATTAATGAACCATTAGAACGTATTCTGGGCTGTGCCGATGACACCTTTTTGTCCCCGATACGAAATAGCCTACGAAAGCACGGCATTATCTGATACCAATTTCCATTTTCTCAATACCACCAACAAATATTTTATACTCATATTATTTTCACAATTTTATTTAAATGTTAACGGTATATTCTTAAAAAGTTATACTTTCTTTTATTGTTTAATTCAAATTTTGACTACATATTTTATTTATTTTTATTTTATTTTTTTTATTATTTTGACTGAATTCTCACTACTTTTATAATCGTTCGATTATTATTTTACATGGATCTTCTATTCTACTGATGTAAATATTATTACCTTTATATGTGCATATGGTCTAGTTACCCGGCACATCTTTATAAGTATATTTTATAAATTAAGTTTATAAAATATAATTGAAATAAATAAATAAATAAATATCATATCTGAAATCAGTTTACTATATACGATTTAAAATACATCAATGGGGGGCATTATTTATTTTTGAAAACGATAAATTTACTCGGATTCGGTTTACAAAACAAGTCCGGTTGTTGTATTTTTATTTTTTTATGCAGACTTAAAACAAAGTTATAATTTTTTATAAAATTTAAAATTTTTTTTGCTCAAACATTTACGATACCTCTGAAACTACATAGCAAATTTAGAAACAATATTTTCACGTCTTATAGATAATTTTGTTGTCGAATTTTGAATTTTTTACTTATATTGAATAGGGTCAAACCTTACTCAAGTTATGATAATATATGTCATACATGTGTTTTTGGCCTAATGGTGTATCGCAAAAACTAGAGCTAATAAAAAATTTTAATTATATTTTTAAAATCTGCATATGTAGTCGGTAACGGCTAAAAATTTTCCGGAACGCGGTGTACTTTAATTATGTGTAATAACAATTCATACATACAATAAAGTTAATATTCCCCCTTATCGTGGTTGGTGATTTTGTAGCGAAAATTAGGCGTTTGGTACTAGACACAAAGAAACAATAATGTATTTAGAAAATTTGTTCTATTTTTTGTAAAACATAATTTGTAAAATTTTATTAAATAAGAAAATCGGCTTTTAAAGTATTATAAATACTTATAAACAATATTTTAAGTTTAAAATATGTATTTGCTAAAAAGTGAGCTCTAATTGTATGTAATATATAAAAATATTTCTCAGGTGGCGGAACAAAATGGCAATGCCAACACTGAGGATGGGAGCCATTCCGAAGATCAGCAGCAACAGAGACCTCAGTCTAAAATGGAGTCATTCTTTGCAATGACAAAGTCGCTAATACTTCGAGCTCTTATTATTTACTTTGTGTCTTCATTCTTCAGAAAAGGTCAACAACCTGCTTCTAATCCAAATCAAAAATCACCTGCTACAGGTCCAAAAATACATGCATGGAACTACTTTGAAAACGGTACCATATTTGATTTACATGTATGGTTATCAGAAAATTCGGATGAAGTAAACTTCCAACAAAAATCTAATTTACTTTGGCTTCAAGAAGATCTTACATATGGTGATTGGATGTCAGGACCTAGTAGTGATGGAGTCTATTATCATCAAATTGTGGTTAAAGCATCTCCCAAATTAATGAACAATGGATCTATTTATCTGCATGCTTTTGTGACCAAATCCGGCGAGTCGCCAGATCCAAAAGCGCCCAACTTTGCAAAAAATGGTTTAATGGGTTATCAACAAAAGCAGCTAAATAAATTCAAGAAAATACGTATTAATCGCAATTACAACCTTTTAGCTAGTGAACGAGAAAAATTAGCATTTGAACTTGCCCAGGCTAATTTAAAGGACACAATAGTATCACATTGGCATCCAAATTTGACTTTGAATTTGGTTGTCGATCAAACTAACTGGGCTCAAGGAACGGTGCCACCACCTTTGGATGAATTCGTAAAATTCGTCGATGGTGGCAAAACATATTTGCCCATTGTTTTCGTAAATGATTATTGGAATTTACAACGTGACTATTATCCAATTAATGAAACGACTCCCGAGCTACCGCTACATTTGACATTCCAGCCAATTGGAATGTTTAAATGGCAACTGTATGCTGCTCAGCAAATGAAAAACAAATTTGCTGGCAATGTTTTAGGTGAACTTATGGCATCGGGTGGCGGAGAGGTAAGTTCAGATCGATAATTAATATTCGTATATTAATGCTAGTAACTTATTATTAACCCTTCTATAATATCTACAAAATAATGATGTTTATACAGGAAACACTTGTAGAAATACTATACATTCATATACATATTTATAAAGGTATTGCCCTCTGTCATGCAATGCGTTGACGCTGATTTATTAAAATCTTCAGCACAACTGGAGATAAATGAAACAAAATAAAGTTACTTAAGCCGACGCAGGTTTTTTTTTGTTGCAGTACTTTTAGCATTGGCTGAAAAAGTAAAAAATAAAAGTTAAAATTTTACTGTTTCTTTTTTTTGGTCAGAAATAACAGTTAAAATTAAAATTTCCGTAATAAATTTTTCATATTTTCTATTAAAAATAACAGTTAGTCATGTGTGTCACAGAGGCAAAACAGGTAGGAAAGTGGAAACGAAAATATGTTTATTAATATGATTATTTCGAACGTATTTGCCTTGTGAATCCAAATTGATTATTAGGCTAAGGTTCGTAACGTTATATTCAGAAAGAATTGGGCATGATTATTATTCCAAGGAACAAGGGAAAAATTAACATCAACTTAATTTTTCAACGTACACAGCAGAACAGAGTAGGGTCACTTTCGGAAGCCGCTACTCTGTTCTGATCTGTACGTTGAAAAATTAAGTTGATGTTATGATGTTGTCTGATATCTATCAGAGCTGTTAAAGATTGCATTGATTTCATGTTAATTATTGCTGGTTTTTGATTGCAATCAAAATCGTAAATTTGATTTCATGATTTTAATTTGAAATCATGAAATCATTTCAATAAAAATGATTGCAATCAACTTTTTTAAATTAATTTCTATATTAATTGATTGCAATTAAATCTAGTGATTGCAATCACAATGAAATCGGAATCAAAATCATCGTTCCCTTCAAATGATACTCATTTTTCTAGAAATAAAGCTTTCTCTGATAATTTAAAAAAATGCATGAAATGGCTAACTAACCTACGTTTTGGTACGTTTTTTATACAATTTTGTTGGACTTACACTATAGTAGTGATTTCAGGAAATTGATTGAAATCAAATGATTTCAACAAAATTTGATTGCAATCAATGATTTAAAAAAAATTATTTCAAAATGGTTGCAATGACAAAAGATTAAAATCTTGACATGATTTCAGTTTGAAACCAGAAATCATTTTGAAATCAATTTGTTTGAAATCATTTTGATTTCAATGAAAATTTATTGCATTTTTTACAGTTCTGCTAGATATGCACAATATATATTTTTTTCTATGAAAACCGTTTACATACAAACCCTGTTACGGATCAAATGGTCGAATTTCGACCACCGGGCGGGATCCTAGTATTTTGAAAATATACAAACAAAAGCAGCATTAAAAAAAATCGTATTACGTACTTTTGGGAGAAACAAATCAATGTTAGCTCGATAACTTTTGTATGTTCATAGTTGTGCCTGAAGATATGTAATGTTTTGTGTTAGAGAGCTTTGTTATGAAAAAATTTGAAAGCTGAAGAACGAAAAACGTTACGAATTTGGAAGTGTGAATATATTCACTTTCGTACAAATACTGTGACAGACCTGATTGCTTCGTTTATTCACACAGTTCGTTTTCATTAATTTCACAAACGACAGAGATAGTGCAAAAAAACGGATGAAATATCAATTAAAAATTTTCATCCATTTTTTTATTAGAATAATAGGAATCAAATTTGAACCTACACCCAGTTACTAAATGATTTAAAATGCCCATTTTTTATATATATAAAACATACCCGCTTATCGTGGTTGGCGTTTTTGGTGCGGAAATTAGGCATTTTGTACTAGATTAAAGATAAATGTTGCTTATTTTCTTTAATCTACTACAAATTGTCGAATTTGAAGTCGAAAAACGCCAACCACGATAACGCCCAAATATTAGAACTGCATTTTGTTATATTATACGAAGAATAAAATATTTTGCAAATACTCTACGGCTTCCGAAACAACGTTGTTCTGTTCTGCTACCACGGTGAAAACTTAACGAATTTTGATTTTCCTCTTGTTCCTTGGAATATAACGCTACGAACCTTAACCTATATCATCAACTTGGATTAAAAGCTAATAAGTCCTAAATATTCACATCTTTAAGCTTATTTTTTCCTTTTGGTACTTTAAAAGATAATGAAAAAGATGGAAGCATATTATAAATATATGTATTATTAAAAAACTAAAAAAAATTCTGTCGTATGGATACTTGTGTGAGCATTAATAGAAGGAGCAAATGAGCTACTAAATGAAGTAGCAATAGAATTACAGTTAAGGTAGCATTACAAGTATTTGCTTAGTGTTGAAATTGTTGGAAAATTTATTTTTACTTTTTCTGAAAAAGGATAAAAATAGAACACTAAAATATGTTCTATCTAATATACTTCATTTTCTCATTTCAGGAGAACGATGAAGACCAAGATTCTCTTAAAGAAACAATGTTGGAAACAAATATATATCTTTTGGCTCTAACTATAGCTATATCTATATTACATTCAATATTTGAATTATTGGCCTTTAAAAATGACATACAATTTTGGAATAACCGCCAATCACTAGAAGGTCTCTCCGTACGTTCAGTATTTTTTGGAGTGTTCCAGTCGCTTATAGTTTTACTTTATGTGCTAGACAATGAAACGAATTTCATGATTCGAGTATCCTGTTTTGTTGGATTGGGTATTGAAGTTTGGAAAATTCACAAGGTCGTTGATATAAACTATAATACTGATCAGAAACTTTTTGGTGTGCTACCAAAAATCTCCTTCAAGGATAAAGGATCATATTCTGAAAGTGAAACCAAGGCATACGATAATTTGGCATTTAAATATTTGGGATGGATTTGCTTCCCCCTTCTTGTCGGTTATTTCGTATATTCTATGGTGTATAATGAACATAAAGGATGGTACTCGTTTTTGCTTAATATGTTGTATGGTTATTTGCTGACATTTGGATTTATTATGATGACACCACAGCTATTTATCAATTATAAATTGAAATCAGTAGCCCATATGCCTTGGCGTATGATGACTTATAAGTTTTTGAATACATTTATTGATGACATTTTTGCATTTGTCATTAAAATGCCAACTATGTACAGATTGGGTTGTTTCCGTGATGACATTGTATTTTTTATATTCCTCTATCAACGTTGGCAATATCGTGTTGATCTAAAGCGTGTAAATGAATTTGGTTTCTCAGGCGAGATGGCGGAACAAGCTGCTCAAAAGAAACTTGAAGGTACAACACTAGAACTTAAAGACACTCCTAAGGAAGATAAACCTAAACCCGCAGCGGATAAAAAACAGGATTAATTTTAAACACTTCGTCATTTAGTTAATGTATAAAATAGTTTAGACCTGAAGTATGCTTATGTTCGTAAATGTATCACCGAAGCTTATGATTTCCAAAAATCTCCAATACGCAATAAAAATAACATTCTCACACTAGAATAACAGATTTTCTCATGTTGCATTTACGAACACAGGTTATTTTATTTAACGTAGCAAATGCCAATTATTTAATCTTTCCTACAACCCAAGTTCTTTAATTTGTTGTCGCTTTATTTTTTGTTTAAATTTATAGAAAAATTTCTTATTTAGTTGCAATTCTTTAAAAATTTAATCTAAAAATATTTTATTTTCCTATACGTAATTATCATTTGTAATAAAATAATGAATATTTAACGCATATCATTCATTATTTTATTAAGTGTATGCATACAATCTTATATAAAACAGGAAAATAAGTAGAAAAAAATACAATTATTATGTATTTTTATTTATAATGATGACTTACTTTACATGTTGTGTAAATTCAAAATATAATGAAGTTGAATAAAAACTAAAATAAAATGAACAAGTTAACCAAACAACAATTTCATATACATATGAACAAACGGAACTCAACCCGTTTGGCCATGTCTTTCAAACATCTTGCAGGACAGATGCACGACAATGTTAAAGCGTCTATGACCTGTTTGTTGGTGACAGCTCAAACAAATCAGTGAGGACATTTTCGAACAAATGACCGCTAATTTCGTGCATGACAACAAGACCATAGACTAACAATATTCTGTGACCATATGTTCACAAATGCTATGTATAGCCATTGCTTTTTGTACATGTAAAAAGCATATCTTTTTTCTCCCTTCTGAAATTTATCCATCAGCTGATACGACGAATTCGCTTAACTCAGAAGTGAGGATTCTGGTCAATATTCTGTGAACAAGACTGACACCATAGATTACCTGGCCTTTACACATGCAAGTGCAAGTTCGAAAAACTCAATACACTCAAACTTTTCTACTAACACACTTTTGGTTCAGCTATGAGAAAGACAGAGAAACGAATACAAATTGCTTTTTCGTTGATAATACGTACACAGAACCAAGGCGAATTCAGTACCAGGTAGCCTTATCATCACAGATGATCATCAGCTGATTACACCCAATCAGTCAAACTCTATATAAGAAAAGAGAAAAACTTTAACCCGAACTGTCAAAGCACAAATAAAAATTGTCCTACACCTACTTTGTATGTGTGTAGTTTTGATGATAATGCCACTTGATATTAATTCGCTTTGCACAGAACTTGCATGCAAGTACTTACATTTCTAAACGCAGTGTTATACGCAGATAGTCAACTAATGGTAGGAACACAACTGGGACGAACGACGAATTTCGTCCAACACGACGAATTCGTCGATAAAAATTCGCTATGTAAATTCGTCGTATGAAACAATAGCGACGAAAACGTAACAGCTGTTATAATGGAGAAAATTGTTTTGTGTGTAAAGTGTGACCATATTAAAAAAAAAATAATACATACTTGAAAAATTTAACATTAACAAAAACACAACTAACACCAATTATTATAGTTAATTATTATCTATATTTATTTAAAATGCTATAAAATAAAAATAAAACAATAGTTAAAGTAAAAAGTAACTTTATTTACTAAAACACTTGAAAACTAAAACCAAACATGGTCACTTGGTACTGATTTGTTCGTCGTTCGCCGGCGTAAGAAATAGAAACATATTTATTCAGAGTTCGCAGCGTATGACGAATTTCGTCCGACGCCGTTATTGTGTGTACATAAGCCATGAACTTGGTATGAACATCATGTCAGACATCGCATATGGCTAATGTAGACCGCTCATGTCCATGTATCGTCCATGCTCTGACATCGATGCCCGAACATATGGCTGAGCATCAATGTTCGCCATGAGATTCGCCGTCAACAACCATTTTTAATAGAAAGAAAAGGGACAGAAAGAAATTGTTAAATATTCCATTTCTATTGCACTACCACCAAATACATTGATTTGGCAAGAACAACGTTTTTGTTGTAGAGATGCATGTGTGTTTTGATAATTACATTGCTATAAGAGAACTGAAAACATTGATAACAATCACAGTTTTAAGTAACAGTGATTTTTAAATCACGTTCACTGTTCACGATGTTCTTGATTTTAATTAAAAACATGCCATTTAAAAATTTGCTTTGAGTTTGTCAGTTGTCAGTTGTCTGTCTCAATTGTCTACTTATTATCTGGCGATAATTGTAGTTTTCTTAAAGCTAGTATGCCAATCAGGAACGCTGTAGGTATTTTACTTCAAAATTTATTTGTTTCTTTATGTTTTCTAATAATAAGAAAATGTTTTCTTTGCTCGAACAAAAGGTCGGAAAATAGCAAAATGCTAGCAAATCGCACGGATTTCAGAACATGCCGAAATGCGTTTTGTGTTTTTCAAACCGTAAGCGATTTGAAAACGGTGCGTTTTCCAGAACATGGGCGAAAAAATGTTTTCATTGCTCGAACACAACTTCGGAAAATAGCAAAACGCTAGCAAATTGCCCGGTTTTTAGAGTAATCCGAAATGCGTTTTTCAAACCGTAAGCCATGTAACTTGAAACGCTGAAATTGTACCTTTTATAAAGCCAGAGGCCTTTTAACTTAAAATTTATTTCAAGGCGAATTGATATTCTTGATCTTTTATTTATTTTCTTCTTTATGTTTTGTTATGATAAAAAATATGTTTTCATTGCTGGAACACAACTTCGGAAAATAGAAAAACGCTAGCGCTTTTCAGAATATGCAAAAATGCATGTTTAAACCCGTAAGCAGTTTCAAAACGCTGCGTTTTTCCAAAACATTGCCGAATCTAGGCGCACGGTAGTACGCCAGGCTTGGCAATATATTTTCCTTTCTAACACCCCGTCTTCATGAGACATAATTTGTTCTAACATTTGTCAAACTTCATACATAAAAACATCAGAAAAATTCTAGTGCTATTTTTTCATAACGACTTTGAATTATGGGGAAAATGCTGCCAAGCTTACAGGTTACCTAGAAATGAGATGGTATTGTACCTATCAAGAACTGAGTTCTTATTTTGATCTCAGTATTTTTTACGGCCGAAATTTTTGGATTGAGAGATTAAAGTCACAGTTCATGACTGAGTATTTAAACATTTTTACTGTAGAAATTTTTGCCAGTAAAATTTAGTAAAAAGGAAACATGTGATTCAAACGGTAAACAAACAAAAGTAAGCAAAAAGCAAGAAGTTGTGAAAGTCATTCCATAAATGGAGAATTTGCACGATAATCAATATTTCGGGGGGAGGGGGTGTGCAACCGATTTTCGGAACCAAACTGCAAGCAATGTCTTTAAACAAAACAAATTTTGAAAATCGGTCTATAAATGGCAAAGCTAAGGGGGGATTCCCCCAAACCTCCTTCCCCGGCTTTTTTGGGTCCAGCTTGCAAGCAAGCTCTTTCAATTCCATCGCCTCGCGCGAAAAAACCGATTTTAAAATATATCAATTGCCTAACGCATATAACAAATCGCCGGCAAGTTTTAAGCCAAAATTATCGGGGGAGTCTACCACAAATTGTCGGCGGCCAGGCATAGTCGTTTCGACGCAGGTCAGCGCCAGGGTTGATAACTTTTGTACTCTTCTTAGTACTTCTGTTTCTCATTTAAAAAAGTCTGGAATTACGTCTTTTGCAGTAATTATATTAAAAACAAACGTTTTCAAAACAAAAAGCTTTGCAAAAATATGTCTGCGGAGAATGCTGTGAGAGCTATATCGGCTTTAGAATGCTTAAAAAAATTAATGGATATGTACGACGAATATGATGAAATGAGAGCCAAAAAGAGAAAAGTTTATGTTAAGTCTGAAGAAGTTGTGCACCAACTATTGAAGGACATATCTTGGAAAAATATTGATAGTGAAGGGTCATTCTGTCCTTTAACTATGGAAAATTTTGACGAACTATGCAATATGGTACATAGAAGCTAAAGGATAACTTGAATAAATATGCAGATGATGTATTTGTTTATATAGGTTGCTTCGCAGGTCAATACACAGTCCTTAGCTGTGCCCACTCTCCCCATGAGAATGCGAGTTGCTATTACTTTAAGGTTTTTAATTGTTGGAGAGTCCTATCGAAGGTTGGAAACCGTTGCCTATGTATCGCGAAAATCCAGCCAGAGAATTGTACCAGAAATGATGAGGATCCTTATTGCTGTTTTAGGAAAAGACTATTTAAATGTACGTGGTATATATGTTATTCATTCATTCGCTTGGTAAGATACATATGTACATATGACATTTTAATACATAATTTCTTTATAACAGTTACCTAAAACAGAAAATGAATGGGCAAATGAAGCAAGAGATTTTGAAACATTTTGGGGATTCCCTCACACATTGGGAGTCTTAGATGTAAGAAACTTTCGCATAAAATCATCAATTAAAGAAAACTCCAACGAAAGTCTTATTCTGTTAAGTGTTTTGGATTCCCATAGCCGTTTTCGACATGTTGAAATAATTCCGACCGTAGAAACTAAATGTTCCGCAGCTTATATCAACAGTAGATTATATAAATCCTTCATAACCAATAATTTAAATATTCCTGTAGAAAAGCCCTTACATGGACAAACTGACAAAACACCGTATTTTTTTGTTGGCAGTGACGTTTTTGGTGTGGATCGTTACATAATTAATGCTTATGATAAAATTTCAACAATCACAAGATCTCAAAAGGCATTTAATTTTAGATTAAACAGAGTGCGATTACCTGTACAAATGGCATTCGAAATAATATATTTTAGATTTAAAGTTTTCTATAGACTTCAAGAGATCGATATGGATAGAGCTGAACTGATTGTTAAAACATGTTGTTTATTGCACAACTACTTGACTCACAAATTAACTCAGCCATTAGATTATAATGACGATTTAACCAAACTGGAACTAAAAGGCTCCGATGTACCTCTACCAAAACAGATTAACGGATTGTGTGAAAGTGAGGGTAAAACAACAAGAGATAATGTTTGCAAGTACTGCGTAAATAAAGGAAACATACTAGCACAATGGCAGAAAATAATATAATGCATTAGTTTTTTTTATGTAAATGAATATAAATAAATGCCTATTATGGTTTGCAAGATAGAGCCCAATGTCAAAATTACTCTACATTCTTTACGACACGCTTAATTTTCAACTTTCTTTTATTTTTAGTATTTGCTGTTAAAGCGGCCATAGTAATGCAAGTGTTCTTACGGTTCGCAAGATAGAGCGGTGTGAAAAAATTTATTTTTACTATTAAAAATATACATTTCATAAACTTTCAGTGAAGATAGGGGTTTTGGTTTCGATTTGAAAACGCTAGAAATTTAGCGTTTTCAAACCGCGAGTGTATACTGAAGCGATCTGGTCTAATTTATTTAATCTGCACCTTAAAGAGAAAATAAAATGATGCACAATTTTAATTTAATGTTTTCTTTTTATTTGGAGAAAAACTTTTAACGTTTTTTCATGATTTTAATTAAAAACATGCAATTTAAAAATTTGCTTTGTGTTTGTCAATTGTCTGCCCCAATTGTCTACTTATGAACTAGCAATGAATATAGTTTTCTTTAAAGCCAGTATAGCAAAAAACAGCGCTGTAGGCATTTTAATTTAAAATTTATTTGTTTGTTTATGTTTTATTGTAATAAAAAATATGTTTTCATTGCTCGAACACAACTTCGGAAAATAGCAAATCGCCCAGTTTTCAGAACATGCCGAAATGGGTTTTTAAAACCGTAAGCGATTTATCATGATACAAATTTATCATAATTTATATTATCACTCTTAATTGCGCAATTCAGGATATTTACGCAATTAAGGACTTAATTGCGCTCAATTTACCATACAAGGCTTTAATTAATAAATTGAGCAATTAGTACTTAATTGTTCCATAAATTGAGTAAAGTGCGAAATGCAACCCTTTTATTTACACATGAATTTACTATGTGTGAGAACACTAAATTTAATTGCTTAATTAAAATTAAATTGTCTCAATTAAAAATCCATGTCTGAACAGGGTATTATGTACAACAATTTAATTGATTATAGGTGACTTGCCATAACTATAGAAACCAATTGAATTTTGGTTTTTTTGCCATAACTTTTATATATTTATCACTGTTTTTTCACTAAATTTAGTTTTTTTACAGTTTACCAATTACAATGTTACGAAATTACTTATTTTTCGGTTTCTATTTCATAGCAAAGCAGCTGGCTTAAACATACTCTTCTCTTTTTTTCCATTAGGTTTTTCTTTGGAACACCATTTTTCTTTTCTTCAAACAATTCGCTGGGAATAAAATTTCGCGCGGCAAATTTATCCGAAATGAAAATCAAAATTATATATCGAACTCAACTGCAGTATTTATTTCCTTCAAAAATTTTATTAACCTACATACATATCGTCATATAAAATGAAAACAGTGCCATAATTTTTAAGAAAAATTAAGAAAAAAATTCTGCCACAGATCGCTGCAACAACGGCAGCATTTTTATTACTGTTGCAATAGTTTGCACAAATTTGCTGCATTTTCGAATTCACCCTTTTTTATCTCTCAATAAAGTTTTAGAAATTTTATTCTCTTTTGCATTTTATATGACGATATATTCCTTGTTGTCGCATTGAATGACATCATTTTATAATTTAACTAGAGTCGTTAAAATTTTCTTCAATCAGTTCATTGCAACTATCTTCAGATTCCGAATGTGACTGCGACTCTTCTCGATCTGTTGGCAAGTATTTCATATGTTCTAAAGTTTTCTTTGTCAGTATGGTCTGTATTTCAGACATTGCCAATATTGCGATTTCAAAAGGTAACTGCTGTAATTGAAGAGCAATAGTCTTTCCGAATGCAAGGTATAAATTTTTATATTTAGTATCTTTGAACGATGCATTTGCCGGCACAGATTTGTCAAATTTAATTTCCCCACTAATTTTTCTTTTAACAGGCTGCGTAGCAAGAGATCTCGCAGATACAACTTTTGGCGTCTGTCTTCTTGGTGGAAACGGTATCTCAGGCTCGTATTCGGCAAAAGTTTCAACTTTGCAATTTATTTCCTCTTTTTTTTGAACAATATCATCTTCGTTTTCAAAATTAATGAATTCCTCATTATCTTGGGTATCCATGGTAGTATTAGCCTATTTAAAAAAAATTACCTTTTTAGAAAAGTAAAAAACAATTAAAAAATTAGTCGAACACTTACAAACTCAAAATCAGTATTGTCTGCATCATTCCCGTATTTACGCGATATTACTATGTTGTCCAGAAAATTCAACTCACTGTAATAAAATAACGAAGGTTTATATGGAGTTTGAGTGCCAGTTTTCCTTGACGCATCCACTTTTCTTTTTTCAGCAACGTAGCCTGAACGCAAGTATTTTACTTTGCGTTTCACTTCATTTATATCCTTTTGAAAGTAATTTGCAATTTCTTGCCAGGCTTCCTGTTTGGATGCCTTACATTTGTATTCTGGGCTATTGTAATCCCACAAGCAATGATACTGTTTGTACTGATTTATAAGTTCTTTAATATCCAAGTCTGGAAAATGTCTTTTTGAAAAATGGCTCATTTTTCTGAATTTGTATAAAAACAAACAATTTCCAAAAAAAAAAATAAATGGCTTGGTACAAGTTGGTGTTGCAAAAGTGCTAGGTATTTAGGTACCGAGTCACCGACCAACCAGACACGTAACTAGTGACAGTTGAAAATTGACCAAATCAAAGCGAATTAATATCAAGTGGCCTTATCAATAAAACAACACACATACAAAGTAGGTGTAGGACTATTTTTATTTGTGCTTTGACAGTTCGGGCTAAAGTTTTTCTCTTTTCTTATATAGAGTTTGACTGATGAGATGTAATCAGCTGATGATCATCTGTGATAAGTACGAATTCGCCTTGGACCAAATCAGTTTTTGAGGGCAGCCGTTTGAGAAAGAGACAACAATTATATGTTCTTGTTTCATTTTATCCAAATAAAAGTGTTGCAAATATTACGTATGTATGTCTATGTCCATAAGAGTCAACTTTTGCTGCGCAACTTTTGAGTATATGGGAGAGAGAGGTGAGAAGATAGGGAAGAGGTACACTGCTTCAGTCTATGTCCATAAGAGTAAACTTTTGCTGCGCAACTTTTGAGTTTATGGGTGAGAGAGGTGAAAAGATAGGGAAGGGGTACACTGCTTCATGTACATGCAATTCTCTTTTGTTTTCTTCTTCGTAATATTAAGCAACAACAAATTCTATGTAAAAAAACAAAAGCTTCGCAGCAAGAATTTCATTATATGGACATGAATGCAACTTCAAAAGAAAATTTAAGAAAGTTGCAGCATCAAAAGTTGCTTCATATGGACATGGACTCATGTACATGCGTATATTGCCCCTAACTTTGAGGGAGCTTATGAATGTGTACGACACACATACAATAGATTTGACATATGTATTTCTGGTATGTTTCTACCAACAAAATATTAGTAAAAATGGGCATCAGCTGACTTTACCAAAGTGTCAAACTCGATGTAAAAAAAAACTAAACAACAACTTTTTATGTATGCCTTTAACATGACAGATTGGTAAAGTCCAGTAGTTGTTGCACTAATAAGAGGCCACTTATTAATACGCTTTGAAAATACGTGTGTTTTTTGGTGTTGTATTTGTTGTCGTCGCTATCAAGTGAACTATGTCTCGGTTCAGACTATGAAAGTTTTCTTTCAGAAATAATCTTTTGCCCATATTCTGAAAAACGCACATCGCTTAAAATTGGCGTTTTCGATTTGAAAACGCCAAGCAGGTGTTCTGACAAACGAAAACGCTAGAAATTTGGCGTTTTCAAACCGCTAATGTATACTGAAGCAGTCTGGTCTATTTTATTTAATCTGCACCTTAAAGATAAAATCAAATGATGCACAATTTAATTATAATGTGTTTTCTTTTTATTTGAAGAAAAACTTGTAATATTTTTTCATAATTTTAGTTAAAAACATGCAATTTAAAAATTTTCTTTGAGTTTATCAATTGTCTGTCTCAATTGTCTACTTATGAACTGACGATGACAAGCAGGAACGCTGTAGGTATTTTAATTTAAAATTTATTTGTTTGTTTATGTTTTTTTTATAATAAAAAATATGTTTCATTGCTCGAACACAACTTCGGAAAATAGCAAAACGCTAGCAAATCGCCCGGTTTTCAGAACATGCCGAAATGCGTTTTTTAAATCGTAATCGATTTGAAAATGTTGCGTTTTCCAGAACATAGGCGTTTGATTCTCTTTTAAACTTTCATTCATGTCTACACATTGAAATTTAAAAGAAAATGTGAAATATTATTTACGTCGTTTAGCATTAAAAAATGCATGAACTTGCAGTTACGTCCGTTTGGATTTCTCTAATAAAGTTGGCGTTTTTGATGGCAGGAATCTAAAATTTTGCGTGAACGTCCATTTGCATATAAGGTGACGATATGTACCTCTTTATTTAGAATGTTACGAAATGGATTTTTCTGATTCGTGCTACAAGTGCTTTGAAAGAAATGAAAGTGTAGTTCTTTAAAAAATCGACAAAAAGTCGCCAAAATCAATTTTATGTACTTTTTCTTAATATATATTTGATAATAAATTTGTTTTTATACAATATTTTTTTAATATAAATTTTTATAAAACAATCGTATATAAATTTACCAGAAAATCGCCAAAATTAGAAATAAAATCGCCAACAATTATTTTTTGTAAATTTATATCATTAAAATTCAAAACACATTAATGACTATAATTAATATAAGAAAAATCATCAAAATCATATTGTTTTAATTTCTTGCAGACAAATTTTAGTAGGATTTATTTTTGAAAATACTCCTTCAACAAAGTAATTTTCTGAACTATAAATATTTTCAAGTTCGATTTAGTTAAAAAATTAGCCATAAAAATCGCCAGCAAATTTATTTATCGCCAGAAAAATCGCCATGTCGCCAAATCGAATATTTAGACCCCAAACAAGTTGAAAAATCGCCATATCTGACAGCCCTGCTACCTGGTGACTATCATGCTAGGAACACAACTGGGACGAACGACGAAATTTTGGCGCGAATATTCGTCGCCAAAAATAAAACACATTTGTGTATATGAAATTACACACAATAACGGCGTCGGACGAAATTCGACATACGCGGCGAACTCTGAATAGATTTATTTCTTCAGTCAGAAACCATTATGGCCGCTGACAGTCACTCAACCGCAAAAATCTTTGTGGTTGAATGTTGAATGAAGAAATTTGCGTCACTATAAAGCGAGCCAAAATTTGAGCAAAACTGTCACGCAAGTTTGAAAGTGTGGCCTCTACTTAAGCTTCTATGAATGGACGGCCTTTGGCCGGGCGCAAGACTTTTCTCCTCTATGGTATAATAAACACCGGCTTCGTTAACTAAAGCTTTTCTTCATAGCCGGTCTTTGGCCGGGCGCAAGGATTTTCTATGGCATAAAATGACTAATTTTTGCATTTTTTGTTTGTTTTTAAAGTGCTTCTTATTTTCTTGGAAGTCCTTTTTTTGAGCCACTTTTCTTTAAAATATCTCGTTGGTACCATGTACTAACATTCTATAACAAATAGGGTACATATTTCCCAACTTAGTCATCCCTGATATAAATACTTAACATACAAACATATATAAAATAAATTTATACGTACATTTGCAGCCTGGTGTAGAATTTTATAAAAAATCGTTTGAATCCATTAATTAAAATAAAACCTTTAATTTGAAGTAACAGCATTATGTATTAATATATCTAAATGGAATACATCATATTCAAAAACAATCGAAAAGGCAAATTTTCTTTTATAGTCTAATGAGCAATAACTTCAACTCGGCCAATGATTAAAAAGAGACATATGTGTATACAACATAGACGTGTTTTGTAATAAATCTATTTAAATACCAAAGTAAAAAAGGTTTTGTTAAAAAATTTCACAAATCAAAAGCGTTTTTTTTAACTTTCAAGAGATGTATGGCGAATGGGTATCTCTCTCCGCACAGATATCAGCAAATAGCTGTGGTGCCCAAAACTATAGTGTTCTTAATAAATTTCCTGCTAGCGCTGGTCGTGAAGTTGCAGTGTCGGTAGTCAAACAATTGGCTACCAATTTGGGTATCACTCAAAATGCTGAGCCAAGTCATTTGGTTAAAGATGAAGAGGTAAATATTTATAACGTTAATATGGATAAGTAAATTGGGCTGTATATATGACCAGACCCACCTACCTAAGTATGTACAAAGTAGCATTAGGATGTCTGGAGTACACTCAACTTCGGATTTTCATAAAACCCCAGGCATATTGTTCTGTTATATAGTCTAAAACTAATGTGGAGAAAATTTGAGCTGAATCGGACAATTCGTATGCCGTGCCCCATTGACGTCAAAGTTCAAATGTTGCAAAATTCACCGATTTACTAACAATTCACAAAAAATGCCTATGCTAATATTGCACTGCTTCTCCTGAAAATCGGCGAATGTGCTCTTTTGAATATGCTGAATATGGAAAAACAACCCAGCAAAAATAATGAACGCGTTCAAAATGAAACAATGTTTCATGATTTCTTGAGCATTTGTTTCTTCGAATGCATTCTAAATGTCATCCTAAATAGTAAATAAAGCTATAGCTTTTGAAGTCGTTAAAAACGCATGCGATTTTACTAGGTAATATATTGCATAAAATATCGACCGAAAATAGTCATGACAAAAACGGAATTAAAGCGTCACCTTGACACATTTTAATGAAACAAGTTGTAGCTCCAACAAAAAAATAAGAAGACATTAGCTTAGTTGTAGTGAGAATTTCTTAACAGTCAGAAGAGCATGGTTCGTATCCCAACTGCGGCAATAGATTTTTATTTTCATTTTTTAATTTATATTTACATGAAAAAACGTCATTAATTTAATCTTTCGATCAAATTATTTTTTATTTAAAAAAGAAATTCTAAAGCATGTAAATATTCAACATTAAAAATTAACATACTGTCGCCATCTCGCGGCGAGTCGCACCTATTAATGAACTTTTTTCTAAATCTTCGGAATTCCACTAACTGTCTTCTCTTAGCATGTTCAACTATTTTAAGCTTTTTTCATTTCGGTCTTACCAGCGTGGAATATCGTCGATATTCTCAATGCTGGGATTTTTTATTTTAGGTATCTAATATAAATATAAAAAGAAATAAGAAAAAAAATAGCATTAAGAACGATGCCGCGCTGCGTTTTTACGTATTCTGTCCTTAAACAATAATTTCTCTTAAGAGTTGTGACATTTTTCTGTACATGCCATGACGACGACAGTAAAACGAATGCCAGGAATGATCCCTTTTCAAGCATAGTGGTGCAGGGAAGCATTTAGAACTCATTGATGTAAAAAAACGTATTTGTCAAAATATGCGGGATGTGCCCTTTTCGAAATTGCATATTCAATTTGAGCGTTTACGGAAATGGCACAAAAAATATTTATTCACCCTTATCGGGAATAAAAGTTCACGTGAAATGTGTTCCCTTTCCCTAAAATTATGGGAAGGAGTCAACGTGGGCGGAAAAAATGATGAGGATTTGAAGGCAAGGAACTCCTCTACAAACGCTCATATTACGATTTTTTAACAGTTGCAATTTGGACGAGCTATGCCCGATTTTTGAAATGTGCACTCCCCAAAAAAATATGGTCATCCCTTAGAGAAACCACATTTCAAAAATCGGGCATAACTCGTCCAAACTCAAACTGCTAAGATTTCGTAATATGAGCGTTTGTAGAGGGTTTTCTTGCCTTCAAATCCTCATCATTTTATTCCGCCCACGTTGACTCCTTCTCAAAAAATTCATTTTTTAAAGCATTCACTACATTTTAATTGTTAACAGAGTAATATCAACCTGTTAACAGAGCTCTGTTAAGTTCTATGGTTTGTGTCTAGGGTTTGTGTCTAGTCGCATTGCTCAATTGTATTTGTGAATCTTTATACAAAACTTTGAAAATTGAACTTAAGTAAATTTTTGACTATCTCTGAAAGATTTTGGCCATGTTTGGGCATATCTTTACTTGTAGCTCATGTGGACCATATGAAAATTGTAGCCTAGGATCCGCACTATTCGAAAATATAAGTCGCATTGTTCAATTGTATTTGTAAATATTTTTTACAAAACTTTGAAAATTGAACTTAAGTAAATTTTTGACTGAAGTATATTTTTGATTATCTCTGGGAGATTTTGGCCATGTTTGGGCACATCTTTACTTGTAGCCCATGTGGACCATATGAAAATTGTAGCCAAGGTCCACACTATTCGAATATATAAGTCGCATTTTTCAATTGAATTTGTGAATTTTTTTACAAAACTTTGAAAATTGAACTTAAGTAAATTTTTGACTTAAGTATATTTGTGACTATTTCTGAGAGATTTTGGCCATGTTTGGGCACATCTTTACTTGTAGCTCATGTGGACCTTATGAAAATTGTAGCCTAGGATCCACACTATTCACACTATTGTGAATTTTTTTTACAAAACTGAAAATTTAACTTAAGTAAATTTTTGACTTAAGTATATTTTTGACTATCTCTGAGAGATTTTGGCCATGTATGGGCACATCTTTACTTGTAGCCCATGTGGACCATATGAAAATTGTAGCCTAGGAACCACACTATTCGAAAATATAAGTCGCAGTGTTTAATTGTATTTGTGAATTTTTTTACAAAACTTTGAAAATTTAACTTAAGTAAATTTTTGACTTAAGTATATTTTTGACTATCTCTGAGAGATTTTGGCCAAGTTTGGGCACATCTTTACTTGCAGCCCATGTGGACCATATGAAAATTGTAGCCTAGGATCCACACTATTTGAAAATATAAGTCGCATTGTTCAATTGTATTTGTGATTTTTTTTTACAAAACTTTGAAAATTGAACTTAAGTAAATTTTTGACTTAAGTATATTTTTGACTATCTCTGAGAGATTTTGGCCATGTTTGGGCATATCTTTACATGTAGCCCATGTGGACCTTATGAAAATTGTAGCCTAGGATTCACACTATTCGAAAATATAAGTCGCAATGTTCAATTGTATTTGTGAATTTTTTTACAAAACTTTGAAAATTTAACTTAAGTAAATTTTTGACTTAAGTATATTTTTGACTATCTCTGAGAGATTTTGGCCATGTTTGGGCACATCTTTACTTGTAGCCCAAGTGGACCATATGAAAATTGTTAGCCTAGAAACCACACTATTCCAAAATATATGTCGCATTGTTCAATTGTATTTGTGAATTTTTTTTACAAAACTTTGAAAATTGAACGTAAGTAAATTTTTGACTTAAGTATATTTTCGACTATCTCTGACAGATTTTGGCCATGTTCGGGCACATCTTTACTTGTAGCCCATGTGGACCATTTTGATGAATTCAGCCGTGATTTTACTAATGATTTGTATGCTCTGTTTTTGTTCGGTCTAAAAATAGTTTTTAGATACGAACTTTCCTTAAAATTTCGATAAAAAGATTAGTGAAGTTCACGCAACATTCGGTAACTGTTTACTCATTAAATTGGCAAAATTATCCATATTTTTTGTTGCTGTAAAATTTATTTAAATAACTTTTGACACAATTTATGAGAAATTTTACCAATTTAACAGTTATCGAATGTTGCGTGAACTCCACCATTGTTCTTTTGTACCTAATTCACTTTGAATCTTTTTGATTTTGTGATCTGTTAAGTTTTTGGCTTTTTTATCTCAATTCTTTAGACATTGTTTTGTTTCTGAAATACTTTTAAAATAAAGCTAAGTTTAAAATAAAGAATGATTAGTTTTGGTCATATAAAAATCAATGGATTCCGAAAATTTTAATTTTTGGTAAATATTTTATTACTTTCTTCAAATCAGGAGAATTCCCGGGATCCCGGGAATTTATTTTTTATTTCCCGCTCTCCCGGGAAACAAAAAAGTCCGAAAATTAAAAACCCCAATTAGTAGTAACTTTAAACGCTTATAGCTCCTAAAATACTGAACCGATTTTCACAAAATATAGATTATTAATATAATCTGAGAGAATATATGAGTAATTTGTGAGAGACTCGTTTTAATGGTAAAGCTTAAGAAAATCATTTCGTTAGTTAATTAATTAACCGTTAGTTAATCTAACCGTCAAAAGGGAAAGATACTTTACGAACTTCATATTTCTAGTTTATGCCATTTCGGCTGCTCACTGAAGAATCAATCTGTCTATAAAACAACTATGTATAACCCAATATACTACATATTCAATAGTGTAAAATCAAATCTTCAAACAATAATAATACTACTTTTATATTCTTGAATTTCATTCAGTATTTCTGCTTTCTAAATTTCAGGTTAATTGGTGCATGGATGTTATTTGTTTTGGTTTATCGTTGCCCTTACAAGAACATGAAACTATTAAGGACTGTGTAAATGTTTATTGCGAATGGATGACAGCACTACATCCACAACCAAAAATAAGTGTACCAAAACCAATATGCGAAGATGCAAATATGTATTCTCGCAAAATTATTAATCATTTTCATAATCTTTTTGTACCACGTCAAGGAGAAAGTAAGTCTAAAAGTGTTTGCTTTTAACATTTCTCATTAATTAAGAGCCTCTGCAAGACGATCAAAAGTTTTCATTAATTTTCGTTATATTACTTAATAAATTTTAAACACATTCTCATTTCAAGTCTTACCATTTATATATCAAAAAGAGCTTGGTAGGTGTCATATTATTACAGCAAATATGCACATACAAATGTACTTATACATATAAGCAACTTATGGCATATAAGTTACTATTTTAATATACATTATAACATTTGTTTGTTTTAAAGGTATTGATACTATTAACCGCCAAGCTGTTTTATGTCATCGTGTCTTGCGTACTCTCCAACAAACTGCACAAATTTCTCACACTATGGATCGCGAAACATGGGAATCTTTGTTGCTATTTCTTTTGGCTATAAATGAAACATTATTGGCGCCGCCCACAATTAAAGATGATGTTGGAGATCAATTGTGTGAGCGAGTTTTACAAGTTCTTTTTGAAGTTTGGCTTTTGGCTTGTGTAAGATGTTTTCCCTCACCTTCTTTATGGAAGACACTGCAAGAATCTTGTGCTATGTGGCGCCATCGAGTAGCATTAGTAGACCAGTGGAATCGTGTAAATTTAGCTTTAACTGCCAGGCTGCTAGAATTCACCTATGGACCAGCATTCCCAGAATTGAAAATATGTAATCTTTTATTATTTTAATGTTTGCTGTAACATAAATTTGTTTTTTTTCTGTGTTAAAGCTGAAGAGGATGCCCAACTCATACCAGCTGGCATGACTAACGATTGTGTTGCCCAAACATGGTATCGCTTCCTGCGTACAATTGGTAATCCAACAGCATTATGTTCACCACATATTATAAGCAAATCTTCTCATTTTGTTCAGTGGGCTCTGACTCACGACAAAGGTGCGGAAACGTATCAACATCCTTGCTTACAAGCATTGCCCTTAATATTTTTGAAAGCTATTAAGGGTATATCCAGTCAAGTTGATGCATTTTTGGGTAATTATTATTTATTAAAGATAATGCAAGTTTTTAAGTATAAACATAGGGATAGGGTAGATTATGTCGTTCATATTATCATAAGTGTGTTGGTGTTTAAAGGTTTAAAGTTAAAAGTTGTGCATTTTGCTCATTAAATTCTTTTTTATGCTTTAGTATACATAACTTGATTATCAGGTATGTGATGGAAATCAATTCCGAAAACGAATAAATTTTGAAAGGTGTTTTTTAATAATATTTCTTTAGAAAAAACAATTTTATAACAAATATTATAAAAACATTTCTTTATTACAAAAGAGTTGTATCACAAAAATTATAAAAATTTGATGAAAAGTGCGTTAATAGGGACTTTCAAAAGTGCTTCGTTTTCAAAATCGATTTCCATCACATACCTGTATTATTGGTATTGAAATTAGAACTAAAGTAAAATAGATTTTTTTCACTTATGTGTATATTGGTATGTAGCAAACGGTTATTACTTTATGTATTGTTTTGAAAATATTAAAGCTTTCATACCCTAACCGAAAATACCATACAGTCGCTGTTTAGAACTCCCCACAAAACACTTGTAACAATAGGACCATTTCGTTTTGGAATCACCAAATTTCTGGAAAGAATTCAACCAAAAAGCTCAACTAGTGCAGCTTTTGAATTGGTTTTTATGTTCTAGATATTTGAGATATTTTAACTTCGCATGCAATAAATTGTCCGATTAAAAGAACACTGTATTTCGTTTTTGAAATTTTGCGATTTTAAAAGGAAAGGGTTTCCAGAACATGCTCGAATGTCTGTGGTCACACATAGCAGGGTTTCTTTCAATTTTTATTCCTTTCTCTTTCTCCCAGCTGAATAAAAACTTGCGCAAGAAAACTGTTTGTGTGTGAACTTAGACTTTGAGGGAGCAGCGTAATAACGTTTGTACAAAACGGGATACAATAGTGCAAGATACATACCCATGCAAAAATTGCGACTTTGCAAAAAATATTTGTCACCACAACATTGTAAATACAAAATTACGACTCTTTCAAAAGTTTTGTGTCACCACAGTATTATATGTACATGCAAACACATGACATTAATATCCCAATACTGCGTTCATAGTAGGGATGGGCAAAAATATCGATATATCGATATTTTTTTTCCAAATATATCGCCAGTATCAAATTCGAAATATTTTTAGCTTTGGTTTTGTTTTTCATGCAATTTTTAAAAACGTTTGGCCACAGTCGTCATCAAATAATATTTAATATTTTGTCCATTCGAAAAATTATTATTCTTCGAGTGAAATTTTGTTGATGTGTGTTCCATGAAATATTGGTTAAACAGTAAGGATCTTAGAAATTAACTCTTTCCAGCTTAAATATTTATAAGAAAGTTACTTTTTTTGTTTTATTTAAAAAATAAATTTGGGGACTACGTATGAATTATTATTGTTGAAAAAATATCGATATTTCGATATATCGATATTTTTTATTCGATATATATCGATATATTTTTTTACTTGATTATTCCTAGTTCATAGTAATCCAATACCGCGACAACACTGCGTATTAGAATTTATGACGTAACTGTTGAAATGTCATATTTACAATAATCACATACCACTACAATACTGTAAAGGCAAAAATGGGACTTTCATTCTCCAATAAATTTAACGCTCTGTGGCGTAGTGGTAAAGGCGTTTGCTTGTGAAAATGTAGTGCAAAGGCTCAAATCCACAGTCATTTCAGTAGGACAATATCAATAAAAGAAAATTTTAAAATTATTGAATTTAAACGCAAATGTAAAAAAGTGCATACAAAAAATAACATACTTTTTTTTTAATAATTCACAACAAAAAATAACATAACAAATCATGTGTATAATCATGGGTTCAAGTCATGACGAACTGTTTCGATTTAGGTGAAACGTGCATGGTTTTTTCATTAGCGTGTCATTGGAGATCTTGTGTTGGTGCGAAAATTCAAATATTGATCTCCATTAAAATGAATGAATTGAACTGATTCGATGACGTTTTTTTCATGTAAATATGGAAAAAATTAAAATAAAAAAATTTTGCTGCAGCTGGGATACGAACCATGCTTTTCTGGCTGTTAAGAAATGCTCTCTACAACTGAGCTATTATCTTCTTATTTTTTGTTCGTGCTAAAACTTGTTTTATTAAAATGTGGCAATGTGATGCTGTAATTCCGTTTTGGCATGCCTTTTTCGGTAGATATTTTATCAAATCGTGTGCGTTTTTAATGAGTTTAAAAACTATAGCTTAACGATTTACGGTGACATTTAGAATGCATTCGAAGAAAAAATGCTCAAGAAATCATGAAACACTATCATTTTGAAGGCGTTCATTTATTTTTTTGCTAAGTTACGTTGAATTTGTATTTACAACACTGTGAGAACAATGTAAATTTATAAATCCAGTACCGTAAATTTAAGTTTACAGTGTTGCGGCAACATTGAAAACAAGAGTCGGAGGACGTTTATTCGGCGTTGTCATTTTAATGCCATGAGTACATTAACATTTTGGTAAACAGTATGTTGCACTGAAGTTAGTTGCGCCCTCAGACTATCGTAGCAACATCGTGCTGATCGTCTTTCCTGCCTGGGTAGTTATTCTTTCTGCAAAAAAGGCGGCGGTTTGTGATATATGCAAAGATGGTTTTAGCATGTTTGATATACATTTCGTCATATAAAACAAATACCATGTAACTACAATTTTTTAAATATTACAGGAGAAGGAAACCAGTACAAGTGATATTGGCTACGTTGTTTTCATTTTTGATTATAATGTCGCCGAGCCTAATATTTGTGGGTACATGGATCTCGATATATTCATCCGGATTATGAATGTCGGAGTCAAATTTGTGACTACGTCAAATTGTCATAGATTAAAGGAAACAATTAAAACTTTTATTTTTCCTATGACAATTTCTTTTAAAATTTTTTAAGTTGGGGACATTTTAGCTTTATTGGGAACAATTTTTTGCTTTTTTTTGGGCCATTTTCACTTTTATAACATATCATTTGCCATATCTCATTTTTGGTTAACGCCATTTTTCACTTCAATTCGAACGTTTTAATATCACATAGAATACAGAACAGAGCTGAGTATCATGTCTTATTTCTTGAATTTTGCTAATATTTTAGAGAGTAGTTTTCTAAAACACGCCGCAAATTAAGAATTCATATAAAAAATAATTTTTATTATTCATATAATTTCTATCGTGAAACAAAACATACAAAATGTGGACTTACTTTGCTGTTTATAAGCGAACGATTTCTTGAAAATCAGAAAAACAATTTTAATATCTGGTTCTGGCTTTTAATATAAGTCGTTGCTTTGCATCGATTTTTATAGAATTATGTAGGTTCTTGTGTTTGTAGAAACTCTCATTAACTTTTTGAGACTTTGCTTAAAACATTCATACATTTTTAACTTTTTTAAATTTGAGTAAATCCCTAATGAGTCTAGCTTATCACACATATTAATATTAACAAAATTTTAAGCGCCCCGTTCCATCCATTATACAATATTATTGAATATGTTATTGTACATATTATTGTCATTTTGTCCTATACTACTCGTATGCAACAAATTGCACAATACTTGCAAACAAAATATCGCCCAATTTTTCTGAAAGTGAAAAAGTAAACATAATACTGAGCAATGCTGCCAACACAGTTTTCTTTATTGTGCAATAAAAATCAAAAGCATTTTGATTTTGGGCAATATATTGTGCAACCTTCTAATATGACATACACATTTGCGATATTATTGTACAATATAAAAAATTGCACAATAATATTGCAAGTGTGTGGGGCGTTTTAAGGGCCTAATTGACTAAAACCATGTATTTTGTAGCAATCGCGTCGCATCGAAGAACATGTCTGACATGGGTCGCCTAATGAATTCAGATACAGGTAGTGGCACATTTAGCCCTGCAATCGCCCTGGGCACTCTTTGGTATGCAGCCATTTTTGGTTACATACATATGTACCTGCTCACATCTAATATACTTAAGAGAACAACAAATAGGGATGCCACAAGGAAAAAATATTAAGAATATTATTTTATTAACCGACTAAAAAAAAGGGGTGTAGTGTGTGTGTGTATCTATGTATCTGTGCGGATGTACGAACCAAACGGCTGGACCGATTTTGATTTAGTTTTTTCTGTTTGAAAGGTGACTTGATCGAGAGTGTTCTTAGCTATGTTTGAATAAAATTGGTCCAGCCATTTAGCAGATATCACATCTTTTCTAGATGTATCCTGTTGAATCTGTGTGTCTTTGACATCGTAGCTCCCAAACGGCTAGCTCGATTTTAATTTAGAAAATTTTGTTTGAAAGGTGACTTGATACAAAATATTCCAACCTATGTTTAAAGAAAATTGGTCCAGCCGTTTTGAAGTTATCATTTATTTTCTTCGGGGGTTTTTAAAATTTTCAATTTAATGTTATTTCCTTTATTAAATCTATGGTCAGAATCGATAGTCCTCGTAGTCCCTCTTCAAATTATGCCGCCCTAGGCTCGGGGCCTCACGGGCCTATGCCTAAATCCGTCACTTGATACAGGCTATGCTTAATTGAGGCTAATATGGTAATTTTTTTTTGAGATAGGGTGTAGGTGTGTTCAGGAAAAGTTTTGGAGCTGGAGAACTAATGAGAGTCTGTCTGGCGCAATTTTTCACAATTTCATAAAATTTTCAAGTTTGTATGGGAGCACTCTTAAGGAATGGATATATTGGCTAGCTATGTTAGAAAAAATGCTAGGAAAAGAAAATTAACTGAGGTCTGTTATACATTTGACCCCTCTAGGTGCCTCCTATTTGCTGCAGTACCCGAATTCAACAATTTCATGAAACTACCATATTTGTATGGGAGTCACATGAGGGGTGGAGATAAGGGACAAGTATATTTTGAGAATATGCTGAGAACAAAAACTTAAAGAGATCGGTTATACACTCTACACCATCGGAGCGGGGTCCCCTAGGCAGTTATGAGTCTTTTTCTTTTATATATTTTCAATCTGTATTATAAATTTTGTATCGAAGCGCCCTTAAGGAATGGTGATAGGGGGTAAGTATGTTCAGGAAAAATATTGGGTCTGGAAAACTAATGAGAGTCGGTCATATATTTGACCCGTCTAGGGGCTGTAGGTGCCAATTTTTTACTATTTCATAAAATTTTAACCTTTGTATGGGAGCGTCCTCAAGGAATGGGGGTTAGGTGTATACTCAGAATTTTGCAAAGGAACGTTAATTGGATGTCGGTCCTACAATTTACCCCCCTAGGAGTGACTCTGTTGCAGCCATGTAGTGCTTTTTGTAAATTTTTTTTCATTTATTTTATTAAAACGTGGCCCCCCTAAGAAGTGACCGGAAAATGATATACAACCCAACGTTTTCTTTTTCCTCCTGCTCTGTTGTATCGACCTCCAGTTGGCAGATGACTGCACATTAAAAAAATTACCGTATAGCCTTAACTTAGCATAGCCTGAACCTGAATTCATTAGGGAACTCATGCGCGATATGTTTTTTGATGTGATATGATTGTTACAAAATAGGTTTTATACGGTTGGCCAATGGGTGAAGTTATGTCCTAGGTGTAAATTTTTTTTAGGAAACTACCTGGAAATTATTGCTGCTCTGCCCTTCATTTGTATTGCGTTTCCTAATAGTTAACTTCCATATAAAAGCAATAGAAACAATAATTTTTATATCCGGGGTTTGTTAGAAAGTTAGATTAGGTTAGGTTAGGTTGTTGGAAAGTTAGAAAATGCAAGTTTGTTTTGCAGACTTGAGGCTTGTTTAATCTACTATTGTTTTGCGGTTTCAAAACAAGTGTTTATGTGTAAAAATTTAAAACAGTGGAGAAATTCACGCTTCGTATTAAAGTGCCCTTTTAAATTTAAAACCCTTTTAAAAAACCTGTTCTAGATTACAACAAAAAATACATTAAAGGTATTCACGTCAAAAGTTGCACTCTTGCAAAAAAGCAAAATTGCAAAAGTATAACAACAACCACATAGACAATTATTTTGCACAACATAATGCAAAATTGTCAGGGTCTAACTAAGTACATACAAAATGGTCACAAAGTACATACAAAATCAACTCTAAACGAAATACATAGCATCGCTGTAGAACCATTTTAACGTAAATTTTTTTCTTCGAATTAAAACAAAACAAGGTTTACACATACATAATTGGGGTATTCACACGGTGTCCTATCATGTCATATTGTCATAATGTCCTAAAACTTTTAACTAGTTTTAAACTATTTTTATTTTCTTTCATACAAAAGGTGTACTATATAATACAATTCTTCAGCCTATGTTTATGTCACAGTCATAACTAATTATTTTGCTTTTTACTTTTCTTTTTCGACAAAATATCTAATTATGTTTAAATAAATGGCGGGGTTCTTTAGCAAAATTTCTACGAAAAAAGTTATATATTTGCAAAAATGGTACAAATTCGCAACGGATTAATAAAGTAGAAAAAAGCAATAAATCGAAAAAAGCAATAACTCGAAAATTGGCTTACAGATATAAATCGCAAAAAATTGCAAAATTGTAAAAAAAAATCCAAAACCGCAAAACTGTAAACGAAGAAACTCAGTAGATTTTAAGGATCAAAAACAATCTCATGTACAAAAAAATTGCGAAAATTCGCGAATAATTTCGTAATCAAGAAAAAGCTTTAAAATTGATCGAAAATCACTGAAATTGTATGGAATGCTAAAAACTTGGAAAATTTTGCTAAAATGACGAAAATTCGTAAAAACTTGGTAACATCAAAAATATATCAAAGTCTTGTTGTATTGATTATAAATTGTTAAAACTGTGAAAAAGCAAAGAATTGGGAAACAATCACTTTTATTGCGAAAATAGAGAAATTTCGTGAAAAATTTCAAAATTGCAAACAAGCCCTAATATTACTTGAAAATAGTTAAAGATCTAAGGAATGCCAAAAACTTGCAAAAATTGTCGAAACTACGAAATCTCGCAAAAATTTGCTACCATCAAATTATTAGCAAAGTTTGCCATGGATTAGAAATCGGTAAATTCTAAAAAAGCTAAGGGGTGGCTAAAAAATTACTTTTATCGTGAAAATAGCGAAAATTTGCAACAAATTGCAAAATTGCAATCAAGCGCTAAAATTGTTTAAAAATAGCTAAAACTGTACGGAATGCCAAAAACTTGAAAAAATTTGCAAAGAGGACCAAAATTTTCAAAAAATTGCTAGCATCAAAAAGATAGCAAAGTGTGATATTATTAAAATGTCGGTAGAACTGTAAAAAGGAAAAAAACTGGACAATGGTGGAAATGGCTTGAGTCAGAACTAATTCGCTCAAATTATGCACAAGAGCAATAAGTTTTATTAAATATTACCTGTATCGCAAAACTTACTAAAGTTAGCAAGTAAATTCTAAAGTCGTAAAATTTTAAAAGGATAAATGCTCGCAAAAATTTAGTTTTACATATTGCAAATATTACAAAAATTCGCAAATAATTTGCGGATACAGATATAAGCCGTTGAAATGTTTTCACATAATTTTGCATTATCGTACCAAATATTATTTCATTTTTGTAATATTTGCTCTGATTTGTTGTGTATCATCTTGATTATATTTCAAATAGCACATTAAAATATGAGGGGTTGTTCACAACAGTCATATTATTTTCATTTTTTAACTTATGACTTATGACTTTATGATACCGTGTGAATACCCTAAATATGTAATTGAAAATAAATTTTTTAAAAAATAAGCAATTGAATGTAAAAAACATATAAAAAAATTGTGAAAGTGAAATTAAAAATTATTCTTCCTCTCAGCAAATGGAAATTTTAAAGTAATATTCTTTATTTTCTAAAATATATATATAAAAGTAATGTGTTTTAAATTTATAACAAAAAAAATTAATATTAGGCAACTTGTCAAAAAGTTCCTAAATTAAATTATTAATGTGATTAATGTTTTGTTTCAGCTTCTTGAATAAGCACTTAAAAATTAAACTCACTGTTTGCGTACATTTATATTAGACATTGGGTCAACTAAACAGAAGATGTTGCTCACGTCAAACGAATGCAAGTACGCAATTTTGCACAGTTGCAGGAGTAAAAAAATTTGACATGAATACCTTTATTATGTATTAAAAATCGCAAGACCAACCGTATATGTTTAATTTATTTTGTTGTTGTAGTCTTGAAACATTGTGTCTTTAAAAGGGGCTTAAATTTAAAAGGACACTTTAATTCGTAGCGTGAATTCCCTAGTATGTATTTACTTCTGATTTCAATACCTTGGTTTTTGTATGGTAAAAAGTACATATTTTGAATTAAAAAAATTAAGTATGTGATGAAAATCGATCAATTTTAAAACAGTCGTTCGAAAAAGGTTTCGAGCCAATTCAAATTAAAGAAAAAAAATTGGAGATACAATATAAGCAATATAAACGATTTAAAAAATAATAAAAAAAAACTTGGAAAAGGTACAAAAAAATTTTTTTTAAATATACTCAAAAAGAAAACAATGATTACATCACATATTGTATCAGTTTTAGTTCGTTATGTTTTCTAAATCGATTTTCATCACATACCGGACTATCACTTTTTCCTCTTACCACCTTGCTGCCAATAAAATTGAACTTAAATATGTACATACATACATATATACAAACAATAGGTATTTTTGTACCATCAGTACGTTCAGCTGAAGATGGTATTACCAATTTAATGGACATACGTTTGGCGTTAAATGAAGCCACTACTATTGGTGCAACAATCACCAATTCTGCATCAGCGCATCAGCATCATCATCACCATAGCTTTTTTCACCATCATGGCAGTATTAGTATACATATGAATAACAATAATATGACAAATACTAGTCAAACGATTCTACAACATAACCAATCGGCACAACATTCCCATATTCATAATTTCATAAGTGGTTCGGCTAGTTCAGCATTTAATGCTCTAATGGGACATCACCATGGTAATCATGGTAGTAGTGTTTTAACTGGTTCTACTGCTAATGTACCATCTCCATCTTCGGCTGGTGTGAATATTGGAAATACTTCATCGAGTGGCGCAGTAGCAACAAGTGGTAGTCAATCTGCTGGTGTTTTAGGTTCTATATCGTTTGGTCTGCCTTCGGCAAGCACTAGTGCTGGGCAAGAACAATTGCCTCAACAGAACTTTCCGCACTCTCCTACGCCACCACTGCAAAGACGCTTGGCAAAAAGTTTTAGTGTTGCGCCAAATTTAACACAACAAAAGGGTGCGATATTTGAATTTCAACTAATTTTTCGTATTGTTTTTTAACGTTTGTGTTTTTATTCTTGATTTGCTAATTTATCCCCTAAAATATTTTTTTTTTGCTTATGATTTGTTTGTGTTAATGACACTAATACTCGTACATATAATTGTGCATACGTAGTTTAATTCTGGCTTTTAAATTATTTGTATGTTTATTTTGCAATTCGCTATTGCTCTCAGTTTAAACTAATTTTGCTATTGTTGTAAATAATCATCTACAACATGTAAATAATTCAGTAATTGTTGTACATACATACATACATATATATGTTCATACTTATTTATATTTTTCCTTTAAAGTTAAAGCATTATCAATTGTTTGTTGTTTAACATTTTACGCCCACAAAATTTAATTTTGTTTTATAACACACATCATAATTGAGTTTTTGGTGCACTTGATTTTAATTTGTTTGTTAGTTTATCTTATTCATTGGAGAAGAAGGTATCCAAGAGACCTGTATTTGTTGAGTTTTGCTAATGTAACTTTTATTTAATAACTTTTTATTTTAACCTTGAATGCTGCTAACAGAAAATGAAATGAAATTACGATAAAATTTCATTAAAATAGCAAAAAAAAAAAAAAGACATGCAATCATATTTCACATACTTTTTTTTAACATCAAATTCCAAAGTATCTGTTATTTAGATCGATACCGACGGGTTATTAGCGCAAAAATATTCATAATTAAGAATAAACAGAATTGATTCGATATTTTTAATACGTAAATGCGTGTAATACGAATGGTGCAATTGAAAATCTAAAAGAGTAAGATTAATTTTACACGATGAAATATTTCATGAAATTTTCTTCATGAAACTTTTTTATTTGTTTATTGCAAGTGTGAAGAACAAATTTTAAGAATTTTATATCACTTTTTCCATCTTACTTACTTTCCTCATAACCCTATTGGTAAAAATAAAAAGTAAATTAAAAAAGTCCATGTGATGGAAATACTACTTAACCGGTTTGTCAAATATTTGGAATTTTTGTTGAGAAAACACCCGCAATTTAATAAAAAAATAAAAAAAAAATTGAATAATTCCATTTCCGAAATATTTTTCCACTTACAACCCCTTTTTATTGTTGTATCGGTTTTATTATTTTATTACTATGTATACAGTAGTGCATACTTGTTATTGGCAATTACACCGCGTGACAGCATTTTTTGGAAGAAACGCCACTATATATATATATATATATATATATATATATATATATATAAATATATATATATATATATATATATATATATATATATATATATATATATATATATATATATATATATATATATATATATATATATATATATATATATATATATATATATATATATATATATATATATATATATATATATATATAAATATATATATATATATATATATATATATATATATATATATATATATATATATATATATATATATATATATATATATATATATATATATATATATATATATATATATATATATATATATATATATATATATATATATATATATATATATAAATATATATATATATATTAGGGATGTAACGATACGCCGTTTTGCCGATCCGATACCGATACCGATATTTAAAAATAAATATCGCCGATACCGATTCCGATACCGATACGAATATTGAAATTGAGTTCAAGTTTAGATTAACAAAACTCAAGTGCAATTTTTTATTATACAAAATTACATTATAAGAGAGAATATTTAAAATAGATAAAACATTGAAGTCATTTTTAAGGAGCTACATTTTCTTTGCTTCCAATAAATCTATATTAAAAATATGCAGATAATTAGTAGAAAAGCAAGAAAAATTGTTTAATTCCTTTATAATTTAAAAAAATACTCGCCATGCTTTTTAAAAAATCGATTTTTTAAAGGACATTTATCAACTAATATTCATCTAAATAACTTAATAGCTTAATTATTAAAAGACTTCTAAGTTTATATTTATTCACTTAAATTTACATGAAAATACAGTTCTGAGTTTATATTCGCGTAAAAAGATTGTGAAAATGGGTACTTTTTTATCTTTTTTCCTCAAGGAAAAATCATTATAGAATACCGAAAAAGAAATTTGTCCTAGCATCTCTTCCAATTCGGTGATTGGTAATCGAAAAACAGAACTTGTTGCAAGGGCAAGGATATGTAAAACTAATTAGAAATTATCAAAATTTGCAATACTTCCAGATCGCGAATTCTACATTTTCATGACTTCTTTGGGGTATCTCTTTTTTGCTGGAATAAGATTTAAAAAACAACGGCTTGAATTTGAATTCATGGTAAAATTAACAAAAAATAAATAATTTTTTTACATAATAACAGCATAAAATATTATTAATTTTTAAAATTGATATTAATAAGATTTAAAAAATAACGAAGTGTATTTAGTTCATGGTAAAATCGAACAAAAATATATTATTTGTTAAAAAAAAAACTCTGAAAAAATGTTTAAAAGTATCGTCGTATCGGCAGTAAAATATCGCCGATACCGATGTATCGGAAAATGTGAAGTATCGCCGATATATCGGTATCGGTATCGGTATTCGTTACATCCCTAATATATATATATATATATATATATATATATATATATATATATATATATATATATATATATATATATATATATATATATATATATATATATATATATATATATATATATATATATATATATATATATATATATATATATATATATATATATATATATATATATATATATATATATATATATATATATATATATATATATATATATATATATATATATATATATATATATATATATATATATATATATATATATATATATATATATATATATATATATATATATATATATATATATATATATATATATATATATATATATATATATATATATATATATATATATATATATATCCATTAATTTAGAAACAAAACATAGTCAAACTGCGTACTTGGTTTTTAATTTCGTTATCTTTTGTCCTTTTTAAAGGACTTAACATTTTTCATGAATGCTAATTTTAAATATTTTTTTTTAATATTAGTATCTAATATTTTTTACAAACTTGGTACCAAATAAGAGAGAAGGCTCTGTAGAAATTAAAAAAAATATTTACTTCGGTTCCCCTGAACAAACATATATATATATATATATATATATATATATATATATATATATATATATATATATATATATATATATATATATATATATATATATATATATATATATATATATATATATATATATATATATATATATATATATATATATATATATATATATATATATATATATATATATATATATATATATATATATATATATATATATATATATATATATATATATATATATATATATATATATATATATATATATATATATATATATATATATATATATATATATATATATATATATATATATATATATATATATATATATATATATATATCCATTAATTTAGAAACAAAACATAGTCAAACTGCGTACTTGGTTTTTAATTTCGTTATCTTTTGTCCTTTTTAAAGGACTTAACATTTTTCATGAATGCTAATTTTAAATATTTTTTTTAATATTAGTATCTAATATTTTTTACAAACTTGGTACCAAATAAGAGAGAAGGCTCTGTAGAAATTAAAAAAAAATATTTACTTCGGTTCCCCTGAACAAACATATAAAAATATGTTCTTTTAAAAATATATCCTTCCATATCTTGAAAAGTTTTCACTAAAATTTTGTTTAAAAATTTTATGTTGTAGCCTTAAATTAGCTCTATAAGACTTCGACATTTTATGATTTTATCTCTCTTAGTTCAAAAGCTGTGGATGTTTCTTTGCGGGACTATAAATTTATAAATTAATTTCTACAAAAATTGCATGTAGAAAATTAATTTATAAAAAACAACCATTAGTTTTGAGCCGAGAGCGATAAAATCATAAAATGTGTGTGCATTTTGGAGTTTATTTTAAGTTAATATATATTTTTTATATATTTTGCAAAACAATAAAATAAAGATTTTGAAATATTAGAATAATTGTTTCCAAGGACATATTTAAAGTTTGGAACGATTTTCCGTCATCCCACGTCAAATTTGGTTTGTAAACAGACCGGTTTCGGCTATGTGCCATCTTCAGTGTTCTATTGAATACTCAACATATTTAAAGTCTTTGTTCAGTTGATCTACAACTATTCTCCCATAAAAATTACTATATATCACTTAATCTAAATACTAAACATAGTTAAACTGCGTGCTGGGGTTTTCATTTCCTCATCTCTTGTCGTTAAGGGACTTAACACTTTTCATAAATGCTTATTTTATAATAATGCTTTTTTATAATTTTTTTTTCAACAATAGTATCTAATATTTGTTTGACTATACATATTTTGTCTCTAGATTAATATTTCTGCAAAATAGATAAAATTAAAATTTGTCACGCAGTGTTATCGTTGGAAAAAAGCGATTCAACTATACAATTCCATTTGATATGTTTTGAAAAAGTATTGAGTACATAATCGCAAAAGTTCCTTAATTTTACTATTTAATTACTAAAGAACGGTATTGATTCGGTAAAAATTACTTGCATAATAACAAGTATTTGCAAAAAAAATGCTAGAATCGATATCACACCTCAAAAGTGTGTAAAAGCCAATCCAAATTTATTATTAGTCTAACAAAGGTTCGTAACGTTTTATTCAGAAAGAATCAGACATGATTAATATTCCAAGAAACAAGGAAAACGTAACATCAACAAAAGTTTTCAAAGTACACAGTAGAACATAGCAACGCTGCTTTCGGAAGCCGCTACACTTCTATCATCAGTGCTCATGTGTATTTTGCTTAGCACCACTTGTTATTCTTATACATACAAACTTTTCTTGAAAATTGCATCCGAGAATTAAATCACTTTAGTTGATGTTTAAAACAGCAAGTGGTTTATTTTTCTTCATGCCTATTTTTCTGATTTTTTGTTCTACTTAAGTCAAACTCTTTCGGTTCAATTTTGTACTTAATTACACTCTCGATCAAATGACTAGAACCACTTAAATTTCTGTTTTTAGTAGGCCATATATTTTAAAATTTCTTGTCGACATCTAAAATTTTATTACCATCGGAAAGGGAATTTTCTTAAGATTAAAAGAACAAACACAACGACATTAAAGTTTAATAATGCTACAGTAGCTTAAAGGCCCTGTTCCAAAAAAATAAAAAATATTGCTTTCTAATAAACATTATTGGAAAATGGACAAATAAAACGTATTTTAAACATAGCGAAAAGAGCCAAAATCGATGTGTATCTTCCGCAAAGATATTTCTTTCAAAGTCACAAAATTGTGCTGGGATACTTAAAAAATATTGAAAACTGAAGTAAATCAGAGCTTCCCCATACGACATGATGTGCGTTTTCTTCCGCTAAACTTTTTACTAAAAGTACTATATAATTTTTTCTTATATTTTTAATTGATATTTTCGTTAAAAGTTAAAATTTTTTCCGATATTTTTATTATTGCATAGTTCAGGAAGAAAGTAAGTTTCGTTACAAAAATTTTATAATGCTTGAAGATAGATGCCTTAAATTGGTAAAAAAAATCGTTCAAATTGTAAAAAAGCCAAACACTAAAAATACTTTTAGATCAATTATTTATTATAACCACCAAAACTGTAAAAGTGCAGGAAACTCGAAGAAATTTCTTAATGGAAAGAAATTCTATGATGAATTTCAATTGATTTTGACATTGGAAGAAAGTGATTTTGCACTTTGTGTACAATACTTTTTCCACACTACTTTTGTACAATTGAGGCGATGAGAGCAAGAGTATGCTAACTCAAATATCTTTTAGACCTGTGTTGCAGCCATTTTAAGAGTTACTGTTCATTTTCAGCCTACAAACAACACAAACTATTTCTAAAAAATTTTCAATTAATAAACTTAATCAAAAATGAAAACTATAGTTTCAATTAATTTCGTAATTGAATCAATTATTCATATGATCAAAACCAAAATTTTTTAAATAATCTTACAAATCTTGAGCAATTGAAAATTTGAATTTTAGATATTGAATATACAATTTTCGTCGTAGCTTGAACTTCAACAACATAACTCAATTGACCATGGGTATTATTTCCATTTCGACAAGGTAATCCCTCTTATTCCGTAACTATTTGTCGACGTCACATCAAGACAATACCAACAAATTGGCACTCGTCTACTCGCTGTCTCTTCCCATTTTCTATGCCTTAGAGAATAGTAAGTGGCTGTCAGTAATAGTAAATTGTTGTCGATGACGAGTAGAAATATGCCAATTTTTTGGTATTATTTTGACGTGACGTCGACAAATAGTTGCGGAATAAGGGGGAATAATGTCCGGTGGACATTATTTCCTTAAAAAATGTACCGGTTTTGCAGAGTAATTTTTTTGAATAGCCGGCATTCGGGCGGGCTTAAGGCGTTTCTCCGCTTCGTATATCGAAAAGTGGCTTCGCTGAGTAAAGATTTTTTGCTAGGCACAAAATCTTTGAAATGGAAATAAAATCGATGAAAATAGTATTGCACAATAAAGATGCATGTCTGACTGGCAAAAATATACATATTTACTCATCGAAGCCATTATTCGACATACAGAGAGGAGAAACTCCTTAGACCGGCCAAAGGCCGGGTAGGCAATCAATTTTACTCTGCAAAACCAGTACTTTTATTTTAAAAAGGAAATAATGTCCACCTGCATGACGGTATTGCATGTAACCCTATGTTCATTGATTTTATTTCCATTTTTTGATGGACATTATTTCCATGGACATTATTTCGTTTTCAACGTGCAAATAACGTCCACGGACAGTATTTCAGTGGATGTTATTGCAGCCACCCTAAATTTATATATCAACTGCATTTGCTTTACATTGTGCTGCTGCACTTGTTTTTCTTGCTCAGTAGAATCCTCTGCTCTCATTGCCTCAATTAATCCGTAATATAGAAACTTTTTTTAGTTTTAATTGGTTTTATTTTCGAAACGCGTTTTTTAATTATGAACAATATGAGCCAAATTGCATATTATTAAATAGATTTGTGTGTAATTTGAAGCTGCTAGTATTTTTATTTTAAATTTTAAAGTACATACTAAACGTGTAATTGGGCAAATATTTTATACAATGCGAACTATTATTTTTTTAGTTAAACAATACTAAAATGGGTCATTTGGTTACCTTTTTCTTTGAGCTAATTTTGAATTATTAAAAAATAGTTTGTCAATAACAAATTTTAATAAAACGTTTTTATATGTAAAATTGCATATTTTAAGGTCTAAGCAAAGCAGCTCTAATTGGTTTGACAACTTCGCGTTCCTCTACATCAGCTGCTCCAGCACCCCTAACTCCTACTTCAGGACCACCTTCCAGCAGTAGTTTGGGCTGTAAGTATCAGTAATTTAATTTATGCGTGAATTATTTAATGGATTATTTTTGTTATAACTAGCTTTACCCTCTTTGGGATTAGAACAACGGCCACCTTTAGCTGCGGCCAGACCCAAATGTAATAGTATTTTGCATTTATTTGGTGAATGGTTATTCGAAGCAGCCCATATTGGTGGCGATGCTTGGTTGATAAATACTAAAAGTGGGTTAGTTTATAATTAAAATAATATCTAAAACTAAGACATATCTTTATTGCAGAACAAGCTTCAGAGGCCAGTAAACGTCCTTCGTCCATGATTATGGAAAATCGTAAAGGTAGCATATCTCTATCGCAACCAAATTCTTTAAATGATCCTTCAAGTTTACCACCAACTTTAACTATTGATAAATACGAATCTGGTAGAGCTGAAGCTATTGGTACATTATGCAAAATATTTTGTGCCAAAAAGACGGGCGAAGAAATTTTACCGGTTTACTTGGCTCGTTTCTATATGGCTCTACAGCAGTGTTTAAAGATAACCGAAAACAAGGAATGTGATGAGACTTTGGCCAGTATTTTACTAAATTCTGCTGATTTATTTCGTTTGGATCTGGATGGCATACATGTTTTGTTGCCTTCTTTTATTGCAGCTTTAGAAATTGTTTTGCCTGCAAAGGATTTGAAAATAAAAACTCAGGCTATGCAATTTAACAAAACTGAGTTAAGAAGATCTGCGATTCAAATATTAATATCGATTTTAACCTTACCACTACATTTTCAAACATTGCCCATTAGGGATCTAACTAATGAATCTTCAGAAAAGTGTGTAAATTATTTATATTATTTAAATATTATATAAAATTTTTCCTTTTTCCATTTTAGAGTAATCACTTTCATCCAGTTAAAGCCGAGATTGATTAATATTCTAATGAATGCTTTGCAAGTAGAAACCGATGCGCAAAACACTCACATGCTATTAGGTGGCCTTTTGTTGACTGTACAAGATGCTGTTACTTTTGAAGACAATGAGTCTTTAACGGCCGATCAGAATCTTCATCATGGCTCGTCATCTTCTGGCCAGGGAAACGCTGAAGCAAATGTTTTAAGTTCAGGTAGAGAATATTTATTTGTTTTTACAAAACAGATAGAACAGTTACAAGTGTATTTTTCTTGCTGAACTTTTTATACAAGTTCATCAAAAAATATGAAAATGTTTATTCTATTTGGATCTATTTTAAAATTTATAAATTAGCATTTAAAATATTTTGTTTTAATATTATTTATTTTATCTTTTACCTTTTATTTCATGTTTTTTTCGCTTTTGTGCATTACATCATTCTTTGTGCATTTCTATTTTGAATTATTTATTTTTGCAAGTAGCTTGTTCAGAGCGTTCCGCTTCAATAGCTAGTGTTGGTAATAGTAGCTTAGGTGCTCATAGTACCGCCACTATTGGCAATTCAGTAGCTGCTGGTAGTTCAACTGCAGCCGATTCATATCATGGTTCGGCAACATTAAATGCCCGTGATAATACATCACAACATGAATATCCCAGTTTAACACTATTCGATGATTTACCGCTGGAAGTGTTGCATGAATATGAAACAGCTACTGGTTATGGTAAATTATTATAATTTTGTTTATCTTTATTTCTTATGCCTAACATTTTCCTACAAACTTCAATTAAAAATATTTCATTGAAATTTCTAAACCTTTTCTTATATTATTTTTATCTATTTCCTAGATAACGCTCATGCTCTATTTGTTCATGCCACATATTTGGTTTGTCATCGTTTGATATCTTCCTGGCGAACTGACTTAAATGTTTCATTAGCCGCATTGGAACTGCTTTCAGGACTAGCACGTCTTTTTATAAGAGATTCCGGTAAGTTTCTTTTTTAATTTATAATAATTTGTTTAATTTTCTGAGTTGTTTTGCTATATATTTGATGATTCTTTTATTCTATATTTACTTTTGGTTTTGGGTTGAATGTTTTTTGTTGTTTCATCATTTTTTTTCATTAGCATTTAAAGCTGTTTATTTTTCACCTTTTATGGGATGTTTTGTATGCTTTTTTAATATATATTTTATTTAAGAAATTATCGGTTGTAATATTTAACTTGCTCCTCAAATTGTAATGAAAAAAAATGGCGGCGGATAAACTGGGATCGGCGGCTTACGGTCGGTCGTCTATACTAAATATTGTAAAGTATGACTTGGCTATTTTGTGTGTTTCAGGTGCTAAATATATTTTGCACATTTGTCTAAAATAATGTAATAAAAACATGCAAACAATATTTTTCCGTATATTTATTAGTCATGCTGGTCCACAAATATATTCTTCATATCTCATTGTTTTTTCATATCTCATTTTGTTTTAAATTTTGAGTATTTCTAACAGTCCAAAGTGAAAATTTTACGCAACAATATTTTTCAGAAACACATTTTTCTCATAACTTATGAGTAATACTTTTACTTGACAGATATATCAAAGATATATCAGAGAAACGAAAAGAGATTTTTTTATATAAAAGTTGAACTTATATGCCAAAAGCAAACATAACCGTTTGTCTATACCTGATAAATTTTTATCACGACAAATGTCAAACTTTACATTGAAAAATAACCTGTTTTATGTTAGCTGTTTTTCCTATATGGATATTGACATTTATCATGATGAAAATATATCAGATATAGACTAAAGACGTGCACCACTGTACCACAAAGTATTGCTAAAACAGGTATAACAGATACATACCTGTTACTACAAGTATAAATGATGTAATGAGTGTAACTGATATTGTATGATTTTATTCCACGCACACATTCTACGCGTACTAAACAATAAGAGTAACATAGTATTTTGCAATGGATAAGAAATTTACATGATTTGTGTTTTAAAATATCTGTTGTACCACAGATATTTTAAAATAATTCTTAGTACAACAGATAATGTGTGTGCGTATGTTTCATACATATAAAACACATTCACATACACTTCATGTGCAAATTCATGGCTAGCTTACAATAAGAGTTAATGCTTGTTGATAGGTACAGCACAGGGTTGTCACACATGGCGATTTCTCGCCAAACGTGGCGATTTTCAACTTGTTTGGCGCCTAAAATTTTGATTTGGCGACATGGCGATTTTTCTGGCGATAAATAAATTTGTTGGCGATTTTTACGGCTATTTTTTAACAAAATTTGGCTTCAAAATTTTTATAATTCAGGAAAATTAGTTTGTTGAATGAGTATTTTCAAAATAAATCCCAACAAAACTCGTCTGCAATAAATTAAAACAATGTGATTTTCATGATTTTTCTTATATTAATTATAATCATTAACGGGGTTTGAGTTTGGATGAGAAAAATTTACAAGAAATAATTTTTGGCGATTTTCTTTCTACTTTTGGCGACTTTCTGCTAAATTTTTAAAAGATTATTTTATAGAAATTTATATTTAAAGAAGTATTATATAAAAACAAATATATTATCAAATATATATTAAGAAAAACTACATAAAATAGATTTTGGGGACTTTTGGCGATTTTTATAATCAATTTGGCGAAATATGTCGAAAAAATCTGACAACCCTGGTACAGCACAGTGATGTGCTTTGTTATTGCTGTTTTTGTTCTCTATTTTGATGTTCGTTTTAAATAGCCGATCAATTGCGAACAAACTTCGTTTTGCATGACAAATTTGCCTGTTTATACAATAAGTACTTATTGTACGACATCAGTATCTGTTAATATCTGTTTGGACGAAACATAGGAAAACAAATGTGTTTCTCTCAGTCTCTCTGTATCCACTCATATATAATATACTTCAGCCAATAACAATACCACCTAATAACCAGCGTTTTCATATCGTACGCGTTTTTCCGATATGACAAAACGGAAATATCCACACAGTGCCGTCATATAGTAAGTTCTTTTGCGATATGACAACACTGAGATATCAGTACACGCTGTATGGATATCTCAGTGTTGTTACATCGTAAAAAACTTACGATATTGCGACGCTGTATGACTATTTCCGTTTTATCATATCGTAAAAACGCGTACGAAATGACAACGGTGCTAGTAACAGAAACACTACATTACTTATCAATATGCACTCATAAGAATTAACACACAGAAACTGATATAAACGGATGTATCTGTGCAAGTGACTAATATAGACGTAGGGTAAAGCAAGTCTGATAAGTTGGAAATCGAATTTACACCTCACTCACATTACAATTCAAAGCATTATTTTTTCGATTCGAATTGCAAACTAAAGCCCCGGATTGAGAAATCAAAAGAAATAATCGAATAAATACGAAGCCAATTGTGTTATTTTAAAAACTAGTTTAGTTGAACTGTATCTCAGCAAAAAATAAATGAATAGTGTTTCATGATTTCTTGAGCATTTGTTTCTTCGAATGCATTCTGAATGTCATCGTAAATCGTCAGTTTACTAGGTAATATATTGTATAAAATGTCAACCGAAAAAAGCATTCCAAAAGCGGAATTAAAGCATCACATTGACACATTTTAATAAAACAAGTTTTAGCTCCAACAAAAAATAAGAAGATAATGGCTCAGTTGTAGGAAGCATTTCTTAACAGTCAGAAGAGCATGGTTCGTATCTCAGTTGCGGCAGTATTTTTTATTTTGATTTGTTTTATATGTACATGAAAAAACGTCATTGAATCAGGGAACTTGCATGGGTTCAATTCATTCATCTTACTGAAGATCCATTTATTTAAATTTTCGCACACGCACATGATCTCCAATGACACGCTAATGTAAAAATCATGCATGTTTCACATAAATCGAAACAGTTGTCATCACGTGAACCCATGATTTGTCATGTTATTTTTTTCTGGGTTGTTTTTAATCCAAAGATATTTGATTATTCAGGGATTATGCATTGAAGTTCAATCCAATTTTTAAATTTAATTGAGAAAGGAATTTTTAAAGGTTGTCATAATTGTAAAGAAAAAAATTTTTATTGCATTAAGGTTGAACAAAGAGCATATTTATTTAACAGGTGCGGTACTGCTAGGGATGCAACGATACGCCTTTTTGTCGATTCGATACCGATACTCAAAAAGAAATATCGGCGGTACCGATACCGATACGCATATTGAATTTGAATTCAAGTTAAAATTAACATAACTCAAAATTACAGAGTAAGAGGTTATTAATATTTAAAATTGATATTAGAGTTATTCCACCACAAATGAACCAAAGGGTGGAACTCATCATTTTCGATTTGGACAAAAATTTGTGTGGAACTTGTTTAGTATATTAGAGTAATAGATATCAAATTTTGGATTTCTATCTCGCTCGGTTGTAGAAATATGACTTCATAAAAATTAAAAAAATATATATCTATAAAAGTTGAGTTAACTTAAAAAATTTCCAATATTTTCAAAAGTGCATAGCGTCTTCACGAGACATAATATCAAATATTTTTCTGTTAGCAAGTGTCAAATTCAATCGCAGAGAGAATTCTGTTACATGTAGACTTCAAATTAGTGTTATCGCAATGTTATAATAATTATTATGAGAGCGTTGTTATAATAAATATTATCACAATCATCTTATGATATGAAATGTCAACAAATATGAAAACAAATAAATGTGTGTTAGATTCAAAATTTTTTATAAAATTTCTGTAAATTTGTGTATCTAAAATTGTTTAAGTGATTTTTAAAGTAAAATTTGTATGAAAAATCATATATAAAACAACTAATTACGCAAAAATATTGCATGTTAACCCAATGAACATTTGTAGCAAATGAAATCTCATAACAAAATTAAAAATACGTTGTCCTGTTGTATGACATGAAGAGAAATTTCGACATTTTAGTTTTCTTGTTCTGTCGACGTTCTCTCTTATGTTATATCAATGTTAATGTCTCGTGAAGACGCGGTGTAAGTTGCAGAACTCAGAATCATACCGTTTGAAAGGTTATAAAACCCACTCCACAATGACGTAACTTTAAATTTTCTCGGAACACAAAAATATAAGTTTTAAAGTTATTATATCTAAATTAATTAAACAAACAATTGAAAAGTCGATTAATATGAATTCTTTAGTAATTATGTATTTTATGCAATCAATCAATACTGTCATATGAACTGAGTTGTTTAGAATTTGTGATCATTCATATTAATATTTCGTATATGGCTGGCTTTTTTTGTATATAATTTGAGTTTCATTAATTTACAAAGACTATGCGATTTGTTTATATCCTAACGAATGAATGTGTTTTCTCGTTGTTTTATTCTCTTTTTTACTAATCGTGGACATGAATTATTTCTATTTTTATTACTATTTCTGCACACCAATAAACTATAATTTACATATATTAAATACATACATTTACAATGGTATTTGATTAATTCATCAATCCATAATAAAATACTTCCACCAATTTCTTTTTGTTTGTAATATTGTGCTGCTTTTATTTTTCCCTTCTATTTTAATTTTTTTTACATACAATTCATATTTCCTTTTGTATAAAAATAACACTGCCAAATTTATAAATGCTGCAGCCAGGAAATTTACAAGCGGTAATTTATAACTTAACTATAATTACTAACACTGGTTCTTTTTTCGTTTTTTTTTCTTTCTATTTCTATTTATGCTTACATGTTTTAATTAACACCCTAAAAATACATTTGAAAATTTCCCAAATTCTGAAAAAAACCTTAACACGATCTGCATACTTTAAAAACAAAAAAAAATATTGGGTCATAATTGGGTTAACATCATAAAACATATTCATGTTTTTCTTTTTCTTTGTACATTTTTATTTTCAAACCAAAAACCAAACTCAAATCAAATCAAAACATACATACAAATTCACATATCAACCTCAAAAATGTTAAAAACCAAAAAAAAAACTGATTTCAATATTAAAAAAACGAATTGAATTCAAATCATACCTATGTAAAAAAACCTAGAAAACTTAGTAAAAATTGAAGAACCAAGTCAAAATCTTACGATAATTTCCACAGACGCCTTGGAATGTAAGCGTGCCGTTAAATGGATTTGTGACTACATTTGCTATCAATGCTCGCGACCACCACCAGCTCATAGTAAAGACCTTCATAGTACTATAGTGGCAGCTTTTCAGTGCACTTCTGCTTGGCTTATGCAGCATCCGTACTTATTACAAGATAAAGATTGCCTACAAACGGTTTTAGAAGTAGTCGAATTGGGCATTTCAGGTACTAAGAGCGTTGGCAAATCTGGTGATATACCCAAATTTAAGGATGAAAAGGAATTGAAACCGGCTTCCATGCGTGTGCGGGATGCGGCAGAAGCTTTATTAACTATAATATTGGAACAGGTTGGATATTTTCCTAGCGAATGTGGCCCAGAATCAATTTCATCGCTCTTGGATGAAGTGGCTCTGATGAAGCATTGTAACTCGTTGGACTCAACAAATAGTTCGTCGATCACCACTGAACAGGCCATATCGAAATTTAAATATTTTGTCACGGAAAATTCGACAATATTAGCATTGTTAGAGGAACCACTTGGTAATGATCAAGATCCACAGCCTACGGTCACATGTAAGTTAATAATAAAGTGTTAAAAAATTATAAAATTTGTTAAAAAAGTCCCGGTTAAGAGTGGTAAACCCAATCCAATTTAATTAACACTTTTACAGTTCTTATGACACTTATGAAAAAAAAGAAAAAAATATTTCTTTCCATATAAGCTTCAGTTTCTAATTCAGATTCAACAGCAACGAGTTGTGTAACTTAAGTGTATATCTACTTTATTCAAGTAATTTTCTATATTTTCAATGAATTGGATAAATTTTCGATGATAATTCCGGTTTTAATTTATAATATTATTTATAAACGATCTCAAATGCTTTTAGTACTTATTCGCGGTCCTTTTGGACGTCATGCCTGGACAATGCAATTGCGTCATTTGCCACGTAGCAAATCTGGAACTAAATATCATGCCGTCAATCCTGGACGACCAATACCAATGAATGAAGTACCTCAACGTATTGAGTTTGATCAGAAGCATTTTCCGGAAGGTGTAGAAAAAGTCACACCCTGTGTAGCTGATTTCTCTATACCCACTTTTGAGCAGATTCGTGAACAATATGGCCAGGAAAATATCAAACAATTGGAAGCAATGTTAGAAAATCAAACTATCCAGGAAAAATTGGCATGGGCAGAGACTGATAATAGTTCGGATTCCTTAACGCATGCTCAAGAAAGTTGTCCACCCTCAGTTTGTCATGAATTTCAAGCAGCCCGATTGTTTTTATCGCATTTTGGATTTTTAACATTTGAAGAAAGGAATCCTAATAGTCCCGCCGAAACATTGGGAGCGCCACCTCAGAGACCCCTAATTGTATTAGATACTAAACGTACGAATTTCGCAGCGGAATTGAATGCTTTGGACAAGCTAAGTGCTCGTACTTATGATACAGTTCATGTATTTTATGTTAAATCTGGTCAGACAACAGCTGCGGAAATAATAAGTAATGTGAACGATGAAAATATATGTACATTGGATCCACATTTTGGCAACATGTTGTTAACTTTGGGTAAGTCTAAATATTTTCAGATATTGTTCAAAACAATTATTTATTTTAAAATAATAATTGTCGTTAGGTTGGCCCGTCGAAATATCTGAGCATTCTGGTTGGTCAGGCTTAGTGTCTACCTCTTGGTTCTTAAAAACTGCTACACAAAAGTCCGAAGATAAACCTCAAAATCGCAACCAACCCTTAGATATGAAATTTAATGGTGAATCTAAAGTTTTGTATTGGGCTGATGTGGCTTCTGAAATTGCTTTTGTGGTGCCGACAGAATGGAATCTACATTCCGAAACAGATGGCTGTTGTATTTCAAGTTCCACAGAGCAATCGGCAAACCTTTGGTCACGCAGCTGTGAAACAAATTCAACTTCATCTGAAACAAACAAAACTGTTACGCAAAAGTCACGAAATATGTCCTTGGAATTGGATAAATCGAAAGATCCGGTGCCACCGACTAGACGTAAGGCTAATGCAATGAAACCTTCATTATTGGCTCAACCACCAGCAAAAATTTATTTAGTTTGGCTGGAATCGTTTGAAGATCTCTTGAATTTCCCAATAGGTAAAACAAACACAATGTTTACAAATAAAATCTTTGCTACTGCCCACATTCGTAAATCCAAATAAATTCAATATAATTACATTTTTCAGAGGATTTGTTACCTTACACAAAAACGGGAGAAGAAGCTAATATTTTACAAATACCCCGAGCTTGTGATGTTCATGTAATTTTTATTCACGCTTTGCAGTCCGGACTCTTAAGAGTGAAATTGCAAGGTCCTTCAGGTCGTATGAGTTTTGCCACACCTTTGGTAGATGGTATGGTTTTGAGTCGAAGAGTCGTGGGTAATCTTGTTAGGCAGACTGCTCACAATATGGCTAAAAGGAGGCGCCTAGACAATGAAGGGTAATTTAAAAATTATATATGTTTATACCTACAATCAATTGCACAAAAAAACTATCCATCATTTATTTCATCATTTCCAATTTTCAGATTCCAACCTCCTCATGTAAGGCGTCGTCTAAAAGTTCAGGATATCGTACAAAAATACAAAATGGATTTGTCAGAGCCAGAATTGTTGGCGCATCTTTTTAAATCTTCTTTTTAGTTGCAGTATTTCTCGAATCGTATTATATAAATTTATTTATTATTGCAAAAAAAAAAATAACTATCCTTATATACATACATACTTTTTAAAGTATAGTTCTTTTAGCATTTTTCATTTTCTACTATTACTAATTCATTTATTTTTTTGGTAATGGGTTGTTATTTACTTAATAATGAATTTTTTGTTCAACTCCAATACTAATTTTAGTATTTTTGATTCGTTTATTATATTAAGTACATATTTAATATATTTCATAAAAATATCGAATTTTAATTAAAATAAGTATACATATAATAAAACATTTATTTTTCATAAAATCTTATTTATTTGCGTTTTATTTTACAGTTTTGGAAACATAAAAAATCTACATAGTATATACAATGTATATTATACATATTTGCTCAATTCACAACCTGTTGTAGGTGTTGTAGATCGTATACATGTTGTTGGTAATTTTCACATAAACATGTTTTTAAACAAATGTTTATTTGAAAATTACCAACAACATTTGTAAAATCTACAACACCTACAACAGGACTTTATTTCATATAATTTGGTCATGTAAACCGATCTCGAGTTATGATGAAATATATTAGCGTAACCGCCATCTTTCAGTAGTCATATTAGTCAAGCATATAAAAAACTGTCCGCCATAGAAATAAACTGAAAATGGATTTTAATTTAGGACGTGACAACCCTATTTCGGGAGTCATATTAGTTTTTCCCATAAAAAAGAAACTGTACGTGATAGAAAAAAATTAAATCGGATGAAACATATTTTTTATTTAAAGGCCCGAACAAAGTTTTTTGCCGATCAATGTCGTGTTGCTACGTTTCTGTATTTTTAACTTTTTATCATAGCGCGCGGTAAAGAGCGCAGCCTTAAAAAAATTTTGAGTGATAAGAAAAAACTGAAAACGGATTTTAATTTGGGGCATGACCGCCCCATTTCGGAAATTTTCTGTTTTTAGCCGACTAAAAGAAAGAAGAGAGCTTATCAATTCGTCTTATATTTTCTATTCTTTTAATTTGTGTTCCCTTCGTTCTCTTCGTTCGTAAGACAATATTTTAAATGTTTTATCTGTTTCTAAATAGAATAAAACTTTGTTTAATTTTTCGTAAAAACCCTCTGTTTTTAACCGCCGACAAAAAAAAAGAGTTGTGTCAGAAAAAATCTGAGACTACCAAGCAGCCGAGTTGTCGAAAATTCTCGCAGACATTTGGCATAATAGTCGTCAGTTTTCTGCTACGACGTTTCTTCACATTTTCGTATATACTCTCCGATTAGTATCAGACTAGTCTGCACATTATCTGACGGCGATTTGATTTCCATTTAACAGAATAGTCTGCACATTTTCCGATCTACGTCATATGAATTTTAGCAGTCACTTCTCCACCTTGTCTGATTTTGATTTTCGTAATAATTCTTGTGAGCACGAATTTGTGAGATTTGAAATAAAATATGGAAAAATCTTTTCGGATGAATGCGATCTATACAACATTCTAGATAAATTTTTAGTTCTAGCTCCGACTTTTATCCGTTACTACTACGACAGGATGAAAAAAGAATCAGATAAATCGGAACATTTTCTGATGTTTTGTCAGAAATTTTTCCGATATTGTCCAGAAAATCCTTCAGAATTCGTACAGAACTCTCTTAGACTTTCGACAAAGTTTTCAGAATTTCATCAGACAAAGAGCTCCGTTTGTCTGTCAACCATTTGTATGATTTTCGGTACATTTTTGACCAACTACGGATACGAATTCGGCATCTTGTGCAGACTTCGGACCGAAATCGGGAAAAATTGTTTGCTGTGGTGTGTCTGTATCTGTGTGACTGTATCTGTGCGCCATCAGCCCAAACGGCTGGACCGATTTTGATTTATTTATTTTATTTAGCTTCTTTTTCGTTGAAAGGTGGCTTGATTGAGAGTGTTTCTAGCTATGTTTTAAGAAAATCGACCCAGGCGTTTAGAAGTTATCACGTATTTTCTCGCTGTATCCTCTTGAATATGTGTGTCTGTGGACCGTAGCTCCCAAACGGCTGAATCGACTTTGATGTAGTTTGTTTTTGTTTGAAAGCTGACTTGATCTAAAATTCTCTAACATATTTTTGAAGAAAATCGCTCCAGCCGTTTTGAAGTTATCAACTATTTTCTTCGGTGGTTTTTAAAATTTAAAATTTTATGTTATTCGATACTAATTAGTGAATAACTAAGAAATCACCGATTTGTTTACCTAATTATATAAAGATATTTTGAAGGTAATTTGATTATGTATCTGTTGGAGTTTTGGTGGTCGAAATCGGACATACGTTTCTCCTAGTGGAAATATTAGATGTCCTCATAAAGAAAAATCTTTAATCATAGGAAAAAATGAGGACACAGTATTTTTTTAGCGCATCAAAGTGATTAGAAAAATTTGAGTTTTGTTCAAAACGGAATTTCACTGTAAGTCTGTGTAAATTTTATTAAAACAGCATTTGTTGTGTCCAAAACAATAATCTTCTTTCAAAAGACAAGTTTTTCTTCTTCATGTTATGTTATATACGCACAAAAAATAAATGTGAAAATAAGTCCAATAAGCCGGATAGGACCGAAAATTTCGCCCATTAAAAGTACTGAGATCAAAAGGAGGAGCAATGTCTTCATATGTACAATACCGTTTCATTTCTAGGCAACCTGCTACCTTTCCATACTTCTTTCCAATATTACAACGGTAAAAATACCCATAACCTTCCCCATGATAGAAAGGTAAAAAATATTGCCAAGTTAGCAGGTTGGTCCTAATTTTGATCTTAGTTCTTTTAATGGCCGAAATTTTTGGATAGGAACTTTCCTTTATTTTCACATTTATGTTATTCTGCAAAAAGGTTCTGGCAACGTTAAATTTCAAATTAGAATTTTGCGCAGATATTCGTATTCGTTTTCGTGAATACTCAAAAATGTATATTCGTAATTTTACTAATACCAATGCGTACCACTCGTATAGAAAGGGTTAATATAGAAAGACCTTAATTAATTTTTTTCCAATTCGAGCTATGACCTTTCTATATTAAGGTAAAGATATGTATATTAATTGAAACTTTGGAAGCAATGAAGTAATTCCTTAAAACAATATCTCTATTTTTTATGTTGGAAATCTTCCTTGACTACATTTTTAGAGTACATAGTTTCCTTCTGTTTTTACATATTTCCTTCAACGTGGTACTGCTCATAGTTGGTTCTTTAATTTACATTTTATACTATAGTTACACAGTCTCTGAAATATAACAGAGTTCAAAGTTTGATGCAAATAGCCTTGCGGACGTACAAACAAATTTGTAAATATAGACAAAAATATCTCAAACATTTTATTGAAAAAAACGGGGGTTTCACAGTAAACAAATTTTATAAATCTATAAAAAAATTTGTCAAAAAACATTTACAAATTCTAAACGAAATAATTTACTCAATCAAACAAAAATATTTACTGGATTTTCTGTAATATATCAATCAATATTTTTGTTTGAATTTGTAAAACAAATTGTCTAAAAACACTTTCAAATACTAAACAAAATAGTTTACTGAATCAAACAAAAATATTTACTGGATTTTTTGTAATATATCAAATAAAATTTTTGTCTGAGTCATCATCATCAGTAATTAAGCATTTATAAAATTTCACTTCAATTCTGATGTATCTTTGCTTCTTTTATAAAAACTATCAAAAATTACATACAAAATGGTCCCTAATAATAAAAATAGTAAGATTTTTTTTTACATACATATTGACAGTTTTTATTTAACCAGTTTGTACATATTTGTTTTTCTTCAATACATATTAATCAGGCGTATATCATTCTTGTAACAATTTATGTAGAAACTTTGTTTGGTATTCATATTACAATTGATGCAAAAATTTATTACAACTCATTACCGGAACTCCAAATCTTTACAACAAATCTTAAAAACATTCAAAGACAAAAAAAAAGAAGAAAAAAGTTCTAAATAAAACTTTTTAGTATTTGGTGTTAATAGCGACTATAGTATTATCTACACAACTAACATTATCTACACTATCTACATTACTTGAATCTATGATAACATATACCAACTAAAAGGAGAAGGTTATTAATTTTTCTTGAAATTTTATTTATTTTTTAACCGACCAAATAAAGGAGGAAGGTTATCAATTCGTCATGTATTTTATTTTTATTTTATTTTTATTTATGTATGTTCCCTCAAAACTCCGCCATTTATGAACCGATTTCGGATTTTTTCCCTATTCCAAAGGATGTACTTCCAGATTGGTCCCGTTGAAAAGTGGGCGGGGTCACGCCCATACAAAGTAAATACACATTCGTTTGCAACTACTTCTACTCAACCGCTTCTTTTGAAACTTTACACACACATTAAGCTTCTGTTTAAATTACGGATGTAACAAATACCGATACCGATATATCGGCGATACTTCAGATTTTCCGATACATCGGTATTGGCGATATTTTACTGTCGATACTTTAAAAAATTTTTTCAGTTTTTTTAAACAAATTATTTTTTGTTAATTTTACCAAGAACTCAAATTCAATTCGTTGTTTTTTAAATCTTATTCCCAGCAAAAAAAGACACTCCAAAGAAGTCATGAAAATGTAGAATTCTCGATCCGGAAATATTGCGAATTTGAATAATTTTTAATTACTTTCATATTTGCTTGTCATTGCAAGAAGTTCTCTTTTTCGATTACCAATCACCGAATTTGAAGCGATGTTAGGACAAATTTCTTTTTCGGTGTTCTATAAGGATTCCTCAAAAAAGGATGAAAAATTTCCCATTTTCAAAACTGTGTTTTCATGTAAATTTAAGTGAATAAATATAAACTTTTAAAAGACTTTTAATAATTAGGCTATTAAGTTATTTAGAAGAATATTAGTTGATAAATGTCCTTTAAAAAATCGGGTTTTTAACCCTTTCGATCCGGATGGTACACATGTATACCACTTAAGTTTAAACATCCCTAGAATCTTGTAATTCAATGTTGCTAGGTTGTAAAATGTACCATATCGTCTTTAAATTCTCCTAAATTAATTCTCATATGCTTCGTCATATTTTGTTGTTGTTTGTATTGTATATTGGTTTTTTTATGTGTTAAAACGTAGGCAAAGTGAAGTGGTTATTTGACTTTTGTTTGATATTGTTTATTTTACTGGACGGCTGGTACTTATTTCTACCACATCACACCCCGAATGGTACAAGGGTGTACCACCACCCCGTGCTCCCCTTTCAATGTTTTTCAGATTTTCTTTCACCGATAAGTTCCACATTACCTATATAACCTACTGTCATCAAAAATTTTATTTCAACATTGCTATTCGAATGTCGGGTCGAAAGGGTTAAAAAGCATGGCGAGTATTTTTTAAAATTATAAAGGAATTACAAAATTGTACTTGTTTTTCTACTAATTATCTGCATATTTTTAATATAGATTCTTTGGAAGCAATGAAAATGTAGTTCCTTAAAAATTACTTATCAATTCTAAATATTAATAATCTCTTACACTGTAATTTTGTATAATAAAAAAATTGCCCTTCTTGAGTTTTGTTAATCTAAACTTGAACTCAATTTCAATATTCGTATCGGTATCGGAATCGGTATCGGCGATATTTATTTTTAATTATCGGAATCGGTATCGGATCGGCAAAACGGCGTATCGTTACATCCCTAGTTTAAATACTACATCAGGATCAAAAAAGTGGGCTGTCCGCCCATGCAAAGTAAATATTATTTTTCAACAACTTCTGAACCGATTCTTATGAAACTTTCCATATATCTTTAGTTATCGTTACAATACAACATTATGTTTACAAAAGTGGGCAGTGCCACGCCCATGAAAATTAAATGTCTATTTTAACTACTTCTACTTATCCGATTCTAATAAAATTTTGCATACATATTTAGTTATCGTTGCAATACAACATTGTGGTTACCAAAGTGGGCAGTGCCACGCCCATGAAAAGTAAATAAGCATTTTAATTACTTCTACTTCTCCGATTCTTATGAAACTTTGCACACACCATTAGTTCTCGTAAAAGTACATGATGATAAAATATGGGGGCGGTACCACGCCTAATTTGTAGTCGGTTTTTTTTTGCAAGAATTATATTGTTTGTTCCCTCAGAACTTCGCCATGTATAGACCAATCAGTGTTCGAAAATTTACCTTATATAATGTACTTTAATGTTCTGTACGGTAATGTTCTGTACAAACGCAAATAGTGGTTGTGTAGGAAATACATAAAAAAGAAGAACGGTATTTCTTTTAGTGATCTTGTACTCAACGAAAATACTGTTTTTAACAAACTCAATATAAAGATAAGAACATTTAATAGTGTTCTGTTTTTCGTTGAAAAACAGTACACTTCGTTGTGTTCGGCACAGAACATTATTCTTAATGTATATTTTGTGTATTTACCATTAGTATTCGTTTGGCTCTCGTGCATGTATACTTGAGTGCGTAGTTGTATATGATGAAAAAAGAACACTATAAAACGCTAAAATATAATGCATGTAGTACGCAACCACAACAATTGTACTGTTTTACAAAAAACAAAACGCTACATAATGATTGTTACTTGCATTGAAAAATCGTTATGTGTTGTGTTCGGGTTATGTAAATATACACAAGCACTAAAAAAAATAGATATCGTTTCTGCTTGTGTATACAGTACACAAAATAACGTTCGGTTTATTTTCGAACACTGAGACCAATTTTATATATATTTGTTTTAAATGAAAGCTTACTCCAGGTTGCACCCTTTTTTAATATTATTTTGGATTTGGTGTGCTCCCGTCTATACCATTCTATATCATTCTGCTTTGGAGTCAGGTTTTTCCGAAAATTATAATACCAGAATATGGTATGTGATGGAAAACGATCGACTTCAAATCGCGCGATTACAAGAAACGAACTGAATATTGAATCTTTTTTTATTGTTTTCGAGCTTTAAAATATTTTAGTAGAACTTAAATTTGATTCGGGTTATCGTGCGCTTTACAGAACCTATTGATTCAGTAAAGAAAATTTACTGAAAATGAAAGTTATTTTTAGACAAACTTTTGCTTGAAAATTTTTTGGTGATAATTTTTTCTGTGTTTGTTGTTGTATTTCATCGAAAAGCTACGATATCTTGCATTTGCACTTTCGCAAGACTTTGCATCAAACATTGAACTCCGCTTATCTATCTTTGCTTCTTTTATAAAAAATATCAAAAAGTAGATACAAATACAATTGAAAAGTCAGACGTATATCCTCGAATAGTGTTGATCCTTGGCTATAATTTCTATTTGGTCCAAATGAGTTACAAGCAAATATGTTCCCGGATATAGACAAAATCTCTCAGAGATGACCAAAAAACCCTTAAGTTCAATTTTCAAAGTTTTGTAAAACAATTCACAAATGCAATTGAAAAATGAGACGTATATCCTCGAATAGTGTGGATCCTTGGCTATAATTTCCATTTGGTCTAAATGAATTACAAGCAAAGATATACCCAAATATGGACAAAATCTCTCAGAGATGATCAAAAATTCCTTTGTTAAATTTTTGTTAAAGTTTTGTAAAGTAGTTCACAAATATAACTAAAAAATGCGACTTATATCCTTGAAATTTTACCGAAATTTGTAAATTTATGAGTTTTTTTTTGTTATATTAATTGTTATAAGCAGGTGACTTAGATAGAAGAAGGTAATGCAAAGGCTGCTGAAAACTTTTTTTGAAAAGTTGAAAAAGAAAATTTCATGTTATATTTCATCGTGTAAATTTAGTATAATCTAAACATCTGCAATATTAGTGTTAGCGGAAACTGTAAAATTAGTACTTGTGGGATATGCCGAACTCTTTGGCTTTCACTAAGAGATAGAATAAAGAAACTGCCAACCTTTGGAAGAAAGCCTCTTGCACTCCTGTTTGACATAATTACGACACACTGCATGATCGGACGTATGATGAAATGTCTAGCTTCTCTCTATGGTGGGTAGTTAGGAGAGGATCCCACAACCATTTTTCTGTGGCTACCCGGCTCGGTAGGGGCGGCCGCAGGCTTAGACATTTGGCTGTCTCAAGGCTTTGCCCAGCTAGGCTTTGTAAAAATTTCTGGTTAGTTCTCAGCAGCTGGAGCTTCGTATGGTGTAAATTATCCTCTCGGCATCACGATGCGTACAAAGGTCTCCGAGTGTACTCGCAATATATGCCGCCTTCACAACTAACCCAACCTCCTTATTTGCTATGAAACAATTATTTTTTTCTAATAATTCTAAAAAAGAAATGTCCCTTTTAGATATGTACGTCACAAACCTATAAACTAAAAGATGATACTTTATATTTTGAATGTTAAGCTCAAAACTGTTACCATATTTTTTACAGAGGTTTTCTTTATTGACCACCCAACTTTTTATTATTGTGTATTTGGAACCTGAACTATAAAGTCATGGCCAAACAAGCTACGCACAAATTTCATTTTGAAATCAAGAAATTTCACACAATCGTAAAAAACGACGAATGCATTTTTTCGGCTTGTAAATGTGCAAAATGCCAACATTCATCCAACAACCAAAAAGCAAAACTCGAAAGAAAAACAAAAAAATTAAAAAACCTAAATGGTCTAAAGTAAGTAATACTTCTCTAAATGATTTTAATTAAAACGCAGGTATAATATTTCCCCTCAACATAAGCTTAACTAGCAACAACTGACTATCAGCTACGAATAATGCCAAAAAAATCTAGCCGCGTCTATTTACAAAGCAAAGTTTAAGTTTATTTAGACAGGAAAAAAGGAAACTCTAAAAAGCTGAAAAATAAGAGAGGGATAGAGAGTTGAATGTGATACTACTTGACTTGACTATGTCCAATGCCATTTATCACTTTGATAAATGTTGCAATATATGGCTCATAAATTCAATAACACGTACCTCTTCTTAAACTTCTAGTTATACCAAAACTACGAGTTACTTGATGTTTATGCTTTTTATTTGTTGCTTGTTAAGAAGAAGAAGAAAAAAAAACTCCCATACTAAAAATTCACTTCTCGGATATATGATTGTACATACAAATATACATTTAGATAGAATGTGAATTGTTATGGTTTTAAATTGGTGAAATCAAACTTTAAATATTAAGTCTATCTGTTTGCTTTTGTATGTTTGACTGTTCCTTGTTAATGTATGAGTGTTACGATTGTCGTCCGCTTTGTATCCATTAAACTATAAAACAAATTGCAAACATGCGAGAGCAATTCGAAAAAAATATTTCGAATCGCTAGAATATGCAGAAACTTTCTAAGCTTACTTACATATAAGCGAATACTCGCGCCAGTCACTCAACAGGTATATCATATGTATATGAAGGTTATATTTGGATAGGACGTTTTCATCTAAGCTATACACATATCGAGGCTTTGCTGCAGTAGAGCCATAACTCAAAAAACGTGTTTTTTGAGTTAGTAATGCAGAATTATCTTTACGGTCATGTCACAGAGTTCAATTCCGTTCGGAAACGGAATTCAATCAACCCTAATATGTCAAGCCCTAGCTGGAACATACCGCACCATAATAGCGCCGCCAACGGTCTGGACACACCTGACAAATTTGCGTATTTTAGTTTTCTTTTTTAGACACCAGCTGCTACAAAAATGGGGTAGGTTGAATTCCGTTTCCGAACGGAATTGAACTCTGTGACATGGCCGATTATCTTATTTCATATTGTGTAAAAATTTCGTACAAATAACTTGTAATACATACTCAACTCTTGAGAAAAAATAAAAAAAATTGCCAAACTTCGCAAAATATACGTAATGATTTGTGTACATTTATTTTTATTGAAATGGCTGCAAATATATGGGTAACTCCCATATATCCTTTGCCTAAAAAGGAATATTACTAAGCTCTCATGAACCAACTAGCAGTAAAAATGCATATTGCCGTCTGAATATAATTTTTTAACGCCCGACCAAAAAAAGGTATCATAAGTTTGTAGTGTGTGTCTGTGTATCTGTGTGTCTGTACAAGCCCATGTACAGACCAAACGGCTGGACCGATTTTAATTTATTTATTAATATGATTATTTCGAACGTATTTGCTTTGTGAATCCAAATTGATTATTAGGCTAAGGTTCGTAACGTTATATTCAGAAAGAATTGGGCATGATTAATATTCCAAGGAACAAGGGAAAAATTAACATCAACTCAATTTTTCAACGTACACAGCAGAACAGAGTAGCGCCACTTTCGGAAGCCGCTAAACTTCCATCGTCAGTGCTCACGTGTATTTGCTTATCACCACTTGTCAGGTGGATCTGTTGAATGTGATTTTAATTCTTATATATACAACTTTTGCGTGAAAATTGAATACGAGAATTAAATCACTCTCAAGCTGATATTAAAGTGCACTTTCACAGCGTTGGCATCGGTTTATTTTTCTTCATTCACATTTTTCTGATTTTTGATTTAGTTTTTTCTGTTTGAAAGGTGACTTGACCGAGAGTGTTCTTAGCTATATTTGAAGAAAATCGGTCCAGCCATTCTGTAGAATCTGTATTTCTTTGACGCCATAGCTTCCAAACGGGTAAATCGATTTTATTTTAGTAAATTTTGTTTAAGAGGTGACTTGATCCAAAATCTTCTAACCCATGTTTGAAAAAAATCGGTCGAGCTGTTATGGTCGAAATCGAGTTCGACGAAATATAATAGTGTACCTAGTGGAACTATTAGATATGCCCACAGCAAATATCTATAAGCGATAGGAAAAATCTGAGCACACAGTATTTTTTAGCGTATCAAACTGTTTAGAAAAAATTTAGTTTTGATCAAAACGGAATTTCACTGTAAGTCTGTGTAGTAAAATATTTTTTTTATATCGCCGATTATTTTGCATAAAACTCTGTTTGATTCAGAAGCCAATATTAAGTGCATCATTAGGTCCTCATTAGTACTTCCCTTTGACGATTTTCTAGTATGAGATAAGCGTGTTTTCCTTATATGTTTATGGAACGATTCCAGTGATTTTTCAGCTGCATTTTACTATTAAACAATTGAATATTTCTTTTCTGGGTTATTTATAATAAACGGGCTTTTAAGGTCACTAATTTCTTTTTCGTGTAAATAGTAACTGTTTGCTGTATGAGTCATTTTGTTCCTTTCTTAAAAAAGGGCAAGAAACTACCCGGCGATATAGCGGGCAAAATTATTCTACAAAAATGTTCGTCTTATACCTTAAAAGTAAGGATTACGAGATTTTCTTACCGAGTACCAATCTATACATATAATAAAAATGTAAAAGAGGCGTGTCTGTACATACATTTTTTTTGAAAGTTTTATGGTGACGTAAATAGTAATTAATGTAGAACACAAAACACCAGCTTTTGGAATTTTTGTCACGCATCACGCAAAAACCACTGAACGGATTTTCATGAAATTTGGTATGGAGGTACTTTAGAGTACAGGTTCAAATTTAGGGTACTTTCTATCGCGATAAAATATCTTATTTCGAAGTCGATTTTCTTCAAACATAGCTAAGAACACTCTTGATCAAGTCACCTTTCAGAAAAAAACTAAATCAAAATCGGTACCGCCTTTTGGGCTGTACGATGACGTGTACAGACACCCAGAATCAAAATAAAAAAAAATTTCATCTTTTTTAAAGTTTTCCTGGAAAAATATTAAAAAACTAAATTAAAAAAAAAAAAGTTATGAGCAAAAATCTAAAAAAGTGATTTTTTGAAGATTTAATACCTTTTAAAAGAGTAATCAAAAATGTCTCAAAAATTTACCAGGAAGGCTCTTTTGAAGAGTACTAAAAAATATCACAAAATTGGGCCAATTTCAAACCATGCGATTTGGCGTGGAATGCTCCATATATCAAAATGTATGTTATTGTGAAAATGTGGTGATTTTCTCTTTTGATTCTCTTATGATGGCGGTTATGTGCTTCTAGTACCTAAAATATTGTCCACAATTTTTTTATTAAAATTGAAAGTCATTTGTTGAATTCACTCAGAATTACTCCATATGCAGTTAAGGATAAAACTTTTTTAATTTGGCGACATCTAGTGGTGTCAAAATTAGTAAATCTAAAAAATTATTTACGTTATTTATTTAGCTATTAGTTTTTTAAGGATCGGAAGTAATTTTTTTGGCGGATTTTAGTCTATATGGAACAATGGCGGTTGTATTATAACCTGAATTAGTTTCATTAAATTTAAGATTTTAAATAACTTCTCAGACATCTCGCATACAACATATCACTACAATAGTAACATTAATAAATAAAAAGTAAAAAAAATAACGAAAACAGTCGTTTAAACGAGTCTATACTATTTATTCAGTCGTGTGTTGTTTTACTTTGTTGTGTAATCCTTAAGGCTTAAATTGTATTCGTGTTCTATACATGTGTACGTATGTGTGAATGTACTTTCAAATGAAGAATTTGAAATCAGAACATGAATTCACATTTAATGTTAGGAGATCATAAATTACATACAAAGTGAACAAGCTATCTACAAAATAGTGTAATTTTTGCGTTATATATTTATTGTATTTGCTTAAATATGTATTTGTAGAAAGCTTCACCATTCAATACATTGGCGGCTAATGAAGACAAGTCTGGAGGGATTGCACCCTCTCCAGAAAAAATGTAGCACATATGTTTTTCTTTAGTTTTTTAATAAACTCGTATTAGTTAGATGTAAGTTTTCGTCTGGACAATTACCATTTAATGTTGTGTTATTTATAATAATTTGGATAAAAACCATACAGTTCGACTAAAAATTCATAACTCAATTATTAAAACTCTAAAGGCTCTTACTCAGCATTTACACATGAAAGTAATTGCAAGAAAGTCGCAATACACTCAAACTTTTTCACTAACACACTTTTGATTGAGCTATGAGAAAGACAGAGAAATGAATACTATTTTCTTTTTCGTTGATAATACGTATAAAAAATTTCATGAAAGTACTTTCATGTGTAAATGTAGCGTTAGCTAAAACATGAATGTGTACTGTTCCAAAAGCGTGGGCAAAATAAACGCTCAAAAAATCCCAACATTCAGAATATCGATGACATTTCAGAATGAAATGCAAAAGCTTAGAATAGTTGAACATTCTGAGAAAAGACAGTTAGTGAAGTTCCGAACATTTACAAAAAGTTAATTAATAGGTGCGACTCGCCACAAGATGGCGACAGTCTGTTAATTGAGCTTACTAAAATTAGTAGGATTTTCGCTACAGTGTTGTTGCCACTGTCAATGGTAGTGTAGGTAAGGGACTCTGACGAGTAGACTTGGTAGTCACGAAACAGCTGTCAGTTCAACCCTCCGTACATCCAAAAATTTTTCTTTGAATGTTCAATATTCATATGCTTTAGAATTTCTTTCTTAAATAAAAAATAATTTGATCGAAAGATTAATTTAAAAATGAACTTAAGCCAAACTAATTAAATAACTTTGGATAAAAACCATACAGTTCGACTAAAAATTCACAACTCAGCCATTTATAATAATTTTCAAAACTTCCATTTTTAATATAAGATCGAAGAATTCATTGAAAAATATTTTAAATGCGAGTGTGTTACTGTTGTATGAAAACAGCAATTTTTGTCAATGAATTCTGTCATATAAAAAAAAAAAAAAAACTTTTGCAAGGATTACTCTTTGTCCAATCAGGGATGAATTTTCTTGTCCCCCTACGACTTTCATGAAATTTGGTAGAGTTATTCCACTAACTGAAACAGTCGACATGGGCCAAAAATACGGAAGTAACAATTTCTCCCAAAATCTCCAGGCCGCCACACTTTTGTAAGTTCATAATTCAATATCTTCTATTGTAGCCAATTTTTCAGGTTTTAATATGTTATACAAGAATTCTAACAGCAAAAATCGCTAAAAAACTAAAGTGGGAGAAATGGAGGGAATATATCTGCCGAATCTTTTTAAACTTGGGATTCTCATAGAGTACGGCCTGAAGAGCATATCCTAAAATTTTTATCTTGGGATAGCAATGGAATCAATAGAACAAAAGTGTTACTTTTTATAATAGCAGTCCTTGTAAGATGTTACATGATAACACAAATTATAAATTTTTGGACTGGATCAACTGAAAGCAGTTTCTTATGGAATTTGGGGTGCTGGATTGGAATCTGCAGTCGGATTTCTTTGGTTCTAGTTTTCGAGATATACATCTATTTCAAAAATGAAGCAGTTGCACGACAAATGTTAAGATAACGGGAGACCGGTTTGTCTTATTCAATTAAAAAAATAATCAACATATTTTTAATATGTTCAGTAGTTTCAGAGATATCGTGGAATTTGTAAAAAAAAAATAAATAAAATAAAGTTTTATATTTTTAAAACATTCATAAGAAATGATAATTCTTGAAAAAAAACGCCGTATTTACTTTTCATGGGCGTGGCACTGCCAACTTTTCTAAACATAATGTTGTGTCGTAACGATAACTAAAGGTGCATGGAAAGTTTCAGAAGAATCGGTTTAGTAGAAGTTGTCGAAAGAGAACATTTACTTTGCATGGGCGTGGCACTGCCCACTTTTTAAATCATGATGTAGTATTCAAACAGAAACTTAATGTGTGTACAAAGTTTCATAAGAATCGGTTGCGTAAAAGTAGTTGCCAAGAAATGTAAATTTACTTTGTGTGGGCGTAACCCCGCCCATTTTCCAAACCGGACCAATTTGGAAGCACATCCTTTTTAATTAAGAAAAAAAATCTGAAATCGCTTGATAAGTGGCGGAGTTTTGAGGGAACGAATTTATAATTTTCCTCCTTTTTTTTAAGTTGGAAGTATTCTAAATCATTCATATATTTTAAACGTGAATTTTCAGAATTTTTAAACTTCACAGACAACAACTTTTTAGAAGAAATTTTTTTTTGTTAATACAATATATATTAAGTTATCAGACATAACCTCTAGAGGAAAATGAGCCTGTCACCAGACAAACCTCGTGACTGGTTCCCGAGGACTAGTAATGGGCTCGATTTCTGAGAGGGACCTGTCACTTTTACATGACATTGTCGTTGGAGTGGTTCAATTGACATAGTTGAGATATTCAAAGACAGGTTCTAGATCCAAACTTAAGGCCCTTGTGCAGTGGAGGTTTCTTTAATACTACTCAAATTATTATAGTTCAAACAAATATTTTTGATTTGGAAAAAATCTGCATGTACAGTTAGGGTATTTAGTTAATATTTTTTTTTGAAGACAAATGGTACGAAATTTCAGACAGGGATGTTAGAGAATAATCCTGAGTGTTGAACAATTTTTAAGCATTTGTAGTTTGAGATAGAGTTGGATTTCAAATAATTTTTGATATAAAACCAATGTGCTTGTTGGGTAGTTAAAACTAGAGATGTGCAAATGTCGTGAATTTTTCGTGTCAGGCGTGATTCACGCGTGAATCACGCGTGATCGTGATTAGTTTAAAATATAATCACGCAATAGTGCGTGAGCGTGATTTAAAAATTAAGTACCGTGCGTGATTGTGCGTGATTTAAAAAATTTAATTTTCACGCACATTTCGTTAGCTTGCTGAAAACAATTTCCTCTTTTGTCTTAAAACATTTTGATTTTATTTGCGAATTTTATGCGACATTTCTGATAAATTTCTAATGTTAGATCCGACATTTCCCCAACATTAATACAAAAGGACGTAAAACTATGAGTTAAATCGGAAAATTATCTGATTATTTGCCAGACATTTTTCCGACATTGCTCAAACATGTTCGAGTTTCCCCAGCAGATTCTTCAGAATTCAAAAAGGACCAACAAATTTATATATTTATTGCGAAATTTTGCATGAATTGCCCATATATTTTTCATTTCAACAAGTTTTATGCTTCTTCTGTAAAACTTTTAAAATGTTAGATAGGCTTTCTGCATTTTCTGTGACGATATATAAATAGTTATTGAAACAAATCATGCCTCCCTTTTTGTAGTTGTTTGGATCAATTAATACATAATTTTCAAACGTTTTTAATATAAAAGTTTATTGAAGTGCATTCATCAGATTTGAAAGATGATTTTGAATGATAAAACTATCAATCATGTTCGATGATAAACATTTTTGTGGGATGTACAAAGTTTATTGGGCTAAATTCAAATAATTTTTAAATTTGTTTCTATCATGTACAGGTTTTTTTAATGGGTATGACTAATATTTCAAATAGCTACGTCAATATATTTCACCCTAACTCAATAACGAATTATACGATTTGAATAAATAAGCCAATCATGCATACTAATTTTTTATATTTCCAACTGTTTTGGAGTTCTTCAGAAATTATCGGCGAATTTTTTTTTGCAAAATTAATTGTTCGTTTTCAAAAACTCATAAAAGAAATTAAAACTGCAAAAACTTTAAATTGTTATCATTAGTCTGACAGGTAGGATAACTAGAAATAAAATAAGCCTTAAATCATGAAAATCGATGGCAAATGTTGATTTTATTCGCAATTAAGTGAAGGTGGTCAGTTCATAAAAATCACAATTTTCATACAAAGGAAAAATTTTAATTTGTGTGTGTATTAGTTCCCTCAACTAATTGTGAATAGAATCGACATTTACTTTCGATTTTAATGGTTTATGACTTATTATATTCCTAATATACCTACAAAGCTTCCCTCTTCATTTGTTCATGACTTTTTAAAAATGAAAAAAAATTTCTTTGGTCGAGTGGTCTAAGCGGAAGGGAACTCTGAAGAGATTAGCAGGAGCTATCGAAACTTGTCAGTTCAAGCCTCCGTGCAGTCAAATTTTTCTTTGTTTACATGCTTCAAATTTATCTATAAATAAAAATATAATTTAATTAAAAAGTTAAATTAAAGCCGAGCTCAAGCCAATATAATTAAATTTCTTTGGATATAAACCTATATACATACATACAATTCGACTAAAACTCATAACTTAATTGAACAAAAAAATTCACTTTGCACGAAAAACGCATTTTTCGCCGCTAATTTCTGAATAACTCCGAAGCAGATGGAAATTAAAAAGAATTAGATATAAATGACTTAAATGTAATTTTATTCTGCATTTTTTATTTATTGAAATTGGATAAACCATATTGAAAATCTTAGTTATGCCCATTAAAAAATCTGTACGTGATAGGAAAAAACTGAAAACGGATTTATGCATTAAAGTTTGTATATTCCACATATTTTTATTTAAAAGATGAAAAATGTTTTTTTGTATACCAGTGCATATAGTTGTGTTTTCCTAGTTTTTTTTTCGCGGTGGAAGTAGTTTTGTCGCATTTTTATATGTTATTACAGTCATGGCGATATTTTATATACTTCTCTGATCGCTGCCAGGTTTCAAACCTTTTCAGGAATTTTTTACAAGTATCTTTTTCATATTGGTTGCGAAAAAAGCAGTAACTCTCCTATCTAGAATATGCCATGAAGGAAATCAGATAATCTAAAAAAAACGCGTTTTTGTTTTAGTTTGCTTTAAAAGTCTCATTGTTCAGCTTTGGAATAAAAGTTTGTGATGATTTTTTATATCCAAATATGATTATTATTCCGCCAAATGATGATTTTCTTCGAAAAGCTTCTGGCAACGCTGCCTCAGACAAAGAGGTTCGCTTTCTTTTCAACCACTTTTCGGATATGAATTCGGCATTTTGTGCAGATTTTCTGACCGATTTTCGGACCAAAATCGGCAAAAAACTTTTGCTGGGTAATCATATCAAGTGAACATTTTTTCCGACGTTTCTGACCCTACGTCTATATCTTATATATTTTTATTATGACAAAAGTCAATCTTTATATTGAAAATAGTTTGTTTTATGTTAGTTCCTGAATTTGACATTTGGCATGATAAAAATTTATCAGGTATTGACGTAGTGTGACGGCAGGAAAAATATTTTTGTAATCTGAGTGCCTGTTGAATATGAAGTTGAAGACAGCACAGCACACACAAAGTCAAAACGTTTGAAGTACGATATATGGCTTATTTACTGAAATGGACGCAAAGATTTTTTCTTCTACGTTACTTCGCATCATGGCATCGCTTATATAAGATTTTTGTGTAATACGAATTTTTACGCAATATTTTTTAAAACTGGTACATAAACTCATATTTGAAGTCTTATAACTTCCATATTTTATAAGTGACTGCTGACAAATATACACCAAATGAAAGCTTGGAAGGTTTCATATAGTTAAAAGAAAATATACGATTGAGTACACACCCTACGGTAAATGGATCTGACACAAAACAAGTCACGTGACCGGTCCCCAGGTGGTAGGGACCAGTATGAGTTCTAACACTCCCTATGAAGCGGACCGGCCACTTTTAAATGGGGATGGCCTAGGATGGGGTTAATTGATACTTTGTATGCACCTTGTAATTTGTCTCAGAACTATCTAATGGAGTCCCAATTGGTGTAGAGTAATATAGATTACATATAAATATTATTCCAAAATTTAGCTGTAATTATCGATTAATCTATTTTTGTATTGTTACAAATCCAAGTAGGAATTGTATTTAATTTTTAAGCGGTGTCATTGATAGGATTCGAACCGGCAACCTCCGGCATGACACGCTAGTACACTACCACAGGGGAACTTATATATCAATATTATAAATACCTGTTAAGCTCTCATTGAAGGGAGACAATTAATATTATATAGATACTATGTGATAGGCCTTAGATCCAGGTGCATTGAATTTGTTCAGTGCCGTTTCCTACAATACTAGCCGGAGTACCAACTAAGTTGACTGAGAATTGTTAATATGTGACTATTTACACAATATGTCTTTTTCCACCATTCACTACTCCTTATTTTTGGTACCAGTCTTATTTTCTCAAGTCATAGGACGAGTACTTTTGGATCATTTGTCACCAAATTTTCCGCAGGGCAGCTATATCGGGCAGTCTTTGAGATAACATAACGGTGCTCTTACCTAAAACGTCAGGTTAAAAATTTTTTTAAATCTAATTTCAGTCATAATGGGGTAATGTATAAATAAGAAGTTTATGTTAAAACTCATCGAATTTTAAATTCAAAACATAGTTCGTGTTCTGAAAAAAAATGTAATTTATAAGAAAATGTATTAAGCGTTACTATAACAAAATTCTTAAATATAATTTATCTATAAATTTTAGGACGGTAATAGCAGCGGAAGGGCAGAAACGATATTGTTTAAGTACAAACTATTTACGTCTCGGCTCACGATTTTCTCTCAGTGCTTAACATAATTATGATGTTATTTTCTCTTTTAACATTGTTGGATACTTTTTATGAGTTCTTCAACGAGTAAACCGTTAACGGTATTTAAGCATTGTTTTGCCAAATTTCACTAGTTGTACTAGTGTTTATATATAAATAATAACTCGTTATGTAGAAGTCAACGAAGCATTACGTTCAATTTTAAATCCTTTTACAAAGTAAAGTTTATTTAAATAAAGAGAGATTTATTCTCAATTTTAATTCAAAATATTAATTCTTGTTTGTTTTATTTGTATATATGTTCCTCATCGGATATACGCCGAAACAGATATAGAGAGTACTTACTTACTCCATTAAGAAATTTCTGATTTGCTTTCAAAAAATGTTAATTCTACCGCCCGTCGATTTTATTAAAATTGGAATTATTTGAAAGAAGAATTGGCCTGCTTTTTGCTCCTGTATAAATCTTTGTAAATAATTATTTTAAAAGATACAAATTTTTTGCTTTTCCATGTGAACCCAAGTCAACTTTTAATTTCGTCCTGCGATTTAAAAATTTTTTTTAGAGAGTAGAGATATACATATAGTGCTTTAAAACCCTATACTCGCTTTTTGTGGTGTTTTTTTTCACAAAACTCATTCCCAATACACAAAAATTAAAACAAAATTTCAAATTATTATTTCATATTAGGATCCATTGAATGAGGCAAAAACTATAACATGAATCCTATCTTCTCATATTTTTATTAATTAAATTTGTAATGTTAAAAATAAAAAAAAACCCTAAATGTACACTCAAAATGAGAAGCACCCATTGGGTACATTCGTAAATTCAGTAATTGTGCAGTAATCAAAGGTCCGCGTTCGAAAACAAACACTTGGGAGTACTTTTTTTCGTCAAAACTTTCTTCATATAAACAATTGACAGTGCTGCAACAACGGCAGCAATTTTATTACTGTTGCAATAGTTTGCAGACCGGTTGCACAAATTTACTGCATTTTCGAATTCACCCATTACTTCATTGGCCCAAAAGCTCGTTTTCATATGAACACTAAAAAATTCTTTAAATTTTAAACGTTCGATTTTGTGTCTTCTGGGACATAAAAATAAGTATCGTGACAGCTTAAGGTTTTGTCGTGCGTGTGCGTGCGTGTTAAAATCAATTTTGATCGTGAGCGTGCGTGATCGTGAGAGTCTTAAAATTTGATGTGCGTGAGCGTGCGTGAAAAAATATTTGTTTCGTGATCGTGCGTGATCGTGAGCGAAAACTCACTCACGCGCACATCTCTAGTTAAAACTATGATATTCTTTACCGTTCATGGATCCAAACACATGCATACAATAGACAAATAATGATATAGTTTATGTTTGTTTGTATTTGTGTACGGTCTTTTTATATTATCAATTTAATATGTGTGAGATGGTCCTCGAAGATTTCCATACACGATAACAAGAAACGACAAAAATAGCCATCAGTTTTGTCATTAAGGGGAAATATGAATGTTTGCAAGTTTGGAAGGTTAAAAGTGTGTTTTAACTGATTGGGGAGCGAAATATTCATACGTTCTGGATACATTCGTTCTCTATGCTACTGTGAAGATGAAAATTAATTTAACATAAAAATATATAGATATTAAAATCATTGTATTTAAAATTAATTGCCAGGTATTTCATTAATAAAAAAATTCATTTACGATTTTACTATAATCCAAATAGATTGTCATTTTGTGTATGTGCAGGCCCGAGTTATGTAAATATCTTATGAATATAAATATATATTTCGGTAGACTTAACAAGGAAAAAAATCGGGTTTTTTATAGCCGAATAACTTTTAATTGATGAACGAAATCAATGCTGATCCGTTCTGCTAGTCGGATGATTAGATATTCGAATATTAATTACTCAATAAAAACATTAATTTATCATCAAGTCCTTGATTAAAAACTTTTCAATTCAAATATTGAATGAACTTAAGCCGAAATAATAACTTCCAACTTACACTTTAAAGTACAGTACTATCTCGATAATCCGGACACCATAAATTCTGAACATGTCCGTATTACCGGAGTGTCTGGATTATAGATGTTAATTTTTGCTTTGTTTTTTTTTTGCTATAAATATACTTATATACCTGCATACATTGTACAAAGAAAACCTGTACTTTTTTTTTTAATAAAAACTTAATCATATTTTCATTTACTTCTAATGTTTTTTATTCAAAACAGTAGTTCAGTTAACCGACTTCAAAAAAGAAGGAGGTTATTAATTGTTGGGTATTTTTTTAATGTTTGCACAGGCATAACTCTGTCATTTGTCGGAGGAGGAAATTTGCTCCCCCCATGCATAACTCTGTCATTTGTCAACCGATTTTCAAAATTCTTTCTTTGTTTAAAATGGTTTGCCTGCAGCTTGGTTCCATAATTTTTTTTAATTTTTTAAAATCGGAGGAGACATATTTTTCCCTTCTTTATTTGTTTGAAAGGGCTTGGTTGAAGTTTGGTTTCATAGAAGTAAAAATCGGTCAGACTAAGTGGTAGCCCGATTTATTAATTATCGCCATTTCTTTACCGATTTTCAAAATATTTTATTTGAAAGGACATGAAAGGTTTGGTACTATGAAAAATTGCGGACACCCCATTTGTAGACAAATACACCATTTGAACCAACGCAATAATGCGTCCGTTTTGTATTCTGTTTAATAAGATCTTTGGATTGCAGTCTGTTTTTTTTTTGCAGAATCATTATTGTTAATGTTTTATGTGATCTCTAGCTGGTACTTTTCTTTATTGTTCCACAATGCCCAATAATATGAAGAAAGTTTTAACTTATAGGTTAAGCTTTAATAAGTAAGAAATATTTTTCGAACTTACTATCTCAACAAATACACTCAACTAAATAAAGCAAAATTGCAAAAATTCCAAACGTAAACAAATATTACGGTAAAAAGTTCCGTTATTATACAAATAATGAATGAACAAAAGAAAAAAAAACAAAATACTGTCCGGACTATTGAGTAAAAAAAGTGCTACTGTCCGGTTTGTAGCAGTGTCCGGATTATAGAAGTGTCCGAGAAATCGCGTGTCCGGATTATTGGGATAGTACTGTGTTACTTCTTTTAGTATAACGACTATTCTTTTAAATTTGTCAGACTGTAGATACTTTAAATTCTCACAAGGTTTTTGAAAATGAAATAAAGTTAAGAAAAAAAAAAACAAAACTAGTACGGAACCTATCGAGTGTGAGCCGGACAGACATTTTGCTGCATTTTACATTTTGCATTTTCGTTGCTATAATTTTTTACAAATCCAACTTAAACTTTACGATTTTAATTTCAAAATATTTTAAGCATCTTCTATAGAATAAATGCCAAATTGGTAATATCTGAACTAATTTTTTCAGAGTTACATATTTTTTTCTTATATATGAAATGTGAAAATTTAAATATGTAGATGCCAAAAGAGTTCGAATATAAAATACAGCACGTATGCTAAATAAGTACTATTGTGATCACCTAAAGAAAGACGTTGTTTGCAAAGAAGGCATAAATTGTATTACGTGCGATTTAGCCAATAATAAGATATTGAAGAACCAATGCCAATAACAAAGCGCTTTGTACAGAAATACTTAAATATTTGAGTAAAATGGCTTAAGCAAACTACTTTTGTATTGATTAGTTGTGGTCACAAAAAATAAAGGAGAAAATATACAAATAAAGTTTGTGCACGAGTGCTGCATACATTGGTAGAATTAGTTTTATTTTTCTCTTAAGTTTCATTTATTTACACATGTTTGAGCTTAGCTTATCTATACAGATAAGTATGTTACGTTAATTGTCGCATGTGTAACATAAGCAAGTTTCACATTCATTATGAAATGTTAATGGTACACTTCCATATCTTTCCAGCCATTTCTACAAAGATAAAATATTTGTTTGGTAGTTAATAAAAGATAAACTAAATATCTTGGCCATATTTTGGACTTGGGATATACAAGGCTAACAACGTTGCTTCCATTAAAAGTGTGCGATATTATTTTAAGAACATTCATTGATTTTTTTTTATTTCTATTAATTTTTTAGTTAATATGATATATTTTGAATTGAAAAAAAATCGAAAAATATTTTCAATTAAAACTCTTTAGTTAATTCCACAAATTTCGTGATTGGTTGAAAACTAATTAATTTCTTAATTGAATCGAAGGTTTTCGTCATTGAATCTTAACCTTATTTTTGTGAAAGTGAAACATTTTTGAGGAGATTATATAACACAAGAAAAATAATATGCAATAAGCTCTAAGGTAACATCGAGTTAAGTTAAAAAATAATTGCCTTTTTTACGACCTACATCCATAAAAAAATTGTTTTCCATAAACTTAAAGATAACATTGTGAATCCAAATTGATTATTAGGCTATGGTTCGTAACGCTATATTCAGAAAGAATTGGGCATGTTTAATATACCAAGGAACAAGGGAAAAATTAACATCAACTTAATTTTTCTAATTGTATAAAGGTGTAGAAAAATAAAATAGATTCATATCGAATAAAAAATTATTTGCTGGGTTTTGTATAAGTTCCAAACCTGATATCCTTATTTTTTAAAATCATTTATTTATAATTCTCAAATGGTTTTGAAAAGTTTGTGCATAAGATAAAGGGTTTGAACTGTTCAAAATTGTGTTTGAAGTCTACTGACGATTTGGTAAAGCACCAATGAAATGTTGCATATAGACAAGGCTTAAACACCAGCAAATAAATTTCATTAAAAATTAACTATTAGATCTACAGAAAAGTTGTAAGGGAATAAAATGTTGCAAACTTCACAAGAAACATTTTCCTCAACTTTTTTGTGAAATTCATATTTTGGAAGTTATGAGGCAAGAAAACAAAATTTTATGGTTTTTCCCAAATTTGGTCCCAAATTTGAGCGGGCTGGCGCCTCGCCTTACACCCAACCGATTGACCTGAAAATTTGGCAGGATCAGTTTTTTTTAACAATTGTCACCAAACTGGCGGGTGAGACTGGGAGAAATCGATTTTTATCAAAATAAGGGTCACTCTAATATATATGTACAGCATTAATAAAAAAATTAATAATAATAGTACCGTTATGCCAAAAACGAAGGCACTTTCGCGACATGTATTTGCATAACCGGAGAAATGTTTACTCTATTCAGTAAAAAAGAAAAACCAAATTCGGCAATAAAATTATCTTTAAGCAAACATTGTTTTTAAATCTGCCTATTAGTTTTAGAGATATCGTAAAAATGTTAGTCTGAAAAACTAAAATTGTATAACAATTGTAAAAGTTTTTAAAAGTTTTGTTTTTAAAAACTAAAAAAAAAAAATAAGAATACACCAACGATCTAATTTTTTGCCCAGTATCATTAAAATAGGCGTACAACTTTAGGTTTTATTCACAATTTAGTGAGAGAAATTTTAAAATTTTTTTGTAAAATGTTTAATTTTTATACTAAAAGTTTTACGATATATCTTAAAGTAATGGGCAGATTTAAAAACATTGTTCGCTCGACTTAAAGATAATTTTGATGTCGAGTTTTGGTTTTACTTTTTTAATGAATAGGGCAGAAGTGCAGTTATGTATATATATATCGCGCAATTGCCTTCAATTTTGGCACAACGGTATATCTCGAAAACTAGAGCTTATAAAAAAATGAAGTGCAGATCCCAAATCACTAAAAAAACATATTTCAGTTTTAGGCAATGAATAAGTTTAGCGAAATTTGTAAATCGGATTAATCATTTTAAGAAAAGAAAAAATCTGTTTGAAACTTCACAGATAACAACTTTTTCTAGGATAGATTTTTATGAATACCCATGGTTTTGGTAAATGAAACTTGAAGAAATCCAAAATTTTTTTACGACCACTCTAGAGGATTATATATATATTTTATATGTAGTCTTTCCAAATCCAAACCTTGATTCACGATTTGTTAATGGTTTCTGAGATATCGACCATCGACTATGGTTCATATACACAAAAATAAGTCTTGTTTTGCCTAATGCGTCATTTTTTGGTGTAGATTTTTTTTAAATTAAAAAAAATGCTTCACTTATTTACTTACTAAAAGCAATATTAAATTAAAAAGCAGAAAAATTTAAATGTATATCAAATTAGAGCTTGAAAAGAATTCTATAAAATTGCATACATACATACATAAGTACCGTTATATCGACCAGTTTGTGCGAATTGGCATTTTTACCCAAAAATCAGGTGAAAATTATAAAAACTGCAATGGGTTCGCAGTTGATTAATGGACTTCATAAATTTGCACACCATTAACAAATCATCTTATAGCACTTTGAAATGAAACCTATATCGCTGATATCCGTGCTATATATTACAAGTTATGACCCATTAAAAATAAAAATTTTGAACCCTGTAACTCGGTATTAAAAGAAGCATGCACACATTATTTACCAGTTATATATGGCTATTACGCCATAATATTTTTTCTTTAATATGTAAATGTTTTTGTATTCTAGATGTATTTTCTTAACAATTTACATCTGTTTATATGGCTATGCAGCAAAAAGTAGAATTAAGATTTATCTATCTATCTATCTATCTATCTATCTATCTATCTATCTATCTATCTATCTATCTATCTATCTATCTATCCATCTATCTATCTATCTATCTATCTATCTATCTATCTATCTATCTATCTATCTATCTATCTATCTATCTATCTATGCATCTATCTATCTATCTATCTATCTACTATATAAATAAAAGAGTAACGTTATTGAGTGACTGACTGACTGACTGACTGATTCATCATCGTCCAGCCCAAACCACTAAAGCTAGAATGCTGAAATTTCGTATGTGGGCTCCCCTCAGGATGTATAGATCCACTAAGGCGGGGTTTTGGGAAATTCAAACGCTAAGGGGGTAAAAACGGGTAAATTCGGTAACCTTATATCTCCGGATCTAACTAAGGTAGACATAAAATTCTAAAAAAATTCTAAGACCAAAAAATAAGCGGACGGGTGTTTGGTATTTTTTGAAATTTTTACATTTAGGGGCCGAAAAAGGGTAAAAATATAATATTGGTACTTATTTTGTTAACCGTTTATCTCCTAAAGTAATGAATTTAGAAATTCAATTTGAAACGCATTCTTCTATCCTTGCGAAGCCCTCAAACATGTTTTGGTACTTTTTTGTAATTCGAATACATAAAGGGTAAAATTGGTTGCTCTTTTTGGTACTTTTTTCCATACAACTATTTTTTTATGCAAATTGAGATACATAGTGAATGAATATGTTTGTATATTTTCACTAAATAAGTATTTTTGAAAATTTTAATTCTAAGAGGATTAAAAGGGGTAAAACGGGTAAAATCGGTAACCTTATATCTTCGAATCTAAGTAAGGTAGACATAAAATTCTAAAAGCATCATAATAAGATAGAAAAATGAGCGGACATGTGTCTGCAACTTTTTTAAAATCTGTACATTTAGGGACCGAAAAAGGGTGGAAATATAGTTTTGGTACTTTTTTGTTAACAGTTTATCTCCTAAAGTAATAAAGTTAGAAACTAAACTTGAAATTCATTCTTCTCTCCTTAAAAAGCCCTCAAAAACAGTTTTGTATATTTTCAAATTTGAATATATAATAGGTAAAAGTGGTAGCCCTTTTTGGTACTTTTTTCCATACAACTATTTTTTATGCACATTGATACACATACTGAATGCATATGTTTGTATATATTCTCTAAGAACGAATTTTTGAAAACTTAAATTCTAACGGGATTAAAAGGGTTAAAAACGGGTAAACTCGGTGTTCTTATATCTCCGAATCTAAGTAAGGTAGACATAAAATTCCAAAAGCGCCATAATAAGATAGAAAAATGAGTGGATAAGTGTTTTGCACTTATTTTGAAATTTGTACATTTAGGGGCCGAAAAAGGGTAAAAATATAATTTTGGTACTTTTTTTGTTAACTGTTTATATTTTAAAGTAAAGGGACTTTTTCGAAAACTTACCTTTTTGAAAATGTAGTTTTAAGAAATGGTACTTTTTGAAAAATGTTTTTTGGAAAGGGTACTTTTTGAAAATGGTACTCTTTTGAAAATGATTACTTTTTAAAAGTTACTTTTTTGAAAAGGTTATTTTTAGGGCTCTGTACACCAAAAGTGTAAATTAATCTTATTGTTTTCGATACGCTGTCCGTCAGTCCGTCTGTCTTTCTGTCTGTCACAGGCTGTTTTCTCGAGAGCCGTAAGAACTACAAACTAAAGATTAAAGGGTGTTCTAAAGCGAACAACGAAACATGTTGAAATACTAATGTAATATATAGACACTTTTATATAGACTCTCGAAATTTTCAAAGTTAGTGTTAATTGGTGTAGTCTGTAGAATATTTAACACAACAAAAATTAAAGGGAGTTCTGAAAGTTAATGTAATTTTGACTATATAGTTTAAACAGTTTGCTGTATCTTGGAAATCATAAGAGGCAAACTCTTGAAATTTTAAAAAACTTTAAAACTAAAAAATTCCAGAATTAAAAAAGTCAAAACGAAAAATCGCCAAAATGAAAAAATCGCAAAAACGCAAAAATTCTCAAAAACTAAAAAGGTCGCCAAAAAACTAACCAATTTTATAGTTATTTTTAAATGAGTTAATTAATTTTTCTATATCTGCACAACAATGGGGTAGCGAAGCACGCCGGATATAGCTTGTATGTAATATATGCGCTAGAAATAGTTGAATTTGTCTGTACGTAACAGTGGAATGCTTAAAGTAAATTAACCACAAAGTAACAATAAACTTTGTAGAAGTTTTATTGTTTTGTAGGTATTTTTGTATTATTTGCAAGTAGTTCTACTCTATAGCAAAAAAAAACCAAGTAATAGTTTCGTCGATGTTTTTTCGTGCCCTTTCTTTATATGTACATATATATGCATCTAGTATCTATACAACATATATTAATACAATATATTAATACATACAAATATAATTTTGAAGTATTTGTCATGGTTTCGTTAAGGTAATTATTTGAAAATGGGTAGAGTTATTTGAAAATGAGTAGACTTAGCAGCTATTTTTTTTTGTAACTTGATTTTAATTGCCAATCGAAAATGTTCAAGCGTATGAGTTAAAAAAGATATTTCATGATTTCTCATGTCTTAACAATGAAATTCAATATTGAACTCTTTTGACTTGTAAAAGAATCGAATTTATGACTCTTTTTTTTTCTTGTGTTAAAATTCATTTCGTGGTTAGAAATAAAGAATAATAAAAAGTACATATGAAAGCTATAGAAATATATGAACACATGTACATGTGTGTGTATGTGCTTGCTAAATGTTTTGTGGAAATTGTTATATTACTTTGGTTCTTATTTCAAGCTTTTCTATTGTTACTTTTTTCTTTCTACTTCCACTAGAGTGCAAATGTCGAGTTCACGTTTATTTTTTAAATCTCTTTATGAAGGTCCTATATATACTTGCAGTTAAAATAGTTTGTAAATTAAGTCCATGCCACATTTTCTATTCATGCGAGTACGTAGCATACGTTTAAAACGTTTTTTTTTTTGTAGCTCCAGTATTCATTCAAACAAGGTAAAAGTGTTTTATGTTCTTTTTTAGCGTTCATGGGGTCGTATGAGCAATTTTAATTACTTTTCTTTAAACTGTTAAATATGATTTTACGTTGAAGGTGACCTTAGAGAATTGCTGTGAACTATTTAGGGAAACATTTTGGAAGTGTATTTCATATCTAGGCTGAAACTAAAGGATCACTAAAATATTTGCTAGTGTTTCGTAGCAGATATATCTTAATTCGAATTACATATAAATAATTATCCATGATTTTAAAAGCTAAGCAGCAAACTCTTTGCGCTATAACTTCTTGAAAAATCTTACAAAAGAAGTCAAATTTTGCCCAGAGGTATTTTTGAATATGTATAGTACAATGGTGATATTAATTCCAAATTAGCAAATACTTAAGCTAATAGCTATGTTCATGTGAAATTTCCGTTTAAAAATTAATGATTTATTTCCATAATTTGTGCACTCTCAAACCCCACAAACACAACTCACACATGCAAGTTTGCTAATTAAAATAGTTCTTTCTTTAAATATGAGTAAAAGTGAATACATATTTTCTACATATTAATGTAATAGAATTTTTTTAAAATACTTTAAAATGATATTAGCTCACGTTAATTTACATTTGCAAACTACTGACTACATATTCGTATTAAATAGTTCTTTTGTTTTTTTTTGTAAAAAATATACGATGTTAGTAGAACTCAATGCCATTTAAGGGCAAATATATAAACTTGATAAATTTCAACATTGTGTGTATTATATAATAATAATAAATATTTAAGTAAATAAAATATGTGACCAATATGAGGCCCGTATACTAGTATATATGTGCACCTAGAAAAACGATTGGTTGGAAAATGGTTAGGCCGATAAAATATTAGTTGAGTAGACTACATTTCAACTCATGCTATCAATTTTCTATGATTCCAAAAAAAAAAAACAATCCATTATCATAAGATATGATTCTGACAATTCTTAAATTGGTTAGATCATTACATTAATTCAATTATTTAACTTAAGCCGAATAATAATAACTTCCGACTTATATCTATTTCAGTTCGAATAATAATTACGCACAAATATTATTTTTAACTTTTTTAATTTTATTTTTGACCCAGCTGGGATACGAACTGGTGCTCGTTCAGATTTGAAGACAAGTACTTTACCCACTGAGCTATAGCTAACAAAAATTAGTTTTCATACACAAACACATGTTGACTTTAAAAGTGGTTGTCTACTTCTTTTATTTATACAAATTGTAACTACCTTCAGATAATGATAAAAATACGTACACACAGAAAAATTTCCATGTAAAATCGTCGAAAACCAGGTTAATATTAAATATTTCGGTAGTGATTTTGGTTCATAGGTGTTTCATGTTAAATCAACATGATTTACAATAATCTTGAAAGAAAACTTTTTCTTTTGAATTAACTATATTTCATGTTGATTTAATATTCCAGTACAGTTAAATCAAAATGAAGTTGATACTGAAATGATACGAAAAATCTTATTGAATCAAAGTAATTTCGAGTTGAAACAACGTGAATTTGATATTGGAACAACACGAAGAATCATGTTGAATCAAAGTTATTACAAGTTGAAACAACGTGAATTTGATATTGAAACAACACGAACAGTCATGTTGAATTAAAGTTATATCAAGGTGAAATAACATGACTTTAATGTAGCTATTTTATTAATTATTTTACTTACGTGATAGTCATCAGAAAACCTTGCGTTGTAGCTGACTGCCCCAGCCAAGATTTGAACTCGTGCCACCTGCATGATAGTCCACGCGCTAACCACTGCAGTCACAACAGCTTCAAACTTTTCTTTACTTATACACTAAATAAATACCATCGTATGTAAAATGCATTTCATTTTAATTCAACATGATTTAAATGATTATTTAACATAAAACTTATTTGAAATTAAAGTCATAGTCAGTCGATTGAAAATGAAATGTGATGTTTATAACAAAATTGTGTTAACGGTGATTTAAGGTTAGATTAATAATTTTCCGTTTAAGATTAATATGAAGCAATGGTAATTTGAAACCAGCAGCAGTAAATTTTGGCTAGTAATTCGTTTTTTGTCGTCTACATTGACGACACATAGAAGAATAAACAACAACAAGTCACACAACTAAGCAGAACAGTGAATTGTAGCAATGAACAAAGCAAATATACACTAGCACACTCAAACGACAAATTATTTCTTGTAAATTTAATATGATTTCCAATCAAAATTGCGGCATGTGGATTTTACATTCCTTTTTTTTCTGTGTGTATGCTTTTGTTATGACTAAGTAACGAATATAATGAGCACAACCGAACAAAGATTAGATTGCAATATTTTCTAATATTCCACTCTTATAATAATTTGAATTTACATTAATTCAATTATTGAACTTAAGCCGAATAATAACAACTTCTTACTTATACCTATTTCAGTTCGAATAATAATTAATAATAATAATTTTTAGTTTTTTTTTGACCCAGTTGGGATACGAACTGGTGCTCGTTCAGATTTGAAGACAAGCACTTTACCCACTGACCTATAGTTGACAAAAATTTGTTTTCATACACAAACACATGTTGACTTAAAAAGTGATTGTCTACTTATTTTATTTATACATACCAACAAATTATAACAACCTTCAGATAATGAGAAAAATACGTACTAATTTTATTAAAAACTAGGTAGTAGATCTAATTTGAATCATAGTAATAAGATAAATAAGTACCACTCATTATTTTGTAGCCCATTAATAAAGTACTACCGATTACAAAAATAAGAAACGTTTTTGCTGGGTTGTTTCTAAAGCTGTCCATTAAACTCAGAGATATCGGAAAAGTTTGAGCATAAAACTAAAAAATTTTATAAAAAATCTAAAAAGTTATATTACTAAATTGTGAATAAAATCAAGAGTTGTGCACTAATTTCAATGAAAAAAAGACTAAAGCTACACGTTACTGGACAAAAATGGGTTTTTTGGTGTATTTTTATTTTTTTTATGAATTTTTAAAAACTAAAATGTCAAAATTTTTTATGAAATTTATCTTTTGTAGACCTGAACTTTTACGATATCTCTGAAACTAATGGGTAGATTTAGAGGCATTGTTCGCTTGGCTTAAATATAATTTTGTAGTTGAGTTTTGGTTTTTCTTTCTTACTGAATAGGGTAAACCCTTCTCCAGCTATGCGAATATATGTCGTGCAAGTGCCTTCATTTTTGACATTAACAACTTTGTTATAAACGTTACATTTCATTTTAAATCAACCTGGCTATAACTTTATTTTAAAAAAGTTTTATGTTAAATAATCATTTAAATCATGTTCAATTAAAATGAAATTAATTTTACATACGATGGTATTTATTTAGTGTATAGATAGCAGCTGTTGTAGCTGCAGTGGTTAGCACGTCGACTATCATGCAAGTGACATGAAAGGGGCAGCCAACTAAAACACAACGTTTTCTGATGCCTATGCTAATACACATCATGTAAGTAAAATGATTAATAAAATAGCTACATTAAAGTCTTGATATAACTATAATTATGTACAACATGATTCTTCGTGTTGCTACAATATCAAATTCACGTTGCTTCAACTCGAAATAGCTTTGATTTAACATGATTTTTCGTATTATTTCATTATCGACTTCATTTTGATTTAAATGTACTGCAATATTAAATCAACATGAAGTATAGTTAATTCAAAAGGATAAATATTACTTCAAGATTATTGTAAATCACGTTGAATCAACATGAAACGCATATGAATCAAAATCACTACCGAAAAATGTTAAATTAACCTGGTTTTCGACGATTTTACATTGAAATTTTTCTGTGTGAATAGATATGAGTTTTAAATGATAAAACTTTATTGCTTAAACATGAATTTAAGGTTGCCCAATTAACAGTCACATTATCATTCTCTTTTTAACCACTTAGTAATAAGGAAATAAGTTCTTACATGATTTCAGCAAAAGCAAATAAAAAATAAACTACAACAACAGCAATACCAAATAACTGACTGAGTGGCAAGAAGCCGAGAGAACCTCAAACTTCAATTTCAATATAACACTATAACACCTACGACCACTTTATGTGGGCGCCAATTTTGATTTTGCGATATTAATACAAAACAAATGCATTTTTACTTTTGTTTATTCGTTTATTTGTTCCTTTACCAAGATTTCTCTCATACGTTGCACATGAATATTCGTTCATGTAAGTATAAATAAGCATCAACACCAGCCAGTGTGTTCTTTTATATTTGTACTGTAACACTATGTCTTCTAATCTATATGGTTTTGAATATATTTTATTTTTACATGGTGTTTTCAAAATAAGTGTTATTACTATGTCATTCATTGTAGGTTTAGCTATTCTATATGCGTTTATTTCGTTGGTGCTAGTGCTCATCAGTAGCATCATATTTAAAAAGTTTTCAAACTCGTATGCTTATATAAAAACTCCCAAACAAGAAATGAGAATTACGTAAATTGAAGCGCAAAAAGTTTAAAAAACTTAGCAAACAACACAATAAACAATATACATATTATTTATGTTCGATTAGAATCTATGTAGGTTTGTCACAACCTTCATACAATTAGTCCACCTTTGCACAGCTATTTTTGCAAACAAAATACAAATAAATCTCCATCTTTGAAACTTGCGATCCGATTACAAGGCAACATTCTAAATTTCAAAAAATAAAAAATCACAACATCGACGTAGTTGCGTAAAAAGGGCCGATCTCTCACCATTTTACACAGCAGATTGGCCCTTTTTACGCAACTACGTCGATATTTTCTTCATTTGCAAACATCTGATGTGCAGTTTTCCACCTTTTTCTACATAATAGTATGAAAAAACTAATTTTTTTATTCAGTTTCTTACATATTGATTGAATTTTTGTAAAATTACACTATGTTACAGTGAAAATATACTTCTGAAACGACATAGTGTAGATTACAGGCTGACTTGAGTAGATAATTTTGTAATTTTTAGAAATTCGATTGCACCCCCCCAAATTAAAAGGAAGCAAAAAACTTGTTTAAATGAAAAAAAATGTATTGACAATTAGTGCAAAATTTTACAATAAATTATATAAATTTGTTGGTCCTTTTTTTACTCGTATTGTAAAATTTTGCACTAATGGTCAATATATTTTTTCATTTAAAAAAGTTTTGTACTTCTCTTGTAAAACTTTTAAAATTTTAGATACGGCTTTTTGCATTTTCTGTGACGATATAAAGTGACATCCAAAGTCAAAGGCGAATTCGATTATTGGAAATGACAACAATTTGTTATAAGCATTAAAATTTGCATAAAATTAAAATTTTGATCCACTATAAATTAGTAATTTTTTATCCAATTAGATACTATTTGACGCGTAATTAAGAAGCCTTTGATTTTAATCGAACCAGCCTTTGACTCTGAATACAACTTTGTACAGAAGTATACATCGAAAAAAGATATACCGTTATCTGGACAATGGCCGAAATGCATTTTTTTATTCTTTTTTTGCGTTTAGCACATCCTAATTATCCTAAAAAATGCATTAGACAATTTAAACCTTCCACACACAGAAAAATTTTCATGTAAAATCGTCGAAAACCAGGTTAATCTAACAATTTTCGGTAGTGATTTTGCTTCATAGGTGTTTCATGTTAAATCAACATGGTTTACAATAATCTTGAAAGAAAATTTATCATTTTGAATTAACTATATTTCATGTTGATTTAATATTCCAGTACAGTTAAATCAAAATGAAGTTGATACTGAAATAATACGAAAAATCGTATTGAATCAAAGTAATTTCGAGTTGAAACAACGTGAATTTGATATTGCAACAACACGAAGAATCATATTGAATCAAAGTTATTTCAAGTTGAAACAACTTGAATTTGATATTGGAACAACACGATTATAGACTAGTTATTATAGATTATTTATAGATTATTTTAGTGCTATTGCAGTACTATTTGGGAAAATCCAAAGCCTGATTAAAACTTAAAAAATTTTTTTTCACCCCCACCAAAAAATGTCTAGCTGCGCCAATGCATACAGGTGAATAAAATGCTTCTAAAAAAATTTACGATTATTCGCAAATCGGCTCTCCTGGCCACATTTTTGAACGAGCGGGTAAGAATTAAAAGCCAGATTAACTATATTAAATACATCTAATATAATTTGTAAAGAAATTTGAATAATACGGTGAGAGTTTTTTTCTTAAGCGATTAATTTAGAATTTCGTAGAAAAATTAACAATTTTCGTCTTTTGAAATATTGAAAATAAAAATTTTAGTTTAAAAAATGTTTGAGAAAAACGTCGAACTATTAAGCTCTATTTTTTGCCATTCTTTCTCAATTCAAAGTCTTGAATTTGATTCATTTTCACGACTACATGAATTGCGATAACTAAAAAAAATTTTTCTGAATGTTTACAAGGATTTTGTTCAAAATTATAAAATATTTTTTTTTTAAATTTGACTATGATATTACCGGATATATTGACGAAATAGAAAACAAAGTCGACGGCAAAATCCAAAATTTTAAAATTCAAAGGCAAATATCTTTCAAAATTTTAAAGATATCGTAATAAAGTAAACTGTATTCTCTTTATCTATTAGTTTATAAATAGATAAAGAAAGTACAGTTTACAACAAGTTTAAATTCATTAAAATTTGATAATATTTGTAAAAGTAGTTAACTTTGACACCCTGTACCTCAAATTGTATTCCAACAGGGTGGCCCAAATTTCAACATGCTTAAAGCTTAAGTCCCCCTCTAGGATTTTTACATACATAGTTTTGTAATCGGATCGTAATTTTGAGAGATACATTTATATTACCCTTTTTCCAATTGGAACCACCATTCCTATTTTCACCAGCTATAGGACAAGTGTGTGGAGAAGAATGGTTTTGAATTTCCTGCAGGGTATATATAAAATAACATCTATTGTTGCAAACACCTTACTAGCACTAGTTCAATTTTAACTTTTATATGTTCCCAAAAAAATAATACTTTACACATTTGCGAGTAGCAGCACCAACTTAATTTTTATTTCTAATACAACAGTCTTACATTGCCCTGCAAAAAAATTAACATACAATTCATTAGTAATATCATTGATAAACTCAGTTGAAAGTAATTCTATTTCTGGTGAAACATCATTAAATTTTTCACGTAGTTGTCAAAGGACGGAAGTGATCCAAAGAACTGATAAAACCCTAGAGGGAAGATAACCTGTCACTGGCGGTTTCTTTAATACTAGTTAAATTACATAGCTATAAATAAATATTTTTAATTTGGAAAAGATCTGCTTGTACGGGAAGGGTATTTTGCTAAAATTTTTGTTATAATTTTGTGATATGTTCTTTTTTCACCGGTCACGACTCAGGAACATTTTGTACCATTCCCATTTTCACCAGTCATAGGATTAGTACGTTCAAGACAATTGGTACAACATTTCCGACGGGGAAGCAACGGCCTTAGAATATTAATTATTCAGTGCCTATAGTGATTGGCATGCCCTGAACAACTTCCGACTTTTTTTGCTGGGTGCGAACCAAAAATGCAATTGTGTTTCCAGTCTTTTTGATTTGAAAAATATCTTAGGTTGTGTTCGCTTGTCCACCTAAATATTGTGTTTTATTGGTATTGTTGCTGTTAGATGTTTAACAGCAAAATATGCGCGCGTTAAGAAAGGACCGAAATGAATGAGTGTATATACTACATTCCATACAATATCTTATAAAAAAGATATTACTCTTTTCACCCATGATCATGCACGCTCACGATAAAAACACGTACTCATGCACGCTCAGTTTACTATTTTTGTTGGCCCTGAAACTCGACCTATTTTGCTGCAATGTTTTGATTTTAGCCCATATACTCTAAAATCATAAAACTTGGATTCAAAAACAAATACCATTTTCAGGAACTCTTATGTACATATATCCATTTATTCGCCAAAACATATTATGAGCCTTGAACCAAATGAGGACTTTATACGCAAAACCATACAAAATTAAAGTTTTTGTTATTTCCTGAAGCCAAGGAATTCTGGGACTCTTAGAACAAAATCTTAGTTTTCTTTCGATGCTTTCATTCGAAAATATTTGAGTAAAGGTGATTTTCAGAGTTCAAAGGTGAAAACAAACCTTATTGTTTTTGCTACGCTGTCCGTCCGTCCGTCTATCTGCCTGCCTGCCTATCTGTCTGTCTATCTGTCTTTCTATCTGCCAGTCCATCTGTCCTTTAGTCTGCCACAGGCTTCTATCTCGAGAACCGTAAGAGGTACGGACCTGAAATTGTTTACAGAATATATGCAACTATGACCGCTACAGCAACAAATACTGAAATTTAAACAATATAAAAGTCAAAGGGTATTCTATTAGTTGAAGTAATTTTCACAACTATATCATGATTTTTTTTATTTATCTTTAAAAGTAACTTCTAAAAAACTCTTAAACAATCACATACGGGAGGGAAAATGAGAGCAAATTGCAATCGAACTAAAGAAAAATATAAAAAACATGAAAAACAAAAATCATATGTTTTTTCTACTCCTCTCTCTCTCTCTCTACGCCGTTCTTCAAGAAAAATATCTGTAAATATCATGATGTTTACTCATGATTTTAAATCATCGTGTGAATTGCGTGAAACTAAAAATTATATGGTATTCTATCAGGTAATGTATTTTTGAAATTAAGCTGTATCTTATGAACGGTTATACACTCGACACTCGAAATAATCTAAATTAACTATTAAAGGGTGTAAGTTAATAATAAACGAGCAAGCCGAAAAGTAAAAATTAATAAAAAAAATCATAAAAAACGGTAAAACTAAAAACACAAAATTAAAAAAATAGCCACAACGACAAGATTCGCCGAAACGAAAAAAAACGCTGAAAAGAAAAAACGACCGAAACGAAATAAAACCACCGAAACGAATAAGTCGCAAAAAAAAAATCGTCGTAAAAAAACAACAAAAAAATCACACAAAAAAGCGAAAACAAAAGAAAACCCTAAGCTAAAAAACAAAAAATCACCATTATGAAAAAACGCTAAGGCGAGAAAAGCATCAAAACGAAAAAATTCGTCACAAGCACCTAAAACGAAAAACACACTAAAATTGAAGTCTCTAAAAAAATCGCCAAAACGAAAAAAGGGACATATGAATATGGTGTTCGTACGGAACCCTTCGCACTTTACTGAATTATTTTCCTTTCTTTTTTTTATTTACAAAACTGATGATGAGCGGTGGAAATAAAAACAAAAAATTCTATATCAAAAATTTTGAATTGGAAGTTTTTCAAATCATACTAATTATTTTATTGGAACACTGTAGTGCTTTTCCAGAGCGAGCTGTACTAAAAAAATAACAATTCTACTGAATTTATCATCCATGATCGAAGGCAATCTTCTTTTGCTTGCTGTTGGCCATTATATAGTACAACGTACGTCCATATTTATTTTCTGTTCAAATTACTTATGATTTAATTTTTAAACTTTACAATCGACTTTATCATAAATAAAATGTTTAATAAGAATTATTAAATAATTTTTAAAACTTCATAGATATAAAAAATAACAAATGACACACACACAAATACACAATACAATACACCTTTAAATAATAGAAAAATCAATATGCCAGTCACAAAATAATGAAATATCTCCAAATATATGCAATATTCCCACCATGTAACGGGTGTTTTTTTTAGAGGTATAAAACTTCGAATTAAAATAAAACACAAGAAAATCGTTTTGATGTCCATCAATTTGGCTTTATTGGAAGGATAATTTTATGCCATTAATGTTTAAATATGATTTCGGGCATGTGGCCGCCGCGGCTGGCTCGAATAAAGCCAATTCTACAGGTCCAATTTTCAACCACTTTTTCGAGCATATGGGGCCGTATGTTGGCAATAAAGCCACGAATGTTGGCTTCCAAGTCCCCTAACGTTTCTGGTTTGTTGGCGTAGACGAGCGACTTCACATATCCCCAAAGAAAATAATCCAATGGTGTCAAATCACACGATCTTGTTGGCCAATTGACAGGTCCATTCCGCGAAATTATGCGCCCATCGAATGTTTCCTTCAATAAATCGATTGTGGCGTGCGCTGTGTGGCATGTAGCGCCGTCTTGTTGGAACCACAACTCATCCACATTCATGCCATCCAATTCGGGAACAAAATAGTCGGTTATCATGGCTCTATACCGGTCTCCATTAACGGTAACTGACTCTCCAGCATTATTTCGGAAGAAGTATGGCCCAATGACTCCACCAGCCCATAGAGCATACCAAACAGTCAGTTTTTGTGCATGTAATGGCGTCTCAAGGGTCTCATGTGGATTCTCTTCACTCCAAATGCGGCAATTTTGCTTGTTGACGTAGCCATTCAACCAAAAATGAGCCTCATCACTGAACAAAATGTTGCGATGAAAATCGCGAACTGAACCATCATTTTCGAAATAAATTTGCACGATTTGCAAGCGTTGTTCTTTTGTCAACCTGTTCATGATGAAATGGCAAACCAAACTAAATATTAATCACTTGACAGCTGACAAAATGGCCGCCAGTTAAAAAAGTGATGCCAACTTAAAGTTCTATACCTCAATAAAAAACACCCATTATATGACTTATAAATCAAGAGCAGCAGGATAAAAAAGAAATAATAAGAAAAACTAACAGAAAATGCCAAACCAACAAAAAACTTAAGATACAAAATAAATACTCAGTCATGCAATCGTAAACAAATCTATAAAAAGAAAAATTAGATATCAACGATTGCCAACAATTTTATTTAAAATATTTCTTTCTTTTATTCTCCCAATATTTCTGAACTTGACCAATGAATAAAAATATTGAAAAAAAAATAAAATAAAAATAAATAATGTGGTATATTGCAAAAGTGTGATTGCTAGAGATGAGATAAAATAGTAATAGAAATCGATACGACAAGATATAATGTTGTAAATTTTAAACTTAAGACTTAATATTTAACAAAAACTACAAAAAAAAAATATTGTAAATTCGTTTTCTTTAAACTGCTTAGCAGAAGAAAAAAAAGAACTTGAAGACTTTGGGACAGACTGTTATTATACTATGAGTATTACTACATAATAAACATATCTTCTCGTACCAAGTGCAATGTAGTAACATCTTTTCGAACATTGAAAACTACAGCAATAACAAAACAACATTCAGAACAGCGTTCTTGAAAGATGGGATGACGACGGCTACAGAACAAATACTACAGCGAAATAAAAGAAACAAAAAATGAAACGAAACTAAACACGATCATAATCTATTCTATCATTAATAATTGAAATTTTTACCTAAAAATATATTCAAAAATGTCTTTTGCTAAAGTTGCGACATAGCAATTGCATCCACAATATTCTTATAGTTTAATCTTGTGGCAACAAATAAACAAACACACTCCTATACAAAACTTAACGAAATACTCATGTAAAAAAGGATGACACAAAAGAAATACAATATTTAAAATACAGAGACTGTGGCTCAGATTTTGTTGAAGGGGGAATTTTTATGTAATAAATAAAAACCTTTTATCGAAAGAAATATAATTATTTCGGCTTAAGTTCCTTTTTAATTTAATTTTTCAATTAATTTTTATTTTTATTTAGAGAGAAAATTGTAAAGCATGTAGGTAAAGAAAAATTTGACTGCGCGGAAGGTTGAACTTATATGTTTCGAGAGTACCCGGGGCTTGCAGTCAAACTATTTACTTTTAATTAATTTATGAAGTCACTCATAAAAAAAAAATATTACAAAAAAATTTTCAAACAAAAGTTAGTCTAAAATAAAATTTAATTTTCAGTAAATGTTCTTTACTGATTAAGTGAATTGTTTGTTTGACAACAAAAACCAGCCATGACGACATACAAATAAATAACAACAACAACAATGATAGCAAAGCGAATGTGATGTCTGATTTTATACAATTAGTATCAAACGTAACTTGCAATATTTTTGTTTACTAAAGGTTTCTAAAGATTTTAGAGTTGAGCACATTTAACAAAGTGAAATTTCACAAATGCGTAATTGATGATGATATTATTATTTAAAAATTAAAAAGAACTAATTAATAAAATTTAAAATAAGCGGAAAAGAATTCTGAAGAGATTAGTGGGAGCTATAGAAACGTCAGTTCAACCCTCCCTGCAGTGAAAAATTTTCTTTGTCTATATGCATCACATTTATCTCAGAATAAAAATATATGTTAATTGAGAAATTAAATTAAAACCGAACTAAAGCCAAAAAAATTGAATTTCTTTAGATATAAACCCTTACAGTTCGACTAAACTCATAACTTAAAATTAAAAATATTAAAAAAAGTTTTTACTGACTCAAAAAAAAGTTTATTTGATATATTACGAAAATCCAATAAATATTTTCGTTTTATTCAATAAACTCTTTTGTTTATAATTTGTAAGTGTATTTAGACAAATTGTATTATAAATTCAGACAAAAATATTATTTAATATATTACAGGAAATCCCATTAAACATTTTTGTTTGATTCAGTAAATTATTTTGTTCAGAATTTATAAATATTTTTGGACAAATTGCTTTACAGATTTGGAAAATTTGTTTACTGAAAAACCCCGCTTTTTCAATGAAATTGGTAGAGACATTTTTATCTGTACCCTGCGGGAAATGTTGTACCAATTGTTTTGAACGTACTTGTGCTATGACTGGTGAAAATGGGAATGGTACGAAATGTTCCTGAGTGGTGACCGGTGAAAAGAGTCATATCACAACATATCACAAAACTATAACACAAATGTTATGAAAAAACCCCCATTGCACAAGCAGATTTTTTCCAAATTAAAAATATTTCTTTAAAGTAGAGTAAATCAGTTAGTATTAAAGAACCCATCACAGGACAAGTAGCCTTAGTTTGGGTCTAGAACCTATCACTGAGTATCTTAATTATGTCAATTGATCCCCTCCAATAACAACGCGATGTAAAAGTTACCGGTCCCTTTCATATAAAGTTCTGGAACTCGTACCGGTTACTAGTCCTTAGGAACCAGTCACGTGACCTGTCTTGTGACTGGTTCTTTTCCCTCTAGGATATTTACAAATTTGTTTGTAGGTCCGATTCTGGACAAATTATTTACTAATTGATTGAATTTCTTTACTGAAAATGAAATTTATTTATTTCTGTGTTTGATGATTATTAATATTCACTATTTCCCTTTATGGCTTATATTAAGCTTTTTGATTCTGTCTACTCTACTGTGTTTGCCGTCAGAATTGAGAATATTAGTGTGTGACACAAATTTTTGATTTTGAAATACATTTTGAATTTAGAGGTTACAATTTTCATGATATTTTTGAAACTAATGAGCAAATTTAGAAACAATCTTCGCTCGGCTTAAAGATAATTTTGTTGTCGAATTTGGTTTTTCTTTTTTAATGAATAGGGCGAATCCTTCTCCAGTTATGCAAATATATGTCGTGCAAGTACCTTCATTACTGACATATCGCCCAAATAACTAAAGAAACAGCTTCAAGTTCTAGGGAACGAAAAAGTTTACCGAAATTTACAAGTTATTTTAATAGTTAAGGGCTTTTTCGATATTTTGCTCTTTATTTTGTTAAAAATGCGATTTGGATAGTCTGTAAGGCAAAAGTTGTTGGAGAGTTCACAGATAACAACTTTTAAGAAGATACGAGTATGTTTTTCATAATGTTATCATATTTTTCGAATTGTTTGTCATTATGCCGTATGAGTGTAGTTAATAAAATTGCAACCGTAAGTCCGCGCGGGAAGGCGTGGTCCTAGGAGCGTGAAATTTTTGGAGAGTAGTTTTACTATCCAGTCTCAACTTTCTGAATGGTGAGACCAATATTAACGGACACCTTAATGTACATTTGGGTTATGCTGTGAAAACGCTTCTGCTTAATATTACATAAAAAAATTATCAAGGAAATACTCAAAGAACAAAAAAAAACCATACGACTATCTGTGCGAACTTACTGTGAGCACAGTTCCACCTTCACTCAACCAACAACAAAAAAACAAAAAAAAAGGAAAAATATAACGCAATAACAACAATACAAAAAAAGAAGAAGCTCACACAAACTATCAGGCGGCAGGAGCTAAGCAACACTACTACTTAGGTAACAAGCACACTCTCAAAAATATTTACTTATAAATGAATGATAGTAGCTTTTCTAGCAAACGAAGCGAATGAATTGCATCCAACCCAACGACTAACATATTCGAAACTTACAATATTTTTACAACAATAACAACTTGGCTGAGAAAAAAGTCATAATAAAAGTAAAGGAACAGCTTTAAAAAATTTTTGTCTTTAAGAAACTACTACATACAACATATAACACATACATGACCATTAGGATAGCCCTTTAAAGAAGGTATTTGAATTGTCGGTCTCACCTCCTAGTACAAAAACTAAAATACAGACATATAAATTCCTGTTGACCTACAGACTTGAAATTTACAATTTCCGAACTATTATGTATTTTAAAGTATGAAATACATTTTTTGCCGATTTTTAAAAATTCGTTTAGAGTCACCACTAAGCTTTTTTTTGAATCCGTTTGAAAATTGGTGCATATACTGGTCGAAAATTTAAAAGCGTCAATATGATGGGATCCTCAAGGCTACTCCTGTTCCAAAGTCGACGTATATCACTTTCACAAACAACGCTACAATTTGATCAGATCGCTACAATTTGATCAAGGTTACCCTAATGTACATATTTGCAAATGACAACAAAAGCAATAATAACAGAAACGTCATCTGATGCAGTCACTGCAAAAATATTGCTACTGCGTCTAGTAGTCGCAATGTTGCACTAGAGCAGTGGCAGGTATTCTCTCAATTACCTATGCACTCGTGCAAAGGCCGTTTTTTGTAACATCCACACACGTATGTGTCAGATTTATATCCCACCTATTTAGCCTCAAAGCACACACATAAACACAGAATAAGATAGTAAATGTTTGGACACCACTGCACTAGAGAGGGCAAGGCAGACACAGAAAGATAAATCGAGAAAAGTCACTTGGAAAAATCATACCAACAATATACAGGCTGCAATAAAATGTAAAGTTTTTTTTATGTCATTGTTGTTGCTGAGTCCTACGAAACAACAGACCGTTTTCGATGCCAGTAATAGAATGCTGGAAGAATTGAGAGTTAAAGAATAAGTCACAGGTAAAAATAAAACATTGCATTTTAGTGCATCATCATTACTATGATGGTAGTGAAGAAGATGACGATAATCATCATCTTTGTAGTCGTCCTCATCATCATAAGCTGCTGCATGAATGCATGCATGCAAGATGTAGCCTTTAGGGGTTCAACCGCTCCATACTATAACAACAACTATAAGCATACAACAACAATAATTACAACAACAACAAATTATTCACATTCCTATTCTAAGATTTGATTTTATTGTTGTTGCTGAAATCTCCTACCATTATAAGGGATGACTATATAGTTTGGTTGGTCGGTATGCATGATTACTATGAGAAAAATATATTCAATCAGAATCAGTAGTTTGATTTTTTTTAAATTTTGGGAAATTTTGTGCATTCACTGGTACTCTAACTTATCTAAGTTTCTAAGGCCCAAATTCACAGTCATTAGTTAGCTAATGACAATAGTTTAGCCAATGATATTTTATTCACACTTCTTTGTTTACCATTAGTTAAACCGTCAAACGCCATTGGTTATGCTGACTTTAGACGACATGTATTTTACATCTGACTTGTCAAATTTCCCACTGCAAAAGTGATACATGCCGTGTGAAACATTTGAAACATTGTCAGATGACATTTACAGAAGCAAAGTCAGGTGAAAATTTTTCAATTAGAGCGTGTTCTATTTTCATCTGACATCAGCTGTATAAAATGATCAAAAGTGTGGTTTGGCTGAAAAAAACATTAAAAAGGAAAGAGCGCTTTATATATTTACGCAAATTGTGCAAAAACTCAGCTGTTGTGAACACGCAGAGGTTATGTCAGATATAATTGCACATGTACGTGTGAAAGCAAATATTATAAACCGTCTGTAAATTGACAATTTTGACAAACATGCGAAGTTACATATGTCTCACACACCTAAGAAGCCATATGTAAAAAACATGTCGTCTAAAGTCAGCATTAACAATTAGTTAGATGCTTTGTAACATGGTGCAATAATTATACAGGTGGCAGCATAACGTCAGCGGATTATATTTTGTTCTGGTAGTTTTGTACATAAGTACGTCTAGCACGTGTATTTTTTTGACAAGCATTATCTAGTTTTTTGTTGTATTTATTGAACCTGCATACTTATTGCTCCATGTTTTAGAAATTATTACGCTCATATAGCATACTTTTAGGAGCGACAAAAACATTCTTTACCCATATTAAAAATTTTAGTTAAACAATACACTGTAAATATGAAGTTTTAGTTAAACAATAGTTGTCATTTTAGTTTACTAATAATTAACTAATGACTGTAAATTTGGGCCTAAAAGATGCTTTTCGTTGTAGCCCGATGATTACGATGGATAAAATAGCTAAAACGTAAAACTTTTTTTAGAATGTACAATCCAGATATTACAAAGAATAAATTGTTCTATTAAAAAGGAACTAAACTAAGGATAAAAGTAGAAAAAAGAATAAAAAGTTCAACATCCTTGCAATACCATTAAGATATCCTTTATGTGCTGATACCTTTATGTGCAGATTCTCTGTGGAAAAGACGAGCTGTCCTGCAATTTGTCTTCTTATTGAGCAGAAGCCAAGGACTTTATGTCAGTGAAAGTTTTCAACAAGCTCTGATATTTTTTACATACACAATATGATAGCCAATAAAAGCAACTTTTAAGCCGAATTCGGCTCTAACTCTTCCAGAAAGTCTCAGAGAAAAGTCGTAATAAAATCAGGACAAGTACCTTAAGTTTGGATGTAGAACGCGATGTAAAAGTGACAGGTTTATCTAATATAAAATTCCAGAGCCGGTTGCTAGTCCTTGGGAATCAGTTACATGACTTATTTTCTGATAGGCTCTCTTCCCTCTAGAGAGTTTGGTTATAAAAGAATGACAGATGTTTATTTACCTCATTACCTTTTAATGTATAATAATGAGTTGCTGGTAATGAATCAAGTAAAATAAATGCTTCTTCATATCTTTATGAAGAAGACCTTCGGCTGTATTGCCATTTGTTAACCCTACTGTGAGCAGGCATCCTCTCAAATCAACACAGAAAGAATTATCAACAAAAAATGTCAAACAAAAGTTTATCTAAAATAAAATTTAGTTTTCAGTTAATTTTCTTTACTGAATCAGTGAGTTTTTTGTTTGTCTTATAAAGGACGTAATTTCAAAAAATACCAACAAATACGCAAAAAAACAAGCCCCGATGATGCCATAAACATATATAACAACAACATTAATAGCAAAAGGAATGCGATTGTAACAAGCTTGTTTACTAAAGATTTCTGAGAGAATCAATTCGTTAATGTTGTTGCGTTAATCCTCATTAATGTTTTTATAGTCTTTAGATAAACATACAGATTTGAACATATTTAAAAAAGTGAAATTTTATATATGCTTAATGGGTGATGATTTTATTATTTAAAACTTAATAATATAAAACAAAGTTTTTACTGATTCAGAAAAAAAGTTTGTTTGATATGTTACAAAATTCCAGTAAATTATTTCTTTGATTCAGTAAACTGTTTTGTTTATAATTTGTAAGTATTTTAGACAAATTGTGTTATTAATTCAGACAAAAATATTGTTTGGTATGCTATTAAAAGTCCAGGAAATATTTTTGTTTGATTCAGTAAATTATTTTGCTTAGCATTTCTGAATATTTTTAGACAAATTGTTTTATAGATTTGAACAATTTTGAACAAATTGAGAAATTTTTTTCTGTATTTACAAATTTGTTTCTAGGTCCGTTTCTATATAAATATAATAATTCATTGAATTTCTTTACTAATTCATTGAATTTCTCTACTGAAAATGAAATTTAGTTTTCTCTGTGAGTGTTTCCGTTGAAGTATTTTTTTTGAGGGAAAATTCTGGTAATCAATGCCTACTACCTAACTACCGAACTACTTAGGGTCAAATTCACAGTATGTAGTTAACTAATGAAGGCGGTTTAAATAATAATATTTTTATAAAAAATCGTTAGTTAAAGCACTGAAAGTAGGCAACTACAGGCTGGGAAATCGCCTCTGGTGTTAAGTAGACACATTAACTTTCTTAAGCTGTAAGTTTAGCCAATTTGTTAATTGTTTTACTTCGCCGACAATTTTGCTAACATTACTGACGAAGCTGTGTGCTGCGATGTACATTAGCATAGAACAGTATCAATCGGTGGCGGTACTGGTTACTGACCAGTGCTATGTCTTCATCACTCAAACAGTCCAATTAACACAACTAATAAAATGCCACACTAGTGCACATCAGAAAAATTCATGATGTTGATATCTTGCCCTGAGCAGGGATCAAATTCACATTCTTAGTCATAGTTTGCTTCATACTCAATGTGCTATTACTTCAGCCAACAGCCGAATAGGATGCCCAGGTGACACTTTATACCCTGGACACTCCTACGATATTCTGCATTTTGGATTACCGTATACCATTCAGACTTCCTCTTGTAAAACCTTAACATGCCAATTAGTGACGTATATCAGTTCAGTTCCTAATGGAAGCGATTAATTACTAAGATATCTAAATTAGCTTTCCGGCATAGCTTGGCAGTAGCAGAGCTGTTGAACTGCCAGTTTCTTTTTTTCTAACATGGGCGCGCTCGTATAGTAATGCTGACAAACAGGAGTGCAAGAGTCTTTCTTTCAAAGTTAGTTTGTACTTTTCCTTTATAGTGGGAGTAAAAAGTCCAGCATGCATTATCCTTCATGTAAATGTCCATAGTGTTGCTTTTCTGAGTGGGATCGAAATATCAAACCCCCTTTAGAGAATAGTCCTGATGTAGTACCGTCATTAATATTGTAGTCATATGTAAATACGGAATCTGCACTAATTAAAAATTTTCCTTCAAGAAATTTATGAAGGTAGCAGTGTAATTTGTTTACTGTTTCAGAGCTTTTCCACTTCCAAGTATCAAATCTACCATTTGTAAATACCGAATCTGCACGGCTAATAACTTTCCAATCGTCTCTATGTGATGCCTAGACTCCGAAGGACTTGCCGAAGTTTATGACAGGAGTAGTGTATATTGTTTCCTGTGCCATAACATGCTTAGTTACGTATCGTGGATTGGTCCATGGTCAATACGGACATTTGAATCACCGACACTCTTAGTATACGGGCCGGCCTATCAGAAGGCATTTTATATAGACATCACGAAAGTAAATTCGAGTATGAGAAGCTGGTATGTCCTCTTGCCCACATTTCACAAAGACAATACGACATTCTTCATCATTATATTTCCAAGAGCGAGCTCCTAAAGTAATACCGAGGTAATTATTCTCTTTCGCGTGTAATTTTGTTTCCTACAAACCTAGATCTTTTTATTTGTTCCACACAAGCAGTTTTCTGAATGCTGTTTCTATGAGTTAACTCATGGTGGACATGAACTAAAATTTTGATAAGGGGATGAAATGGTCCTAATAAGCGACTTCTTTTATGCCATTTTCATTCAGGCTGAGCATTTTATTTATAAAATGGTTCCGAGAGAGAGAGAGAGAGAGAGTTCCGCCTGCGGTGTGCACCACTTTCCTCTTCATGCTCATTCCCAATTCCAAATCTGTCAAGGCTTTATCCTCATAAGCTACTTGATTTTTGTAATTTTCACTCAGGCTGAGGATTTTGTCTACAACAAGATGCCATTAGAGTAGAAACTGAAACCCCTGCGGTGTACCTCCTGTCACAACTTGCCTCCTCAGCACCATTCCCAATTCCAGATCTTAAACTTATGTTTCTGCTTTTAAGCACGTTCCCTCTCTACTTACACAAATCTTTGCAATTTCACATGCAGCGTCAATTATTGAGGATATATTCAAGATATATTAAAAGCGGCCTCTAAAGCATATTCTTTTTTGTCAACAGAATCTTCTATGGTTACGACAGCGTGTATTACAATTTCCACGGACCTACCACTCTGGTAGGCGTATATAACAACTTACCAGATATCCGACAAGTAAGTATGTATATAACTCAAGTATATACCATATCTTACTCATTCTACTTGTAGTGTGCTTGCAATTTCATATGATCGTTTATTAAATACTTCTATAAACGTTGTCCGTAGCAAAATTTACCCTTTTGTTTACTTCACTCCAATCCTTCCTCCTTCCTATCATCGCACCATACATTTTTTACATATGCTTAGTTTAAGGTTTTTGCATTTTTATTTTATTGTTGTTGTTCTTATTGGATTTTTAAAGCTGCTGGACCCCGAAAAAGAGACTTACTACCATTCAGATACTTACAATAAAAAATAAAAAAACTGCTATAGTTATTTAAAACCCTGAGTTTGTATGCTTGTCTTTGCTCAGACATTGCGTGTTTTCGTAATATTCCTCAAAAGATAAAAATGTGACCAAGCAAGGCAGTCAACATCAAGCGACGAACCAACCGTTTGTTGCTGTAAAGATGAAACGTCATTGCTGTTGCTGTTTTAGTTTCGGTTATTGTTATTGCTGTTGATCAGCAACAGCACGAATTCTGCTACGGCAAGAAACAGTGCAATGTCAATATTTTTGCACTGACCAACCAACCACACACACAACATATTCTACAAGGAGCGAAGTGACATCGTTTTTAGTACCCTACATGTCCACAGTAGAATTCACTGTTAGTTGTTAGTTTTGTTAACTCTGCGCTAGTATGGTTGATATATTCTAAGAAACAGATTAACTTTGCTTTTTTTGATATTAAATATAACAACATTTCGCAGATATCCATGGAGGAGAACATACAAATATTCGATGGTCGTCAACTGCACAGAGAAAAAATACCAATGTAAAATCAACATGTCGCAATCTTGATTTGAAATCATATTAAATCTATGAGAAATAGTTTGTTGTTTAAGTGTGATGGTGCTTATTTGAGTTATTCATAGCTACAACGCAGCGGTAAATGGAAGGAGTAAAAAGGCCTTCTATAAGGCCTTATTTAGCAGTCTATAGTACTTCATATGCTTTCTACACGCGATGTCATTGCGGACCAAGGCCTTCCTCAAGCCATTACTCAGAAGGCCTAATTGAAGGTATTCCTTAGCAGGCCTATTTGCAGGTCTTATGTGGTCTGCCTGAAAGAAGATTTGGTCTGGCAAGGTCCGTTACAAATTAGATGAAGGTACATTTTATTTCTGGGTATTTTTATAGCGGCTTCTATATTTTGGATTATAGTGACTTTTTATTTCGAACTCCTTTTCATCCAAAGTAATATTTTATACATGTGAGGGAGGCTAAATTTCGTGTATTTATTACGAACGAATTGCACATGATGTAGTAGCTGCAACATAAAGGACATAATATCAACATGTATGATGCCTCTTGTACGTAAATTGCAGTCTTATATACAAATTATTTGCGAAAAAACAATACGAGAATGTTTGTTATTTCTAAAGAACATTTTTTATTAAACAAAACGAAATATCTAAAAATTGAATATTCCTGCAAAAGAAACCAGTGTAGAGGCCTTCTAGAAGGCCTATCCTTAGAAGGCAGAAAATAATTAGTTTTGGATCTTAAATTCAGGTCTTGGAAGGCTTGTAAGAAGGCCTGTTTAGTGATTGCCTGCTAAGTTTTACCGCTGCGAATGCACTGTAGTGCTCAGTTGTGTGACTTGTTGTCGATTTGTTGTTGTTTTGTCGTTGTTTAGCTCTATGTTCGTGTTGTGTAAATGTAAATAGGCGACAAACTTCACATTACCAGCAAAAATTTCCTTTTGCTGAATTAAAATTACCATTGTTTCATATTAATTTTAAACAAAAAATTATTAGTCTAATCTTAAATCCCTTTGATTTAATATTTTTCACTTTTAAAAACAACATTGTTATCAACTTTACATTTCATTTTAAATCAACATTATAAGTGAAAGCAAAAAAATTCTTCCGGTGCATACAAAAATTGGTAGAGGTGTTTGCTCTCCCTCTATCCCTATCCAAACTTGACCGAATCGGCACAGCTTTAAAATTTTTTTTAAATATCTCTGTCCGTTCACATTTTATGTAAATTCGAATATTACTCGGTTTTCCAAAAATATTATTCCATCATGAAATATTCTGACTTAATGGTAAATAACAGAAGTATACAAGGTTTCGGACTGGAGAGACGAAAAGTTTATTTATGTTATTTGGGGCGCTGAATTCGAATCTGCAATCGGTTTCTTCAAATTGGTTCTAGTTTTCGAGATAAACCGTTATGTAAAAAAGCAGTTGCACCACATACATACATATGTTAAATCCAAATCCGAAATCCCACAACAATAAAATATTGTTTCTTAATCTGCTTAGAAGTTTCACAGAAGTGAAACTTGTGCTAAAAAAATCTTTTATAAAAACTTTTGTTTTTAAAAAATTTATAAAAAATAAAAGAAAAAGGGAATTTCGTAATTTATTTATGTTCCAAACAAAACAAGCCATATATCATTAAAATCGATAAACAACTTTAGATTTTATTCACAATTTAAAAAAAATTTTCCTAATGGTCATGTACATTTAAGCAAAAATGTGCTCCACCGCATTTTGCTTATGAAAAAAGTTTATTGTCATTTATAACCCAGCAAAACTTTTGTCATTTTTATAATCGGCAGTACTTTATTAATGGCTTACAATTCAATGCGTGGTACTTATTTATCTTGTTACTATGCTTCAAATTAGAACTACTTAGTTTTCAATAAAATTAGTACGTATTTTTCTCATTATCTGAAAGTAGCTACAATTTGTTGATATGTATTAATAAAATAACTAGACAACCACTTTTTAAGTCAACATGTGTTTGTATATTAGGGATGCCAAACGGGACTGGTTTTTGTAAATCCCGGGATTCGGGATTTCAGAATTTCAAATCCCGCGATCCCGAGATATTTCGGGATCCTGGTATTTTTCGGGATCCCGGGATTAATCGGGATCCCGGGATTTGTCGGGATTTTGGCATTTTTATTTTTTAACACAACACTCAATTTATAGAGTAAAATAATTTTAGTGTATTTTAATACACATTTTAATATTTTACTGAATAGTAAAATATAAATTTGGGAATGAGGATGTTAAAAAATTAAAAGTTAATTCATTGAACTAGAAAATAAAATAGATAAAACAATGATATTGCTCACATAGCGATTGAAATTTCATTTCCCTCTATTACTCAGTTATCGGTTGACCAAATGACGCCACAAAAATGCTCCGAGTCCACTATGACCAGGTATTCACCAAATCAAAGTTTTGTTACCTATTTATAACTTTTTTAGTTAGTCAAAGTACTCTAGCACAAGCTCGCATGATAATTTCCATGAAAGAAGAGATTACAGAGCCGAAAAGATAGCTTTATGTGAGCCATTGGGACTTTTATTTAAAATAATGATGGCACATATTAGAATTGTCCCAATTTCCGCCAGAAATATCGTAGGCCAATTGCACATCGAAACAGAAAAATTTAACATTGGGGCCAAAGACTCGCGCATCAATACCGGGTTTTCGATCTCTCCGCAAGCTATCGTAGATATCTGGAATCCACAGGTGAAGCAACATCCTCACACGTAGGCTTGACTGCCCTAAGCGGAAAGGTGGCATAATATTTTCACGAACATCAGTTCATGGTTTATGCTGTCATTCGGCAGAGCTTATAGTTCTCTTTAATATAATGTACTCAGGATCGATGAATGCTTGTTGCCAACACAATGAACAGTGTTTTCAAGACCCATCCTGCAAGCAGCCGCTGCTGCAGAGGATCTTATGAAGATCTGAATAAGCGTTGGACTAATTAAGGGCTGAATGGCAAAGGCTAGACATATCCTCATTACACCGTTAGCAAGAAGATATGCCAACATATTGACCTTGCATAGATTAGTAGCTTCTACAAACAGCCGAGCTCTCGGCCACCATACAATCTCGACGTACGTGACAGTCGGTCTGATATTCAGGCGTGTTCTGTATTACTTGCGGAATAAAAGTATTCTTAGTTGTCATAGCATTGTTGTTATAATTAGTAATTTGCAACAAAAAAAAGTTTGATTCTTCCGAACATTTTCATGCTGCATGGATACAGAACATACCCATATAATTTCATAAATCTACATGATATTTTTAGGGCTCATACGTCATCCAGGTGCATCCAGCACAACTCTAGAGGTCTTTTGTATAACTAATTCTACATAGGTATTCCAAGCCAGCCTTCTGCCAAGAAAAGCACATAAATACATTACATCCATAGAATGAGTTATATTGTATCCATTTAACGATACTATACCAAAATAGAGTTTTCTTTTAAGGATGAAGTAGAGCACAAGCATCATTCATGATGCCTGAGAGAACATAGCCGAATTTTCCAGTTACCATAATCGGCGTATCAAGTCAGTTCATGCCCACTTTCACTGCAAACGTGGAGAAGTTCGTCTATCACCACCGACCAGGGGAGTGATGATGGAGGATACCCTTTGACAACTACAATACATTTAAATTCATAAATTAGTGTTACAATTGTTACTTTTCATTACGAGTTTTTAGTATGAGAATTTTACTTAAAAAGCGTAATTTAAATATTCGGGATTTGGGATTTTTCAATCCCGAAAAATCCCGCGATTTTCGGGATCGGGATTTGGGGACTGGCATCCCTATTGTATATAAAAACTGAGTGGTTAAAGTACTTCTCTTCATATCTGAACGAGCACAGGTTCGTATCCTAGCTGTTTAAAAAAAAAAAAATTAAATAAAAATAGAAAAAAATAAAAAATATATAAATAAAACATAATGGGCCATATTCATAATAAATGATCAATTTTTAATAAAATGTTTATGAAACAGATTTCCATACAAAATTTGTTTCATAGACCTTTCATAAACTTTTAAAAAGTATTATAAATAAGGGGGAATGTGTGTAAATTTTTTTAGTTTTAATTTGTTTATTTGACTACTTATTTTTTAGCTTCAAGTAAGCCAAATAGTAACTAGTTAATTGCTGTGACAATGCAAATACATTTGTAAGGGGTACCCCTTATTTTTTGGACTTCTCAAACAAAAAAAAAATAAATAGTTATCGAGTCAAATTGTAAGTACTTACGACTTAAATCCTCATATACTTTTTTGCCTACCAATAAGCAAAGTTTTTGCTGGGAAGCTAATACGGGTATTGTATGATACCTCAAGTTCGCTGCAGATGCCAAATTCTTAAACTACGTTAGACATTCATAAAGTTTTGCCGGAGAAGTTTGTAAAAGAATATTTTTTTTTCCGAAAAAATTTATATTTTTTATATATAGCGACAGTTTTTCTTACTATTGCTGCGGCATTATTCGTCATAGCAGCAGCGCTGATACTTAATTCTCTAGTATAACGTGTGTTTTGGAATTGTATTTTTTGGTTCCTTTTATTAAAAAAAAAACAGGGGAAATGGAAAATGGTGATGATGATGATGAAGATGAAGATGAAAAAAGTAGGAAGCTTTGGAAATCATGAGCATTTGACTAAGTTGTAGTTGATAAAATTAAAACAGTAGCGTAGTAAGTCTAATTTTTATCAAAATACAAAAAAATTAAATGAGATGAAATCGCTTTGAACTAGCTCCATTTTATTGCAGTCAAACTTGTTTAAAAATCATTTAATTCACATTGATTTCATTTAACTCGCTCGAACTGAATCCAACAGCTCATTTTACTTCAAGACATCTTTGTTGATACCTTTCGTCTCGATTTAACAAATCTAATGAACCAGTCCAAAGAAAAATTTACGACGCCACTGTCTTTTATTTATGCGCAAGTAGCTTAAGTACTGTTTCTTTTTTAGTATTTTTTGTGTGTGCATTTCTTTTTATTTCATTATGTTATGTTCTTGTAACGAGTTGCGTTTATATTCCTCTAAAGAATAAAATATAAATGTGATCATTTTAACTTGTAGTAAGAAAGATGCAAGATGAAGTCGTATAGCCTAAGGAAGAGCAAGTTTTTAAAGATCGAATTCTTTAGTAATCGATGAGTTTGCGTAAAAATACAAAAATTTAAAGAAATAAAAAAATACCTCAATATAACAACAACATGAAACAATTCTAATAACAATTTCTATTTTATTGTTTAATTAAAGATCAGTAAAAAATACGCCATTATCGTGATACTGGAAGGTCAGTAAAATGATAACACTTGATATTCATACACACAAACCTATATCTACACTATGTTTAAACAAAAAATATTTTAATACTGGAATACTAGATTATGTACATACGTATGTTAAGATGTTCTTTAGTAACGTAGTGCCTTATGGCACGTTATGCTTATACCACAAGGCGAATGAGAGCTAAAACACAGAGTAAAGGTATGCCGCCGGAACACTTTATCGTCGACATAATGTTACAGCCATGCATGTTTTTTATGTTTATTATGCGAATAAAATTATTGGAATAAAGTTATTCGACTCAAAATTTTTACAAATTATTTATTTGAATAATATTATTGGAACAAAATATTCTCAAATACATTTATTTACATACACTCACAATATTATTACAGTAAGGAAATGTACTTTATTCAAGAAGTATTGCAAGCAGTAATTTTTAAATGAATAAACCTTTAAAGTTCTATGCAATCTTATTTTTTTTAACTGATTATAACATTCAATAAAAAACTTAGTACACATAAATACGGACTTTCGGTTGCTTTCAATATTGTCCGTTGTTTAAGTTATAAGTACCAAAAAAGTACATACATAAAAATAACACACACACACACACAAACACTCGAAATATTCTGTACGTAAAATTAGCTAAAATTGTAATTTAAAATATATGACTACACATTTAAAATCAGTAATGTTAGACTATTAACTGGGAGGTCATATGTTCAATTTCAATCAAGACCATGCGTGTGTCTTTTTTTAATTTTTGATGTTAAATGCATAAAAATGTGCAAGTTTATGTTAACTTCATGCTGCTAGTTTACATACATGCTTTAGCCGAGTGGTTGGTGCGTTGGATTTTAAACCTGAAAAAGCTTTTTTTTTGTAAAGAGAAGTAACACAATCAGGCATTTAATGCTTACCAGTTAATTAATTAATGTTTTACCTTCTTTGGGAAAGGGATAGTGTAGAGAGAACAGGTGGTGAACTGGGAGAGGATAGAAAGCTTAATTAATTTACAACCCTGCTATTGCGCGTTTTTTTTTTTGTAGAGTAGTGTTGCAAGCCCCATTGGTGTCAAGCAGAGGCACTGAGTTGTGTAAGCTCTGTAGGCATTTTATTAGTTCTTTTACTTCGCCGACGGTTTTGCTACAATACCGACGAAGGAGGGTGCTGTGAAGTGCATTAGGATATGTTAGTATTACTCGCTGCCGGTACTGCCAAAGTGATCAGTGCTATGCCTTCATCACTTTAACAGTCCAACACAATAACACACCAATGCACATGAGAAAAATGTATGATGTTGTTGGCTTGCCTGAAACTAGTCTCGAACTCAAGACCTCAGGATTTGTAGTCAAACGCGCTAACTACTGAGCCAAGAACACCTTCAGTGAAAATTAACATAAACAGTGAGTAAAAATATAAAATTAATAAAATAATAATTAAAGATACGAAATAATACATTTAAAAATAAAGCAAAACTAATTTATTTTTACGGAACTTAGGGTTGATTATTTAAGAGTAAAAATAACAGAAAGAAGGGAAAAATCTTTTAGATGCAATTAGTTCTTGTGACAGTTAAATTGATCCAAACAAAGAAAGAACCATTAATTTTTTACCTTTTTAAGTTTGTTAATATTTTAGCACTTAAAGTTTAATAAACCTTTTGTTCAACTTAAATGAAAAATAAGTAGACCTGGAGGCTTATTCTGAATTGCGATGCGAAAGTCAATGCGATGCGCAAATGAAATGCGATGCGAAAGAAATTTGGTATTCTATAAGACTTTCGCATTCGCATTCGAATTTTATTTCAAATCGGGGCAACACTGGTCAAAAAATAACAAATAAACGTCAAAGTTAAAATTAAATTTTTTTTGTTAGTTTGGATTATAAAATCTATCTAATTTAATTTATAAAATAGTTGCGTAATTCAGATTTTAAATACGAATAAAAACGAACATCGTAACACAGAATAGCAATTGTTCGCATTTATAATTTTCGAATCGCATTGAATTTCGCATCGCAATTCAGAATAAGCCTCCTGCTTTTAATTGAATTTACATTTATTTAATATTACAATTTTAGTTAATTTTACGTACAGAATACTTTGAGTGTATTTGAAAACAAAAATATTCTAACAATATTATTTGAAAAAAATAAATTTCGCCTAAAGCTGTTCGAACGAAATTATTCGTATAAAATGATGTATTCGCATAAAAATTATTCGAATAGTATTATTCGAATGAAATACATAATTGCAATAAAAACTATTTTTTTCGTACATAAAGTGCCAATGAGGACCCTTTCAACTTCGATCCGATGTTTGTCCGTCTGTCCATCTGTTTATTACAGGGCTGTGTCTATCTTTAGTCCTTCTAATATATATATATATGAAATATATGAAATTTTCACAAAATTTATTATGTATAGGTGACCATACGTGCAAAAAAGCGGGACAAGAACGATTGAAAAGCGGGATTGTGAAGGAAGTTAGATCGAAATTTTTATGATAATATCTTATAAATATATGCAACTACATAGTTCTATATCGTTAGCTGAAATGCAAAGCCACGTAACTAATAAAAAATTCAAAATCGCATTATTATTTATTTATTGCGCATTATGTATATCGAAACGCATCACAGTGCTCTGTTTGCGAGCCAAATTGGACAAAAATATAAGGAGAAGATTTAGGTTAAGAAATTTTGTGTGACACTTTTATCATCAAGCTATGAAAAAATATGAATTTTGGAAAAATTCCGCGAAAGGAAACGGATACCTCCCATACATCCCTTTTTGAAAAATTGATATTTAAGATATAATAAAAACCAAGGAACAATAAAAAATAGCCAATCATTTTAAAATAAAGGTTGTAATTAGTACACAAGATTTAGTTGAAAATATATATATATATATATATATATATATATATATATATATATATATATATATATATATATATATATATATATATATATATATATATATATATATATATATATATATATATATATATATATATATATATATATATATATATATATATATATATATATATATATATATATATATATATATATATATATATATATATATATATATATATATATTCTTTTTAGACAAAAATATGATTTCACATAAACTAGTCCCCCGAGGATAACCAAAACTAAACAAAAGTCTGTAAGTACATCTTGTAGCTTGTGCACGAAATTTCATTGTAATACGTGCAAACATACAGGTTCTTCCCATATATCCTTTTTCTGAAAATGGGCATTACAGGTTTTCTGCAAAACCGCGAACAATGAAGCTTTGCCAAAACTGCAAATATACAGCTTGCAGCTTAAATGAGAGATTTTCTTGATATCAGAGCAAGGATATGTGTACCATCTATATAGCCTGTTTTAAAAATGAATATTTTAGCTACACTATGTCTCGATCTTGGTGTAATTTCTCTATATACACTTAAAAAATGCTATAAAGCCTTTAGGAAACAATTAATTACTATATAGTTTTGTAAAATAATTGCTTAAAAAAATTAAACTGATTTGAAAAAAGTAGTAATTTTTGGGAATTTCTCCTATTCCAATGGGGAAGACCCTCATCATATCTTTTCCCGGTAACAATGGAACAACGTCAGGTGTATATCCAGGTAGGTCATTATATCCTTATAAATATTTGCCCTTGACAATTTTCGATAGTCTTTGAGATAGTCTTGTTTTTTCTTATATATTTATGGCATGATTCAGCGGCTTCTTTAGACAAACATCCCTAAAAAAAGAGCAAATGTTTGCAATAAATATGCGCACAGAAACAAACCAACAGCTTAAAAATAAAATACAAAACTGAAGGAAAAGCATTCAACGAAGGGTAAGAAAAAAGTTTTTTAAAAGCAGACAGCCATGTCTGTCTTATAACCATAGTTACCATAGTTACAAACAAACTGGCTTAATATGATATGGTTCTTATTATATTTTATTGTTGTAGAATTATACTATAGTTGCATTTTTAAGTAAAATATGATTGGAGTCAGATTTTTTTAACAATAAATATTATACATATTGTTAAAAGCAGTCATGTTGAAATTTTTATGAATGCTAATCATTTCATGATTAAATGTAATCATTAGTTTGTTTATCGTAAACTAATTTAAAAAATAATACCTTTTTTCCCACAAGCATAAACTATTATGAAAAATGCCATGCCGCAACCATTTCATTTTTCTGCATGTTGTATTTGACCATTCATTCTAATATATGGGTTGTTCACAAAATAGCACGTACAGAATATGAAGGGCAGGTTTTCATAACCCTGGCGATCGAAATACATATTAGACGGTAGCCCTTATCGTAAGGAGCCCAAACATTTTGGGTCAAAAATACAAAAAATTTTTTTCTTATAAATAAATTAAGAGACATTTGATAATTTTCCATCTACTTACACTCTAAAACATAACTTCAAAGTTTACGATCATATATTGTCTAAATTTGTGTTGAAAATTTCTCCTTGTTTAAATTTACATCGATTTTGTAATTATTGTATTAAAGAAAAAACCTTTCAAATTAAACATATTTAGTCCAAGTGGAAAAAATGTAACATAAAGTATAATACGGCTGTGGCTGCATGGTAGATACGTCAGACTATCAGTCAGGAGGTCGCGGTTCAAACCTGCATATAGCCAATCGCTGTTTTAGTTAAAACATTTTGTTGAAAAATAATGCGTGTGTAATTTTAGGTCGATAATAATCTGTAAAGTGTTGCCTACTATTATCGACCTAATTTTCAACAAAAGTGTTTTAGAGTGTACATACATAAAGTTTTCTTGTTTATATTTTCTTCTTTGAAACTAAGTATGAAACATACTCATACGTTTGTTCTTCTTTGCAAACAAAAACAACCAAGCCAACTTCAACAACAACAATAATAATAATAATAATAATAATAATAATAAGAATGGTACAATAATAATAACAACTGCAACATACTTAGACTGTGACTAACGACAACGTCATTGTGTTATCAACAATGCTATTTCAACCTTACTTACCCACAACGAATTCCTGGCTAAGCTAAAGAAAAAACTCAAAAGAAAATAAAACCACCAAAAAGGCCAAAAAACAAAACAAACAAAGTTGAAAAGTAGAGAGATGACGATGCATTTGTGGATTAAGAGTGTGATAAACGTTTCTTATTGTTGCTATGTTTGTTGTTTTAATTTTCTTTTTTACACAGACCCATAACAAATGTTCGTTTGAGTGTGTGTTTTTGTTGATAAAAACCTCGACTTGGAAAATTATAGAACTTAGTATTAACAATCATTAATTCATTAAATAGTTTCCTTCATTATTTTTTAAGAAATTTTTACGTCAGAGCTTACGTCAGAGCTATTTTGTTAAAAAAATGAATAAAGAAAATAGTCCTAGTGAACTAAAGGCTGTAATAAATTAAGTTTCCCTTTAACCGACGACATCGATTGATTTCAAACATCTAAGTTTAAAAAATAATAATATTAAATTAAAAATTTCAAAAACCCCTGAAGAAAATAGATGATAATTTCAAAACGGTTGGACCAATTTACTTCAAACTTAGGTTAGAAGATTTTGGATCAAGTCACCTTTCAAGTCACCTTTCAAACAAAATCAACAAAATTAAGACCGATCTAGCCGTTTGGGAGCTACGATGTCAAAGACACACAGATTCAACAGGATAAATCTAGATAATATGTGATATCTTCTAAACAGCTGGACCGATTTTCTTCAAACATAGCTAAGAACATTCTCGATCAAGTCACCTTTCAAACAGGAAAAATTAAACAAATTCGATCTAGCCGTTTGGGTTGTACGACGACTACAGACGCACAAATACACACACACACACACTACAAACTTATAATGCCACTCTTTTTTGGTCGGGGGCTAAAAATAAATTTAGTAATTTCATTTGAGCTCAAAATTACAATTTACGTACTCTGTCGTTTGCTCAAAATTAACAAAAAAGACACAAAACCAATTCTAATGCCAGTGAAGCCCTATATTTGTTGGACTGTTGTGTATCTTTATAAAAGAAAAGCACATTAAACAGAAAACAAAACCTCTATGCAGTAGAAAGAACTAAGGGAAAAAATTAAAGCAACTTAACAAGATAAACATACAGATGAAGTAGTGTACATATGATGAGGATGACGATGCTGATGATGTTGAAGAAAAATTTACTGGTATTTTTAACAAACAAAAAATTTTGTTCAAACATACGAAGATGCGTAAGAATATGAATAAGTACGAGTACGTTCAATATGTTTGTATAGACATACACATTATTACAAAAAGAAAACAAAAAAAGTATTTATAATGAAAAACGTTTTCATTAAGTATTGGTTATTATGTAACTCTTAGGGGTTAAACAGATTAATAATGATGTGTATTTGTTGTTTGATCTATACATATTTTTTTCGTTCACGTAGTATCTGTACACATCTGTACGTGTCTAAACACTCATATATTAAATAATTACTTTTCTAACTTAAGATAAATACAATAATAAAAAAAGAGATTCTTTCTAATAAGAAGAACTAGTTGCTATTAGATTTCATAATAAAATCAATGTGTAATTTGTTCATGTCTCAAAACGAAAGACTTAGGAAACAAACGTGATTTGTTTATAAAACAAGAATTGATAGTTGTACATTATGTTATTGTCATTAGAAGGCATAATATTTATTTATGCTTATTAAGTAGACCTTATATATATATTTCAATTATTGCTCTAACGGAAAAGGAAAATATTAACTTAGACAAGTTAATTATTTATGCTTTGTTTCTATTTCTTTTTTTTTTACCTACGTTAGAAAATTTCGTACTGAACATTTGAAAAAATTCGAATACAATAAATAAAAAATTGTTTTTGATAAAAAATATTTGAATGAGAAATATATTCGGCTTTTTTCTTAATGGCTTATAACTTTTTCATTTTTTTGCAAGATCTTAACGATTTTATGTTTCATGAGTTCATCACAAAATCATCTTCAACTTGTAGCCTTAAAAATATTTGTAGAATTGTGCTAATGGGGCAACAAAAAATAATGAATTTTGAAAAAAAAAACGCTTAAAAATGCACTTGTTATCATTTTTTTAGGCCAATAAGCCCAATGAATTTTGATCGGATAAATATCACCGTACTCGCTGAAAGCAGAGAAAGATAGTTAGAAAAATGTGTACAATTTATTTTATTCAGACGAATCATTTTTGAGATTTTTGGCAACAGCCAGAAAACACTAAAAACAAGTTTTTCACAAATATCTCGAGTGCTGTTCTTAACAAAAGTAAATGAATTTCATATTCATGCTCAGAGACACGGAATTATATTTCAAAAATTTCGCTTTGATTGGCGCGGAGCAGGTTTTGATATTAGACCCAAGGTCTCTTGCGAACGTTTCCTTAATGTTTTCCGTAGATAACGTTCTTACTATACGATTTGCGACGTAGAAATTGATCCACCATACTGCAAATTAACGTATAGTTCTATAATGAAAAAGGGGTCAGGAATTATTATGAATTTTTATTTAAAAAATGCTTGTTTAAACATTTCCTTGGTTCGAATTTGCCCTACATTTTCTACTACAATTTTCGCTGTAGTCATATTGAAATAACTGTAAGATGAAATTAAACAATAATAACAAAAAATTTTATTATGTTATATAGAATGTTTTTCGATAGTAATCTCGGTTTCGAAAAAATGTAGCGGACGATATGTACAATGTAAAGAAAATTTTTGGCGGAACATGAGGTTGAACTTACATGTTTCGAGACCACCTTGTCTGCTATCAGAGTTCTTTACCGCTTAGACTTCACGGCCACGGCAGCAACAACCGCCACGCCAGCTATAATCAAGTAGTTGAAAATCTTTTAAATATAATCAATTTCAGCTAAGAAGACCATATTGTGGTTTTTTCCTTCACCCTTCATTAAAGGTTAGGAACTTCACTAATAATCTCTTTATCTCGTTCAACTAAGCTTTTTAATTCAATAATTACCAGCAATACCGTGAATGTTTGCTTCTGCCCTTTTATTTGAACAGTCTAGATTCTTTAGCTACTCTAAAAAGAAAACCTTCATTAAATATCTGACAAACGTCATATTAGATGCTGCCATATGCCAATTAGAAAAAATTAAAGGGTGTTCTATCAGTTAATGTAATTCTGACTATGTAATTTAGACAATTTGCTGTATCTTGGAAACCGTGAGTGGTAAAATCTTCAAATTTTAAAAAACGCTAAAACTAAAAAATTGCAAAATAAAAAAATGTCAAAACAAAAAAATCCCAAAATGAAAAAAGCGCTTAAAGAAAAAGATCACCAAAATTAAAAAAGTTGCTAAAACGCAGAAAACCACCAAAACCACCAAAACTAAAAAGATCGGCAAAAAACTAAAAAAACGCAAAAAACGAAAAAAGTCGTCAGAACGAATAAAAGCACTAAAACCTAAAAAAAATCGCAAAAACTAAAAATATCATCGACTGCCAAAAATGAAAAAAATCACCTGAACGAAAAAAGTGCCAAAATAAAAAAAGTGCCAAAACTAAAAAAATCGCCAGAACGAAAAAAGGGTAAAAAAATCGCAAAAACTAAAAAAATCACCAAAAACTTAAAAAAGCGCCAAAACTAAAATAAATCGCTAAAACCAAATATATCGTCAAAAAGCGAAAAAAAACGTAAAAAATAAAATACACCAAAACTAAAAAAATTTAAGAAAAAAAACGGAAAATTGCGAAAAAACACCAAAATGAAAAACGCGCCAAAAAACTTAAAAAATAAAAAAACTAAAATTAAATGAAAAAGCAAAATGAAAAATTGCTAAAATGAAATAAGGGTAAAAACGAAAAGGGATGTATATGTATGCGTACGGAACCCTTCGTGTGCGAGCTAAAGTCGCACTTTACTTAATTTTTACTTAATTTATTATAAATTTCTTAAAGGTTTAATTTGGTTTTTATTTTTCATTTTGCCTTATAATACTTTTATTGTTATCCAATGGATTTCCAATTGTATACAGGTGTAGAAAAATAAAATAGATTTATATCGAATATAAAATGTTTGTTGGGTTTTGTATAAGTTTCTAAGCCTACTACACTTATTTTATTCATTTGTGATTTTCAAAAATATTATCCTTTGTAAATTCTCAAATGGTTTTTGAAAGTCTGTGCATAAAATAAGAGGTTTGTAACTGTTCAAAGTTGTGGTTGAAGTCTACTGACGATTTGGTAAAAGCGCCAATGAAATGCATATAGACAATTGCTTAATAACCATCAACAAATAAATTTCATTTAAAATATAATTATGACAATATGTCAAATAATAAATTTCTTAAAAAATAAAGAAATAGAAAATAACTCAATACCACTGGCTTACAAAATTTCATCTTTTTTCATCACCTCAAAAATGAGATGTTTTCTAAGATAATTTGGGGTCGCTGAACTCGAATATGACATTCATTTATTTTTCTCAAGATGCGTTTTCGAAATATTCGCGAAAAACATGTTTTTTGCGGTTTTCAAAACTATTTCCAAAAACCTCAAGAGCTGCTTATTTGAATTACGAAAATTATGCACTGCTGCATATATATGTTTCTCCTCTTGTATTCCATATTCAAAATGTGTTGATCGGATCTAATTTCACAAAATTCACGTTTTTTTCAAAATTTACCATTTTAAGTCGCTCCAGTAAGGTAAAATAAAATTTTTAAAATTTATTTTAGACCCACATCTTAAAGAAAAATTTGCTGCAAATATAGCAAGCATAAAATTGGTTATATCGGACAAAATATGAGAAAGTTACAACATATTTAGTGAACACATCCAAATTTTAATTTTCATTCGTTGGTCTTCACATCAGTACGAGTTTTTGCTTATAAGTCCATCAGTTTTACTCGTTTGAAAAAAAGGTTGACATATCGCAAATCAAAATTACCAAAATTATGTGTAGTTTTCAACACTGTAATCAGAGTTTAATAATTTAAATTTTTATGAAACACTTATAGCAAAACAAGTGGAAAAATGCTGCTATGTGGTGTATTGTGCATATTAAATTTTTTCTTACTGCTCTAAAATCGTTTCCAATGAAATTTTTCAGTTTTATGAGAATTTACGTAACTATAGAAAATTATGATTTGTTTCTAAAATTCATCAGAATTCCTAGCAAAGTTCCAGCGAATCTCAAAAATAGTTCGATTTTGAAAGGGTACACGCCCACCAAAAACTTTAAATTCGATTAAGTTTATTTTTCTAAAATCATGTCTAAGAAGATACGTTTCAGACATTAATAAACAATTTTTTATAGAGAAAACAATTATGGCGCTTTTTTGAGCAAAAATTGTCATAAATTCATAATTTTTCAATTTTCACATTAAAAATTGTATATTTTCTAACTCTGATAGAAAACTTTTTTTTTATAACTACATATTTGAAATTTTCTCGTGTAACTAACAAAGAAACAGTTGTGGCAATCTGCTGTTATTTGGATCCGATATCTTAAAAACACTGTACCAAGTATTTGATAAATTGAGAAATTTTAATATGAAAATGAGTATACCTCACTAACTATACAAGATAATTGTTTAAGCAAAGACATTTTTTTTAGAATTTTATAAGGTCTATAAGGACACAAGAAATTTTTTGAATGGATTGAGAAACAGAGAAATGACAAGCGTTGAACAATTTTACATGACCGAAGTTCACTATTTTGCACTTCATACCTGTGCTCTTGAGTAATATAGGAAGCTCATCTTTCTAAATTAAATAAAAACACTGCTCTGATATCTCCATGTGAAATTTTATACTGATCGGACTATAGAGTTAGAAATCGTTGACACATTTGCAAAATATTTAATTCTGCCCGACTGGAATTTTTCTTATACTCATACTCCATACAAAATTTTATTTTATTAAAATTCAAATTCGAATGTTTTCACTAAATCTGCTGTAACTTTCTAATTTTTTTTCGATGTTAACACTTTTACGTTTTGTACGTTAGGAAGAAAATTTTATTTAAGATATGGGTCGAAACAAAAATTTTGAGTTTTTTTTTGCTTTAATGGAGAATTTCAAAATGGAGATTTTTGAAAAAACGCAAAAAAAAATTTTTTTCTTGTAACTCAGCGAATTTTTATTTGATCAACACAGTATAAATATGAACTGAAAGGGGAAAAACAAATCTATGCAACAATGCAAAATTTGCTTGATTCAAATAAACAATACTCAAGATTTTTGGATATATGTAGCTTTAGAAATTGAAAAAAACACGTTTTTCGCGAATTTATCGAAAACGATTCTTAAGAAAAATAAATAAATGTCATATTCTTGTCCGAAGCCCAAATTTAGCTTAATTTTTTAGGTGCATTTTTTATGTGGCATAGTGTAATTTGTAATTTTTTCCTTACATTTCTCATTAAAGCTTTTAATTTCCCGAATGTAAATAGTTGCGTATCATGAATAACAACAAAAAATGCAAAATTGATGCATGAAGAAAATTTCATTCCATTTATCCAAATCTCATCACTGAAATGAAATGCTTCATTCCATTAATGAAATTTTTCATTGCATTATTGAATGCGTGTCAACGTAATGGTTTCATTCACGCTACAAAACATATTTCTTTTAGTGTATACGCCTTTAGAGTTTTAACAATTAAGTTATGAATTTTAATCGAACTGTATGTTTTTATCCAAAGTTGTTTAATTATTTGGCTATGTACATAGCTTTACGAGGTTTCAATATCTAGCCCCTGAAATATGTATTCAAAATTTATTAATTAAATTTAAGCTGTCTGAAATCAAATTAACAACCAAAATCAACATATTTTTCAAATCAAGCAGCATCCTGCAATATTGTTTTTTTTTGCGTGAGAGTATGTCTGCCACAATATAGAATACCGATAATATAAATTGAGTCATTTTAAAAATTAATTACTGATACTTATCTCTTTTATTAATGATTTTTTTGCTTTTCTAAATAAACCACTATAAATAATAGTCTTATTCAAATTTTCTAATGAAAAAAGCTTTAAAAGCTTTTTTATAGATCAAGAAACTTCTAATTCAATTATATCAAAATCCATCACAGCTAAATACAAAAGACTTAAGTAAATAACTTGTTATTGAAGAATTATCTCCCAATACGGGTCAAGAAATTCTATTTCCTTTTTCAAAAATCAAATAAAACATATTTTTCAACAAACTACACTCACTGTCACCGAAAAGAATTATTTTACTAAAACAATTTGTTTGATTGTGTTTGTTGTAACTTAATCATTAAAACATTTATACATACATACATACATACATACATACATACATACATACATACATACATACATACATACATACATACATACATACATACATACATACATACATACATACATACATACATACATACATACATACATACATACATACATACATACATACATACATACATACATACATACATACATACATACATACATACATACATACATACATACATACATACATACATACATACATACATACATACATACATACATACATACATACATACATACATACATACATACATACATACATACATACATACATACATACATACATACATACATACATACATACATACATACATACATACATACATACATACATACATACATACATACATACATACATACATACATACATACATACATACATACATACATACATACATACATACATACATACATACATACATACATACATACATACATACATACATACATACATACATACATACATACATACATACATACATACATACATACATACATACATACATACATACATACATACATACATACATACATACATACATACATACATACATACATACATACATACATACATACATACATACATACATACATACATACATACATACATACATACATACATACATACATACATACATACATACATACATACATACATACATACATACATACATACATACATACATACATACATACATACATACATACATACATACGCACTTAGACAAGTGAGTATAAAAGATAAAAAATTAGAAGATATAAACTTTATATAAGAATTTCTATTGTTATGATAATGAATGTCAAACAGATCAATTTACAATGTCTTTTTGACATTGAACAGTGTGTTTGATGGAAAAATTATATATAAAATGTTGTTACTAAAAAGATTTTTTTTTTAATTTTTAGTATAATTTATGCTCAGCATTAGAAAATATTATTATTATTATTAAATTTATAAAAAAGACTTCCAAAGAAATAAATAAGATTCTGAGCTTGTGATCCAGAAGTTTTAACAATCTGGATAATTTCTAACAAGTTTTATATCAGTTGGTCATTGCAAGAATTTCTCTTTTTAACCGACTTCAAAAAAGAAGCAGGTTATCAATTCGTGTGTATGTTCTTTTTTTTCACATTTTTTTATGTTTGTACACGCATAACTCTGTCATTTGTGAACCGATTTTTAAAATTCTTTTTTTGTTGGAAAGGGTTTGTCTGCAGTTTGGTCCCATAATTTTTTTTTCGAAAATCGGAGGGGAGAAATTTGCTCCCCCCATGCATAACTCTGTCATTTGTGAACGGATTTTCAAAATTCTTGTTTTGTTTGAAAGGGTTTGACAAAAATTGGTCCCAAAATTTGTTTGTTGAAAACCGGAGGGCGAAATTTGCTTTGGTAGCAGTTTGGCCCAATAATTCTTCTTGAAAATGGGAGGGGAATATTTGCACTGCTTTCGTCTTCATAGGGCTTATTTCGAAATCAACTGCATGTGACTCGGTAATGATGTCACCGATTTTACTTTCCATGTCACTGTGCCTTGAAGACAACAGGCAAATGTCGTCAGTATATGCCAGATTTTCCAGATGGTGTTGGAAATTCCGTTGGATTCATCGGTTTTCACTATCACCAATAGCCCGAGTTAAAACACCGTCCAGAACTATGAGGAATAGTAAGGATGAAATTACTCAACCTTGATGTACTCCAGAAATGGTGTTAAACTGATCGGATAGTGTGTTATTATAGAGAACTCTGCAACGAAAGCCATGCGCTTTTATTAGCCTTATTAGCTTTGGAGCAATGCCTCTCTGCCGTAATGCATCCCAAATACACTCTCTGTTTATGCTGTCAAATGCCGTACTGTAGTCGATGAATACAAGCTGTAAGACTGCTTTCCATTAACGTGTTTATGTGGTCAACACATGATCGGTTTGAGCGAAAGTCAGCCTGCTGTCCACGTATGGTTGAGTACAGTTTTTCGCTTACGTGTTTAAGAATAATCTTAGTGAGCACCTTTGACGGAATTGAAAGTAAAATAATACCTCTGTAATTTTTGCATTGACTGAGATCACCCTTTTTTGGGATTGTAATCAGAACTCCCTGAAACAATTCTTCAGGCAATTTTTCTGTCTCCAATATTTTCTGGAAGAGCGGTTTTGGTAGGTGGGCGGTGGTTCTGGAGCAGGCTTTTAATATCTCAGGTGATATGTTTCGCATTGACATTTATTTGCTTATATTAGCTGCTGGTGCTGGAGGTGGTAATTCGGGGTTGTTTAGGATAACTGAGAAATGCTCTTTGAATAACTGTACTTGGTCACCTATTGCTGTTATAGTATTGCCATGGCTATCCTTGAGAGGCCGAGATTGATTAGATTTTCTTGCAGAGATTTCACTTGTGATGTTGTACAGCAGTTTCATGCGATATCAGTTTCTTCAGATTGAATTTTCTTCTTGTCTCTTCTGTCCGGACTATGCGCCTTATTGCAGCTACCTCGAAGCGTAGTGAAGCCACGATGAAGTTGTGATCTGAACCAAAGTCAGCACACCTTTTGATACGGACATCGAGTAGACAACTCTTCCATAGCATACTAATGCAGAGGTGGTCTATTTGGTTTTCAGTGACCCCATCCGGCGATAAGTGGCCTTATGAAATTTCTTGTGTGGAAACAATGAGCCGCCGATGACAAGATTTGCTTCGTTACAAAAGTTAACCAAAAGTTCTGCGTGCTTTCCAATCACCTGTTGATATTTTTTGTTCCGATTTTGGCGTTCAGATCAACCATAACAATGAGGATAGATCTCTTCTGTACATCATCGATAATTGACGTTAGGTGTTCGTAATATGACTATAGTTGCATTTTTAAGTAAAATATGATTGGAGTCAGATTTTTTTAACAATAAATATTATACATATTGTTAAAAGCAGTCATGTTGAAATTTTTATGAATGCTAATCATTTCATGATTAAATGTAATCATTAGTTTGTTTATCGTAAACTAATTTAAAAAATAATACCTTTTTTCCCACAAGCATAAACTATTATGAAAAATGCCATGCCGCAACCATTTCATTTTTCTGCATGTTGTATTTGACCATTCATTCTAATATATGGGTTGTTCACAAAATAGCACGTACAGAATATGAAGGGCAGGTTTTCATAACCCTGGCGATCGAAATACATATTAGACGGTAGCCCTTATCGTAAGGAGCCCAAACATTTTGGGTCAAAAATACAAAAAATTTTTTTCTTATAAATAAATTAAGAGACATTTGATAATTTTCCATCTACTTACACTCTAAAACATAACTTCAAAGTTTACGATCATATATTGTCTAAATTTGTGTTGAAAATTTCTCCTTGTTTAAATTTACATCGATTTTGTAATTATTGTATTAAAGAAAAAACCTTTCAAATTAAACATATTTAGTCCAAGTGGAAAAAATGTAACATAAAGTATAATACGGCTGTGGCTGCATGGTAGATACGTCAGACTATCAGTCAGGAGGTCGCGGTTCAAACCTGCATATAGCCAATCGCTGTTTTAGTTAAAACATTTTGTTGAAAAATAATGCGTGTGTAATTTTAGGTCGATAATAATCTGTAAAGTGTTGCCTACTATTATCGACCTAATTTTCAACAAAAGTGTTTTAGAGTGTACATACATAAAGTTTTCTTGTTTATATTTTCTTCTTTGAAACTAAGTATGAAACATACTCATACGTTTGTTCTTCTTTGCAAACAAAAACAACCAAGCCAACTTCAACAACAACAATAATAATAATAATAATAATAATAATAATAAGAATGGTACAATAATAATAACAACTGCAACATACTTAGACTGTGACTAACGACAACGTCATTGTGTTATCAACAATGCTATTTCAACCTTACTTACCCACAACGAATTCCTGGCTAAGCTAAAGAAAAAACTCAAAAGAAAATAAAACCACCAAAAAGGCCAAAAAACAAAACAAACAAAGTTGAAAAGTAGAGAGATGACGATGCATTTGTGGATTAAGAGTGTGATAAACGTTTCTTATTGTTGCTATGTTTGTTGTTTTAATTTTCTTTTTTACACAGACCCATAACAAATGTTCGTTTGAGTGTGTGTTTTTGTTGATAAAAACCTCGACTTGGAAAATTATAGAACTTAGTATTAACAATCATTAATTCATTAAATAGTTTCCTTCATTATTTTTTAAGAAATTTTTACGTCAGAGCTATTTTGTTAAAAAAATGAATAAAGAAAATAGTCCTAGTGAACTAAAGGCTGTAATAAATTAAGTTTCCCTTTAACCGACGACATCGATTGATTTCAAACATCTAAGTTTAAAAAATAATAATATTAAATTAAAAATTTCAAAAACCCCTGAAGAAAATAGATGATAATTTCAAAACGGTTGGACCAATTTACTTCAAACTTAGGTTAGAAGATTTTGGATCAAGTCACCTTTCAAGTCACCTTTCAAACAAAATCAACAAAATTAAGACCGATCTAGCCGTTTGGGAGCTACGATGTCAAAGACACACAGATTCAACAGGATAAATCTAGATAATATGTGATATCTTCTAAACAGCTGGACCGATTTTCTTCAAACATAGCTAAGAACATTCTCGATCAAGTCACCTTTCAAACAGGAAAAATTAAACAAATTCGATCTAGCCGTTTGGGTTGTACGACGACTACAGACGCACAAATACACACACACACACACTACAAACTTATAATGCCACTCTTTTTTGGTCGGGGGCTAAAAATAAATTTAGTAATTTCATTTGAGCTCAAAATTACAATTTACGTACTCTGTCGTTTGCTCAAAATTAACAAAAAAGACACAAAACCAATTCTAATGCCAGTGAAGCCCTATATTTGTTGGACTGTTGTGTATCTTTATAAAAGAAAAGCACATTAAACAGAAAACAAAACCTCTATGCAGTAGAAAGAACTAAGGGAAAAAATTAAAGCAACTTAACAAGATAAACATACAGATGAAGTAGTGTACATATGATGAGGATGACGATGCTGATGATGTTGAAGAAAAATTTACTGGTATTTTTAACAAACAAAAAATTTTGTTCAAACATACGAAGATGCGTAAGAATATGAATAAGTACGAGTACGTTCAATATGTTTGTATAGACATACACATTATTACAAAAAGAAAACAAAAAAAGTATTTATAATGAAAAACGTTTTCATTAAGTATTGGTTATTATGTAACTCTTAGGGGTTAAACAGATTAATAATGATGTGTATTTGTTGTTTGATCTATACATATTTTTTTCGTTCACGTAGTATCTGTACACATCTGTACGTGTCTAAACACTCATATATTAAATAATTACTTTTCTAACTTAAGATAAATACAATAATAAAAAAAGAGATTCTTTCTAATAAGAAGAACTAGTTGCTATTAGATTTCATAATAAAATCAATGTGTAATTTGTTCATGTCTCAAAACGAAAGACTTAGGAAACAAACGTGATTTGTTTATAAAACAAGAATTGATAGTTGTACATTATGTTATTGTCATTAGAAGGCATAATATTTATTTATGCTTATTAAGTAGACCTTATATATATATTTCAATTATTGCTCTAACGGAAAAGGAAAATATTAACTTAGACAAGTTAATTATTTATGCTTTGTTTCTATTTCTTTTTTTTTTACCTACGTTAGAAAATTTCGTACTGAACATTTGAAAAAATTCGAATACAATAAATAAAAAATTGTTTTTGATAAAAAATATTTGAATGAGAAATATATTCGGCTTTTTTCTTAATGGCTTATAACTTTTTCATTTTTTTGCAAGATCTTAACGATTTTATGTTTCATGAGTTCATCACAAAATCATCTTCAACTTGTAGCCTTAAAAATATTTGTAGAATTGTGCTAATGGGGCAACAAAAAATAATGAATTTTGAAAAAAAAAACGCTTAAAAATGCACTTGTTATCATTTTTTTAGGCCAATAAGCCCAATGAATTTTGATCGGATAAATATCACCGTACTCGCTGAAAGCAGAGAAAGATAGTTAGAAAAATGTGTACAATTTATTTTATTCAGACGAATCATTTTTGAGATTTTTGGCAACAGCCAGAAAACACTAAAAACAAGTTTTTCACAAATATCTCGAGTGCTGTTCTTAACAAAAGTAAATGAATTTCATATTCATGCTCAGAGACACGGAATTATATTTCAAAAATTTCGCTTTGATTGGCGCGGAGCAGGTTTTGATATTAGACCCAAGGTCTCTTGCGAACGTTTCCTTAATGTTTTCCGTAGATAACGTTCTTACTATACGATTTGCGACGTAGAAATTGATCCACCATACTGCAAATTAACGTATAGTTCTATAATGAAAAAGGGGTCAGGAATTATTATGAATTTTTATTTAAAAAATGCTTGTTTAAACATTTCCTTGGTTCGAATTTGCCCTACATTTTCTACTACAATTTTCGCTGTAGTCATATTGAAATAACTGTAAGATGAAATTAAACAATAATAACAAAAAATTTTATTATGTTATATAGAATGTTTTTCGATAGTAATCTCGGTTTCGAAAAAATGTAGCGGACGATATGTACAATGTAAAGAAAATTTTTGGCGGAACATGAGGTTGAACTTACATGTTTCGAGACCACCTTGTCTGCTATCAGAGTTCTTTACCGCTTAGACTTCACGGCCACGGCAGCAACAACCGCCACGCCAGCTATAATCAAGTAGTTGAAAATCTTTTAAATATAATCAATTTCAGCTAAGAAGACCATATTGTGGTTTTTTCCTTCACCCTTCATTAAAGGTTAGGAACTTCACTAATAATCTCTTTATCTCGTTCAACTAAGCTTTTTAATTCAATAATTACCAGCAATACCGTGAATGTTTGCTTCTGCCCTTTTATTTGAACAGTCTAGATTCTTTAGCTACTCTAAAAAGAAAACCTTCATTAAATATCTGACAAACGTCATATTAGATGCTGCCATATGCCAATTAGAAAAAATTAAAGGGTGTTCTATCAGTTAATGTAATTCTGACTATGTAATTTAGACAATTTGCTGTATCTTGGAAACCGTGAGTGGTAAAATCTTCAAATTTTAAAAAACGCTAAAACTAAAAAATTGCAAAATAAAAAAATGTCAAAACAAAAAAATCCCAAAATGAAAAAAGCGCTTAAAGAAAAAGATCACCAAAATTAAAAAAGTTGCTAAAACGCAGAAAACCACCAAAACCACCAAAACTAAAAAGATCGGCAAAAAACTAAAAAAACGCAAAAAACGAAAAAAGTCGTCAGAACGAATAAAAGCACTAAAACCTAAAAAAAATCGCAAAAACTAAAAATATCATCGACTGCCAAAAATGAAAAAAATCACCTGAACGAAAAAAGTGCCAAAATAAAAAAAGTGCCAAAACTAAAAAAATCGCCAAAAACCAAAAAATCGCCAGAACGAAAAAAGGGTAAAAAAATCGCAAAAACTAAAAAAATCACCAAAAACTTAAAAAAGCGCCAAAACTAAAATAAATCGCTAAAACCAAATATATCGTCAAAAAGCGAAAAAAAACGTAAAAAATAAAATACACCAAAACTAAAAAAATTTAAGAAAAAAAACGGAAAATTGCGAAAAAACACCAAAATGAAAAACGCGCCAAAAAACTTAAAAAATAAAAAAACTAAAATTAAATGAAAAAGCAAAATGAAAAATTGCTAAAATGAAATAAGGGTAAAAACGAAAAGGGATGTATATGTATGCGTACGGAACCCTTCGTGTGCGAGCTAAAGTCGCACTTTACTTAATTTTTACTTAATTTATTATAAATTTCTTAAAGGTTTAATTTGGTTTTTATTTTTCATTTTGCCTTATAATACTTTTATTGTTATCCAATGGATTTCCAATTGTATACAGGTGTAGAAAAATAAAATAGATTTATATCGAATATAAAATGTTTGTTGGGTTTTGTATAAGTTTCTAAGCCTACTACACTTATTTTATTCATTTGTGATTTTCAAAAATATTATCCTTTGTAAATTCTCAAATGGTTTTTGAAAGTCTGTGCATAAAATAAGAGGTTTGTAACTGTTCAAAGTTGTGGTTGAAGTCTACTGACGATTTGGTAAAAGCGCCAATGAAATGCATATAGACAATTGCTTAATAACCATCAACAAATAAATTTCATTTAAAATATAATTATGACAATATGTCAAATAATAAATTTCTTAAAAAATAAAGAAATAGAAAATAACTCAATACCACTGGCTTACAAAATTTCATCTTTTTTCATCACCTCAAAAATGAGATGTTTTCTAAGATAATTTGGGGTCGCTGAACTCGAATATGACATTCATTTATTTTTCTCAAGATGCGTTTTCGAAATATTCGCGAAAAACATGTTTTTTGCGGTTTTCAAAACTATTTCCAAAAACCTCAAGAGCTGCTTATTTGAATTACGAAAATTATGCACTGCTGCATATATATGTTTCTCCTCTTGTATTCCATATTCAAAATGTGTTGATCGGATCTAATTTCACAAAATTCACGTTTTTTTCAAAATTTACCATTTTAAGTCGCTCCAGTAAGGTAAAATAAAATTTTTAAAATTTATTTTAGACCCACATCTTAAAGAAAAATTTGCTGCAAATATAGCAAGCATAAAATTGGTTATATCGGACAAAATATGAGAAAGTTACAACATATTTAGTGAACACATCCAAATTTTAATTTTCATTCGTTGGTCTTCACATCAGTACGAGTTTTTGCTTATAAGTCCATCAGTTTTACTCGTTTGAAAAAAAGGTTGACATATCGCAAATCAAAATTACCAAAATTATGTGTAGTTTTCAACACTGTAATCAGAGTTTAATAATTTAAATTTTTATGAAACACTTATAGCAAAACAAGTGGAAAAATGCTGCTATGTGGTGTATTGTGCATATTAAATTTTTTCTTACTGCTCTAAAATCGTTTCCAATGAAATTTTTCAGTTTTATGAGAATTTACGTAACTATAGAAAATTATGATTTGTTTCTAAAATTCATCAGAATTCCTAGCAAAGTTCCAGCGAATCTCAAAAATAGTTCGATTTTGAAAGGGTACACGCCCACCAAAAACTTTAAATTCGATTAAGTTTATTTTTCTAAAATCATGTCTAAGAAGATACGTTTCAGACATTAATAAACAATTTTTTATAGAGAAAACAATTATGGCGCTTTTTTGAGCAAAAATTGTCATAAATTCATAATTTTTCAATTTTCACATTAAAAATTGTATATTTTCTAACTCTGATAGAAAACTTTTTTTTTATAACTACATATTTGAAATTTTCTCGTGTAACTAACAAAGAAACAGTTGTGGCAATCTGCTGTTATTTGGATCCGATATCTTAAAAACACTGTACCAAGTATTTGATAAATTGAGAAATTTTAATATGAAAATGAGTATACCTCACTAACTATACAAGATAATTGTTTAAGCAAAGACATTTTTTTTAGAATTTTATAAGGTCTATAAGGACACAAGAAATTTTTTGAATGGATTGAGAAACAGAGAAATGACAAGCGTTGAACAATTTTACATGACCGAAGTTCACTATTTTGCACTTCATACCTGTGCTCTTGAGTAATATAGGAAGCTCATCTTTCTAAATTAAATAAAAACACTGCTCTGATATCTCCATGTGAAATTTTATACTGATCGGACTATAGAGTTAGAAATCGTTGACACATTTGCAAAATATTTAATTCTGCCCGACTGGAATTTTTCTTATACTCATACTCCATACAAAATTTTATTTTATTAAAATTCAAATTCGAATGTTTTCACTAAATCTGCTGTAACTTTCTAATTTTTTTTCGATGTTAACACTTTTACGTTTTGTACGTTAGGAAGAAAATTTTATTTAAGATATGGGTCGAAACAAAAATTTTGAGTTTTTTTTTGCTTTAATGGAGAATTTCAAAATGGAGATTTTTGAAAAAACGCAAAAAAAAATTTTTTTCTTGTAACTCAGCGAATTTTTATTTGATCAACACAGTATAAATATGAACTGAAAGGGGAAAAACAAATCTATGCAACAATGCAAAATTTGCTTGATTCAAATAAACAATACTCAAGATTTTTGGATATATGTAGCTTTAGAAATTGAAAAAAACACGTTTTTCGCGAATTTATCGAAAACGATTCTTAAGAAAAATAAATAAATGTCATATTCTTGTCCGAAGCCCAAATTTAGCTTAATTTTTTAGGTGCATTTTTTATGTGGCATAGTGTAATTTGTAATTTTTTCCTTACATTTCTCATTAAAGCTTTTAATTTCCCGAATGTAAATAGTTGCGTATCATGAATAACAACAAAAAATGCAAAATTGATGCATGAAGAAAATTTCATTCCATTTATCCAAATCTCATCACTGAAATGAAATGCTTCATTCCATTAATGAAATTTTTCATTGCATTATTGAATGCGTGTCAACGTAATGGTTTCATTCACGCTACAAAACATATTTCTTTTAGTGTATACGCCTTTAGAGTTTTAACAATTAAGTTATGAATTTTAATCGAACTGTATGTTTTTATCCAAAGTTGTTTAATTATTTGGCTATGTACATAGCTTTACGAGGTTTCAATATCTAGCCCCTGAAATATGTATTCAAAATTTATTAATTAAATTTAAGCTGTCTGAAATCAAATTAACAACCAAAATCAACATATTTTTCAAATCAAGCAGCATCCTGCAATATTGTTTTTTTTTGCGTGAGAGTATGTCTGCCACAATATAGAATACCGATAATATAAATTGAGTCATTTTAAAAATTAATTACTGATACTTATCTCTTTTATTAATGATTTTTTTGCTTTTCTAAATAAACCACTATAAATAATAGTCTTATTCAAATTTTCTAATGAAAAAAGCTTTAAAAGCTTTTTTATAGATCAAGAAACTTCTAATTCAATTATATCAAAATCCATCACAGCTAAATACAAAAGACTTAAGTAAATAACTTGTTATTGAAGAATTATCTCCCAATACGGGTCAAGAAATTCTATTTCCTTTTTCAAAAATCAAATAAAACATATTTTTCAACAAACTACACTCACTGTCACCGAAAAGAATTATTTTACTAAAACAATTTGTTTGATTGTGTTTGTTGTAACTTAATCATTAAAACATTTATACATACATACATACATACATACATACATACATACATACATACATACATACATACATACATACATACATACATACATACATACATACATACATACATACATACATACATACATACATACATACATACATACATACATACATACATACATACATACATACATACATGCATACATACATACATACATACATACATACATACATACATACATACATACATACATACATACATACATACATACATACATACATACATACATACATACATACATACATACATACATACATACATACATACATACATACATACATACATACATACATACATACATACATACATACATACATACATACATACATACATACATACATACATACATACATACATACATACATACATACATACATACATACATACATACATACATACATACATACATACATACATACATACATACATACATACATACATACATACATACATACATACATACATACATACATACATACATACATACATACATACATACATACATACATACATACATACATACATACATACATACATACATACATACATACATACATACATACATACATACATACATACATACATACATACATACATACATACATACATACATACATACATACATACATACATACATACATACATACATACATACATACATACATACATACATACATACATACATACATACATACGCACTTAGACAAGTGAGTATAAAAGATAAAAAATTAGAAGATATAAACTTTATATAAGAATTTCTATTGTTATGATAATGAATGTCAAACAGATCAATTTACAATGTCTTTTTGACATTGAACAGTGTGTTTGATGGAAAAATTATATATAAAATGTTGTTACTAAAAAGATTTTTTTTTTAATTTTTAGTATAATTTATGCTCAGCATTAGAAAATATTATTATTATTATTAAATTTATAAAAAAGACTTCCAAAGAAATAAATAAGATTCTGAGCTTGTGATCCAGAAGTTTTAACAATCTGGATAATTTCTAACAAGTTTTATATCAGTTGGTCATTGCAAGAATTTCTCTTTTTAACCGACTTCAAAAAAGAAGCAGGTTATCAATTCGTGTGTATGTTCTTTTTTTTCACATTTTTTTATGTTTGTACACGCATAACTCTGTCATTTGTGAACCGATTTTTAAAATTCTTTTTTTGTTGGAAAGGGTTTGTCTGCAGTTTGGTCCCATAATTTTTTTTTCGAAAATCGGAGGGGAGAAATTTGCTCCCCCCATGCATAACTCTGTCATTTGTGAACGGATTTTCAAAATTCTTGTTTTGTTTGAAAGGGTTTGACAAAAATTGGTCCCAAAATTTGTTTGTTGAAAACCGGAGGGCGAAATTTGCTTTGGTAGCAGTTTGGCCCAATAATTCTTCTTGAAAATGGGAGGGGAATATTTGCACTGCTTTCGTCTTCATAGGGCTTATTTCGAAATCAACTGCATGTGACTCGGTAATGATGTCACCGATTTTACTTTCCATGTCACTGTGCCTTGAAGACAACAGGCAAATGTCGTCAGTATATGCCAGATTTTCCAGATGGTGTTGGAAATTCCGTTGGATTCATCGGTTTTCACTATCACCAATAGCCCGAGTTAAAACACCGTCCAGAACTATGAGGAATAGTAAGGATGAAATTACTCAACCTTGATGTACTCCAGAAATGGTGTTAAACTGATCGGATAGTGTGTTATTATAGAGAACTCTGCAACGAAAGCCATGCGCTTTTATTAGCCTTATTAGCTTTGGAGCAATGCCTCTCTGCCGTAATGCATCCCAAATACACTCTCTGTTTATGCTGTCAAATGCCGTACTGTAGTCGATGAATACAAGCTGTAAGACTGCTTTCCATTAACGTGTTTATGTGGTCAACACATGATCGGTTTGAGCGAAAGTCAGCCTGCTGTCCACGTATGGTTGAGTACAGTTTTTCGCTTACGTGTTTAAGAATAATCTTAGTGAGCACCTTTGACGGAATTGAAAGTAAAATAATACCTCTGTAATTTTTGCATTGACTGAGATCACCCTTTTTTGGGATTGTAATCAGAACTCCCTGAAACAATTCTTCAGGCAATTTTTCTGTCTCCAATATTTTCTGGAAGAGCGGTTTTGGTAGGTGGGCGGTGGTTCTGGAGCAGGCTTTTAATATCTCAGGTGATATGTTTCGCATTGACATTTATTTGCTTATATTAGCTGCTGGTGCTGGAGGTGGTAATTCGGGGTTGTTTAGGATAACTGAGAAATGCTCTTTGAATAACTGTACTTGGTCACCTATTGCTGTTATAGTATTGCCATGGCTATCCTTGAGAGGCCGAGATTGATTAGATTTTCTTGCAGAGATTTCACTTGTGATGTTGTACAGCAGTTTCATGCGATATCAGTTTCTTCAGATTGAATTTTCTTCTTGTCTCTTCTGTCCGGACTATGCGCCTTATTGCAGCTACCTCGAAGCGTAGTGAAGCCACGATGAAGTTGTGATCTGAACCAAAGTCAGCACACCTTTTGATACGGACATCGAGTAGACAACTCTTCCATAGCATACTAATGCAGAGGTGGTCTATTTGGTTTTCAGTGACCCCATCCGGCGATAAGTGGCCTTATGAAATTTCTTGTGTGGAAACAATGAGCCGCCGATGACAAGATTTGCTTCGTTACAAAAGTTAACCAAAAGTTCTGCGTGCTTTCCAATCACCTGTTGATATTTTTTGTTCCGATTTTGGCGTTCAGATCAACCATAACAATGAGGATAGATCTCTTCTGTACATCATCGATAATTGACGTTAGGTGTTCGTAATATGACTTCTTCATCTCATCTTCCGCTTGCTCAGTTGGAGCTTATTTATGTCTGTATGATAGTTATATTTCTTACTCTAGAATGAAATCGGCACCAAATAAATGTTTCGTTAATTGGTTTCCAGTCGAGAAGAGATTGCACAGCTCTTTTGCTAAGCAGGAAGCCTACTCTATCGTGGCGGTGGTCTTCGGTGTTTCTGCCAGAGAACAAAAACTTTAATCCGTCGGATAATTTAACTTCACTAGCTTCATTCCATCTACATTCTGCCAGTCCAATGAGTTGTACTTTAAGCCGGCTAGTTGTTTTGCGACTTGTTCGAGTTTGCCAGCGTCGACGAGGGAACGAACGTTCCAAGCTCCAATTAGGTATTTAGTTTTCAACGAGAAGGCGTTGGTTTACGAAGTGTTTGTGCGAGCTGTTGAGGTTTCATTAAGTTTCAGTAAGTCTATTAATGTCTAAACATGTGCTCTGCACCTTCAAATGTGCATGCTATGCTGCCTAAGATAAATTTAAGACAGGTGAATTGACCGCGATGTTGCGAGGACGACTTGGAGACTCAATATCAAACTGGTTCAAACTCATGTATTATTAGAAAGTAGTACGTAGGTAGACTGTCTTCCAACCATATGTTACAAGCGTAAGTGTGGATCTAACAAAGAACAGTCGGGTTGTGGTAAGATACACTATTAATTAGGCCGCACCACTGGACTCAGACGCCTTTAGTAGCCGCTCGCTACGAGTACAGACGTTGCAAGTAAAATTGACCATTAGACAAAATATGTCAGAATTGCCAAATTTGTTCTCCCTCTCTCTCGTTAGCCACGACCTAAACTACCATCAGGGTTGGTTACCCCATCTTTGTTTACATTGCTCGGGTTTCCAGGATGCCCGCTTGGAGGTGAGATTAGGAATTGAAAGATATTGACCGTCATTAGCAGCATACCCTGAGGTGGCAATATCTGTCCATTTACATCCTTCATTATTTAAATTTTTTATTTTTAGAGAGTAGATGTATAGTGCCTTCAATTCCTATACTAATTTTTCCCACTCCCAGAACAACCGCGAAAGCAAATGTAACGCTCCAGACAGAAAGATCCATTGAATAAGGCGAAAACTATAATAAAAATCCTATCTCTCATATTTTATTTAGTTACATTGGTAAAAAAAACAAAATGTACGTTTGAAATGAGAATGAGTCAAATATTTAATATTATTCTTTTTCAACACCACTGTTTATTGTTGAGTTTTACGGGCACTCGTACTTATCCATATATATGTATGCACATATATCTGTGTTATTTTTGTTTACTTTATTGTATCTAAGACTGTCACAAATTGTTTAACTGACTGCCTTTTGTTGTTTTTTTTAAATATAAATTAGAAGTGTATAAAGAATATAAACCAACTAGTGGATCCATTGGTTATACCAGGTTTTTGGACAAATAAAATAAAAAATAGCATAAAAGTAGAATAATGACAAAAAAGAAAAACACTCTGATCTATTATAAAAGACAATTTCTAACAGGTAAAATAGAAACAATTTTCTTTCATTTCCCCAATTCCCAAATAACAATTATTTCGATTTGTTGTCATCGTTTTAAACTTTTTTCCTTTTCAAATTGCGTGTGATTAAACTGAACTAGTGATGGGGATATTGAGAGAGTCTTATATATGTATGTGCACATTAGGGTGGTCCTCTATTGCATGTACAAAACTTAAGGTATTTGAATTCATGATACCACCCTCTAAAATCTAGTGTATGTTTACCAATTTTTAGATTGCTTATTTTTAGCTCTAAGACTAAATTTACACGATGAAATATATCATGACTTTTGTTGCATGCAACTTTTTTGATTCTCCAATAGAATGAACAGATATGTAAGTTGGGTGGAGAAACTCTTAGAAATGAAATTTCAGATTGTTTTTGTCAGTTTTTCTCCCCCGTTTGCTTCACCTCAGTTGCAATAAGAAAAAAAATTCTTGCTAAAGAAAATTTAATGAAATATTTCATCGTTTAAATATTACTGCTGGTTAGATAGTACTTTTGGGCATTTTGAAAGGCTACGAAATTATAGAATTTGATGCTTAAAGCGAATAGAAAACGTAAACCAATTAGATTTCAGGATTTAAGATTTAGATAAGTTTTCGATCCATGCGTATATATCTGGGGTTGAGACCGAGAATTTAAACTCTATTTTTTGTAGGGCTACCATAATCTAAATGTAGACATGTAAGTATACAAAGAGTGATAGAGGTAAAAGAGCATGCATTGCAGACGAAAATTTTAAATTCGTTTTAATTTTTCTGGTTTGAATTTACGCGTCCGCTGTATACAAATACCCACGTGAGAGAGTAAGAATTATTATTATTTTTATTTTTCTTCGGTCGTTTTTGAATTCCTTAAATACGAATGATGCTGAAAAAAACAGCAACAACAACAACAACATAATTAAGAATTATAAGAATAACAACAAACTATAGGATGACGAGAAAGATAAAAACACAGAAAATAACAATAAGAAACTTTAAGAACAATAAAATGAATGGTTAACTTACAATAGATCTTAGGCGAATGTTTGAGGCGATACAATTAATTCTGGAAAATGATGCAATCTGAAAGATAGAAAAAATAAAAATTAAGTTTAAGAATCTTAAAATTACAAGTCATGTGAGGTCGGTTTCCTGCCAGAAGTTTGTTTTGCGGTATGCTGCTTTTAGTTTTTGTCAATGAAATATTTCATCGTTTAAATATTACTGCTGGTTAGATAGTACTTTTAGGCATTTTGAAAGGCTACGAAATTATAGAGTTTGATGCCTAAAGCGAATAGAAAACGCATTTAGAAAAATGTGCTGTAACACTTCTATAAAAATTAACAAAACACGCAATAGCAGAGCTATAAAAGCTTTCTTGCACATTTTCATTAGCTCTCCTACCTGCACCGGAAAGAAGGTAACACGTTAATCTGTAGGCATTAATTGCTTGAGTGTTATTTCTCTTAAAAAAAATCAAAGCAAGAGCTAGTTTGTGAACAGAGAAAAACTCAAGATAAATTGAAACTAGCTAACGATCAAAATCCTTTTAAATTATGTTTGTATAGCACTGTAACCAGTACAGCTCCTGAACGACTTTCGGGCCCATTACGAGACTTGGCAAGGATTATCTAATAAATTAATTTCGGAAGCTTTTTTTTCTTTTTTTTTTAAAGAGCCTGATTAAAGGATGTGGAAACGGTGCTATGATCCAAGCTACCAAGAGGTGCATTAACGCTCACTTCATACTTGCCAGGGTGTGAGATGAGAAGAAGGTCGAGAGTATTGTTTTGGTGCGCTTCAACACACAAAATGTGTGTTGGTTCATTCACTAACTGCGCAAGGTGCACAAACAAAATTTTGTTTTTGTTGACAACATTTTCTTTCAAAATGTATAATTCTAGCATAAAATATAACGTTTGTTGCTTAAGTCTTTTGTTTTAACTACTATTCTGTCACTAAAGCATGTTGTAGCGCATTTAAATAATAACAAGAGACCAACATAAATACATACATATGTACATACATGTATAAGTTTGAGAATGAAGTCGAGCTGAAGCTATCGTATATGCTGCTGCCAATTGCTATTACCTGCCTGTTTAAGAACGTAGTAAAGTGTAGTGATCATATTAATTTGAAACCAGTTTTAAAGTTTTTTATTTTTATTATTTTTGTTGGTATTTGTATCTTCTACAAAAGAATTCCTTCTGTTTTTGTTTTTTCTCTAGCTCTGTAAGTTGAATGTTGTTGCTTTTTTTGTATGTATGCAAGTGCTTTAGTTGGTAATGTTAGTGTTGTTGTTGTTGCTGCTGCTGCTGTTGCAGTTGTTATATTATAGTCGTTGTTTAGTAATGGTGTTGCTTTTATTGTTTTGATTTTATTTTTATTTTATGTCTCTGTGCTCTGATGCTCTGTTTATTGCTGTTATTGGTATCTTTTTTTTTCTTCTTTATCGTAATTCTTCGTGCAAAATGAGCAATGAAAGATGGGTTTTTTATGAGATGGTTTTTCTAGAAACTCTCTTCAGAAAAAGTCCACAACATTTAATATGACTGTTTTATTTTCTTTTAAATTAACGTGCTCAAGACACAAACTACATAAATGTGCGTTTTTGTTTTCGTTCTTGCCGTTTTCGTTAATAGAAACAGCACTAGCATTAGTTTTCACTATAAACTGCCAGATAATTTTAAATTTCCTTTTTTTTTTTTGGTTTTTTAATATTGCTGTTGATTTAGCTTTTAGTTTAGATCGTAACATAAACATTCTCTGGGGAGTAATAAATTATATGTAACTCTCTCACTTTTTTGTAGTTTTATTTTGTGGTTGTTTTTATTTTTAATGTTTACAATTTTAGCTATTTATTACTATGACTAAAAGCAAAATAATAGGGAGAAAAAATTAAGGAACATCGTTTAAATCAATGTTAATAAAAAATAAAAATAGCATGCAATTAATGAACCGAAATATTTTGAAATCAAATGGTAACAAGAGACAAAACTGCTACATAAATATGTGTTTATTCAACAAGATACTTTTGCTCTTTGTAAAGTATGTAAATGTTTATGTATGCAAACGCTATGCTCAATATACTTACATATAAGTGTGGATCACTCAAGCCCTCTTTGAATAATTTAGTAATGGTTTTTATGGTTAGCTTTTGGAGTGCTAAACTTTTTTGTCTTTAAAGAGAACCAATAAAATAAAAAACAAATACGGAAAAACTGAAAAATTTACCACAATAAATGAGTTGTCTAATATTAAACAACAATAGCTACAAAAAAAAGGACTATAGAGTTCACAAATGTAGCATGGTGATAACAGGTCTAATAACAACAATGACTTTTAAAGAGAGCATAAGACTGTGTAGCAGAGTTATAGAAAAAGTTTTTCTTTTTTTTACTGAATGAGTAAAAAAAATTCAAGAATGCAAGGATTTTTCTTGTACAAAGTACAACTCAAATATGTCAATACTAGAAATCAAATTTTGGCAAGTTTGATGACTTTTTGGAATTGTATTATAAAGACATGAAAAATCTAAATCAAACATTTAAAAAGTTCTTCAGCGATGAACACTAACAGTTGTGTGTCATATTACAGAAGAAGGCAAGGATCCGGGGAGCGGATGGGCGTCAATTAAAAAAGAAAAGTTAAGAGTTTCTTTCATAGGTTTTGTTATATCGCCAGATTGTTTATATTTATTCAATGGCTTTTTTTTGTTTCTCTTTATTCAAAGATCTATGTTTAAAAATATCCCCATTCCAAAAAAAAAGAAAAGTTTCTACACCTTTTATAGAAACCAAATTCAACTAAGATGTTTTGTTTTTAGTACTAAAATTTACTATACAAAAAAAGAAAACACCCAATTCAAGGTATTTCTTGTTTTAATAATTCATCAGGCACTTAAAAAACTTGTGACCTATTTTTGCTTTTGTAGTCGAAAGTGTTTTCTAGAAAGTTAATTTTACTTGATTAGATTTAACCAGATAATTTTATCTAGCATATTGATTGTAAGATTTCAAATATTTTATAACGGCCAAATGTCTAAGATTTAATTATATGTTTGATGAGTCAATTTCTGAACATGCTAGATTAAGTTCTTTAACACGTACCTTTATTTATTTAAAAAAAAATTTAAACCAAATCTTTTTCATATTATAAAGATCAACAATCAAAAAGGCTTTTTTTCAAATCATGACTGTGTGTGTGTTAAACGTTCAAGACACTTCTAGCGATAACTAACATGTCGAATTTAGATAAGTAATTTAAAAGTTATGCGGGAACAGATGATCATAAATAAATACAGACATGCATACGGGTTAAACACTTAAATAATAACTCTTTATTTCCGTAGTCGCATAAAAAAGGAAATGAAATGATAATCTAATATTTTCAATATAAAATGAAAAATAATAAAAAAATTCCAATCTTCCAAAATTCCAAAATTAAATATTGTTTAAAAGATATAACGACGTTTTCTTTGTTACTATTTCCATAATTTTCGTCCTAAAAAGTTTGATGTAAACTACGCATCTTAAAATTGAAAAATTGAAAATTGAACATGAAGCCTAACGAAGACGGTGAGGGCGCTAAAAATAGAAATAGTGGCGTTAAGTAATATGTAAATATTACCTTATTTATGACTAGGGTTTGGGATTTCGCGGACTTTTGCACTTTCCGGGAAACGGGAATGAAAAAATCTCGTTCCCGGGAACTACCGAGATTCCCGTGAAAAGCAAATTTTCTAAATTAAATAGATCTATTAAATGAAAATTGGCGAAATTTCGATTGTTTTATTAATGTAAGCAGTCTTTTTAAATAAAAGTTAATATAAAAGCAATTCTAAAACAAATTTAAAAAATTTTTCAGTGAATTCAAGCAAATAGAGTTTATAGTTATCACACAGTAGGAGATCCTATAAAGACTAATTGACGACTATATCGCAATTAGTTAAACATTTTATTTTAAGGCCTCCAAATCATTTTATAAATAACTTGCCGTAATGTTTTTTATTTTTCTTAAACAATTTCCAGGACGATTCTTATCATTAACTACAAGCAAGTTACAGTACTATACTCAGCTGAGCTGAGTATAGTACTGAGCCACAGTCTGTCTAAATGTCTTTGATTTTGCATTTTATTTATCTTAAAACATCTACTTCAGGGCTTCAATAATTGTGTCGACTTATGATTTTGAGATTTTCCTGGGAAAAATGGAAATTAAAAGTAGACTTTTCCCGGGAGTTCCCGATTCCCAAGCCCTACATGATAGACAATAGTCTTATAGGCCTATAGGATTCCACCTTTGTATGATCTTTGCCTGGCTTAGGGTATCATGTTAATTAGCGAAACCTTCCATTCTGCGAGATAGCATTTGAGGCGCAAAATATCGTTGAAAATAAATAGAATTATTCTTTTCACAGTATAGGGTAGCTCTAAGAGCATTTTATTGCTTAATTTATCAGCGCCTGGAGCTTTTTTCGAATTAAAGGCCGCAATACAGTGTTCAATCTCACGAATATTGAACCTCAAGGTAACATCTGGTATAGAGAGGACTGGTAAATACTTTCCGCAAGTGGTTTACAAACAGAGTACCTCTTTCAGCGTCGCTTCTTGCCCAATCACCATTCGGAGCTTGCAATGGAGGCTTATATATCACTGCTCTTTAGAGGCCTCGGGCTTCTCTCTATAGCGAATAATCTGTTTGAGGCGTTGCGTCAAGCCCATTCAGAAAATTTGGAAGAGAAGCGGTTTTTTGGTATTCTAGTAGAGTTGTTTAGTACATTCCCTCAGCCTAGATTTTAGCTGAGGGGATCTGTAGCGTTGTCATTTTCTACGAACTCTTTTTTTCGGATAAAAGCCGCTCTACATATCCTGAATAAATTTTATTATATCTCACCTGAAGATTTGTAGTAGTAGCATTTAGAGCAGCTTACTCAAGGTTTGCCTCAAACATTCTAATAGAGTCATCTATGTCAGCAGGCGTTTTCAATGGAATATTTTCTGTGCAGTGTAGCACTCAAATATTTTTTGTATTTCAACCAATTAATACGTGTGGTTGTCATCGTTAAATCACAAGTAGGTGAAGAAGTTGTATGTGAATATATAGTGACAATAGTTGGTTAGTGATCTGAAGACAAATCAAAAGATACTTTAACTTGCATCATTTCGCTGGGCACACCCTTTACCACTCCAAAATCAGTAACATCAGGTATTTCTCGGCCAGTAAGTTGGCTGATATAACATTCAAACGCATTTTTGCAATCTGGTCAAACAAAATGCGTCCCTTTGGCGTGATGAGACGAGATCCTTAGAACGTGTGCTTAGCGTTGTAGTCATCGGCGAGCAAAAAAGCGTGGGCCTAGTGATTAAAAAAATCTACTATATTCATTTTCTGTAATGGAGTATATGGGAGGAGAGTAAATTGATGAACTCAGCAGGTTTTGATGAAAAGCTTCAATGCAGATGTTAGTTGCTCAAAGATAGTCTTCACAATGATCAGTCATTAAGTAGTATTTTAATCGCGATTTTATTAGTATAGCCGAGCCTTGGGGGTCCTTTGTATCGTAGAGAGTATATCCTTAAAAAAAACTTCTAGCCGTCATATGCGTCTCAGAGCTGAATATACAAAAATTTTTATGTTAAGATTTGATTCCTTATTGTTAGTTCAATTTTATTGAAGATATAATAAATAAATATAACCGTTAAAAAAATATTTTCTATTAAAATAATCACAAATCTTTTTTCGAGATTCTTTATTGCATAGTGATGGTTTGGTGCTAAAAATAGAATTTCTTCAACAATCTATTAAACATAATAGTTAAGGGTTGCTTTAAACGACTTTAAAATAAAATAATACTTGTAATCTACTTCATTCTAGAACACACTTAAATTTACTTATGCACAAAGCCCAAAAATTTTCTTACTGTCTTCAAAAACAATGAATCAACTAAAGATTAAAAAGATTATAATGTAAACTTGAAATGAGTTTTCCAACACGAAATGTTTACAAATATATTATTGTTTTTGCTTAATATTATTTTCTTTTAATATTATTTCGGCTAGTTTGTCTAACAGTTCTAAATTTTTATTAATAACATTAGTAATATTTCAAGGAATATAAATAAAAATGAATATTAATTAAAAATTATTTCTTACTTAAACCATTTTTATTGGTTAACCCACAATAGAATTTAAAGGAAAATTTCCTTTTGGAATCTTTCAAAAATATGATTTCTCGTTGAACATCCATTGAAATACACTCTCTTCATACATAAAATGGAAGCTCTACAAAATCATTATTACAGTTAATCTTGTTAAAAGTTTTTGTAATTGTCTAAGACTAATCATAGTCAAAATAAATGTAAAGTGTTACCACCTTATTCAAATCGATCAGCATCATGTTTTTCAACATAAAAACACTTGTCCATTTATGTTTATTTCTTTTAGTTGGTTTTATTCAGAGAAAAATTTCATGTTCTCTATCTCCAAGTATGTTTCTCTATTGGAGAGGACAAAATATCTGGTTAGACAAAATATTTGTTCTGATGTTTTTAACACTAAGCAATTGTCATGCTCAAAACAAGTTGCCACTTATGGTGAGATACATTGTAATTGTAAATGATCTTGTCAAACAACTTTAGGCCAAGCAACTTTTGCCTTGCTTACCAGCTAGCTGGATAACTGGCTGACTTGCCGCAAACTCCATAAAGAGCATATAAACGCAAACACGGTGTAAGTGATGCTAAAGTGAGTGGAAATTAAAGAAAAATTAAAAAAACGTTAAAATAGAAATACTATTCCTTAGCACGAAGTAAAATATTAATAAGTTATTTTTGGTTAATTACATTTAGTAAATTAATTTTTATAATTTAAGGTATTTTTTCAACATCTAATAATTTTTAAGGTATAAATAAAATAAAAGAAAATCTAATATTTCCATAACACAGTTGACTATAACAATATTTACTGTGGTATTCATTTAATCGGGCTTTTGATTTAATCAGATAAACGCTCGATTAATTAATCGATGTTTTGGTTTAATCGGCTAATAATAATAAAATTTTGTTATTATTATGAAAAGTTTCATTGAAATTCAACCAAATAAATTCTTTCACAATACTAATAAAATTTTTATTGGATTTGTGAAATTCTCATTTGATTAATGAAAAAATCTAATGAACTTGTTTCATTAGTTTTATGAAACAAACTTCTTTTAGTATAGTAAAAAAAGCTGAAAATTCGTGTACTCATATAATCTCGTGTGGATGTCACGAGATATCGGAGGTCAAAGGGCACAATAATCGATTGTTTTGTAGTTATTATTAAAGTTGTAGATACTTAAAGTCCCTAAAAATGTTGTATATGGCAATATTTTATCCGATCAACCGTTTTAGACATAAAGCCGGAAGAAATTTTGTAATGACATCATAGCCATTTCTAAAATAAATGGAGACAGTTTAGTTTCAGAGTTTTCAATAATAAATTTATGTCCTGAAACCACCCCATTTGTAGTCTAAGAAAATGTTTACCCCATAGCAGTAACTTTTGCTAATTATTTTGGAATAACTTAATAAGTCATTTTGATTTTCTAAGACTGTGAAGGGTCTCCCATTAGCAAGCGAACTGATTCCATCTGATTCCAGGAACTACTCTTCGACGTATACATGTGATATACCAAAGAAGGCTTCCGCTCCTATGAACCTACGTTGGGCTCCTCTGTTAGCTATACAGTCAGCCCGTTCGTTTCTACCCTGGCCTTTATGGGCAGACACCCAGCACAACGTCACATTTTATCGAGCGCTAATCTCATTTCGAGATATAACACAATCCATCATAAAACCCCACCTTATCTCATAAGAGATTAAGGCTTCGCTGCTGAAAAAAATCAGGTAAAATCAATATTTTTATCCATCGATTTTCGTGAAATAAAACTTATTTTATTTGTGATATTTATGGGCTTATGGCGAGTGAATAAAAATGGTATCATTTTGCAATTTTAATTTTTTTTATAAATTTTAATAAATAAAAATATTTAGATTTTACATAAAAAATTTATATTTTTCATCATTGCGTTTTCAATAATTGTGAAACCATAGAGTATATAAAAAATAATGTTAGGTCGTCTTAAAGGTAATTTTCTTTAAAGTTGTCTAGTTGGTTTTGTAATAAAATTGGACAACCTCTTCATAAGTTATGATAAAATCAGTGGAGCAGAGCAGCCTGTTCAAAAATACCAAATAAAAAAAAGAAATTAATAAATTAAAAATTATCAATATAATTTAAAATTTCGACTGTTTTTGTAGTTAGGGGACTATAACATATCAGAAAATATAGTTATCCTCCTCAGAATTTTTCTTGTTGCATAGTGTATTTAATAAACTAGCTTTTTTAGACCCGGCGATGCACGGGCATTAAACATATTGAGAAAAAATCCTTAATACGTTATTTATCGTCTATCTGGTCCAGCAATATAGATGAAATAACGCTGCCAAAAAACCCGACTCAATACAAAGATCCCATTGAACCGATTGCAAAACGGACGCAATTTTGCGTTAGGTCAAGTGGTGTGTTCTTCTACTAATTGTGTGTTCGTCTACAATTTTTTAAAGTATCAAAACTTTCACGTCCTTAAAAAACAAATTTAAATCGGTCAAGAAAAGGCGGAGTTATGCTAGAATCAATATAAAGGGCTACCACTTTTTCCGCCCCATTTCCATTTTTATGGGACCCAACTTCAAGCAAACCCTTTCAGTAAAAAAATTATTCGAAATTAGGTTCAAAAATAGCAGAGCTAATCATGGGGAAGCAAACTTCCCTACCGATTTTGGAAAAAAATGGAACCCTTTAAAAAAATATATAAATCGGTTCACAAATGACAGAGTTACGAATGGGGGAGCAAATTTCCCCATCGATTTTGGAAAAATATTTCCCAAAAAATTTTCGAAAAAAAATTATGGGACTAAGCTTTAGGCAAACCCTTTTTAACAAAAAAAGATTTTTGAAAATCGTTTCACATTTGACAGATTTAAGAATTGTGGTGGATCAAATTTCCCCACCGATTTTCGAGAACAAAATTATGGGACTAAGCCGCAAGCAAACCCTTTCAAACCAAACAAGAATTTTAAAAATCGGTTGACAAATGACAGAGTTATGCTGCGTGGGTGACCACACTTTCCCCACCCCCACCTTCACCTCTTTATCGAAAAAAAAAATTATATGATCAAACTGCAATCAAAACCTTTCAAGAAAAAAAAAAATTTCTTTTTAAATCGGTTGACAAATGGCCGAGTTAAGGAATAGGAGCCGGCAATTTCCCCAATGATTTTGGACAAAAATTATGGAACCTAACTGCAAGCAAACCCTTTCACACCAAAAAAGAATTTTAAAAATCGGTTGACACATGACAGAGTTATGCGTGGGAGACCAAATTCCCCCACACCCATTAAAAAAAAATATGGGACCCATTTGCAAGCAAAACCTTTCAAACAAAACAAGAATTTTGAAAATCGGTTCAAAAATAACAGTGTTAAGGAATTGGAGGGAGGGGGGGGGATTTCCCTATCGATTTTCGGAAAAAAATATGGGACCTAATTGAAAGCAAATCCTTTCAAACCAATAAAGAAATTTTAAAGTCAGTTGACAAATGACAGAGTTACGAGTAGGGAGAGGTTTTAACCCATTTTACACTCTCCCCGTTCAAAATCTATCAAATATCTATCTGTCAAATATCTATCTGTGTACTAAATTTTATTTATATCGGTTCAGCCGTTTAGTCATGATGCCGTAACAACCCTACGGTAAATGGAACTGCCACAAAAGAAGTCACGTGACCGATCTCCAGGTGATAGGGACCAGTCCGAGTTCTAACACTTCCTATGAAGCGGACCAGCCACTTTTACATGGGGATGGCCTAGGATGGGGTTAATTGATACTTTGTATGCACCTTGTAACTTGTCTCTGAACTATCTTATGGATTCCTAATCGGTGTAGAATAATATAGATTATATATAAATATTATTCCAAAATTCAGCTGTAATTATCGAATAACTAATTTTTTTTATTGTTACAAATCCAAGTAGAAATTGTATTTTATTTTTAAGCGGTGTCTTTGATAGGATTCGAACCGACAACCTCCGGCATTACAGGCTAGTACACTACCCACTCGACCACATGGGAACTTATATTTCAATGTTATAAATACCAGTTAAGCTGGAGTTAATATCTGAATATAGTTACGGAACAGGTTCCTGAGTGGCATGGCAGTCTCATTGAAGGGAGACAATTAATATTATATAGATACTATGTGATAGGCCTTAATCCAGGTGAATCGAATTTGTTCAGTGCCGTTTACTACAATACTAGCCTGGTACTCTGAAAATGGTTCATATGTGACCATTTACACCAATATGTCTTTTTTTACCATTCACTACTCTTTATTTTTGGTACCAGTCTCATTTTCTCAAGTCATAGGACGAGTACTTTTGGATCATTTGTCACCAAATTTTCCGCAGGGAAATTACAACTGACAGAGTTATGCGTGTAGTGAGGTTTTGACCCATTTTATCCCCTCCTGGTCCAAAATATGGGAAACAAATATAGCCTATATTAATTGTGGGCCCAATAGCTATCTGTGTACCAAATTTCATTTAAATCAGTTAAGCCGTTTAGTCGTGATGCCGTAACAAAAATCTGCAAACAAAGAAACAAACAAACAAACATACACCTCATTTTTATATTTCTGATTTGGCCAACATAAAAAGCGCCAAGTTGACACTGTTGCTTGTTCGGAATTGTGTGTTTTTTGTACAATGCAGCATTATTTTACCATACAAACTCTCCAGTTTCTTAACGAACGTGATTTTAAACACTCATATTATGCGGACAAAGGATGAAATTTTGCTTTCGTAATATTAAAAAAATCTTTTGTACTACCGCGCGCTAACGTGTGTGAAAAATTGTTTAAGAAAAGAATTTGTTAAAACATCTAATGAAAGAATAAATAAAAATTCAAGAAATTAAAAGTTTACCAGAAATAAAATTTGGAAAAAATTTATAAAAATTAAATACGAAAGTATAGAAATCGAAAGAAAATCTAACCAAGTGTTGATTTAGTGAACAAAAGTTTTGCGAAAACCTTAAAGGCATATTTCTAATAGTATTGCACTCGAAAAATGTAACTAAAAGTAGTATACAAGTTTCCAAAAAAAAGCCAACAATATTTAGTTTTTTTTCTTACTAAAAACACGTTTTTTCTTAATATACAAATACAAAAAGTATACAAACAATATCTTTTTTCTTCCGTTTGGTTGTTGTTGCTAAAGTGAATAACAAAATTTGTAAAAAATACACATACAAGAAAATATTTCTACCAGTTTAATATAAAAAAAAGGAGTGTGCTAAAGATAAAATTAAAATATTTTAACAGAAATTTTTATTAAAAAAAATTTTAAATTGCACTTCATTAAAAAAAAAATAAGCATAAAAAGGTAATAAAAATGTGATTTCACAAAACAAATTTGTATCTTAATCAATAAAGGCAATAAATTCGCCGCCCTCTGAAAGAAAAAAAAGTAATAAATTGTCATTAAAATAATTAAATGAGTCAAATGTTTTAATAACAAATAAATTTTTTCACTGCTAAAAGCAAATTGACAAATAAAATCATATAAATTATGGCTTCTTAATTATGGTTATGTTTTTTTTTTCGAACAAAATCAGTGCATTAATAAAATTTATTCAAATACATTTCAAGTTTTAAGAGGTAAAAATATCAAAGTCTTACATTAATTTAAATGTTCATTCATTTTGTGGCCATGTAATGTGCTATCAAGTGTCATTTTTCTAAATAAAACAAAAAATGTATGCACAGTGTTTTACTTTTTATTTTAAGTTTTTTTTTTACAAAGCGGCGGGATTGTTCTTATAAGAAAAATAAGTAACACAATTAATTATACACATCTCAATAATTAATGGAATACGTGATAGTGATTATTTTTTAAAAGTAAAACATTTTTCTTATAAAAGCAAAAAAAAAAAAAATACATTTTTAACAACAGTGAGTGAGTGAGTGTTCTTTTTTCCCTTCTTATTTTATGAAGCCTTCTACCATAATTTATATATTTAACTTTGATTATTTCTTTTCCGTTAACCAAAAAAATGAAATATACTGGTCATTAATTTTTAAGGTGTCACTTTATAATATAAAGTTATAATGCACGTCCGACGGTTGAGTGAATGCTGACAGGTTTTTCTTCTGTTTTTTGAGAAAAGATTTGGTTTTTAGATTATTGCGACAGGCAACGATATCAATACTTGTTTTTTTTATTTTTTATTAATTAACATACAACTGCATTAAGAATAACATTTTTTTTGGGAGCTGTTCTAATGTGAAGAAAAAGTTAAAAGACTAGAAGAACACATATAAACATTTTTATAAAAAATAAAGTTTGTAGCTTAACTCTTTCGTTTGTTTGTTATTGGAAAATCGTAAATTTCTATTTGACTTGGCAGTTTAAATATTTCTGTTGAAAGTTTTCTTTATCAAATTGAAAAAATAGTTTTTGTGTAAATGAATGAGAAAGCTAGTTTTTTGTTTGTTATTAAGAAATTATCTATATATTTATGTTGATTATATGTTCATTTCTTAAATCTGTTGTTTGAATAATTATAACGTCTGCATCTTGAAAACTTATTGCTTTAATTTAAAAATTAAAAAGTTAATATATCAATTTGCATTTAATAGTCTTAATAGGCGCATTGACTGGTCATTGCTCGGTCAGAGCGTGGACCAGCATTTGAGAGATTGGCACTCCAGATTTTTGTAGGATGTGCGAGGATGAGGAGGAAACAGAAACCATTTAGCATGTTATCTGCCATTGCCAGAGGCTGCAACGACACAGGCTTAGGTGGCTCGGCAGAAGTTTTCATGAGAGCATTAGTGATATCGCGAAGTGCAAATTTGAAGATATCAGGGGCTTCATCATGGGACTAAGGTGGCTTAATGGCAGATAACAGGGTTGTTTTCTGGGTACGGAAGGGGTTTTTCATAACGGGTACGAATGGAAGGGAATCAATGGATCCAATTGGGTCTTCGAGTGGATGTGCAGTATAGCATTATCCTTCCTAACCTAACCTAACCTACATATGAGTAATTCCATTTAGCCGGGTGTGACCATTTTACACACATTTTTTATTATAAATCAAGAATATAAAAGTTTTTACTTAAAAAAACGTTGCGGCTCCCAAGGACATTAAGCTTAAAGTGGTTGAATAATGAGTAGGCACTGATAGAACACGATTTCTGCTCAGAATGGTCATCAGAAAGCTGCAACGGGTGTGGCCTTACAAATCTTAGTTTTAAGGAATTATGACTTTCAGTATATATTTTGTAAAATGTTCACTATAAGGTGGTACACAATAATTTTCGTATAAATATCTATTCAAAGTGTTTTTAATTGTATTGTGTATTTACTGTTTGACAAAAAACTATTTTTCTTATAACAAAACTATTTTTAAAACGAGACGGGTGTGACCGACGGGTGTGACTTAGTACGAAAATTTAAAAAATTTGAAGAAATAAAACTTTTTATTGATTTAATTAATATAAATAATATGAAGATAAACTCATAAGGAAATAATAAAACATTAATTTATTTGCTATCCGTTCTGTTATAGACTTATACTCTAGCAGAATATTTTTTTAATTCAATAAAAAGCAAAAAAAGTATATTCTTTTCAGACATAACGGTTTTTAATAATAATGAGAAATGGAATAAAAGAAAATCTGAAATAAATATTAAACATACAAAGAGGGAGAGCAAAATTTTTCTTGCATGATCATCTAAAAAATGTGCCTCAAATTTATTGAAAATGAGAAAATTATTTTTTCCTTGCATAGTGCCGTTTTACTTGGAATCACTGATATGTATTTGTTAAGGATTACAAGAAATTATTATTACGGGTTTAAGTCAGGAACTATCGGCAAAATAAGATAAAAGTAATGGTATATGAATAAATAAGAGAAATTAGATATATTGCTAAAAACGAGAAACATCATACCTGAAGCGTCATGAAATAATGTGTTTCTTAGAAAGGGATTTTCCTAGAACTATGGCGCATGAGAACTTCCAGTTTATGGAATTTTATCTAGAGTTTTTTAAGGGTATTCTTGAATTTCCGCAAAGTTTTCGATTCCGAATTCTTCGATATTAGTGCCGGACTCCTCGCAAATTTTTGTGTCTTAAGAAATCATACATCCTGATAAAAATAACTTAATGAACCGAAACAATTATTTAAAAAAAAATTTTTTTAAACTAAATTCTTATAAAACTCTGCTGTTATGAGTTTTTTTTTCATTTTAGAGCAGTGTTGTAGCGCCTCTGGGGTTAAGTAGACGCGTTATATGTGTACCCATTAGAGATGAGCGATATTTCAGTACCTGCGACTTAATCACTGTTACTGAAAAATCACGATTCACAGTTGTGACAAAATTTGTCAAGTAACTGCTACTTGCAAAGTTGTTTTTTTCTATTTGTTACGTATAGAAAATTATGATATTTCACTATTTGTGTGAGTAATAACGTTTTTTGTTTACGTTCATTAACAACAAACGAATAGTGTTGCTATTTCTTGTATTCTCTTATTCCTTATTAGTATTACTTTTTAAAATTCAAAGTATATTTTAAGGCGTATTTAAATCTGCCTTGGTATATTAAAGAACAACGTTTTTGTTGTAGAAATGCATGTGTGTTTTGATAATTACATTGCTATAAGAGAACTGAAAACAGTGATCACAGTCACAGTTTTAAGTAACAGTGATTTTTAAATTACGTTCACTGTTCACGATGTTCGTTAAAAATCACGGGATCGCTCATCTCTAGTAGCCATTTTAACAGTTGTTTTGCTTCGCCGGCGAAGGAGGGCGCTGTGATGTACATAAGCATTGAAGAGCAGGGTTGTCAGATTTTTTTCAACCTATTTTGCCAAATTGATTTTAAAAATCGCCAAAAGTCGCCAAAATCAATTTTATATAGTTTTTCGTAATATATGTATGTTTGTTAATAAAATTTTTTTATAACACTTTTTTAATATAAATTTTTATAAATTAGTCGTGTAGGAATTTAGCAGAAAATCTCCAAAAGTAGAAATTCCAAATTCAAAAGGCAATAATGACTATAATTAATACAAGAAGAATCATCAAAATCAAATTGTTTTAATTTCTTGCAGACGAGTTTTGGTAGGATTTATTTTTGAAACTACTCCTTCAGCAAACAAAATTTTCCTCAATTACAAAATTTTTTAAGTTCAATTTCGTTAAAAAAATAGCCATAAAAATCGCCAACAAATTTATTTATCGCCTGAAAAATCGCCATGTCGCCAAACCAAAAATTTAGACGTCAAAGAAGTTGAAAATCGCCACGTTTGGCGAAAAATCGCCATATCTGACAGCCCTGTTGAAGAGTAGTAATAATTCGTTGCCGGTACTGCTTAGTGAACAGTGTTATTGCTTCAGCACTTAAACAGTCCAACAACAATTAAGACAATGCCATACTAAAACCTAATTTTTTTATGTTGATGAGTTGCCTTGAACAGGAATCGAACTCACTTGATATAGAAAAAAATTTTTATAATTTTCTTAAGGCTACACGTAAAAACCATTTTTGTGCCGAATGAAAAAAGTTCAAGATCGAGGGGATCTGATAAAATATAAGAAAGTTATAAGCCATTAAGTGAAAAAAGCTGATTTTATTTCCCATACAAAATTATTTTCAATCAAAAAATTTTTTTTTAATACAAACTGATTTAAATTAATTTTGTATGACAAATAACTAAAAATTATATAGCAGTTTTCGCTTAAGGGCTAATAACTTTCTTATTTTTTTATCGGAATTTAGCGATTGCACCCATCATGTGATCGTCACAAAATTATCTTTGGAATACAGCCCGAAAAATATATACTTAGTATATATTTTCATCTTAATGGAGCAATTTAAATGATAGTTTTTGCGAGAACGTCTAAAAATATACTTTTTTAAATTTTTATTGCCTGTAACTCTATACATTTTTTATACGATCGGCACAATCAGTGTATTGAATGAAAGAATATAGAGATATCTATAGAACAGTGTGCAATTTATTTTATTCAGATGAGCCGTTCTCGGAATAATGTATGATGTAAGCATAAGATACAGCACAAACAATGGTCTCACCTGTTAATTACACAGTGCAACAGTGCAAAAAACACACGTACTTGACAGTAAAGGTTCGATTCTACTATCAAATGGTAGTAAAACCCAATACACAGTTTGGCGAATTTGGTGACCAATTTTTTTTATGGGCCTTCAAAGTTTATAAAAATCAGTGTGCCTTCAAAAAAAAAAAGTGTCATTAGTTTTTGGTCAACAGCTAACTCAGACTTGGTGATACCGCTTCAGTATATATGACAATAATGTAGTTAAGAGTCCGCTCAACAGATTTTATCAACATGATGTGCCGAAAAAATTTTTCGTTCACCGTTTTCTTTTTGAAAAAAAAAATTAAGGAAAACCAATTATTTCCACTTTTTTTCAGAATAACTTACAGGGACTCGTAATTTTTTACTAACAATATTTGAAGAACTTGTAGTTACGATAGAGCTGAACAACTTTTGTGAACATATCATATTCTGAAAAAAGTGAAAAAATTTTTATTTCCTTAATTTTTACTAAAAAGTGTGCGAAAAAAATATTTTTTTGACCTAAAATGTTAATAAAATCTGTTTAGCGGACTCTTAGCTATATTATTGCCAAATATATATATATAATCGGTATCATTACGTTTGAATTACCTATTCCCCAAATACTGATGACACCGTTTTTTGAGGGCCCACAGATTTTCAGAAATTTTGGAGGTCCATAAAAAAAATTGGTCACCAAATTCGCTAAACTGAGTATAGATTTTTTTTACTAGCCCCTAAACATAAACATAGTTCAAGCTTTGAATGGTTTCTAGCGTCCCAGTGAAGTCTGGAATTCTGAAGTCAAGTCTGGTTATCTTTTAAGACCTATAGTAGAATTTCATGGCAAATATTTTTGTAGAGCATTTCAGACCGGTTCATACACGCTGAAGGGGAGTTTTTTTCCGCTTTTTTTAAATTCTCGTGGTGTCTTACATAAAAGTATTGAACGCATCTTGTACCTTACGTGTTCATATATACTTTAATTTAAAAATCAAACCGAAAAAGTTTGACTTACGTAGAACAAAAAAAAAAAAAAAAAAATATCAGAAAAATGGGCTTGAAGAAAAATAAACCAGTAAATTGCTGTAGTGACACAGAAAAATCAACACAATTTAGTATGTGGTGATATAATTCTTGTACGGAATTTTAACGAAAAGTTTGTATATCTAAGAATTGTAATTACATTTAACAGAGCCAGCTCAGAAGTGTTGATAAGCAAGAATACGCACTAATGACGGAAGTGTATCGGCTTCCGAAAGTGACGTTGCTACGTTCTGTTGTGTATGTTGACAATTTCATTGATGTTAATTTTTCTGAATATAATGTTACGAATCTTGGCCTAATAAATAATTTGGTTTCATGAGAAATAACTTTGTTTTCATAAATAACAGCATAAGTCGGTTTATATCGATTTTGAGTTTCTTATGACTAATTGCCTTATATTAAAAGTTATTTCCGAAAGTGCAGAAGTTTTTTTTCGGAATATCATGGACCAGCATAAATTTTTCTTACAAAACATCTTAATTTCTATATATTTCTCAATAATTTTCAGTAATAATGAGTTATTTCCCATACAGAGATGTGCTGTTGTATATGAACACATTTTGACATTTTAGTTTTTTCTAAAATTGTGTCTTAAATTTAGCTACATATATACGAAACTGTTGAAAGAACAGTTCGAAAAATGGTACACAGTTGGCCATATCTTCAAAAAGAACTTCATATGGCATTTGAGTTATAAGCCAAGTTTACAGTGTTGTGATAACATTAAAAATAAGTGTCAGAGAACAGTCAGTTGGCGTTATAATTTTAGTACTGTGACAACATTGCAAATTCGGTAAACAGCATGTTGTACTGGTGTTAGTTGTACTCACAGATCATTGTAACAATTTCATGCTGATTGTCTTTTTCTGTATAGGTAGTCATAAAACCTCAGAACTATGCTTAAATAAATTTGTTTGCTTTGAAGAAAATGTTTTCTTCCATTAAAGTGCAATTTTTTTCTCACACTTTTTTACTATTCCTTAGTCATAATTTCCCGCATGGGTTTTGGGAGATTTTAATAATTTCAATATTGATTGTTGTATTTTTCTTCCGACGGTGTTTGTTTGAAGATTTCACAAACCAAATTTGATGTGGGATGACGGAAAATCGTTCCTAATGTCAATGCTAATGACATTATGCTAATCATTTTTCGGCAAGTTTCGGATAAGGATAAATATTCGGTTCGGTTTCGGCCCAAACAAATTGGTTTCAGTTGCTTTCAATAGTTTACTTGTTATTGTCAGCTTGTGTCTGAAGTCTTTTGTTTTCGTCATGATAACAGCGATTTAATCCAAAGTATTTTTTTTAATCATGATAAAATAGTTCGATTTTTAAGTTTTTTATATCAGCATTCGTGACGTCTAAAAATGTTAAATTAATTAATTATTTTTTTCAACTAAACGCAGAGCCCATCAACGTAAATTACTTTTTAATAAATATTTAAGTGACACATATATGTTTTCTTTTCGTTTTTTATAAATTATTAAATGACATTTGCCATTAAACCTCTTTCCTTTGTTTTTTTTTGCAATAAAGCAACAATAACTATGAAATGAAATAAAAGTTATTTACGAAAAAAAGATATTTATAAGTATTGTTGCAAAATAAATAACAAAAATAAAACTAAAAAAAAACTTTAAGCAATTATAGTGGCATAGAAAAAATATAAAATATTTAGGTATGAGCGAATATAGGGTAATTTTTTATATTCGGCTGATAATAAAGGATTTTTGAAGTATTCTTTATTGTAGGCGTTAAAGTTATTCGCTGGACGATTTGTTTTTCGAAATAAAAAGGCTACACCCGTTGTGTTACTCGACCATGTAGAAAATCAAAAATTAGTAACATATGTTAAAATTCGTATAAAATTTGATGTATGCTATTACTAAAATATGTTGCTTTTGTATAGTTGATTTAGTCTTAAAAATCTTTAAAATATTCTATCTTTTTCACCAAAAAATTGCTTATTGCTGCTTGAGTTGAACGAATATTATCTAAAAAATTACTATATTTGTTATAATTCGCAAACAGAAGCAATATAAAACTTATCATATAGCAAAGTATGTTAACTGCTATTTTTAGGCTACCAGAATTATTGGTACTAGTATAACCAACGGACGACACAATCAGCCATATTCCAGATGTAAATAGTTTAATTAAGGTTCATACAAAAATTTTTTCTTAATGTTTTAAAATCGTTTATTATTGATATATTCAAATGAAGTTATTCACATTTGGTTCATGGTAGGGTGATCGACTCGGTCTTTCAACCGGTTTTTAAACGATTTTTTCGGCAATGTCAAATAGTCCGTTTTTTTAAAATTAAAAAACCGGCCCAGTCGAATACTTTTCGATTCGTATATTTTATTAGTTTTTACTATATTAAAACTTGACAAACTTTTACGGTTGATTTTCCTAAGTATTTTTGTTCAAGAGCTTTTGCTGAAGCATGCAATTAAGGTGAACTAATATTATAAGATGGTAGCAGGGGCAAATTAAATTGGCATTGTGATGTAGAATTTATATCAAGCTTCATATTTTATATGGAGTTCGACATCCATCATAGACCAAATGTCAAGAGATAAACAAGAAAAAGAAAAAAATTAAATTTGTGCACTAGGGTTCCCCCTATCACGTAATGGGAAGGCGTGCCGCATAGAAGGGGCACTATAATGCGTAATTAAGAAATTATCGGAAATTATAGCCATGGAAATGATAGTGTTGTACCAAAAATAAAATTAAAAAATTTGAAAAAATAAGTAGATCCGCACAAAAACATTAACGAGAAAATAAGGCCAAGTTCCCATCCAAAAATTTCGGCCGTTAAAAGTACTGAGATCAAAATGCACGACAAACAAATTGTCTTAACTAATAATTATATAGAGCAGGAGTGCCCAACAATTTCTTATGGGAGAGCAAACACCAATACATTTAAAGAAAAACTAATTTTTATTCAATATTTTTGTTGTAAAAACCAATACATACAAAGAAATAAAATATTTCATATATTTATTTGTTGTTGCTTTGCACTTCTATACAGTGAAGAACGACAAAAAAACTAATAAGGCAAAGTTTCTGAGTGCTGTATGTGTGTATTAAAACACACAGCCTATAGCTAACAAAGTTGTTTGTGCATTTCGTATTGCTAGTGCTGAGTGATGTGTGTATATTAAAACACACAGTCTATAGCTAAGTGCTTTTACAAAAACAAATGAGCACCAAGCGCATAGGGCTTGGGCAACGCTGATATAGATAAATAATGGATGACACTATCAGTGCTCACAAAGCACGAGTGCTACAGAATATGCGCAGAAAAAAATTTTGTGATTTCTGTAATTGGTAGTACTTCATTAGTGGGTTACAAAGTAATGGATGGTACTTATTAATCTTATTACTATGCTTCAAATTAGCACTACTACTTAGTTTTTAATAAAATTAGTACGTATTTTTCTCATTTCCAATAAGCACTCAAAAACTTAAACTTCGTTCCTAGACAAAATATTTACTATTTCATTGAATTCCTTTATAGAAAATTAAATTTAGTTTTTTCTGTGAAGAAAGAATAAATTAATAAATTAATTGTGGCTATTCTGCTTTTAAACACGCGTCAGAGAAATGAACGTTTCCATGCGTTACACAAATCAAATCAACGCATTTATATGCATTTCACTCATTTTTATAAACACATACTAATGTAGGTACATCCTTATGTATTTTTGAAATTTTTGCAATTTAGTTCTTATTTTGCATGTTTCTTTCACAATGCGATTCTAGAATATCCACCACTGATACGTTACATAATTTCTCATTTTTTATAATTTTTCACTTAATTTTAGAAACATTTTCAATTTAGTTACTTTTTTTAATTCTGAAAAATGGTTTAATTTTTCATTATTTGACAAACAAAAGAAAGTTTTAGCATACATTTTTGTTGCTTTTAAATTATTTTCAAACTTGAAAGGAACTTGATGCAAAGCTTAAACTGAAGTTTACTTCCAGTTGAATTTCAAGTGATGGAAGTTTAATTTTTTGAGTGCTTATTGGGAATTTGTTGTTATGTATTGAGAAAATAAGTAGACAACCACTTTTTAAGTCAAAACAGCTGAGTGGGTAAAGTAATTGTCTTCAAATTTGAACGAGCATAGGTTCGTATCCACGCTTTGTAAAAAAATAAAAAATTTAAAAATTTGTTTATTTAACTACTTATTTTTTAGCTTCCAGTAAGCCAAATAATAACTAGTTAATTGCTGAAACAATGTCAATACATTCGAAAGAGATACTCCTTATTTTTTGGACTTTTCAAACAAAAATAAGTTGTTATCGAGTCAAATTGTAAGTAGTTACGACTTAAATTCTCATATACTTTTTTGCCTACCTGTAAAAAAGCTTTTGCTAAAGCCAGTAAACAAAGCTTTTGCAAAGCTAAAAAATAAGTAATCAAATAAACAAATTGAAATTAATTTTATTTAATTTATACCGCATTCGAACCTGTGTCCGTGCAGATTTGAAAACAAATACTTTACTCACTCAGCTGTTGTTGACTTATACAAAAATTTATTTTCATATACTTAAAGAGCTTGTCTACTTAATTTATTAATACATAACAATATATTTAACTACTTTCAGATAATAAGAGAAATGCGTACTATTTTTATAAAGTAAGTAGTGTACTCCTAATTTGAAGCATAGTAAGAAGATAAATAAGTAGCACTCATTACTTTGCAAGCCATTAAAAAGTAATACCGACTACAAAAATGAAAAAAAAATTTTTTGCTGGTCAAGGTCTACATATAAAAAAAATAAACGACCAGCATTATATTTGTTTGAAATAATTAATTTGGAAACATTTCTAGTTTTTCATTTTAGAATTGAACGCTTAAAAAATCGCCCTTCATTGGAAAAAAGAACTTTATTTTGTTTTTCTAGCCAAAAAAAGGCTATAAAATCAAAAGCTTAAAAATATTTTGCAAAAACTTTATGTTCGTATGTGCATATGTGAGTTTTTATTCTTTGATTTTTTTTTCGTTTAATATCATTAATTTGTGGCGTCTATAGTAGGCATATTTGTAGAATGCCGTTGGTGGAGCTTATAAAAATATCGAAATACTTGTATAAGAGCAGACAAAAGTGCAGAAGTTAAAAAAAGTAAAAAAATAGAAACCATTCCCATACCATGTCAATCTTAAATACCTACAAAAGTTGGTTAGTAATTGTGGTTAAAGTGGATTTTATTAAAAAAAAATATTGTTTATTATTTTTGTAATTTTTTGCTTAATTTTTCTTAAACAATTGTTGATGCTAGCGGCGGTATTGGTGGTTGTAAGTGGCAGCAGTTTTAGTGCTCAAGTAGTAATTCTTTTGAAATGCTTTTTTTTGTGGCTGTTTTAGGTTTCATGTGTTAAATTTTGTGACAATGAAAATGATGCTGCTGTTTACAAGCGGCAATTTTTCTCTCTTTTTTCATAAGTTTTTATATGATTGTTAAGCTATGTGGTCAAATAGGCTGTCGCTCTGTCCATCTCGTTTTATGACCGTCTGGCCATGTATCTGTTTAGTTGGTTAGTTGACGTTTTTTGTTTTTTGTTTTTTTATGGACGTTATAAGCAAAGCGTTTAAATTGTCAATTTATCATTTTCCGTTTAGTTTTTAATGTTGTTGTTTCTGTTTATTTGATGGCATATCTTTAAAGTTGAAGTGCAGCAAATTACATTTTTGTCCCTCCACACTCATATGGATTTTATTTACTGTGGCAATGCTATTCATTTTTATTGATTGTGTTGTAGTAGAAACTATTTTTCGTATTAGCAATATTTATTGGTTTCTTATAAAGACTTTTTTAATGTTTAAAAAAATATATATTTCAAAAGTTGTTAATTTTCAATTTTTGACACATTGACAATTGTCGATGGTTACCCAAGCATGAAAATGATGCAGATGCTGATGCTGCCAATAATGTCCAAGTCAATGATGATGATGTGGTTTGTATTGTTGCAGTCTGCTTTTTTTTCTTATAGATTGTTTCACTGTTTGTCTGACCACTTTTAGCATTAATTTTATGGTCTTTCGGAAGGTTTTGAAAAGTTAATCTTTCATATTTATTTGACAGTCATTAACATAATTTTTACAGTAGTTGCAAAACTTAATTATTTTTACTATTTACTATTTTATTTTTACTATTGCAATGTTGGGAAAACTGTTTTTTTGTTTTAGCTTTGCTCAATAAAAACTAGCGGTTTTTGAATTAATTATTTTCATTTTACTAAATGTTGTATTGAGAAATCATTTATAAAAAAAAATACCCAACAAATTGTTAAAGTTTAATTTTGCTTGGTGACTAATTAGAAAATCTTTTTATTCTTTTTTTGTTTGCACGTGAAATATCTTATAGATTTTTTTCAACCAGAGAAATAAAAAAATATCAATTGTGTGTTAAAATATTTCTTAAGGCATGAACGTCTTCTAACTTATCATCTTTTATTTAAAGGTTTTGTTGTAAAGATAGAAAAAGTACAATTTTTGTGAGTCTAACGAATTGTTTTAAACAATTTAATTTTTGTTGTAAGATTTCTAAGAGATCTAATATGAGTATAAAATGATAATTTGAAATTTTATGGTATTAATTAATATCAAAGAAGAAATGGGAATACTGGCATTTTAATAAAGAAACAAGTATGGTGGCCCAGCAAAAAATATCATGTTTCTGGAAGCAGTAAAAAACTTTCATGCCTTCTACATGCGATCTTTCGAAGCGCTTCCGAGGATGCCCAAAAATAAGCAGACATCTCTAAGTGTTTATAATGTTTAAATTACAAAGTTAGTCAGCATTTTACATTTCTTCAACACGAACTCCAAAATAAACAAAATCATATTCAGTAGCATTTTGTAGCTTTCAACAATACAGGTGCTAAAGAATTGTCGCACGCATTGTTTCTAATAAACACTAACACATTTGAAAACTCAAAACCCATTTAAAGTATGCTCTCTTTCTACATTTCCCACCTATTCCATGGAAAGAGAAATTTATAATAAAACACGATTTGTTTTATCTGTAGTTTAACGATGATAAAATGAGACATAATTTTAGAGCATTTTCGATGCTTCGAAAGAAGCGTTGTTTTATATCAAAAACAAAAGCTCCAAAGTAGGACATCGCGAAAGAAAATCATGCATATTCGAAGCGCTTTTTGCAGCAGTAGAAACAACAAAAGTAGCTTCTCTTGCTTTTAAACCTGCTTCGGCCGAAGAGGTAGTTTTTGCTGGGGGCCCACTGAACAAAAAAGTGGATAAATAACACTACAAAAAATCATTTTTTTTTTCAAAATGACAAGGGTTTTACGACTAATTCTGGTATCGGCATTTTGAAAGTTTACATCTGGGACTCATTTTGTTCCACAAAAATGTTCCTGCTTGTGTTTTACATAAAAGTGCTGAACACATCTTATACCTTAAACGTAACACAGTGGTGTACGTTAAAAAAACGTGGTAATAAGTATGAAACTTCTAAACTACTAAATGGACTTGTCTGAAAATTGACATGCTTGTAGAGAAGGAATCAAGTTTTCAGAACCATGCCTTTTAAAGCCTGTTGCGAAACCAGGGGCGGAGCTACATAGAAAGGAAGTTAACTACCTCTTATAGCTTATGAGATATTTAAATTTGACTGATAAGTTAAATAAAGTGTTACAGAGCTAAAACTATATTTATTTGAACAGTAATATTGGCCGCTGTAATTTAACGTTAAGAAACTCCCGATTTAATTAAAAATGTCAGACTGTGCACAGAAAAAACAAAATTTTATCTTCTGTAAAGGATTTCAATGAAATAGTAAATATTTTGTCTAGGAACGGACCTACAAAAAAATTTGTAAATATAGACAAAAATATCTCAACAATTTCATTGAAAAAATTGTGTTTTTTTCAGTGAACAAATCGCTTAAATCTATAAAATAGTTTGTCTAAAAATATTTACAAATTGTAAACAAAAGAATTTACTAAATCAAACAAAAAGATTGACTAGATTTTTTGAAAAATATCAAACAATATTTTTGTATGAATTTATAAGGGTATGAGTCTAAACACTAACAAATAGTAAACAAAATGTTTACTGGATTTTTTGTAATATATCAAACAAAATTTTTGTCTGGGTCATCATCGTCCATTAAGCATTTATGAAATTTTACTTTGTTAAATGGGTTCAAGTCTGACTGTTTATCTAAAGACGTTAAGAAAATTAATGAGACATTAACGAATTGATTCGCTCAAAAATCTTCAGTAAACAAACTTGGTACAATCGCATTCCTTTTGAAATCATTATTGTTATTGTTATTTGTGTGAAAATGAAATTTCTTTTTAGACAAACTTTTGTTTGAAAATTTTTTGGTGATAATTTTTTTCTCTGCGAAACGATTTAAGTGTTGTACCATGTATGGTACGGTATGCATTTAAGGGTTAAACCTTTAAGAAGTAAAAAATGTTTAAGCTTTAAACTTTGAAATTTTACTAAAAAATAACGTTAATTTCTGCAAAAAAGTGCCTTATAGTTTTTAAATTTGTAAAAAATTCAAAGAAATTTATTATTCAGGCTTAAGTTCGTTCAATTTAATTTTACAATTTAATCATTTTCTTTGAGAAATTATTTTGATAAATTCTAAAAAAGAATTTCTCAATAAAAATGATTTAATTGAAAAATTAACTTGAGCAAACTTAAGCCTGAATAATAACTTTCTTTGGATAAAACCCATATAGTTCGACGAAAACACAAAAAATTTCAATTATTAGCACTAGAGGCACATAGAACAAAATATTTAGGTTAGGTTTCTTAAACTTGGCTGAGAAATAAAAAGCACAAGTGTGGTTGATTAAGACAAGAGCCAAGAGTGGGAAATTTCTAAGCAAAAAAAAAATTAAGCAAGTAAATAAGAGCTGAATGCAAAATTCGTTCAATGTTGGACATTTACTTCTTGATTGATGGTCTAACAGTTAGCCTAGAGTATAAAGAGCTCTGCGATGGAATTGTGGTTGATCCCGAAAAGAGCGATGTTCAGTTCGACCCTTACAAAATTCAAGAAATTGTTCTTTGTTCTTTTGCAGTTATTACATGCTTTGAAAAATAATTTCTTAATAAAAATGATTTAATTACAAAATTAAATTGATCAAACTTAAGCCTGAATAATAATTTCTTATGGGCATGTATATTTTTTAGTGGTCGAAAATCAATAGTCAAAATAATTTTTTAGCTTATGGGCATGTAAAAAACTTTTCACAGGGTGTGTCAAAAATCTGTGAATTACATTTTATTGAGTACATGGCTGGCATTACTGGTACTTCATCATATATTGTCTAAATTTTTATTGAAAATTTCTCGTTCTCTAAAATTGCACAGATTTTGTAGGTATTTGAAATAAATAAACATAATTTGTCTAATTTGATTTCACTAATTAAACATACATATTTATTTCATGTGGATAAAATGGCAGAAAAAGTATAATATGCCTATGGATGGTAGCTAGATACTATCAGCCAAGAGGTCGCGGTTCGATGCTGCAGGTAGCCAACCGCTTCGCCGCTAATTTTTTATTTGTTTAAGTAAACATATTTTGTTCAAAAATCAATAAAAAGAGTGCGTGTCTAATTTTAGGTCGATAATAATGAGTAAAGTGTTGTCTACTATTAGCGACCTAATTTTCAACAAAAGTGTTTTAGAGTGTACATTCTGGCTATAAATGTAGTCGCTAGATCAAAATTAGTAAATAAAAACTCAAATTTCAGGAAGAAATTGTGTTGCTTATAAAAAATTAGGTAACAATTATCATGTTTATAAAAAAGTCAACAAATAAAAACCTGAAAATAAAATTTTCTTCTTTTCTAAAATTTGTGCTCTAAATATATTATTTAACTACGTGTTTGAGGTATTCCAAAATTTATTCTATAGGTTTACTTAGAATTTTATCAGCAATAATATGATGTGCCTAAAATTAAAATCAGCTGCTTAGTTAAAAAGCTACTGCGTATTCGAACAAGGCACGAGCCAATTATATGTCTACTTTTTGATGTCTGGTGCGATAGTGAAAAATAGATACAACTACAAAAGACTACAACCAATTTAAACATGTGTAACAACAAAAATAGTTTCCACTGAAACATACTATTTTACAAAATTTCTTTTAGAAAGTCCATAGAAATGAAGTATATTTGATTGGTTTTGGAGGAGAAATATCCCATTTTCCTCACCCCCTGTATTAGCGCCTAGAAACTGATTAGCATACCGCATCTGGGTCTGGTGTCGGGGCTGCAAACTTAGCATCGAGACAAGCGTTATGCAATGGGATTTTTTTTTAATTTTTAGTTTTGAAAGAGAAGTAACATAATCAGGTAATTAATGCCTACCGGTTAATTAATTAATGTGTTACTTTCTTTGGGGAAGGGATAATGTAGAGCGAACAGGTGGTGAAGTGGGAGAGAGATAGAAAACGTAATTATCTTAAAACTCTACTATTCCGCGTTTTGTATAGATCAGTGTTGCACCTCCTCTGGTGTCAAGTAGAGGCACTAATTTTTTAAAGCTGTGTAGCCATTTATTAGTTCTCTTACTTCGCCGACAGTTCTGCTACAATACCGACGAAGGTGGGTGCTGTGAAGTGCATTGGGATATGTTAGTATTAATCGCTGCCGATACTGCCAAAGTGATCAGTGGTATGCCTTCATCACTTTAACAGTCCAACAACAGCAAATACAATAAAACACCAATGCACATCAGAAAAATTCATGATTTTGTTGGCTTGCCTGAAACCAGGGTTTGTAGTAAAACGAGCTAATCATTCAGTCAACAGCACACTCAAAGAACAGTGAGTGAGGTTGCCATTTGAAGTACTTCAATTGCACTGATGAAAGGAAATAACAGGTTTCACGTGAATTCCGCAATACTATTTTTCATTTAAGGGAAATGAAAATTTCATGGGAGCATAAATTTGACTTCTTATTCATGATAAGGTTGAATATATTTCTATACCCAATTAAAATACATATTGCATTTTGATGATTTAATAGAAAAATCATTCAAAGAGTATCTATTATAACAACAAAGTTATAAAAATTAAATACCCAGGTGTGTGTTAGCCATGTTAGTACAAAAGATTTAAGAAACTAACATTAAAAAAAGACTGCTAATAAAATTTCTGTTTGACAAAAACAATTATTGCAGTGATTGAAGCTGAATAAAATTAAATAAAATGAAAAAGTTAATAGTAACTCAAAACAATATTTATGAAAACTATAATAATAAACAAACTCCTACGCAAATCTATCGTATAAAATAATTAATTTCAGTTGCCTGCAATTACTTAAAGCCATATGACACAGAGGGAAACTTTTCTATAAAAAGTTTTAATAAATAAAATGAATTGATTATTTTAAGTTAAAAAAATAACATGAACTAATGAACGTTAGTAAATTAATTAAAATAAATAAATAAATAAATGGCAACAATTACGGCTAAATAAACATGAGTTTGAGTGTGACAGTGAACCTTTATCAGTTGAAAGCTTTGCGCACTTATGACTAGTATGTCTAGTTTGAATGTTGTTCTTCTTGAGAGTGCCAGCCAGTAAGAAAACCGCCGAAGCAAAAAAAATTAAATATGTTAAAATTGTTCAAATTTATTTATTTAGTTTTGTTGCTTATTTAATGATGAAAAATTGAATTTTAAATGGTTATAATTGTTAACAACATCGAAAGTTGAGTTTAAGTTGTTGGTTACTAAAAAATTATTCAAGATAAATAAGCAATTTAAACAAATACCAAACAAAATAAATTTGTATTTGAAAAAATACAGTTTGCACATGTGCTTGATTGTTTTTTTTTTTGTTGAAAAGTGTTGCTTGCATGTTTGTACTTGTACTGTAGTCTGTGGCAACAACATTTTTATGTTCGAAAATTTGTTAATTTTTCAATATTTGGTGACATAAATACATGTTGCTTTGATATATAATATTTTTTATTTGTTTTGGGATTGAATGCACATGTCTATATAAAGTAGTTATGTATTGTATTGGATAAAAAATGAATCGTTATATTCGAAAGTGGTATAAGTCTATTTTTTGTTAAATTAACAATATTTTTTAAGATGTACCTGCCTGTTCTGTAAACCGAGTTGAATTAAAAATGTTTGATGTAGAGAAATTAAATCCACTAAAAGCAAAAGTTTTTCAGACTTTTTTGGAGTTTTATATTTTTTAGAGCATAAAATATAATATCTGAAATTAATTTACTATATACGATTTAAAATACATCAATGGGAGCATTATTTATTTTTTGAAAACGAGAAATTTACTCGGATTCGGTTTACAGAACAGCGCCGATGGACTAAATATAATTAAAATTACCGCCAACAAATTAAAAAAGGACTTATACCGCTTTCAGAAAGAACGGCTCAAATATTCAGTAAATTTGTTTTTGTTTTTTGGTAGAAATATATTAATTGCAACTTAAAATTTTGTAAAACCTTGATTTAACTTATTATTAATATTGATTGTTAGGTGGAGCTTAATGGAAAGCGTGGAAATTTTGAAATGCGTACCCTACATTTAAAAATGTGGTATAGTGTGGCAACACGCAACTGATTTTGTATTAATTTTCATTAAATTAAAATAACATTAATTATATCGCTAAAAATCATTCCTAGCTACAATTTATGTAAAAACGAAATTAGCTAACAGTATCTACTAAATTGTGAGCAGAAAACATTTGCTTGTGTAGTCTTTATAATAAACATTATTGTAGTGTCGAAGCAAATTTCACTATTGCATTTCAAATGGCAATAGTGTCAACAGAAATGAAATAGTGCTTATAGTGAGACAATATGTATGGGTGTGAAAGAAAAACAAATAAAGCAAAAACTGGCTTTAGTTTTCTTATTTTTTCATTATTGCAATCAACTCTTGTTATGTTGTTCTGAATTAAATACATACACATGATATGTATGTATGTAATTTGTATTTTATTATGCAGAAAAAACAAAAAGGCTTAAGTAGTTTTGTGTTTGTTTAAAGTGCTTGTGCAATGATGTACACTATGAATTGTACAATATTTTTATTGTACACATGAAACAACACTCTCTTCAATATTTGTACAATAATTTTTGCATTGTTGTTTCCTTGTTCTCTATATTTGCCGTACACTCAATTATAATTACAACTACAAATTCAATAGTGTATACTTTTATACGTCTTGCGCGTAGGTGTGTTCTTCTAAATATTTAAAAGTTTTGTGAACTTTGTTCAATAATATTATATTACAAAATATTTCATCAATCATTCATCGTTTGTATCAAAAAAAAAAATTATTGCGTCTTATCCATATTTTTTAATATAATTGAAATTTTTAGTAAATACCTAAGGAGGTTATGTTAAAATACATCGAAGATTATACATCTGAATTGTATTGAATTGGAAATAAAGTGTGTGTTCTGAGAAAAATATTGAATTCGTATAAAAATGTATTGAGCGTTACGTAAAAAATTTTTTAAATATAATTTATCTATAAATTTTAGTACGTTAAAAAAAGTTAATAGCAACTGAAGGGTGCAACATTATCTGTTTACAAATTTCTGGTTTTCTTTGAAAAATGTTGGCTTCTTTGGTATTAATGAGGTAGGTCATATTTTGTTACAAAAAGATTTAATAAAACTGATAGAACTTTTGACATTGTTGGCCGATTTTATTAAGATAAGTCTTATTTGCAAGAAGAGTTAGCCTACTTTTTGCTTATGTTTGTAAAGAATTTTTTTTTTAAATTATGCAAGGTTTTGTTTTTCCATATGAACCCAAGTCAAAATTTAAAAAATGATCATAACTTTTAATTTCGTCCTCCGATTATTATAATTTTTATTTCGAGAGAGTAGATGTATAGTGTTTCCAAACGCTATTCATTTTTTGTAGTATATTTTGTCGCAGAAATCATTCCCAGAACAATCGCGAAAGCAAATAAGGTGAAAACTATGATATGAATCCCACCTTCTCATGTATATATTAGCTACATTGGTAAACAAGAAAAAAAAAAAATACAGAATTCGTTTAGAATGAGAGTCACCCATGTACATAAATATTTTTTTATTTTTGTGTTTCTTTAATAAATTTCTTCGGAAGGCTATGATATCTTTACAAATTGTACATATATAGAAAATTACCTTTCCATTGGTACTAATCTCTGCTATCAAAAGGTGGCTGTTGATTTATAGAGCGGTTTGATATACCTTTGCCCCTACGCGAACTGCTATAAGTTTACTCCCGTTTTCTGAAAAATTCCATGCAATTCGGACACGTCATTTTGTATGAAGAGAGTAAAAAAAATATTTTCTCGTTCATTGTTTTTAACACACAACGGTCAGTCTTATACAAAAAAACTTATGTTTATTTATTTATAATATATTAAATCATGCTAAAGCAGATTTAATTTTAAAATTTATGCGTTTATTTTATTAAATACTTTACTATACTTTTAATGGACACAAAAAATCATTGTACATATTTGTTACCAGATTGCAGATATTACGACCGTCCGTCTGTTCGTCTAACTATTTTGTATTAAATTTTAACCGAATAAATTTATATCTAAGTGAGAAGGCCCTCTGAAATTTCGTTTTGTACTCACAAATTCTCCTGCATAGTTTATTTATGGCTTAATGAATGTTATTATTCTTAATATTTATTAAACCGCCTTTTAAGCTTTAATAAATATTTAATTTAATATTTTCAAAATGATTTTTGATATACGATTTTGATTTTCTAGGTGTGGGGGTGACACATATTTTCCTTTGGCAACATTTTTTTGTTTAATACAAATAATAAAAGATTTAAATCGTTTGCTTGAAAATAAATTAATTCTATTTATTATGAAAATAATTCATGAGAATTTTATGGCATGTCATGACATGGTTTTAATCTTAAATATTGTCCCACAAATCTTTTTCAAGTTCCGTTTATAGATGCCATTTTATTATATGAATTTACTGCTATTGTATAAGCCTGTGTTGTCTTTTTTTATATTAATTTAGAAGTTGTGTCTGATTATGCGATTGCAAAATCATAAATTTTGCCGGGATTAACAACACAAACAAAAAAATAAAAAATAAAAAAATAAACAACATTATGGAATTGGCATTAGTAGTTATTGAAATTTCTAAGAATTTAAGAATTTATTTAAAAAACAAACCTACAAATATATAAACATAGGTATGTTTATATAAATGAATTTTATTTGTATGTTTTTTTTGTGTCTGGGTGTTAAAATGTTTATTGATGATCTGTGTCCTAAGTTTTTTGATTGTATGCATTTGCGAATTGTATTGCTGACAGTTGAATGAATAGAAAAGAAAAAAAATACGTATCTGCCCATTTGAATCTGACATTAGATTGAGATGATTTGCCAAAGATAAATTTTCTGACTTAAATGATTGACACTTTATAGGAAAGCAAATGCTAAAGTAAGAAAGGATGATGCCGAAATTCTGGGAGGATATGAACAAAGATGTGATTTATCTTTAAATAACAACTTAATTATGTTGATATATTTTTTTCTTTCATATGGAGGTATGTTAATCTTCAAGTACCATTTGTTGTAAAATTTTATCTCTGTAGTATAAAAGATTTTCTTTCTTCTTTCCTCTCTCTCTCTCTCTCTTTCACATACAAGATTGTGCAACAGGACTCTTAACACTGTTACAGGTAGAAGAGATCAAAAAGAAAAAAACATACATTCTATACCTTCTATTCGTGTTTTGAAAGTTTACGACTAGGAATCATTTCAGGGAGAGTTAAATTTCCTCACTTTGGCTCATTGGTATAGTGAATATGCATGAGAAATCTTGTAATCTTTACATTTTAGGTATAAAGCGCTTTCACTTCTTTTATATAAAATACTACACTGAAAAAATTTTCAAACAAAAGTTTGTCTAAAAATAAATTTCATTTTCAGTAAATGTTCTTTACATAATCAATGAATTCCTTGTTTGACTCTTATTTAAGACGCAAACACCAAAAGCTACAAGAAAAACTGTGTCGTAAAAAACAACCCCGATGACGGCATACACACAAATAGCAACAACAACAATAATAGCAAGAGAAATGCGATTGCACCAAGTTTGTTAACTGAAGATTTTTGAGTGAATCAATTCGTTAATGTCGTTACGTTAATTCTCATTCATTTATTCAAAGTCTTTAGATAAACTTTCAGACTTGAATTCATTTAACAAAATGAAATTTCATAAATTCTTAATGGATGATGATGACCCAGACAAAAAGTTTGTTTGATATATTACAAAAAATCCAGTAAATAGTTTTGTTTTATTAAGTAAACTATTTTGTTTAATATATGCTATTATTTTTAGACTAATTATTTTATGAAGTCAGACAATAAAATTAAATTACAAATTTTAAAAAGACCCGAAGAAAATAGATGTAAACTTGAAAACGGCAGGATCAATTTTCTTCAAACATAGGTTAGAAGATTTTGGATCAAGTCACCTTTCAAACAAAATTTATTAAATTAAAATCGATTGACCCGTTTGTTAGCTACGGCGTCAAAGGCACACAGACTCAACAGAATACATCTAGAAAAAATGTAATATCTTTTAAATGGCTGGACCGATTTTCTTCAAACATTGCTAAGAACACTCTCGATCAAGTCTTCTTTGAAACAGAAAAAAACTAAATCAATCGGTCCAGCCGTTTGGTCTGTACGTGACACACAGATACACAGACAAACACGACAAAATTATAACACACTTTTTTTTGGTCCGGTGCTAAAAATATTGTTTGATATTTTCCAGAAAATCTAGTAAATTTTTTTGTTTGATTTAGTAAATTGTTTAGTTTAGAATTTGTAAATATTTTTAGACAAACCGTTTTATAGATTTAAACAATTTGTTCACTGAAAGAAACACGTTTTTTCCAATCAAATTGTTGAGATATTTTAGTCTATATTTACAAATTTGTTTGTAAGTCCGTTCCTAGACAAAATATTTACTAAAGGGTAGGCAAATTTGAGGTTAGGAATTAAATAGGCTGTCAAATAATGAAATGTCAAGAATTGAGCTGTCACCCTTTGGCATTTATTTAGAGAAAGCTTGGAAAATTTTAACCATGCAACGCTACACTCTTGAGCAGCGAATTTTAATTGTGAAAATTTACTATCAAAATTGTGATAATTTTACCGTATCACTTCGTAAAATTCAAGCAGCTTTTCCTTGTAATCAGGCTACTTTATTTCTTAGATGAGTTGAACTTCATAAGCGTGAAGATGAAGATCTTTATGCAAAATGTTGCACAAAGTGTCTCTGGTGATATGCAATTGTTGCGAACGTCGACGAGTTGATGTTCCAGGCTCATTCGATCTGAAACATTAAAATTTTCACCATTTTGATAATCAATTTTCGCAATTACAACGTTCTTCAAGAGTGTAGCCTTCCATAGTTAAAATTTCCCAAGTTTTCACTAAAAAAATGCCCCAGGATGACTGTTTAATTCTTTACATTTCATCATTTGACAGCCTATTTACTTCCTAACCTCAAATTTGCCCACCCTTTATTTCATTGAATTGAAAATGAAATTTAGTTTTTTCTGTGTAAAGAATTGTAAGGAGCTGTCATCACTACTAAATTGTTACCGACAACAAGTAGAGAAGTACCAATTTTATTATATGGCGTTAAGGAAAGTCTACATATACTTAAAGTTAGCTATCTTACAGAATAAGAAGGAACGAAAATTATGGATTTTCCAAATGTTGTATATTGTAGCACCCTTTATGCAAATAATCGTAAGAAAGTGGTTAATTTATTTTGCTCTTGTTGTCAATTTATAAGCAATTTGTTACGAATAATCATTAAATTGTTAAAAAATACACGTAAAAATTTTATAGAACTTTCAAATATTATAAAAAATACCATAAAATTAACGAAAATTAAAATATATAAATAGTTGTTTATATAAAAATTGCTAAGTAAGAAATCCCGAAAAATCCCTGGATTTATTTTTACAAATCCCGGGATTCGGGATTTGCCAATCCCGAAAAATGCCAGGATTTGCCAATCCCGAAAAATGCCAGGATTTGCCAATCCCGAAAAATGCCGGGATTTGCGAATCCCGAAAAATGCCGGGATTTACCAATCCCGAAAAATGCCGGGATTTCGGGAATCGGGATTTCCCGTTTGCTCCCTACTGTGAATACACTTTTGAGGCACATGTATCATATTTATATGTTCCTGAAGAAATTTTTTTTATAAAGAAAGGCATTTGAAAAAATTAGCATTTTTCAATTTTCAAATTAAAAATTGTATATTATCCAACTCAGTAAGAATATTTATTTAGATCCAATATCTTGAAAATACTATGCCTGGTTTCTGTAACTAATGTGAGAATTTCTCGCGCTGAAAAATTTATTATAATTCTGTGAAAAACAGGATGATTGAGAAACTAAATAATTTTTTTTTGTATGTACGCTTTATTATGTTTGCAGGATGTACAGATCATCAACAATCTAACTACTATTCTGGGAATCGGCCTACAAAAGATCGGATAATAAGTAAAAGTATTATTTTTTTTCGATGTGAGAACTTTTGACAAGTTTCAAATACGAGGCACTGGACTGAGATTGTAAAAAATGTTGAAATTTTTAATGTTATTTTTATAGAAATTCAAGGTAGTTAGAAGCCTGAGTAGAAATAATTTTGTATAAAAACAAACATTAGAATTTCAAAAGGGTCGAAAAACAGAGATAGAAATACAAGCGTTAAAAATGCCCTAATTAGGGACTTCATTGCTGCGCTCATAAGCAATATAAGAAGCTCATCTTTTTAATTTAAATCGGAGTTCCCCTCTGCTATGTCCATATAAAATTTAATACTGATCGGATCATCCGTTTAGAAATGGCTGATTTATTCCCAAACTATTTTGATTCTGCCCCACTGCGCAATGGTGCTAAAGGCACGTTCACAAACGATATAGATGCAAATATGTAGAGCATTTGATGCAAACTTATTAATTTCTAAAACTTCTTTTCATGAACTTTATTTCATACATGGATTTCAGTTCGATCATCTATTTTTACATTTATGCTGTCTTTTTTTTTTCATTGGAATGGTGTTTTTTTTGTAGATACTGTTATCATATAGTCGGAAAAATAATACATATATTTTTCAATAGTATCAAAAATCAAATTTATTTGCTGTTTAGTAGAAAACATTATAATTTCAAACATATTAAGCCATCTTAAAATAAACACGTTTGTGTTGTAATATAACTGTTTTCAGCGTTCAATGACCTATTCTAATAAAAACAATATTTTAGTTTTTTTTATGGGGAAATGACACTCTCTTTTTATTACACTTCTAAAGTTTTTTCTTTATAGAATTTTTTTTTTAGAAATTTCAACACATTATAAGAGAAAAAATGAATCAACAAGAAAACTCTGCTTTAATATAAAATAACAAAAACAAACGATCATTATAACAATAGGTCAAAAAAATAAAGAAGAAAACAGAACATGTATGAAAGTACCACCGATTCTTATATGATTTTAAGTCTTCAATGCGTTACGTGTTACTTAAGGCTACAATTTAAGAAAAATATCTCGCACATACCCCTAGTAAGCATGAAATCCAAAGAAAGTAAGAAAAAGCTTTGAAAAAATTTCTGTAAAAGTTAATTATATGTTTCCTATTATTTGGTGTTCTATAGTGCGAGTAATAATGGTTTTAGCCATCTGTTTTTAAGACATGATTTTATTGATTGACGTTGTTAATTTTGGTTTATTGGTTTTTTCCTCTTGTTTTTATTGTTATTTCAAGATATTAATCAAAATAATTCAAATGTCTTTCAGTTTTTCTTAATATAATTTTAACTTTTTCCAAGTGCGGGTAACTTAATATATATTTGTTTTTTATAATTAAATTTTATGATCTATTTTATGCGTTTCTTAGTTTTATTTTAATTATAACAATCTTGTTATTTGTATGGCGCAACTTAAAAGAATGTTTGCCTGCTCTTCAAGAATAAGTTTGGAAACTATTTTTAAAAGCCATTATTTAGTAGATTTTGTTAAGATAATTTCGTTTAACCTAAATATCATCATTAGATATTAAAATGGATGCAATGGCGACCAGATATTGTTGTCCCTATTTGACATTACTTAAGCAGTAACTGTCGACTATCATTAGCTGTTATTAGAGTGTGATACGAAGTTGTTAAGCTGAAGAAGGTTTCCGCTTTGTGCTGGAAAATTATTGATAGCTGTATTCTGTCTATTTGGCGGTACAAAGCTACCTGTAGAGTGGACTATAACTACACTTTTAAATCATATTTGGGTCCTTTTGTGGTACTGCAAGTAATTTTGTTTAACAAAAATTTAGCAAATGAAAAAATGATTGTAATTTTAAAGAAAACAACTCTCAAAATGAAAAAGTTCTTTAATATAATTTAATTTAAAAGTCTTCACATATCTCTCTGTTCCAACGTATTTTTTCATACTTATGACTTTTTGAACTTGCTAAACTTTATGGAACATGTTGTTAGAATTAATTATGTTCACTAACTGTTTAAGAAGCTTTATAAATTTTTTTTACGTGTTTTCTTAAACTTGTTGGCTAAGCACAAGTTCCAGCTAGACTAGTGTCATTGCTTGACCTAAATACCAAAAACATGTTTACAAGTCATGTCAAAACAATTAAAAGCCATAAAAAGGTTGTAATACACTGTCGCTATAGAGCAACATGATTAAACAGTTTGTAACAAAAAACTTAGAGCATATTAAAAATACAATAATGATTTTAAAACGATTTTGTTAAGTTATAAGTCAGTAGTTTTGCTTAAGAAGCATTTAGTGGTTTTAGTGTTTGGCTTTTAAATCAGGATGTTTTCTTTTCGACTTCCTGATTGCTGATAGGCAAGCAAGTGTGATTTTATATGGCTGATTCTCATTCTAAACGTACATTTTTTGCACAGAAAAAACTAAATTTCATTTTCTGTAAAGGAATTCAATGAAATAGTAAATATTTTGTCTAAGAACGGACCTACAAACAAATTTGTAAATATAAAGAAAATCTCAATAATTTCATTGAAAAAATTGTATGTTTTCAGTGGACAAATTGTTAAAATCTATAAAACAATTTGTCTAAAAATTTTTACAAATTGTAAACAAAACAATTTAATAAATCAAACAAAAAAGTTTACTGGATTTTCTGAAAAATATCAAACAATATTTTTGTCTGAATTTATAAACCGATTAGTCTAAAAATACTAACAATTATTAAACAAAACAGTTTACTTAATCAAACAAAAATATTTACTGTGTTTTTTGTAATATATCAAACAAAATTTTTGGTCTGGGTCATCATCATCATCATCAACATCCATTAAGCATTTATGAAATTTCACTATGTTAAATATGTTCAAGTCTGAATGTTTATCTAAAGACTCAAAAAAAAAAAATGAATGAGAATTAACGCAACGACATTAACGAATTGATTCACTCAAAAATCTTTAGTAAACAAACTTTTGCTATCGTTGTTGTTGTTGTTGTTATTTGTATGTATGTCGTCATCGGGGTTGTTTCTTACGACACAGTTTTTCTTGTTGTTTTTGTTGTTTGCGTCCTAATTAATAGTCAAACAAACAATTCATTGATTATGTAAATAATATTTACTGAAAATGAAATTTATTTTTAGACAAACGTTTGTTTGAAAATTTTTTGGTGATAATTTTTTTTGTGTTGGTGTTTTTTGCCAATGTAACTAAATGAAATATGAAAAGGTAGGATTCATACTATTGTTTTCGCATCATTCAATGGATCCTGAAATAATAATATATATTTAGATTTTTTAACATTTTTGTGTATTGAGGGTTACATTTGCTTTCGCGGTTGTTCCGGGAATGATTTTTGTGAACAAAATACACCACAAAAGATGAGTATAGGGTTTGAAAGCACTATACATGTACTGTTAAAAAACAAAAAACTATAATAATCGCAGGAGGAAATTAAATATTATATACCACTTTTTCAATTTTGACTTGGGTTCACATGGAAAAATAAAAAATTTCCATCTTTTAAAATAATTCTTTACAAATGTTTATATATGACCAAAAAGTAGGCTATCTCTTCTTTCAAATAAGAATAATTGTAGTAAAATCGACCAACAATGTTAAAACTTATGTCGATTTCAAACAGTTATTCGTAGCAAAATGCGACCTACCTCATACATTCTTCGAAAATATGACAACCCACAGTGCGGTAGAAGCAACATTTTTGCAAAGAAAATCGAAAATTTTGTAAACAAATAATGCTCTTTACATTGCTTCTACCCTATAGCTGCTGTTAGCTTTTTTAGCGTCCTAAAATATATAGATAAATTATATTTAAAACATTTTTTTAAGTAACGCTCAATATATTTTTATATAAATTCAATATTTTTTTCAGGACACAGTATCTTTTGGATTGCTTACAATTCATGTGTATAATCTTCGCTCTTTAGCTATTTACTAAAAAATGTTAATTAAATTAAAAAAAATATCGATAGCTCTCAATATATTTTTTTGGATACAAAAGATGATTGATTGATGAGACGTTTTGCAATAGAATACTATTTAAGAAAGTTTACAAAACTTAAATATTTAGAAGTACAAACTTACTCTGTTATTTTAGTGTATGTTGCTAATGCCGTTTTAATTATTAAACTGAGCAATGAAGCGCACTAAAAACTCGTAAAGCTCAACACACATGACTGCGGACACTAACAATTAAAAGGAAATATATAATTTCTAATATTTTTCAAAAGTTTGATGTGTGCAAAAAGAGAAGCAAATGCAAATATTCTTAAACCGTGGTAAATTTAATATCGTTTTTGGGAAAATTCATAGTTTCATAATGTGGAAAATCAACAGCATGCATTACGGGCACACCATTTTGTATGAAGAGAGTATAATTAGTATTTTCGTACTTCGTTTTTAACACATAATGGACAGTCTTACACAAAAAAGGTTTATATACATATTAAAATTTATGAGTCTATTTTATAAGATATAAAAAATCATTTGAAATGAGAATCACCCATACATTAATTATATAAACTCAAACAGCCTTTCTAGCCAGTTTTAATGTCAAGCACGCACCACATAATAAAATTTCTCAGATGTATAAGGCTTATATAGTTCTTTTGTTATAAAATAATGAACATTTTTCTTATATGGGTGTGTTACCGCCCACTCTTCCAACTATGAAAATGCATTGTCAGGGAAATAACATTGTGTGCACTAGAGTGTTTATAAAAAATAAAAATTTGGGTTTCTTTAAGTCTCATGCTTAAAAGCGAAGGCTATTTGTAAAAAGGCTACTACTGGGCAATCAGTTGAGGTTAAGGCGTGTCTCACGCCCACCAAAGTTAGAGAAAATACACTTTTTCTGCTTTTGTGTCTCATTACTTCATAAATATTGTATTTACAAAAAAAAAACTTTTTCTAAAAGTTGTTGTCTGTGAAGTTTTCAACAGCTTTTGCGTAATTGACTTTTATCTTAATCCCATATTAAGGAAAATAAACAGCAAAATATTGAATAACCTATAACTGATGGAAAAAGCGCAAATGAAATGCATATAGACAATTGCTTAATAACCATAAACCAATAAATTTCATTTAAAATATAATTATGACAATATGTCACATAATAAATTTCTTAAAAATAACCTATAACTATCAAAATAACAAAAAAAAAATCCATAAATATAAAAATTTCGGTAAAATTTTTCGTTCCCTAGAACTTCAAGTTGTTTCGTTAGTAATTTGGGCTGCTGATCGCAAATCTGCACTCCAATTTTTTTAGCTCCTCTAGTTTTCGATATAGCCGTTATGTCATAAATGAGGGGACTTGCACGACATATATAAGCATAACAGGAGAAGGGTTTGCCCTATTCAGTAAAAAACAAAAACCAAATTGAACAACAAAATTATCTTTAAGTCAAGCGAACACTGCTCCTCAATCTGCTTATTAGTTTCAGAGATATCGTCAAAATTCAAGCCCAAAAATTAAAAATTTTGTTTTTAAAAATTCATAAAAATAACAAAAATACACCAACGATGATTGCATGTTTTGTTCAGTATCATCTAGGTTAATATATTCCAAATCAAATGAGTCGCTTCTTATTGAAAATGGTGCACAACTTTTGATATTATTCAAAATTTTATTTTTTAGCGGTCAAAATTACTACAGAAACATCTTTTAGCTCTAGGGATGGAAAAAAATGACCATTGGTAAATTAGTGTAATCATTTTGAAATTTTAATTGCTGCTTTTTTCGATATTGCTCTTTATTTTGTTAAGTAAGCGATTTAGATATAAATCGGTAAGGCAAACGCTGTTGGAAACTTTACAGACAATAACTTTTTAGAAGAAAATTTGTTTGTAAGTACTATACGTATTAAGTTACCCGGTAAAAAAGCCTTAAGCAATGGACTAAAATACACCTCATTTATATTCAAATTCTAAGAGAAATTTTAAGGAATCGTACGATAGATTTAAAAGCTCATCTTTAATAGTTTAAGCTAGATCCACGCCTTCCAGCACATATTCCTTTAATGGCCGAACTGAGCCAGTTGGGCAAGTTTTTCAATATACCGATTAAAACTCAAACAGAGTAATTCAAAAGTACTTTCTCATTACTGACATAATATCCATACTGTTTTAACCTAATTTTGTCCAGATGGGAGCAAGGATGGCCTTTGCTAAAAAATTTTGTTGTCGTGATTTTTATCAATTTAGTTCCTTCACTTAATTGTGAATTAAATTAAAAGTTGTAAATCGATTTTAATAAAATAAGTCTCATTTTGTTTGGAACATATTAACCGACATGTGAAAAGAATAAGAACGATATCTTTGGTTTTTTTTAATTTCTTATGACATTTTTAAGAAACAAAAATTTTTATAAAAAAAAATTTTTTAACATCCATTTTTATAAAGTTGCCAGTGAAAACTACTGCTTCGACCGAAGCAGTTTTGTAAGTGAGAGAAGCTGGTTGTTGCTTTCTCTGCTTCGAAAAGTGCTTCGAACAGGCAAGAGTTTTGCTCACGATGTCCCACTTGTGAGCTCTTGTTTTTGACAAAATGCTCTAAACTCAGATCTTTTCATCTTATTCCGTCAATTAATTATATCATAATTGAACTACAGACAAAACAAATCGTCTTTCATTATAAATTTCTCTCCTTCATGCAATAAGTGAGATATATAGAAATAGCCCAGCAAAAAATGTTCATGTTTTTTGAAGCACTAAAGAAATAAAGCGCTTCATAATTCGCTTTAAAATACGAGCTTGCTCAGAAGCTGATTTCATAGCGTCACAGGTTTTGAAGCGAGAAAAGTATTTGCGTTTTACTAATACAAAAGCTTCGTACGCAAGCTATACAAAAAAGCTGATTTTATAGTGCTGATCCAAAACAGGTTTTTAAGCGAGAATGAAGAGTAAGTTTATTTGAGTTTCTTGATGCCGTTTTGCAACAGTGTTTTTGGTGGAGTGATTGGTATGTTGGAATTCAAACCCGAAGGTTCTTTGTTCGATACTAGTTGAAGTTAAAATAACAAACATTGAGTAAAAATATGAAATAAATAAAAATAAATAAAGTAACGAAATAAGAAAAATTAAAACTGGAGTTAACGACGCCAATCCACATCGAACCATTTTTTCATATATTTTCAGTTCTAGTGCTGAAAATGTTGATGATTTTCAGCGCTTCAAAAGCGCTTTTGTGAGCAAGCAAAAATGTAGTACTCCAATTAGGGAAATCGCCATACAAAAATCAGCAGCGATATCAGCAGGTTTGTCAGCGGTACTCTTATTCCATAATAGTAGAAACCTGCTTTATTGGAAGCAACTTTTTTACTGGGTATTAGCTTTTGCTTAAGTTTTGGTGGGCGTACGGTGCGACACGCCTGAATCTTAACTGATTGACCTGAAACTTTTTCAGGTTAGTTTTTTATAAATACTTATACTTATACCCAAATTTTAATTTTTTACGACCACTCTAGTGTATACTAAGTTTCATTAGAATCGGCTAATATTATGATTTGCTTTATATGGGCATGACACTGTCCAATTCTTGTATTATTAAATGGAATTTTGAGGAGAAACCAAAGAGTTCAGAGTTTCTAAAGAATCAGTTAAGTGGAAATAGTTTAAAATTTATATTAAATTTTTTTGTTAACACAATTTACTTGTCTCTGCATCCCGAGATTTAGCCAAAGTTTCATTATAACTGGTTTAGTAGAAGTAGTGGAAAAAGCTGTAGCAAGATTTGAAGATAGCTACACAGAAAAAACTATTGTCCAATTCTTTCTAATTAAAAAATTTTTTATTCAAATATACAATACTTTGCAAATGTATTGTATAGTTGAATCAAACACAAAACTTTGACCCCCTGTATTAGAGCCCAAATAATCGACTTGAGCAAAAACTTTGTATGGAAACCACACAAAAAACAGTGTTTTTCATACACCTTTTCTACTCAAGCCGATTGTTTTAGTTCTATAAACAAAGTTGAGTACCTCAAAACAAATTATTTATATATGACTTAGACTTTTGTCATTCTCATTGGCACAAAAAAAAACTTACAAGCTACCATCTCAAAATGAAAATAATGAAGCTTTAGACTTGAAATTATCACGCAATTCTGTTTCTTTCCTTAAAAAGATAATTTCTCATTTAAAATTTATTTATATTATAAATAATATTGCAATAAAAAACTCAAAATTGTAATATGCATAACGGTTTGTTTTTCAATAAAATCCTCTTAAAAACATAAACATTATGAAAACAAAAGACTTAAGAACCACACTTGATTAGTCTGATATAAGAAGGAGACCACAAACGGATACATCATCCCAACAATGATTATAACTTAAACATTTTTTTTTTCTTTTAATATAATAACACACACTGGGCAAGATACAGGCTAGCCATTCGGCCAGACAGACGTTACTAATTAAATAATGCTTTTTTATATTTAAATTTCCTTTTCCTCAAATTTTTGAAACATTTATCTACAAAACAAAGCTTAAGTGAAATAAAAGCATTTTGTTAAAAGCATTAAATTAAAACTACTTTATATGTATATTGAAAAAATTCTACCAATTATAAGATTTTATAACCAAATAAAAAAACGAAGGAAATTTTTCCTTAGATCACAAACTTTAAATGCATTTAACATCTAAATTATAGTCACACTAAATCTTAAAAAAAAGTTAACACAAACTCAAATATACATAAAAAGCCAAAAGTGTGTGTTTATAAAAAGGCACTATAAAACATGAAAAAGCAAACAACAGCAGGTAACATTAAAGATGAACCTTATAAGAGAAGTTTTATACAACGATTTCAAGGATAAAACAATATTTTGAAAAAGCTATTGTTAGAGATTTCAAGTTGGAAAAATTTCATACATATTTTTATAAGTTGTAAATGTTTATTTAAGATAATTGGAGTTTTGTAATCTAAATTGAAATCAGTTCTCAGTTTTTTTTGACTCCCGTAATAGAAATTTCACGCTATTATATCTTTGCAACACTTTGTCCGATTGAGTCAACAAAAAACCGGAATATGGATCACAAAATTACCTTTAAACTAGGGATGTAACGAATACCGATACCGATATATCGGCGATACTTCAGATTTTCCGATACATCGGTATCGACGATATTTTACTGTCGATACACCGATACTTTAAAAAAAATTTCAGTTTTTTTTAAGAAATAATTTATTTTTGTTCGATTTTACCGTGAATTAAATTCACTTCGTTATTTTTTAAATCTTATTAATATCAATTTTAAAAATTAATAATATTTTATGCTGTTATTTTGTAAAAAAAATATTTATTTTTTGTTAATTTACCATGAATTCAAATTCAAGTCGTTGTTTTTTAAATCTTATTCCAGCAAAAAAAAAAAAAGATATTCCAAAGAAGTCATGAAAATGTAGAATTCGCGATCTAAAAGTATTGCAAATTTGGATAATTTCTTATTAGTTTTACATATCCTTGCCATTGCAAGAAGTTCTGTTTTTCGATTACCAATTACCGAATTGGAAGCGATGCTAGGACAAATTTCCTTTTCGGTATTCTATCATGATTTTTCCTCAAGGAAAAAGGATACAAAATCACCCATTTTCACAATTTTTTTTCTGCGAATTTAAACTCAGAACTGTATTTTCATGTAAATTTAAGTGAATAAATATAAACTTAGAAGTCTTTTAATAATTAAGCTATTAAGCTATTTAGAAGAATATTAGTTGATAAATGTCCTTTAAAAAATCGATTTTTTAAAAAGCATGACGGGTATTTTTTAAAATTATAAGGGAATTAAAAATGTTTACTTGCTTTTGTACTAATTATCTGCATATTTTTAATATAGATTTTTTGGAAGCAAAGAAAATGTACCTCCTTAAAAATTACTGCCAATGTTTTATCAATTTTAAATATTCTCTCTTATAATGTAGTTTTGTATAATAAAAAAATTGCGCTTGAGTTTTGTTAATCTAAACTTGAACTTAATTTCAATATTCGTATCGGTATCGGAATCGGTATCGGCGATATTTATTTTTAAATATCGGTATCGGTATCGGATCGGCAAAACGGCGTATCGTTACATCCCTACTTTAAACTTCTTTTATAGGTTTTTCTTTTGTTTATTTTAAGAATGCTTTCGGAGTTATTCACAAATTAGTATCGAAAAAAGTGTTTTTTCATGCACAATCAAAAACAAACTTTGCGTTCTAAAAACTCATAAACAATTTAAAGCTGCAAATACTTTACTTTTTAAATAATTTTCTTAAGAACAGCTGCCTTACGAACAATATAAGTCATAGGTCCTGGAAATCGAGGAATAAATGTTGATTTTATTAGCAAATACGATATAAACCAAAAATAAATTCATTACTAATTTGAGTGTCTGGGTGTATTCATTTAATTTATTGTCTTCGTAAGACGCCTTTCCTTAAGAACTTCATTTAAAAGTAAAATTTTTATAGTCTTACATTTTTTATGAGCTTTTAGAAAGGAAACATTTTTTAATTTTGCTTTAAAAACACTTTTTTTCGTCGATACTAAATTCTGATTAATTCCAAGGAAGTTGATCAAATCAAAAAACAATATTAGGAAAGTTTGATGTCCATTCTGTCCTACATATTTGACCGTTTGGTTGACGGAATTCGGACATAATGTTCTTGAGTTGGGGTGAATAATACTGATGTACCTAGTGGGTATATTGGCCATTAAAAAACACCTGTACGCGATAGACAAAAAACCGATTACAGATTGCAATTTAGCCCACTAAACTCTTTATATTCCACATATTTTGATTTAAAAGCCAACAAGTACACACGGTATCATGAGATACCAGTTCCTATTGCCTTCGGCCTACCCCCTACCGGCTTGGGTCTGCCGTCTTTGGCCTTCTACTTTTGGGCTTATGCCATCAGCAGGCCACCTTCGGCCGGCAACCTTCGGTCGGCCACCTTCAGCCGCCCACGTTCAGTCGCTCTGTCACGCACCTCCTAATCTTTATCGTCCTTCGGCACATTCCGTCAAGTCATTGAATACGGCGCAATGACCCTCACCAAAAATTACAATTTAAAAACAAAAAATTCATCTGCGTTGATGACACAAGGTCAGTGAAAATAGTTTTTTCAACCTCTAGATGAAAAAGAAGACAATTTCGTCAGCAAAAACCACTATCATTTACCTTGAAGATACTTAAGTGATACTTCTCAAGAATTTAGCCGAGACACCTGGCGTTTAGTCGAGACATATCACTTAGGAAGGACACTAACCCTTAGTCAAAGCCTAAACCTGGTCCAAGGATTCAAAAGAACTAACACAAAAATCTCCCCAAAATTCCAGAAGTTCCCCGGAAAACAACGTCTGACCGATCAAAAACCACAAAAGTGCTAAAGCGGCAACTTCAGTGTTCTTTAAGGAATTTTATCTTTAAGGAATCTAAACTTGACGTTTCGTATTTTCCTTACCAGAATCCGTTACCAATATTCGTTACAAATAGTTTTTCCTTACAAACATAGATATGCCATAGGGAACTTTGTTCTAAAAAATTTTTTTTGAAACCAATGTAATTGCTTTTGTTGTCTTTGTCTCGCGGAACCAGAGCAAAGATTGTGGATTACACTGCAATATAAACGCCCATGTGCTGAAATTTGCATTTAAAAAGAAAAATCATTGTGATGACTATCTTGAAGCAACTAACATCTGCATTGAAGCTGTTCATCAAAACCTGGTGATTTTACCAATTTACACTCCTCCCAGTAAATTTTTTAGGCCCACGTTTTTTGGCCGCCGGTGACTACAACGCTAAGCACACGTTCTGGGGATCTCGTCTAATCACACCAAAGGGTCGCGTTTTGCTTGACACAATTCCTAAAATGCGTTTGAATATTATATCACGTGGACAGCCAACTTACTGGTCAACAGATCGCTGAAAAATACCTGATGTTATTGATTTTGAAGTGGCAAGGGGTATGCCCAGCGAAGCATCTTTAGATTTGCCTTCAGATCACTCACCAACTATTGTCACTATATATATTCACATACAACTTCTTCACCCACTTGTGATTTAACGATGACAACCACACGTATTAATTGGTTGAAATACAAAAAATATTTGAGTGCTCACTGCACAAAAAATATTATATTAAAAACGCCTGCTGACATTGATGACTCTATTAGAATGTTTTATGCAAACCTTAAGCAAGCTGCTCTAAATGCTACTGCTACAAATCTTCAGGTGAGATATAATAAAATATATTCAGCAGATGTAGAACGGCTTTTATCTGAAAAAAAAGAAAAGTTCGTAGAGAATGGCAACGCTACAGATTCCCTCAGCTAAAATGTAGGCTGAAGGAATGTACTGAACATCTTAAAACTATACTGAATATAAAGAACCGCTTCTCTTCAACAATTTCTGAATGGGCTCGACGCAACACCTTAAACAGACTATTCGCTATAGAGTGCAGCCCCACGCCTCAAAAGACCAGTGATATATGAGCCTTCATTGCGAGCTTCGAATGGAGACTGGGCAAGAGCTGACAATCTGTTTGTAAAGCACTTCCAGAAAGTATTTACTTCAAATACGTCTGTTACTATAGTTGAGCTGCCACTAGTCCTAGCTATACCAGATGTTTGATGATATTTTCGTTTTCACATAAAGGAAACTAAAGGTAGTAGCAACCCTACGGTAAATGGAACTGACACAAAACGAGTCACGTGACCGGTCCCCAGGTGGTAGGGACCAGTCCGAGTTCTAACACTTCTTATGAAGCGGACCAGCCACTTTTACATGGGGATGGCCTAGGATGGGGTTAATTGATAATTTGTATGCACCTTGTAACTTGTCTCTGAACTATCTTAAGCAGTCCTAATCGGTGTCGAATAATATAGATTATATATAAATATTAATCCAAAATTCAGCTGTAATTATCGACTAATTTATTTTTTTATTGCTACAAATCCAAGTAGAAATTGTATTTTATTTTTAGCCGATGTCTTTGATAGAATTCGAACCAACAACCTTCGGCATGACAGGCTAGTACACTACCCACTCGACCATAGGGGAGCTTATATTTCAATGTTATAAATACCAATTAAGCTGGAGTTAATATCTGAATATAGTTACGAAACAGGTTCCTGAGTGGCATGTCAGTCTCATTGAACTGAGACAATTAATATTTTATAGATACTATGTGATAGGCCTTAGATCCAGGTGCATCGAATTTGTTCAGTGCCGTTTACAACAATACTAGCCGGAATACCAACTAAATTGACTGAAAATGGTTAATATGTGACCATTTCTACAATATGTCTTTTATTTTTGGTACCAGTCTCATTTTCCCAAGTCATAGGACGAGTACTTTTGGATCAATTGTCACCAAATTTTCCGCATGGAATATAAGAAAAAAAGTTGACATATTATTAGAGATTAAAAAATATGCGTTTTTAGGTCAAAAATCTGCATTTCGCCTTCTTGGAGGGCTAAAATCTTTAAAATGCAGATAAATCTGCATTTCTGGCAACAGTGCTTGTATATATTACAAAAATTGAGTCTCAAATAGCGTTCCAGTAAAATTTAGTATGTTTTTATTTGGAATGATTTTCCGTCATCCCACGTCAAATTTGGTTTGTAAACAGACCGGTTTCGGCTATGAGCAATCTTCAGTGTTCTATTGAATACTAAATCGTTTTTCTGTTGTCCGTTGTTTCTTTTATAATTCGTCTGTATACCTAACTTCCTTCCTTGATCCATTTGTATTCTGCTCCCTCTTTCTCTCTCTCTCGCTCTCTCTCCCTCTCGCCATTATATGCTATTGTGTGTCTCTACCTGTTACCTGTTTCTCTTACTTTCGTCTTACTATTATGTTTGTTTTTAATATTTTGTTTATAATCTGTTCTATTAGTTAGCAGTTGTTTTATTGTTTTTATTTAATATCATTTAAAAAATACAAACTTTTTATACCAAAAACTAAATTATTATACTCTTGTGCTAATTTTGTTTACTTTAAAAATGGCGATTTCAAAGTGCGCATCATTATTGCAGACATATGTCAACCATTATTGTTGCCATATGCATAAATCGTAAAATCTCAAGAAAAAATAGTAAGGCCAAAACTAAAAGTATTTAAAGTATTCTCTGATGGCTACTATGATTTCAAAAAACATAGAGCATAGATAAGAACTATATTTCGAGCATTATTTCGAAATATAAATAGAACGCGCGAAAGTGAGATTTGCGATCTTGAACTAACAAGCGATTTAACAATCGCAAGTTTTGCAACACACGGGTGAAAGTTTGACATTTGTCATGATAAAAATTTATCAGGTATAGACATAGGGTAACGGTTGTTTTATTTATGTCTAATACAATTTTTGTGATTAAAGTAACGCATTTTTGAATTTCTTCATTGAGTCTCACATGCTCTATGAGAAATTCAACATTTTGCAATACTAAAAATATAATTTTTCACATACGACAGTTGGACATGGGACCGTATACTCAGTTTTATGAGTGCGGACTAAATTGGGGTCTTGTGTTATTTTCGATTTTATATGAACTTTCGATTTTATTTTTGAAAACTTTTTGTTTTACACTAAATATTCACTATGAAACTCCCCATATAAAAGTTTATACGTATATAAATTTCATTTAATATACATGTTTTTTTTTTGGAAGAGTGTGTTTGAAAATTAATGAATGGCTTTTTATTTTTAGAGATTTTTTTCTACGCAACCAAAGGAATTTATAAAATCTTGTTGTTGTATTTTGAGCAAGCTTTTTGCATATTTTTTTCGTTATTATCAAACAGGATGCTTTAATGTGTATGAAAGTCTGACTATATGTTCGGGAGTTATAGTGTAACTTAAGAAGCTGTGTGGTGTTAGATTTTGCGTGTTTGTATGATATTTGGCAAAAGTCAAGGTTGGTCAACATGAGCTGTTGATTAAATATTAAAAGGTTTTTTAAACGAAATTGTATATGTTTAGATTTAAAATGATTCATTTTATATGCAAGATTTATAGGGGGTCATCTTAAGCTAAGAAAAGCAGCAGAATAAGAAAGAAACAAAATCAAATTAAACAAATAAATAAAGAAAAAAGAAAACAGTGTCATTTAAATGTTGTATCCTTCGATAAGTATTATAAAGCATGATTCATTTGTATTTCAAATGAATTTCACGTTTTTATTTTTCATTTCAGTTGTATATTTGTTTAAATTGAGAAATTATGTGAGATATTGTTTTGTTTATAAAGATTTGTTTAATATCAATTATAATATTGATGACAATCAACTGAATGAAGCCGACACTCCTTAATTTTGTGATTTAGCTATTTTTGAGGAGAAATATTGTTTCTCACACTTTTTGATTACACTATGCCACAAGAAAAAAAATTCACCTCAGAAATGAGATGTTTTTTAAAGCTAAATTGGGGCTGCTGAACATGGATATGACATTCATTTATTCTTAAGAAGTGTTTTTGAGATATTTGCGAAAAACGTGTTTTTTGCAGTTTATAAAGCTATTTTCAAAAATCTCGAGTACAGTTTACTTGAATTAAGAAAATTTTGCACTGTTGCATAGATATGTTTGTAATCTTTCAGTTCATATTTATACTGTGTTGATCGGATACAAATTCAGTGAGTTACAAGTCTTTATATTTAAAAAGAATTATATTTTTGCGTTTTCTCAAAATTCTCCATTTTGAAATGTTACAGTAAAGCAAAAAAAAAACAAATAATAAATTTTTGTTTTGACCCGTAAGTTAAAAAAAAATTTGTTCCGAACGCACAAAAAGTTAAATTGTTAACATCGGGCAAAGAGTTAGAAAGTTACAACAGATTTAGTGAAATCATCCGAATTTGAATTATAATAAAAATAATTTTGTATGGAGTGTGAGTATAAGAAAAATGTCAGGTGGGGGCAGAACTAAATATTTTGGAAACATATCGATTATTTCTAACTCTATAGCCTGATCTGTATAAAATTTCACATGGATATATCTGAGGAGTGTTCTTATTTAATTTATGAAGATAGGCTTACCATATTGGTCAGGAGCAGAGGCATGCCACTTGTCATTTCTCTATTTCTCACTGGATTCCAAAAACTTCTTGTGCCCTTATAGACCTTATAAGGTTCTAAAATTATGTCTTTTTTTAAATACTTATCTTGTATAGTTAGTGAGGTATACTAAGTTTAAATTTTAATTTATAAATTTTTCAAAACCTTGGTCTAGTATTTTTAAGATATCGCATTCAAATAACAGCCGATTTTCATAATTGTTTCTTTGTTAGTTACACGACAAAATTTCGAATGGTTGTTTGGTATACGTCAAGTAGAATCCACAAGTCCCGTTTTGACAGACGACTCTGCTCGTCAGTGTTAACCCATGTAGGTTCGAAACCAGATATCGGATCCGGTTGGAGGTACTAGATCCAACCCGTCGCATTGATATACCTAATCAGGTCACCTAGATCTGATAGATCGTCTAGTAAATTGCTGCCCAAGAATTTGTGTCTCGAGAGGTGCAAGGCCGTGTACTCGCAAAGAAAGTGAAAAACTATTTCTGTTAGTTAGTTGTTATGTGCGCTTATAGTTGTCGCAAGTTGTATAGTTGTCAACTTGCGCCACCTGTCTTCAGCTTTCTGCCGATAATGTTTGAAAATATGGTTTCTAATAGTGCCAAACGGCATGGTTGGCGATTCAGCAGTGGAGACGTCCATAGCCGAGCCAGCCCTGGCCAACTTATCCGCCTGTTCATTACCAAGAAAGTGACTATATGCAGGGACCCAGATGAGGGTGACGTCTGCCTGACCACCTAGTCTGGATAGCATGTCCTTGCACTGGCTAGCTAAAGTCGAAGAAGTAGTGTGTGACCTTAAGAATAGAAGTGTCGCCTGACTGTCGACGAAGATGCCGACTGTCCTCTGAACACTTCTGTTACTCTGAACACTCTGCCCGCCTCCATTATAGCCAGGATTTCAGCCTGAAATACACTGGCTTCGTTGGAAAGTCGGAAGGAAAGTCTCACCCCAAGGCCATTCGAGAAGGCTCCGGAGCCTACCGCCATATTCATAAATAAATAAAATGTATTTGAAATCTATTTTAAGAAAATTTTGTATGAAAAATTTTAAATAAAATACATTTCAAACTCATTTTAAATTTTATGAATATGGGGGCTTTACTGCAAATCATTCTTGATCCATCAGTCTACACCCTGAAGTTGAAGTCTTTTTTTATGTTACCTCACTTCCACTCCCGCCTGGATTGAATAAGGACTTTGAAGGTACAATCGAAATCCAGATAAGGTATCATGTAGTCAGAGGGCTTCCTCAGTATAGGTGGTAATTGGTCCAAGATTCTGGCATGACCATAAGTCGTTGATCTCCATCACCCAGATGCCGCTAGTCTTGCCGCACTGCACGAGGATGCTGCCAATACATGAAGGTCAATCGGAATTACGTTTAGTATAGCATTCAGAGCCTCTGAACGACTAGTACTTAAACAACCTGTAATCCCGATGAAAGCAGATCTCTGGATTCTGTGTAGTTGGTCTACCACGTATTTCTTGCTTGCGGCGGTCCACCATACTACCGATCCATAAGTCAATACGGCACGAACAATTGCTATGTACATCCATTTGAGCATGTTAGGGCTTAGACTCCATTTGGAATCAAACATTCTCCGATAGGAGTAGCTGGCAACTGAGGCCTTTCTAACTCTGTGTTGAACATTTAGTTTCCACTATAGTTTAGAGTCCAGGATAACTCCTAGACATGTTGCGTTGTCCGATAGGGACAGTACCTTATTATTAAACCGGGGCTGTCCAAAGTTCTGAACTTTGGTTTTTATATTAAATAGTACCAGTTCAGTTTTATTTGGGTTCATTCCTAGACTACAACATGTAGCCCATTTGCTAAGTGTGCCCAAATCATTGGACATGATATCACTTATCACGTCCATGAACATCCCTGATACCATTAACACCACATCATCCTCGTAAGCCACAACCTTGACCCCCGCAGCGTCTAGTGTGAAAAGAATTGAATTAATAACAAGAAGTTAGAGCAGTGGAGAGATCACTCCGCCCTGTGGTGTTACTCTGCTTGCCCATTAAAAAAAATAGAATAGCTCAAAAAAAAATTTATGAAATATTCTCTCAGAGTTGAAAAATATATGATTTTTAATAAGAAAATCGAAAAATGTTGAATATATGAAACTTTTCGCCAAAAAAGCACCATAATTGTTTTCTCTATAAAAATTATTCCTGAAGAATCATATAATTATTATATACATGTCTAAGAGATATGTTCACAGACATGATTTAAAAAAAAAACTTAATCGAATTTACAATTTTTGAGATTTGTTGGAACTTTCTTAGGAATTCTGATGAGTCTCAGATGCAAATCATAGTTTTCTATACTTATTAAGTATTTATTACGTAAATTCCTATATACAGTGAAAGCTCTACTCGCGGGCAGCTCCTATAAGTGGGAATCTCCCTTGTGCGGACAATTTTATGGCACTTGGAACCATTATAATGAAAAACAAACAAATTACATTCCAACAAACGGAAAAGCTCTCGTAAGCGGACAGTTAAGGGGAAATTTCCAAGAAAAAATATACATTAAGATCTATATGGCAATCTGATACCATAAATGTAAGGCGAAAAAAAAAGTTTCTTAAAATCCAATGGTGCAAAACTAAGGATATTTCTTATAAATATTATTGGTTAAGTCACTTTAGCTAACTAAAGACTGTGGTTAAGTAACACCGGCATACAAGAAAACAATATTGGTCTGTACATTTGGCCAGACTCACCTATCGCTTGGCTCGCACGGCCTCCAAATTGTGAGTAAATTGCGAAAAAGTTATTTTTGTCAGTTTTTCGCAATTTACTCTAAATTTTGAGAATGTACGGGCAAAATAAAGCTGAGATTCGGATTCAGTGTGCCAAAATACGGGGCAGGTAGGGGGTGGTCTGGTTAAATGTACATATCACTTTAGTTTTTTTTTTGTGTGCGTTATAGTTATTAACCCTTAAGCAAACACCAAAGTGTACTCACACAAACGAACTCCAGGCCCTGGCTGGGACTGCTTTTATTTTGTGATTAAAAACTTGTTTTCAGCATATTTTCATTGATTAAGATTTAATTAACGATACTACTTAGAAAAAACTGTTTTGATAATCACAATAGTTTGATTTTTTATTAGGTTTTTTATCTGTCGTGAAAATTTAAAAAAATGTGGATTACCCCTTTTGCATTTTATATGACGATATGTTCGTGTAAGAAAAACCAACGAAATATTTTAAAAACAAGCGAATATAATAGTTAAATATAAAAAAAAATCAATTTATAACCTATTGCACGATGTCGATAGAAAATCAAAGTGATCGAAAGAAAGCTACTCGCTCGACTTCCAATCAATTTGGATTCCTCTATGTCAATTCTTTTTATTCGAATCTAGTTGCGTATGTAATTTTTTACGTATTCTACTGTAATATTATTTATATTTATTATATTTTATATTTATTTATTTATTATATTTTATATTTTATTATTTATTATTTATAATGCGGTCTATAATAATTTTTTAGGTTTATATTTACTAAGTTCCAAATATGTGTCTCGTGTTGGACCTGATTTATCACACTGAGACCGGAATGACTTACTATGGCTATCATCAAATCGTGTAGCCACCAAGATATTTTAAAATCTCTTCTGAGGTAGGGTGTGTATGTTTTGGGTTACTCCACCATAAATCAAGGTTCCTACAAACCATCTTATTCTTCCATAGCAATTGGATTCCAAACTTGCTGTTTATCTGTTGTACTTTTGTTGAAAATTTCATAAATTTTTTTAGCATGTTTCTGTGTTACACGCACCATAATTTCCTTTATGTCATTTGAAAAAATTTCTTAAGTATTTCTAGCTCAATAATATCTTCAGTTGTAACTCCACCACTATACATTAATACGTTGAGGCATAAATCTTCTGGAACCTGGAGGCAACTTATGCCACTTTGTTCCATCCTTTAAAGTTGAAGGTTGTCTGATTTTCTATTTATTTTTATTATTTTCATCAATTTTCTTCAATATTCATTCTGAAGGTTCATCTTCTATATTATTATATTTTAATTCCATGAGTCACATTGTCAATTGCCTCTGCCAGCCTTTCAAAATAGTTAGGACAAGATTTATATCCACTTCAGTACTAATTGTTGTTGTTGGTGTAACAGTTCTTCTGTTGTCGAGAGTTCTTTCCAAGAAAACTTTCAATTTGTACAGCTGTCACTGCGTTGACAATCTTTGGTCGAGTGGGACTCGAGTCGCTCCGGAACGTAGATCCAATTGTCGGAACGAGCATTCATTGTAATACACTATAATTGTCAACTGCCAACACAAAACTAAATAACTAATTGATAAAATGTTGCAAACAAAGGGATTTTGCTTTTTATATAGAAGTAAAAAAATTACTATCATACTTTGCTTCCACACTCACTAACAGAAACAAAATTTTGTTATCAAAAATCTTTATTCTTCGAAATAAAACTAACAAAAGAGTTCTTATTCGTTGCGTGTGCTTTTTTATACATTTTGTTTTTTATGTACTACAGTCTATATACAATAGTGAGTAAAAATTTCTTAGGAACTATTGCCACGCCTACATACAGAAAAATTTTTGTTTCTCTCACTTTTTCCACAGAAAACACTTTTATTGAGGAATTCATAAAAAAATTGGATGGTCTGTCGATGCTATCTAGGAAAAAAATTAAAAAAACTTAAAAAATGGCTGGCTAGGACCTGGTGTTCCCTTAAGGGTTAAAGCAAAGCAAAAGAGATTGGCGAAAAAATTATGTATTTCGTCGCTTCTGATGGTTGGCTTGAAGTATTTTGTAAGCGACTTGGTATCAGTTTTTAAAGTGTTACATGAAAAGTTTTGAGTGTTAAAAAGCCATACGTGACTCTACTCACCAACGAGCTTTCATCGTTAATGTACAGTTATGTTAGTGATTGGAAAGGCAGCATATCGTCGTGAATTCGACTCTCTGTATCTTAGAAATCCAACCAAAAGCATTCCGTTGTAATCAAAAGTACAATTTTATTGAATAAATAATAAAAAATGTTTTGTTGCTCTATTCTTATTAAAGGACATCTCCACTTAACGGACAAAACCTTCGCCGACGATGAGTGTCCGCTTATGGGAGCTTTCACTGTAACTGCAAAATTTTATTGCAGAAATTTCATTAAGAAAAATATTTAATATTTAATATATTTAATATATTAATATTTAATATATTAATATAATTTTGATATGCGATATGTCAACCTTTCTTTTTCAAACGAGTAAAAGTAATGGACTTATAAGCAAAAACTCGTGTTGATCTGAGGACCAATGAATGAAAATTAAAATTTGGATCTGTTCACTAAATACGTTGAACTTTTTCATATTTTGTCTGATGTAATCAATTTCACGCTTATTGGATCAAAGTTTTCTTTAAGATGTGGATCTAAAATAAATTGAAAAAATTTTATTTAGCCATCCTTAAGCGATTTAAAATGGTAAATTAAAAAAAACGGAGAAAATTTCTTTTTTGTTCAAATCTAAAGACCTATAGCTCAGTGAATTTTTATTCGGTCAATACATTTTGAATATGGGCTGAAAGAGGAAAAATATGTCTATGCAACAGTGCCAAAAATATATTTATCAACTGCAATAACAAGTTTTTCACGAATATCTCAAAAACGCTTCTTGAGCAAAATAAATCAATAACATATTCGTGCTCAGCGACCCTAAATTAGCTTAAAAGACATCTAATTTTTAAGGTGATGGCAAAAAGTTGAAAATTTATAAACCAGTGATATTTTTGCTTGTGAAATGTTTCTAATTTTTTGTTGTTTTAATATCTTTAAAACTCGTAATTATTAGAATTTCTGGTACTTTTTTATAATATCTTTTGTGTGTTTAAGTATGGTTTAGAAACCTATTGAATTTAATTTTACGGAAATTGGAGTCTTTTTACCTTATTGTTACATTACTGTTAAGGATTTTAATAGCAAGTAGGTAATAGAATATATCAAATAGGCTTAAAAATTTAATGTTTTGGTTCCAAAAAAATAAACTGCATACAAAAAAATATTCCCTTTAAAACTGTTGCTCTAGCAATTTTTAGTTTTAAGCATATTTTTTATGTTTTTATGGTTATTTAAACTCCAACGCTGCTCTAATAATGCCAGAAAAAGTTGGTGTGAACTTTGTCTGTTTCCTATCGAGTATAGATAAAACTGTTAATATTTTTTAGCACAATTCATTTTGAAATCTAGCAATAGATATTAACTCAAATATAATAATTTGTGAATTTTCTTTTTAAAACAAAATAAGTTTTCTTATTTAAAAAATATAATCATAAGGCTTCCTTCCTACTTGGTTAACTTCCCTGCTGGGCGGTCGCTGTTTGAAAAGTGTTAGCAAAAGTTTTATATTTTTTCCTTAAAACCCATAAATTCCATATAAAATGATATTCCGAGCAAATCTATATATTATATTTTATTTTTGTCTTTAAGTTGTCTTGTAAGTATCTATCGCTACCATATCAATATCAGTTGGTATTTCACACTCCAACACCAAAGCTTATAGCAAAATAAACTTTTTGCACCAATACTACTGTAAATGGTAATGGAATACCTACAAAAAGATACTCATAATGATGCTAAATAGACCAAAAAGAAAAAATATATATAAGAAAAAAGCGTTTGAGAAGAGTACATAGAACGCAAAGAACTACACTTAACTACCGCCAAATCAATGTACTAGTCATATTTTGATATCTGCGTATTTATTTTACAATATTGCTTTCATTGTTTTTTTATTTATTTTTATTTCTTACAACTTTAATCTTTGCCTTGAGTTTTTCTTGCTGTTGTCGTTGTTTTTGCTGTGTTTACTAGTTGTTCTTGGTATCGAGTGTCATGTTAATATAGAGTCTTAGGCATATTCAGTAATACTTGTCGCTGGCTGTATTAATATAATAACTTAAATATTTTATTGTTATTGCATGTGATTTAATTATAGCAAGACAAAAAGAAAAAAAAAGAAGAAAATATAAGAAAATAATAAAAAGGAATTTGCATATAAAATGGTAAGGACGACTTAAAAGAACTCTTCTTTAGAAAGAGTCGAGCTTCTGTTTGTTCGATTTTCAAAGTAGACGTGGCACCGCCCATACAAGCTCTCGGTTCAGATTATGAAAGTTCTCTTTCAGAAATTTTCTTTAATTCTCTTTTAAACTTTCATTCATGTGACATTGAAATTTTTTTCAATGAAATTAAAAGAAAATGTAAAATTAAGCTGCAGCCAAAATCAGATTGGCCATTACGAACTACAAAACAAAAGGTAATTTCAAAGAACATGAAAGTGTGGTGTTTGTAAAAGGGGGCATGGCATTTCAAATACAAAGTAAGTGGCAATTTTGCTGTATCTAAAAAACTATACAAAATAAAATTGCAAAAAACCTTGACATATGTTGCCGGTAATTCTATTAAAAATTTTAACAATTTAAACATTTTGAAAGATTTTTTGCAAAACAAGGGGAAATGGTGTAGTAAATTAATGCTATAAAACGTTGATTAACAAATTTTCAACTTTTGGTCCTAACTTCAAAAAATATATGTTTTCTAAACTAATTTAGGGTAAATGAACATGAATATGGTAATTATAAATTTTTTCTCTTACGAAGCGTTTTCGAGATATATCGCGAAATACTTATTTTTCTGCAGTTTTTTTCTATCTATTCACAAAAATATAAAAATTTTGCACTGTTGCATCGATATTTTTTTTTTCTTTCAGCCAATATATATACTGTAATGATCGGGTCAAAATTCATTGAGTTACAGGCCTTAAGATTTAAAAAAATTTGAATATTTTTAAGTTTTTTCAAAATTTAATATTTTAAGCAAAAAAAAAAATATAAAAATAAAATTTGTTTTGATTAACATCTTAAAAAATGTTTGTTTCCAGCGAAGTAAAAGTAAAATTGTTATTATCGGACCAAAAATGAGAATGTAATAACAAATTTAGTGAAAACCTCCGAATTTGAATTTTCATTCGTTCACAGAAAATTTTTTTTTTATTTTCAGTAAAGAAATTCAACGAATTAGTAATCTACAAAAAAATTTGTGAATGTAAACAAATTTTCCAAATCTGTAAAACAATTGGCCAATTCACAATCTGTTGTATGTGTTGTAGATCGTATAATTGTTGATGGTAATTTCCAAATAAACATTTGCTTAGAAACATCTTTATTTGAAAATTACCAACAAAATTTTTATGATCTACAACATTTACAACAGGTTGTGAATTGAGCAAATATATCTAAAAATATTTACAAATTCTAAAAAAAATAAATTACTGAATCAAACAAAAATCTTTACTAGATTTTTTGTAATATATCAGACAATATTTTTTTCTGGATTTGTAAAACAATCTTCATAAAAATATTGACAAATTCTAAACAAAATTGTTTACCAAATCAAACAAAATATGTAGTGGATTTTTTGTAATATATCAACCAAACTTTTAGTCTGTGACAGTAAAAACTTTTTTTAAATCCTTTTAAGTTTTAAATAATAACATCATCATCCATTAAGAATTTATGAAATTTTACTTTGTTAGGTGTGTTCAACTCTGTATGTTTATCTAATGACTTTAATAAGATTAATGAGAGTTAACGCAACAACATTAAAGTTTTTGAGAACTGTGCGAATGTAATATAATAGGAAATTTTACCAGGTGCAAAGAGTTCAGCTATATTAAGATAAATACCAAATTTTTAAAACTTTTACTTATATTATCGATAAAAAATGGTGGTCTGTCAAAAAAAAAAAAGAATTAAAATTTTTAACTTAAAATTGAAGTTACAAGCTTGAAACATTAAAGTGTTGCAAAATTAGCGGTTTATTCATGAATTTAATAATTTAGCGCCTCCTTTTTCCAACTTTTTTTCTGTTGGCGTTTTATTATAAATAAAAAGTAGGCAACAGTTAAAGAAAACAATACGTTTTGTTTTCATTTTGTATGGTTGTTTCTTTCTATCATTTGCTGTTTCTTTCTTGCAAAATAATGCAAGAAAAATGTAGTATCAAAACGAATTGGTTTACTCAGGAATCTATAGTAAACGAACTTGTTACAATCGCACTCCTTTCGGTATCATTGTTGTTGTTGTTATTTATGTGTATGGCGTCATCGGTGTTATTTTTTACGACACATAAAACTGCTTTTTGTTGTTGGTTTTGGTGTTTGCGGCCTAAAAGTTAAATAAAAACTTCACTGATTCAGTAAAAAAGATATACTGAAAATGAAATTTTATTTTACACAAACTTCTGCTTGAACATTTTTTGGTGATAAAATTTCCTGTGTTGCTTCTCAGAACAATAGGATTTTTTATATACAAGCCCATTAGTTTTACACGTTTAAACGAAAAAAGTACACATATCGCATCTCAGATTTGGGCAATTTAATTTTTTTCTTAAATTTTTTTTTTTGCAAAAGAAGTAGAAAAATATACTGTGATGTGTTTTGTGCATATCAAATTTTTTCTTAATGCTAAAAACTTTGATTTTTAATACGAGTATTTTCGAATAAAATTTTGCATTTATACAGCAATTTATAAACTAAATACCAAGCGAGGAAATAAAACTAAAAGTTTCTTATGGGAGTTATCTAAATTCCTGCGAAATTTCAACAAATCCCAAAAATGTAGTTTATTATGGTTTTGCCAATAAAATACCCATTTGTCCAGGGCCCATAAAATGCTTTGGAAACTAAATAAATACATATCAGAGTTTCTCCAAGTGATGTTTGTTTTTGAGTCCAAGCTTTGCGGTTATAGAATACATGGGTTAAGTTCAAATTTTGCTGCAAAATATGTCGAGTTCGAATGCTTCAGTGCTACCGAAAAAAGTAAATTGCATTATTTTTTTTAATATGTAGTATGTGAAGATACCTTTTAGATACGTATATAGTAAATATATGTTCCTACCAGAGAAATGTATGAGTTGATTCACTTTCGCTTCCACACAGTGCCAAATTGAAAAAGACGATGGTAGTGTAAGCTTTTTTAAGAAGCATTCGAAACAATCATACTGATGCAATGCTTTTGTGAATCACATGAATAAGCAGACATTGCAAGCAGTAACAGGCATTTATTAACAACAGTCCCGTTGATATGAATCATGCATTAGCATCATTCTTCTTTAATGTTAAATGCTAGCTCAGCATTAATATTAGAAAATGCAAAACTATGCCGTTTGATTCATAATTACGCAGATCACTGGTTCCTACAGACAGTTTTTTTTGGTAGGGAAAAGAAGGATGATCAGGGCTCGCACTTTCATGCAACTAAAAATTGATTTTAAGCGCTTAAGAAATGCACCTAAAAAAAAATATACGCAAAAATATTCATTTGCCTACGAACGAAGTACCAAAACTGAGATAATATGAAAATATTTTTTTTATTTGTTATTATTATTAGAGAAAAGAACATAAAACAAACATAATTGGGTTTATTATTTAATGCAACTGAACTTTAGTTGCGTTACCAGTCGGCAACTAAAAATTAATGGTTGCCAGAAAGGCACTAAATAGCAACTGAAATTTACAACTCTCCGTTGCCAGTTGCCATCAGTGGTATAATTTTCAGCAACTAGCAACCCAATGGAGGCACGGTTGCCATCCACAATCGGCCTATTAATATTTTTTAAAAATTGAGAAATATGCATTGAAAAATTTTTTAACTCCAAAACATACATTTATTTCCAAAATATGTTAATATACTGCCATCAAAATATGCAACTACAAATCGATGCCAAACTACTTAAAATTTATTGATTCGCATAGATAATTAGTCAATACCTCTTTATCTATCACTACAAAAAACATGCATTTGCATGAATGTCCGAGCCCTGCTGATGATGATGCCTTTAAGGGAAAAATTTGTCGAAAGACTAAAATTTTTTAAATTTTCAAATTAAAAATTGTATATTTTCCAACTCGGAAGGAAGGTTTCGGCGAATAATTTTTTTTAACAATTTGAAATTTTGTTGTTTAGCTAATAAAGAAGTAATTATGACAATTGGCTCTTATCCGTATCCGATATCTTGAAAATACTGAACTAATGTTTTAAGAAATTGAGAAATTTTATTTTTCAAATGAGGAAACCTCACTAAATATAAAAAATAAGTGCTTAACCACATGATTTTTTATAGCCCATATAAGGGCTATGAGGACATAAAACGTTTTCGATTCGGTCGAGAATAAAAAAATATTTTATTTTATTGAGAGCTATTGAGCCCTATTGAGTTATTTTAGGACTTCATCGTAGAAATTTAAATAGAAATGTTTCACTGCTATAGCTGTGTGAAACTTTGTACCGATCGGAATATTCGTTTGGAAATGACAGATTTATTTGCAAAATATTTTTATTGTGCCCAACTGTGTGGCGATGGTACTCCTAAACGTGTGTCAAAGTTCAAGTACTCTTTTAGAAATTCGTACTTTAAACCAAGCTTACTTAACGTTTATAAATACCACCATCATAGTGTAATTCAACTTAGTGTCGACTCGATTGTCATATTATTTTATAAAGTGAAATTTCATTTAACTACGTTAAAACATCTTAGAAAGCTTAATATCTACTTATTTTTTTTCCTTTATAAAGACGACATTTATTCTAAAATTTGTTGTAGTCTTTGCTTCCTTAATCTCTGAATATGGGTGTGAAAAGAAAAAAATTTCAAATCAAATTCATAATCATCTTAGAATTGCAAATATTACAGAAGGAATGTTACAACCTGCAAGAAAACTCAGCATGATGTTTTAACTATTGTTGAAGCCTGCGTAAGTAGAGAGATTATAATTTTTACCAAGTATCTTTATTACTCATATTATTTTATAAGTAATATTGTTTTTTGTGTTATTCTAAGATCTTTTTGTAATATAAAAATTATTTACATGATATTTCCATATACATACAATTCGGAATTCATTGACACTACAAGTTATGGAGAGGTTTTTCTGTTGCTTCGATACTCTCATCATGAATTGTAATAAATTATCAATTTTATGACTTTATTCTTGTTTTTGTTGGTTTTTGTTTTTCGATTTTTGCTTATTTCTTATTTTCATAGATACATACATATGTATGTACTGAAATGTATTGAAATTTGTAGAGTTGATTGGTGCTCGTAATATGATATGCTTTTGAATTATTATGTCATAAAGTTAAAGATTTTATGTTTTTTGATTGGCTGTTATTTTTTTTATTTAGTTTTTGCTCTCTTTGGTAAATATATTAAAAAAAGTAAAGATTTAATTTTAAATATCAATAAAACTGTTATTTTAATTGGTGTCGATTTAACACTTCAAATAGGCTGATCAATAAAGCAGTAATAATTTTTAAATCGGAAAGATTTAGTAATCAATAATATTTGCTTGGTTAAGTGTTTTAATATTTTGTTAATAATAAAAAAATACACACTCGAATTTAGTTGTAAATAAGTATATAACATTTAAATGCCGATTTATTAAGCTTTAAGGGTTATTTTATGCCTTAAATATTAAAAGAAGGTACAGTTATATTGAACTTTAATTTTATTTTTAAATCGTAATGGTTTCTTTAGCTTTTGTATATTTTTATAAAGAGGAATAAAATGTTTTCTCTATTACACTAGCTAACAAATTTTAAACTTTTTGCCAATAATCTCAAAAAGATATGTTTTCGGTGAACAGTAATATTTATTTACAGTAATATTTATTTTACTTAAGAAGCGTTTTGGAGACACTCGCGAAAAAACGTGTTTTTCTGCAGTTCTTTTTAAATCTTGGCAACTGTTTATCTACATTATATAAATTTTGCACTGTGGGGAAGATATGTCTTTAATCTTTCAGCCAATGTATAAACTGTGTTGATCGGATCAAAATTCATTGAGTTACGGTCCGTAAGATTTGAAAAAAAAACGTGATTTTGTTCGTTTTTACAAAATCCACCATTTTTAGTCGCTCCATTAAGGCCAAAAATATCTCAAATGTTCTTTTTCCCACATCTTAAAGAAAATTTTTGTCCAAACGTAGTAAGCGTAAAATTATTAATATCGAGTAAGAAATAAGAAAGTTACAATATATTTATTGAAAACATCAGAACTTGAATTTTCATTCCAGAGTCCTCAGATCAGTACGAGTTTTTACTCATGTATAACTCAATTACTTTTATATGTTTTATATGTTTTCTGCACCCCATCTTTTTTTATCAGCTCTAGAGAGAAGAGTTCGCTAAAAAAGAAGAACGTAATTCGAAAACAAAATTATCTTTAAGCCGAGATGGCATTGTATCTAAATCTTCCCATTAGTTTCAGAGATATCGTAAAAATTAGAGACTAAATATTAAAAATTTCTTAAAAAATTTTAAAAAGTTCTCTCACTAAATTGTGAATAAAATCAACATTTTTGCACAAATTTCAACAAGAACTTGCTCATTTCCTTTGGAATATATTAAGCTATATAATACTTACCAAAAAATGGGATGGTTTGTGTATTTTGATCTTTTTATGAATTTTTAAAAACAAAAGTTTTTAAATTTTTTATGAAATTTTTAATTTTTAGGATTGAACATCTACGATATCTCTATAACTAGTGGGCAAACTTAGAAACAATGTTCGCGCCTTGTTGTCAAGTTTTGGTTTTTATTTCTTACTGAATAGGACAAACCTTTCTCCAGTTTTGGTAATATATGTCGTTAAAGTGATGAAGCCATGGACACAACGGTATATCTCGAAAACTAGAGCTAATAAAAAAATTTTAGTGTAGATTTATGTTAAGCGGTCGAAATAATTAAAGAAACTACTTCAAGCTTTTGCGAATGAAAAAGTTTACTGAAATTAAAAAAATTTATGGGTTTTGTTGTCATTTTAATAGTTTATTTTGCTGTTTATTTAGCCAAATATGGGGCATTATTTTTGAAGCGGACAGCCCAAAAAAATTTTTTTGGGCGAAATTCTTTGATGTTTGCCATAACTATAGTTCTAGTAGATATAAATGTCTATGCAAAATGTTTTTTTGTATCATGTCGAGCTATGAGGTGCGAAAGTGTTGCAGTTTTTGAAAAAAAATTAGCGGGCTAAAATATCCTCCAAAAAAATTTCTCATAAAATTTTATTATAAGTCTTAGAGAACAATAAATTTCTAAGCTCAGCTGGAACGCCAGAAATCGGTAAAAACTTAGAATGTGCTTGAGGATTAATTTCGTATTTATTCGTAATTAATTTTTAATGAATTCTGGTGTTCCAGTTGAACTTAGAAATTTATGGTCTTCAAAGACTTATAATAAAATTTCATGAGAATTTTTTTTTGTAAGATACTTTAGACCGCTATATCGCCGTCGAAGGGGAGTTTTTTGCCTCTCTTTAAAAAAAGGTCCAAAACAAACCTTCAAAAATAGTGTTACGTAATATATGAATAGGCCCTAAATACAACAAATTTTTTTGTTAAATCAATTAAATAATTGATTTTTAATCTACAACGATTTTTGTAAATACAATTACGAAACTGTAATCAGGGAGTGTCGAAATTCTCTCTTGAGGAGGGCTTTGGAGTGCAATAGTCTATGAGACTTGGAATAGTATCAGTAGTCTCTAAAATGCTAGCATGACCCCATGGTCGATGGTTCCATGCGTCGATTGCGTTAAGCCTGATTGCTGTACGTAGTGCTAGATTTCTGGCCAGCAGATCCACTAGTAGTCAGCACAACGTAGCGAAAAGTGACATTGTTGGCGTAGATCTTGGGGCAATAGTTATCATGATTGCCATTATACGAAGAACCCTCTCTATACGAGATCGATTACTCGCCGAGTCCAGTGCTTTCCACCAGACTGATATGCCGTAAAAAATTATCGGCTTGATTACTGTCGCTAATATCCAATTGACCTCTCTGGGATTTATGCCCCAGGAAGGACCAATGACGTTCCTGCAAACATAAATTGCCGTTAAGGCTTTAGCTGCTCTTTCATGAAGATTATCTCTTTATGTTAACTTACTGTACAGGGTAACACCTAGGTACTTCTCGTTGTCCGAAAGGGCTAGTGTGATACCATTCAATTTGGGTAACGTGAAAGATGGAATTTTGTACCTTCTAGAGAAGAGTACTAATTCTGTTTTGGTTGGATTGACACTCACTGACCTCGTTAAGTGCTGCCTCCAGCCCTTGGTTTAACGTGTCTAGATGGAAGCCAGATATCGCTACCGCTACTTCGTCTGCGTATGCAACAGTTTTGATGTACATAGATTCCAGTTTTTCAGCTGAGAATTTGCCGCCACATTCCACAAGAGGGGTGATAGCTGATATAATAAAGACCTGTAACTCAGTGAATTTTGATCCAATTCAAATAAGCTGTTCTCAAGATTTTTGGAATTAGCTTTATAAAATACGAAAAAGGCGTTTTTCGCTAATATCTCCAAAACGCTGCTTGAGAAAAATAAATGAATGTAATTTTCGTGTTCAGCGACCCAAAATTAGCTTAGAAAATATCTCATTTTTGAGATGGTGGCAAAAAGTGCAACAGTGATACAATATAAATTTTTAAAATATTTCTTCAAAAAACGTAATTTAATAATTCTAATACTACGAAAGAAAAATAACAGTGACCCCCGTATTATTAGTTTTGTGTGAAAATCAAAATTATAATAAATGACAATTTTTATATTGTTCAAAATATAAAAATAGTCATATGTTATAATTTTGTCAATTGTCACAAAGCTAAGAATACGGGTGTAAAAACTATTTTTTTTTAAATAAAAATGTTCACATATTTGAGAAATTTACACACGTTAAAAGTTAAGCGCTATTGAGTGCTAAGCACACTTAATATATACAAGTGGTTTTGTGAATTTGAAAAAGCTGTAAAAAGCTTGTATGTTTTCTATATAAACATAGATTATACTTCGTATTTGAATAATTTATGGTGTGATATATGAAGCCTTTTTCAATTCTTATCAATAGCAAAGCAAATGCAAATTAGTTTGTTTCTTTTTTTTTTCTTTAAACAATAAAAGACTCTATAAAGATGTAAGCCACCAATAAAAAAGTCTATCTGTTTGTTAAATTAATTTTAAGTTATGAGTTTTCGATTATCTTTGTATTGTAGAGTATTATTTGAATGAAGGCCGAGGAAGTTGATACTTTAGACTTTAACAACTAAACAAAAAGACAGCAAAAAAAACGAAAAATTGATGAATCAAAAATTATGTTTGTGAGTTGAAAATATCTAAATATAAAAGATTTTTTAAGCTTAAACTAAACTGTTGGTATTTTTGTTAAATATAAATATTTTTAACATATTGTTTAATAAATTAGTTGGAATGTTTTTAGTTTGTTGTTGTAAAAGTTTGTTATAGAGAACTAAACAATATATACCCATATACACATTTCTTAAATATGATTGATGATTTTTTACATTTCTATTTTGTTATTAACTTTTTTCGGCTTAATTTGTTTAAGGCCTTTTAAGGAAAAACAAGTTCTTTGTAAGTTTTTATTATTGCCTTCTCTTAATTTAAATGTTAATGTAAGATATCTACAAAATTTGTGTCCCAACTTATTTGTTAAGGGATTAATAATTTTTTTTATTGATATTTGTGTTAAAAAAACATAATTCAATTTTAAGTTGTCATTTCACTTAATATCGCCCATATTATAGAATTTATAGAATAGTTTTTATAAGGGCATATTGTCTATAAAAAAAAACAAACACGCTTTAACAAAAATTTAGAAAGTATTGAAAGCGCAAACTATTAACTGTTATAAAGGAAATAAAATTCCGCATTTAATACAGAAAAATAATATCTTGATAATGAAAAATCTAGGAAAAATCATCAGTTTAAAAAATAAGAAAATACGAATATCTACATTGTTCATATTAAACTCAGTGAACGATTTTGATTATTAAGGGATTACAAAGGGAAAGTGGATTTAGTTTGGACAACACGATCTTCTTGCCTATCAAAGGCTTAGGCTGTAATATTAATAAAGTTACAACAGAAAGGCTATTATTAAACTAAAAGCATGGTACACGCAAAAGGAATACGATTGTACCAAGTTTGTTTACTAAAGATTTTTGAGTAAATCAATTCGTTGATGTAGGTGCATTAATTCTCATTCATTTTTCTAGAGTCTTTAGATAAACATTCAGACTTGAACATATTTAACAAAGTGAAGTTTCATAAATGCTTAATGGATGATGGTAATGATGACCCAGACAAAAATATTGTTTGACATATTACAAGAAATTCAGCAAATATTTTTGTTTGATTAAGTAAACTATTTTGTTTAATATTTGTTAGTATTTTTAGATTAATTACTTTACAAATTCAGATAAAAATATTGTTTTATAAATTCAGACAAAAATATTAGTTGATATATTTCAGAAAATCCAGTAAATCTTTTTGTTTGATTTAGTGAATTGTTTTGTTTACAGTTTGTAAATATTTTTAGACAAAATGTTTTATAGATTTAAACAATTTGTTTACTGAAAAAAACATTTTTTTTCAATAAAATTGTTGAGATATTTTTGTCTATATTTACAAATTTGTTTGTAGGTCCGTTGCTAGATAAAATATTTACTATTTCATTGAATTCTTTTACAGAAAATGAAATCTAGTTTTTTCTGTGTTAGATAAGAGGTTTGTAACTGTTCAAAAGCGTGGTTGAAGTCTACTGACGATTTGGTAAAGAACCAATGAAATGCATATGGGCAATGCTTAACCATCAGCAAATAAATTTCATTTAAAATAAAATTATGATAATATATCAAATGATAAATTTCTTAAAGGTTTAAAACAAAATGTTTTATAAAAATTTTTGTTTTAGAAAAGTTAATAAAAAAATGAAAACATAACAAAAATTCCCTTATTTTTCTATTATCATATATAATAGTTAAATATGTTCCAAACAAAATGAGCCATATATCTTTAAAATTGACCCACAACTTTTGATTGCATACATATCCTTACTCCGATTTGGACAAAATTTGAACTAAGCATTAAATATGTTATAAGTAGTATTAAATATGTTAAGTCTTTTGTGAGAACTTTTTTAATTATGGCATTTCTTCATTTAAGGATATATGGGAAGGACACGAACCCTTATGCCGATATCAGCCATATTTTGAATTTTTATAAGCCTTGCCAATATACACAAACATGTCATATTGTTACGCTCTACGATAACTCCTTCTATTTTTTGCAGCCAAATGTATGAATCGATACCACTGTGCAACGTTGCGAAAATGGTTACTTTCTGTGGAAATGCTCATATACAATCTAGCGGTATACGGAAAACTTCTTGAGGGTTTTCGTGAACGCTTAAAAAAGCTGCATCATCAGCGAATACTGATGTATGAATGTTATTAATTATTAGGAAGTCAGAGAGAGGCATATGTCAAATAAAATGTAGGATTCAAGATGCTGCCTTGACGAACTCTTGCTTTGTGTGTAAGTTCTGCTTTAATTAGTGGAATAGAACTTCTTGCCATATTTTATCAAAAGCCTTATAAACTTCGATAAAGAGCGCAGAGCAGTATTTCTTTTTATTAATATGATTATTTTGAACGTATTTGCTTTGTGAATCCAAATTGATTATTAGGCTAAGGTTCGTAACGTTATATTCAGAAAGAATTGAGCATGATTAATATTCCACGGAACAAGGGAAAAATTAACATCAACTTAATTTTTCAACGTACGCAGCAAAACAGAGTAGCGCCACTTTCGGAAGCCGCTACACTTCCATCGTCAGTGCTCACGTGTATTTACTTATCACCACTTGTCAGGTGGCTCTGTTGAACGTGATTTTAACTCTTATATATACAACTTTTTCGTGAAAATTGAATACGAGAATTAAGTCACTCTCAAGCTGATATTAAAGTGCACTTTCCCAGCGTTGCCATCGGCTTATTTTTCTTCATTCCCATTTTTCTGATTTTTGCTCTACTCAAGACAAACTTTTTTGGTTTGATTTTAAGTATATATGAACATGTAAACATGTGAAAAGTTTAAGCCAGTAGCTAATTGTTCATTAATATGATTATTTCGAACGTATTTGCGTTCTGAATCCAAATTGATTATTAGGCTAAGGTTCGTAACGTTATATTCAGAAAGAATTGGGCATGATTAATATTCCAAGGAACAAGGCAAAAAGTAACATAAAGGAAAGAGTAGCTTTTTCCGTATCAGCTCTTACCCAGTCTCCATTCGAATTTCGTAATGAAAATTTACAACTTACCGGTTTTTTGATTGTAGCACTTCATGTTAAAAGTTGTGCCTACAAAATCAAAAACTCAAAAATAGCTTTCTCAAAAATTTATAAAAAGTCTATAATTTCCAGACCAGACATTCAAGGTTGTAAACATAATTTTTTTTATATATCCAAATACACATTATCGATCATTTTTATCCAAATGCCAAACTTCAAAAATAAATGATTTTATAAAAATTTTATGATATAAAAAAGTATCGCAAGTAAATACAAATAAGACAACAAAAGCAGCATTTCAACAAGTGAATTGCATTTAGAATTTAAAAAAAAACTGTTTTCGAAAAATTCCACAACAAACGAAAAGCGTTGTCATAAAACAATCATTAAAGCAAACTAAATACCTCTTAAACATATGTATACTCGTACAGAAAGAAGTCCCAACCCTAAGAAAACAAAAATTCTACTAAGGTTTTAAAATAAAAATGAAGAAAAAAACACTAAACAATTAAAGAGCATTAGAAATCAACCAGCAGTATGTTAGCGGCTTATTTTTTATATTTCATTAAAAAAAAATTAATATAATAAAAAAGACACAGAACAGACTAAAAAGGATGCCAATGAAATTCCATGAATTTAACATATTTTCTTTTACTTAAACATACAAACGTAAAACAGACTCAACGTTCATGCCAGTGAAAAGAAAACAAAATAAAAAAAATTTTTGTTTCGTCAATAAAAAAATTTTAAAATTTCTTAGAAACAATAACACAATAATAATAGGAGTATAAAATAAAAGAGAATGAGAGACAAAGAGGGAGGAAGTGTAGTAGAAAAAAAAAATCAATGGCAAGAGTAAAGAGTTTATAGAACTTTAAAACTATAGAAGGAACAACTAGTATTAAACAGAGATACCAGATACTCTTTTAGTTATTCCCAAATTCAACAATTAAACTCCTTAAAAATACCCTATTAATGGTATAAATTCTTTACAATCGATTGGATTCCAATGAACATGTATATTTACAAAGATTTTTTTTTCAGATAAACACTTTAAATTATTTTTTAATTTTTATAAATCATTTGTTTAATTTAGTAACTAAAATGTTTCACATTGTGTTCAATATCTATAGTAAATCTACACAAATCTACACAAAAAAATCCAGTTTCTAAATAAATCAATTTTTTGATTTTGCAAAAGTCTTTAACTGAAACGCACTATATGAATTTTTTATTTCCTTCAAATACGAAATTTCCCCAAATTAAAATTTCTAAACTCGCATTTGGAAACTCTTGTTTGCTACTTATAGGTCGAATTAGAAAGACACTTCGCTATATGCATATAAAAGTTAGTATAACAAAGCAGCAACCTATGCTTTTCGAATATTTCTTACTACAAATGATTCATCAATAATTTTAAATTAACAATGATTTATGCAGATAAAAGTGGGAAATAAATATGAAAAATCATATCAACATATTTTACCTAAAGTAAAGCTTTAAGAGTAAAAATTTCATCTCAATTTGAACTCTTTTTACACCGACTGATATATAAACAAAAGACTTAAGACCCGAACATGAGAATTTATAATTCTAGATACCACTTATTTGAAATTTTTGTATTACAAAATAAATTATTCAAAGAAGTTTAATTATTTTGGCTTGAGCTCGGTCTTAATTTAATTTTTCAATTATATTAAATTTTTATTTAGAGATAAATGTGAAGCATGTGGGCAAAGAAAATTTTGACTGCATGGAGGGTTGAACTGTCGTTGCGATAGCTCCCGCTAATCTCTTCAGAGTTCTTTTCCACGTAGACCACTCGACCAAAGTCGGTGGTTTCAAGCCAGAATAATAAAATTTATTTGGATATAAACCCATACAGTTCGACCAAAACTCATAACTTAAAATAAATTATTTGAAAATTTTTAGAATGACGTTTTATAATTTTTTTCTCTTTTTATAGCTATAGAATGTCGCAAACCTCCTAATAACAGAAAAGAGAAGTAGAATATATGATATATTATTATCGCAACAAACACAAAGCTAAGAGTTTAAAATAGGAGTTTTCAGTCAGAGTTCTAATCGATGTGAACTCCAGCAAGTGCTTTTGTGATTCATTTGAAATTTGTTTTCAAGCTTATTCTGAAACATATTTAATTTAATATGTTTTAATACGGTCGGTCCAGTCCGACTCAAACTTGGACAATTGTAAAAACTACACTAAATATACTAAAATGATTCAGGTAATCTCATATACCAATTCTCATTTGTTGAAGCCCATAGAGAGCGAAAATAACTTTAGTTTTTCCAGATCACTTCGTAAAATGATTTTGCAACGGTAAATGTATTGAAAAAAGGTTTTGTTAGAGTTTCAAATTGAAACAGTCATAACTTCTTAGTTTAATAACGGATTTCTACGATTGTATTTAATTTGAAAGGTTTAATTTTTATCTCTCAAATAAGGCGAGTTTTTTGAAAATCGTTTACTAAATGGCCAAGTTATGGTGGTTTAAAAGTAAAAAAAACACATGTATACACAAAATTTAATTTTTTCTCTGGCTCTTAGTTCCCTATGCATTGACAAAATTCGGCAAATCCAATGACAATTTTACAAATCCAATAAAATTTTCACGAATACTGTGAATAAATTTCATTGGAATTCCTCCATTAGCTTTCACAGTTTCGATGAAAAATTTCATTGGATTAATGTCAACAACATTTTGTTATTTTATGGAAACTGCTTCCAGTTTTGGCAAAATATATTAATGGGTACTTAAAAAGCTTAAAATATATACAGTATAAATACAAATTAAAATTTTTGGATATAATAATTTCAATGAAACCTAATTCATAGTTCTGATGAAAATTTTCATTGGATTTATGAAAAACACACCCATATTTATTTCAAAAGTTGTCGACCAAAAGCGAACAACAAAAATAGTTTTGCATGAGTGTTGTTGTTGTACTCTTTCTTATTACTATACACTCATAGAGCAAATTGTTTTGAAAGTGCTGTTGTCTAAAGCTCTTAAGACGTTTATTACAAAGCAAGTGGTGAAAATCTCAAGGTCCGTGTTCGATACTGTGGACGGTCATGAACATTATCAATTTTTCTGTTGTGCATAAGTGTCTATCTTCCGTATTTATTAAAATAGTCAATAAAACAATTAAAGTTTGATAAAATATTTTCTTTAAATTAATGAAATAATTTCTTTAAAATAATGAAACAGTTTCACTAAAATGCTGAATAAATATTTTTAAATTAATAAAATATTTTCATTAGTTTAGCGAAATTATTACATTGGATTAACAAAACTTGTTCCAACGAAGCGTGACGTTAGTTCAATTTTAATGAAGTTTTTCATTGGATTCATGTCGAAATTCATAGAATTTATGAAGAGAATTTGTTCAGTGTAAGACAACAAACACTATATAAATTTATTATTGTTCTAGCTTACTAATAGTTTTTATAAGTGATCTTGTGAATTCGGATGCTAAAACACAAGCTACACCTACATGTATTTATGAAAATACAAACTAATAGCCTGTTTTCTAGCATCCCAATTTACAAGAAAAAAAAATTGAAAATGGACGATTTAAAATTTTCTTGATATTTTCGTTTTCACTTATGAGCAAACAAATATTTCACTGGTGCTCATAGGAACTAGCTAATACCCTGCTGTAATTAATGTCAATGCGTTTTTATAAACAATTAATATTCTACTAAATAAGTAAAATATTAATTTTTGGGAAATAGTGCGGTTATAAATTTAAACAACATAAATTTTAGCAGTTTCCCAAAAAATCACTAATACTATTTTTATGTTTCCAATTTCTTCAGAGCTGTTCGAAAAAATTTTGTTTCATGCAAAATTAAACTTTTTTTCGTTTTCAGAAACTCATAAAAAGTTCAGAGGGAAAAAATTTAACATTTTTATTACATTTCAGAAAGCTAGATATATTAGGAATAAAATAAGCCATAAATCATTAAAATCGATGCACAAAAGTCGATTTTATTCACAATTAAGTAATGGAACTCAATTGACAAAAATTATAATTTTCATACAAGACACATGCGCACATTGAAATTTTTCTGTTATATGAAAATTGTGATTTTGATCAATTGAGAATAGGAGAAATTTTTTATATTTCTGTTGCAAGTTATTTAATCTCGCATATTTTTGGGAAACTGTTTATTCCTGAACCTTTTTGTGGAAATAATCCTATAAACTCCATCAATGTTCTGTGTAAAATGTTCTAATATAGTCGTTATATTGTCGCGATATACATTATGCAGTACTCGAACTTACAGTACACAAGTTTTGTGTTGGGTTAATGTTAGTTTATCCAAATTACCTCGAGCATTTTCTTAAAGATTTTTTAGTCTTCCTTTTATTTTCCAATTACATTAATGAAATACAATAACTATGGTCCTTATACGCGGAATGGGTCTCACAGCATTTGTGATCCACATAAAATGTGGGTTTCAGATGATTCGAGCAAGACATTCTTTAAGTTAAAGTGTTTGCTGGGACTATGCTGACTATGAGTACTATTTCAAAGATGAGTAAGTATTGGTATTAATTCTTGATATGCTTCAGTCAAGAATTTCGTGGATGTTTGCTGAGTAGGAAAAAGTCAAAATCAATTTTTTTATTTTTTGTGTTCTTTTTTCTAACGTGGCTAAACATGTAGACCACATTAGAAAAAAAGAGTAAAGGAAAATGTGTATAAGAAACAACCTTTTATGTTTGATTTCGTAATATTTTTCTTTTTGTTATTCAGATGATCATACAACTACATGAACAAACTCAGTCGCTTTTTTCTATATTTCGTTTTCAAGTCTATTTATTCTATTGTTTTTTGTTTTGACTTTGTTATTCTCTGCGTCATATGGTATATGAAAACTTTATTCAAAAGTACATATACATACATATGTGTTTAATTAAATCTTTGGGTATACAAACAAAACTTTTACATAAGTTCTTACATACATACATACATATATACAAATGTAGAAGAGAATTTTAGGTTATTGGTCTTTTGTTGTAGTTTCAAAATTCTTTGAAATATTTCTAATTGTCTATTTAAAATATTTGAAGATTCAAAACATTATAATATAAAGTGTTAGCATTGGTGCGTTTATAATTTATTTAAGCTTATTAATAAAGATATTCTTAAAATTATTTACATAGATTTAATTTTTCCAATGTTCTTGGGATTGATTTAATTTGATATGAAGTTATGACTGTGCAGTCTGATTTGTATTGCTGGTAATGTACATAGAAGATATTTTCTAAGTCAAGTTTTTTCTTAGAAAAAATTATTTGATTCACAGTTTATCTCTACTCTAGTAAGAGTTAGAGGAAAGTATATATATAATAATAATAATAATTATTTATATGATGATTGATAAAGTTAATCGAATTTTGTGTTGCTGAATCTTGCCAATAATTATATTTCTTAGTTTTGTATTGCTTCTTAAGATTCATCTTTAATAAAAAACGTGTTCGGCTTTTCACAATCTATATGGATGATTATCATATTAAGTGTAAATTTTTTTACGAATGTAACTAATAGAAATATAAGAATGTAGGAATCATATTATAGTTTTCACCGCATTCAATGGATCCTGAAATAAAATTATATTTTTAGATTTTTAACATTTTTGTGCATTGAGCGTTACATTTGCTTTCGCGGTTGTTCTGGAAATGGTTTTTGTGAAAAAGATAAACCACAAAAAGTAAGTATAGGGTATGAAAGCACTATACATCTACTTTCTAAAAACGAAAAATTATAGTGATCCCATCGCGAAATTAAAAGTTATGAGTACTTTTGTAATTTTGACTTGGGTTCACATGGAAAATAAAAAATTTTTATCTCTTGAAATGATTCTTTACAAACATTTATACATAAGCAAAAAGCAGGCGAACTCTTCTTTTAAATAAGATTAACCTTACTTTCCAAAATTTTTAATTATAGTAGTTACCTTGTTTAGCTAATTGGGCCTGAAAACTCTTTTGTAAATAAAAATCGTAATTTTAAAAAATTTAAATTTTACAAGCACATTTTTAAAAATTAAAAATTGACATAAAATATTTATATAAATATTAGCTCACATTTTAGTCTAATATCACAGTAAATTTCAATTTAAATTGAAATTTACTGTAAAATTTAAAATTTTTAAAATTACGATCCCCTGCAGAAGTAGACAAGCAATCTACGAAGCGTCGGGAAAATCATAATAAAAAGGAATTTTTATTTACAAAAGAATTTTCAGTCCCAATTAGCTGAACAAGGTAACTACTAAGATTAACTTTAATCGCGAGATTTACTTGTGTAGATAAACAAGTAAATTAAATAACTTGATGTGATTGATTCTAACTATGTATTAAAATTTGTAAACTAAGTAAATTACGAGTACTTAAATCTCGTGACAAGCTTTTATATCATATAAATTGTATAATGACGTTACAACTTGGTAGTAAAAGTTTTAAAGTAAAAGTTTATTTTTTTCTTAAAAAAGTTTCTTACTTTTTTGATTTTTGTTTGCTTAATTTTTAAAAATAAAATTTTTTCAATTTTGCATAAAAAATATATATGGAGAATATAAAAAATGGAGTATAAAAAAAAATTATATTTAAACGGTTTAGAGGTAATTTTATTTCAAGTTTTTCAGTATTTTCTGTAATGAAATTTGACAACCCTTTCCATAGTTATAATTAAATCGTTGGAACAACCTCTTGCAAAGTCCCAATTGTTAGAAAAAATTAAAAAAAGAACGTATCTATAGAAATTTAAATTACGACAGTTTTTTTTAGCTGGGGGACCATAATACAGTGGTGATCAAAGGTCATGACAAAAGTTTTATTTTGTTGCATAGTATTATTAACAATATCGTTGGCTATTCCCTAATTTATTTGTTAAATTGTTTTGATTACATATCTTTGCAGACGTATCAAAATCTTATCTTTAACACTTTGTTGCACAACCAGTAATTTGTTATTGTGTAAGTGTACCTACAAATTACTTTTAATAAAACTTTTTAATTTAATTACTGACAAAATATAAAACTCTTCGTTGCTCCCGTTTTTGGATATATATTTTTTTTTAATTTTCATATTTTTCTTTAAGATTTTGGCAATGATCTGGAGAATATTTTTGCTGCTGTTGGAGGCTACCGAACAATAAAACGAAAGCCAAAAACAGCAGCGGCATCAATGGATAAATATAAAATTAGTTGTAGCTTGATACTCATAATTTATGCAACACATATACATCATGGTCAACTTAATTACTGCCTTTCAATTCAATTTGGAGGCAAACAGTTTAAGAGTTAAATAAAACAGTTGTTTTTTTTCGCATTCAATTTATTTCTTTTGGGCCAGCAAGAAATTTTCACTTTAACACAAAATTATTTTGGTCATCATGGTGAAGGTGATGGTGACGATGAAGCCAATGATAATGATGATCATATTGCGAAAGTATAACAAAACTGAGCTGGCTGTAGCCTTTAAATGATGGATGCCATCCATGGTTTTTATTCACTTCTCAACGAAAAAAAAAAGAAACTGAGTGATGCACAAAAACGACATCAACTAAAAGGGAATTTGTTTTCCTTTGTCCAGAAAAGCCAAACACGCATTTTGAAAATGTATGTGTAACATTTTGAAGAAAAATATGATGAATTTGTGTTTAGCATGCACAGGTTGTTTTCAAATAAACTTGCGCGTTTTCCATTTTAAAAACAATACCAAAAACTTTGGTTACTTTTTAGTCGAATACTTTTAACATTACTAATGGATTTTTTGGGTTTTTGATACAATATATAACAAAATCAAGAATGAATAAGATTGAGTAGAGTGAGTATGTGTGCAGCTTGAAAGGGTTAAAGGAAATTTATAAGGGTTTATTTTTAGTTTTGTTGCGGTGTGGCATAAAACAGAAGCATTTCAAGAATACGATTTCATTGTTGTTGTGGTGGTTTTTATGTATTTTTGAAAGCATGCGCATTTCAATGCATTAAATACCATTTTTTGTTTTTGGTTTAAAGTAAAAGACCAACCTTTTAATGAGTTTCGTCGTCTGTCTGTTAGTTTAACTCTTTAACAGTTTTCAGTTAACTTGGGCGATTTTAGAGTTAAAATGAAAAGAGAAAAAAAATTTTTTTTTGCCAAAAAATAAACTTAACAAAAACTTGAAAGTTTTTTAAAAGTTTGTCTCATTTGCGCGGCTTTTAAATGATTGTTTTTTGACTTTGACAAAATTCCAAACATCCGTTTAAGTTGTATTGCAATTTTTTTCCTGTCTGCCTTATTTTTGGCCTAAAGTTTCTTTGCTTTATATTTTGTAATGATTTTTTTTGGTTGTTATTTGTTCACTGGCTCATTCCATTTGAAAGCATTTTTATGATTGAATGTCAAAATTTTGTTGCTGATTGTTTTAGTTTTTTGGTCCATACGTATATACAAGTGTGTGTAACATAATGATTGCTTAAAGAGAAAACATGTTAAAAACATTCTTTAAGAAAAATAACAAAAACTTAAGAAAAAAATTAATTTTTATTTGTATCTTTTTACTGTAAGCCTAAAAGACAGATAAATAACCATTAAATATTTGCTGCGAGTGTTTTTTTTTTCTCTTGTGTTGTTTAAATGTTCTCAGTAATTGTTTACACAAAAATTCTACTTCATTTAGTTGTTATTTTAAATAGTTAAAGCTTAACTAAATCGAATAAAAGACAACATATTAATTTAATGAAAAACATGATGTTATTTTCTTATTTTAACATTTTTTAATAGTTTTCCAGGAAATTGATCTGCCAAAAATGTTTATATAGAACATTTTATGAATAGGCTTCAAGAGAAAAATTTCGCAAAATGTTTACAATTGCTCAGATGGAAAATTTAAACGTTTAAATAAAAACCCTTGATAAAAAATTTCACAAAAAACCCTTTTAGTGGCGATGTAGCGGGCTCAAATATTCCACTAAAATATTTGCTAGAAAATTCTACTAAAGGATTTTAAGGAAAGTGAAGCCCCAAACTCAACTAGAACAACAGAAATCATTCAAAACTAAAAATGTGCTTAAGGGTTAATTTGGTACTTATTCACAATTAGTACTCGGCATAATTAATCTTGTAAGCCTTAGGTTTAAGGTATAATATATATACAACAGTTTTATGTAAAACACCACCAGAAACATTTTTGTATAACAATTTTGCAAAATGACCCATACAAGAAAGATCTAGAGGGTTAAAATATTCCACAAAAATGTTGCTTGTAGTGTTTTGCATAAAAGTGTTGACCAAATTGTATACCATAAACATAAGACTTACAAGATTCGTAGAACAACTAAACTTCATTTTCAGTAAAGAAATTCAATAAATTAGTAAATATTTTGCCTAGAAGCGGACCTACAAGCAAATTTGTAAATACAGACAAAAATGTCACAACTTCATGGGAAAAACCCCAAATTGTCCAAATCTATAAAACTACTTGTCTAAAAATATTTAAAAATGATAAACAAAATAATTTACTGAAGCAAAAAAATATTTATTGTACATTCTGCAATATGTCAAACAATATTTTTGTCTAAATTTATGAAATAATTTGTCTTAAAATACTTAGAAATTCTGAAGGAAATAGTTTTTATCCAAAGTTATTTAATTAGTTTGGCTTAAGTTCATTTTTAATTTAATCTTTCGATCAAATTATTTTTTACTTAAGAAAGAAATTCTAAAGCATGTGAACATTGAACATTCAAAGAAAAATTTGGATGTACGGAGGGTTGAACTGATAGCTGTTTCGTGACCACCAAGTCTACTCGTCAGAGTCCTTTACCTACACCACCACTGACAGTGGCAACAACACTGTAGCGAAAATCCTACTAATTCTAGTAAGCTCAATGAACAGACTGTCGCCATCTTGTGGCGAGTCGTACCTATTAATTAGCTGAATCAAACAAAAATATTTACTAAATTTTTTGCAATATATCAAACAAACTTTATGTCAGTAAAAACCTTTTTTTAATTTTTTAAAGTTTTTAATAATAACATCATGCACTAATTACTTATGAAATTTCCTTTTGTAAAATGTTTTCAACTCTTTATGCTTGTCTAAAGGCTATAACAAATCAGTGAGATTAACGCAACAACAGTAGCGAATTAATTCACGCAGAAATCTTCAGTAAACAAACTTGTTACAGTTTCATACTAATTATATGAAATCCGACATCGCATTATTTTTGCTATCGTTGTTGTTATATATGTGTATGTCATCACGGGGGTTGTTTTTTACGATACAAGAAACTGGGTTTTGTTGTTGTTTTTGGTGTTTGCGTCCTAATTAAAAGTCAAACAAGAAATTCACTGATTCAGTAAAGAACATTTACTAAAAATGAAATTTTGTTTTCGACAAACTTCTTCTGTTTTCGTTCTGGTGATAATTTTTTTTGGTGTTTTTTATGCTTTAAAGACAATTTTGTATTCAATTTTTCAAAAATTTAAAAGAAAATGGTAGTTATGGATGGACCGGTAATAAAAGTTGTTGGGTGGATAAAAATTAAATATTACAAATTTTCAAAAAAAAAAAAAAAAATCTAAGGATACACTAATTTTCAAAAACACCATTTAAATTTTTAAATTCAAAAATCAAAATCAAAAAAACTTGGAATATTTTTTTCTATTTTTTCTGCAAAAAACATCATAAGCAAATATTAAAAAAAAATCCAATTTAAACCATTATTAAGAAAGTTTATTTCTAAAAAAGATAAGTAACACAATCAGGCAAATAATGCCTAACAATTAATTAATTAATGTGTTACATTCTTTGAGAAATGGATAGTGGAGAGAGAACAGGTGATGGAGTGGGAGAGAGATAGAAAGCTTAATTCATTTACAACTCTGCTATTACGCGTTTTTTGTATAGCAGTGCTGCAGTCCCTCTGGAGTCAAGTAGAGGCATTAATTTATTTAAGCTGTTTAGCCATTTTATTAGTTCTTTTACTTCGCCGACAGTTCTGCTACAATACCGACGAAAGAGGGTGCTGTGAAGTACATTCGGATATGTTAGTATTAATCGCTGCCGGTACTGCCAATGTGATCAGTGCTATGCCTTCATCACTTTAACAGTCCTACAACAACCAACACAATAATACACCAATGCACATCAGAAAAATCCATGATGTTGTTGGCTTGTCTGAAACTAGTCTTGAACTCAAGACCTCAGGGTTTGTAGTCAAACGCGCTAATTATTCAGCCAACAGCATTTTTTTTTTTGAAAATTGAACATCTTCTGAACGAGTAATCAAAAAAATCTCAAATTTTACCAATTTAAGATGGAATGCCCCATATATTTACACAGTTTGTTATATATAATTTATTTTTTTTTTTCAAAATAACATATACTTATCATGCTTCATGTACTATGAAAACTCTACTAATTGATATTTAATATTCGTTTATTTTTTATATATTTTTGTTCACTTAATCGCTTTCATTACTTACTTACACTTTGCTCACACTTTGTTTGCTTAAAACAATACTTTGGCTATTAGACCATTTATTATTGCACTATTATTTATATTTTTGGCTCGTGTTGTTTTGTGGCTTGAATTTTTCTGCTGGTTGAACTGTTAAGCCTGAATTATTTTTGATCTTAACCAACAAACTTTTACTAAGAGACTTATAAGCTGTTGGCTAGCTAGTTAATTCTAAGCTGCTAGTTATCTTCGTGTATTTGTACAAACAAAACATGCCTACTACACCTTCTTTTAACATAACAATTGTTTTGTTAGTGATTTTATTTTAGCCTTCGACCAAAAAAGCGGGGTGTTATAAGTTTGTAGTGTGCATCTGTGTATCTATGTCTCTGTCTGTTCCTACGTAGAGTAGAACCTAAAAAGCTGGAAAAATTTTGATTTTTAATTTAATGCATTTAATATCACCATCAAATTATGAAAACGAAAAATAATTTGTAACAGATTTTTTTTTACCTTATTTTAACTTTTATTTGTGCCACTATTTCGGCAACTAAAAAAATTTACATTTGTTTATATTTAAATAAAATATATTTGTTTAAAGTAGAGTATAGTCAACAGCATAATAGAATCCAACACTGGACAAGTACCTTAAATTTGGTTCTAAAACCTATCACTGAGTACTTTAACTGTGTCAATGTATCCACTCCAATGAACCGCTCATGTGATTTACCTTCTGACAGGATCTCTTCCCCCTAGGCTACTTCAATCTATTATGTACATAAGTGATGATCCTGCTCAAAAGGGACCTTATCTTCCCAGCAAGAATTTTAAGTAGAGCCAAAATAGGTATTTAAGTAAATTTTTGTCGATTTTGAGATTATGAAATTATCCCTATATTCACCTTCGAAATGACTTTTACACCTCCGAAGAACCTCTACCTTCTTCTCCCACTATATTGCCAAAATTTAAAGCTCATTTAATCCAAGCTATATTTTTACATTTATAATATTAAAAAATTCATATCGTGGAAAGTTTTAGAAATTTCGCAGTAAAAAACGGTATATTTTTCAGAATTTTATCTAGTTTTAGGAGATGTAGTTAACTAAATTTCAGCCTCCGGAAGATAGTCCACTTTAACCAGGATCATCACATAATGTTGCAAAAATAATGAAGTATCCAATGTGTTTGTCTGTAATTGTCTGTAATAAAAATACTTTGCTTATGTATATAAGCTCATTATACCTAGTTATTCTTTTATATGAGTGTGAAACATAGTGGCTTTATAGAGTAAACGCTTTCTTCATAGCTGTCCTTAGCTAAGCTTAAGGACTTTTTGCTCTTGGCATGTCGAATATCGGCTTCGCGTAGTACAGAATTCCTGTATATCAAGCCTTTGAGCGTGCGCAAGCATTTTTTGTCTTTCAAAAAGCCGGAGAAACACAAGCTCCTTCGTATACAAAAAAATTATCACAAAAAATTTTTCAAACAAAAGTTTGTCTAAAATAAAATTTCATTTTCAGTAAATGTACTTTACTGAATCATTGAATTTTTTGTTTGAGTTTTATGTGGGAGGCAAATTTATAAAACAACAACAAAAACTAAATTTCTATGTCGTAAAAAAACACCCACGACGACATACACATAAATAACAACAACAATGATAGCAAAAGAATACGATGTCGGAATTCATACAATTAGTATCAAATGTAAATTGCAACAAGTTTATTTACTTAAGATTTCTGAGTGAATCAATTCGTTAACATTGTTGCGTTAATGAATTGAACGCATTTAACAAAGTGAAATTTCATAAATGCTTAAAGGATGATGATGTTATTATTTAAAGCTTAAAAATACATATCTTAAAAAAACTTTTTTACTGCCTCAGACAATAGGGTTGTTTGCTAAATTCAGTAAATCAGGTATGTGATGGAAATCGATTTCGAATGAAAATCGACACGAAAACGAAGAAAGTTGTGATGGCTACTGAGGTATTGTTTTCACATCGATTTTACTTAAAATCGAATTCTACGGAATAAGTAAAATATTAATTTTGGGAAATAGTGCGATTATAAATTTAAAAAACATAAATTTTAGCAATTCCCAAAAAAAATCACGAATTCGATTTCATTTTCTATTTTGTTCTATGGAAATATCAACAAAAAATAGATGTGATAGAAAACGAAATTTCTATTGTTTTACTGTTTTCAAATCGAGTAGAATATGTTTGACGATTTGAAAAGTTTCGTATGATATGTATGTATTTCACACATATTTTTGGAATAATTTTTGTTAAAATGTTAAATTAGTTTGTCACTGGAGTGTTTTTAAGCATATTTTTTGCTGATATATAATTTTTGGATGTCTTAATAAATATTCTCTAGCACTTTAACAAAATTTCCATAGGTTTTTTCTATTTTTAGAAATTTCTAATACATTTTGGAGCTTGTTCCCGATTTGTTCGCGAATTATTTTCGCGCAAAATATTATTTTTCCTAGTTTTTATTCTTTTTACGATTTTCATTCAATTTCAGGACTTTTTTTCTATTTTGCAATCTTTCAGGGATTTTCGCCACTTTTGTGGAACTAGTGATTTTTGCAAGCTTTCACATTTTTTATAGTTTTAGCGATTTTTAATCAATATTAGATATTGCTATTTTTCGATGCTGGTAAAATGTTGCGAATTTATGACACTAGCGGGTTTTAATAAATTTTAGGTCTATTTGTCATAAATGTATTTTTCGCGAATTTTCGGCGTAGAAGCAATTTTTTCCGAACTTCTATAATTTTTACAGTATTATCGGCTTTTAGTCACTTACTGTTGATTTTGGACTTTCGCAATATTTTTGCGAGTTTTCGCATTACTAATTTTCTAAGTTTTAACTGTTTATCGGCATTTTTATATCAGCAAGTTTTTGCGTTACGCAACTTTGAAGCTCATTTTGGCTTTAGAAAAAACCGTGAAATTACGAATATTCGCAAAAAACTTGCTTATATATGAATGATTACAATGTTACGATTGATTAAAAGCCCAAAATATTGAAGAAAACCAACAACTTTGGAAAACTTACGCGTAACGCCAAAAATTGCAAAATTTTAAACGAGCCAAAATTTTAATTAAAAATCGCTAAAACCGTAAAAAATGCCAAACATTTGGAAAAAATTGCGAAAATTCGCAAAAATTTGCTAACAACGGCATGATAACTAAGTCTAATCGTGTGAACTATAAAGAGGCTAAAAAATTGCAAAAAGACGCTTCTATCCCGAACGTTGCTGCAATTTGCGTGAAGTTACAATATCGGAAAAAAGCCCTAATATTGATTAGAAACCGCCAAAGCCGCATGCTCATGAAAAATTGCAAACTTTTTGAAATAAATACCCAAAAAAGAAATATACCCTATATCGGGAAAATACTGGCTAGAGTCCCATCTTTAAACATCTACCATATATGTAAGTGATTTCCGTGGACCTATTTGAAGTTACATATTTTAAAATCTGCTGAAGACTAATTAAATAACATAAGTTATTTTTTTTTTTTTGGAAAGAAAAAGTGTAAAACAAGAACAAATGCCAGCAATGTACCAACAAGCTAAAAGATTTGTAGATTATTTATTGTATACTCACCGTAAACTTTTATAAGACATACATATTAGGACTTGTAACCTTGTTAAAGATTATGCGGTTGCGTAGAGGAATTCCAAGTTTTGTTATAAATACTAAAAAATAATAATAATTTTATGTCAAAAAAGTTTTTACATAAAGAAATACATGGAACAGAAACAAAAGTGGAAAATGAAGTCGATACGATTTCCATCACACCTAAAACTATTTAATTCGTTTTCAACTTTCGATTTCATTTGAAATCGAGTCGATTTGTATCACATACCTAAATATTTTTTGTTTCATTCCCTAAACTATTTTGTTAAGAATTTTAAAGTATTTTTACACAAATTGTTTTCTAAATTCAGGCAAAAATATTGTTTGATATACATATTACAGAAAATCCAGTAAATATTTTTGTTTGACTCAGTAAATTGTATTGCTTAGAATTTGTAAATATTTTTAGACAAATTGTTTAATATATTTAAAGAATTTGTTTACTGAAAAGAATCCGTTTTTTTCAATGAATCTGTTGAGAAATTTTTGTCTTTATTTACAAAATTTGTTTGTAGGTCCGTTTCTGGACAAAATATTTACAAATTCATTGAATTTTTCTACTAAAAATGAAATTTATTTTTTCTGTGTTAGCGCTTTACCTTGAAAAAGAATTATAAGTTAAATGAACAATGGCCCTAAACAATTGTTTGAGAGCCTTTATATAATTTAACTTTGGGTGGTCGTTTATGACGGACAGTCACCAAAAACTGCAAATATATTGAAAGACCAAAAATGAAATGAAAAAATTTCGGCTTCTATCGTCTTTTTGAAGCTAAAAAAATTCTACATTAATTTTGAAACTATTTTGCTGCATCAAACCAATGAGACAGTTTCATTCGATTTTTTTCATTAATCTAAGGACAGTTTTACAAATCCAATGAAAATTTCATTAATATTGTGAAATAATTTCATTAATAAAAAATCTAGTGAAATTGATTCAGTGGTTTTATGCAGCGAAATTCTTTTAGTGTAGATAGAGTTAAATCAAAATGAAGTTGAAGTATGAAAATAATTTTTCGCCATGTTACGCGTACACAGGAGTAGAAGATATGTGTAGATTTTGATTGAAATCGGAGTGGATGAAAGTCCAGACCGTGCCGAAAATTTTCGTTTTTATCCAATAGTGAAAAAACCTTTTTATAATTAGATTTTTCAGTTCTTGCAGTCAATTCACATTTTTTTACAGATCATGCGTATTCTTTATAAAATATAAGATTCATTTTATAAAAATAAAATTCTTTAAAATATTTAAATTAAATTTTAACACCTGTATATTAATTCAATTTTACATCATTGTCACGTATTAGCTATAGCCGCCTATTTCGATCTTTTTTTATTTGCTGTATAATCACATTAGCTTTATTTATTTTGCAGAATGAAAAGAACACACACTTTTAACACAACAACATAACAAATCTCTTTTTTAACAAAATATTTACATTTGTTTTTACAAACAACTAAACAAACCTCCTTTTTTTCTGTTTCCTTACAGCTCATGGAAGTAACAAGAAAAATGTTAAAAAAAATCTAAAGTGATAATTTTCAAACCAACATTTAGTAAAAAAAAAAATAAAAAAAAAATACGAAACGAAAAATGAAATAAATCAGCAGCGAAAAATGGCAACATAAATAATGAAACAACAACAGAAATACACAACAACACCACCACCAACAATAACGACAAAAATCGGGCGAACAAAGTTTTGAGAAACTAAAGACGGAAAAATGTTGTTACTTTTACGGACAAAAATTAAAATAAAACTCATTTGCAAAAAATAAAGTTTAAAAAATTTTCAGTTTAAAGGAAAGCTAAAAAAAATATAACAACACAAATAAGATCGGCAAAAAGTGCAACACTAATGGCTTAAACAAGATAACAACAAGAAATAAAATTAATATACAAATAAACATAGGAAAATTACTTTAAAATTAACACAAACAGACGAAAAGTTAAAGAAGCAAAAAAAAAAAACACTTGCAAAAAAGAGAAAACAAATTGAAATTGCAATAAGTAAAAAAGTAAAAAAGAACATTAAGGACTAAAGGCGGCACTTTTCAAAATTAAGAAAAAAGAAAAAAAATCGGTGTCCAAGCTTTTTTAAGAGCAACGCATAGTTCTTCAAATACAAATACAGCAAAATATAGTTTTTTTTTTATAAAAAAATATATATATATTTACGGTGATATGACGATGATGATGTTCTGTAGACAAGTGAAAAATTTGCCTGCAGATGACCAAAGACAGCCACAAACAACAGCAAAAACAGAAACAGTCTTGCAAATACAAAAAGGTGATGGAGGTGAAAAAGCCACCAACACTAATACTAATACTACTACTACCACTGCCACGATTCTACCAACATCATCAAAATCATCAACAGCAACAAGAACAGCTTTAGCAGCAGTCACAATAAGAACAACAGCAACGGCAAAAAAATATACAGCAGCTAGACCATTTATGCCAAGACGGTCAAGTGATGAAAATTCTTTAACTGAAAATAATGGTGAAATAGTTTGGAACAGCATGACAAATCAACACAATTCACAAGACAATACATCTAGATATAATAATGTTAACATCAACCGAAATAATAATGATGTTGATGTTGATGATGAAGACAATCATCAGCAGCAGGAGCAGCAACACAAACATCAGCATCTAAGCGGTGATCATCATTATTATTGTAAATTATTTGTAAATAGTTTATCATTGCATTTAGATGAGTATATCAAGAGAAGTAGAGGGAAACTTTCAAAGTTGCATATTCAAACTATAAAAGAAATTTACTTTGAAAGAAATCACAGGCATGAACATGAACAAGAGAAAGAAAAAGAAGACTGCTTAGTTATACAACAACAACAATACAAACACCAACTCCACCTCATCAGCAGCCAGCAACAAGAGTCAAAAGAAACAAGGTTTCAGAGACGGCCTCTTGCCAATATAACACCATTAGTGAGATATGCGTTGACAGTACTCATTTGTTTAATGTTGGTGATATCAGCTAAAGCAGCCGCACAACAAAGTATCACATCCTCCTCCTCCTTCTCCTCCTCCTCCTCCGTTTCTAACTCAGCACTTTATACATTTGTGCCTTCAAATCCTAGTAGACATGTTTTTACATCGGCTTTTCCACGTCGACGTACGGCAGATGGAACGGGTTTAATGCAGTCACGAGCTGTAGATACCAGGGTACAATTTGAAGTATTAGAAGGACAGCCAAGAGGCACTGTAGTTGGCTATATACCCACTAGACCAGACTTTACGTATCGTTTTAATGAGCCTCCTAGGGAATTTACTTTGGATGCAATAACTGGTGAAATCAAATCCAATATGGTATTGGATCGTGAAGGTATGCGAGAACGTTATGATTTGGTAGTCTTATCGTCACAGCCCACCTATCCTATTGAAGTAAGAATAACTGTTTTAGATATCAATGATAATGCTCCCGAGTTTCCAGAGCCCAGTATAGCAGTTAGTTTTTCGGAAAGTGCTGCCAAAGGTACCAGATGTCTGTTGGATGCGGCTACTGATCTAGATATTGGCATAAATGGTATATCCAACAATTATACCATAGTAGAGGGCAATGTTGATAATAAATTTCGTTTGGCTGTTACCTCTAATCCCAGTAGTGATGCTTCCTATCTTCATTTGGAAACAACAGGTGATTTGGATAGGGAAACTAGAGGCTTTTACAGACTAAATATTTCAGCCAAAGATGGTGGTAGTCCGCCTAAATATGGTTTCTTACAAGTAAATGTTTCCATTATAGATGTCAATGATAATCCTCCCGTCTTTGATCACAGTGATTATACAGTGTCGTTAAATGAATCCATACCTCCAGGTAGTTCCGTTTTGCAAGTAATGGCTACCGATAACGATCTGGGTGATAATAGTAAAATTACTTATTACTTAGCAGATACAGAAACTCAATTTACAGTAGATCCAGAAACTGGAGTAATTTCAACAACCGAACACCTGAATTGTCCTCAGCAAAATTGTCCAACATTTCCTAGACCTGGTGCTTCCTGTCCGAAAAGTTGTGTATTTACTGTATTTGCCAGAGACCATGGTTCTCCCCGGCAAGATGGTAGAGCCTATGTAACTGTAAATCTATTGGATACTAATGATCATGATCCAGTTATACGATTTCAATATTTTCCACCCACCGGCTCCTTTGCTACAGTAGATGAAAATGCCATTAATGGAAGTGTTGTGGCAGCTGTATCTGTTGTCGATATGGATGAAGGTTTAAATGGGGAGACTTCAATTAGAATTACGTCCGGTAACGAATTGAGCCATTTTCGTTTGGAGAAGACACCATCCTTTGACATAGTAAGAGTAAATGGTGTTTTAGATAGAGAAGAAATAGGAAAATACAACTTGACTGTCGTGGCTACGGATAAAGGTACACCTTCACGTACAGCTACTGCCTACTTAATCATACATGTGAACGATGTTAATGATCATGAGCCTGTATTTGAAAAGTCTGAATACTCAGCAGTTTTAAGTGAGTTAGCTCCTCCTGGCTCCTTTGTAGCCTCAATCACAGCCACGGATGAAGATACTGGAGTAAATGCTTTAATATTTTATGATTTTGTATCCGGAAATAATAATCAGTGGTTTGCTATTGACTCCTCTACTGGCCTTATAACAACACAAGCTCCATTAGATCGTGAAATTGAAGGTTCTGTGGAATTGAGTATTTCTGCTAGAGATGGTGGTCCCAATCCCAAGTGGGCATATACACAATTAAAAGTAACCATATTGGATGAAAACGATGAGGCACCCCAGTTTACCCAAAGTCAAATCAATGTCACCTTAAGTGAAGCCACACCGCCACACACCTTAATTGCTATGTTAACAGCCAATGATCACGATCAAGGCACAAATGGTTCAGTGACATATTCGCTAGCAATGGTAAGCGAACGAAAATATCCTGAACAATTTGAGTTGGATTCTTTAACAGGCCAATTAACGACAAGAAAGTCACTAGATCGTGAATTGCAACAGAATTATGAAATTTTAGTAATCGCACGTGATCAAGGTACACCACCAAAATCTTCAACAGCTACAGTAAATCTACACATAGAAGATGTCAATGATAATGCACCACAATTTTATCCAAAAAAATATTTTCATGCGTTGGCGATACCTATGCAACAACAAAGCAGCACAATTGGCAACAGTATGAACAGCAACAACAACAACAACAATAACCATAACAATGCTATAACAACAAAAGGAGGAGGAGGCGACATTGACATTATATCGCTGCTGCAAAAGCCATTATTAAAAGTTTTTGCTACTGATCGTGATGAGGGTGATAATGCCTTAATTACTTATACCTTAAATACAGGTGGAGATGGTTTATTTGTGGTTGATACTTGGTCAGGTTCGATCATGTTAAGCTCTAAATTTGTGGCAAGAACAACAACAGCAACAGCAGCAGTAGCAGGATCAGCTTCAGCATCAGGAACAGACATTTTACAACATTTTACAAAACCTTTATATAAACTTCACATTACAGCCAAAGATCGTGGTGAAAGACACAGTGAACAAGATGCTGTTGTAGAGATAATGATGCAACATAAAATGGAATCATTAGATTTTGACTCCTATTCGCAATCCTATGAGTTTCAGCTAACCGAAGATCATGGCATGGAAACGGCTCATCTAGGCAGAGAAGTGGGTCAGGTACAAATAAAGCCACATCACAGTAACTCTGGCGATATGTTGGAATATTTTATAATATTTGGTGATCAAGAAGAGAATTTTGCCATAAATAAAAATACAGGCGTTATAAGCACTGTAAAAGCTATTGATCGTGAAGTTAGCAATCAATACCAATTGGAAGTGGTGGCTCGTCGTGGCTTGGCTTATGGCAAATGCTTAGTTCATATTTCTATTCAAGATTTAAATGACAATAAACCTTTGTTTGCCTTGGAACGTGATGACGAAGTCTTATTGCCAGAAAATTCGGCTGTAGGTCAAGAGGTTTATATTGCTAGAGCACGAGATCGGGACTCGGGTAATAACAGCCGCATCACATATACTTTGTCCTTTAATCCGGACATGATGTTTCGTATTGGAGCCTCTACTGGCGTAATATATTTGCAAAAACCTATTAAAGCTGAACCAAATACAAATATTCAAATAGAACTAACAGCCACAGATCATGGAAAACCGGCGCTATCATCAAAGCATACCATCACTGTGGTGATAACAGATGTCAATGATCATACACCAGTTTTTGATTATACCTCCTATGAGACTTCATTATTGGAGTCTACTCCAGTGAATGAACGATTTTTTTCTGTGGCTGCTCATGATAAAGATTTGGACTTTAACGGGCGATTGTCCTATAAAATACTAGAAGGTAATGCAGCACAAAAGTTTGGCATATTTCCAGATGGCTTTTTGTTTGTTAGATCTTCTTTGGATCGTGAAGAGCAAGATTATTATGCATTAACTGTTAAGTGTCATGATCAAGGGGATCCACAAAGATCTTCGGAAGTTCCTGTTATTATACACATTATCGATGAGAATGATAATGCTCCACAATTCACTAATAGTTCGTTTACATTTAGTTTGCCAGAAAATGAACCAGCCGATGCTTTTGTAGGCAAGTTGACAGCTTCAGATCATGATATAGGTCGCAATGCTGAACTGATTTTTACTTTAGCTTCACTGGGAAAAGACTTTATTATAGACTCACGTAATGGGTTTATCAAAACTTTACATCCTTTTGATCGCGAAGAGTTAATACAAAGAATGCCATCCTCTTCATCACTGACCGGGTTGGCAGGAGCTCAAAATTACATTTTACTAGAGGCCATAGTTGCAGATAATGGTAGTCCTAGATTAAAAGATAAAGTTAAAATCAAAATTATTATAACGGATGTTAATGATAATGCTCCAGAATTTGTAAGAGCTCCGTATAGAGTACAAATTTCTGAAGGTTCGTTAATTGGCACTCAATTAATGAGAGTATACACCAATGATGTAGATGAAGGTTTAAATGGTGATGTTTATTATTCGATTGTCAATGGCAATCAGGAGGGGCGCTTTCTAATCGACGATGCCACGGGTCAGCTTTCTCTGGCTCGTAAGCTCGATCGTGAATATCAAGCTGAATATAAGCTGCAAGTGATGGCTAAAGATGCTGCCATAGAGGGCCAACAATTAAATTCTACGACTTCTGTAACAATCGAAGTTTTAGATGAAAATGATATGGCACCAAAATTTGTAGAGACTATTGCGGAAATCACGGTATTGGAAACGACAGCCATTAGTACCGAACTAATGCGTTTTAAGGCGGTAGATTTAGATTTGGGCATAAATTCACAAATTTCTTTTACCATAACAGGAGGAAATCGTAAGGATACTTTTCATATTGATGCCTATACGGGAGTTTTGTATCTACACAAATCTTTAGATTATGAAGAAATTACTGTGTACAATTTAAATATAACAGCATCAGATGGTGGTTCTCCTAGACTTTCTAGCACTATAGTATTTACAGTGAATGTAAAGGATGAAAATGATAATCCACCAACTTTTCCCAATACGGCCATTGTGAGGCAAATAAAAGAAGGCATTGATCTTAAAACACCCATAGTTACAGTGACTGCAGAAGATCCTGATTCCGGTTCAAATGGCAAAGTAACTTATAGCATTGTTAAGCAAGAACCCGAACTAATAGGTGGCCGACATTTTGGCATTAATACACAAACGGGTGTGATACACACGTTAAGAGAAATCGATCGTGAAACCATAGACACTTTTCGTTTGACTGTAGTAGCTACGGACCAGGCTCAAAAACCCGAAATACAGTTATCAGCCGAAAAACTGGTCACAGTGATTGTGGAAGACGTTAATGATAATGCTCCTGTTTTTATATCGATGAATGCTGCCATATTACCTTCGAAAAATTTGCAAATGTATTCACAAAACCGTGATGGAGCTCTCATAATGTTTGTTCATGCAACCGATGCTGATTCGTCTAGTAATGGTATTGTCACTTATGAATTGGTGTCAGGGAATATGGAACTATTTAAACTACAACGTAATACAGGAGCTATAACTCTACGCAAAACAATCCATCGTCCTGAAGTACGTTATCAACTTTCGCTTAAAGCCACCGATGAGGCAGTACAAAGTGAACGTAAAAGTTCTGATGCTTATATAACCATAATCGCTACTAGTGCATCGGGCGTGTCGGGTCCCGTTTTTGATCAACGCGAACAAAGCGGTTCGGTATATGAAAATGAACCAATCGGCACAAGTATTTTAACCGTAAGTGCTAGACTAAATAATGCAGAAATTGAATATTATGTTACGAATGTAACGGCGGTGGGTAGTAGCACTAGTGCGTTAGTGTCGTCGGGTGTGTATACAAATGTAGATCGTTTATTTGATATCGATACTAAGTTGGGTATTTTATCAACGGCCAAAGAATTGGATCGTGAAGCTGGTGCAGATACATATGAGATTGAGGTTTACGCTGTAGCACTGGGAGGCAGTCCTAGAACAACTAGTACTAAGGTAAGACCATTTTTTTAAGTTGATTTGTTGTTATATTGTGAAAAATTTATTATATTAAGAACATACACCGAAAAAATCTATGCAGCATATGCACGAAAACGCTAGTACATATTTTAAAATATTTTGTAATTTCGCACCACGAAATTTTTTCGTAAAATATACCCTATGTACGAAAATAATTAATAAATAAAAGTAAAAAAAGTTTGGCTCAACCGTGGCATGAACTCGCTATGTTAATATTTCAAGGCAAGTACTCTACCCAATGACCAAATTTCTACTCAAGAACTACGCAAAATATTCTAAAAGTTATGTGTTCTATTTCACACTACTTCCAATCATTGTATTTCACTGTAAACAAATGCGACACGAGCCGGAAGATATTACCGTCTCAGCTGACGTGGCCAGCATCACAAAAGAGAAATAAGAAAGTATTAGTGTTTCCTTTTGTTTCGTTTTACGCATACATTTGTAAAATGTGCAACACTTTTAATTGGAAAGAATGAGACACCAACACGTAATAGTTATCTCTTTCTCAACTGGCCGGTATAAAAACCTGATTTGGACAATTTTCAACTGTAAAAGTTGACGCATCTGGTTAGACTTTGTGACCATTCGAAAGGTTTTTGTCTGCAGCTTTGTTAGTGCTTGTGTTTTCCAAACAAGTAGAATACCAACACAAAACTGAGAATGAGTAAACTATTTTGTTTAGAATTTGTAAGTAGTTTTAGACAACTTGTTTTATAAATTCAGATAAAAAATATTGTTTGATATAATACAGAAAATATAGTAAATATTTTTGCTTGATTCAGTAAATGATTTTGTTTAGAATTTGTAAATATTTTTAGACAAATTGTTTTATATATTTGAACAATTTGTTTACTAAAAAAGGGGGTTTTCAATCCAATAGTTGAAAATTTTGTGTCTGTATTTACAAATTTGTTTGTAGGTCCGTTTTTAGACAAACTATTTACTAATATATTGAACTTCTTTACTGAAAATGAAATTTAGTTTTTTCTGTGTGGAATTAATGTTAGTGACAGTGAAATTTCTCCCGCCCTTCCACATAGTTATACTGACTCGGCCTAGGAAAACTTGTAAGCCGTACGCTTCAAGTACATATCAGATGTGTTTAACATTTTTATGTACAACATCATGAGTAACATTTTTGTAGAATATTGTAACTCTCTTATTCTTCGTGATATAGGCCTTTTTGTGCCTTTTTTAAATAAGGGGCAAAAAACTTTCTTTTAGCGGCGATATAGTGCGCTAAAATGGTCGACACATCTTATACCTAAAAGGTAAGATTTACAAGATTTCCTGTGCCGAGTACTAATTGTGACTTAGTACGAAATTAAGCCTTAAACACATTTTGAGATTTGAATGATTTCTAGCGTTCAAGTTAAGCCTGGAGCTTTCCTGCATTTGATAACCTATAGCAGAATTTAATGGCAATTATTTTTGTGGAACATTTCAGAGCACTATATCACCGCTGAAGTGGAGTTATGTATCTCCATGTTAAAAAAAGGTACAAAAAAACCCATACAACGGTTGAAATGTTTCACAAAAATTTTGATCATGATGTTTTACATAAAAATGCTGAACACATTTCATACCTTAAACCTAAGGCTTACATGATTTCCTATGCCGAGTACGAATTGTGACTTATTACGAAATTAACACTGGCGTCCAAGTTGAGTCTGTTTTCTTTGAAGACTAATAGCAGAATTTTATGGCAAATCTTTTTGTACAACATTTTAGCTCGCTATAATGCCGCTGAAGGGGAGTTTTCTGCCTTTATTTAAAAAAAACGTACAAAAAAACCCATGCGATAAAGAGTTATAGAGTTGAAATATTTCACAATAATGTTGATCATGGTATTCCACATAAAAACGCGGAAAACATTTTATACCTTAAACGTAAAGCTTACAAGATTTCCTATGCCGAGTACGAACTAAAGACGTGCACCACTATTACACAAAGTAATGCTAAAACAGATATAACAGATACATACCTGTTACTATAAGTATAAATGATAAAATGAGTCTAACTGATATTGTATGATTTTATTCCACGCACACATTCTAGTCATACTAAACAATAAGAGTAACATAGTGCTTTGCAATAAGAAATTTATATCCTTTTTATTTTAAAATATCTGTTGTACCACAGATACTTGAAGATAATTTTTAGTACAACAGAAAATGTGTGTGCACATGTTTCATATATATAATACACATTCCCATACACTTCGTGTTAGGGATAGGCAAGTGAAAAAAATATATCGATATATTTTTAAAAATCGTTCGGCATCGATATGTATCGTATAAAAAATATCGATATATCGAAATATCAATGTTTTTTCAACAATGATAATTCATACGTAGTCCCCAAATTTTTTTTTAAATAAAACAAAAACAAAAATACCTTTCTAATAAATAATTAAGCTGGAAAGAGGTAATTTCCACGATCCTTACTGTTCCACCAATATTTCATTGAGCATACATCAACAAAATTACACTCAAAGAATGATAATTTTTCGAATAGACAAAAAAAAAAACAAAAGATTTTGTTAGTAATATTCTATTTGATGAAGACTGTGCCGAAATGTTTTGAAAATTGCACGAAAAGAAAATCAAAGCTAAAAAATATCGAATTTGATACTGTCGATATATTTGGAAAAAATATCTTTATATCGAAATTAAAAATATCGACGATATATATCGATATATTTTGAAGAAAATATCGATATATCGATATTTTTTGCCCATCCCTACTTCGTGTGCAAATTTATTGCTAGTTCACAATAATAATTAATGCTTGTTGATAGAAACAGCTCACTGTTGTGCATTGTTGTTGCTGTTTTTGTTGTCTATTTTGATGTTCGTTTCAAGTAGCCGACCAATTGCGTACAAACTTCGTTTTGCATGATAAATTTGTCTGTTTCTACAACAAGTACTTATTGTACGACATCAGTATCTGCTAATATATGTTTGGGCGTATCATAGCAAAACAAATGTGTTACTCTCAGTATCCACTCATATCTGCTATACTTCAGACAGACATTACTTATCAATATGCAGTTATATGAATTAGCACACAGAAACTGATACAACAAGACATAAATTCAAAAAATCAAAAAAACCCGACTGCGTAAAAAAAATTAAAGAAAACAACTTTAAACCGTCACAGATCCTAAATTGTCATTCGAAATTAAATATATTAAGAGAAACCTAAAGATGATTTTCAAATGCCTGTCGATTGATACCCATTTTGATATAGTTCGCCGACTTTTTATGTTTTGAATGAATGAAGTTTTGAATGATTTCACTATAACTATTTGCAAAAGGGGGGGGGGGGGGGGGGGAACTTTAACTCTCCCTAATATGAGTCCCAATTGTAAGCTTACAAAAGGTCGATAGAAGTATTATATTTTTTTGGTGCCCTCAATCAGAATCAGTCGTTAGAACGTTGTAATTTAAAAATTTTTATTTTGTTGTGCGGTGTAATAGTTGACCATGAAAACATATTCGATTAAATTTTAAAATTTTGTAGCTTCAACATGCTTATCTAAAATTTTTGATTTGCTAACTTTTTATGTTGCCGGCAAACATTTTGTGTAAAAATAATTAAATTTTTAGCGTTGAATTAAAAAATTTTGTAAATATTTCTCAACATTTTGTGAGCAATACCGGTTATCCTTTTATTGACTTTATTGAAAAACGGGTAAATAATTTGCTTAGCAACATGAATAGTTTATATGTCTGCATGTATACATACTTTTTTTTTGTTATTGTTTCACTATAGTTTCTTGTTACAGTTTTTTTTTCTTCTAAAAATTAAACAATAAAAAACTGGTTCAAATTTATTATAAAGTCTTAAATTTCAATTTAAAACTACCTTTGGCACCAACTCGCATTGATTCTTAACACAGCTTAGTGCTAGATTCACTCATGCATGCTGTTGGTGTTTGTGTAGTTGTGAATATATGTACATATATACGTATGTGTTGACAAACATACATTTTGAAATTTATAACATTTGTTATCAAATTTCGTGGTAATCATCATAAAGTTTTGAAGACTTAACAATAATTTTCAACCATTAACACCAACAACATCACTAGTATTACAAACAAGCAAAAAAGTGTTAAAAAGGACATGTTGTTGCAGCATGATGATGTCTGGCAAACAAAAAAAAAATCAGCATAATAATTGTGTTGTATGCTTTCAAAAAGCTATGTGAATGTATTGGTCGGATAGTTGGGTACTTAAGAAACTAACATATTATTTCATTTACCTCAATGAATCCTTTGACGGCTAAAAAGTCATTTATGCAAGATTTTATTGAAATGTTGTAACATTTTTCTACGTAAAACTAGTTCTAAGTGTTTGACATAAATATATTTAAATGTTTGTTTGTCTGTCTGTTAATAGTAAAATATCTATGGCAATGATTTTTTAGTATTGCTGTTCTACAAGTAATAATTTTAGTGCTTTAATTCTTTTCGCCCAGCTCACTTCTGTTCGTCTTCATTAACGTCTTGTACGTATGCTGCATGTATGCATGCTGCATGTATGCATGCTGCATGTGTGTTGTAATCTTCGCTAGAGGTGTAAAATTCTCTAAATTGTAATGCATTTTAGCCTATAATTGTAAATTTTGTCGTTATGGTTATTTGTATGTTCGTTAAAGTCTGCCTAGATTTCTTTTAATATTTTCGCTAAAGTATTTCAATTAGTAGTGGAGTATTATTGTATTGAAGGCGTTGGCCTTTTTATTTTCTGCATGTATTATAAGAAAAAGTATTTTTTCCGGAATCATAAAAACCAAATCTTTTCTTTCTATATTGTGGGTAGTGATATATTTTTGAACAGTCATCGTAAATTTGTTTCTGCATATGGTTGTGAATTTATGTTCTGTAAATGTCTAAATTGATTATTTTACTTGATAGATTTTGCCATCATATTTAAGGTTGTTCAGTTTTTATAGGCTTGTGCTGTTATAGTTTGATACCGCAAAATATTTGCAGTGTTTGGAAATATCAAATAAAAGAATTATATATTTAAAATTGTAAAGGGGTTTTTTTGTTAATGAAGTAAATTTTTGATGTGTAAACATCTATACGCTAGGGGGTAAAAATCTTTTTCACAATACAATCACAAATTTTGAGTAAGATTGTAGTTGAGTAAGATTGTAATAACGCGGTGTGAGCTGTGTATGAGTGTAATCATACGGACAACAAGAAGTACAGAGAAACTTAACAGCTGCATAGAAATACATTAACACTGGCAAAGGGAGTCTCAAGGTCAAACTCCTGCAGTAAGGTCGTAAGTTTGCTGATTGGTGCTGTGTTGCCGTGTTTTTGAATAGGCGTTGCCGTTTTTGATTTTGCCGGGAACTTCTGGAATTTAGGCGATTTTGTGTTCAGTTTTTCGGGATTCAGACCCGGTTCGTCTCGGTTTTTGAACCCGGGTTTTTTGAAAAAAAAACAGTTTTTCGGTTTTACAGAATATGTTGCTGAACTTGGTGCGATATTTGACTGACGGTTTATTGACTGCATTTGTCTTTGACTGTTGGTTATTTTGCTGTTTAACTGCGGTAATTCCAACTATTTTGTACGGGTATATTATTTTTTGCTGGTGGATAAATAATACTATTATTTATGTCTGCGGGGAAGCGGAAGGGCGATATGCCTCGTGGGAGTGAGTCATAGGTGTCTGATGCGAAGCTTATCGGTTTGAGCGATTTGTCGGGTGTGGAGGAAGGTACGAGGGTGAAAAAGAAGCGGATGAAGCCCGGTTCGCCGAAGTTGAAACGGGTGAATGATGAGAAGAATGTTTCGGTAGAAGGTGAAATGTTTCATTACTAGATGTTTACACATCTCCCCTGTGATCGGACTCACATTTTTTTTTAAATACAAAGAATATGATTGATTTATAATATTTTTATAGAAATAAGTTATTTTCACAACGGTATACAATAGGGTTGAGCGAAAAATATTGTTTCCTTCAAATGGATTTAGAATGGTGAAATTTTGTTGTCTTATTAGGTCGAGTGTTGTGTTTTTCTTCCGACGGGGTTTTTTTGAATTGATTCAATAGAACACTGAAGATGGCACATAGCCAAAACCGGTCTGTTTACAAACCAAATTTGACGTGGGATGACGGAAAATCGTTCCAAATTCTTATTAGGTCATTTAAAAAATACCTTCATAATATTATTAATTTACCCAAATTGCCGATTAGGATAAGGTTCGTAAGGTTATATTTAGAAAGAATTGGGCATGGTTAATATTCCAAGGAACAAGGGAAAATTAGTATCAACATCAACTTAATTTACACAGTAAAGAAAACAGAAGTTTTGAATGTGTTAGTGACTTTTATTTTGTTTAAAAAATCATGAGTATGTGCATAAATAATAAAAAAAATTAATAAGAGCGATAGAAAATAATATAATAAAGAGAGATATTACGAGTTCTAAGAATTTAATGGACTTTTATGCTAAATTTTTTACCAATCGCAAGCAACACAGTAAGTGAGTGATTTTGACATTACGTTCGTATTGCTTCGACATTGTTGAATCGGATATCGTATGAAACCACTTACGTTTTCTTTCTACTTGTCGTTCTACTCATCGTTCGTATAGAAACATATTTATGACTTTGTTCATGAGCGCAAATCAGTGTTCTTTCGCTTAGAAAGCGCATGAATATCTTCTTTTGACATCGTTGAACAGACAATTAAAAGGATCCGTTGAATGAGGCGAAAACTATAATATGGATCCTACCTTCTCTTATTTATGTTAGTTATAATGGTAAACATAAAAAACACAAAATGTGCGTATGAGTATCACCCATATATTTTTTTGTGCCTTCTACCAGAATCAGTCATTTGAACCTTGTTATTTTGATATTATTGTGCAGTGTTATGACCATTTAATTATTTTTAAATATCAAGTATATGTGTTTTTTATCATAAAATCGTGAGCTTAAAACTGCCAGCAAAAACTTTGCTTATATACCAGAAAGCAATTGAAATAGACTTGAAGATGGTAGATGTTAACTGTGTTCTTATCCAATTTCGAAATGAAACAGTTGCTATCACTTTTTTACATAAATAACTTAATATATATAGTGGCCCATCCAATGCAATATTATTGCATATGTTATTGTACATATTATTGTCGTTTTGAACTATACTATGCAAGAAATTACAATATTTTCAAAGAAAATATTGCCCAATTTTCCTGTTAGTGAAAAAGTAAACATAACACTGAACAATGTTGCCAACACATTACACCATTTTCTTGATTGTACAATAAAAGCCAAAAGTGTTTTAATTTTTGCCAATATATTGTGCCACCTTCGAATATGACACACGCATTGGTGATATTATTGTACAGTACGAAACATTGTATAATTATATTGCAAGTGGGTGGGCCGGGCCGGGCCGGGCCGCTTAATGTACATGTATATTTAAATAAATAAAAACGAAAACAAACAAAAAATAAAAACAAACTTTGTTTGGATTACTGTGGCATTTGGTATAAAACTGGTGAAAAGTGGTGAACATTTTAGCCAAATCGGATATTTTCCAGGCGTGTCCCATTGAATTTAAAGTTAAGATTTTGTGAAATTTACCAAAATGAAGCATAAAAAAAGGACACCTTAGAGTTATCCAATTTGGCGCAAGTTTTAACCCCCAGCCATTCAAGGATTATTGTTTCGAAATTATGCTTCATTTATGTAAATTTCACAAAATTTGAACTTTTACCACTAGATCGCACGTTATAAATATTCGAATCAGGCCAAAATTTTTATCTACGCTTAATAAAAGATCACTATATATAAATTGAGTTCAACTTTGCCAAATTTTGGAAAACTTAAAATTTTACCTCAATGTGGCACGCCCGAGAGTTATCCCATTTGACAAATATTTTTGCAACAGACGAAGCGATAACATGCTACGCTTCACGCTTCTCGCTTCGCTTTCACTCTGACATTTTTTGAGCGATCACATATGCATACATATGCAGTGGTTTATAGCGAGTTGTAGCGTAATATTATATCATCGCTTATTGTGCGCACTCTGACATCAGCCTAAAAAGTTTTTCATTATCACGATCGATACATAGATCTACCTTGATTAGTGTATTTAGCCTTTCTTTCAAAAATTCTTAATAAAATGTATTTTTATTTAAATGTTTTATTAAATATAACATTTAAAATAAACTTATGACAGTATGTTAAATAATATTTTATGCTTGAGTATACGAGTATATGAACATGTAAACATGTGAAAAGCTCAAGCCAGTAGCTAATATGGTTATTTCGAACGTATTTGCTTTGTGAATCCAAATTGATTATTAGGCTAAGGTTCGCAACGTTATATTCAGAAAGAATTGGGCATGATTAATATTCCAAGGAAGGGGGACAAATTAACATCAACTTAAATTTTCAACGTACACAGCAGGACAGAGTAGCGCCACTTGCGGAAGCCGCTACACTTCCATGGTCAGTGCTCACGTGTATTTGCTTATCACCATTTGTCAGGTGGCTCTGTTGAATGTGATTTTAATTCTTACATATACAACTTTTTCGTGAAAATTGAATACGAGAATTAAATCACTCTCAAGCTGATATTAAAGTGCACCTTCCCAGCGTTGCCATCGGTTTATTTTTCTTCATTGCCATTTTTCTGATTTTTGTTCTACTCAAGACAAACTTTTTTGGTTTGATTTTATACTTAAGTATATGTGAACATGTAAACATGTGAAAAGCTCAAGCCAGTAACTAATTATTTATTAATATGATTATTTTTTTTATTAAAAAGCATTGGCAAACCCTTTTTCAAATTGTAAGCCGCAACGTTGGCAAACCGTTTTGGTTTCTTGGGTAAAAGTGCTTTCCCAGTGCTACAATTTTTGTAGATTTCATTTCTATTTTTTTACACTTAAAAAACAGTTGTCTACTTATTTTTATTAATACATAACAAAAAACTACTTTCAGATAATGAGTAAAATACGTACTAGTTTCATTAAAAGCTAAGTAGTCGTTCTAATTTGAAGCATCAGATAAATAAGACCATTAAAAAAGTACTATCGGCAACAAAAATGACAAAAGTTTTTGCTGGGGTCTTAAAATATCAAAGTGCTGCAAGAAAAATGTTTGCAATTAAAAATTTCGCTAATATAGTAATTCTAGTGTCGACTGATATTAATATACTACAAAGGAAGTACAGGGTGGACCAAAATTCACCGTTGGGCTTAACATTTTAATTACTTCTTCGTTTATATATATTTCTAGTTATTATTATATGTATATGGTGCCTTTTGGCCCAACCTGTATTATCGAAGCTTTAACGATACTTCAAATACCATCCCAAAACTATCTACCAGCTCTCCTTCTATATTTGTCTTTTCATATGATTTGAGTCTGTGAAAGCTGCACTAGTGAATATAACTTTCTCACTTACTCCTTTTATCTTAATTTACTTAATCATTTCGATATATAACTTTTAATTATATGTTAAACTTAAACAAAACTCGCATCAAACATAAGCATATACTCTCATATTTAATAGTTTTCGACTTAATTATACACTAAGACAAGTGTTAAATTAGTCTTGTTTATTGAAAATTTTTTTTAATATATTGTGCAGCATTTATAAAAATCATTTCAAAAACATTTATAACAACAACAAAAACATTAAAAAAACAACAAAATATACAAAAATATTTTATAATCTTAAAAACAAAATTGTTTTTGTATAATTTTCATTTTTGTGTTAACGCTTTTCATTTCAGAAGTGCGAAAAACTTTAGACAAACCGTAGTAGTGTTTTAAATGGTTTAACTGAAACCAGTTGTTTTAGTTTTTACATTTTTTTACTGTGTGTTCAGTGTGATTGATAGCCGTTGAAAAGTCTTGTTAAAAAACATTGCAACACAAATTTGTTTTTAATATTTTTTTTCTTAAAATCTTTTCTGAATCTTTAGTTTTTTGTTGGCAATATATTTTGATTTACTAAAATATTGCATTAAGTAAACATAAATAGAGCGTTAGTGTTCATGTTAAGCTGGTTAAACAAAAAATTATTTCTTATTAAATTAGGTTCTGATACCCTACAGTTAGTTTTTTTTTAACTTTTAACAGCTAAATTAGGTATTTCGGGTGTTACCCGACTAAAAATTTTTATGCAAACACATATGGGATCTAACTGGGATCCCAGTTCCGATGTAACGCAGAAACGTATTTGGGACCCGATTGGTTTCCTGTGGGGAAATATCAAAATCTTACAAAAATTTCCTCAAATCGGGAAAATATCAAACTCTAATATTGAATTAAAATTGCTGAAGCTATCCAAGGGACCAGATTAAAAATCTGTGTTAGATTTCCCCAACAAGTTCCAAATAGTTTCCCACTTGGGAAGAACTTTTGCTAAGTCATTAATTTGTAGATGGGCTATCCCAACAAGTTCCCGATCAAATCACAAATGGGATAACCCTTTTGGATGTGCCACATGTATTCCCAATCGGGCCCCAATATGAGTATTGGGAAAATTTCTAGTCGGGTATTAGCATGTAACTAGACTAAAGTCTTACATTTTGTGCAATCGTATGCTCAAGGTATTGTTCTCATTACGAAAAAAGGGAGCCTTAAAAAGTTGTTTACTAGAGAGTGAAAGCTTTTTTTATTTTTGATACTAAAACTATTTTTTTGTTTTACTTCTTTCTGTATAGAGCACACAACCGAAAATTTTTGCTCGATTAATAGAAAAATTTAAGTCACATAATGTTTTTTAAAACAAACACACATACTGCTTAAGCCTTTTTGGGCTTGGTATGCAGAAACAACCAGGGTTTTGGCAGGAATCGAACCTGCAATTTTGCACATACGTATTTTAGTAGAAGCTAAGGAATTTTCAATTGTACGAGTGTTAACATAATAATACTGCACTCACGCTTGAATGAAATCTAGAAAGTACGAGATTTCGTGCATAATCTATATTATTTTTATAAGATTCCCTATACAAAACAAACTTTAGTTCTCTACTAGATTTTGACAAAAATCTTGTTAAATATGGAAACTACCAAGTGATACAACTGTGTGCTTCCTTCATATTGTACTAAAAAAATAAACCCCTTTAAGGTGTGTATTTGCTATGAGGTACGTGCTATAGATATTTTGCTTTTGAAGAGTCTGGCTAGCTGGGTTAGGCTGCACAGGTTTCCAGCTTAGAAATCAAAACTGGCACACTGGGGTCCCTGTTGGTTCCGTTGTGTTACATTCTACATTTCACCATTCGGTTCAGTACTAAACCAACCCGACGACCGGATAAACGAGTTTATCCGTCTCATGTCACAGTTCGATAATGCTGCTAAATCCTGCTACAACGGACTGCCCAAAGAAGCCAACCTTTTCTCAGAGATAGCGGGGCAAAGACAGTTAGGTGTTCTACATTCTCTTCCGCCTCCTCATTATGACAACTTCTACAGAAATTATTAAACGGTAGATTCAATCTCCTAGCATGCACACCAATAAAACAGTGTCCTGTAATTACCGCCATAAATGTGCGTATTTGCCCATGAGGTGTCCCCTCCAGGATGGCAGATTTAGCATAATCATATTGGGGCCATATTAGCCGCTATATTGGAGCTTTACAGCATTTAAACGGTACGCCAACCACTTGATCCGTATCTTGAACTCGCACTCTACTTGCGAACTTGGCTAGATCTTCCGCAACGATATTTCCGACCACATTGCTGAAACCCAGAGTACAGATAGCAGGCATTCATACAACAAATTGGATGTTGTATAAACACCCAATATAGATTTGGTCGTAGCTTTGCTGTCAGATAGCCTCGTTGTATATCCAATAGTAACGCATCCAGTAAGCTGCTGGCTGACATCTCAGCCTGTAGCACGCTACAATGATCCTGTCGCTTAAGCCTTATGCTCTGTTGATAGCGGGGAATAAAAACGCCTCCACCCACCGTAATGTCCGTATAGATCTCTAGCACGTACCCATGATGATATGAGGACTTGCCGGAGAGCTATGGGTGAGCCGAAATCAAACTGGCAGACCAGTTAGGAATCCCAGAATTTCGGCATGTCCCCTGGGCGCATTTTTCCATGCACCTGCTGCCCTGAGTCTGATCGCCAAAATCATGGCCAATTGCTTAGCCATGACATTAGCTAGCAACCAATGCATCATTATGAAAAGTGCTTTTGATGGAGTAGTAGTACATGGAGCAACTGTAATTATCAAAGCGGGTGTGCACAGGATCCTTTCTGTAATCCGACTATAGGTGACCACGTCTAATGCAGTCCACCACACGTAAGTAACTGTTTTATTACCATGTTTAAGAGCCGTTTGGAGTTCTTGGGGCTTATTACCCAGGTTTTCTCTATGGCCCTTCTGTATGCGATATGGCCACCACGGCTTTATTCGCCCCTGACTGGACGTTGAGGTGTCATGAGATTTTGGAGTCTAGGTATATACCCAGATACTTCGCACCGTTAGACAACCTAAGTTCTGCTCCTTTTAGGATTGCAAGCAGAAAATATTACACCTTATATCAACCTGCGAAAAGCAAAAGATCCATTTTCTAAGGATTTACATTGAGTCCACTTTCGGTAGTACAAGTGCTGATTGTTCTCAGTGAAGATTGCAGACGCTGTGAGAGAGTATCCGGGCATTTTCCGGATACTATCAGCACTATGTCATCGGAACATGCCACAGTCTTAAACAGCATGGAAGCAAGTCGCATGAGCAAAGAGTTTAAGGCAAGGTTTCACAGAAAAGGGGATAGAACACCTCTTTCTGGAGTGCCACAGTTTGCTACTTTACAAATAGTAGCCCGCCCTAGATTTGATACGAAGACCCTGTCAGTTAGTAAATTCCAGACTAGGCTTATGACCGACTGATAGATATTCAATCTTCTAAGACACATTATGATGATCTCTGCGTGCAGAGAAAAAAAGTGGTTGTGTCATGTTTGCGCCAACAATGTCATATGTCCCGATTTATTTTATGGTTGTGGCACATAAGTTAGCATTGTTATAAATGATTGTGAACCTTAATTAGTTTACGACAAACAAAGTCCTCTTTATATTCGAGCATGACATTATTGGCATTTATAAAAGTTGCATTTAACAATATAGATTTCTAGCAAAATTTTGACTACAATCATAATATATTTGAAAGTGCAATAATGCTATGATTCTACAATAATAAAATAAAACAAGAACCATACAATTTTAAAGCCGTTTGCTTGCAATCAACCTGTGGTTATAAGTCAGACATGACTGACTGTCTGCTTCCAAGAGAGTTTTTGTTCGCATCCTTGATTGAATCCTTTTCGTTCAGTTTCGTCTTTTACTTGCAAGCTGTTGTTTTGTTTTTGTATGCGCTTGTTTTGAAAAAATAAAAACGAAAAAAAAGAAAATAAAAATAAATGTTAACAATTAAGGAATAGAACGTCTGTCAACAAATATGAACGTGAAAATAAAAGATATGTACTCTTTGATTTCAGATTCAATACACGAACCAGCTAAATATATATCATTTTTGATTTTAGTTTAGTATAGTTTTTTAGCAGCTGTAAATTTTTTAATCAGGAATTGATTAGAATTATATGCAGTTGAGCCCTGTTTATCCGGGCCTCTATTATCCGGCTACATCTATTAACCGACATGATGTCGCTTTGTTTTATCACCTCAATTATCCGTGCTTTTACCTCTATTATTCGCGCTTCCTTTGTGTACCTCTTTTAACTGCGCCTTACCTCTATTATCCGCAGAAAAAAATAAAATTGCATGTTTTATTAAAAAATAAAGTTTAATCTTTTGGTATAAATAATATGTACTCTTTTCTGTTTTCTGATAATTTCTATTAACCGTATTTTTCGATTATCCGTGCTAAGGCCGAATAATCGAAATTCTCTTTTATATGGTTATTTTGAACCATAGGTATGATTTGAATCTAAGCAATTCAATCATAGTATGTTGCTTGCTCTTAAATTATAGTTACCTCAACCATGATTTTTCTCTGCGGATGGTTTCACATTGTTAAAGGCCCCTTCTATGTCTAGAAAGGCCACTTCTCAATAAAACCAGCAAGCAAGTGCCAACATTTTCTTCTTACAACATGTTTTTGCAAAATTACAATTTTTGAAGTTATGAAAACCGATTTAACTGAAAAATTTCAAGATCATTTTTTTTTCGTCGATATTTACCAAACTAGGGGATGAGACCGAGAGAAATTTAACTTTTAATATTAATTGTCACCCTAATAGTGACATATGGATGTGTCAGAAGCTAAAAGGCCTAACTCCACAAAATAAAAAGTGGAGTAAATCAGTGATGTTTGAATAATGTATTTCAATTATATTTTTTTGTTAATTTTTATTGTTACCATACATTTTTATGATATTTAACAGACAAAATGAGTAGGTAGGGGATTTCTGCGAAAGAGCTGGGTTGGCTAATTTGACCAAATTTCAAAAAGCATGTGAAAAAATTCAAATAAGAATCAAACCCTATACCGGTTTTTCATATTTTTTAATGGAAAATATTTAAATAATAGAAGAACAAAATAATTTTCAAAGAGTTCACAACTAATTATATAGTAATTATAACAAAATTGAGAAATTTTCGAAAAGTAGAGTTAGGCGTCTTAGCTGCAGACACATCCATATCACATTTGCATAATTTACAAATTTTTTTGCATTATTCGCTTAATAAGTTACGAATGGTCTTCCAAACCTTAAAATACTTTCTGGATTAATAATCTACACATAAATCTTTTGCATTTGAGTTACATGGGGCGATATATCACGATATCTTACTGTTATTGAAATCGTGTATTTTTGGCCTAGTCCTTAAAATTTTGTACGAATATGTGATTTAAAACCCTAATTATGTGCATTTCTAAACAGCTATTTCAATCCTATTTCGACAAACTTCAATATATAGATGCTATAGGGGATTCAGTAACCCTCATATCTTTCATTAAGTTTAAAATTTTAGCAAATATGTTTTTATTTCGTGTAAATATTTTTTTATTCGTACACAAATGCTGATTTTTCTAGTAATTTTTCAAACTACAAGAAAATTACTATTGCAAGTCGCTGTTTGTTTTCAGTTTTTTTTTCTTCGTTGCCTTTATTTTAACAATTTTGTTAAAGTTTTTTGTAAGTATTTTTAACTAAACAGTTTATTTTGTATTTTTCTGCAACAAGCTACTAATTGGCAGTTTTAGTTCGCGAGTCAGAGCCAGCATTAAAATAAAGGTTAGAACTAATATTTTTTACAAGCAAAGTGTAGGTTTTTGGTGGCGTTTTAATTGATTGTTGTGTTACACATATCTTCAAGGTTATTTGCTTTAGTTAAACTATTAACATTAACAAATATTTTTTTTTCTTCTTAAGCCATGTGTTTAATAAATGTGAAAGAATATTATTACTTTACATGCATTTATTTTTAATAAAAACTTGAAAAACCTTTGAAATATGTGTGCGTGCATTTGATATGTTAATAAATTAAATTATTAAGGAAATCAATATATTTTCGCATACATAATATACAATTCTTTACAAACTTAGTTTATATGGCTTATTTTGGTTCATAAGACACCTGTCTTAAAAAAGCTAAAAGGTATAGTATTACAATTTTATTTTTTTATAAACTTTTAGAAAGAAAATTTTTTTTAATTCTGTGTGAAAAAAGCACTGTTTTCGATACGAATTTGTAAACCATTTCGAAAGTGTCGATCCAATCAAATAACTATATTAAGAGAGCTTAAAGGTAATTTTTTCACGCATATTTTGGCGTTTTGTTGATCGCGCATAAAATATTGGTCATGCACAATAAAAAAAAACTGTATGTGATAGAAGAAAACTGAAAACTCCTTTTAGTTTAGCATATTAAACTCTTTATATTCCTCATACTTTTAGTTAAAGGACATTTACGCTGCTGACTAGTGTTATTAAAGATATTAAATCAAACTCATGAAATAATTATGAGTAAATTTATCTTCAATTTGCTTAAAACAATTCTGAAAGCTTGAATAAAGAAAAATAGAAGCAAATAAAAAAGAATTTCATTTAAGACAAATGATCTGTTTAATATTTTGTGGCTCATATAAAGCAGTCAAGAAAGATACTTATGATCTGTTAAAATTCATTATTTAAATTTCAAGGCTTTTACCAAACCAAACCGGCTTATATAAATATTAGCAGAAAAAAAAACACATATTTTAGACATCAAAGAACTTCGGACAAAATTTACAACTTACTGCCAACATTAGCTTTTTCTGAAAGCTAAATAAAAGGAAACATTAAGTATTATATGTCTAAAAAATTATACACGTATGTATAGTATGTTAATACATACATACATACATACAAAAACATATACAAACACAAACATGATGGTTAAACTTTTCAAATTGATTAACATTTCTTAAGCCAACATATTTACATAAAATCAACTCATTAAGCCTTAAAACATTATATACACGTAAAGATATCTTTTAAAGGGAAAAAAGTGACAAGCATAACATAACGTTTTGTTAAAAAAAATGATTTCTTAAACACAAAAAAAAAAAAAATTATCTTGAGATTTACATCAAAATTATTAAAAATAAATAAATAAAAAATACACAGTAACCAAAATGAAACTAATAAGTATAATCGGAATATATCGGTCCTTTATTTCGCGGCTATGGTTTTCGAGCTTAACATTGACATTCAGCGATGTTATTTTTTTTCTGACATTTTTTTCTTATTAAAGAAATCAAGCTTAAACATAAAAAAATGACAAATGACTTTAAATATTTGATGCTTTATAAGCAAGGGAAAAAAATATTGTTAATATATTTTTGTGCTCAGGTTCTTCCTCTGGTTATTCAATTTCAATATCATATCGATTCAAGTAAATCAAGTTAAATTTTTGAATTACTTTATTTTGTATATGTACGTATGTAGTATGTGTTTGTTTCACAGCAAAAACTTTGCTTACTTCCCAGCAAAAAATATTTGATATTTAGAAGCAATAACAGCTTCTAGAAGCAATGCATTGCATATTTTAGAACAAATACTTCCATAAATGCCACCACAAATGCACTAACGTTTGCAAAAGAGCACGAACAAACAGACACGAACACTTTTTAGCTTTGGACGATAATTTTAAAATGTAAAAAATATAGGCAAAGCAACATAAGAATTTAAGATTTAGCTTCCCTCAATGACGATAGTGCTTCTTGGAAGCACTAACATAAGCGAGAACAGTGATGGGAATTGAAGTTTATGATTTTGGGCTGAGCTTGAATCGAAATAGTGCCAAAATAACTTGAATAGAGCCAAAATTAACAGCCTAACCCATGATGTCGATCGACAACTCGAGCGACAGATGACAAGTCACTCATTATAGTTCGTTAGAGCGACCCACTAACTATCGACTTGTTGGTCGTCAGGCTTTACGTTGTTCACGTAATGCATTTACTCATTGTCAAATTAACATATTGCCAAATCAAAAATTTCACAAATGAAACGCTACTTTGAAAATAAAAAGCGCTGATATGTGAAAAGTAAACAAAATACTTATGTATCTTTCAATATTGTGAAACAATTTAAAACAAACATTTTTGTTGCTAATCATTTACTTACTACTTCTTTTCGGCTACAAAACTTCTAAAACAATTTTTTTTAACAATTAAGTTATGAGTTTAGTCGAACTGTATGAGTTTATATCAAAAGAAATTTTATTATTTTGGCTTGAGTTCGGTTTTAATTTAACTTCTCAATTAAATTATATTTTTATAGCCTCGGGCATCTAAAATGCTCAATCGTTTTTGGCTCCTCTTCATTCTCGCATATCCTACAGAAAACTGAAGTGCCATTTTCCCAGATGCTGGTTCTAGCTCTGATCGGGCAAATTTGGTCACATAATTCTTGTGTATTTTTTTTTGTGCATGGTTATCTTTAAAGACCTATAGTAGAATTTAATGGCCAAAATTTTTGTAGAATATATTATCCCCACTATACCCTTTTTTAGTGGTCTTTTTCACGATTTGTTAGAATAGAGCCAAAAATTACCATTATGGGATGGAGTCAGAGGGTTAAGATGTTCCACAAAAATATTTGACTTAATATTTTCTACAAAGTTGCTGAACATACCATACACCTCAGATGTAAAGAACAGTAGCGGAATTCTGTAACTTTTAACGATCCGATAATCGTAACATTTGTCAACATATCGAGTCGCTTGCAGTAATGATAGCGCGATTGTGTAATTTTATTCGATATCATGCAGCATCTCTGTTAAAAAAAGCCAAAAGCGCAAAGAGGAATGGAAAATAAACAAAAGAATTTGTCCATGCCATACATTATACAGACAGTTTTTTCATTCGGGTTGTTAATTTTGAGAAATATGTATATGTTTAAATAAATGTTTAAATAACAGAAAATTTTTTATTTATGCATAAAAGTGTTTATATATTTCTATATGGTTGTATAACAATAACTTTTGTTGTTAGCATAAAGTACGTGCTACGGCTGCACAGCTGACTCTTGTCTATCCATTAAAAACAGAAAAATTATTGTCGTTAGTTAACCGACAGCGAATATCGTTATAAATGTTACTGAATTACAAATTCGATAAACTTTCTTTATATTTACTTTAACGAAGCTACTAATAGCTTCTCATATACCGATATGCAGCACGAACAGGCTAAATTTGGGGAAACTTCAACACCTCTAAAATAAAATTTCCATGTGATCTTTTAACACGTATATATTATTTTGCTCTCCTCTACCAGAATCGCTAGTCATAGCTCCGTAATTAAAAAAAAAATTTGAAATATGTTGTATAGTGTCATTTTCGAGGACTGTTGATTAAAGGAATCGTATTAGATAACGTAGGAGTAGCTTTGCTAATTGATTTTGTAGCCTCTTAGAAAATTTCCACCACCTCTTCCGTCATTAAGCATTTTTCAGTTGTGAGTCCTACTTTGCATTTTATACGAATTAAACAAGCCTGTATAACAACCTGTTATTATAGCAAACGCCTCACCTTTCTTGATAAGCAGAAAAATAAGCCTTGAAAATAGTTATGAAGTTCTAAAAACTGACTACTAACGTATCGTAGTATCAACAATAAAAATCTCCTATTGCGAAATATCGGCCAACCAGAAGTATCGCTGATATATCGGTATCATAGGCATATCAAAGTTCAATATCATACATTGTGATACATTTGAAAGTGACAAAGTCCATAGACATTATCATATTGGACTTTTTGACATGTAACCTAATACCGATGCTTAGATTTTTTGAGAAACTTTGAAACACGTCAAAGCATCTACCTTAATTTTTTATTTATTTTTATTTTTTTCAGAAAAATGGGTGTGACTCTTCTTGTTTCTTTCAAAAGAAGGTTGCTTAATATATTGGTAGCATTTACAAAATTTTACTAAACTTTTTAAAATAAATTTTCGATTTGGAGCAAAAAAGTCATAATGATTTTATTCTGCTGCTACAAGCCTTTGAATTTTATAACAAACTCGAATTGTAGAATTCCTATTTGTATTTACTTATTACCAAATTCGTTTAATATAATTATACTTTTCACTTCAGATGAGTTTTAAGCAGGCGCTTTTATTCAGTTGTACTCATTTCTTGCTGCCAAATAGATTTTTCTGCCTTATTATAAATTTCATTAGAATTATAAACTTTAATATACCATACAATTTCTGCACTTGCTTTTGTATGAATGAGCCTTTTTCGTGTGCAATTATTGAGTTAAATAAATAAAAACTCAAGTACGGTTTCTACAATCCAGACGGCTGACTTCGTTAGAAAATTTGCATGTTAATCATTCAAATAAGTGAGTATTTTTATATAATTCTCTTAGCCCGATTCGACCGTTTGGCTTGTGAAACTGGCTCGCAAAACTGCTTTTTAAAATTCTTCCATAGACATTAATAAAACGCCATAAAATATATTTTCTTAGTTAAATGTAAATATAAAAGTAAAATTAAAACACCAACTAAAACACTAAGTTTATAAAAGTTTACAACTGACACTAATTGTGCGCAGGGGATAAATAAAGATAAACGTTTATTTATATGGGTGATTCTTATTTTGAGTTTACATATTTTTTTATTTTTTAATTTTTGTTTACCAATGTTACTGATAGAAATATGAGAAGGTGGGATTATATATTTAGATTTTTTTAACATTTTTGTGTATTGAGCGTTATATTGGCTTTCGCGGTTGTCTTGCGAAAAAAATACATCACAAAAAATGGGAATAAGGTTTGACAGAACTATACATCTACTCTCTAAAAACAAAAAATTATAGTAATCGCATGACGAAATTAAAAATTATGACAAATTTTTTTAAATTTGACTTTGGTTCACATGGAAACATGAAAAATTTTTATATTTTAAAATAATTCTTTACAAACATTTATAATTGAGCAAAAAGCAGACTGGCTCTTTTTTCAAATAAGCTTAAATTTTTATATCGTTTCTACTCTTCCGTTGCTGTTAACTTTTTTACCATCCTAAAATTTATTTAGGAATATTGTTACCGCAACGTTCAATACATTTTCCTACGAACTCAAATTTTTTCAGAACACTCACTGTATTTTGTTAATATAAGCTCCTTATTTATTCACTAAAAAAATTTAGTTTTTGGATACAAACCATTATTAATTGATGAAACGTTTTGCAATATGTGTAATACTATTAAACAGAGTTCACAAAACTTTTAAATATTTTGAAGTACAAACCTACGCTGTTATTTTAGTGCATGTTGTTAACGCAATTTCAATAATTAAACAAAGTAATGAAGCGTACTAAAAAAGCGTAACGCTCAATACACAAAACTGCGGACAAAAGCAATTTATGAAAAAATTATATAATTTCCATTATTTTTTCAAAAATGTTATGTGTCAAATAGGAGAAGCAAATGCAAATATTATAAAACCTTTATAAATTGAATATCGTTTTTTAAAAAAATTATACTTGCTTAATATGAAAAATCAATACAGAAAAAATGATCACCAAAAAATTTTCAAACTAAATTTTGTCTAAATATAAATTTAATTTTCAGTAAATGTTCTTTACATAATCAATGAAATGTTTGTTTGAGTCTTATTTACGACGCAAACACCAAAAATTATGTCATAAAAAAAAACAGCCACGATGACGACATACACACAAAGAACAACAACAACAACAATGATAGCAAAAGGAATGAGATTGTAGCAAGTTTGTTTACTAAATATTTTTGAGTGAATCAATTCCTTAATGTCGTTGCCTTAATTCTCATTATTTTTTTAAAGAATCTTTAGATAAACATTCAGACTTGAACCGATTTAACAAAGTGAAATTTCATAAATGCTTAATGGATGATCATGATGATGACCCAGACATAAATTTTGTTTGATATATTACAAAAAAATCTAGTAAATATTTTTGTTTGATTAAGTAAACTATTTTGTTTAATATTTGTTAGTATTTTTAGACTAATTGTTTTATAAATTCAGACAAAAATATTGTTCGATATTTTTCAGAAAATCCAGTAAATTTTTTTGTTTGATTTAGTAAATTGTTTTGTTTACAATTTGTAAATAATTTTAGACAAATTCTTTTATAGATTTAAACAATTTGTTCACTAAAAAAACACGTTTTTTTAATGAAATTGTTGATATATTTTTGTCTATATTTACAAATTTGTTTGTAGGTCCGTTCCTAGACAAAATATTTACTATTTCATTGAATTCCTTTACAGAAAACTAAATTTCGATTTTTTCTGTGAAGGTGTACAAAAATAAAATAGATTCATATCGAATATAAATTGTTTGTTGGGTTTTCTAAGACTATTACTCTTATTTTATTCTTTTGTAATTTACAAACATATTATTATTTGTAAATTCTCAAATATTGCTTGAAAGTCTGTGCATAAAATAAAAGATTTGAAACGTTTCAAAAGTATTGTTGAAGTCTACTGACGATTTGGTAAAGCACCAATGAAATGCATAGAGACATTGCTTTACCCCCAACAAATAAAAGTTCATTTTAAATATAATTAGGAAGAATATCTCAAATAATAAATTTAATAAATGCTTTATTCATAATATATTAAATCATTAATGTGCAAAAAAAAGTTTAAACATTAATTTAATTTTTAAATTTATGCGTTTCTTTTATGTAATATTTTACTATACTTTCGACGGATACGAAAAAAGCATTTGAAATGAGAATCGGCCATATATATTTTTTGGTTATAAATATTCAGTTTATATTAAACATTTATTTTTAAAAGTTATACTTAAACTTATTTCCACGTAATAAAATTATTACATATCATCTAGTGCCGTCAAAAGTGTATCAAATGTTAATTATATAAACGTGTTTCATAAAGCGTTCTTGTTTTATTTCATGGCTTTTTAAGATTGCTGCTATGCCTGCTATATTATATAGCAATTTTCAATTAGTTTCTGCTAAAATTACTTATTTTTTACAATCACTTACGCATAATAAAAATGGTTCTTTTATGAAAATTATGTTATAAAATAAAATGCATTTTCTAAGTTTAATTTTAAATGCATAATAAAACTGAAACTATTTTTCACATGGGCCATAAAATGCTAGAAGGTAGTTGAGAGAATATATTGCCATAATAAATAAATATTTAAAACGTTTTAGTGGCACTCTACTTTAAATAAATAATGTCATACATTGGTACTGTATAGAAGTATCGACGAAATATTTAAACTAAGTAGTTGTCACGAAGGCTAATAAATGTATTAAACTAGACTCGCGTTTGTTAATTGAAATTATTAATTCAAATAATTTTTATTAAGAAAGGAATACATTAAAAGTTAATAGTTCTGACAATACTAGAGCAGAACGGAACAACATGCTGTTTTCAAAGGTAGCAACACCATTGCAACGATGTTAATGTGTCTAGTCTAGCTGTTTGGTTGTAAAGAGTGTCATAATTATTAAGTTTTCATTACAATTTTACAAATTTGGTTGGTAGAAATCCTTCTTTTTTTGCATTTCTTTTGACTTACCCGAATTTTTTCAAATTCGTAATTTGCACTAAATTACTTCTATTTTGCATAAAGGTGCAATTCAGGATATCCTACTGGAGTTGTTAGGAAGCTAAAATTTTACTTTGACGGATTTATACAATTAGGCCCTAATTTTTAATATTGAAAAGTATCCCAAAAGGAAGAGAACCTGTTACAAGAAATGTCACGTGACTGGCTCGCAAGCACTAGCAACTGGTTCGAGCTCTGGGACTTTATATGAGAGATACAAGTGACTCTTAGATGGCGTTGTCATTGGAGGGGGTCAATCGACATAATTAAGCTACTCAATGACAGGTTCTATATCCAAACTGAAGGTACTTGTCCTGTGATGTCTTCTCTGATACTAGTCAAATAAGTTTACTTTAAAGAAATATTTTTGATTTGGAAAAAAATCATTTTGTTTTGTGGGGTTATTTTGTTAAGATTTTTGTTCTAGAAAAGACAGCTACTTTACAGTCAATTGGCACAAAGTTTCCAGCAGTGTAGTTTATCTGATTCAGTGAATGTTTTCGTTCAATTGATCGTTGTTCGTTTCTAAAAGATGTATTGAACGTTGCCCATAAAATTTTTTAATAATTTCATAATATTTGGCGTGTAATAAAATAATTTTCATTCTTTAATTCATTCAGTGAAGATCATGCATTTCTATTATTGTTAATTCAGTCTGTAGTGTGTATTTGGCAAATATATAAAAATCATCTGAAAATGTATTGAATGTTACTTTGAAAAATTAAGCTTAAAATTTTAGGATTTTGAAAAGAAGTATATCAAAGAGAACGAAAAGCGTTTGGGAAAGAAGAGTAACGTTCAGTACACAACATTTTGGCTTAACGTTAACAAAAATGTTAGGATGCATTGGATTACTTACTTCCTAATTTTTTTCTTCAATATTTTAATATAAGTAATTAGTAATATTTCAAGGTCCAGCTACGATATTCAAAAGTTTTGTGAATTCATCAAATATTATTATCATTATGTATATTAAAAAAGGTTTCATCAATTATAAATTTGTACTGAATGTTACCCGTTCTGTTTCTAATACACTGAAAATATCTATGTTTTATACAATTAAGTAGTTGTTTGTTAAAATACATTGAGGATTATTCGGTTAAATTATTGTTAATTCAGCTTAAATTTTGTATTTTTAAATTATGTGGAATTTATGTAAAAAAGCATTGAACGTTACTTTGAAAAAATTAAGCATAACATTTTAGAGTCTTAGAGCCGACTGCAAATTTCTGCACTCATCTGTTGTCTTAACGAAATAAATTTTTTATTGCTATTTTAAAGTGTGGTTCAGCGTTGCCTCCTTAAAGATGGCAGCAGTATTTTTAATTGAATTAGGAATAATTAATTTTTGGCGGTCAATTTCGGTAATGTGTTTTTTTAAATAAATTGTAGTAGGCGTCGCAGATGGATATTTAAGGAAGTTAAAAAAAATATGCTACTATTTCTGATTTGGCTGCAAGTTAGGGTTGCCAGATATTGAATATAGACAAAACTGAATGAAGAATGGATGAGAGTTTCCACACTACACCATTACAATGAGGTATCATTAGAAGCGTATTGATCATATGTTGGTTATAGCATATCTGACAGCACATAAAATTCAATATGGAGCGCTCCAGAGGACAAAAAATACTTGCGGCCATATTTAAAGAGGCAACCATGCAGCACTTTCACTTCTTCAAAATATTAACAAAAAAATTATTTCATTAAAAAAACAGATGAGTGCAGAAATTTGCAGTATGCTCTCGTACTATTAAGATATCGAAAAGAACTTTAGTGAAGAAAACAAAAAACAGTTCCGAAAGAAGGGCAACGTTCAATACGCAAAATTTTGTCTTAACTATCAGGGAGAATAAAGATGGGCACGGCTTTGAATAATAAAATTATAAGCAGCTTCTTTTACAAAAAAAAAATAATATATATATATATATATATATATATATATATATATATATATATATATATATATATATATATATATATATATATATATATATATATATATATATATATATGTATATATATATATATATATATATATATATATATATATATATATATAAAATGTGGAATGAAAAATTGTTTCAAAGTCGATAATGAATTAAGCATGCCTTCTTACCATTACAAAGGTTGCTCAACAACAGCGTATAGCAAAACATAAAAAAAGGAAAAAATTTTTAAAAAAGCAAGCACAAAAAAAAGAAATCACGCATACAAAAAATTAACTTAAATGAATTTCTCATTATGACGTGCATTTTACATTTCGCACGGTATGTGGTAAATTGAAAAAAGGGATTTTTTTTCTTTTCGTTTTCTTATTATTATATATTTTTCTCTTGCGATTTTCGTTGCTTTATTTGGGCTGCTGTTTATAAGTGAGCACAAAACCTGTGTGTACGATTGACTGAGTAAATTGGTAGAGCAGTATAATTTTTGTTCTGGGGTTATTTGTTTTAGCCTTAAAAGTTACAAAAGCACATACACAAGTAATGATATAGCCCTATACATTTACACATATGGAAGCTTGCTTTCATGGCTAAAAAATTTCTAGTAGACGTTTTTGCTTTTGGTATTTTTCATCTTAATATTTATTTTAAATAATTTTGTTCTTGTTATTGTCGTCTTCTACTAAATGAGTAGGCTTTGTTTTTTTTTTGTTTTTGTTTTTCATTAAGTGTTTTAGTTTTATTATAAGCGTAGGCTTACATATATTGGTTAAAAGGTTCACTTCGGAGGTAGAAATGAGACAAGTGTCATATATTACTTATTAAAGTGTAGAAATAAATGAAGGCTCAACAAATCTATGTGGAATTTTATTTATTGGTGGGAATTATATTTTGTTTTTGAAAAATATTTAACATATTTAAAGCAGAAATTAAATTATGACTCTAAAGCTACGGATAACACTGTATAACACAAAAGAATTACATAGTTCTAACGACTGATTCTGCCAGAGGGCAACAAAAATATTTGTATATGGGTGATTCTCACTCTAAATGTATATATTTTTTGTTTTGTTGTAACTAATAGACATATGAGAAGCTAGGACTCATTTTATAGATTTTGCCTCACTTCATGGATCCTCAAATAAAACTATATTTTCCGATTTTTTAATATTTTAATGTATTGAGCATTACAGTTGCTTTCACTGTTGTTCTGGGAATGATTTTTGCGAAAAAAATACACCACAAAAAATGAGTATAGGGTCTTAAAGTACTATATATCTACTCTCTAAAAACAACAAATTATAATAATCGCAGAACGAAATTCAATGTTATGACCACTTTTTAAATTTTGACTTGGGTTCACATGGAAAAATTAAATTTTTTTTATCGTTTTAAATAATTCCTCACAAACATTTAGACATGAGTGAAAAGTAGGCTAATTCTTCTTTGCAATAAGGCTAATTGTAATAAAACCGACAACAATGTTAAAATTTATTTCAATTTCAAATAATTATTCGTAGCAAGATACGACCTACCTAATACATTTTTCGAAAATATAACAACCCACAGTGCGGTAGAAGCAAAAGTTTTTCAAAGCAAATCAGAAATTTCTAAACGGATAATGTTCTCTATATCGTTTCTCTCCTTCCGCTGCTGTTTACTTTTTTGTCGTCCTAAAATTAATAGATAAATTCTATTTAAGAAATTGGTAATGTAACGCTCAATACATTATTATACGAATTCAGTACTTCAGTACGAATTGCAGTACTACATAAGTTTCCTTTAAATGATTTATGATAAAGATATGAATAAGTACTTTACAGTAAAATCCCGATAATTCGTTATCTCAATGGACCAGTAATTTTTTTACGAGCTATATGGATTTTGGATTTAACGTTATTACGGCTTAGCGGGTTTTAAATAAAAAAACACTATTAAAAAAACAATTTTTCATAAAAAAAAACAATATATAATAAATATTAATAAATATTAAGTACTAATATTTAAATGATAAGATATTTTTGGATTTGCTGCTGTTTAAGAATTTTGTCTTTTATGTTGTCCAGTGGGCTTACTATTATAAATCATTTCCATGAATTATAAAAGGTTCTTAGCAGCTAGTTACGATTTATAAGAGGCTGAAATGATTTTGTATTGGGGGAAAAAATAAGAGTTATCGAGGGGACCGACTTAACACGATTTTTTTCAAGCAACAGCTAGCTTTTTTTTAAATTATTGTGATTTACGATTTGCAGGGGTACAAAATAGCGCGATTCCACTGTATTATTAGATCGCCAGGTAAGTGGACTTATCCTTACAAAGAACAAGACATTTGAAAGACTGACATAAACAACAATGCGCAGTACCAAAAAGATAAGATTCTAATGACTGATTCTGGGACTCATTTTATAGGGAGTTGAAGTTCCTTTTTATTATTTTCACATGCTCATGAACATTTTTGTGGAAGAATTTGATTTTGTTGTACACTGTAACAGTAGCTTAGATTAAATATTCAAAAGTTTTTAATGTAAAATACAATTAATTGAATTGACCGTTTTCTATACAGAAATAATTTGGTGCTTCTTTCTTAAGTCTTTCGTTTCTAAAATCCTGTTTTTTATGAAGATGAAATATTTGTTTCTTCTTCATATTTATATCACTTCATATACTTTTATTTTTATTAACTTAAGTTAATTGTTATCTATTTTTATTGCTTTTATAAGTCTGGTGATATCTTGATTAATTTCTTTCATGAGTGAAAAAGAAATAAAAAAGTAATTCCTCTCTCATTTGTCGGTACATTTTAAATATTTAGACATTTTTGTTTTACATCACATTTAAAGCATATAAATTATCAAGCTAAGAACGAACGAAAGGAGCAAAAACAAAAAAAAAAAAACAGAAAGAAAACTGTTAAAATTATGCACGCAAAGCCTAGTTTTTAGTGAAACTGAGAAAAAATAACATAAATAAATACAAAACATTTGTACAAAAAATTACATTTAAATGTCAACCACTCAAAAAGAAATAATAAAAGAGAGGGAAAAAATACGATCTGGGCTCATGAATTTCATTCTTATCGGTTACTTAAGTAATGCGGAAATGGCCAAAAAGACATTATGTCAAAAAAAGTTGGTTTATAAAAAAAAAACTGTAAAACAACACACATATACAACAGCAGCAATAAACGAGAACAATGTTCATTTTATGTATGAATATATGGTGGTATATATAAGCAAATGTAGAATAAAATGTAAGACTGCTATTGTATGTATGTATGTATAAGTAGTATGTTTGCAAGACAACGAGGACATGCAATAAGCATATGTCTTGTCAAACTGATAAACAGAAATTTTATTGACATTACCACAGTAACAGCCAAAGTAAAAGAATAATACAAACGCTGGTTTTTAAATATACTTGTATTTGTATAAAGGAAAAAGCAACAAAGCTAAAACTGAAGAAAATAAATAAACTTAAATAAATGTAAAATAAAGATTACTCTTTTTAAGTTTTTGTTTTTTGGTTTGTTTGGATGTTTTTAATGTTAAAACAAATCCCAAGACAAATGAGTGTTTTTTTTTTGTTTCAGTCCTCGTTTTCGTTAAAAAAATAAGGAGTATTCCAACAAATTATTCAAAAATACATTGTTGAAAAAGCAAGGAAAAATCAAGAACAATTGCATAAAATCTATAGGTTTAAAAATAAAAACTGGTGAGATATTATTAAGTATAAAAAGCGTTACAAAAATAATGCAATAATGAGGAACTGTTGCTAAAGAAAATATGAGGGATTGCTGAAGAAATTTAAACGTCTAGAGAGGGAAGATAAAAAAGTTTAATAATATAACTAATACTCGGGGCCCATTACCATTGGCGTTATCGTTAGACCACGAAATAAAAATGAAAATTTGGCATCACCTTTGGACAGTGGGTCAGAATCGTTTTTCGTTGGCGAAAACTCTGTAACTTTTTAACCGCTTATGATATTTTAGAATTTTTTTCTTTTAACGGAAAGATAACTCCTTGAACTTTTAGCAGCTTCTAACTGTATTAAAATTGGTTCAGCAATTGTTGAGAAATTTAATCCTAAATTTGAACTCTTGATTTTTTTAACATTTGACATAAAAATGTGGGTTTTTTGAAACCCTTTATTTATAAAAAAAGGTCAGTTGCGGATAAACAAACCATTTTAATAATACTTTGGATACATTTTTGATCAGGTTAGGATAGGTGATTTGTAAAAACTGTAGTCCAATAGATAAATCAATTGTAATGATATTGGGGTGGGGAGTAGTTATTTATTACTTTGTGTAGGGAGTACCCCTTTCGTCGCAACTACCTTACAGTTTCTTACCTGTCTCCGTATCTTATCTTCACATTAACTTATACCAAATTTGAAGACTTGCTATTATAGCTTTCAGATAGTAAGTAATTCTTAATTACTTTGTACGGAGAGTACCCCTTACTCCACTTAGATACCCCGTCAGTTTTTACCTAACTTCATATCTTGTATTAAAAATAGTTCTTACCAAATTTAAAGACTTTTACTATTATATCTTTCCAGTTAGCAGGTAATTATTGATTACTTTATATGAGGAGTACCCTATTCCTCGCACCTATCCCGTAAAATTTTTACCCAGCTTCGTATCTTGCATTCTCATTGACTGATACCAAACTTGAGGGTTCATACTGTTATTGCTCTCCCGATAGCACATTATTATTAATTACTAGGTATGAGTATCGTAGTACTCCTTCCTCGGTCCGATTTTCCGATTTGTTTACTTACTTCGTATTTTGTTCTAAAAATAATGCATACCATATCTGATGACTCTGACTGCTACAGCTTTCATGATATAAGATAATTATGTGGTATAGGCGTGTGGTACTACCCACTTTTACTATATATTCATCAGATTGTATTGTCATGGGAGCCGAATATATGTGCAAAGTTTCGAGTTGGTGTTGAAGTTGATAAAAATTCAGCTCACCATTTTATACTAATAGAGATAATTTAACCGTTCTTTGAAAAATAGTTTTTAAGTAATTTCCCAGGGAAAAATGTTCATGTTTTTGAAGCACTAAGGCAATAAAGTGGTTAATAACACGCTTTAAAAGAAGAGCTTGTTGCAGAGCAGTGAATGTATATGAAAAAAACTATACAAAAAAAATGTTTTTCACTGCTGATATAATGCAGGTTTTTAAGCGAGAAAGTTCCATATACTTACAGTCTTAGGGCTGAAAATGGTGATGATTTTCAGCGCTTCAAAAAGCGCTTTTTGTATCAAAAATGTAGTACTCCAAACCGGGAACTCACCACACAAAAATCAGCAGCGATATCAGCAGGTTTGTAAGCACTACTTTCATTCTCTCACAGTAAAAACCTCTTTTATTTGAAGCAATTTTTTACTGGGTTCACTAAAATTAAAAAAGTTTTCTATGGGTGGGACTCGGCAGAATTTGGTTGGAGTATACCACTGGACGCATGACAGATTGCGCGCAATTGTGTGAAGTCTACCTACACTGATGCTATTGCCAGGTATCCAGAGCCTTTCTTGGTTCGCTTTAAAGTAGATATCCAACTCCACTAGATTGAGGCTCGCTACGTGATTTCCCAGAGTATAGTAAAGTCAAACCATTACCCATCTTTAATACACCAGAATCGCTCTAACGAATTTCGCAAACCCCAAGCATGGTGCGCTTGTAGCTCACTAGCTCCCGGAAAAGATGTCGGAGGTGAGATGGTTTAGGGACCTTCCTTTCATTCCATGTTCCAATTATAGTCTTTCCCAGCAAAAATTACTGCTTGCTGGAATCATTTTAATAAGGTAGACAAGAAAACGGAATCACTTGCAATTGCTCTTTTATAATGCAAGATTTTTGTTCGCAATGAGCCGCTTTAGAAGCAATAGTTTCTGTTTCCACAAAATGCTTATATTAATCACAAAATTTCCAGCAGTAAAACTCAATATAAATGAAAAAATGGTTCGATGTGCATGATGGATGAACGTGTTTACAAATAGGTTAACGTCATGTTGAAGGCTTATTACTTCTTATCTTTAGTTACTAATTTTGTATTTTTACTCATTGTTTGTTATTTTAATTTCAACTAGTATCAAACAAAGCACCTTCAGGTTGGAAATCCTACGCACCAACCACTTAGCCAAAAACACTGTTGCAAGCCGGCAGAATGAATTTAATATAAACTTACTCTTGCAAATACATTATTTTAAAATTATTTACTTAACTTTATTTTTAAAACGTACTGTTCGTGTATACATGCATATTGTATGTGTGTGTACTGTTCGTGCATACAATCGTAGAACATACTTTAAGGTTCTCGGATACGTTAGTGCTTCCAAGAAGCACTGTTGTCAGTGAGAGAAGTTAAATCTTAAATGTTGCTTTGCGTATATTTTTTACATTTTAAAATTATCTTTAAGAACCAATAAGTGTTCGTGCCTATTTGTTCGTACTGTTTTGTAAACTTAAGTGCGTTTGTGGTAGCATTTTAGAAACCATTTGTTTTTAAATATGCAATGCATTGCTTCTAACAGCTTTTAGTGCTTCTAAATGTGTTTTTTTTTGCTGGGCTATTTTCATTCCAAAAATCGTCATCCATAAATCGGGTTTGATTGATTTTCTTCTTGGTTCGTTTTCGGTAATCCATTGTAATTTAAGAGGAATGGCTGATTAGGTCCAGCGTCCGATCATGCACAGAAAATACTAAATTTTATTTTCTGTAAAGGAATTCAATGAAATAGTAAATATTTTGTCTACGAACGGATCTACTAACAAATTTGTAAATATAGACAAAAATAATTCAACAATTTCATTGAAAAAAGTGTTTTTTCATTGAACAAATTGTTTAAATCTATAAAACAATTTGTCTAAAAATATTTACAAATTGCAAACAAAACAATTTACTAAATCAAACAAAAAGATTTACAGGATTTTCTGAAAATTATCGAACAATATTTTTGTCTGAATTTATAACACAATTAGTTTAAAATACTAGCAAATATAAAATACAAGCAAATATAAACAAAATAATTTACTTAATTAAACAAAAATATTTAGTAGATTTTTTGTAGTATATCAAACAAAATTTTTGTCGGGTCATCATCATCATCATCCATTAGGCATTTATGAAATTTCACTTTCTTAAATGTTTTAAAGTCTGAATGTTTATCTAAAGACTCCAAAAGAATGAATGAGACTTAACGCAACGACATTAACGAATTGATTCACTCAAAAATCTTCAGTAAACAAACTTTGTGCAATCGCACTTACTTTTTCTATCATTGTTGTTGTTGTTATTTGTATGTATGTCGTCATCGGGGTTGTTTTTTTATAACACAGTTTTTTGTTGTTGTTTTTGGTGTTTGCGTCCTAAATAAGAGTCAAACAAACAGTTCATAGATTATGTACAGAACATTTACGGAAAATTTAATTTATTTTTAGATACAATTTTGTTTAAAAATTTTTTGGTGATAATTTTTTCTGTGTCGTACTGGGGCTGTAAGCAGCGCAACTACGTGTGCTGATGCTTGCAGCGGCATTTCTTCCATGTTGAAGATGTATAAAGTTATACCAGCTAGGATCGGACTATAGACCCTCGTTTGCATTAACGGGAAACACCAAGTGTATACTGGACAGTGTGTTCATATCACTTTTGCATTAGTCTCTGGGGCAATTAATTGGTTATGGTTAAATTTCAACCATATGCTAGTTTTTCATACAATTTTGTGACTTCTTTCCATCATCACATGTATAATTTTTTAAATTCATTTAACGTACGACGACAGTTTTCCAAACAGAGCATACTCGATTTTGATGAGACATGCCATCTGACAAAAGCTATTTAAATAACTTTGTGCTAATTGCGAATTACACATGAAATTTCAGCGAAAGTAACATCTCATATAATCAAAACATACCTTATAAACACACCTTTAAGAGCACTGCATCTGTTATCACATCATTATATTCATTTTATTTCTTGATCAATATCTAAGCTTTTAGACTTTTATATTCTTCAACTAGTATTGATCTTATTCCTATGCATCAAAAGCTACATAATATAACTTTCAAGTTTAAATGTGTGTATAGTTCACCTTTCTTCGTTATTATCTTTAACTCCTTTTTACCTTCAACTCCAAGAAAGCAAAACAAAAATGATAAAAAAAAACTAACTGAAATACACAAATATATACATACACACATACACATACAAGAAATCACCGAAAAAAAAAATTGCAAGAAACGTGTCTTGCGTATAACTGTGCATCACGAATTATGACCGTAAACAGCTAAAAAGGCGTTTGCAAGGCTAAGTGTAGTTTTTGTACTAACTTGTGGTAGATGTAAGCTTTAGTTTTTTTCTTCATATTTCTGCATCATTTTAGTCGCTTCTTCTGCTCGGTTTTGTTTGCGCTTTAGATGTCTTTATATGTATGTACGTGTGTTTGTTTGTATGTTGCATTGTTGTTACTTTTAAATGATATGCGTTTTCAATAAATTTGCCAAATTTTCAACTTAAGGCCAAATATATTTAAATAAACCACATGTACGTTTGTATAAATATATACATGTATTTATATTTTGTTGCTTTAAACTTGTGTTGCAACAAGTGATTTTTATTTAATGGTTGTTGACTTTCCAAAGGTATTTTATGTATGTTTATTCTGGGGCAAGTGAAAATACAAGTAAGCATATACATTTTTTATGTACTGTTGTATGTAGTATATATCCTCTTTTAAATAAGAATGTTCCTATGAGAATGGGGTTGTAAAATATGTTTATTGAAATTCTAAAGATAAAATTTTAGTTAACGTATCAAAGCAGAATTAAAATTTTACTAAATAAATTTTTATACTTTAACTATAGTCTAATTGTGGTTCCAGGACTTTTTATTGAATAGTTTCAATTTGTAATCGGAACAAAAACAGAGCTTCTCAAATTACACTGTACAGCAAAAGAAAGAAGAGTTAAAATTCACCCCGAATTGCACATAGTTATACAGCCCCACATAAATATTCCCTAGGAATTTCTTTCCCACGGCAAGCACTTTTCTCGGGAATAAATTCCACCAAAATAAAGTCCGCGAGAACAAAAATATAAAACAGCGGCATTATTGAATATCAATGGAGGCTGTTTTGCTTGTGGACATTTATTTATTCACTGTTTTTGTGTGCAAATATAAATAAAATTGATGTTTTAATTAAATTTAAAGTAAAATTAAATAAATAAGTGAATAAAAAATTAATAACATATATGTACGAGCATTTGGGAAAGAAATATTTGCTTTAGAAGAAAAAAATCGTGCAAGTTTCTCTTTGCTGCATATATGTGTTTGTGCTTTATTTATGGTATTCGACCTACAAGAATTTGTATTGATAGAAAACTTGTTTTATTTAAATATTACTTCGATTTTTATACAAACTTCCTTTCGTTTCTCAAGTGAAAATTTTCTGGAAAAAAACGAAGTTCAAAATAGCAGAAACAAGGGAAACAGCTTTTATTTTTACGGAAGTTACGATTAGTCCTTGTGACAGTTAAATTGGTCCAAACAAAGAGAGAGTCATTAATTTTTTACGTTTTTAAATAAGTTAACTTTTTAACATTTAAAATTAAATAAACGTTTTGTTAAATTTAAATGAAAAATAAGTAAACCGGCTTTTAATTGAATTTTCTTTTATTTTATATTACGATTTCAGTTAATTTTACGTACAGAATATTTTGAGTGTGTGCTTTAGTAGAATCAGTCGTTGGAAACTAGTAAGTTTGAAAAATAAATTGATTTTGTGGTACAATGTTATTACAGTAAAGATTTTTTTTACCCCAAGGAATATTTTAGTTCAGTTACGAAATGAAGTTCTTAGAAGCAAGGTTTAAAATTTAATCAGCAAACTTTAGTCTAAGGATTATTTCAGCAATTAATTTCTACACAGAAAAAATTATGATAGGTTTTTTTTAAGCAAACATGTTTTTAAACTGATTTAACATTTCTATTATTGTCTTTATTTGATTGGATAAATAATTTTTTTAAACTTATTATTTCATTTCATTTTTGCAATCGTAAATTTTGGCAATCTGATCAAAAAATGAAATTGTTTGTTATGTTTTTTTAGTTCTGTAAAAGTTATTTTTTGATTTAAAAAAATATTTATTGAAAAAGTGAGTTTTTTTTTCAAAAAAATTATTGCTTTTTTTTGCAATTGAGTTTTCAAATTTCTTTGCAGAACCTAAATTGAACAAATTAACATTTAATTCAGAGAATTTTGTGTTTGAATTGAAAAATCAGTTTTTTTTCGGTGTAGAAATATTTTTTTTTTGCAAGATTTGCCATAACAAATAATAGTCCAAAATTTGTTCACATATTTTTCTTTTCTTCAAGATATTTATAAATAAAGCATACGTTAGTTTACTTCCTGCTTCTTATCTGCGATAGTGTATTTAACTTAAAACTTGACATATTTATCGCAAAATATTAAGCTTTCGGTTTTAAATAACAAAAGACTTAAGACACAAACTTTAAAAAAACTATACATTTTAAGTATGTATGTATTTTATAGTGTATGAGCGACATAAGGAAAATAAATATGCATATTACTTTTGTTTAAAAATAGCTACATTTCAGAGCCGATCTACCATATTTTTCTGGCTGTAATCGATTGATCTGCCAGTCCAAAATTGACAAAGTAGTTCAATGCCCATTGCTAGAAATTTATTTTATTGTGCTAAATCGTATGCATTAAAAAAAACTATATTCCAATGGACATGCCATAGCTCTCTGCAGTAAAGTGTTCGCTTCCAAATATAGCTTCCAGTTTATAATAATATTTGAAATGTTTGATTTTTATAAAATTTATTATTTTCAAAAAGAAGATTCATAGCCAGAAATATATATATCTTTTAAACAGATTTAGGAAGTGTCGGCTCAAAACTAGCTTAAACCTGCAAAAACTTCTCAATCGCGATCGAAACAGCGGGCAAATTATGGGATAAAAAATCTAACGAAATTTCCATTTAAATTCTATTAAAATTTGCATTGATATCGAATGCCGTAATTTGACCGTAGATATATAAATAAATTTCATCATTTATAGAACAAATTATTTAATCCTGTTGTAGAACATTCTACCGGCTATCCTGCCGCCCAAAAATTTTCCAATATAAATTTTAGTTTTTATTATATAATTTTGAAAATTTGTTGTTTAATGTTTACCAGTCGAAAATTAAAGTATGTTAAATACTTCACTTATACCGTTCTTATTCATTTTATATATATTTAAGACTGTTTTCAGTTGGTTATTTTAGAGTTTCTTCTTAGTTTTATTGATTTCAAACTTATAATGTAAGCTCACTAATGCGCTTTTAATGTTTGCTGCTGATATGAATGCTGATTAAAAAAAAAATAAAAAATAAAAAATAAAAATCTTAATAAAAGCAAACAGGCTTGTACAAATTTAGCATAATAAAGAATATGTATGTATTAAATCTAAAGCAACAATGTTTCTTAAATCCCTTAAACAATTTTAAAAAAGTCTGTTGTAAAAAATGTAAAAACAAACTAAAATCTTTTAAGAGAAATACAATCATGCTCTTACTCTAACGCATATGAGTTTATGCATGAACGACAGTTACTAAGACATGTACGTACGCGGTCGTTTTTTGTAATAGGGAGTCCCTTTAAAAATTTTTATACTGAACTATTCAGGAGAAAAAAAAAGTATTTTTAGCTGTATGTCCTTTAATATTATTTTTTGTATTTCTGGTGCGTTTCAAATATATGATATTTATAAAAAACTATTAATTACTCAGCAAAAAAACTAACATACAAATAATTACGAACATGTATAATATCCAAATATGCCATCGCGCAGTTGTTCCAATTGGAAAAAGTGTAATAAATCTGTATCTCTGAAAAACTTGCAACACGATTACAAAGCAATATATGTAAAAATCATAGGGAAGGCCCTAAGCTTTAAGAATGTTGAAATTTGTACCACCCCACGATTTTGCAGGATTCAAATATTTTGGCAAAAATTACAAAGAGGACAACATAAGATTTATTCAGATAAAATATTCTATGGTTGTGGTCTCTGCAATTTTTTTTGACAAGTGCTTAAAATAAAAATTTCATATATTATTCCATTCTTTGCACTTAAAGCTAACCTTGCTAATTTAAACAATAATAAAAAGAATTATTCTACACAGTCAATGCAAAAAGTTAAAAAATATTAGGGCATAATCAAAATATCTTACTTCTGAAAGAAAGAATGACTTCTTTTTAAAATCATCTATCGTAAATAGGTTAGTAGAACAATTTCGGCAATTAAGTACACTGCAGATGGTTATGATGGTATTAGTATTAAATTCATAAAGCTTGTATTACCATTTATACTTCCTTAAATTACTCATATCTGTAACCATATCATTACAGCATCGATATTTCCTAATGATTGGAAAAATGCTAACGTTATACCAGTTGCCAAAAAGATTCAGCCTTCTTGTTCTGAAGGCTATCGATTTTTTTTAAATAAAAGTAACAAAGTTAGCAATTTATGTCTACCAGTTAATTAATTAATGTGTTACCTTCTTCGGGAAAGGGATAGTATAGACAGAACAGATGGTAAAGTGCGGGAGAGATAGAAACCTTAATTCATTTACAACTCTGCTATTGTACGTTTTTTGTAGAGCAGTTTTGCAGCCCCTCTGGTGTCGAGTGGAGTCATTAATTTGTTTTTTAGCTTGTGTAGCCATTTTCCATAGTTCTTTTACTTCGCCGACGACTCTGCTACAATACCGACGAAGGAGGGTGCTGTGAAGTGCATTAGGATATGTTTGTATTAATCGCTGCCGGTACTGCCAAAGTGTTCAGTGCTATGCCTTCATCACTGTAACAGTCCAACAACAACCAACACAATAACACATCAATCCACACAAGAAAAATTAATGATGTTGTTGGCTTGCCTAAACTACTTTTGAACTCAAGACCTCAGGGCTTGTAGTCAAACGCGCTAACTATTCAGCCAACATTACCCGCAACCTATTAGCTTCCTGTTATCCCTTTCGCAAGCTTTTGAAAGATTAGATTTTAACCAAATTTTGAATTATTTGCAAAAGTTGTGGTACTGCCCAGGGATGATAAATGATATGTATTTTAAAATTGTACTTTATTTGGTAAAAAACTGTACTTTTTTGTCCCTAATTGTACTAAAATGCTACAAATATATTTCTCTTTTTTAGTCTGTTATCAGAATGCCAAAAATACGTAACATTTTTATACAAAAAGTAGTAGGTCGTCCTTTTGTTATATGAAGAAGCAAGAAAGAAAGCAAATTCTTTGTCGAACCAAAAATCATTATATTGGTTCAAAAGCTAATATATGTATATAAATATGTATATCAAGTTTTGGATATATTGAAAAAAAAAACAATTTGAGGTGGCTTAATTAACATTTACTATTTCGCACATTCTTAGAAACTTTGTAACGGTATGGCCGATTGGCCTTGAAATTACTCCATGGCAACAATATATATATATTTTTTGGCTTCAGAAAACTTATGCCTGCACAAAAGTGTATCCTATATTCGCGTACAGTTGAGCTTTCTTCTTTATTTTTATTACATTCTGCTATAAGAAATATATTCCATATTCGCCAACATGACATCAAACGTAATCTTTGAGACGCATTTGATCTTTTAATAAAAAAATTTTTGATGAATTACCGAAATCTAAACCAACGACTGTGAGACAAAATTGTACTAAATATCTTATTGGAGTACTGCAGTACTTTTCCAATGCGAATTGTACTGAAAAAAGTACAATTGTTTTGCATTTATTATCATTGGTACTGCCATAGTGAAGGTCTTGGAAAATATTCGTACATCTTTTGAGGATGGTGAACTTATTATTGTAGTTCTTATTAATTTTTAAAAAGCTTTTGATACTATCGACTATGACGTATTATTACTTAATCTGATAAACTACTTTGGTTTTAGTAAATATGCTGCCAATCTCATTAGATCATCTCTTTTTAATCGCTACCAACGACTTAGTTCAAAGTCGTCATTCTCAACACTAAAACCCTTGTTAAGTGGAGTTCCACTTGGTTCTATACTTGGGCCTTTACTTTTTAGCATGCTTATTAATTATATTGTCTACTGTTGTAAAAACTCCAGCATTCAAAGTTATCTATCACAGCCTTTGGTGCTAGTTAAGGACTTAGTTTGTCGTCTTAATGAAGATCTTTCAACAATAATCTTAAAATAAACACATCAAAACTCAAGCTATTTGAATTCATGCTAGAGAATTCCCTAATAATATCTTGCCGGAAATTTGCATGCAAAATGATGTTGTGAAATATGTCGGTCGGATAAATGTATAAATATTAAGGAGATCAGATGGGGTGAAGTACATATACTTTGCACTGTATTAAAGATTCGCGACACTAGAATAATTCTTTTGAGACTTGATAAATGTGATCAGTCCGACGAGAATCTCACTAGATTTTAATGCCAATAACATCAAGAGTTTCTGATTCCTAAATATTTAGTCCATTCATGATTGCAGCTGCGTAAACATACAAATTTTATTGAAAATTGTGATTAAGTTAATCATTTATGATTTGCCTAATAGCCCCAATCTCAATTTTATAATACGTCTTTTTGTTTAACTAAATTATTGAAAACTATTTTCTGAACTATTTGAATACCCTGTCTTTATTATACACATGCTTTAAATAATTTTTTGAAGATGTATTAATGGGCCGCAGGGATAAAATTATAATAAATTTGCTTTATTGGTAACTTTGCTTAAGTTACGATTTTTTTTGGCCACAACAACTGTAGCCTTTACTGCCGTCTACTTCATTATTGCCAAGTTCTGTTATGATGATGATGCTCATGAAGCTTTGGCTTGCTGTTGTTATTATTGATGTTCTTGTGTGTTTGTATTACCAGCTACCATGTTTTTCCATTGTGGTATTCCTATCCGTATGGTAAACTCTGGAGTAGTAGTTGTAGTGGTAAAAACATCATTCATACTTGTACGAGTATTCCTTTTTGTTGTTTGAAAACAAACAAAAAAAAACTCTTTTTTTTAATATTGTTAAGGGTTTCATTTTGCTATATTTCAGTTGATGTTGCTGTTTAGTTTCATGTTGTTTTTTTTTTTTTGTTTTTTGTTTTTTCTTTTAAATTGTCGACTTTTGATGGCTGTCGCTGATGCGTTGCATGCGTAGGTATGTCAACTATGCACGCACGCATACTATATGCAAAATATATATTTTAATACACACTTGCAAACATCTTTGTAGACATACTCGATCCTTTATTTCTTCCTCTCGGAAACTTGGCTTTTTTCGGTAAAAGATGGACAAGTTAAAGTCAAGTATTTTTGCATTTTGTTGTTATTGTGAATTTTATGTGAAGATGCTTAAGTTTGTTCTTATTGTTGTTGTTGTTGTTGTTTATGTTGCGTGTGAAAACCATCTTAAATATGGTGTTGTTAATGTTTAAAAAAATATTTTTATATAAACATTGTTATATAAAAGTGGTTTTTAATGTATTTTATTTCTTAAATATGGCTGTATAGAAATAGTTTTATTTTTATTTTGACGTTTTTGTTAGTTTTAATTGTAAGTAAAATTGCTAGGGAAACAAAAAGAAATATATTTTTGGTAAGTAAAGAATTCATTGGAGTGATAGTGCGAGGGTAGCTATTTATATTATGAAAAAAGATGTTATGAAAGAAGATAATCATATGTCAGATTGATAAGAATAAGAATTAGGTTCGAACTTTCTCAGACATTGGTATCACAAGAAAAAACTAAATTTCATTTTCAGTAAAAAAAATTTTGTCTAGAAATGGATTTACAAACAAATTTGTTAATACAGACCAAAATGTGTCAACTATTTCATTGAAAAAATTTTTTTTTTCAGTAACCAAATTGTGCAAATCTATAAAACAGTTTGTTTAAAAATATTTACAGATTCTAAACAAAATAGTTTACTGAGCCAAAGAAAAATATTTACTGGATTTTCTGTAATATATCAAACAATGTTTTTGTTTGAATTTGTAAAACCATTTGTCTAAAAATACTTATAAATTCTAAAGAAAATTGTTTACTGAATCAAACAAAAATACTTAATTGGTTTTTAGTAATATATATCAAATAAACTTTGTGTCTGAGCCAGTAAAAACTTTTTTTTAAATATTTTTAAGTTTTAAATTATAACATCATCATCTATTGGGCATTTACATACTTGGTTAAATGTGTTCCATTCTGTATATTTATCTAAAGATTTATATGCATATCGCACAGTGGTGCAAACTAAAAAAAAGTGGTAATAAGTATGGAACTTTTAAACTTCTTAATCGATTTGTATAAAAATCGGAATGGTTGCAGCAGAGGAGCTAGGCTTTCAGAACCGTGTCTTTTGAAGCCTTTAGATATGCCTCGTCTATTGTGTGGCTTGTAACTTTTGTAAATATTAACCAATTTGTAAAATTTTAGGGGCTTTAGATTTTGATAGACAAAATAAAGAAAACATGTGTTGACAATTATTTTTGTGTCCTTTATAGTTTAAGAGATATTTCACTTCAAAATTAAAATTTTAGATCTTTTGCTGCGACTTTTTTTCGTTTTAGTTTGTCATTTTTGTCTGATTTTAAATTTTAGCACACCAGTAAATTGCTAATAAAATTTGAAGTAAACACATGGAACAAAGCTTTGAAGTATCTTGAGGCATTAAGTCGAAAAAAATGTCTAAAATCTAAACATTAAAATTTAACTAAAAAATCGTAAATTAAAAAAAAATGCTCTCATAATTTTTAAAATTGTAAAAAATTTTGTTGGCAATGTTAATTTTATTTTTTACACGGTGAAAGGCCATGCGTTAAAGATGTATTTAGCGGACATTTTTGGTCATTTGGCAGTAGTCGAAAATCATAAATTTTTAAAATAATTTTTGAGCTTAGGTGCCTGTAAAAATTTTTGCACAGGGTGCCTTAAAATCCACGGACAAGGTTTTTATTAGCTAGGTAGAAAATTTTTATATGTTAAAAAACTATCTAAAATTTTTGATTTTTTCTGAAATTTTTACTGTGTGCTCTAAATTCTTTATTTGACTACATGTTAAAAAATTATTGATGTACATTTTACTGATCCCGAGATGTGGAAGTCGTAGTGTAGTGTAAGTAGCAAAGAAGACAAAAATAGCAGAAAAATCATAATTTTCAAGCAGTCACAAAATATAAAAGAAAAAGAAAAAGAAAAGGGGGCCGTTTGTTTGACCGACTCATCTTCCTATATGTATTTCGATGCGCTCTATCCGAATATGAGGTCCATTTAGCCTGTTACCCTCCAATTTCGATTAAATTGCGAAAATTAAAAGTATTTCGGGATTTTTAAACGTCTTTCATAGTTTACTAAAAATTGGAATGGTAACGGGCCAAACGCGCCTCTAGTTCGAATTTAGCGCACTGAAAGGTGGAACTTTTCAAATAAACAGTCCACTTTTTTTCTTTAATATTTTGTGTCTGCTATTTTGTAGGCTTGTTCTTTTTATGCCAGCGGAGCTCAATTATCCTGACGAATCTTCAGAGGGACACAAACAAAAACATTAGTTTCTAAAAATATATTTTGCAACAAATCGCGTTTATAAATTTAATAAATATTTTTTTCCCTTAAATTTTGTCCTTGAGAAAAGTTATATAGCAAAAAAATATAGCAAAAAATAATTTTGGCTGCCTAGATAATCCGAATACCCGTCTGTGCGCTGCTCATAATAATTTAAACAAAAGACAAAATTTTTTTCACGCAAGAAATAATTGTTATTTATGCAAGTAAAGAGAATTTTCTTAAAAAAACTATCTTGCATGCAAATATGCCTAATTCAAGGTAAATCATATCTAGCCTTTAAAATCAATCAGACACATATCATCGTATCCTCTTTACACAATTTAGCCTGAAACAATAATTTTAATGGCCATAAAAAAATTAAATAAAATTAAAGTTATTTTCCTATTATATTGTTGTTTGAAGTTTAACATGACTAATTGCAACTAGTACAGAATCTAGCTTTAACAAAATTATCTTTACAAAAAATTGACCTTCAAGAAGGAGAATAAAAAAAAATGAAGCATGTTAATGCTAAGATGCTTTACGTATGTCTATACTGTCCCCTGTCCACAATATCGATAATTAATCAAAAATACATGAAAACCAGCTGCATTTATTGCATGTTACGCGGTAGTAATATTTTGCATAAAAATTATCTTAAAGCTACCATTTCGTATACACACCAGCCACCATCTAAACTTACAAAGTTACTTGTGCTAAAAAACATTTAAATTTTTTTATATGTATATTGTTTCGCTTTAACACTAAAAAAATATAACTTGCACTATAATAAATAAGTCAATTACAAAAATATACTATTTTTGTTTTTTCGATTTTTATTAAACTGAAAAATTCGTTCGCGATAAAGATTTATGAGTGACTTAAGAATAGACAATAAAGTATATTTAGCTTTTTTGTTTGCTTTTTTATGCAATTTTTATTTTAGCCTTAAGTGTTTTTTGTATAATAGCTAAAAGTGAAAAAGTGTAAATTTTTATTTTATATTTTAACATAAATGATCTATATAACAAATTATGTTCTTCAAAATAATTTTGCTAGTAAAAAAGTTGCTAGATAAGACAGGAAATATATATTGACAGCACTGGTTGGAAGTACTAGATAAATCTGTGATGGCAAGCAAGCCTTAACCGCTTAAGTCGTTTTAAAATTTTTTTCGGCAGAGCAGTTTAATTCTCAAGAGCTCGTTTCCAGTCAGTCGTTGATTTATTTTGCTTTAAAATTTTTGCAGATAATATCATTTTTAGAAAAGTTGCAAACCAAAAAATTTTTATTCAAGTAGATTTATATACGGATAGACAGGATCGCCCAAGAAACTCAACTTTTACTTAACTCGACTTAATCGGTTAAGGCTTGCAACGAAAGATATATTGTATTCAAGCCTTCAAATACCATGAAATTACAAACTTAAGGTGAATTATACAGAAATATTTTTAATAGTACATACACTGAAAGAATTTTGCTTTATAAATCAACTTTCGTTAGATTTCGTTAGATTTTCTTCATAATCCTGATGAAATATTTCACAATAAATGTGAAATTTCATGAGTATTGTGAACGAATTTCACCAGCTTTCATAGATTCGTTAGAAAATTTCATTGTATTTATGTAATTTTAATGAAAAGCCCTTTAAACTTTGACAAAACTTTTTAAGAAATACTTAAAAAACTTGAAATATATACTCTTAAATCCAAACAAAGAAATTTAATTATTTTGGCTTGAGTTCGGTTCTAATATTTTCAATTATAAATTATATTTTTATTTAGAGATAAATGTGAAGTATATAGACAAAGAAAATTTTTGACTGCACGGAGGGTTGAATTGACGTTTCGATAGCTCCCGCTAATCTCTTCAGAATTCTTAACCGAAGTCGGTGGTTTGCAGTCGAGAATTGAATATCATCTACTTTTAATCAATTCATACTGTCACTCTTAGAGCTATATTTCATTTGATAGTTATTGATATTCACCTTTTTCTTTGTTTTGTGCAAAGCTTCTTTTATTATTTTTCTATTCCAGTATGAATTATCATCGATAATTACAAGTACTAGTGTGTGTGAATGTTTGCTTATTCAGTTTATTTGAACATGTACATCCTTTTGCTAGGTGCCTTTAGAGTTTAACAATTAAGTTATGAGTTTAGCCGAATTGTATGAGTTTATATCCAAAGAAATTTAATTGTTTTGGTTTGAGTTTGGTTTTAATTTAATTTTTCAATTAAATTATATTTTTATTTAGAGATAAATGTGAAGCATATAGACAAAGAAAATTTTTGACCGCACGGAGGGTTGAACTGACGATTCTATAGCTCCCGCTAATCTCTTCAGAATTCTTTTCGCTTGACCACGTGACCAAACTCGGTGGATCACATCAAGCACATGTTAAATGTCTATAGCAGAGAACATTGCCTGAGGTACAATTAGTCAATAGTACTGGGTACAAAGTCAATAGTGAATCAGTACAGTTTTACTATTGACATTTCAAATCAATACTAACACATATAAAGCATGCTCTCTCCCAGTAAAAAAGTTGCTTCCAATAAAGCAGGTTTCTACTATTATGGAATAAAAGTAGCGCTGACAAGCCTGCCGATATCGCTGCTGATTTTTGTATGGCGAGTTCCCGGATTGGAGTACTACATTTTTGCTCACAAAAGCGCTTTTGGAGCGCTGAAAATAATCAACATTTTCAGCACTAGAACTAAAAATATATGAAAAAATGGTTCGATGTGGATTGGCGTCGTTAGCGCCATTTTGAATTTTTCTTATTTCGTTTCTTTATTTATTTTTATTAATTTCATATTCTTACTCAATGTTTGTCATTTTAACTTCAACTAGTATCGAACTAAGAACCTTCAGGTTTGAAGTCCAACGTACCAATCACTCGACCAAAAACACTGTTGCAAAACGGCATCAAGAAACTCAAATAAACTTACTCTTCATTCTCGCTTAAAAACCTGCTTTGGATCAGCACTATAAAATCAGCTTTTTTGTATAGCTTGTGTACGAAGCTTTTGTATAAGTAAAAAGCAAATACTTTTCTCGCTTCAAAACCTGCATTGTTGTGACGCAATAAAATCAGCTTCTGAAAAGCTCATATTTTAAAGCGAATTATAAAGCGCTTTATTTCTTTACGGCTTCAAAAAACATGAACATTTTTTGCTGGGCTGTTTCTATATTTCTCACTTATTGCATGAAGGAGAGAAATTTATAATGAAAGACGATTTGTTTTGTCTAGTTCAATTATGATATAATTAATTGACGGAATAAGATTAAAAGATCTGAGCTTAGAGCATTTTGTCAAAAACAAGAGCTCACAAGTGGGACATCGTGAGCAAAATTCTTGCCTGTTCGAAGCACTTTTCGAAGCAGAGAAAGCAACAACCAGCTTCTCTCACTTACAAAACTGCTTCGGTCGAAGCAGTAGTTTTCACTGGCAACTTTATAAAAATGGAAGTTGAAAATTTTTTTTTATAAAAATTTTTGTTTCTTAAAAATGTCATAAGAAATTAAAAAAAAACCAAAGATATCGTTCTTATTCTTTTAACATGTCGGTAAATATGTTCCAAGCAAAATGAGACTTATTTTATTAAAATCGATTTACAACTTTTAATTTAATTCACAATTAAGTGAAGGAACTAAATTGATAAAAATCACAACAAAATTTTTTAGCAAAGGCCATCCTTGCTCCCAACTGGACAAAATTAGGTTAAAACACTATGGATATTATGTCAGTAATGAGAAAGTACTTTTGAATTACTCTGTTTGAGTTTTAATCGGTATATTGAAAAACTTGCCCAACTGGTTCAGTTCGGCCATTAAAGGAATGTGTGCTGGAAGGCGTGGATCTAGCTTAAACTATTAAAGATGAGCTTTTAAATCTATAGTACGATTCCTTAAAATTTCTCTTAGGTGTATTTTAGTCCATTGCTTAAGGCTTTTTTGGCTTTTCTGCACAAACGCCCAGGGTCTTGGCAGGAATCGAAAGTGCGATCCGCATATAATAGTCTAGCAGACTACCCACTACACTATGGGGGTCCACAAATAGCTATATTGCAAAGTGCGTCAGGGAACTGGTTCATCAAAGGAATGTCTGCTTGTAGCTAGCTTTATATCCAAAACTTACTTATATTCTTCTACATCTTGTTTTATTTGTTTGCAGGACAAATAAGAGAATATAAGGACGAAGATGTTAAAATATGCACTTGGTAAATAACTTTTTAGTTTGAGTAGTTTGTCTTTTTATTAAAAAGAAAAATTGCCACTAAGAGCATTGGCTTGTTAATTCTTTTGTTTTATTTAAATAAAAACACCAAAAAAATAATCAAACTAATGATATTCGTTATATGTCAACAACTATATAACTAATTCTAAAAATTGTCGATAAACCTTATCGCCTAATTTAAAATAATTGATAATAAAAATAGCTAAATTAATTAATTTTTGCTAATGTGCTTAAAATATATGATTATGTGTTTTGTATAATTTTAACATTTAAAGTAATTTTGGATTAACAATTATCATAAACTAAATATTTTATGCAGCATACGATCTCTATAATTTATGCAAATAATATGAAATATTCTGTGTGACTAAACTAACAATTTGCTAATAAATTTTACAAGAAAAATATAACTTTATTGTACAAGAGCTAAAATACTCGTTTCTAAGTTTTTTCTTCAAATATTTATAGCATTTTCATAACTTAGTTAATAAGCATTAAATAATTAAGTACTACATGATTGGTGCAAAGAGTTATTGAGCATTTAAGATAACATATTTGTTTTGTGTATATTAATATTTCTTTGACATTTTTTTTCCTTTTTTCCATGATTTTCACTTTATATTTTCATCATGTTTTTAAGCCGACATAAAGTTGACTGTCAGTTTTCAAAGTTGGCAAAGTGTTTGACTTGCCACTGTCAGCTTAAATGCTAAAAACTGAAATAAAACTAAATAAAATGACATGATGCTTTAGATGAAATTATGCTAAAGATAGATATATAGTTTTACATAAGATGTGTTGCTTAGAAACGAGACATGTAAGATATGCCGATTGGAGAAAAAACAAGGTAGTAATAAGATTTTCAAACTTTGGTACGGAAATACAAATGTCGTTTTTACTTTCCGATTGTCTCTCACGTAAGTTCTAATAAGACTATGCAAGAAAATGAAACTTTTGTCATGACCTTTGATGACCACTTTTTTTTTTTGATGTGTTATGGTCCCCAAACTGGGCAGAAACGAAAATTTTCGACATGAAAACAACGGTTTGGATTTTTCACCTCTACGATTTAAATGAAAATTGTTTGTTTTTATACATGTTTAAAGGAAATTTCGGCTAACTAATGGCGTTTTCTTTTCTACAAATGTGTGTTGCACTATTTGCGCTTTTTAATGAAAATATGCAATATAATCATGTTTCGAAGAAGTGAATTTATTAGAAATTATTGTATCATCCCTTACGAAGGGAAATTTTTCTTTTAAAAGAATGTTAAATTGCAATTTTTTTTAATAAAAAGTAAAAAAATTCAAATTTTTTTTGTAGAATAGAAAACGGCATAAGTTAAGTTGTAATAAAAATTTTTTTTTTGTAAATAGCAAGGTTATAACGACTGCTTCTGGCAGAGGCCACACAAAAATACGTGTTTCAGTGTTTTAAGGGTTTACATCTGGGACTCATTTTAGGGGGAGCTAAATTTCCCCTACCACTTTTCCACATAGTTGTACTGCCTCGCCATAGGATATCTTGTAGGCCTTACGCTTAAGTTATAAGCTGTGATCAGGAGTTTTATGTAAAACACCACGAGGAACATAGCTCTCGTACATAGTCCTCGTACATAGCTCTGATGTTTTTAACTATTTTCTGGAATACTCCTTTTCTACTCAATGCTTTCCATGTAGCGGTACGTTTGATGGTGTCGAAGGCTTTCTTGAAATCGACAAACAGTACATGCAGGGGAGTACGCCATTCTAAAGATTGTTCAATTATAATGCGTAAGGTGTTAGCCTGATCTACGCAGCTTCTGTTTGGCCGGAAACCTTCCTGTTCGTCACTTAATTGATGTTCAATTTTTTCTCTAAGCCTTCCCTGTATTAGAGTTTCTAGAACTTTATATATGGTATTAAGCAGACTTATTCCTCTACAGTTGTTGCAGTCTTTCAAGTCACCTTTTTTTTGATAATTTTACAATGATGCATTTCTTTCAAGTTGGAGGCAGCCTTTCTTCCTCCTCCCAGACTGTTATGATGTGGGGCTGTAGAAGTTCTGCCGTGGTTTCGATGTCAACCTGCAGAATTTCTGCGGATATTCCATCTTCGCCTACTGCTTTATTACTTCTTAGTTGTTTAATGACCTGTTATATCTCGTTTAGACTGGGAGGGTTACACGCTATTCTAAGGTTGTTTGTTTCTGCATAGCCGTTGCTATTTGTTTCGATGTACTCAGTGTCATCTGTGGCGATGTTACTGATTTTTTCGAAATGTTCTCTCCACCTTAGCGACTGTGCTTCATTGCTTGTTAATAATGCGCCATTACGATCAGCAACTGCTTGGCTACTGTTACATTTCCGATTGGTCAGGCTGTCAATGGTCTGATGTAGTTTTCTCACGTTATTTTGACTAGCTGCTTCTTCTGATGTACTTGCTAGCCATTCCAGGAACTTCCGCTTATCTTTAACAAATGATTTATATTTTGTTAATTTTACCATGAACTCAAATTCAATTCGTGGTTTTTTTTAAATCTTAGTCCTAGCAAAAAAAATCATTAAAATGTAGAATTTGGCATCCGGAAGTAGTTCAAATTTGCATCAATCCAAATGATTTTTACATATGCTTGTCATTGCAAGAAGTTTTTTTGATTACCAATCTCCGAATTGGAAGCGATTTAAAGAAAAAATTTTTTTTGGCATTCTATAATTATATTTTCTATGAAAAACTATGAAAATTACCCATTTTCGCACCTTCTTCCTTTGCGCGAGAATTTAAACGCAAAACTGTTTTTTATATAAATTTAAGCGAATAAATATAAACTTTTAAAGAATATTAGCTCATAAATGTCCTTCCAATTTTTTTCACTGGTTAATATAAATTTTAAATATTAATAATCTCTTACACTGAAATTTTGTATAATAATAAAATTACTCTATTTGAGTTTTGTTAATTTTAACTTGAATTCAACTTCAATATGCGTATCGGTAGCAGAATCGGCATCTCCGATATTTCTTTTTGAGTATCGGTATCGTATCGGCAAAAAGGCGCATCGTTTTTATACATTAGACAAAATACAAAATTATTAAAATCTTATGCTCCACACTGCTGTTCCTATTCCAATCGACAAAATTAACATATATTTCAAATTTCAGACAAATCGAACAATATCTAGAGGTCACTAGAAATTTACGAATTTACACTATAAACTGTATTTGATACACAAAACCTAAAAGTCGAAATTTCTAGCGACCTCTAATATGGTCTGAATGTTAAAATTTTTGATATGTACACTCCATTTGATAATGGAACAGGGGCGGCCTTATGAAGACAAAAAAAAAGTTACATTTGCTAATTCCAGTGTATTTATACATATATATTTTTAGTAAAAAAGTTTTCTGTACTACTGCTGCAATTTACCTAATTGTATTTATGAACGAAAAAACTTTACAATTAAACTGTTCCTCTAAACACATGAGTATGCAGGCCTTAAACGCATTTATCTTCATCTGGTTTTTTACCCTTCTTTGTAGAAAATTATAGCCGCTAGTAAAAATCAAAACTTTAAAAGGTCTTACTATTAAACTGATAAATAAAAATGCTTTAAATACAAAATATTATAAAAATATATATAATTTATGTTATAATCCCTTCTTATGTTCATAATTTTCTGTACGCCTGCTTCTTGTACGGAAGTGCTTTAAGCGACAAATTATTTTACATTATCATTAAATTAAATATGACTCTTGTTGTAGTGTTCCATAAAGAACCATAAAGCTTCTGCTCCTACTGTGGCAAGAGCTTGTGTGCATCATATATCTTATAAAATTATTATTATTTTTTCAATAAAAGATTTTTATCATTTCAGTTCTTAAAATTTTACTTAAATCATAAAATCGATCTTCGATATACGTACATATACACATAAAAAAAGCTTACGCTTTGAATTATAGACTACAAAAAATGCAGTATATAAAACTTTTTTTTTAAATAACACCATTATAATATAGAGTAGTTGTTCATAAATACCTTTGATATAATATTAAACAATTGCATTATCTTACAATTTTTCATGTGCTCTTTTCTTTTCACATATCATTTTTATATTTTTCCAATAATTTTTTGCATATCGAAACAAAAACATGTCTGACAATTTTTTAAGCTTCATGCCTTTTGGCAATAAAAAAACGTATGAATATATATAAAAAAACTATTGCAGCAGCTACATAAGATGAATAACAAAAAAAAAAAAAAAAAAGAGAAAAAAGAACTTGAAAAATATGTAACAGGACACATGTGGAACGCTTTATAGACGAGTTGAATATATTCATATGTGAATATGTGTGCTACAGTGTTTCATATTAGATAATTTTGTGTCAGTTTTCAAATCATATGTATAGAGCCATATCAATACATAGATAAGAATGCATCGGATCATAAAATAAACGCATAAATTTGAAATGAAAATTGCTTTAGGATGACTTAATATATTATAAAAAAATCTACATAAGTTTTTTTCAGAAACACTGTCCATTATGTGTTAAAAAGGAAGAACGAAAATACTGTTTATGATCTCTTCATACAAAGTGGCGTGTCCGTAATGCATGCTGTTGCTCTTCCACATTAAGAAAGTATAAATTTTTCCAAAAACGAGATTAAATTTACAACAGTCTTAGAATATTTGCATTTGCTTCTCTTATTTCACATATAAAATTTGCGAAAAATAATAGAAATTATATATATTTTTTTTAAAAGCTTTTGTTGTCCGCAGTCTTATGTACTGAGCGTTATGCTTTTTTAGTACGCTTAATTACTCATGTTCTTTATTGAAATTGCATTAACAACATATACTAAAATAGCAGCGTAGCTTTGTACTTCTAAATATTTAAAAGTTTTGTGAACTTTGTTAAATAGTATTATATCGCAAAAAAGTTTAATTAATCAATCATTTATGGTAGCCAAAAAAAGTATTGAGTGTTATCTGAAATGTATTTAATATAAAATATAGTATGTTTAAAAAAAATATTGAGTTCGTATAAAAATGTATTGAGTGTTACGTAAATTTTTTTAACTATAACTTGTCTATAAAATTTACGAGGTTAGCAAAAGTAACAGCAGCTGAAGAGCATTGCCTATATAAAGAACATTATCTCTTCACAAAATTTCTGACTTTCTTTGAAAAAAATTTGCTTCTACTGCACTGTGAAAAATTGAAAAAGTGGTCATAACTTTTAATTTCGTCCTGTGATTATTATATGTATTTTTTTTTTGTTTTTAGAGAGTAGATATCTAGTGCTTTGAAATCCCATACTAATTTTTTGTGGTGTATTTTTTTCGTAAAAATCATTTTCAGAACAACCGCGAAAACAAATGTAACACTCAATATACAAAAATGTAAAAAAATCGAAAAACATAATATTATTTCAGGATCCATAGGCGAAAACTATGATATTTATTTATTTATTTATTTGTTTACAGTTCATTTCGAACCTAATTTTAACTATCTAATAGCCCTATCTTTACAATGTTGGTACAATAGTTTCTTAAATATATTTATATTTTCACAATTCTTTATTTCATTTGGTAGTTCATTATAATGTTTCAGTCCTTTATAAAACAGATTTGCACGTTCGGCTTCAGTTGTAATTTCTACTACCAGGAATTCATTACGTCTTCTTGTTTGATAATTATGCATTTGATGACCGTAACTAAGTTATTCTGTTAAATAGGCAGGACAATTTCCTATTATTATGTTATATATGAATTTCATAGGAAAATAAAATATACTTTGTTTTATGCTTAGCCAATTTTATCCGTCCAACATGTCTTTTGTATGTGTTTCTCTTGGCTTGCGTAATATAAAACTCATCGCCTTGTTTTGTATTTTTTGCAATTGATCAATTTGGGAATCCCTTGCAAGAAATGTTATTGAAGGACAATATACATATGATATGAGCACGATGTACCTTTAGAAAGAGAATCACTCATGTACATATAAGTAGATTTTTTCAACCTATCACCCACATCACATTTCCATAAGAGCTTGAGAGTTCCAGAGCAATGCGACACAAACATGTAGGCATTCCGACATTTCGTATCGTTTGGTAAAATTGACCAATTCAGTCTTTGTAGGATCGAATCCCAAACTGTTTTCAGTGACCCATTCAAGTAGTTTGACGAATGCCGCTTCCGTGAGTTCACTAGTAGTTACCAGAAATTTGCCTCTAATAAGGAGCAGGACGTCATCTGCCATTTTTTGTGCCATTTTATTCACTTGAAAGGGGATTTTATTTACGACAAGGTGTAAGGGTGGAGTCAGAATTTCACTTTGTGGAGTGCTTCTTGTCGCAGCTTCGTCTTCATAGGTTAGTTTAGGAATGGTAGTGTGAAACACACTTCCACTTGGAAATCTTATTGGATCCATTGTGGTTCCCTTTTATAGATCATCTACGACCTCATCGTACTGATACTAAGACTGGAAATTATGGTCCTGCCTTTAAGCATGTTCCTTGTCCAGTATGTGATACGCCAATTTTCACAAAGTTAACCGATAATAGACGATATATTCATATTATTATTTGCGTTGTCTATATCCAGAAAAACGCCATAATATATTCCTCCTTGCAGGAGCGGATAAAGAACGAGTAAAATATACCCAATTTCTGTTAAGATTCTAAAAAAATTTAGCAAAATAGTATGTTTCAGTTAGAAGTCCCCCCAAAAAGCTCAAGCTGGATCCACGGCTGCTTCTTGCAAGGTGCTGAGTGAGTAAAGTATTTGTCTTAAAATCTGATGGGTAAAAAAGATACGAAAAAATATAAATAAATAAAATGTGTCTACACATTTTTTTTTTGTATTTTGTTTATTTGACTACTTGTTTTTCAGCTTCAAGTAAGTCAAATAATAAATAGTTATTTGCTGTGACAATGTAAGTACATTTGTAAGGGGTACCTTTTCTTTTTTGAAGTTCTCTAACAAAAATAAATATTTACTTACGATTCAAATCCTAATACATATAATTTTTTGCTTTACTGTTAGGCAAAGCTTTTACTAGAACATTTCTCTATTAGGTATTGAAAAACGAAAATTGATCCTGACTAAATTTAGCTATTGAATCATAATTACACAGTGCTCTACTATAATATTAAAAATTAGATAATTATTTATTAAACTACTAATATGAATGAGACACTGTGCACATGAAATGTATCTATGAGATAATAGTTTCTGGTGTAAAGAAAAACATTGTAAATAAATCTTACATACATCTACTGGTACTGGAAATCACTTTAAGAAAAATTCAACAAAATTATGAAAAAATCTCAACAAAAAAAAAGTATAAATAGTTAAATAAGAATAAAAGAAATCATGGCACATGGGTGTTTGTTTTCCGTTTTTCTACTTTGCTACAAACATATTTTCTTTATATTTTTATATTTTGTTTTGTTTTTGAAAAATTTATGCAGATTTTGTGCAATGATGCATGCCGTGAATAAACATATTCCGACTGTTAAGCACACACTGCTTGACGCATTGAAAAGAAAATAAAATAAAAATATAAAATCATAAAGAATAAAACATTATTTTGTTATACGTACGAGTATAAGGAAAAGTATCAGTTAAAACCAGAACAAAAAAAGCTTTAGCGAACAGTACACTAATACGATACGCATGTTAAAACTGCATAAGAAAGTAGGAACAACAACAACAAAGGAACTTAGTTTTTTTCTTTATGTTAGTGCAAGAATACAAAATATTGAGCTTAATACTTTGCGTTTAAAGGCTCAGACGTATTTGAGAAATATTATTTCATATTTTTTTTTTTTAATAAATTTTTGTAGCTGAGGGCGCTAGAAATTGGTCTGCTTTATGAAAGTATCTTTAACATAAAGCGATATTTTTTCCATAAAATTATGCACTATGGATTTAAAGGATAATGCTTAGAAAAAATTTGTTTAATGATTAAAGAGTTAAGCATAAAAAAACATGTTAAAAGCAACAATTATGATTAAGACTCTTGTGCGACTAATTCATAATTTTCCAACATATAATTTTTCACAGAAAACTTTATGTTTATTACAACTGAAACCAAATAAGACGTGAAATAGATACACGAATCAAATAAAGTAAGTAGCAGCACAGCAAATCTTCAGATTAATTGGCTTTACCTTAAGAATTAATGAGCTAAAGCCTGATATAAGAAATGTCATTAAACCAATATAGCTTGAAAAATTACACTGTACAGCACAAAATAAAATTTACATGGTTCTAACGACTAATTTTGGTAGATGGCACCAGAAAAATATATACATGAATCGGCGCTTTGAAAGCTTACATCTGGAATTAATTTTAGTGGGAGTTAGGCTTTCTCCCGTTTTGCACATAGTTACAGTGACTTGCCATAGAAAATCTTGTAAGCCTTATACTTTTTCTGCAAAACATTACGAGGAACATTTTTGTGGAAAATTTTGGATTCTGATTCTGGCGTTCCAGTTGAGTTTAGTTATTTATTGTCTTTAAAGACTTATAATACAATTTTATGAATAATTTTTTTGTAGGATATTTCAGCCCGCTACCTCGCAGTCGAAGAGGATTTTCCCCCTTTTAAGACAGGGTAAAAAAAAGATCCACAAAGCGAAGCGCTAGAGGGTTATAATGTTTCATTAAATTATTTCTCGTGGAGTTTTAAATAAAAGTGCTGAACACACTAAATACACTAAACGTAAGGATTACACGATACTTTATACCGATTCTCTATAACAATGCCCGAAAGGTGGGGCACATGTACAGAAATTTGAATAAATTTTAAACTTATGGAGATCCCACTATAAAGCTTTTTCAGTATAATGAGGACACTCTAGGCCAATCTTGGTAAAGAAATAAAAATAAATAAAACAGTTTGAAGTTAGAAAAATTTGAGTTTCAATTGATTATTTCCGGTTTTGATCATGAAAAAAGCTTTTTTTAATTATTTTCTTTTTTTAAATATCAAACGATTTCGTATAAGAATCACTTAATTTAACTTTTTTGTTATATTTTTTCTAGCTCAAAACAAGAATTAATTTTTTTTTTCAAAAATGGCAACACTTTCGCATGCCATCACTTGAGAAATAAACGTCATATTTTTTGTTTGCTGACTATAGTTATGCCAAATATCAAGAAATTTCGGCAAGACAAAATTTTTGGATTGTCCGCTATAGGAATGTCCCATATAGGCATCTTTTTTTCGTTTTAGCAGTTTTTGCTTGTTTTTGGGGATTTTTAATATCAGCGTATTTTTTCGTTTTAGGGTTTTTATGAACTTTTTTTGGTTTTTAGACGATTTTTTGGTCTTTTTTCATTTTCACGATTTTTTTCGTTTAAGTGATTTTACTGGTTTTGTTTGGAATTTTTTAGTTTTACCGACTTTTTCGTTTATGTGCTTTTTTCCTTTTGGTGCTGTTTTTTTTGGCATTTTGGTGATTTTTTTTCGTTTTGGATATTTTTTTATTTTTGTTTCTTTAGTTTTGGGGTTTCTTTTTTGCTTTGGCAACTTTTTCGATTTGAAGGTTTTTTCGCTTTAGAGCTTTTTTCATTTTGGCAGCTTTTTCGTTTTGGCAATGTTTTTAATTTTGGGTTTTTTTTAATTTATGGCGGTTTGGTTGTTTTATGACTTTTTCTTTTTTGACGATTTTTTTCGTTTTGGCGATTTTTTCGTGATTATTTTCGTTTCAGCGATTTTGGCGTTTTTTTATCGTTTTGGAAATTTGTTAATTTTGTGTTTTTTGTTTGTTTTTGGGGTTTTTTGTCTCGTCTTGGTAATTTTTTCGTTTTGGCGATTTTTTCCCCTAGGCGATTTACTTTTCGGGTTGTTCTATGCATTTCTTGAAGGGATAACCTTTAATTATTAATTTTGTTTGTTTCAGCTGTCTAATTATCACGGTTCATGAGATACAGCTTTATTTCCAAATTACGTTACCTGATAGAATACCCTTTAATTTTTAGTTTTTTTTTTGAAGAGTTCGTTGCTGTTGCCTTTAAAATGTTGCACTAGCTTTGAAAATTTCGAGAGTTTGCTTCTTACAGTTTCCAAGATACAGCTAATTGTCAAATTTACATAGTCAAAATTACATTAACTGATAGAATACCCTGTAATTTTTATATTGTTTAAATTTCAGTATTTATTGGTGTAGTCTGTATAAGAATACACTAACTTTGACTTTAACAAGTGTGTATATATTAAGTGTCTGTATATTACATTAGGATATTATCATGTTTCGTTGCTCGCTTTAGAACACCCTTTAACTTATAGCGTTCATAAACTTTTATACTTTTTATACTTTTATACTGTTATAGCGGCCATAGTTACACATATTCTGTAAAGATTTCAGATTCGTACCTTTTACGGTTCTCGAGATAGAAGCGTGTGACAGACGAAAAGGCAAGCAGACGGACGGACAGCGTAGCGAAAACAATTGTTTCCCTCTTCACCTTTAGTGTACGGAACCCTAAAAACGAATTTTGTTGTATAGTGTTATCTAAGATAAATAATATTAAATAAAAAAATATTTGCGTATTTAAAGATTTGGTTTAAAGAATTCAACAAATTTCGCTTACATTTCAAGGAATTTACTCCTGGAAAAATTATTAATTTAACCCCATTGTGCAACTTTGGTATAAACAATCAACTTTAAGACATTTAAGAATACGATCATAATAAAGATGACGATGATGAAAAAAAAGAAGAAGAAAAAATAAATAAAAGAGAGACGACAATATTTTTACGTGCAATGGTGTTGTCTGTATGTTACTGTTGCTGCTGCTGTTGTTATGGTTGGTTACTGATGATGATGATGATTTGCAACTGATCGATCGATTACTATAACTAAAGCAACAACAAACTATTCTGCATATGTTTTACAACAATACTGCGATATAGAAGATACACAACCTTCTGTTTGATTTTTATATGTTCGATGTTACTGTTGTTGTGGCTGTTGTTGCTGTTTGCAATAACGTGCTTGTGCACAATATCTCAATAAATAATGACCGCTCATAAATAATAATCGACCAGCAAATGTGTAATGATTTACTTTTGTAATAAACATCTCCTCACAAAATAACTACGAATAAAACAACAACAAGAACAACAACAACAAAAATACAGCAAAAATTATTTCTCATGTGTGTGTCTTTAGAATTGAGCGCTTAAAATAAGAATCCATTTAGGCGAATCCAAATGCAAACAAATCAAATCATAAACAAATTGTTCGTAAAATTTTGACCAAAAATTTTTTTCTGTTATTGTTTTTAACTTCACTGTCTGACTGACTTCTTGTCTGTCTTGTTTTAGTCTGCTTATTGGTCAGTTTGGTTTTCAGTCTTTAAGTTTGTCCGCCTTTTTGACTGTTTTATTCTGTATTTTTAAATTGTTTATTTGCCTTTGATTTTTATTTAAAAACCCCATGTGAATTTGCCATACTGTGAATTTGTTGTTCTTAAAAATTTTTGCATATTGCGTTTGTTGTTGTTGCTGTAGTGTATTTGTTCGCAATGTTAAATGAAATCATAAATCAATTACAGTTAAAGATCGTTTCTGTTTCTGTATAGATTTCTTTTGGTGTCTTTGATGATCTACTACCAAAAGTTAAGAGATCAGGTTTTTGTCTTGAGTCTTTTGTTTAAGTTTTTTCCCTCTTACTTAAAATTATTTAAATTCAACTAAGTCTTAAAGGTTACTGACATGATTTTCTTGTATTTAGATTTATAAGCGCATATATGAGTATTTTGCGAGGAAGTAACATGATTGATTGATTTGATTCATTCACTTGTGTAAATTTTTTTTTAACAAACGGTTAATTTTGTATCAAACGATTGCAATCAAATATCGATCAAACTTTAACGAAAATATGTGGTAGTTTCTGCTTGTTGGCAGAAATTAAAAGTAACATTTGTTAAAACTTACACAAGCGAAAAATCTGATGACAAGGTTTCGTATCGAGATAAGTGTACGTAAACTAAAAGCCAGTTATAATTTTGAGATGATTGAAGTTTAATCACTTTAAAACTGATATTTTACCGTTTTATAACTTCCCTTTTTTGACAACAAAAATATAAATTTTTTGATCAGAATTCTTCTAATATGGGTTTTAGTTTTTTGTCTGTTTGAAACGTTCAGTCAAAAGCAAGTCGCCAAACGTGTCATGTTGAAATGCCAAAACTGTCAATTGCTATTTTCTATGTGTTATAGATATTAAACATACAACAAAAAACATCACGAACTACAACAATGCAGAGCCAACAACAACAACAGCAATCTGTTAAGAAATTGTATCCAGACATTTGGCTTTATTTGCACAACTTTAACTATTAAAACTAAAATAGAAAAAAAAAAAAAAGAAATTGAACTAGTCTACACAAAAAATCGTTCTAACATTTCAAACACAACTTGAAAAAATAATCAAAAAATTACCACCAAACATATTAAATTTACACAATTTGCAACAACAAAATAAACAAAATATAATGGTTATATGTTGTAGTTCCTTATTTGTCTGGGCCATACAATTCAAATTCTCATGATATGGTTACAGTTCTTGTTTTCGACTTTTTTTGTAGTTGTTGTATTAGTATTAGAAAATGTTTCATTTCTAATGACATTTTGTTTTCCTTTATTTTTTCCTATACACTAAAAATTGTCTACTAATATCTGCATGTCTTACTTAACACTTAACATGTGTAAGCAAGCAAGCAAGCCCAATAAAGAAGGCTGAAATATTCAACATACAGATTCTTAGTTTCAGTGTTACATTATATTTGTGGTTACATCTACTCATGGTCTTAGAATCAATGTATTATGGTATTTTTACGTATGTTTGGCTTTTGCAATTACATTAAGCCTGCCCATCCCTTGTCATAACAACCTACGCATGCAGGAAGTTACAAGTTCTTGCTATGTATGTTGTTGTTCCAAGCACTACTTTTTTTATTGAGACGCATAAATGCTTACTCACACTTATAAACAAGTACCATGCACTGAATATGCAGTGACAAACAAAACGCATAATTTGACAAAGAGACATTTGGATAGACAACCGCACAGTATTGTATGCATACACATATTATGAAGTTTAATATTCTAACATATCTCCATACAAATTGCCTTGATACTGTTTGCAATGTTAAATACAAATGGAAGAAGGAAATGACTTTAAAAGAATACAATGAAACGTTATTAAACAATTATATTTCAAAAAATATTTCTATTTAAGTTTACGTTCTTTAAATTGCATTTAGGGTTTGGGACTTCCCGGACTTTTGCACTTCCCGGGAAACGGGAATGAAAAGATAACGTTCCCGGGAATTCCCAGAATTTCCGGGAAAAGTTAATTTTCTAAATTAAATAGATTTATTAAATGAAAATTATAGAAATTTCGATTGTTTTATTAATATAAGCATTCTGTTTAAATACAAGTTGATATAAAAGCAGTTCTAAAACAAAAATTTTAAAATTTTAAAAATAAAAAAGTTTTAAAAAAATTAAAGTGAATTCAAGCTAATAGAGTTTTTATAGTTATTGCACAGTGGGAGATTCCATTAAGATTAATTGATGACTATATCGCAATTAGTTAAACATTTTATTTTAGGGCCTCCAAATCATTTTATAAAGAACTTGCCGTAATGTTTCTTATTTTTCATGAAAAATTTCCAGGACGATTCTTATCGTTAAGTACAAGCAAGTTATAGTATTATTTTCAGCTGAGCTGAGTTTTACACATCCTGAGCCACAGTCTGTCTAAATGTCTTTGATAAATTTAAGTGGTGTCAACTCAAAGTTGTTACAGGTTCTGTGAGCTAAAAATTTCCACTACACTTTCCAAAATTTTTTCACTAATTCTGCAGAAAATCACTCGAAGTTTGTTTAATATTTAGTTATTTACTTTAGGAAACGATTAGAGCACTGTAATCATTGATACTTATAAGTGCCTCTAAAATGATAAATTATCCTTTATTCTGAAATATTCTGAAAATTTGTATTTTAGTTTTCTTTATTTTTTACGGAATGTAGCCAGCTGATATTATTATTGTGTTAAGTTTTCAAGTTTGTATGAGAACAGATTCAAAAATTACAGTTGTGAATTTATGATAACTTGATAATTTCCATGAAAAAAGATAAGTAAGTTGACATTCTGTAAAAAATAAAGAAAATTAAAATACCATTTTTAGGATATTTAAGAATAAAGGATTTTTGAGGCACTTGTACAGGAAGAAATGGCCTTAATCTATGTCTGTTAACAGGAGACTAAAACCTTTCGAATGACATAAATATTATTAATATTCGACGACGGGCTGTAAAATTATTCAATCTTCAATATGACGAACTTTTTTGAAGAATGCCCGAGATGCCCAAATTTAGACGGATATAAAATAGAAACCATAAAAGATGTCAAACTAATTCTTTCACCATGTGATACACACATAAGAGAATTTCATTAAAATCGGAGAGGATAAATATCTAGACTGCGTTGAATATTTTTTAAATTACTAGTAACTTTTTTTTTCGTTACAGTGTTACAAGTCCAGTCAATGTTACATAAAATATAAGTTTCAACGGTCGTTTCTTTGGTTGCCTTTAATTTCTCGCGTTCGTCTGAGAGCCAGATTGTCTCTCCTTTTCAGCCGAGTATGGCTTATATAATTTAAAAAATTTCTAACCTCATTTACAAGTTTACATGTCTGTTCCGTAGTGCTATTTCATCTCCTTAAACCAAATTAATGATCTGCAATTAATTCTTATTATTCATTATAGGGATCAGCTTACTGAAAAGAAGTTTCTTCAATACTTTTGAGTTTAAGCTTAGAGGTCTATAAGATTCTGCCTTCGTATGATCTTTACCGGCCTTAAGAATCATGGTAATCAATGAAAGCTTACATTCTGTATGATAGTGTTCTTGGCGTAAAATAGCATTAAAAACAAAAGGAATTATTACCGTTTTTGTAGTATGAGAGCTATAAAAGCATCTTGTTGCGTCGAGCACGTGCCGAAATTTTTATATTCTAATAAGTTTTTGAGCTCTTTGGTATATTCTTTCAGCCTAATTTTTAGGTGTGGGGGTCGGTAACGGTACCATTCTCTTCGAACTTGCCTTTTTTAAAGACAAAAGCGGTTCTACGCCTACAGATTGAATTTTCTCACCTGTAGTTTTGTAGAAGTATCCTTTCGAATAGCTTGCTTAAGGTTTGCGGCTGTCGTTGTTAATTCACGAGTGGGTAATGAAGTTTTGTTTGCGTATATGGTAACAATAGTGGGCGAGTGGACCATTTTGTTGCCTGCACCTTTTACTACTTTAAAATCAGTAACATCAGGGATTTTTTGTCGATCTCTTGGCCAGTATATTCACTCTCGACTTGAAACTACCTTCAAAATCATTTTAGTAATTCTGTCAAGCAAAACACGACTTTTAGTAGTGATTAAACGTGACCCCCAGAACGCATGGTTAGCGTTGTACTTGTCAGCTGCCAGAAAACGTAGCCCCAGTTATTTATAAAATTAAGAGATTTAATGATTAAAAAATGGGAGGAGAATAAATTAATACAATAAGAATGTTTTGATGAAAATTTTCAACGCATCTGCGTTACATTTTTGGTAGTAATTTTACTTTATAAGTACATATATGATGTCAAACAACATTTTTCCTTTTGAAATAAATGTATTTAATTTGATACTGAAACAATACGAAGAGTCATTTGGATCAAAGTTATTTCAAGTTGAAACAACATGAATGTGATACTAAAATAACATAAGGAATCATGTTGAATCAAAGTTATTTCAATTTGAAACAACATGCATTTAATTTAGCCATTTTGTTAATTAGTTTACTAAGCAGTGCGAGGGGTGTGTATGTGTTAGGCATCAGCAAAATTTGTGCTGTAGTTGGCTGGCCACAGCCAAGATTTGAACTCGGCCTCATTCCACAACGTCCTCAAGTATACTTTAAATATACATTAATATGAATACCATCATAAATAGCATGGATTTTATGTTAATTCAATATTATTTAATTGATGATTTAACATGAAACTGATTTGAAATTAAAATTATAGCCATCTTGACTTAAAATGAAATGTAAGATTTATTTTTCATTGATTCACTAAAGTAGATCCAATTTTAATTTAAAGCGATAAAAAAATTTTACTATAAAACAGGATTTTATGGATTCAATATTGAACACAGTTGTTTTAACAGTGAGAAAAATTAAATCAAACAGATTTAAGGTTAGATGAATAATTTTTCGTTTAAAATTAATATAAAACAAACAATGATAATTTTAAATAAAGTCTGTGCTTTTGCAGAAATTTAATATGATTTCAAATCAAAATTGGGACATGTTGGTTTTACATTGATATTTTTTCTGAGTGCATGGAAATTATTTCCATTCCATTCAGTCAATTGAATAAACAAAGATTTCCTTCCTGATCGCCAACATTAAGAAAATAATCCAAAAATTTTGTCATATCACTCTTTTAAGCCTCAGGCTTTAAAACGTATTTTTCTATTAAAAAGTTTGTGTGTTCTTTGTACTTTATCCCTTTATTATTATTACACATATACACATGTACATGTATACATACATTATTGTAATGTTTTAACTCGCATTTAAGTTTGTATGTGTATTATATGATGATTTACTAAAGAACAGTCATAAGTGGCAATTGGCCATCATCTGAAAGTGTTGGCTAGAATGTTTGTTATGTTATTTTATTATTCCATTTTTATATTTCTTTCTATCTTTATTTTGCAAATAGATTTAAGTCAGCAGATTAAGTTTCTGTTAACTTTATTTTCATAACTCTTCCTTCTTCGTCTGTTCAATCTTTTCAAACGATCAGTATGCTTTTTTATGAAAGTTATATTTCAATATATTTTACGATTGATTTTTTTCCACTTAGAATTATTTTCATACCCTTCACTATAGATGGAAAATTCATGTTTATGTAAGCTCGTCGGTGCTTTTGTAATTTCTGAAAATTTTAGATGTGAAAAGTAAAAGAGAATATTGGTAAAAATACCGGAGCCAGATTTAAACCTAGGGACAAAATATTCGTAATCCAAACAATTCCAATATGCCATCAAATATCATAAAAAAAAAAAAAACATTGTGTAGGCCATTTAAGATTCGGCTGAAGCTGAATTGAATTTTTTTATTTATTATTTGGTATGACGATGATGATGATTATGAAAACTGTTTATGACTACCGACAGACACGATGGCTTAGCACTCTTTGCTTGTCATTTTAATCCATGAAAGTCATAAGAAATTTGTTATTTTCATAAGATATCTGAGTGATTATCATATAAAAAGAATGCCAACTTTTTAATGACTTCTATGTGGAGAAATACTATATTATACGATTGTATTTATTTATGTCTGTAAATCGAAATGGGGGTTTTGACCTTTAAAACTTGGAAAAAAAGTTGTGTTGTAATGTAGACATAATTTCTTTAGGCATTGATAGCAAGCATTCCAAATATGTTAATGGTTGATTTTTTTTACGCTAATTGAAAAACATAGAGATATACTTAACGCTTAATTGTATAAATCTCATCACCAAAGAGGCAGTTCACGTACTATGTAGTAAAATTTTCGGCGTTTTTGAACCTTTTCCTCCCTTTGAGAACGTTTCTTAACATGAGCTTAGTATAAATTACACTGTACAACAAAAAATAGTATCAATGATTATGGCAGAGGGCACCAAAGAAATAACTACGTGTGTCGGCATTTTGAAAGTTTACATCTGTGAATTATTTTAAGAGGATTTAAAGTTCCCCCTTTTGAACATAGTTATAGTGATTCGCCATAAGAGATCTTGTAAGCCTTGTGCTCAGCACTTTTAAATAGAACATCATGAGAAGTATTTTTGTGAAATATTTTAACCTTCTAACTCTTCATCCGGGCTCGAATGCACACTCGAGACACGGATCAAATGGTAGGCGTACCGCTAAACTGCTGCAAATCTCATATTCAGCAGGAACTTTTTGGGATCGAGCAGACCAGATGGTCAAACGAGGTCACCTGCTCGATTTCGAGGTTAATATGGCCCCAATACGATTGTAGTAGATCTGCAATCCTGGAGGGTATCCCTCGGGGGCAAATACGCACACTTGTGGTGGTAATTACAGGGCACTGTTTTATTGGTGCGCACGCTAAGAGATTGAAACTACCGTATAATGATTTCTGTAGAAGTTGTCATATTGAGGAGGAGGAAGAAAATGTAGAGCACCTCATCTGTCTATGCCACGCTCTTTCCGATCAAAGGGTGGCTTCACTGGGCAGCCCGCTGCTTCAGGATCTAGCAGCCTTATCAAACTGCGACATCAGACGGATAAACTCTTTCATTCGATCGTCGGGTTGGTTCAACACTGATCCGAATAGGGACCTAGGGACCCAAGGGACCCAAGTGGGCTGGTTTTTAAATCTTTAAACTGGCAACCTGTACAACCTAACCTTACCTAACTCTTCATTGTATGGTATTTTTTTGTCCCTTTCTTAAAAAAGCAGGCTAAAATTATACTATAGTTCTGAAACGAACAGATATCATTCAAAAGTTAAAATGTGTTTAAGGCTTAGTATTCGGCAAAGGAAATTTTACAAGCGTAATGTTTAAGCTATAAGATGTGCTTAGCACTTTTATATAAACACCACTAGGAACATTTTTGTAGAACATTTTAGCCTGCTATATCGCAAGTGAAGGGAGTTTATTGCCGATTTTTTTAAGAAATGGAAAAAAGACCCCTACAACACAAAGCTAGAGGGTCAACATTTTCCATAGAAATATTTCTCATGGTGTTTTCCATAAATATGCTGAACACATATTCTACTTTAAACGTATGGTTTATAAGATTTCCTATGCCGATTCACTATAGCTATGTAGAATTTTAGCTGCGCATAAAATAAATCCCTGATGTAAACTTTTAAAACGCCGATACAAGTACATACTTTTTTGGTGCTCTCCTGTTATATAGCTACAAATTTTATTATTTTGTATTGTTTTTTCGACATCTCAGCAGATTTTTAACCCCATCAGAAAATAAGTTTGTTTGTTGGAATCTAAAATTTTTAATATATAATAAATAGTTAAATAATTTTTGAGGATTTTACTAAGGTTTTCCATATCTATCTTTGGTAAAGTAAGACTTAAGCCATGAACTCACAGTTTAAATTTAGTATTGACCTATGAAGAGTTAATATAGGCGTTTACTGCTAAATTTTAGTGTCAACTGCAAGTCAACATTTTTAAAAATATACAATGTAACATATTTATTTCTTCCAAAGTAATGTATCTACACATAATTGCATTTAAAAAAAAAAAGAAGAAATAAAAAGCCTATGACCATTATAATTTGTGGGGTATTTTATCTCCGTTAGAGTACCAATGTCATTGTGACTTGCGTTTCCGTATAATTTCAAAAGGCGTGTAGAAAATTCCTTATGTTGTTTTTTTTTGCCACAAATGTTTGAACGAAATGAACAATCAAGCGCGTGTTAGTACTCGTATATAAGCGCAACAATAATGCAAAAATACTTAAAGTTAAAAAAAAAGATCTAAGTTTAAGCCAAAATATAGAAATAAAACAGCAAAAAAAAAAAAATACAGAACTACAACACAAAAGTAATAAGCAATGACTAGATTGTGTATGGGCAGTATTTGGTAAAAATAATAATTGTTTGAATTATTATTGATTTTGGTTATTTGATAGTAGCCCATGGGACAAATGTTTACGAACACAAAGAAACATTGTGTTCTTTTTTCGCAAACAGATACACGGACCAAGATATACAATTATTGTATATTTGAGAGAGTTTAACAAAGGAAATAACATTTGTTGCCAAGATCTTAAACTTAAAAGCCATGAAGAAAATAAAAAAAGTATACGAAAAAACTAAATAGAAAAATACCAAGTGTACTCCGATAACAGCGTGGGCTGGTAACAAAAGCCTTAAAAAAACATATAGAGTTTTTATTTCACCGTTCTTACATTCGGTGACGTTGTTTTGTATTTTGTTTTTATCTGTGTTCGGAACTTCCTTAAACAAAAATATCAATAAGAAAATAATAATGATTTTAGAAAAACTTATTTATATTTTTGTGGAATACACCATTTCACTAAACTTGAAAAATTAAAAAAAATCATAAATTTAATAAACGAGAATAAATACAGAAGGAATTTGCTTATCGGTCCATGCCCAGTGAAAATGATTGGATGTAACTATTAACAGCTTTTAAAGTATCAATAAGTATGTATTTTCATCATCTTGCAAATTAATTGAACTGTACAACAAAATCAAATTTTCTTTTTAAATTACAAGGTTCTAACGACTGATCGTAGTACAAAGCACTACCAAAATATATGCCCAGCAAAAACGTTGCTTAATGGTAGGCAAAAAGGTATATGAGGATTTAAATCGGAACTACTTATAATTTAACTCGATAACTACTTATTTTTGTTTGAGAAGTTCAAAATATATGGGGTATCCCTTACAAATGTACTTATATTATCACAGCAATTAACTAGTTATTATTTGACTGACTTGAATCTAAAAAATAAGTAGTAAAATAATCAAAATAAAATTAGAACATTTTTTATCGACACTAATATCTATTTATATTTTTTTACACATTGTTTTTTTTGACCCAGCTGCGCTACGAACCTGTGCTTTCAGATTTGAAGACAAGAACTTTACTCACGCAGCTATTGTTGACTTACAAGTTTAAGTGACAAAAATATGTTTTGATAAGCAAACACATATCAACATAAAAAGTATTTGCTTAGTAACTTTATTAATACTTACATAAGAATAACTACTTTCTGATAATGAAAGCAATGCGTACTTATTTTATTAATTACTAAGTAGTAGTTTTAATTTGGTGCATAGCAATAAGATAAATAAATATCACTCATTGCTTTGTAACCCATTAAAAGAGTACTATCGATTACATAAATGCCAAAAGTTTTTGCTGGATTTGTACGTGTAATAGATATTTGAAAGCTTACATTTCTCCCAATTTTGCACATAATTATAGTGATTTGACATAGAAAATTTTGTAAGCCTTACGTTTAAGGTATAAGATGTGTTCAGCACATTTGTATAAAACAGCATAACGTCGACAAAAAATTAAAAATCTAATTTCAAATTAATTATTGCATATTACATCGAAAGGCATGCTCCTATAAATTTTCAAAACTTTATAATAAAAATCAGCCGTATTAAAACTGAAAATAAAGAGACTTTATTTCAGTTCCTTAAGCATTTTATTTAGCTTTTCCTTCTCCTATAAAATAAGAAAAATATAGTTACGTGATTTGGCAGTTCAGCTAACAATAAGAAACATTTTTCTAGAACATTTTAGCCCTTTAATTCTTCGTGGTATGGCTCTCTTTGTAACTTTCTTTAATAAGTGTCAAAAATTTTTCCTTCAACGGCGATATAGCGGCAGAAATATTATACATAAATATTCCTTGTGATGTTTTACATAAAAGTACTGAGTTATAATTGAGGGGGTGAAGAGTAAAGGAGTACAAGTGCCAAAACTAAAAAATTCAGTTATATGCAGGAATCAACACTTAATAATAATATCTATTACTCTACAAAAATGCAGACATGTACGATGACTTCAAGAGGCGGTGTGTATTAGAAACCAAAAATATTATGTATGAAAATGGATGGAAGCAAAAAACTTTGAATCTTAATTACTTTGCTTTTAAGCCCCTCAGTTGTGAATAAGTACGAAATTAACCCTTAAAGAAATTTTACGTTTTGAATGATTTGTGGCGTTAAAGTTTAGTCGGGAGCTTCGCTATCTTTGAAGAACTATATTAGAATTTTATGTCAAATATTTTTCTAGAATGTTTCAACCCGCCATATTGCCGCTGAAGGGGAGTTTTTGTCCCTCTTTTAAGAAAGGGGCAAAACGACCCATACAACGAAGGGATAGAGCATTACAATGTTTCATCAAAATGTTGATCGTGGTGTTTTACATAAAAACTCTGAACACTTCTTATATCTTAAACGCATTTTAAGTTTTGAACGATTTTAGGCGTTCAAGATGAATCTGGAGCTTGAGTGTCTTTGCAGACACATATAATAGAATTTTATGGCAAATAGTTTTGTAGAATATTTTAGTCTCTCAATTAAGTTATGAGTTTAGTCGAACTGTATGGGTTTATATATCCAAAGAAATTTAATTATTTTTGGCTTGAGTTCGGTTGTAATTTAGTTTTTCAATTAAATTATATTTTTATTTTGAGATGAATGTGAAGCATGTACACAAAGAAAATTTCGACTGCGCGGAGGGTTGAGCTGACGTTTCGATAGGTCCCTCTAATCTCACCAGAGCTCTTTACCGCTTACACCAGTCGACCAAAGGCGATGGTTTGCAGTCAAGAGTTGAATATGGTCTACTTTTAATCAATTCATACTGTCAGTCTTAAATCTGTATTTCATTTGATAGTTATTGATATTCCCTTTTTTGTCTTTTGTCTTGTGTTAAACTTTTTTTAAAATTATTTTTCAATTCTAGTATGAATTATCATAAGGATAAAGGAGGTAGGTGGCGCCAGTTGAGTACGTGTAAGGTAGTTAGGAAAATGTGGCCTTGCTACAACGATAAGCGCACAACACAACAAATGAACAAAAACCGTGGGAATATCTCCAGGCTCGTCGCAGTAGTGACAGGTCACTGGGCAGCCGGCAGACATGTTAGCAGGATAGGCCTTTCCTACAATGCGTTCTGCTGTAGTTGCCGGTATAAAAGCAAATAAGAAACAGTCTTACACTTTCTTTGCGAATGACCGGCCTTGCACCTCTCGTGATACAAATTCTTGGGCAACAGCATACTAGACGAACTTTCGGAGCTATCAGGGATAGGTCTGGGTGACCTGATTAGGTATCTCAATGTGACGGGTTGGATCTAGTATCTAGTACCCAATCCGAGGCCTGGGTTCGGACCTACATATGTTGACACTGACGAGTGGAGTGGTCTGTCAAAACGTAATCCTATTGATTCTATTTAAATGCTTGTGCGTAAAAGGCAGTCACGTAAACCAACCAACCAACCAACCAACAAACGGACCGTCATATTTAGGGTAATCTGAAGTACGTATTCATCCCCATAGGAACAGATGATGTTTGCGAAAAGAATATCAAACATTATATAAGATGATATCGCCCTGCATATACATTCCCATGGAACGAAGTATACCTAACGGGGGCATCATCTCTTTAACCCTCTCGAAGCCAGGTCTTCTGAAGATATACGGAAACCCGCGATACCAGAGCATCGTTACTTCTTGATGCTCGAAAGGGAACCCATAAATGTTAACTTTCTATAGACTTTGTTTTTGTGCGACACCTTACAGGCCTGTTCAGCTTCTACCAGACTCGCATAGGTTAACTTACTTCCTTTAGATACTTATATGCATGCCCATTGCTCTGTTATTTCAGAGATTGAATAGTAACACATAAGTTTTATGGGGAATTGACTACAGGTAATATGTGGAAAAACCTAAAGGCAACCAGTAATAGAATAAGTAAACATATTTGGCCGCTTTCAATGCATTTGTGTTTCAAGCAGAAATTTCAGTTTGCCATGAATGTTGACAGCACAAACGAGCCCATAGTTCGTCAATAACACCATTATAATAATCATACGAACTTAGAGGATTGTGCCATCTTGTCGAAGTCACAGTACTTCTTTGCTATGGTTAATCCATTAAGGAATGAAGAAAACATTGGTAATTGCTCTATGAAGGTCAATGATGGCGTTGCTCCCTCTAAGCGCGAGTTGTTTTGAGTCAGACATGCTAGAAGTTATATGAAATAGTACTTTTGTACCTGAATTTATTTATTATTTTTTTAAATATAGTTAGTTTTATTCTTATTCGAATCTTAACATTTACATAATGCTTTATTCTATATAATTTTATTTACATAGAAACAGTGTCTCTAGTCATTTCTTAACAATCCAACTCACTCACTTATTAAAGAAAAAATTGAAGAGTTTTGTATAATTCAACCATGATATGGCATCAGCCTTAACTATATGTTATGTTTTTAAGTAGCTTTAGGTATGATTTTTATTTAAAACTTTAAAATTTGTTTGCTGCTTGTTACCTCACTCTCAAGTTGGTCAAGTTAAACCTTTAAGAAAAATTATATATAAATTATTGACTATTAACTAATACGATTATATTATAATTTATATATATTTTTATGATTTGTTTTCTATGATTTTATTTAATATGTTTATTTATTTAACTATTTGTTTTCTTTATGTTCATTGCAGGTGAGTGTCTGTCTAAATCGCTGTCGTATTTCAAACATTTTAGCTCGAAAGTTAAAAAAAAGTAATGGATTTTTGCCGATATACGTTTATGTGTTCTTTTAGTCATAACTAATATATATTTTTTTTTTGAGAAAAAATTTTAGTTGTTAACTCGGCTTATTATAGTCATTAAGGTAAGGTTTAAACTTTATTACTATGATGTTTGCTTTAATGTGTTTTTGCCTTTTTCTGTGTACTGGACGTTGCATTTAGCTGGTGAATGAATGAAAGGAAAGGTGTGTATTTGTTTATTTATTAACAAATGCTTGTAATAATATTTAAATAAAAATTTACTTTTTAAATGAAATTTATTTTTGGTAGTCGTAGGTTACAAAGATTATAGTTATTGTAGAAAGTCAGAAGATTAAATTGATTTGGTAATAAATATAATAATAATTTTAAAGTAACTACTAATAATTTGCTGCCATTTGTAAAGAAAGAAGATCAACAATTTTGAATTTGTGTAGGTATATACATATGACGCAAAGATTAATCGTAACTCAATTACACAAATAAGTAAAGATTTTGTTGTGGTATAATTTAAGTTTTTGACAATATTTAGGACTTGAACTTTCGCTTATTTACACACCTTGTTTTCAAGTTATTACAGTTCTTTACACTAGTTTACAAACTTTCTTTTCTAAGCTAATTCATTTTTTTAAGATCCTTTTGCGAGATATTCGCGAAAAACGTGCTTTTTACCTGCCCGACTGCGCGACGCAAAGAAGGGTATTGTGTTTATCAGTCTATGTATGTGTGTTCCTTTGCGGCCGAAGGCGTAGGCCGATTTTGACGATTCTTACGTCAATTGATTTGTCTTAATCCCGGGACTGTCACTAAAGATATAATAGTAGTCTAAATTCAATATGGCGGCCAACAGACGCCATTTTGTGAATACGAAAAAAAAAATCGGCGAACAATATCAAAATGGGTATCATTCAACAGGTATTTGAAAATCATCTTTAGGTTTCTCTTATGATTTTTAATTTCGAATGACCATTTAGGATCTGTGACGGTTTAAAGTTTTTTTCTTTTATTTTTTTACGCAGTCAGGTTTTTTAGTTTTTTTTAAATTTATGTCTTGTTAATTTTTTTTAGCTATTTCCAAAAATCATAAGAACTGTTCATCTGAATTATACAGATATTTAACTGTTGCATAAATATAAAAAAGTTGTCGCAAACATAAAAAATATTACATATATTCGTAAAACCTCTTGAGAAATTTATTGAAATTAAAATAAACCTAATGGCGTGTGTAATCTTGAAAGATATTAAAACCTTTATTTTTAATTTTCGTTAAATTAAGCAAAACTTTGATCTACCTAAGAAATATATTTTAATTGATTTTCATATTGAAATCCTCAAAAATTATGGACACATACACACTCTATAAAGTCAAATAAACGTACTGATTTGCATGGCTTAAAATAGGAAGAAACAAGAAATGTATAAATACAATAAATAATATAAACACGCCACCATAATATTATGTGTAATATTTACTGTAATCTTAAGAGTACTTCAACAAAAAAAAAAAAAAAAAAAAAAGCAACAAAAATTTATTTAATCGTCATTAAAGAAATTGCATTATGGACAAGTTTTTATAAAGAGCATAAAACTTCAATGAATTTATACTGATAATAATGATGATAAAAACTTAATGATGTTTCAGGAGAAACATTAAAGGAGACACAGTACCGTGAAAGCCGTAATATTTGCGCTGTTGTTGTTGTTAGCTGGCAACAATGTTGCAAAAAGCAACAAGATGTTGTTACAGCACTACATGTGTAACAAAGAAACTACAAAATGTAAAAAAGTGTTGGATTTTATGATCATTCTCGCCATACTTATACCATTATAAGAAAAATATCACTAATCGACAAATTTTAACTTTTTCTTTTATATATGAAAATCTTACAAAAAGTTAACGTTTATTTTTCTTGAAATACCAAACAAAAACATGTTTGGATTAATTATTTTGTAAGGCATTAAGCCTGGTACTGTGCTCAAATTTTGTGAAAAATTCATTTCATGCGAAAAATTTGACATGTAAGTTTGTTATAATCTTCATGTGTTTGTTGTAAAAAAAGTGCCACTCATATTATTTTGCATGAAAACTTAAAATGTAGCCAATACAATTCATATGTTTTCGTTAAGAAAAATAGAGTACAACTTATGCAACATTTTTTCATGAACAATTCATGCCAATTTTTTATATGAGTTTTGACAGCATTTCACGTGAAATGTTGAACGCAATACCATATCTTAGGCGAAAAATAGTAAACATTATAGCATAGAATCAGCTGTATTTCATTATAGTATATATATCGTGCGTCACTGCCGAGTAGTGTAACAATTCAAATACTATTCGTATAACATATACTTTCCCTGCAGATAATGCGACTAGTCCATACATGCATGTAAAGTATACTCCATAGAGGAGTAGCACTAATACAAAAGTAGCCCAAATGTGTGGAGAAAACATCGTCGATTTAACATTAAGATGTTTTAGAGCTGGACCATATATCCTAGCTTTGCATTACATTGGAGTAGTCTTAAAATTAGTCTATGTCACTAATTGATAGAGTACTCAAGTATTCGTGTTTTAACGATTGCTATAATATTTTCAATCATTAAAACGCGAACACTTGTAGCTTACCTAAAAACACTTTTGGTTACAAATGTCATGGGCCATGACTACCCAGGTAGAAATTGCGACTTTATACAAAAGATATGTACCACCACAACACTGTAAATAAAAATTTCTACTCCTTCAAAAGCCACTACAGCACTGTATACAAAAAAACATGAGTTTAATTTCCCAATGCTGCGTTCATAGTAATCCAATACCGCTACAACATTGCAAATTCAAAATTATGACTTAACTGTCGAAATATCATATTCACAATAATCATTTACCACTACCATACTGTAAAAACCAAAACTGGGGCTTTAGCTCAGGAACCGGCAAAACATATCATATGGGGTTTCTTACTCTTTTACTCTCACACGTATTAACTAAAAATAAATAAAATCAATCAGTGTGGGATGAACATTCAAACAAGCAGGTTGTGTTATCGCTTGCTTCTTGCTTGATGTACACTAACAAAAAAATTTGTAATAGGGAGAGTTGCAAAATAAGACCCATACACGCAAAATGTATTAGTGTACGTTTGCGGATTGATGCTTTAGTTCAATGCTGTCCAAAAATACTTTGCATTTTGCCCCAATCTCCTTAGTTTTTCCAAAAATATCTTTTTATTTCTAATAAAAAGCACTGTATGTGGCAAAATACCAACACAGTGCATGTACACTCGTCGCTCTCACATTAACGACTAAATAAAGAGTATAAAAAGAAATGAACTAAACATTATAAACAATTGTTTGCTGAAATGAGCATCTTTGCTTTAAGCAACCCTCGCACGACAGATTTGTGCGTGTGATTTGTTCGCGTACCAAATCTCCACTTACGACGAACAAATCACAATAAACTTAAACGTCAACAAGAACACATGAATTGCGATGCGGATATTGCAATTGTTCTTTTGGTTATTTATTTATTTTTGTACATTTTTATTATTCATTTATGTTTTTATCTTTATATTTATCGCTTTTACTTTACGAAATTACATTTTCTTTTCTAAATTCTATGAAAAATTGCTTTCATAGCATAACAAAATAAAAAAAACATTCAAATGTTCGCACACAAGCCCACTAACAGATCGCACAAATCACAAGAAATTGAAATTTTTCAATTACTTCTGGTTTTTGCGCGCACAGCCCCATTAACGAGTAACAAGACGTCGAGCATGAACAAATCATACGCACAAATCACTCGTGTGTGGGCACCTTTAGTTCACAAATAAATTTAAATCTCTCTCAGATGCTCTCAGAGTATTTTTATGTTTACATCTGTGGATTATTGGTAAAGACGTTTGCTTGTGAGCATGTAGTGTAATCGTTCAAATCCAAAGTCATTAAAGTCGCACAATATAAATAAAAGAAAATGTTAAAATCAAGTATAAAACTCAAATATAAAAAAATGCGTATAAAATAGCTATATCGTTTTTTAATAAATGCTGTAAATTTGAATTTACAACATTGTGAGAACATTGTAAATTTAAGTTTAAGTGTTGTGGCAACATTAAAAGGAAGAGTCGGAGGACGGTCATACCATTTTAACCCTCTGCGACTTACGTGACTTCATTATCACAATTCCACTGACGTGGTAGTACACTAGACACTATTTCGACTGCTTATATTTTCCAAGTTCCGTTTGTAAACTTACTGAAAACATTCTTGATTTTAGTTTAATGTAGCAGTTTGTTATTTATAGCAATTTTTTGTTAAAAACAAAACGAAAAATCTTATTAAAAACAAAATTATTGGCATGTCATAAATTAGCCTTAAAAAACTTACATCCATATAAAAACAAAAAAAAAAACATTATATATATATTATATTTTTTGGTAAAAAGTTCAACATTAATTTTAGCTTGTACCTAAGCTAATCAATATAGAGAAAAAAGAGATAATATCAATCTTTTAATAAAAAGTTATAACGTATTTTGTCAGGTCTCGTTTCAATTGATTACTTCGCACTAACGCACACACGAGTACATAATAAGAAGGTACTGAACAAACCAGAATCGATATTTGTATAATTATAGCGTAAAACAATGTTTTCTGTTAACTGGTGTCTGCTAGACTACGACGTCAGTCACAGAGGGTTAATGTTATCAGTACATTACAATGTTGTTCTAATGTTAGTTGTACCCTCAGACCATCGTACCAACGTCGTGCTGATTGTCTTTTTCTGCCTGGGTGTATTACATAGGAGCATATTGTAACTAGTCCATTTCAGTTAAAATGGATTACGTAGTTCAATATTATCTGCAGGGTTAATATAAAATAAAATCCCATTGTGATATTAGTGTAAATGTGGTAGAAAGATATCTCTAACATTTTGTTTTCATTGCTTTCAATGTTGCATTAAAACGCTTAGGATTTTATGGTTTGTTGTTATTGCTGCTGTTGTTTCTTTGGAGATAGAATGTTGGCTTTCTTTTTTTGTAGTGCTAAAATATTTTTACTTCCATGCCTCTTATAAACTTATAAATTTAAAATGGCCACCTTAGAGTTTAGATTTTTTTTATATGTATATGTGCTAAACAAAAGTTTGTGACTTTATTTCTTTACTTTGTAAAAACTGTTTTTTAATATCAACTTATTTTTTTTAAAGATAAACAAATTTGTTAGTTTTTTATTTCATTAGAATTTTTGAAACACACCAAATAATAATTTTATTAATAAAGCTTAGATGTTGTTATGCCTGAAGATCACTTGGCGTTTCTTTTTATTTTGTTTAATTTTTTAAAGAGAAGTAACACAATCAAGCAATTAATGCCTACCAGTTAAGTAATTAATGTGTTACCTTCTTTAGGAAAAGGATAGTATAGAGCGAACAGGTGGTGAAGTGTAAGATAGATAGAAAGCTTAATTCATTTATAACCCTATTATTGCGCGTTTTTTGTCTAGAGCAGTGTTGCAAGCCCTTCTGGTGTCAAGTAGAGACATTGAGTTGTTTAAGCTGTGTGGGCATTTTATTAGTTCTTTTGCTTCGCCGACGGTTCTGCTAGAATACCGACGAAGGACGGTGCTGTGAAGTGTATTAGGATATGTTAGTATTAATCGCTGCCGGTACTGCCAAAGTGATCAGTGCTGTGCCTTCATCACTTCAACAGTCCAACAACAACCAACACAATAACACAACAATGCACATGAGAAACATGCACGATATTGTTGGCTTGTCTGAAAATAGTCTTGAACTCAAAACCTCAGTGTTTGTAGTCAAACGCGCTAACTATACAGCCAACCCCATCCTCAATGTTGTGGTTTTCTATAGATTTTTGTTTTAAATTGATCCAGTAATAATGAGTAATTGTTTTTCCTAATTGCAAGTGGTCGCTTTATATATCTTCATGTATATCGAAAAAAACACACACACACACACAAGAATGGTATCATGCTCCACTGCTCGGACTATTGTTTCACTTACGGTGTATAGCGGTGAAAGGTTCTTACTGCTACTAGTTCCGATATAAACTACGTCGTTAGTACAATGTTCACACGACGAAGTGAAGCACTTGCTTCGCTCCCCCAATTACGATTTCATAGTGGGGCAGAATCAAACTATTTGGAACATAAATCGGGCATTTCCAAACGGATAGTTGTATCGGAATAAAATTTCGTACAGAAATCATAAATATAAATACTTCTCTGCTATAGTATTTCTATTTATGTTTTAAATATCAGCCCTCATACTTGCTCAGGAGCGGAGCTTTGAAGTCTCAAAGTAGGGCACTTCGCCAATGTAAAATTTTGTACTGCTTGCCATTTTTTTGGTTTCTTATCCAATCTCAAAAATTTGTTTTTCTATGTTATATCCCTTAATAAGATCTAAAAGACACATGTTTGGTTGTATACTTATCTCTTATAGTTAGTGAATTATACCAATTTGAAAATTGAAATTTCTCTATTTACCAAAACTTTGCTCCACTATTTTCCAGATATCGGACTCAAATATCATCCGATTTATAAAATTTTTTCTTCGTTAGTTGCAGCACAAAATGATTTATGTTCCAAATATTTTGATTCTCTCCCACTGTGCATTGTAATATAGAAAATAAACTTGTTTATATGAACCAAAATACGAAGTTTTTTTTTGTTACCGAAATTTATTTAAGTAACAAGTTGGTTTTAGTTAGGCAAAAATATTTTAGCTCAAGATTACCTTCTTAAGTTAAAAAAAAAGAAAAATATTACACTCTGAGTTTTTTTTATAGTTTCATAACCTACGAGTTATAAAATAGCTATTCTTCTACCAAAATACAGTTTGAAGACTTAAGAATGAAATAAACGAATGGGCAGACAGTCAGAATCATTGGTAGATGCTGTTATAGAACATTTATATAAAAATAAAATAAAAGATATTTTTATGTTGACTGCATTTCTATGATAATATTATGCAAAATTTGCATATAAATGCTTGTTTATAAATTAAATATCTAAATGTCTCATAACTTTTACAAACAATAACACCAGCACACAAAAGCGCTTAAATAAACACTATCAGAAAGAACACCTTCAAAGCAAATGATTTGCTGTTACAGCCAATTTCATGACAACATATCTCTCTGTTAAAGAATCGTATGTGTAAAGTATCTTATATGAGTATAAATATAAATTCTTCTAATCCCACCTTGACATTAAATCTACGCATTAAAAACAATTTTTGTTTGCTGTTAGTGTTTTTCTTTTACATTTTCAAACATTTTCTAAACTTAACATTACCCACAATATGTGCAATAGCGACACCTCCAGATTTTGTAAAAACCTTTTCAAAAGGTACTACTACATCATTTTGTTCTAGTGCTGTTTCTTTTTTTTTTGTTCTGGATTTTCTTCAACTTTTTTCCGTGAAAATGTCTTAAGTAAAAATTACGAGCTCATGGACGTTTTGTAAGCAATGTTCTTAAGTTTGTTATATATTTTTTTCTCTATGAATATTATTCCTAGAAGTGTGAGGGTATTTCATAGGAGGTGAACATTAATTTTTAGTTTATTAGAATATTTCTAAAACTAATACCACTACACAGTGGGGTCTTTTGCAAAATAAATGGTAATAACTCTGGAACTTCTAAACTGCTGATTGGATTTATCTGAAAGTTCGAATATCTTTAGAGGAGGAGTCTGGCTTTATAACGCATGTCTCCGTGGAGACGAGTTACAGTGGGCCAAAGTTGACTACTTTTGTTCAATCATTTTAATGATTTTTGGCTTATTTTATTCCTAATATAAATAGCTTTCTATTAAAAGACAAAAACTTAAAATTTTGCCCTCTTAATTTTTTATGAGCTTTTAAAAACGAAAAATGGTTTAAAATTTCATGAAAAAACTAATTTTTTGACGCTAATTTCTGATTACCTCCGAAACAGTTTAAAATATTTAAAAATCATATTTTAATGACTTAAAGATAATTTTATTCCACATATTCTGAGAGAAGTTATGGCGAAATATATTAGCGTGAACGCCTAGTAAGATTATTCCCAAGTATTCGTACATGAAAAACAGATTGTATAATTACGATGAATATATATTTCTTATTATGGAAAGTGTACATAAACGTTTTGTATAATATTAGAAATGTAGTTTAATTGTTTTTATGTGGTTAAGGTAGACTTTTAGAAATTATAACAGTTGTGTGAAGAAAAGGAAAAACGTTAAAATAATTCTATATATTCTTGGAATTTTATACCCTGCAATCGGCATATCTCGAGATCAGTAAAATATATTCGTATAATTTTTTCAGCAGTAGTAAAGAAATTCATATAAAAGTCAGCAGTAGTAAAGAAATTCATATAAAAGTCAAAAATATCAATTTGAGAAGATAAGATTGTCTTACTATATATTTGTTATGGTACAAAACTTATTTTTCCAAAAATTTTTACTTTATTTTCGGGAAATCTGCGCGTATATCCACATTTACAAAAAGGCTCTCTTCAATTTTTGCCAAAATTCTTAGAACTATCTACATTATAAAATTTTGTTGTTGAAATTTTCAAAATCTACCGTCACAATTTTGTATAGGTCCCTTAAACACAAAAAATATTTTTAAAATTGATGATTTTCGGGCATTGCTGACTGTAGTGTATATGTCCAAAATACAAAATATTTAGCGCTAAACACATTCTCAATGGATTGCATTTTGCGATATGTGCTTAAAGAGTGAATGTGCTAAAAAAGTTTTTTAAAACAATTGAAAATAATGAAAATATTTTTTTTAAAACAACATGCTTTTTTTTGTTCAATTTAAAAATTTTGAATTTTTAGCCTTTTTCCGACTTCCAGAAGGCAGATATTAAAAATCGTTTTCTCCAGTTTTAATAGGATCTTGTCCAAAAAGTTATAAGCGAAATAATAAAAAAAGTAAAAACAAAAAATAAAAACATTATTCTAAGCCAAATGTCTTCTAAGCTGTGAGAGACATGGAAACACATGTAAGGACATGGTTTCTTTGTATTTTTTAGCTTAACTGAACGTGCTTTAAATTTTTAAAATCGGATAACATTTAAAAAAGTTACAAGCCTCAGAAGCTTTTTTGAGCCCCAGGTAGTCCAGTTTGTCCAAATGTAACTCATCTCGTGATTAAACTAGAATGCCAGCAAGATACGAGTTGTAAAGTCTGACTGCTTTTCTACAGATGTTCGAAGTTTCAGATAAATCCAAATAGTAGTTTAGAAGTTCCAGATTTATTACCATTTATTTTGCACAAGTCCCCACTGTGCGCTGTATAGCAAAATCATTTTTTACCAGAATGACAAGGTTGTAACGACTGCTTTTGGTAGAAGGCACCAGCAAATAATAGACGTGTATCGGCGTTTTTAAAGTTCACAGGGGTAATTAAGTTTTTCCACCCGCCTTTTGCACATTATTATAGTGAATCGCCATAGAAAGTCTTATATTCCCTACGTTTGAGGTATAAGAGGTGTTCACCACTTTTATGTAAAAAACCACAAGAAATATTTTTGTGAAAGATTTTAACCCTTTAAATTTTCGTTGTATGGGTCCTTTAGTCGCTTCTTAAAAAAATAGGCAACAAAACTCTCCTTCTTAAAAAAAAAATTAAACAAATCTGTTGAAAAAATTGAACAAAAATCATTGTATATGTACATGCCCATAGTTTTAACAACTTTTACAGAAAATTAATAAGGGAAATCATGCTAATTCCTTTTAGCATTAAAACTGTTTAAATTCGGATCATCTTTAATGGAATTCCATATCAAAAGTTAACCTTAAAATGTAATACCCTTTTAAGATTTTCTTATATTAAGATACTTGTCTAGCTCAGATTTGTTTTTTTTTTAACAATATTTTGTTTTTGTTTGTTATTGTCGCAATTTTGTGGCAGTCAGCATGTAAATAAACCATGCATGTGGCACGCATAAGCGTATCAAATTTAAATGAATTTATTTCCTTTTTTTTGTACTGAATTTACATTTTTGCAGTTTTCAAGGCATTTATACAGCATTTGAGCTAAATCGTACTATATTATAGAAAATATCACATACCTAGTATTTACGCTGTAGATTTGTTTAGACTGCTTATTTTATCGTTACTGGTTCTTTGTTGCAGTTAAGTTGAAAGCTATTTGTGTGTTTGTTGTTACTGGTAGTATTACTGCTGCTCCTGATGCATCATGCTTTCATCTGGCAATAAAAATTTATACAGACTGTAGAAAAATTCTCAATTATAGCTAGAAATTGCAACAATAAATTTAAGAAACATCACAATTGCAACTTTGTATACAAATTGATTTAAGTGCAGAAAAAAAACGAAATTAAAATGTAGAGAATTTATTTTATTGAGTATTATTATTGATATGTTTTTTATTTCTTATTTATTTATTTATTTTCTTGCTTTCAAACATGTTTTACAGCTTTATTTTTATGTTCAAAGAGAATCAAACTCATGAAAATTGGTCTATGTTGACGTTTTTAAAAGGGTAGCAAAAGTTAAACTTGAATTATATTTATATGTTTTATTAATATGTATGTACAACGTAGTTATTAATGGATATAGTGACTGGTGGCTTATTTCGAAATGATTAGTATTTGTTGGATAAAAAGAAGTTAAATTAATTTTTGTGTCGGTATATTGTCTTTATTCCCTATTGGGTCGATTATTAAGTGATAATAATAAATACAGAACTATCACATACCTATCACTACATTCTTTGATTTTCATTATATATGTTGAAAAATATATATGAGTAATTCTCATATCAGATGCTTTTTTCGTGTCTGCTGAAAGTATAGTAAAATATTTCGTAGAATAAACGCATAAATTTGAAAATTAAAGCTGCTTGAGCATGATTTATTATATTATAAATAAATCCACATAAGTTTTTTTTTGTGTAAGACTGTCCATTATTAATAAATTAAGTAAAGTGCGACTTTGGCTCGCACACGAAGGGTTCCGTACGAATACACATATGTATATCCCTCTTTGTTTTTGCCCCTTCGTCATTTTGGCAGTTTCTTCGTTATGCTTTCTTGTTTAATTTTAGTTTTTTATTTTTTAAGTATTTTTTATTGTTTTTGGGTTTTTTGATTTTGCGCTTTTTAAATTTTCGTGATTTTTTCATTTTTTTCTGGCGATTTTTCGTTTTTTGCAATTTTTTTGTTTTTTGTCGATTAGTTTAGTTTTGCCGATTTTTTGGTTATGGTATTTTTGTAACGTTTTCACTTTCCTACGATATTTTTAGTTTTAGCGATTTCTCTTAGTTGTGGCGATATTTTTCAGTTTTGGCGCTTTTTCGTTTTTGGGGATTTTTTTCGGTTTTTTGCGGTTTTTAGATATAGCGATTTTTTTTGTTTTGACACTTTCGTTTTAGCGATTTTTTTGGTTTTTGGCGATTTTTTAAGTTATGTCGCTTTATTTGATTTTTGCGCTTTTTTTCGTTTTTGTGATTTTTTTTTCATTTATGGCGATTTTTTAATTTTTTGGTGATATATTTAGTTTTAGCGATTTTGTAGTGCTATTTTCGTTGTGACGACTTTTTTCGGTTTTTGAAGTATTTTTTTAGTTTTTTGGCGATCTTTTTAGTTTTGGTGATAAATTGCGTTTTATCGATTTTTTTAATTTGGTGCTTTTTTCCTTTAAGCGTTTTTTTCATTTTAGCGTTTTTTTCGTTTTGAAATTTTTTTAATTTTGGATTTTTTATTTTTAGCGTTTTTAAAAATTTCATGATTCTACATCCTACGGCTTCAAAGATACAGTATATTGTCTAAATTACATAGTCAAAATTACATTAACTGAAAGAATACCCTTTAATTTTTATTGCTTTAAATATCGGTGTTAATTGGTATAGTCTATTATACAGAGTGCACCAATTAGCACTTACTTTGAAAATTTAAAGTGTATATATAAGTGTCATCATATTACATTAGTATTTCAACATATTGCGTTGCTCGCTTTAGGACACCCTTTAATTTTTAACTGTCATATATTTGTTGTTGTAGCGGCCAAAGTTTTACATATTCTCTGAAAATTTCAGGTCCGTAGCTCCTACGGTTCCCAAGATATAGCAGATTGTCTAAATTACATAGTAAAATTACATTAACTGATAGAACACCTTTTAATTTTTATTGTTTTAAATATCGGTGTTAATTGGTGTAGTCTATTCTACAGACTACACCAATTAGCACTTAGTTTGAAAATTTAAAGTGTCTATGTATAAGTGTCTTCATAATACAATAGTATTTGAACATTTTTCGTTGCTCGCTTTAGAACACCCTTTAATTTTTAGTTGTCATATATTTGTTGTTATAGCGGCCAAAGTTTTAGATATTCTGTGAAAATGTCAGGTCCGTAGCTCTTACGGTTTCCGAGAAAACATTACATTAGTATTACAACATTTTTCGTTGCTCGCTTTAGAACACCCTTTAATTTTTAACTGCCATATATTTATTGTTGTAGCGGTCAAAGCTCTACATAGCCTGTGAAAATTTCAGGTCCGTAGCTCTTACGGTTCCCGAGAAAACAGCCTGTGACAGACATACAGACAGACATTAAGAAAGTGGGAATTTTCCAGTAACGAAATTATATTTATAACGGTTTAGAGCAGGTGTGCCCAAAAGTTTCTTATGGAAGAGCAAACACCAATACATTTAAAGAAACACTAATTTTTATTCAATATTTTTTGTTGTAAAAACTAGGGATGTAACGAATACCGATACCGATACCGATATATCGGCGATACTTCAGATTTTCGGATACATCGATATCGACGATATTTTACTGTCGATACACCGATACTTTAAAAAAAATTTTTTTTAAGAAATAATTTATTTTTGATCGATTTTACCGTGAATTAAATTCACTTCGTTATTTTTTAAATCTTATTAATATCAATTTTAAAAATTAATAATATTTTATGCTCTTATATTGTAAAAAATATATATTTTTTTTTTGTTAATTTTACCATGAATTCAAATTCAAGTCGTTGTTTTTTAAATCTTATTCCAGAAAAAAAAGATACTCCAAAGAAATCATGAAAATGTAGAATTCGCGATCTGAAAGTATTGCAAATTTGGATAATTTCTAATTAGTTTTACATATCCTTGCCATTGCAAGAAGTTCTGTTTTTCGATTACCAATCACTATCACAAAGGGACCATTATTATTGGACCCAAGTGGGCTGGAACCCTTTCTTTATAATTTTCACCAGCGACCTGATTACCAATCACCGAATTGGAAGCGATGCTGGGACAAATTTCTTTTTCGGTATTCTATCATGATTTTTTCTCAAGGAAAAAGGATACAAAATCACCCATTTTCACAATTTTTTTAATGCGAATTTAAACTCTGAACTGTATTTTCATGTAAATTTAAGTGAATAAATATAAACTTAGAAGTCTTTTAATAATTAAGCTATTAAGCTATTTAGAAGAATATTAGTTAATAAATGTCATTTAAAAAATCGATTTTTTAAAAAGGATGGCGGGTATTTTTTAAAATTATAAAGGAATTAAAAATGTTTACTTGCTTTTGTACTAATTATCTGCATATTTTTAATATAGATTTTTTGGAAGCAAAGAAAATGTAGCTCCTTAAAAATTACTTCCAATGTTTTATCAATTTTAAATATTCTCTCTTATAATGTAGTTTTGTATAATAAAAAAATTGCGCTTGAGTTTTGTTAATCTAAACTTGAACTTAATTTCAATATTCGTATCGGTATCGGAATCGGTATCGGCGATATTTATTTTTAAATATCGGTATCGGTATCGGATCGGCAAAACGGCGTATCGTTACATCCCTAGTAAAAACCAATGCATATAAAGAAAAAAAAAATATTTCATATATGTATTTGTTGTTGCTTTACACTTGCCTGTATACAGTGAAGAATGACAACAAAACTAATAAGACAAAGTTGTTTGTGTATTTCATATTGCTAGTGCTGTGTGTATTAAAACACACAGCCAAACACACGTGTTGCTAGTGCTGAGTGCTGTGTGTGTATTAAGACACACATCCTATAGCTAAGTGCTTTTACAAAAAGAAATGAACACCAAGCGCATAGGGCTTGGGCAACGCTGGTTTAGAGTATTTCTATTTGCTTCTCTTATTTCACATATACAAATTTTGAAAATTAATAGAAACTATAATTTTTTTTAGATGGTTTTTGTCCGCAGTTTTGTGTATTGAGCGTTACGCTGTTGCATTAACAACATACACTTAACTAACTGCGTAGATTTGTACTCCTAAATATTTAAAAGTTTTCTGAAATTTGTTAAACTTTTCATCAATCTATTGTATAAAAAAAATATTCAGTGTTATCCAAAAAATGTATTGAGTGTTATCAATATTTTGTTTAATTTAATTGAAAATTTTTTAGTGCATAATTAAGGAGCTTATGTTAAAACTCGTGGAAGGTTATATCTCTGAATTGTTTTAAATTTAAAATGTAGTGTGTGTTCTGCAAAAATATTGAATTCGTAAGAAAATGTATGGCGCGTTACGTTAACAAAATTATTAAATATAACACTGCACAATAGAATTTCTGATGATTGGATTATGTTACATGATATTAGACAGCGGTGTTTTTTTTTAATAAAATACTATAAATTTAGAGATAGTTCTAATTTATATAATCCTTATAATGAAAAAAAAAACTTTCTCATATGGGTCGATTATGGATAGCAACCGAACTTCAGTTGTGTTGCCAGCCGGGCCCTGATAACTTGTGGTTGCTAGAAAAGCACTAAATGGCAACTGAAATTAACAGCTCTCAGTTGCCAGTTGCCATCTGTAATATCGTTTTTAGCAACTGGCAACCCAACTGAAATTCGGTTGCCCCAACAAGAAAACTCAATATTTTCTTAATTACAAGCCAATTAACACACAGCGATTTTTTCGTAAACAAGAGCTATTAAAAAAAAACTGAGGGTATATTTGAAATCAGCGACGTCAAATTAGTAAACATCACTTGATAAAAGTTAATCATCAGACAAAAGTTGCCATATTATTGTGCATTGTAATTAATCTATAAAATTTAGGACGTTAAAAAAAGTTAACAGCTGCGGAATGGTAGAACCGATATAAAGAACATTATCCGTGCAGAAATTTCTGATTTGCTTTGAAAATATTTTCCTTCTACCGCACTGTGGCCTGTTATATTTTGAAAGAATGTATTAGGTAGGTCATATTTTGGTACGAATAATTATTTAAAATTGACATAACTTTTAATATTTTCAATGGATTTGTCTACAATTAGTCTTATTTGAAAGAAGACTTAGCCTGCTTTTCGCTTCTGTATAAATGTTTGTAAAGAATTCTTTTAAAATGCTTTATTCTTGCACATTTTCAATTTTGAGTTGGGTTTACATCAAGTCAAAATTGAAAATGTGGACATAATTTTTAATATCGTTTTGCGATTATTATAATTTTTTTAATTTTAGCGATTAGATATATAGTGCCTTCAAATCCTTTACTCATTTTTGTAGTGTGTTTCTTTTTCACAAAAATAATTCCTAGAACAACCGCGAAAGTAAATGTTACGCTCAATACACAAAAATGTTATAAAATCGAGAAAATATACTTTAATTTGAGCATCCATTAAATGAGGCTAAAACTATAATATGAATCCTACCTTCTCATATTTCTATTAGTTACATTGGTAAAAAAAAAAGAAAAAAAAACATAAAATGTACACTTAAAATGAAAATCACCTAGATATGATAAAGAGAACTGCTTAAAAAAATATTTGTAGTTGAAAATAAAAATATATATTTTTCAGTATTGGTACTTGAATGCAATACGCTTGAATGCAATATGCTTAAAGTAAACTTTTTACGCACAAAAACATAAATGTGAAATTAAGACCAAGTTCTTATTCAAATATTTTGGTCATAAAAAGTACTGAGATCAAAATGAGGACCAAGTTCTTGATAGTTACAATGCCATCTCAGTTGTAGCATACCTGTGTTGAGAGATCATATGTTCCAAGTTTCATTATTCAAGACTAAGTGGAGCAAAGTTATGAGGAGGGTCAAACAGCTTTAATGGTTTCGTGTAATGTATACACTGTTTGGCTTGACGTGGCCTGGCGCATCTTCGTGCGCCTAAAAAGATATTAAGGGATATGCATAACGAAAGCTTGCCATGAAGATAGCATAACCGATGAAATTTAACTGGCTCTTAACGAGTTCTACTCTACCTTTTAACATTAAAAATCAGTGTACAATTTAGTGATGAGTTAGGACTACAAGATACAGTGATTTTTATTGTCCAATTGTATAGAAAAAGTCTTTAAGACCCAGTTCAATTTCGTCACTTATGCTAAGTTCCAGCCAAGTTTTGGTTGTGCATACTACCGTAATATTTTGTATTTTTTTATACTATTTATCAAATGCGCAAAATAGCGCATGTTACAATTATTCTATTTGTCGTAAGATAAACTCAAAAATTCTATGATCATAATCGATAGCCACATAAGTCCACTTAAGAAAGAGCTTAGTTATGTATGATACCATCTTCCATTAATAAAGCCTTACATTTATATGAAAGCCCTTATTCCTATAGCGATGGTATTCCAAAAGATATTAATAAAAACAAAAAAAAAAAACAAAAAACTCAAGATGTGATAAAGTCCCATAAGAATATATTCTGATAAAATTTCATTTTATTTAAATAGCATATAATGACTCAAATTGTTTTGGGCATTTCTTCTAAAACTAATTACTAGTTTGCAACGTTCGACGTATCCACATTTCAAAAGTTTACATCGGGCATTCATTTAAAAAGATCTAAATTTTTTCTTTTTGTACCTTTCTTGAAAAAGAAGACAAAAACTGTCCTTCAACGACGGTATAGGGGGCAAAAATGTTTAACCTTTAACTTATCACGTGGTAGTAAATTTTACACCGTTGTTTTTATTTCATTAACAACTTTTCGATCTTGCACGCAAATATTTTTATATCCTCAGTACCCTCATATTATATTGCGATCTTATTATCAGTGCAGTGTTCTATGTTAGGTTACAGTAACGTGGAGATATTTGAGTGTGGGTGTAAAGTTTACTACACGTCGTCATATGTGTCATTTCCTTATAGAAAATATTTTACTACCACGTCGTAGTTTGTGTGATTTTTGCATAGAAAATGTAAGAAAATATTTTACCACCACGTCGTCGTTTGTGTGATTTCTTCACAGAATATATTTTACTATCACATCTACATAAGCGTAACTTTTTTTGTAAAAAATGTTTTGAGTTTGTTTTTGAGTTTTAAAACAAGTTTTTCATCATTTTGATATTAGTATGCAATTACATAGTGGAAAATGAACACATTCCAAAAATATGAACATACAGAGAAGCAGCAGCAAAAATAGTTAAAAGGAAATGGTGTAATATTTACCACCACCTCTTTCTATACGTTACAGCTTTGTACCTCGTGACTTAGGTTAAACGACTAGTTGTTATTTTCTTTATATGTAAGAGGTATTGAAGTGTTCCTTTTTTTAGTAAATATATACTCTTAGGCTGTGGAAAAATGCTATTTAATTTTTTGTTGAGCTCATATTTTTTCAAATGTACAATTAAAGAAGAAATAAATTTTTTTGTTCATATCAAATTGGGTTATAAAATAAACAACTATTTGAAAAAAATCCGGTATGTTCTTAATTTTTCTTCCTAACTCCGTATTCAGAAGTAATTAACCTTGAATACTGTAAGTATGAAACCATTTTAATATATAAACGTCAATAATAATACCCTAAAAATAAATCGGTGTAATGTTTACTACCACCTTTTCATATCTGTTAAAAATTTTCACGTCGTAAGTTAAAGGTTAACAAAAATCTTTCATGTGGTGTTTTACATAAAAATCCCTAACACATCTTATACATTAAACTCAAGGCTTACAAGATTTCCTATGCCGAGGTACTAATTGTTAGTAAGTACGAAATTAGCCCATAAACATATTTTTATTGCTGTAGGAATTTTGGTTTTCAAGTCCAGTTTAGAACTTTGCTGTCCGTGAAAACTTATAGTAGGATTTTTTAACAAATATTTTTGTAGCCCATTTTAGCCCGTTATATTATCGCTGATGGAAATTTTTTTTTGCTCCTCTTTAAAGAAAGGGGGGAAAACGCATACAAAGAAAAGTTAGAGGGTTAAAATGTTCCAAAAAACTTTTCTCGACTTCGCTCGAGCTATACTGAAGCTTTTCCTGCAACAGGTACGAGTACTCTTAGCGGTCTTTACTTAATACTGTTTTATTGATGCTCATGCTGGGATTTTAAATCTTCCATATAATGAATTATGTAGAAGTTGGCAAAATGATGAGCAGAAAGAGACTGTCATAAAACTTCTCTGTCGATGGCCAGTTCCATCCAGAAATAGGGCACTAAACTTGGGAAATTTTACATTACCTAAACTTGCAAACCTAAAGTAGTGCGGTAGTTAGGGAGTAAATTTATTTATTCATTAATTGGGTTGGTTCAATACCACATTTTTGCACAAGCAGGGAAATTTCATATAATCTCTCATATCCGTTTTTCCCAAAGGCACCAAGAAGACCCAAGTATTTGGTTTTTCTCTAAGATATTTTTTAAATGTTATATCTGGTTTTAGTATAAATTTTAATATTTACATTGATCTATTATGTTTTGCCTTTAAAGTGTTAATAAGTGAGCTTAGACTTTTTCATTTAAAACACTTAAACAATTTTTAATATACATGAAAATTCACACTGTTGTTAAAATTTGTTTTCAACAAAAATTTTTTACTTAAGTTCAATTGAATTTTCATCCACACAAAACCCCAAAATTATATATATGAGAAAATAAAGTAGTTGCTTGTCTTTTAAATGCGTTATTTATGAGATGCAATAAAAATTCCTAAAACTTTAAGCCAATGCTAAGCTCTGTTGCCAAAAAAAAAAGAAAATAATAATAGAAAATAGTAAAAAAGCAAATAAATAAAGAAAAATACATTTAGCCAACATCAAATGAAAAGGCTACAAAAAGGCTGCAACAAAATGGAAAAGAAAAAAAACGGAATATAAAGATCAAATAAATTTTCCACATACTATTGAACCTTTGAACTTTTAAGAACGATATAAATGTTGCACCACATGCATGTGGCATAGTTACCATCATAATTTATTGATAAGAAGACACTAAAAAGAACTACAACTTTATTGATACCATTTCGTAGAAAAAACAGCACAACTACTTATGCGAAAGAGCTTTTGTCCATGGACAACTATTTCTGTGTGGACTTATTTAGCTCTTAAGGTGTGTGCGTTGTGCTGGAGTGCACAGTTTTCATTTGCTTGTATGTAGTTGTAGCTGTATAAGCAATTATGGATTTTAGGTTTTTGTTAGAGAAAATTTTAAGCTGCCTTTTGTAGTTTTAAGCAAACAACCAGTTTTTATATATGTTTTTTTTATCTATTTTGTTTTTCTTGAGCCATAGAAAAGCAAATAGAAGTTGTTCTTAGTTAGAGTTGACCGTTGAAAGCTGTACAGCAAAACTTGTTAGATATGTATTTGCCTTGTTGTTAGCTAATTGAGAGATAAAAATTTGCATTATTAAGGATATCAAGCGACAATTAATTTACATAGTACATAGTTATACTGACTTGGCATAGGAAATATTGTCATCCTTACGTTTAAAGTATAAGATGTGCTCAGCTATTTTTTCTAAAACACCACGAGAAACATTTAACCCTGTAACTCTTCCCGGTATTGGTCTTTTTGTCTATTTCTTAAATAAAGGGCGAAAACCTACTCTTCAGCGGTGATACAGTGGACTGAAATATTCTACATAAATGTGCTGAACACATATTATATCTTAAACATAAGGATTAAAAGAGTCGCTAAGCTGAGTACTAATTGTGATTAAGTAAGAAATTAACCCTTAAGCACATTTTGAATTCCGTCGTTCAAGTTAAGTCTAAAGCTTGGAAGTCTTCAAAGACTTATAGTAGAATATTATGTCAAATATTTTTTCAGAGCGTTTCAGAAGAGACAAAAAGACCCACACAAAGGAGAGTTAGATGGTTGAAATGTTGAATTTGTTTATTGTGGTGTGCACATCTTATACCTTAAATGTAAGATTTACAAGATTTCCTATGCCGAGTACTAATTGTGAATAAGTACGAAGTTAACAATTAAACATATTTCAACTTTTGAACGATTGAAGTTAAGTCTGGAGCTTGGGTTTATTAAAAGATTTATAGTACAATTTATTTTTGTAGAAGATTTCAGTCCTCAATATTGCTACTGAACGGAAGTTGTTTGCCCCCATTTAGGGTTCCGTATTGTTATTGTTTTTGCTACGTTGTCCGTCTGTCCGTCAGAGGCTGTTTTCTCGAGAACCGTACGAGCTACGGACAAAACTAAAGGGTATTCTATAAGTTAATGTAATTTTGACTATGTAATTTGGACAATTTGCTGTATCTTCTGAAACCGTAAGGGGCAAGCACTTGAAATTCACGAAATTTCTGAAACGGAAAAAGTAAAAAATTCCAACATTAAAAAAATGCCAAACCGAAAAATCGCCAAAATAAAAAAGCGCATGAAAAGCATCAACAGTAAAAAATCGCTAAAATGCAAAAAATCATCAAAACTAAAAAAATCGCTAAATTTAAAAACAAATCACAAAAAACCGAAAAAAATCGCCGACACGAAAAAAAAGTGCAAAAACTAAAATAATTCGCTTAAACTAAAAATATCATCAAAAAGTCGAAAAAAATTGTCAAGAAACGAGAAAAACTTCCAAAATAAAAAAAATAAAATAAATGAAAAAGCAGAACGAAAAAATTGCTAAAATGAAAACATGGCAAAAACGAAAAGGGATATATGTATGTGTATTCGTACCAGGCGCGGATTCAGGGGAGGGGAAAAAGGGATATTTCCCCTCCCAAAACGAATAACATAAACTCGATTTCTTCTGAGTTTCTAAACGAAAATGTTCGAAATGGTATGCGTCATTTGAAAGTTCCCCTCCCAAAAGCTTGAGTTGGATCCGCGCCTGATTCGTACGGAACCACGTGTGTATTCGCACTTTACATAACATTTTTAAGAAAGAGACACAAAACCCAAACAACGAAGAGTTAGAGGGTTAAAATGATCTACAAAAAAATATTCCCATAGTGTTTTACATTAACTGCTGAGCACATATACACCCGTGTCACAGTTTCCTTTCGGATTGGTTTTGATTCCGTAGTTGTCATTCCGAAAAAGTACATTTTTGATGCTTTAGATTCCGTTTATTTTGTACTTCGTTTTTACAATGATAAAGCTTTTATACCTTGAGGCGCTTGTTTACTCTTGTTTTTAGATGCAAAACTCACATTAAGCTTTTTATTAACATGGAAAGCTCATGACCAAATATTTATTTCACGCTCCTAAAAGTATGGACGTTGTTTAATATTTACTGCAAATGAAGTCCGAAGAAAGGTGTTTTTCAATTCCACTTTGAAATTTAAAAGTGGTCTGATTACGAAGAAAATTTTCGTTCTTCGTTTTCTGAAGAAGCAACTTACGGAATTGAAACCACTTCCGATCGGAATGGTATTCGGTGACATGGCTGATAATAAACGTAAGGCTGTTAATATTTTCTGTGCCGAGTCCCTATAGCTAGCCTAACCGCTCTTTAACTAAACTTTTAGAACGCCGATATAAGTATATATTTTTTGATGCCCTCTGCATGAACCAGTCGTTAGAACCATGTAGTTTTTTGTGTTTTACAGTGTTATCACTAGTCAAGCCATTTTTGTCCGAACTGTCGTCCGTGGAGGTGAAATCGGCTTCATTCATTTATGTATGTTAGTATGCTTAGAAGGAGATGAAACCACGTCATAAAATTTTTACGAATGTATTTTTCGCGGATAATTCGAGGGCGTACTTTTAGCACTAAACTTCTATGTTTAGATGGCTTAAATCATTCTTCCCCAACCTTTGCAATGACTTTCATTTGGAGCTTTATACAAGGCTTGGTTTAATTCATGATTAACTAGCACAAAAGATCGTAGAAACCCACATCTATTCTATTCATAATTATTAGTACAAATGGAGTGGCCAAAGATACAAAAATTTACTCAAAATTCTTTTAATTCGTATTGGTGTAGGGTACGATAGGTGTAACAGTTTTCATTCTACATTGTGTAGGAAAGTTATAAAAAGAATTTCTTTTTTTGTTTTTGTATCCTATTATTGTTTTATTTTTTAAAATATACAGCATACTGTATTTTTTGTATTTTGTTGTTATTGTATTTTACAAGTTTGAAAAATTTGCAAAACCATTCATTAGCATTGCCTTAAGCTGCAAAATGTGCAAAACATGAAACCATCACCATTTCTAAAATGGACGTCGACGAAAAATTGTTCAATCCCTGTTTATAGCTAGTAATGTACACAGTAACAACAATAACAACAACAACAACAAATACAAAAACAAACTTTATATTCTTATTATTTTGTGCAACCTGACAATTGAAAATCGTTTGTATCCGTCCGTCTTTATATCGTTTTTTTTGTATATAAGTATGTCGTTGTATTATTGTGCTGGTGTTGGTTGTAAAAAATGAAGAAGTTTTTGTTTGAGAATTTTGGTTTATAGTATGTTAGATATTTTTTTGTCGTTAGTATTTGCACCATAGAATTTTATAGCTTGTTTATACGGCCTTTAGCTAAAAATCATAATGCACCGATACTATCACAAATTTATAAAATTCTTTCTTGCTTAGTTTAAAGTATGAAATATACATTTATAAAGATTAAATGTTAGGGATGCAGTTTAAAGAAGTAGTAGTAATGGATTGGCTAAAAAAAAGAAAGGCTGCTTTTTTATTTCTTACTTCTTAACATTTACACCCTACACTATACCCTGATTTCATTGAGTTAAAAAGAAAATAAATGAATTATATATAATTTTTAAAGTCGCTATAAATATTTATATCCATACATATGCATAAAAAGTTTAGTGTATAGGTTTTTTTCTTAAGTCTTTTGTTTATTATATTACCAATATTTGCAAATCAATAACATTTTCTTGTTATATCTTATAGAGTATCTAAGATTCTCTTTCTCTCGACCAGAATAATTTGTTTTAATTTATTAAATTTTTTCCTCTTTTATAAACAGTATTTTTTCAACTCCATTGATTTTCCCGTTTTGTTTTTCATTTTTGATTTGGTTACAAATTATATGTTTCTGTTAGAAAAATATCAGTTTAACGCCTTTGCCTTAAAGTGTTAAATTATTAAGTTCACAATGAAACTATTTTCACAACAGCAATTGCAAAAAAGTTAAATATTTTTTGAGTTTCTTAGATGTGAAAGGAATGTAACGAAACTTTAAAAGAAAAATATTAATTTTATATTCTTTTTCTGCTAAAAAATCAATGAATATATGCTTCCTGTAAGACAAGGTGAAAAGTTATTTGGGTCAAAATATGTTTGTAGATGAATTTAAATTTTAGGAAAACTGTTGGACAGTTACCAGTGATTGACAGCGGCTTAGTGCCCTTAAAATAAAGTTTAATTTTATATTCGTGTTGGATATTTTGTGTCATTGTACAAAATGGTTTATTTATTTTTTATTTGTTTTTGGTTTAAGATGTGGGAAATATTTTTGATATGGCAGAATGTTCTGGCTTTGGTTTTAAGTAATACACAGGCCATGATTTATATCTTCTTTTAGAAGAGAGATGAACTACATTGATTCCTAAATGTTATATTTACTTATTTATGCTTCTTGTCATGGCATGTTCTGAAAATCACATGGCCTTAAATAACATGTGATTTTAATATCAATAATGGTTATGCAGATATTTTTCACTCTATTTTTTTAATTTTTCTATTGTATAGAGCATCAAATATAATTTCTGAAAGAAAATTATCGTATATGATTTTAAGAACGTCTGCAGGGCCGTTATTGATTTGAAAATCACATAAGATTTAAAACCATTTTATTTGAAATTCATGCGACAAAGCAATATTGTTTTTTACTAGGAAACGCCAGGAAAAAGTTTTAGCACTCACTCAAGTCGATATACTTTATAAAGGGCAAGTAATACCTTCTATATGTGTTTTATTTTTAGATATTAAGGCAGCGCGGTATTACCTGTTAAAACTAATTGCTGTCATGATTTTTTTCAAAAATGCGTTACTTGCATTTTTGAAAAAAATCATTCAGCGCCTCAATTTATTTAATGGTAAAGTAAGAAAATAAAAATTGGTCACAGAGTGGAAAAAATGGACATTTTGGTTTGGTGCAGCGAAAACTATAGTTGATAAAACATATATGGGATATACTATTTTAAAAACTACATAACATTTTTTTTGTGGTCAGCTCTAGTTTTTAAAATATCGCCGTTTTTATTTTTTTTGTCATGTAATCTCTTTTTTCCCTCTTTCCCTAATTTTTCCGAACTGGACTTTAAAATTCAATAAGACTTTTTAGATTATTAATCTATACAAAATTAACTTGCTTTTGAATATTATTTTACCGATGTACGTTCCAGGATGTTTTTTAGTGAGACTGCGAGGATATTGCATGTTAACTATTTTCAGTTTCGTCCTCATAAATCTTACATTTGATTAAAATTTTAACATATTTCTAGCAACCACATACATAGTATCACAATAAATACATTTTTATGAAAAAATTTGGAATATATTTAAAATGTCCTGAAATAAGAATAAAACAAGACAAAGTTAAGCATTAAATGTCCTTAAAATACTACCGAAGTCTAATGATAAGAGCACCTGCGTTATTATACTCAAATGAAAGATATTTTTGTATAGATTAGTAGTTTGTTAAAAAAACATTTGAAAGAAAGATATTTACTCCAAAAAATTGGGTATATCACGTTAGTATAAAATTGCCGATATTTGAAAAACTGCAAATATGGGACTAAGAATACCAATGAATATTGAAAAATAAGAAGAAGAATATAATTACTTAAAACACGTTTTTTTACCCATTTTTGTCTTTAGGATGTGGAAAATAAATTCAAATTGTGAGCTTATCTCTAAATAATTCGCTACATTTTAAACTAATTTCTTCTTCGAATTAAAAACTTTGTTCCCTGTAATGCCCTGTGTAAATTTTTTTGTGGGAATTTATGCGATAAACAATTTTATTAAGATTAAAACTAAAACAGCTAAATGTCAACGTCTTTGGAAGATCAGAAAGATATTTCGAAAGACCCAACAGAATTATTATACTAAAAAAAAAACATATGTTTGCGTAGACTATTTTCTTGCCAAAAAAATTTCTTATTTTAAACTGTAGCACTTAAAATTTAGATGAAAAGCTCCAAAAACTGGGGTATATATAATGTGAGCTGACTGGAAAAAAAACTAGTTTAACATATTAATGAAGCATTTATTAAATTCATTATTCGAACACACTGTTGAAAACTACATACAATTTTGCAAATTTTGATATGTGATATACATACATATCTTCATTTCGCTTTTATTTTCTTCCACGAAAACTATTAAGTATACGTACGGAGGAAAATAACAAATACATATGGGGATTTCCATGAAAATGACAACCACGATTGAAAAAATGAAAACCCTTAAAACTTTTTTTAAGATAAGACGAAAAAAACAGTCAAATTTTACTATACAGAGGTATTTATACCTTACTACAAATTTTAAATATCAAAAACTAACAGCTTAAACTAAATATCTATCTTTTTGACTAATTTTAAGACATTACAATAAACTATTTTCGCTTTTCTAGCGACGAAATTCAGTTATTTGTAACATTGAAATTATACTTTAAAATTAATTTTCCAGCATAAAAGAACAAGACTCGTGAGGAAAAATACAAGCTAGATTTTGATTAGCTGTATTTTTTTTATTTTCTTTGGGCGCTATTCTCATGTCACGTACATAGTGCAAAAACGTTATTTGTCTACGTCATTTGAATATGACAGGTCGCAACTGTTTCACAATACAATTTTAAAGCAAGATAATTGTCGCAAGCAAATATTGATCTTAACTTTTTTTCAATTTGGTGTAACAAAAATTTTAGAAGCATTTAAAGTTCGTCACGTACGCTATTGTAGTACAACAAATGCAACTTAATGGCAAAATTTCCATAAAATTAAAAAAAAAAAATCTTCCGTTTTCATATCATGACAGTCAGCATACACAGATAAAACTGAAATACGATTTCAATTACGAAAACTGCAGATTCAATTAATTGCGTAGTTGAAGTTTAACCAACGACGAAAATTTTATATTCAATCACTGAAATTATGATTATTATTATTTATTTATTTAATCTTAACGAATATAATTCAAAGATTAAATTTAATTAGAGATCACTAGCAACGCTGGCCATCAGCTCAGATTGAAATTAAAATTTTTAGCTATTCAAAATTTGTAAATTTATTAGAAAATTTTGTTTTTGATCACATTCAATTACGAAATTAATTGAAAATAGTTTTAATTTCTGATCAAGTGTATTAAATGAAAAGTTTTTTAGGATACATATTTTCTGTTTATACATGATTTTCGAACTGCGTATTCCTTAAGTGAAATGATTTCAAAGTAACTAGTATGTTCTACTCTGTAGTAGGCTTAGGTGGCGTGGTAAGCTCAGCACCCAAGTACATAGTATGCAGTATAAAATGAACTTGAATCTTGATTGTTTTTATTGCTATTATCACCAAATAAATTTTTTTTAAATTTATATTTAAGTTTTTGTTTACATATACTTACAAAACACGTTTTTCATTGCTTAAGAATACTATAAGAGAAAAATTTGTCACGTACGCGCTATGTCACGTACGCTATTAAATTTTGTTAATTATAAAATCATCCAAAAGTTTTTTTCATTTCAAATTTACGGATAATAAATGAAAAATAGTTACTAAGCTAGAGAATAAAAAACTTCACAATTCGCAGACTTTCGCATACTTTTACCTACACCTTAGCATCACTTGCGATTTATGTCGCGTAAGATATGCTCTTATTTCCCTCCATTTTTCGGACAACTTGTCTCCAAATATCATAAATTTTTTTTTCACATATTGTACCCTCTGAATGGAACAATTTTATCATTTACTTCTATTTTTGGAAAATCTATTCCATTTTGTAAGCGTACAAATGTCACGTATGCTGACATTGAAATGCCCATATGTATCCTCATGGAATTATCCGTTTAGAAATAGCATTTTTGTTTCCTAAATGTTTTCATACCGCCTCAATGTGTGGCGATGAATTTTTTTAATACAGTCTCGTACCTGAAGTACTGTAAGTTCGGTTTTAAATCTATTATTTAAATAAACTGTTTTAGTGGGGTACTTTCATATACGAATTTATTAATTAGGTGGCAATTACTAAAAAATTAGATTTTGTTGTAGTAGCTACATTCTCCATTACTGAGACATCATTTAATGAGAAATTTTCTTATCCCTAACAGCTTTCTCCTTTCCCTTAATAGTTTATAATTTCAATATTTGTTTTTTTATTTGCATTGCACAACCAAACCCCAGAGCCCAAAATTCTCTTAATGCCATTTGAATTTGCTTATTTTATTGCAAAACATGCTATTAATATTTTTTGCATAAACGTGATATCATTTTTTTTTAAAGAAGTGGTAAATTTTTTCTTTGTTTTTTTTAAGCTTTGCCTTTAAATCAGTTTTTTATTGGGGAATGGCGGAAAATTATAAAGTTTTTTTTTGCTAGTGTTTTCACTTCCTAAAGAAAATTGTAAGTTAGGGCAAAATATTGTTAGAAGATAAAACAAAAACCTTTAATTTTCTTTGCCGTAAGCTGTAGATTTATAGTGATGCTTGTATATCTGTTAAATAAATGCTGCTATTTTTTTATGAGTGACGGTTTGATGTTAGTATGAGTAGCGATATTAAATCAATAAAATAAAACAATAATATTTCTTTTTTATATTTTAAGCTAAAAAGTGATGGCTTGCTTTTGTTGTATTACTTGAAGACATTAAGCTCTTAAGTTTTTATTTATATCAGCTGAGTTAAGTATATGTTTTGAAAATGAAATATTTTTCTTATTTCACTTTAATAAGTATGTATGTATTTAGTTCATTTTAAGCAGTTGGCCCTTTTTAGTCAAGGGTTTAGATATAGATTGAAGTTAAGACTAAGTCAATTTATTTGGGTCAGTTATTGTATTCGTAATCAATTTATTAAAATATTTTCTATATATATTTCTATACAATCAACACGAAGTTGACATTTAAAGACTGTTAATATTTTTTTTGGCTTTCCAAATACTAAATACAATAATTGCCAACAGAAATTTATGAAAAATTGATTTTCTCTAAGTAAAAATCACATCACAATACACTAAAAAAGCAGTCGCTAAGGCATTTAGAAACATTTGAAAATGGACTTTATTGCATGACAAAATGTAAGAAATAAAGAAACGAAAAATAATAATGAAAGACTTCAAATTGGCAATGATTGTATATGAGTACAAGTACTTAAAGCACAAAACTAGAAGAAAAGAAGAAAAAAATATTTATACTCATAAAGTGCGCAGGCGTTTTTGTAGTAGTTGTTATTGTACTCTAAAGACAACCTTAAAAGATAAACTGTAATAATAAAGAAAAAAAAAAAAGACTTGAAAAAATACTAACAATCAGTAGTTTTTAAAGTCAATTGTATTTAACCATCATGAACCCAATTAAAAATAATATTTTTTCCGAAAATATAAAAAAATGAATATAGTAGTAGAAAGAAAAAAACTTTGTAATAACTATGGCAAGACTAGTCCGATCTTAAGTCATCCTATAGCTTATAATATGTGTGTAGATATCTGGTTAATGCTACAAAAGTGTCTTGAAGATGTTATCTGAAATGATGTGACTTTAAAATTGTATTAGAGCTACTAACTTATTTATGAAGCGAAGTTCTAAAAAATAGAGCTAAGTGCTGTGATATACAATCCTGCTATTCATTGCTTAACTGCCATACCATCTGCGAAACATTATTAAGTCCTTCACTAAGGTAAATCATGACCTTCAATTGTATTAGTTAATTGATAGTTGATCCTGCCGTTGTGGCTGATAGGTAGCAATATTAGCCTATTAGTCCAGAGCTAGTCGGTTCGATTCGGTGCAAAAGCGAATTTTTTCGTGGATTGTGTTACACTGTGTGTAATTTTTCAAGTAGAGGAAATATAACCATATACGGACACCACTACGTGATAAATTGACCAAAAAATGGACCCGTGTCTCCCAGTTTTGCACCAAGGCATGCACTTTTTATGGGCCCCCAAAGACTTGGGGTCTCGGTGTTATTTTTTGCAAAAAACTGATCATTTTCTCAGGCTCATATCTTGCAAACCGTTCGGAATTTTTATTTACTTTCTGAGGCAAAGTTGTAGTTCTTGTCATAGCATACAAAAATTCTGAATATATAATATCAAAAAAACCTCATCTTCAAGATCAAAACCGCAAAAACTTAAAAATAACTAGATTTTTTTAAACCTTTTTTCGCATGTTCAGGTCCATAGGTAGCAAACCATTCAAAATTCAAGGAAACAATTAACCACAAAAATGTACTTAAGATCTCAATAAACAACTTTATAGAGCATGTGAACTTCCTAAGAATGATTCTTAACACCGTTTAGGTAGCGCTTAGATTGCCGCAAAAGTAAAAATTTAATTTTAAAGTTTTTTGCGATTTTGATCTTAAAGATGAAGTTTTTTTGATTTTTATATGTTCACAATTTTTGTTCTTTATGACAAGAGTAACAACTTTCTTTGCCTCAAAGAGTAAATCTAAATTCTGAAAGGTTTGCAAGATATGAGCCTGAGAAAATGATCAGTTTTTTTGCAAAAATGACACAGAGGCCCCAAATCTTTGAAGGCCCATAAAAAAAGTGCATACTTTGGGGCGAAACTGGGAGACACGGGTCATTTTTTTGTCTTTTATCTCGTAGTGGTGTCCGTATATGGTTATATTTTTTCGTGTTCCTTATAATTAACTAAAAATCGGTCTATATGTATATTTTTGATACAACAAAGGCTTTAATGTCGCACTAATTAAACAAAACTGGCAGATGAAATTAAATTCCATAGGCCCAAATTATGTTGTATTAACTATCAGACGGTTTGCACAAATTTTGGAATATCACGCCATCATTATTTATTTATAGTTATTTCATGAACCTTTGATAAGTATTATGAATAAGGCAGTGTAAAGAAGAGTTTTTTAATACTCCTTTCGACATAATGCATCATAAATTTTTCGTGTTTTTTGCTTACATAAGTATAAAAATCTCTCTCTTTCTCTCTCTCTCTCTCTCTGGCTGTATATCCTGTGTACGATGTAAGCGAATCACAGTTATAAAATGTTGTTGACGAAATTGGAAAATTGTTCTCTATCCGATGGCAGTCTGACGAGTTCGCCGATTGTTCTTATATCGGTCCTTTCTCGTATATTGCGGAGCCAAGACTTTTGTTTGTGGCCAATACCTCTACGACCTTAAATTTTTTCTAGTAGGATTAGAAGAAATAAATCCGAAAATCGAATTTAGTCTGTACTTGTAGAGAATGCATTAAAGCCGTGCGCTTATCGTTAAATAAAACGCAAAAAGGCCTATCTAACAAATAAATTCTAATAGAATTTTTTTTAATTTCCGATGAGTTTCACCAACATACATAAATTTAATTTCCTATAAATATAAGAACGAAAAAAAATAACGACAATGTTAAGAAAATCTGAAAGCAAATAGAACAGGCCAATTAAATAATTTATCTTATTTATATACTTTCCTGTAAAATGATTAAAGTGTTTGGTAGGGCGTTGCCTGCGTATACTAAAAAGTGTTAAAATTTGTTTTTTTTAGCCTCCAACAAAAAAGATGGGTGTTATAAGTTTGAAGTGTGTATCTGTAGTCTGTGTGTCTGTGTATCTGTGTGTCTGTTCCCTCATAGAGCCAGCCGTTTATGCTGGACCAATTTTGATTTAGTTTCGTATTTAAAAGTTGACTTGAGCCAGAGTGTTCTTAGCTATGTTTAAAGAAAATTCGTCCAGCCGTTTAAAAGTTATCACATATTTTCTATCGGTATCCTCTTGAATCTGTGTCTGTGGTACCATAGCTCAAAAACGGATAAATGAATTTTAATTGAACATCTTTTGTTTGAAAGGTAATTTAATTTAAAATCGTCTAACCTATATTGAAAAAATTCGGTGCAGCCGTTTTGAAGTTATCATCCATTTTCTTCGGGGGTTTTCTAAAATTTTTAATTTAATGTTATTATTATCTGGATGTATTCACTTAATTGCTAATAAAATCAGCATTTGTCAATAGATTTTCATGATATATATACAGAAAAAAAGGGAATGTAAAATCAACATGACGCAATTGTGATTTGAAATCATATTAATTTTACAAGAAATAGTTTGTAGTTTAAGTGTGTTAGTGTTTATTTGCTTTGTTCATTCTCAGCAGCTGAAGTTACAACGTGATACGCTTTGGGACAATTCTAATAGAATATTTCACAATTGTAATGACATTTGACGAAAGAATTTCATTGGAATAGCTTTCATAGTTTCGTTAGAAAATTTAATAGAGTGTGACCACAACATCTTTTAATTTTGTGGAAACCCTTTTAAGTTTTGGAAAAAGGTTCTAATCGATACTTCAAATTCTTGAAATATATGCTATAAAAAATTTAAAAAAATTAAAAAATTTATCTCCCTTAATCTCATAATTTCAATGAAATGTGTTTCAGTATTTTTATGAAAAATTTCATTGTATTTATGAAAGATGAATCGAATAAATCACATATATATTTTCTTTTGCAAGAACATACCATTTTTTATTTGAAACGTTGGCAACCCAAAGCGAACAACAAGAATAGTTTTATATGTTTGTAGTTGTTTTACTCTTTCTTATTATTATGCACTCATAGAGAAATTGTTCTGACATTGCTGCAAATGATAATCAAGAGTCTGAGTTCGATATAATGAGCGGCCATCGACATACAACTTTTTCTGATGTGTATTGGCGTATATCGTACGTATGTACACATTTGTAGCATGGATTTGTTAATAAATTAAAATAGTCAATAAAAGATATAAGGTAATGGGGCTACTACGTTATGTAATAATTTCATTAAAATAATGAATAAATTTCATTAAAATCCTGATATAATTTCACGAAAATAATGAAATTTCTTCGTTGGATTAGCGAAATTATTACATTGGATCAATTAAATTATTTCATACATATAATGAAATTTTCACTAAAATAATTTTAGCGAAACTTGTTCCATTAATCTAACGAAGCGTGACTTTGATTGAGTTTCTATGACGTCTTTCATTCGCTTAATGTCGAAATTTACTGAATTTATGAACAAAATTCGTTCAGTGTGGCATGTGACTTTCTTACCTCATTTAAAATCTAGGTTGAAGAATTTCTTACTTCATTTAAGTATTTTCACTCTTATAGTAATAATTTTTGCTCCATATTTCTTAAGTCAATCAAATTTTCAACTTATTTCAAGTAAAACTGTGTCTAGATCGCATACTTCACTTTTTAAGCGCGCTTTCTCGAAATGCGTTTTTCTGTTGGGTCCATTTGTTGCAATTTATTTACTTTTTCACATTAAAAAAGTTTTCTAACGAAATGTTAAGCATATTCGATACACATATGGGCACTTAATAAAAACAGCAGCTGTTTTTGAGTAGGGTATACTATAAATCTATAATCTTTTTCATTACTACTTAAGCAACTCATACACAGCCATAAAAGCTTAAGAAATTTTTTTTGTACCCCAAAAAAAAAAAAGCTGAAAGAGAAAATTAAAAATTTCTTTAATCTTTTTTTATTTGTTTTATAAATACTACAAAAATCAATAAATAAAAAGTTATGAGCTGGAGAAAAAAAAAATTAATACTTTCAATTTCACTATTTTCTCGTGTTATAAAAAATCTTACTTTCCTTCCATCATAAATTTCAGATTTATTTTCTACGAAACTATTCATTATTATTTTATTAAAAGTAATGTTACTTTATGCTGTTTTCAATCTTAACAGTTTAATCTTTTTAATTGTGATGGTTTTGGGAAGATAACTTTGCTTTTAGTTTTAATTCGATTTTTTTTTTGTAAGTTAGTAAAATTGTTTTTCTGTGGCAAATAAAGTTGTAAATAAAAAAATTTGCTTACCATAATATATTTGGAGGTTGTGTAGAGCTAAAGCCGTGAATAGTTAAAAAGTGGGTGTTTTTCGTGTTTTATATAGTGTTTGGCATTTGAAGCATGTGCGATGAAATTTGTTTTGAAAACATTTTTTGTTTGTTTATTTTTTTAACAAAAATGATTTTTGAAGAAATAAAAAAAAATTTAAGTTAGTTTAATTAAAATCTTAGATTTTTAACACTGATTGAAGTGTTATCGAGGCATATTTGCCAAAAAAAAGTTGTTGTGTAAATTAAGTTGTTTGGGCTTTTTCAGCTTTCATGGTTTTTATCTCTGCATGATGTAATTGTTAAACCATATGGCCTTAAGACAATTTTTAGTGTGATTTGTTATAACTTTATTGAACATAATTTAATATTTTAAAAATCTTTCTTATATTTTGTTATAGTTATTTGTTTATTTTTGTTGGACCAGCACTCGTGTAATGCTTGAGCTAGGAAAATTGATTATAACTTCAAACAAATGTCCTGGTTTCATTAGACTACATTCCATTGTAATAGTGATAAAATAGTAAAACGCACAGCATATTGCGCCGATGGTCCAGTGACTAAGTGCAATTAGAGCACCTAATGCCACCGGAGAGCTTATGGCTTTCTGTTGTATGCGATTGGTTAACTTTAAAATAGGGGCCCATAAAAGAAAGTTGTAATGCAATTTCGGATGAATGTGAAATATAATAATATGCAGTTAATTGCAGTATAAACATAAGTCAGTTTGTGAGGCTGAGATGAGTTCTTCAACCATATAATAAGCAGTTTCGACTCTGCTGCTACTACATTTTTCATCATACTAGTAAACAATTTTGCTGAGATGTTACTTGCCACAAAAAAGAAACCTTTCTTATAGGCCTCTTTATTTTAGTTTTATCCCGTTTAAAGTATTACAGTATGGAGACATACAATTTTCATCTTTCTTGGTGTACGCATTAAATTAAACAATCATATTGCAATCTTAACCAAACCACCTGCTGTGCTTTGTATATGCGTTCGGCATTTATAACGTAGAAATAAAAAACACAAGAAACAACAATAAAAATATGCAAACCCAAATGGAAATTGAATTTTTACCTACTAAATTCACGCCCAACTGGTTAATTTTTGTGAATCTTATTGATGTAAAAGCGGTAACAAAAGTTGTATAGAATTGAACATTAGTCACAAGAAAAACATAAGTGTCAAATAGATTATAGAAGAAAAATTTTATTAATATTTTTACAGTTACTCATAGCCCTACTCTACAATTGATTTTGTTGTACATTCACTTTTGCACTCTTTAGAGTAATACAATTTTCGATATGGTAAATGCTATCTGTAAACACAAAATTTGTATAAGAACTAAAAACATGCTACGTTTTCTCATAGCACTGTATAAAAAAACTAAATTTTTATGAAAGTGGCACACTTCTAACGACTGATTTTGGAAGAGCGCACCAACAAAATATATGGGCGATTCTTATTCTAAACGGACATTTTGTGGTTTTTTTGTTTTGTTTACCAATGTAACTAATAGAAATATGGATCCTGAAATAAAACTATATTTTTCGATTTTTGATCATTTTTGTCTATTGAGCGTTACATCAGCTTTCATGGTTGTTTTGCGAATGATTTTTGTGAAAAAATACACAACAAAAAACCAGTATGGGGTTTGAAAGCACTATACATATACTATATAAAAATAAAAAAATTATAATAATCGCAGAACGAAATTAAAAGTTATGATTAATTTTTCAATTTTAACTTTGGTTTACATGGAAAAATAAGAAATTTTATCTTTTAAAAATATTCTTTACAAATATTTATACATAAACCATTTATACATAAACGAAAAGTAGACTAATTCTTCTTTAAAATAAGACTAATTTTAATAAAATCGACCAACAATGTTAAAAGTTATGTAAATTTCAAATAATTATTCGTAGCAAAATACGATCTAAATAATACATTATTAAGCTTAGTACTCTGTTAAAATTTGCGAAAAATATTGATCAATATTGGTTTTTTCATACGAAAAATATGATAAGTAACCTAACATAAGGAGCCCTTGAAAGAATGCTGAAATTGTGTACGTTCTTAAAAAACCCCAATGTGCTTGTTGTAAATTCCACACGAAAAAAAGTGCTGCTCATATTATTTCGCATGAAGACTCAAAATGTTGTAGAAACATTTCATATGTGTTTCACAAAACAAACAGAGTACTACTTCTGGAGCATGTTTTCATAAGCAATTCGTGTAAATCTTTTTTATATGGACTTTTGACAGCACTTCGCACGAAGTGATGAACAAAGTACCATGCTTTATTCGAAAATATAACAACCCACAGTGCGCTAGAAGAAAACATTTTTGGAAACCAAATCAGAAATTTCTGAATGGATAATATTCTCTACATCGTTTCTACTCTTCCGCTGCTGTTAACTTTTTTTGCCGTCCTAAAATTTATAGATAACTTCAATTTAAGAATATTGTTAACGTAACGCTCAACACGTTTTTATACGAATTCAATAAAATTTTCAGAACACACAGTTTATTATGAATTTAAAACAATTCAGATGTATAATCTTCGATGTATTTTAACATAAACTCTGTAGTTTTTCACAAAAAATTTCAATTAAATTAAAAAAAGTATGGGTAACACTCAATACATTTTTATTTTTGGATACAAACCATGATTGATTGATAAAAGTTCAGAAAACTTTTAAATATTTAGAAGTAAAAACCTACCCTGTTATCTTAGTGTATGTTATTAATGCAAATTTAGTAATTAAACTGACTAATAAAGCATACTAAAAAAGTGTAACACTCAATAATCAAGACTGCGAACAACAACAATTAAAAAAAAAATATGGTTTCTAATATTTTCCAAAAATTCGATGTGTGAATTAAGAGAAGCAAATGCAAATATTCTACATCCGTTATAGATTAAATCTCGTTTGTGGAAAAATTTATATTTTCTTAATGTGGAAAATCAATAGCATGCATTACGGTCACGCCATTTTGTATGAAGAGATTATAAACAATATATATGCAGCAGTTTTAATTTTTAAATTATGACATATTTTACTATACTTTAAACCGGCATGAAAAACGCATTAGAAATGAGAATCACACATGTATGTGTATCGGCATTCTGATTGTTTACATTTGAGGTTAATTTTATTTAGAGCTAAAATTTCCCCATTTTGCATATAGTTACCAGCGTTGCCAGTTTAACCTTTTCGAAACTAGATTTAACCTCTTTTTTCGTCATTTAGCTTTGAAATTTATGTTTTAGCTTTGTGGCCTTTTTTTAGCCTTTTTTTATTTCTTATTAACCGCAAAAAGGTTAAATTTAGTCTTTATATCTGTCATTTTTCTTACTTTTCAACATTTCATAACAGTAATTTCTAATATTTAATAAATGGTAAATAATGTCGAACATGAGTATTTTTTAATATAAGGGCCAGTTCTGAAAATGACGGTGATTTCAAATCACGTAATTTCGGAAATATAATATCAATAGATGACTTGTCAGTGGACTTTTATTATATTTTAAATTTTTATCACTTACAATAGAATATTTTATTCAAACTTCATGTGCAATTTACAAAAGCAATAACACTACTCAAACACTGAAAAATTAGCTGACACCACGTCACAATTTGTAGTAATATGCACTTGTTAATTTTTAGGTTATATATGCATTTCAACATCGATATGGTCAAATGTTTTCACAGATTAATAATCAGCACAAAATATCTGGTCGTATGAGTTTTATTTTGGTTATAGTTTGTGTATCTTTTTCAATTTTTCGAAAAAGTTTTTTTTTTATATAACTGAAAATCTCTACGTGCTGGACCTTATTTAATTCAAGATCCTTAGTAAGGAGCCTAAAGTCATTTCACGCCACGTATAGCAGTGTCAGTTAAATTTTTTTTTTGACAATTTGTTGACGAATATAATTTTATATTATAAATATTTTGAAATCACCGTGATTTGACATCTCGTGATTTACAGAACAGGCCATATTTATGACTTCGTCTATTAGATCGATTAAATTGGAAAAATTGAAGTAACCTTAAGATGGACTAATAGAATTATGGATTCGAGTTTGATGTTAATTAAAAAGAAACCTATGAAACTTTAAAATTCTCTAGGTCAATCAGCAGCTGATCGTAATTTATTTCAGCAGTAAATACATTCAAATCTCTTCAAGAAGCGATTTTTTCTGATTAGCTACCGCATGCGAAACTCAGAATTATTGAATATAGTTAAAGTGAGGAGCCTAAAAATAAATTATTTTATACAATTATACAGTGCGAAACAAAACTTTCTTCGCAGTGTGGGTAAGAAAATTTTAAGCGTTTCCAGGGGAATTGTTGAAAATTTTCACAACAGAACGTGAGTGTTAGTGACCAAAAGTGTTGTATTCGTTTAGGGACCTTAAAAGGAAGCTTTCTAAGGGCAGAATCCAAAAAATAATTAAAATCGCTCTAGACATTTTGCAATAAATTAATTAATATTGACCAAAAAAGGGTAAAATTTCCTATAGTGCAATGCGAAGCAAATTATGAACAGAAGCATTTGCGCAACTACTTCCTACTATTCCTTGTAGCGAATCAACGAATGTTGATTTAAGAAGCCGTTCTGATTGTAGAAGATAAACTCAAATTTACCATTGCTTGTATGTGAGATTAGTGTTATTATTTTTTTTTCTTCAAATTTGGTAAAAAAAATTGCATCTTAAAATAACTTAAAGTTGTGATTATTAAAACTAAAATTTAATATAAAAAATTTTTAGCCTTTTTTAGCTCCTTTTTTAGCTTCTTTTTTTGGGCGATCTGGATTTTTTAAGCTTTTTTTAATATCCAATTTAGCTTCTTTTTTCTCCAGCTCCTGGCAACACTGATAGTTACGGTGACTCATTGTATCGGTCTTTTTGTCCCTTATTGAAGAAAGCGACGAAAAGACCCACACAACGAAGATTAAGAGGCCGAAAATGTTTCACAAAATCATTACTAGTAATGTTTTACATAAAAATCTTATACCTTAAACATAAGGCTTACAAGATTTCTTATGGCGCGTACTGATTGTGAATAAATACGAAATTTGAAGTTTGAATGATTTCTCGTGATCAAGTTGAGTTTAGGGGCTTGGAATCCTTTGAAATCTTTAGTAGAATTTCATGGCAAAAATTTTTGTAAACAATTTCTGCTCGCTATTTCGCCGCTGTAGGTGATTTTTTTTGCCTCTTCTTTAAGAAAGGGACAAAAAAACCCTAGAGAGGGTTAAAATGTTTCAGAAAAATATTTCCCGTAGTGTTTTACATAAAAATGCTGAAGGTTTCCTATGCCTAGTCACCATAACTATATGCAAAATGAAGGAAACTTTCAATTCCCACTAAAACTATTCCAAAATATACACTTTCAAAACGCTGGTACCCGACTAGAAATTTTCATGTGCTCCCAATTGCGAACCGACTGGGTTGTCCAATTGGTTCCCGAATTGGGATGTAACGCAGAAACGTATTTGGGATCCAATAGGGCAATACTTATAAGCTACCAACCGGGAAATCCCCACAAGATCTCAATCGGGTTGCCTACTTTAGAAACCGAAAAACCACCAACCATAATAATATATACTGTTTTTTCATTGGTTTCGACATCAACAATTTTATTAATAAAAAAAAATTATGTATATAAAAAAATGTTTTAATTTATTCTTTTTTTTTATCAAATTATATGGAAAATAGTCCTTCTTATTCTATAATTATTTGTCAATGACACGTCAACTCAATATAAAAACTGTACGCTCGTTTACTAGAAATTAGACCTAAGACTAAATTTACATGATGAAATACTTCATGAAATTTATGGTATGAAACTTTCTTTATTTGCTAATTGAATGAACAGGGAAACATGTTTGTGTTTGGTTAAGGTGTCATCAAAAACCAGGGCTTTAACATTTAACAGGCAAACAATGAACATTCAAAATGGAAAAAATACTTATACGGCCATGTTCGAAAAACCATTTTCTTTTGAAATCGCAAAATTTCAAAAACGGAACAGTGTTCTTTTAATCGGACAATTAATGCTTGTATCTTAGTTCGGATGAAATATCTGAAACAGAAAAGTTAGCTGAAAAGCTGCAATAGGTGAAAGTGAAAGTTGTCGATTTCAAAACGAAATGCTTTTAAGAACATGCTCGATAATATTAAAACTAGTTCATCTTGGATTTGATTAATTCCTCTTATAAATTCATGTTGGTGAACATCTTCAAAATAACGAGCACGTGATCGATTTTAACCTGAAAAAAGAAAGTTTAGAATTATTGATATTAAAAATTTATTTATAGTGCATTTACGCTGCATCGAAATCTAGTATATACGAGATTTCGAGCAATATCTAATTGTTTTTTTTTTTTGCTATATTCCAAAAAAATCTACTCAAAATCTAGTAGTAATTAGCCTGCACATTGTACAAGTCCAAAAAATTACTTTCCAATTGTGCTTTCTAGTGGTGTTGTGAAAGTACATAAGTATGTAAGTATATGAAATACGATACATGTCTAGAGGACGCCTTCAACACGTCTTGTGCATACATACATATATACTATCTATATTGATATTTACCTACATAAGTATATGCTTACCTTTTAACTTAGCTTGAAATTGTTGCCACTTCCTTTAGATTGCTATGCTTCATCCTGTGATCTGACTCCTGAAAAATTAAATCATATATTATATACATACATATGTATTTATATTTTGTGTTCATTTAGTAAACATACATACATATTTACCAATACATTTATTTTTTCTCCTTTAGAAAATAATATTTTTGATTTAATTTTATTTTATAATATTTTGACAATATGCATAGACTATAATATTTTGACAATATTTTCAAAATAGTATTGTATTTATAAAAAAACTAAAACAAAATCTGAAGTTAAGTATTTAATTTTACTTGAGATAAAACAAAAAGAACTGATCTTATTGATGATTAAAATAGATAAACACTTACATACTCGTACATATGTACATATGTATGTATATCATGCATAGAAAAGTTCATATAAAACCGTATAAAATCTTATATAATTGCACACACATACGAGTACACCCCGAATATGACAGAAATTTTATAAAACTACAAGTAGCAGTATCAAGCCTTGAAATTGACTTAAAATGGCTGAAACTGTAGAAAGAAAAGCGTGGAAAAGTCACTGCTATCGCGAAAACTCGCCAGAATTTACCAAAATTGGAAGCAACGATTAAAATGTTTTAAAGCTTGGTAAATTGCGCTAAATTAAATTTCCAAAAACGCGGAAAGACGCGAAAATATCAAAAACTCTCAACAACTTGCTCACATCGAAATATACTATATACAAGTATATCGCGTAAGCAAAAAATTACCTCTATCGACAATCAACGAAAATTCGATTAAGTTCTCTGTTAGATATTCCCAACAAGTTCCAAATAGTTTCCCACTTGGGCAGAACTTATGTTAAATCACTAATTTCCAAATGGGCTATCCTAATAAGTTCTCGATCGGATCCCAAATGGGACAAACCTTTTGGGTTTGCCCCACGCATTCCCAACTGGGCCCAAATATATGTATTGGGGCAATTTCTAGTCGGGTATATGTCTAAATTTGTTTGTGACCTCTGCCTTAATCAGTCGTTAGAACGATATACATAATTAACTTTTTTTTATTGTATAGTGTAACTAAAGAGAAGTAGCGTTATCACGATAATTTCCGACATTTTCTCGTGTGCAGCACATTCTAGTGATCTGAAAAAATACAATACACACTTTGATCATTCTAAGAATACAAATTTGTAAAGCAGTGTAATTAAAAAGTTCGCTTAAGAAACCTAATTTCTTCAAGAGTTTTAGTGGTATTTTTTATATATTCTAAATTGGACTTAACATCTTTTGTGGAAAGTCCGTCCACTGACATTAAGGTGCGTTTTATGAACGTATCTTTAAATATGTAGAATTATATTTGTATTAAAATTATTTAATACTTACCCCATACATTTACGGTATGACTAAAGCTGTGCAACAGGTTAAATGTTACTCTAACACATTGCGAAGTCATACACCCAACTAACGCAAATTACAGCAAAAAAGAAAACAAGAAGAGAAAAAAGTGACAGAAAGAAAAGAAAATAACAGCAAGAGGTGTACTGAGCTAAAAACTAACATACCACACCAGTCAGAAAGAAAATGCTACCGCATTTGAGCCCGATTCAAATTCGTTTGTAGAAGGAGTGTAAATACTTATAAGAAATACCCGCAAAATTACGAAGTATTTCGAAAAAATACTCGTGGTCTTGTAAAATAAATCAATAAAAAGGAGAAATTTTTTTATTTCTTCTCAACTTCTTCAAAAGAAAACTGTGTTTAGATGTAAAGAGATTAGTTATGCTACTTACTAACTAAGATACGTAATGTAAATATATGTGTATATAAATATATATAGATATGTATGTGTGTGCTTGTATCTTAGCACAACATGGACCAACAGAAAATATCTAGTCTTCAAATTGTAAAAACTTAATAAAGAGGTGCGTAAGGTCTTTAGAAAAAGGTGTTATTTATGATGGCTTTTCTTTGCGGCTGTCAGATTGAAAATATGTTGTTTTTTATTTTTAAACACCACTAAAGCCTTACTAAGTAGTTAGCTATAAAATATTGTTGGATTTTAGCAAAAATATTTTGTATAAAACAATGTTGTAATTGTTTGGAATTAAGTTTATATACTCCTAAATGCACTGGAGGTTTAATAATTAATGACTTAATATTAGGTGGAGGTGACATGAGAAAAACTTTAATTAACATTTATTCCCAAGGTCTTAAGTTCGTTGAAAGGGAAACCAATTAATAAATTAAAAGTAAAATGAAAAGTTATGCTAACTTAAATTAAACGAATTAATTAATCACATATAGTTTGTTTTTTAAACCCCATTCATACTACGACAGTAATCACAGCAGTTGATGTCATGACAGCAAAGTCCCAATATCAAATTGATAGTGCGACAGTAGCAATAAATGTCACAATTTCTAATAGAAAAGATCTGCCACGGCAGTGCTATCACGATAGCTACTGCCATGATGTGAACGGGCCCTTAAATTGAAACGAAATTATTTTCACCGTACCGTGCATTAAAGACATGAGAATTTTCCAGCCACGAATATCAAAAGTTTTCGGTATATTTTACATAATAACGATATAGCAAAAATATGCCATGCTGTGCCTTAAGATTTTGAAAAAAAATCTTGATAAAAAGTATCGGTACTTCAGGACGTCAATGTTAAGCCTACTGCTAATAATAATATTGAATAGATTTAATAACAAATATTTCAATTTCGGATTTGGCACAACGTCAAACAGTCTTTCAAAGTTTTAGTTCATCTTCGGTCTGAAAAAGTGCTTTCGGTCGGTCTGGCAGTATTAAAGTGTCCAAAGTATCAAGAAAACAAGAAAATAAAACAAAAGACTTAAGCAACGAACATTTTCAAATTTTTTGTTATATCCCACTTATTTGCATTTATTCTCAGCTTATATCACTAAAAAGCGAATAATTTTCTTTCACTGACTAATTTTCTATAGCCAAAAAGGTTTCTTTTCGCTTTCTGTGTGACAAATAATTGCCCACATCTAAGTCCTTATCATTTTGTAAGATTTTAAGTTTCTTCAACTTTTTCCCCTTTTTATAAAATTTTTTAATCCTTTTTTCTCTACATAAAAATTATAACATTACATCCATTAAGAATTTCAAGTTTTACTACATACTTATGTAAAACAATACATGCACAGCACATCATATATAACATCTAGGTTTCTCTCTTTATTATGCCATTAAAATGGGACTAGAACTCGTGCAAGCTTTCAAGGCAACTAAGTGTGTGTGTTAAAGTAAAATAAAAATAAAATAAAAAAATAAAAAATTTAATAAAAAATGCTTTTAAGCAAAATGTCACTTAAAATGGAAAGTCATTCATCTTCTTGGGTGCTAAAGATAAAAAATACACTAAAGTAAGCAACAAATATGTACATACAAATATATTTATTAGGGTGGTGTAAATTTTGATGTAAAAAGTTATTTATGGAAACATCATTTGGTGTCAATATCAACTATTTAAAAAATTATACTGAGCAATACATAATTTTGAAATTTCCTTACAGGAAACTAATCGGGTCCCAAATACGTTTCTGTGTTACATCGCAATTTGGATTTCAGTTAGATCCCAAATGGGTTTGCATACAAATTTCTAAAAATGTGGATAGCACCACTTCCAAACGTAGTAAATATTCATTTTAAACTACTTATATTTAAGCGATTCCTTTGAAACTTTGCGCACAAACTAAGTTCCCGGAGCAATACAACAATTTGTACACACATTTTTTGCTTTTGCACAGATAATAACAATAGAACCAGTTTTCTCTGCTTGTAATTGGTGTTGTTGTAGGAAAAGCGACGATATGTATTGTGTGTAGGGTTGTTTTTTCCCGGGATTTCCCTTCCCGGGAATTCGCTTATTTTCGTTTCCCGCTTTCTCGGGAAATTTATGCGGGAATTCCCGGGACTAAAAATCAATTTATATAATAAAAAGTACTGAATTTGGGACCCAAAAATTCTTCTTGACGTTCATCATGAAATAATCTGCCTGTCCCACGATGTCGACAAGTCAATGTCGTTCTCTTATTTATATTGAAAACAAGAAATTAATAATAAAAAAATAAATAAGAGAACGACATTGTGGGCCAGGTCCAATATCTATGTAATTTAAAAGAACTAATTTTTTTTAGTAAAAGCAACTCTAATGTTTTTCAATATGCACTAAAATGCACTTTATGCACGTCTTTTTGATGCATTTAGTGACGAAGAAAATGGGAAAATAGATATTACTTTAGATAACAGTGATGTTTTCAAAAAGAAGACTTCCGAGGAAACTTTATTTATACAACGACCTCTTTACCGTCGGGGCAATTTATGTCAAGGGCCAAGGCTTTTATCAACAAGTGAAATTGTGTTACTTAAATAAGAAACCGATTGTGAGATGAACCAATTAATCATTGCAAATTTTGCAACAAAGATTATAGAAGTACACATTTTCTAAGGGCAGATAATTTTCACTGTGTACCAAGGAGTAAAGGACCGATTTCACTGTTCTAAGACTGCTCTATGTCAGCAACATTTATCCTAGACAACCTTTTAGTCGCTCTTTGGATCACTTTCGCCCTCTGACAACCAAATGTTAAAATCATTAATGAATGATCAGAAATAAAGGTACTTTGATTTCAATCACTGATGGACTGGTTTTGCTAATGATTTTTATTCTCTCTTGGTGCTCGGTCTAAAAATAATTTTTAAATATGTACGAAGTTTCCTTAAAATTTCGATAAAAATATTGTTTTTTGTAAGCTAATTTACTTTGAATCTTTTAGCTTTTCTGAGTAGTTAAGCTTAGTGCTTTATTTATTTTGTTTTCGTTAGACACTGTTTGTTTGCGAAATACTTTTCAAATAAAGCTGAGTTTAAAATAAACAATGATTGAATGATTAATTGTGCTTATATAAAAATCAATCGATACCGGAAATTAAAATTGTTATTTAATATTTTAGTACGTTCTTCAATTCCCTGGAATTCCCGGAATATCTTTTTATTTCCCGCTCTCCCGGGAAACAAAAAAGTCCGGAAATAAAAAAACCCTAATTATGTTGCTGTTTTTAAAGAGATTTTATATGACGTTTTTATAATTTTTCTATAAACCTTAATAAAATTATTTACATCTAGAATACGGATGATTATGTCGTCCAGTGGCTATATAGTTTTTATAAATTTTCTAATCTAAATAGTGGTGAAGATTTAGTATGAAAATTTCTCTTAAATTTGATCCTTCTTTCATATGATGGATCTTTGTTAACAATATCACTAATAAATGTTCATCATTTCAAGCAATTTTCTTCATCAATTTCTATTTGCAGTGATAATTCTTGGATATCTTCTGCGTTCAAGTTATCAAAACGTTCTTCGCTCGAATTGAAGTACGGTGAATACATCTTGGGTTTTTAAGCATTTATTTTTTTATAGCGAAGTTGTTATAGATTTGGTAGCTCACACTTTTTCTTAAACAGCTTAGAATTAGCACGTTCGCAGGTTTTTTTAGTAGTGAAATTTAAAAAGTGGTAAAAGTTTCTAGTTTTTCGTTTTCTAAGGAAGGAAATTTTCTATTCGTTTTTACTGAATATTATTTCTATAGCACATCTGAGTATAATGTTTTTTTTTAATTAATGTTGTATTTCTATGTGTATATGGCCACTTTTTGTATTTAGTTTCTACTGATGACACTTTTTTGAGAGCCCATTCATTTTCAGAAACTTTGGAGGTCCTTAAAAAAATTGGTCACCAAATTCGCCAAACTGAGTATAGGGTTTTACTACCCCATGTTAGTACAATCGAACCTTGTGTTTCCTTATGTACAGTTCTTGTATTTTTTCAAAAGTCCTCATTTGACGCATAATGTAAGCAGTCGCTTCGTTTCATTCGAATCAACGTCACACTATCTTCCAGCTTGTCATTCCCCTGGTTTTACGTTTATAACGTTAGTTTTATATCCATTGTCAAGTTCTTATATTGCCACATGAACAATTTCATAAATTCATTGTCAAGTGGTAATAAAAATCGTTTAAATGTGTAAAATGTGCTATAAAAAATTAGACTCTGTTCTAACTGAACTTGCAACAAATGACAGCCAAAATTAAATTCAAGTAAAAGAGTCTCTTTATTTTTATTTTATTTTTATTTGCATTCCAATCAAGGTATATTAATAAATAAATTAATATACTCATTTCAATTTAATTGTACAAAATTCATATCCTTTTGTCCTTCAAATTTTCTACCCGACTAGCTTTGACCGGGCGTAATAACTTTCTCTTCTATGCATGCCCAACAGCAGCTTCGCAAGGTATAGATATTTGCCTAGACGGCCGGGCTTAAGGACTCTCTCTAGGTATGTACTTATTTATATACATATGTATGTACATAAGTATGTCATAAGTCAGAATTTTTTGTATAGCCGGCCACCTTAAAGATTTTTTCCACTGCTGATATCAAATAGCAGCTTCGATAAATAAATAACTTCTACCCAACTGGCATTTAACTGTCGGAAGATATGGTAGGCGAAGAAACTTTACTCAGCCAAGCAGCTGTCGGGCATATGTAGAGTAAAATATCATATAGACCGCTTAGGCAAATTAAAGTTATTCAGCGAAATCGCTTATTTACAGCACTCAACGAGAAATTTCTTAAGCCTGGCCGAAGTCCTCCTAGGCAGAAACTCTACGCAATGAACCTGCAATTACCCATATGTATGCAACAAATTTATTCTCGGCAAAGCCAATACTCTACGTACTCACTGTCAAAAAACAAAATATTTTAAATAATTGTTTTTTCTTCTATCTCGATTTGAATTATAAAAAAACTAGTTAGAAAAAAATTGTTTTGTCTCACTGTCTGTTCCTCTAAATGCGAACCACAGTTTCTTTCTTATACCGAATTTACATTATGAAATATTTCATGAAATTTGTAGCATTAAACTTTCTGTACTTGCTAATAGAATAGACAGGGAAACAATTTGTGTTGAAAAAGTAATAGGAAATATAATTTTAGACGTCTTTTGTTAATTTTCTTTAATCCATTTTCTTTTTCGCGCTTGCTACAAGCAAATACAAAAAGTTTCATGTAGAAAATTTCATGAAATATTTCATCGTGTAAATTTGGTATTATAAATATATTGAAAACAAAAACAAAATTGAATTTTTTATTTTTGCTTTCAATATAATTGAGTTATGAATTTTTTAGCCGAACTGTGTGGTTCTTATCCAAAGTTATTTAATGAGTTTGGCTTAGGTTCGTTTTCAATTTAATCTTTCGATCAAATTATTATTATTTTTTTATTCAAATTATTATTTTTTTAAAGCATGTAAATATTGAACATTCAAAGAAAAATTTGGATGTATGGACCCACAAAAAATAAATGAACGCGTTCAAAATAAAAAAGTGTTTCATGATTTCTTGAGCACTTGTTTCTTCGAGAGCATTCTGAATACCATCGTAAATCGTAAATAAAGCTATAGTTTTTGAACTCATTAAGAACGTATGCGATTTTACTAGGTAACATATTGCATAAAATATCCACCGAAAAAGGCATGCAAAAACGGAATTAAATCATCACATTGACACATTTTCATAAAAAAAAGTTTTAGCTCCAACAAAAAATAAGACGACAATAGCTCAGTGGTAGAGAGAGAGAGAGAGCATGTCTAAACAGTCAGAAGAGCATGGTTCGTGTCCCAGCTGCGGCAATATTTTTTATTTTAATTTCTTATATATGAGTTTCACGTAACCGAATCATCGAACTTGCATTGGTTCTAAGTACTCATTTCAATGATGATCAGTCTTGTTAAATGTGAACCCATGCACGTCAATGACACGCCAGTGTTAAAATCATACGTTCTGCACCTAAATTGAACCAGTTAATTTTCAGTAGAACCCACGCACTATCTATTTCTATTGCATGTCTTTTTTTTTTGCTGGGGAAGGTTGAACTGACAGCTTTTTCGAGACTAGCACAGTCTACGCGTCAGAGCCCTTTACCTACACTACCAGCGACGGCAGCAGCAACACCCTAGCGAAATTCCTACTAATTTTAGTAAGCTCAATTAACAGACCTTGTCGCCACCTCGCGGCGAGTCGTACCTATTATTAATGAACTTTTTCTAAAATTTCGGAGCTTCACTAATTGGTTTTTCTTAGCATGTTCAACTATTTTAAGCTTTTTTCATTTCGGTCTTACTAGTGTGGAATATCACCGATATTTTCAATGCTGGGATTTTTAATGTTTATTTTGTCCAAGTTTTTTGGAACAGTACACATTCATGTTTTAGCTAAGTGCCTTTAGAGTTTTTACTTAAAGTATTTTATTTAGTAGTTACGTAATTTTCTATTTCAGCCAACGATATATTATATTTTTTCTTGCTCAGAAGTATTATTCTGCAGATAGTAAATATTTTTACCACTTCAAGTAAAATTTATAAACTTAAATAAATTTAAATAAACATGTGGAAATAAATTTTACCATAAACATAAAACAAATAATTTTTCGCATTTTTAAGGCCAAGTAAATTAGTGTGTTGACTTTTAAAATCGCATGTTATTAATAATTCAATTTTTGACAAAACAAAATGAATATGGTGTTTTTAATTAATTTTTTAGCCATAAAAATTGTCACCTTTGTATAAAAAACTTTACGACTTTTGAAAGTCAATATAAAGTTATTTTTCATAAATCTATAAAATTGTAAAAATTAATAAGATTCAGTTATGTTTTTCTTGTTATATATTAATCAACTATGTTTGCCAGAGAGTCTATAAATATTAGGGTGTTTAAATAAATTTTTATATTTAACTAGCTATTAGGGGATTCAATTAATCGGGTTTTCCTTTTAACCGGCTAGTCGCTCGATTAATTAATCGAGATTTGAGTGTAATCTGTTATTAATCCGTTAGTTTTGCTAAACAAATTTTTATGAATTAACTAATTTCAATAAAAAAAACATAAATTTCACTGCCTTAGAGACAAAAAGTATAAAGTTTTTAATTTATTTTTAATGTAATTAGGTTAACATATCCTGGGTTAATGCCTACTAGCTTATTAATTAATGTCGCAGTAAAAAATTGCTTCCAATAAACCAGGTTTCTACTATTATGGAGTAAAAGTAGCGCTGACAAATCTGCTGACATCGCTGCTCATTTTTGTATGGCGAGTTCCCGATTTGGAGTATTACATTTTTGTTCATAAAAGTGCTTTTGAAGCGCTGAAAATCATCAACATTTTCAGCACTAAAACTGAAAATATATAAAAAAATATGGTTTGATGTGGATTGGCAGTGTTAACACGATTTTGAGTTTTTATTATTTCGTAACTTTCTTTATTTTTGTTAATTTTATATTTTTACTCACCGTTTGTTATTGTAACTTGAACTAGTATCGAACTAAGATCCTTCGGGCTTGTAGTCCAAGGTACCAACCACTCGGCCAAAACACTGCTGCAAAACAGCACCAAGAAACTGAAGTAAACTTACTCTTCTTTCTCGATTAAAAACCTGCATTGGATCAGCACAATAAAAGCACCTTTTTTCTATAACTTGTGTACGAAGCTTTTATATAAGTAAAAAGCTTATATTTTTTTATTCATACTACATTTTTTAACTTTCTCGCTGTAAACCCTACATTTTTGGGGCGCTATGAATTCAGCTTCTGATAAGCTCATATTTCAAAGCGTATTATGATGCGCTTTATTTCTTTAGTGCTTCAAAAAACAGGAAATTTTTTTACTAGGGGGTTACCTACTTTGGGAAAGGGATATAATAGAGAGAACAGATAGTGAAGTGAGATAGAGATAGAAAGCTTAATTCTTTTACAACTCTGCTATTGCGCTTGCTGTTAATTTTACAGTATTGTTGCAGCGCCTCTGGTGCTAAGCAGACGCATTAATTTTCTAAAGCCATATTTTGTAGCCATTTTATTAGATGATTTACTTCGCCGACGATTTTGCTAACATTACTGATGAAGGAGGACGCTGCGATGCACATTAGCATACCGCAGTATCAGTAGATGTGCACCATCTACTGCATATTTTGTTAAATTCGGTTAAGTATTTTGGGAGCTATAATTGTTTAAAATTGATACTAATACTTGCGCACTTAGTACACATGCATGTATTTCAACGATATTTTTTTCTCTGCTTTGACTTGGTGTTGTTGTGATGTAGGCATAAGACTTAAAGGAAAGATAATTCAATAAATTTATCTTATTTGAAGGTATTTTGTTTTTGTATTTTTCTGTTGTTTTTTACTATCTTAGCAAATTTTTATGTATCACTGCCCTACGGTAAATGGAACTGACACAAAGCAAGTCACGTGACTTGTCCCCAGGTGGTTGAGACCAGTCCGAGTTTTAACACTTTCTATGAAGCGGACCAGTCACCTTTACATGGCGATGGCCTAGGATGGAGTTAATTGATACTTTGTATGCACCTTGTAACTTGTCTCTGAACTATCTTATGGAGTCCTAATCGGTGTAGAATAATATAGATTATATATAAATATTATTCTAAAATTCAGCTGTAATTATCGATTAATTTATTTTTTTATTGTTACAAATCTAAGTAGAAATTGTATTTTATTTTTAAGCGGTGGCTTTGACAGGATTCGAACCGTCAACCTCCGGCATAACAGGCTAGTTCACTACCCACTCGACCACAGGGCACTTATATTTCAATGTTATAAATACCAGTTAAGCTGGAGTTAATATCTGAATATAGTTACGGAACAGGTTCCTGAGTGGCATGACAGTCTCATTGAAGGGAGACAATTAATATTATATAGATACTATGTGCCTTAGATCCAGGTGCACCGAATTTGTTCAGTGCCGTTTACTACAATACTAGCCGGAGTACCAACTAAATTGACTGATAATTGTTAATATGTGACCATTTATACAATATGTCTTTTTTCACCATTCACTACTCCTTATTTTTGGTACCAGTCTCATTTTTTCAAGTCTTAGGATGAGTACTTTTGGATCATTTATCACCAAATTTTCCGCCAGGGTAATTACTGTAGATGGAAGAGCACCTGTCATAAGACAACGCACGTGACTGGTTCCGGAGTACTAGCAAAAGGTTCGACTTCTAGAATTGATATGAGAGACTCCTGTCACTTGCATTGTCATTGGAGGGGGTCAATTGACATAAGTACGATACTCAATATTATTTTCTATATCCGAACTTAAGGTAGTTGTCCCATGGTGGTTTCTTTAATACAAGTCAAATTACTATACTTTAAATAAATATTTTTTATTTGGAAAAACATCCGCTTATACAGTAAAGGCATTTTGTTAACATTTTTGTTCCGATTATGTATTATGTTCTCTTTTCACCGCTTATAACTCGGCAACATATTGTGCTACTACCATTTTCATGAGTCATTGGACAAATACGTTGAAGGCAATTGGTATAAAATTTCACACAGTGTAATTACGATTTCTTTGCCAATATACTTTGTGGCGTAGTATTAAGTTTTCGCTGGACATACATATTCATTTTCATATTGACTTCTTTTTTTTTTCTAACAAATATTTTTATCACTTATTAAAAATGACCTTGTAAATATAATGTCATAAATCACGAAATGGTGACGTATTTTACAATATGCATATCCAAGTAGGCGCCAGCTGTAAGAAGTACTTAATTTTAAATATTTCTTTTAATAATACTTATTACATTTAAGGTAAAGCTATCAATAAATTATTATATTAATAAGTTTATTTTTTTATTAATTATGTTATTATAATAAATTAAAATACTCCGAAGTCTTCAACTTAAAAGCAAAAAGTATTTTTAAAGGAGGTTGAAATTAAATAATTTGCATAACTTGTCATATTCGAAGTATTAGCTTAAAACTAATGGAAACGCCCACTATAAAATACAATAATGATAAAGCCTTAAAGACTTTATTTCAAGCTAAAAAATAGAAATTTTTCTTATATATCAACAATTAGATGAGTTTTTCTTCCACTCTATTTATTTAAAATTTTTTGAAAGTAAATATGATGTTATTTTTAAAAATTATATTTAAATCTTTGACATTAGTATGGCAACCACACCTTAATTATTTAGCGGTGCAATGATTGTTTTTCGTTGCTTTAAAAATTTACAAAAAACTTTAGTTTCCGTTTTCATAATACAAATAATAATGAAAGTAAAATATTTTTGTTTTTTTTTTCTTGAGTAAAACCGAAAAGGAAGTTGTTTCCTTAATGACTTGTAAGTTTGTATATTAAACAATTAATCACTTCAGTCTTTTTTTTTTTTGTAAAGGGTAATAATTGGTTGTTTGATTTTTCTGTATAGAAAAATTGACAATTTCTTTATGACACAGAAATATGTAGAATAGCTATTTCTTATGTCTTTATGTCCAGTTATGTTATGACATGAAAAAAAGTGTCAAAGTGTTCATGGCCGTTATGTCGCTTTTGAAGGTGGAACATTATTCACTATGGAATGTCATAAAGTCTATGGATATTGCGATGCTTTTTTATGTGTCATTACGTCCATGGATATTATGACATGGAATCATATTAATTTTATACTTAATAAATCGTAATAGATATTTTATAACTTAAATTAAAAACTATGTAATTGGTCACGAAAGCGACAAAATGTGTACTTTTCTGTGGAAATGCCCATATTTAAAATAGGTTTTTTGTTTTTACTTATGCCATAACTTTTCATACCTGCCTACAGCCTTACAACTGTTAAATCTATAAAAGTAACAGTTAACTTTTATATAGTATTTCTTTAATATTTTTTTAAAATAAAAACAAATAAATATAAATTTATGAATTTTTTTCTTTGGTTGTTTATGCAAACTTAAACAATTTACCCCCACCAACAATTTAAATCATAAAAAACCAAACACACACATATTAACTGGTGTTGCTAGTTTTAATTTTTTTTATGATCATAAAAAGTTCTCTTCCCCATCTACAAACAAACATACATACTACAAAAATAGTATATGCTGTAGAAGAGTTGTCATTATGATGGAGTCAGAAAATATTTTTAGAAAACCCAGATAAATTCAATGCATTCTTGCGCTCAAGTAAGAAAGCCAAAAATATTTTTTTACAAACAAAAAATATCCAAACATTTTCCTCTTTAACGAAACAATACAATACCGTTTATTGGTTTTGTTTATTAAAAAAGATTCATTAATTTATGTAGAAAAAGGTGTGAATTTATAGATACTAAAGTTTATGTTGTATTCGCATGTTTTTCATTTGCGAAAAAATTAAGATATTTGAAAACAGTTTTCTCTTGCCTGTTATGTTGTATAGGGGTTTCCAATACAGCGTTAAATTTCTGCACATGGTTATATTGATGCGGGATAGGAAATCTAGTAATCCTTATGTTTAAGATATAACTTGTGCTCAGCACTCTTATGTAAAACACCACAAGGATAGTTTTTGTGAAACATTTTAACCCTCTAACTCGTCGTTGAGGTTTTTGTCCCTTTAAGATAAAAAGCAAAAAAGTTTCTTTCAGCGTGGACTTAGCGGGATAGAATGCTCCACAAAAATGTTTTCCTGGGTGTTTTACATAAACGTACTGAACATATCTTATACCTTAAACGTATGCTAAGAACTACCCGACTAGAAATTTTCCCAATACATATATTGGGGCCTTTTTGGGAGCGTATGTGGCAAACCCAAAAGGGTTTTCTCCTTCTGGATCCGACCAGGAACTTGTTGGAATAGCCCACCTAGAAATTAATGATTTGACAGAACCCGACTAGAAATTTTCCCAATATTCATATTGGGGACCGATTGGGAATGCATGTGGCACACCCAAAAGGGTTATCCCATTTTTGAATTGATCGGGAACATATTGGGCTACAAATTAGTGACTTAACAAAAGTTCTTCGCAAGTGGGAAACTATTGGGAACTTGTTGGGAAAATCTAACACAGATTTTTAATTGTATTTTTCGCTCATCTCCAACAGAACTTTTGTTCCTTGGATAGCTTCATCAATTTTAATTCAATACTAGAGCCTGATATTTTCCCCATTTTTACAAGATATTGATATTTCCCCATAGGAAACCAATCGGGTCCCAAATAAATTTCTGCGTTACATCGGAATCGGGATCCCAGTTAGATCCCAAATGTGTTTGCATGAAAGTTTCGGGAAAAAGTCAGGAAGTCTTTCAAAAGTGGGAAACTATTGGGAATTTGTTGGGAAAATCTAATATATTAGATATATGGATTTTTAATCGTATTTTTTGATCATCTTCGGTAGAGGTGATTGTAGCTTACATTTATCCATTGAATATTAGAGTTTGTTATTTTTCCGATTTGAGCACGTTTTTGCGAGTTTGTTATATTTCCCAACAGAAAACCAATCGGGTCCCAAATACGTTTCTGCAATACACCCCAATTGGATCCTAAAGAGGGTTCTGTTGATGTAAGATGTTTTATTTCTCTCTAGCTTAGACCACATTGGTTGACTTCATTATCAAGTTGACGTCGCCAAGTATGCGACGGGTGGCCAATTCATCGCTTATTTCCCTGGGCATTCCAATCGATAGCTGCTTTAGTAGTGCCACCTAGAGGTATGCGCAGCGTGTGACCAATCTAGCGCCATTTGCAGTGAAGTATTTCGGTGTGGATTGGTCGTTGATCGGTTTGATGCCAGAGTTGCGAGTTGGATATGATGCTAGGACAAAATATTTTTAAGAACCTTGGAAGGCGGCGGGTAACGAATACTTGGATGGCATTTATGTCGTGTGGTGTAGTGTGCCAAGATTCGCAAGCGCATAGCGCAACCGATTTGATGCAAGAATATGCTGATCTTAGTTCGCTTCAAAATAGCGGAAGACTTCCATACAGCCCATAGTATATCGAAGGCCTGATTAGCCTTTGAAATTATGTGAGCTACTTCATCACTACATCGATGCATCAAAATACTACCAAGATAGCAAAATGATTTTACTTCTTCTAATTCAACACGCTGTATTTTAAATTTGGTGTTGTTTATAGTGTTGTAGCGCATCACCTTGCTCTTCCGTATGTTTATTTTCACCAAGCTTTTGCAGCTTCGGTCTCCAGGGATTTGAGCTTAGCTGACATATGGCGGTGGCTATGCAATAAGAGGCAGATGCAGTCGCAATTTGTTGGTTGAGACCCCATGTTATACTTCTGTTTGTTTCCTTAGCATTACGTATTACAACATCAAGAACAATGTTAAATAGAAGAGGGGTTAGAATGTATCCAAATGTATCCCTGCTGGACACCGGCTACAACATCAAAGCTGTTGCTCAGGGCGTTATCGTGCAAAACACGAACTTAACATCTGTATAGAGTTTGGGTAAGCATAATAATTTTAGGTGGAACATCTTTGCGCTCCAAATTGCGTGGTGGTTTAGGGTTTCGAAATCTTGCTGTGATTATCCTATCACAGAAGGGCTTCCAATCAATTAATGCATTGCTGGCTTCTCTTCATAATAGTGGTAGGACTCTACTAGATCTTGTCCCGTCCGGTAGTTTGCCGGAGTATAAAAGAGTTTGTTTTTCGGAGGTATTGAATTCTCCTGTTTCTGGCCATCTAGTTTTTCACAATCATAAAAGTAGCAGTTTGTAGTTGACGAATTCTCTGCATACTTACCACGTTCCGATTCATGTAATTTTTTTCATAATACACCAACAGATCCCAACGACGACGACTTTCATCGTTGGGATTCGTTGGCTTATGTTGTTTGTTGCGGTTTCAGTAATCGTATGTAGTTAGGACGAGTGACTGATAGTCTCTCACGTCCGATCTTAGTGTTGGAGCTGCCAACAACCTCTAAGCAGGATAGCCGACTAATAGTAAATTAAACAATTGAGCTTCAGTGACTGTTTGTGTTGCTTGCCACCTACTTCCTGAGACGCATCGGTGTTAGCTTCCCATTCAGGTTACTCAGCTGTTCGTCTTCTCACTCAAGCCGCCGACCGACGGGTGTCTGTACGGCATTACCAGGGGTTACTTGGTATAAGACCGGAAGTAGTAAGCTGCTTGGGAATTTCAGAACAAAGGAATCGCCTCTTGTCAACCCCAAGTGGGTGACACACAGATAGCTTTCCACATCTGCGAAAGACTCCACCCCCCAGATTTCCCACTCTGGGTGCTAATTGTGAATAAGTACGAAATTAACCATTAAACACATTTCCGACGTTCAAGGCGGGTGTGGAGTTTTGGTGTTTTTAAATATCAATAGTAGAATTTTATGGCAAATATTTGTGTTAAACTTTCAGCCCGCTATGTAGCTGCTGCCGGGGAGTTTTTCGCCTCCTTTTTTAAAAAAGGAACAAAACTACCCATTCAATGTAAAGTTAGAGTGTTAAATGTTGAAAAAAAATTTCTCGTGGTGTTTTACCAAAAAGTTATCAACACATCTTATACCCTAATCGTAGGACTTAAGGAATTTCGTATGCGAGTTCACTATAACTATGAGCAAAAGCAGGAAGTTTAATTCTCTCTAAAATGTATCCAACATGTAAACTTTCAAAACACCGGTACACCAGTATATCCAGAATCAAACCTTAGAACTATGTTATTTTCTGGTTGTAAACTGTAATTTAAGCATATACAATTCCGATAAGAAAATTTCTTTCTTATGTTTATATTGAAACCAAAAACAAATTTTAGTTTTTCATTATTATTTTGAATATAAATATATCAAAGAAATTTTCTTGTGGACATTGCGGGGCAGGCAGTTAATCTTTCTATTACAATAAATTGTCATATAAATTACTAATCTTAACCTAAAGTTAACAAGAGCTGAAATAGTGCAACTTGCAACAACAATAATAAATTATCATTAATCTTCTGAATTGCATGAATTTACATAATTTTCTTAAAACAAAACTACTTTGTTGGTTTGTTTGTTTCTTTCCTGCAAATATTTATAAAATTAATTTCAAAGAAGGAAGAAAAGACAACAAAAAAAGTGTTTAAGTGAGAAATATGCAATATAATAAACTGAAAGCTATTTAATGGACTACATACATTTATAAAAACAACATTTTAAGCACTTGCTTTGTACACAGAAAATGCATACAATGTTAGGGAATACGCTATATTAATTATAGATTATATGCTTGCTTAGTGTAGTTGAAGAGAAATATAAAAAGTTAAAGCTAAAAAAGAAAACTAAAAATTTTAAATTAAGTAAGCTTTGCTAAAGTTTCTAAATGTTTTATGTTATAACTTCTTTTTAGATTCATTTTAAAAATCTACTGCAACGATCTCTTGCAGGCTTTTAGATATTTATGTCTTTAAAGTATTAAAAAATTACTTATAAAATAAAAGAGAATATATATTATAAGAATGAATTTTATTTAGGGCATACCTAATTCGCCACAACCTTATATTTGGCCTTCGGTTAAGTAAGGCTAAAAACAAAATGCATTGCTTAAGTCAGTCATTTACGCAGTTTGTGTTGTAGTCGCTATTTTGTGCTGAAGTAGAGTAAGAAAATCGGTTTTTTAATACATATTCAGCGACAACATTAACAAAATCATGTTGTACAGCTTTTATTTCTGAAAAACACTTTAAAAAGGAGAACTATAAATTGCTCAAATGTCTTAACACTCATTTAGTTTAGCTACGAATTTTTAGTATTAAAATTAAATAAATTTAATTCAACTTAGAAAGTCGCCTTTGAAATATGTGCTGCAAAAAGCGGGAAAAAAGTACAAAAAAATACTAAAGCTGAAACAGTACTTCGCATTAAAACAATCCTTAGCACGAAGTGAGAAAAACGTTCGCAATTTTGTATCGATTGGAGTAACCGAAATTCTTTTATTTGAAATCTCAAAAGATTGAGTTTTTATAGCTTCCCGTGAAAAATTTTCAGTTCTAACTAAATTTTTATTTACTGGCATGGGCAATAACCCCTACTGTATTTGAAGTAGTCGTCACACTTTGTTTTTAAACTGGGAAACCGTTATGGCTGGTCTGCAGAAAAACTCATGTTCAAGATAAGAGTCGCACCACCGACTATTACGACTGATCCATGGGAGCACCCATTAAATCTACCGCAAAGCACAGTTAAGATCACTGCTAGAAAGTTCAGTGAATTTTGAGATTTTATGTAGTTTTTTCTTGGTCACGAGAACATCAGTAGTCCCTAAATATAAGTTTTGAATTATGGGTGATAATCATTTCAAAAGCTTTTTTCATGTCTGTTGAAAGTAAAGTACAACATTTCATATAATAAACGCATACATTTGAAAATGGGGTAAAAACGAAAATTTTCGACATAAAAACCAGAGTTTGGATTTTCTACCTCTCCGGTTTAAATGAAAATCAACACAAATCTTCTACTCCTGTCTGCGCGTAACATGGCGAAAAATTATATCGACATCTCTTAGGTCTAGGCCACACGGGCGTTTTTAAAACGAGCGTTTCTGTTTTTCTGTATTAAATTTGAAAGTTTAAAACTTGAAAACTTTCAAATTTAATATAAAAAAACAGAAACGCGCTTTTTAAAAATGCCAGTGCGGCCTGGCCCTTATGGTTTATATTTTATATGCCTCTAAGTTTAGGCATCTCGACCATTTCTGAGAAAAGTTCGTCATATTGAAGATTGAATAACTTTAGAACGCGTCATCGCATATAAATGGAATTGATGTCATTCAAAAGGTTTCAGTCTCCTCTTAGCTAGTGTTGATTATAAAGGACATAGTTATCTGCCACAAGTGCTTCTAAAAATCCAAAGTATGCTTTATCCTTAAATATCCTGAACAATGGTATTTTAATTTTCTTTATTTTTTACACAATAACATTTTTAAGATGGGATGAAAACAGATTCACAACTTACAGTTGTTTCCTTATGATAATATGAGTTTTTAAAATACGAGTTTTTAAAATCGGATGCCATTTAAAAAAGTTACAAGCATCAGAAGTTTAGTTTAGAAGGTAGTCAACTTTAACTCATTGTAACTCCTCTGGTGCTTAAGCCAGAGGGCCATCAAGATACGCATTGTAAAGCCTAATTCCTCCTCTAAAGATATTTGAAGTTTCAGATAAAACCAATTAGCTGTTTAGAAGCTCCAAATATGCATTGTCGGTCGATCTTATTAAAATTAGTCTTATGTGAAAGAAGAATTAGCATGCTTTTTTCTCATGTATAAGTGTTTGTAAAGAATTATTTAAAAATTTACAATTAGTTTATTTTTCCAAGTGAACCCAAGTAAAAATTAAAAAAGTGGTCATAACTTTTAGGCCCCTATTGTGATTCACAACTAAATTGATAGTTGAATCGTGGTTGTCAAATTCTTATTATGGATTACAACTTTCTTAAAAGTGAGACAACCGTTTTCTGTCGGTTGTGCTTTGCAGTGTGGCCATTTTAGAATTTTTGCAGCTAGATATAGCATTTTTTATTTTGATTTAGCTGCAAATTTTCCATGTAGCAGTTAGCATTATTTTTAACATTTTTAAATTGTTTATTTGGCATTTTCTAGCATTTTTTCACAATAAGTATCAAATTATATGAAAATCTCATAGATAAAAATAATCAATAAATGTCATAAACAAAGTTTATATGATTGTATAAACCCGAGATACATTAACACAGGTAGTGGTAATACTAAAACAAATACAACATGACAAAAACAACATGGGTTTTTATTGTTGTTTCGTTGCCAAACGTAACAAAAAAGCGATTCTGAACAAAAGAAAATTTTCCGAGAACACAAAACAAATTCCAAAGGTGGGAGTACTGCACTAAACATTCAGTTTCACCAAACTAATGATAGTGAAAAATTTGCCACTTCCAATACTGGTATTTAGTAATGAATTGCAAAAAATAGGCCTCAATAAATAATAACGATTGTGATGTGGAACAATTGTCTACAGAAATTAACATTATAACAAGGAAACATTTATTCTGTACCTTACTCCCAACTCTGCCCAACTTAATTAATAATATTATTTTCAAATTAGTTTTTCAGTTTTTTCTTTGCACTTCTTTCATCACTTCATCAGGTTGTAAAAAATAAACAAATTTTGACACTTTCATTAATGAAAATAGATAAACAGCTGTGTTTTTACCACTACCTGTATTAATGTATCTTGTATAAACCAGGGGCCTATTTCGCTAAGATGCAAGTTCACAATTGTGAACTTGTGAACAATTGTGTTTAATAAAAATACAATTTCATTGTAGAGTTGTATTGTAGTGAAACAGGCCCCAGAACGCAACTATTGTGTACTGGGCCCATTTCTCAAAACTACAAGTTACAAATCTACCAGTAAAATATCCACAAAACAACAATAAACTGTGTATAACTGTTGCTGTTTTATAGGTATTTTACTTGTAGATTTGTAACTTGTAGCTTTGAGAAATGATTCTCTGATACCTATTTCTCGAAAATACAAGTTACAAGCCTACAAGTAAAATAAGAACGAAACAACAACACTTTTACACAATTTATTGTTGTTTTTTGCGTGTATTTTACGTAAAAAACGGAGGAGGTTATTTTTATACTTTCACTTATAAATGCTCCATCTATAGATCGATGTGGAAAAATTTTATTTCATATGAACAGGTACACTTGCAGATTCTGTAGTGGGAAAAACGTGGTAGGAAAATACCATTACTTCAATTTCATCTAATTTTTGTACATTGTCATTTTTGTATTGTATAATTGTCGCATTGAATTGCAACTTTGAAAGAGAATTGAAAAAATCATTGAAAATTGCAATGTATAGATTTTGTTAGTTTTCGTTGCTTAAAGATTGAAAGTTGGTATTTTAAAAGGCTCTATAGTTATGGCTGTTTTGTTGTGGTTTAAAAGTTTTTCGTATCAAATAATTCGCTAGTTATCAATACAAAACGTCTATAACTTTTGCATATATTCAAATATCATTTTGAACTCTTTGCTGTGAGAAAATAAGAAAAACCAAAATTACATTTTTAGGGCACTTAAGAATAAAAGATATTTTTCATTCATTGCAACAGAAAAATATGTTTTTTATTAGATATATATTTGCGAAAAGGAAACATAATCTCTGCAAATGAGGTTGATGAATCTTACAAAAATGGTCGAGATACAGAAATTTAGATGGTTACAAATTAAAAATATTCGTGCTCTTAAGAATAGATTATAAACTCCGAATTTCGCTACAGTCAAAAATGCAAAAAAAAAACTTAAATTTTAATTTTTATGTTGAAAATTAACCAATAGCATTCTATGCAGGCCTGTTCTATATTGCACGCGTAATGAAATGTTCGGAATCGTCATACCATCGTTGTTGTAAATATAGAATAACAACAATGCTTTGATAACTCGGAACATTTTTCTTTTTATTGATTTTGAATTATTCTTGTTTTACTCGAATAAAATCAAATATTTGGCAGAAAATAGGAGCAAATTATGAAAAATAAACGAGCTATGAAGAAATCCTAGTGTAAAAATAACTTTTTAAAATTTCAGAATTTTTTTTAGCATTTTAAATATTATTTTAGCAGTTTCTAGCATTATTTTTGACCTGATTTAGCTGCAAAATAGTTGTAGATATGGCCACACTGGTGCTTTGGTTTTTATTTCGACTATTATGTTACTTTTGACTACTTTTGAAATGGTGATTTTAGACGGCAATCTATCCCAATTGTCAACCAATGTTGTTGCCATATCCATAAAACATACAATCTCAAAAAAAATATTAAGGCCAAAACTAAAAATATTTAAAATATTTTGTGATGACTACTATGGTTTCAAAGAACAGAGAGTATAGATAAGAACCTTTTTTCGAAATTTATTTCGAAGACAACTAAAATTAGTTGTGAATCATAATACAAAAATATGGTTGAGTTGGGTCGTAACATTGACAACTCAACCAAGATGAGTTGTGTATCATAATAGGGGCCTCAATTTCGCCCTGCGGCTATTATAATTTTTTGTTCTTAGAGATAAGATGTATAAAGAACAGTATCTGTTTACAAATTTCTGGATTTCTTTGAAAAAATTTTGCTTCTTGCGCCCTGTGGGTTGTAATATTTTCGAAGAATGTATTAATTAGGTCTTATTTTGCTACAAAAAAAAAATATTTGAAATTGACATAACTTTTGACATTGCTGGTCGATTTTATTAAAATAAATCTTATTTGAAAGAAGAGTCAGCTTTTTGCTTATCTTATAAATGTTTGTAAAAAATAGTTTTAAAACATACAAACGTTTTATTTTTCCATGTGAACCCAAGTCAAAATTAAAAAAGTGGTCATAGCTTTCAATTTCGTCCTGCGATTATTATAATATTTTATTTTTAAGAAGTACATGTATTATGCTTTTAGGCCCTATACTCATTTTTGTAGTGTATTTTTTCGCAAAAATTATTCCCAGACCAACCGTGAAAGCAAATGTAACGCTCAATACACAGTAATGTAAACAAATCTAAAAATATAATTTTATTGCAGGATCCATTGACTGAGGTGAAAACTACAATATGAATCTACCCTTCTCATATTACTATTAGTTACATTGTTAAAAAAAAAAAACAAACACAAAATGTGTTTTTAAAATGGGAATCACCGATATAACAAACCTGTGATATCGCATTTAAAAGAAACGCAAGTGAATTTTTTTTGTACCTATTATTTCAGTTATGTGTGTACCTGTACTAGTACATATTTCAGTTTTTTATGTTTCTTTCAAATACACGTTAAACACTTCCTAAGATAATTTTTTCCTTTTATAAATAATGTTTGCAACAAACGAAAACAAAATGTCACATTACTTGCAATAAAGGTGTTTGAATTTGTGGCCTTAAAAGGAATTGTTTATATTGTTACTGTTGCTGATTTTTTTTCTTATTATAATGTGATCATTGACTAAGCACGCACATTACATAAAAAATCATGAACTATTATAAAAACACTTATTTGAAAAAAATCGATTTAACCTATTAATTCGAAGAATAGGAGCTTTTATAATAATATAGGAAACCTTGGACAAATTTGAAAATAATATATAAAACAAGTAATTGTTTAAAAAATTTTCCACGTATAACAATACCAATATAAGATAATATTAATCTATACATTGGTCTATATAACGAAATAAAAGGGATGCTGATACAAACATAGCACTTTCGTTTAACTAAAAGACTATGATATATAAGATTTATAAATTCGGTGTCATAATGTTTATAACTAATATTGATAATATAGAAATAATGGGCGTAATAAAAGAAATAAGATATAAGATTGCAGCCGAGACTAATGACTACCATCTAATGTAAAATTGTATTAAAAAACTCGTTAAGATTCAGTTCAAATTAGTCTATAAGTTCATATAAATGGACTTCTTTTATGCTATGCATATGGCCCTCACAATATTGATTAATAATAAAAAACGATAACAAAGATTATACTTTAAATAATTTCACAATGGGTTAATACTTATTTTTGCTACCAAATGTCAACATTTATTTTATAGCTTAATTAGTCTATAAATTTGAAAAATGCTTAAAACCAATAAAAAAAATCCCACAAATGAAATTTATCCGGTTTGAATAACAGTCATTATAAATAGTTTCCTTTTTATGAAATGATGTTTTCTACATATTTCTATATATTTCTTCCAACATTATTCTCATTATTTGTTTATTTCATTTATTTGCCAATCCCTAATGGTTTATTATTGCTCTATATCATTTGTCTTTGGTGCAATGTTTATTTTAACCTGTCATTTTCTTTCTTCTTTTCACTGTTGCTTGCCGTGCATTCATATAATTTTTCTTTTTCAAATTAAGCCAATTTTTTTTGTTGGTTGGTGCGTTCGCTGTTCTCTCTTAAATGATTAATTAAACAGAGTTTTTCAATTACCATTTATTGATATAATAAATCAATTTATGGCTACTATTTTACCTGAAGCTTAAACAATTTTCCATTTATTTATTTAAAGCTACGCATGGATTAATCAGAAAAGTGTAGCGTATTGGCTTAAATAAAATGTATTTAATGGTTTTATCCATTTACACTTGAACTTGTACCTTAACTTATATATTTAAATGCCGGTTTTACAAGTATACAATCACTTTATTTTGTATTTTACATGCATATTTGCATAAATAATATAGATTTAAAATAGCATAAAAAATTTGTGTAATATATTTCTTGTTTGGTGTCCTGTACTTAGGAAACAAATGCAAAATTATCTGTTTTAGTTTTGTGAAAGGTGAGATAATTACTTTTGGTGTCTAAGTCTTTTGTTTTGTTAGTACATACTAGACATCTGCAACAAGCCATTTGAAACGTCTTTTAAATCACACTATGTTTTTTTTTCCAAATTTACATTCTAAGTCATCACACCCTACAAAAAATAGAACGATTTACGAATCAAAGGCTTGTAATTAATAAGTCAAATATGTGTAGAACGATAAACAATAAAAGACAGTAAATAATTTTAGCTTGTAAGACATGATTTAAATTGCGTGTCACACATATGTGTTTAGTGTCATTTTCCTTTTTTGGTATTTTCGCGGATTCCAGTGTTGCCGTTGTTTTCCGGGGAGCTGCTTGGGTTTTGCGGAGATTTGTCTCAGTTTTTGGAAATCCGGGAACCTTTGGGAATTTCGGGGAGATTTTTGTAAAAGTTTTTGGGAATCCAGGAGACTTTTGGGATTTAGGGGAGATTGCTTTTTTAAAGTTTTAAGAAATTCGGTGACCTTTTGGGATTTGGGGAAATTTTTGTAAACGGTTTTGCGAATCCGGGGAACGTCTGGGATTTTGAGAGATTTTTGTTAATTTTTTTGAGAGTCCGAAAAGCTTCTTGATTTTAGGAAAATTTGTATCCCAGTTTTTGGGAATCCGGGGAACTTCTGAGATTTCGGGGAGATTTTTATCCCAGTTTTGGGGAATTCTTAGACTGGTTTTGTTTCTAAAAGTGGTGTTATTGCTTAGTGAAGGTGTCTTGAAAAGTATTACCTAAGTATATTCCAGGCAATATTTCAAAAAGTATTAATTTTTGTAAAAAATATGTCTGCTATGAAATACTCTTTTAATATTTTTTTTTATTCTTCACAATAATCTTAAAACGGCATTTGTTTTTGCTTCCATACAATCTAAACAAATGACAAACGTGATTTATTTGTTTCAAATCATTTTGATGGTTTATAAATACTTCTAGGTTTTTGTAGGGTGCTCTTTTCATGTGAGAGAAACAATTCATGTAATAACTTGATTCTCACGAAACAAGACATGATTTGATTCTCTAAAAACTGTTTGTTGTTTTAATTTGCTTTGTTTTGCTTTGAGTTTTAGCAATAGTGTGAGTGAGTTTAGTGTTATGAATTACTTTGAATTGAAATTCAAATGGCTTGTTGCATATCACTAGTACATACTGTTTTAGGTATTTTAGCTATTATTCTACAGTTTGTTTTAATCATATTATTAAGAAATGCATATTAACTTTGTGTGTAATTATAAAAATAAACTTTTACATTATTTTATAATTTGGTTCTTTCTTTGCAGGTAATTTTTACAAAAATTTATTCACATATAAGGTGCAGGTAATTATAAAAATATATCAATTTGAAACATAATGTGAAGAAGTTGGCTATTCAATAAAGCAGGTTTGTCTTTAAATTGGCTAGTCAGTCATTCGATTAAATATTCATGGTTAAAAATTAGTCGTTTAATAACCGCTTAATTTTCAATTAAACTGTTAAACGATTAATTCAAAATTAAATTTTTTCCAAATTAAAAATTTTTGTTACTGATTCTGGTACAGTTTACAAAAAAATATGCATTTTGAAAGTTTACTTATTTACATGAGAGCAAACTTAGTAATATTAAAAAAAAACAAATCTTATCTGAAAAATAAGTTAATTATGTTGCCTAATTTTTAATATTTTTCTACTAATTAAGAAAAAAACCAAAAAATCATTATTTTTCTAAAAGCATATATCGTCATATAAAATGCAAAAGGGCCTATTATCATTTTAAAATTTTTTAGGAGAAACAAACAACTTAATAAGATGAAAACTATTGTCGAATGTTGTGGTTTTCTTCCGAGCTTGGAACGATTTTCCGTCATCCCTCGTCAAATTTGGTTCGTAACACTATGCAACAAAATGAAACTTTTGTCATGATCTTTGATGACCACTATATATATTTTTTGATGTGTTATGGGTCCCCTAACTACAAAAACAGTCCAAGTTTTAAATTCTATCGATACGCTTTTTTTAAATTTTTTTCTAAAATTTAGATTTTTTCAAGAGGCTTCATATTTTAAGCTAAAATGATAATATTTTGATTGGAGATGCATTTGAATGCAAGGAGTTTAATGGTAGTAACTCAATTTTGTCCTAACTCGACTTTATCTGTTATTCCTTGTGGGTACATAATTAATCGAAAGATAACCGAGGAAAAACCATTTGGTTACCTGATTGTCAATTAATCGATAAAATACCCTGATAATAATATTTGTGGTTGCTGCTAACAGCGAATACTTTTGAGTGTTACTTAGCCACAGCAATGTTGAGGGAAATGAGACTGCTGATGAGCTGGCAATATTAGGGTCAGCGTTAGATAAGGATTTGTGTGACAGATCGGTTAAAATACTGATCGATCATTACTATAGGGAGCTCAGTGACTGGGTATCGAGCAAGGCCAACTGTTCATGAGGGAGTAGGGAGGATTGTAGGGTCTCGAGGGTCATGTGGCCAAAACTTGACTTAGGTAGATCGGATCTACTACTGGGTATGAATAGGAAGGAGATAGGGATCTTCATAGGCGCATTGATTGGTCATTGCTCGGTGAGGGCGAAGACCAGCATTTAGGTGATTGGCACTCCAGATTTTTGTAGGAGGTGCGAGGATGAGGAGGAACCAGAAACAATTGACCATGTTGCCTGCCATTGTCCGAGGCTGCAACGACACAGGCTAAGGTGGCTCGGCAGACGTTTTCATAAGAGCATTAGTGATATCGCGAAGTGCAAACTTGAAGATATCAGGAGCTTCATCATGGGAATAAGGTGGCTTAATGGCAGATAACAGTGTTGTTTTCTGGGTACGGGAGGGGTTTTTTGTTTCTCATAACGGGTACAAATAAAAGGGTATCACAATGGATCCAATTGGGTCTCCAAGTGGAAGTGGGGTATAGCACTACCCTTCCTAACCTAACCTAACCTTTGAGTGTTTTTGTTTTGTGTAAGCTTTCATCGTATATGCTAAACTTCTTATTAAATTACACGTTGTTTGTATAGCTATGGAAGCAAAAGGAAGATTTTATTATTTCTCGCAGAAACCTAAAAAAATTAAAGAATTAAATAAATTATGACACACGATCGAAAATGCAATAGTTTTGGTATCAAAGGCAAAATTCCAAGTCACTGAGATATTCATGTTCAGCAGTTTTTAAGGTAAATAGTTTTATACTATAATTTTGTAAAAATCGATCGGGTAAATATTATTTCAAGTTTGTTACTTCAGTCTTTTGTGTTAGTTGTATTGAATATATCTTCATACAAGATTTTATAGAAAAAAGTTATCCTTCTATGTGCAACATTAAAAATAAAATTATCATATACATATGTTCAAACTTATGGCAAACAAGCAAGATCTTCAAATAAATGCTCTTATTTTGCATATCAATAAAAATCGATCAAAGAAATCTTTGATCTGGTATAAAAAAATTGCATTTGCAGACAGTATGTAATATTACAAAGCTATATTGAATAATTTTTGTTTTCTGTTGATACTGTTAAATATTAAAATTTTTTGTTATTATTTTGCTAAAAATTGTGCTGACTAAGACCATACTTTTGTGTTATTTCAGCTTCTGCTTCTTCCAATGCATAAAGTATGTACATGTTTTTCTACATTGCAACGAACGCATTTATTAGCCTTAAGCGAAAAATTATGCAAAAAGAAAAATAAAAAGTTGATAAAAGAGTATGAAAATGAAAAAAACAGACCATTTGCTACTCTAAACTTTTCCAACTTATTGTTTGTTACAATTTTTTCATGTGCTTGTTGTTTTCACAAGCATAAACAGCATAAATGCTTTATCCCGAGTAGATATTATATGGCATAGCTGCATCCTTTTTTAGTAGTTTCTTTTTTCTTCATATTTCATATAAACACAAACAGACTATATATTTGCATATATGCAGCTTTAGGCCAACAGTAACAGCAATAACTACTGCAATACAACAACATTGTAAAGCTGTTCAATTTCTGTTGCTGCTTATATTGTTGTTTTATACAGCAAACATTTTGTTAAGTTTAGAGAACAGTAGGCGTGTCAAAAGTTATAAATTATAAATTTTTCATATTTTTATATAAAAATATATATTTTGAAGAAGTAAAATAAAAAAAAAAGTTAAAGCAGAAATAAAAAGAAAGAAATCAGCCACCACCTAAAGTAGATTGACGTAAGTGGTTAATTTATCGACAACTCAAAAAAATTTCCTGTCAAGTTAAGTTGGTGTATAATTATTTTGATAGGTTGAAAGCGAATGTTTAGAAATACTATACCATAGGGTAACGTAGAGAATAGAATAAATAACTAGAAGCCCACTTCGCTTATGGGTATTGTGTAGTGTTTGGGATTTCCCGCGCTCTCTCATTTTCCGGGAAACGGATTTATTAAATGAAAATCGTCTAATTTCGATTGTTTTATTAATTAAGCATTCTTTTTAAATAAAAGTTAATATAAAAGCAATTCTAAAACAAATTTTATTACAGAGTAGGAGATTTTACAAAGACTAATTGACGACTATATCGCAATTAGTTAAACATTTTATTTGAAAGCCTTCAAATCATTTTATGAAGAGGTTGCCGTAGTGTTTTTTATTTTTTCGAAAAATTTCCAGGACGATTCTTATCATTAAGTACAAGCTAGTTACAATAATATAATCAACTGAGCTGAATTTTACATATCCTGAGCCACAGTCTGTCTAAATGTCTTTGATTATTCATTTTATTTATCTTAAAACATCTCCTTTTGGGGTTTCAATAATTGCGTCGATTTATAATAAATTTAAGTAGTGTCAACTCAAGGTTCTTACAGCTTCTATGAGCTTAAAATTTGCACAGCATTTTCCAAAACTTGTTCACTAATTCTTCGGAAAATCACATTGTGGGATTTAACATTGAATTATTTACTTTAGGAAACGATTAGAGCACTGTAATCATGTCCCGTGTGGGCGCGGTGGACTTAGTGTGTGAAGCGCGCAAGTGCGGCGAATTAGTGTAGAAGCAGCATCTATACAACCCTGCGCACATTAAAGGGCCAAATAAGGCCAGATGGCTGAAAAATTGGAAAAGACGTTAAATTTGTTGGGAGTACTACGAAAGATATCAACCATGTGCGTGAAGTTAGCTGTAAAAGCAAATGTCAACCCAGCCATAATGGAATGACGTGAATTTAATTTCCGTCTTTATGTTGGTGAACGTGTGCGAAGAAGGTTGATTGCTGAGGAAAATTCTAAAACATCGTGGGAATTCAAGAAGAAAATCCGGATATTGGCTGCAATAAAGGTAAGTGTTTGAATATAAAAGTGGATAATTGGCGTATTAAGGAGAATAAAGAATTTATTCCCTCAACAGCATAAGTGTCGCATCGGTGTCACCTAGAGAGATATCTGTGGCCCACAAGTCTCATGAGAAGAGGTTGGCCGCAACCCTCATGAATTGTGGCTTAAAACGAAAAAAATAGGTGAGACTCCGGTGGCCACAGATCGAGGGACAACCGAAATACAACACCTGAAACACAGACCAGCAAGTAACAGCCAAATTTGTCAAAGCACCCATTGCCAGACAGCAGCCATTTTATATCACGCCACGAGCAACGTGGATTACCGACAGCACACTGCGAGGCACAGAAAGAAGCCAAAGCTGGAGGAGCTCTAATCGCCTGTCTGCCGTTACAGTGATCAGACTCATTGAGGTCGAAATAAAAATTTGCCCAGCAATCACCGTAGGCATTAGTGTAGCAGTGACAGCTTTAAAATTTGAGCGTCCATCAGCAACCTCGCGGAGCCCCAACAACAGCTAGGGGAAATTCCCTGAAACAACTCCAGAAAAGGGGCAACAACGACAACACCTTCTGTTGACCCCGAAGCGCCACAGCCATCACGTGGACTCCCTCGCAAGTAAATGGTCCCGGCACACTCAGCGCCTTGAAGCAACAACATCAGGCACAAGTGAGTAAAAGATTTTTTTTATTGTTCATCACCGGCCCGTGGAATCACCCACCACCGTTCAGAAACAATTCTGCAAGCGGTCATCAAAAAAAAACAGCAGTGTACAACAACAAAAGCCAGTCGTCCGTTGTCATACCGGAGATCAACAGTTTGGGTCCGTGGTCAGTCATTTTCTACACCCAGCAGTTACAGTTCGGCAGTTATTCAGTAAGTCGTTTTATATTAAAATTTTTAGTATCATAGTAGAGTTGTTGATTAAAGTGCGCATTAGTTTAGTCCCCGTGCGCGTCGGTGTCATCATTCGGTTATCGTTTAACCCTTTTTACACCGTTGTATCGTTTTTTGGCAGTTTTTTTTAGCCGTTAAAGATAAAACTGACCAATTTCAATTTGCTTTTCAAGATTTTAATATATAAAAGAAAAAAAGTTTTTATATATAACATTTTATCAATTTGCCATGGCCGTTTTGGGCGGTCGCCAGAGAGGTGTCAGCAGTGAGGCGACAGGCCTAGGGACGGGCCCTTTATAACTCCTGAGCCCTGGAACCTGTCCATCCTCACTTCAGGACTGCTCTGGCACAAAAAATTAGCGAGCCTAAGAGCTCGGCGCAATTTGACGCAACACATAGCCCGGTTTTAGATAAGTGCAAAATTTTTAAATTTACCCTTTAGATAATCTTGCCCCCTAAAATTTCTAAATTATAACGAGTTCGGTAAAGTTCCATTTCCCTGATAAATTTCATTTCGGTCTAGCAATTGTAGTGTAATAAGGAGTAGTAATTTGATCGTCCGGTTCTAAATTCTAATTTCGGTCCTAATTCAGAATCTAATTTTCGGTTTCGATTTTATAACGTCATAGTAATTCACAGTTACGGATTTGAATTGAAAACGTCTTTGGGAATCGCTGGTGTAGATTCGGTTTTGATGGTGGAATTTGGTCCACGGTTAAACCAGCGATTTCGCAGCAAGAGTTGCAAGTAGTGTTGAAACAAGATTTCGTTCGTAATTTTAAAATTTCCGGCACACAAAAATTATGAAAACGATTCATATTTCTGAAAACAATAACCGGTTGTAGGATTATAGTTATATCCGCGGTTTCAAATTCAGCAGTGCTGAAAGCCATTGTCAACAAATCGTATTAAGTCACAAAATATAAATTTTTCTGCTGGATGGTAAAATTGCAGCTCGAATTACCATCAAACTAGCTCACGTTTTGGGAGCTGTACACTTTGAATTTTGTTGTGTTTTCGGAAATTGGAATCGAGGTAGAAACCGATCATAATTTTCGAGTGTAGTGTTACGGGTCGTACGGAAGTTAAAAGTTTAATCCGGTCTGCGTGATTATTTATGGATCACAATTGTGAATTGCAGGAGTGAGGTTATAAGTGTCGTGAAGATCGAAATTGGATACAGTGTCAAAATTAAATTTCATTTAGAATAAAATTTAACGCACAGTTCGGGTATTATACCGTGCAATGTCTCGGAAGTTACAATAGCGGTTCGGTAAATAGTGCTGTAGCGAAATTTGTTGAAGGTCAAGAGGATAATTCCCAGTGTTGAATTATAAGTCCGTCAACAAATACGAGCGTGATCACCAGCGTTGATCCAAAAACCCGCGCAAAGTTATAATTGTAATTTCCAGAGTTAAATTGCAATTCGTTTCACAATCACAGGAGAGTTCGCCCGTGTCGCACCTCCAGCCCGCAAAACCTTATCGTGATAATTCAGAATTGAATTACTGTTCCTTGAAATATTGGGACCGCGACTTCCGCTTCGCTTTGTAATTTCCGATTCCGCATCGCCTCGTAGTCGCGCACTACAATTACAATTCCTTATTGGATTACAAGCATTTAGCATTGCTGCAAACCATAGCCGCGATTTACCAACAAAATTTTGGCTTTGCTAACTGTCCTTTTGGGTCGCATTATTGGGTCGGATAGGGTCCAAATTCAATTATTTACGCACCGTTGAAATCCGTTGGTCATATCAAATGTTTACTTCCCTTTCTCTTTTGAAAAACCACTCTTGTAGTGCATGTTGAATTCTAACTACTGCTGGCCAGTCTACCATGCCATAGAGTGCACGCACGTTAAACCAAGAGTTGTAGTTCAAAGCGGAAAGAATTTATCGTTATCATACAAACTGTGCAAGCCATGAAGGCTGTTAGTGTCTAAGCCGGTAGTTACCGATAACCATTACTAATCCTAGAGCTTAAGTTTTATGAAATAAGTCGCCATTGGTACAAAATAAACCTATTTGTGAATTAAAGAAAGCAAAGACTTGATATTTTTAGATACTTTTTAGTGCTAGGTTGTGGATTGTAAAAATAGTTCGAACTTAGGGAATTTTGATAGACCATAGCCACTCATGGCATAAGTTCATACATTTATAACTTGACTTTAGAGATAATAATAATAATATTGTTTGAATTAAATTGAAATTGAATCTTTATTTGATGGCTGAATAAACAGTAGATCTAGTGGGTGAGTATTGAGTGGCAGCGATTTTGATTTAGGGGTGGATCCGATAAATGGCAGACGTGTTCACCAAGGTAAAATGTTTCAGGATTTCAGTGAAGCGCGGGAGGGTAGCCTGCAGTTAAACAACATCTTAACTGCCACCGTTCAACAAAGTCGTTTGTAAGTTCAAGCCATTTTCTCTTTTTGTTAATAGGTTTGTCGGTCACACTGGTACAACTAATCAGTACCCACAACCTAGTCTAAGCCTGCAACGAACACCCGCCCATGCCCGACGAGCCATAGCCGTGAATAAATGACAAGTTGCCAGTGTGGTAGGTTTAGACTAGTGACAACTCAGCCGAGTTGGAACGGGACAGATTTTGGCGCCCAACGTGGGGCTTGAACGCCACTGAAGCGGCTCAGTGTTAATTAGAACGACTTTGTAAGAGTTAGGATAGTTTGTCTAGAAATTTGTAGAACAGTTTAGCGATAGTCAACTAGTAAGGAAAAATATACACTTGAAGAAAACCAAAGTGAGGTTAGTCACGGTGTAGATAAGATTTTATCAGCCCGTCCGCAACCGACTTTCAGGGTTTGAAGTAGCTATTGATGAAAGGCGTTAGTCTTATCGGTTCACGACTTGAACACGGTAATTGCAACGGCTTTCTGACATAGTAGGGGTTAGATTCTTGTAAGTCCAGTAGTTTTTATCAATTGATAATAGAACTCTGTTGCGACAGGAACCCTTATCCCTAAAGAAAGTGCCTAGCTGATTTTTCTAATCAATTTTGCAAATGATAGTCAACAGTTTTAGCTCGAATTTTCTTTTCATCTTTATTTAAATCACTCAATGCTCACCTAGATCAAAAACATTTAGTGCTTGAATTTCTATCTTTTTATATTTCTGCTTGAAATACGGCAGCGATATAGACCACAACAACAAATAAAATTTAAAAAAAATTTTCTAATCAACAAAAGTTTTATACTGGTTTCAAAAAGTTTTGAATTTTGAATCCAGTACACGCGGATCGATTATCGATTCAAATTTCTATTACATTCAATTTTAGCATTAATTATCGGCTTCGGAAGTGAAACAAAACTTGACAGTACAAGTTTCAGTTCTGAAACAAATATAAAACAAAAACAACTTTTGATTTTTAATAATATTAATACCATTATATTACATTTCATATATTATATTATATTATATTACATTTTACATACCATTTCATTTTCGAATTTCGGGTAGGCGTAGATAAAATATTTCTTCACATTAGAAGAAAAGTACCTGAACTCGAGCATTCTAGTTGTCACCTAGTAGGAGACTAGTAGGTGTCTACTTAGAATATTGGAGATCCGTAGTCGACGCGTCGTAAAATAAACCAAACTCGTCGAACCCTACAGTCCGAATTTGGCCGTTTGATATATCTATTACAAAGTTATTATATACCGGATTTGACCAACAATCGTCGATATTATATTCTCTTAGGTCGTTTGATATCAGTTTTGAATTTTTTCGTTTTTCCGCATTAAACCGTAGCGGGTAGGAATAGGTTTCACAATCAGGTAGTATAGTTAGGCACGCGTTGTTGTAATACCGTCGGCGTACAGGCAAGCAGTCTACATCAAATTACAATGGTGGTCGGAACGAGATCTAACAGCAGATCAGACGAAGCTGATAATATGGAAACGTCAACCACAACCACAGCAACCACTACCACCGCTACATTTACAACGACTAATACGAATATTGCGACGACTACAACGATAGCCACTGCTAACACGATGGCTACAACCAGCACTACAGCGATAGATACGCGGATTTTAGAAAATACAGGAGCAGTATCAAGGAGACGTAGTATTGAAACACCACCAAGTGTACCTCGAGTAAGTGATGCTCTGGAGAATAGTGGAGCGAGTGAATATTCGGTAATCACGCCCGTATACAGTAGCATTAGTACGAGGGGGATCCGAGAAGCCTTTTTGGGTAGGAATGTTAACTTGAGGCCAAGTACTCACCAGGGGCAGTCGAGATCAGCAGCACCCATCACACAAGATGACTTAAGAAATTTTGAAGACCGACTATTGAATTTAATGCCCAGGTTAATACAGCAAACTGTGGATGCGCAGCTACGACAACCACAGGACAACATATCACCATCTGCCGCCAACTTAGAATTTCCAGACGTCTCACAACCTCCTCCAGCCAATAATTTTGAATTCCCAGATTTTTCTCAACCGCCACCCACGCGACGGAATGATACAGTACAACAATTACAGCTGCAGCAATGGCAGTATCACATCAATGAACATTTACCTAGCAATTTGAACCAGGGAAGGAATAACCACTCCAACCGAAATGATAACAGGAATGGAAATACCGTTTTTAATACAGCCAGAGAGAATTTCAATCCTTCAACCAGTAACGATAATCCCGAATTAATTTTTCGACCAGGCAGCCCTCATTCGCTTCAATTGCCCGCATCTCGTAGTCCATACACACACAACGCAAGTGTACGCGTAGACAAGTGGGGTATTATGTTTGATGGAACAAACAGGACCACAAGTATAGAAGATTTTGTTTTCCGAGTAGAAACGCTACAAGCGGACTATGGTTGTGAATGGCAGGAAGTCATTCGTTCATTTCATCATTTATTAAGCGGACCAGCACGCGAATGGTTTTGGGATCATCGGCGGTTTAATAATGTTTCACGTTGGAGGGAGTTGAAAGCAGCTCTGATAAGCCAGTTTCATAAATACGATAGTGATTTTGATATTCAGAAAAGAATTCTAGACAGGCGTCAACAAAATATGGAATCCTTTGATGATTTTTATAATTCGGTATTGAAACTCAGGAATCAATTGAGAAGCCCGATTGGAGAACGAGACTTAGTAAGCATCATGCGTAGCAATTTAAAGGCATCAATGGCCCAACTTCTATTCTCGGTACCCGTTAGTAGTTTATCACAATTTGTGAGGGAATGTCGTAGGGCAGAGAACTTGATTAACAGTCAAAGGCAATTTAATAGTAGAATACAGCCAAGAGCAGTTCATGAATTAGAATACATACCCACAGGGGATGAGGAAGATACACCCGACCTTGATGCGATTGCAGTGGGGAAGAAATTGACTTGCTGGAATTGCCAGACAGAAGGCCATACTTTTGTTGAGTGCTTAGAAGAAAAACGCAGACTCTTTTGCTACAAATGTGGTAGGGAGGAAACTGTCACACCACGTTGTCCCACATGTCAGGGAAACCGAAAGCCGAACGCGACTCGATCAGGGGTGGAGACGCGTTCTGTGATACCGAATCCCAAAACACAACAAGAAATTTTTCAGAAGCTATAACCGAAAAACCCGAATGCCATGCCACCAACGAAATTTCACCGACTATGACTTATCAAATTTTAACATCGGAAGAAACCATAAAAGAGGAACCGAAAGAGGAACCAAAACACATTGAAAGGATTGAAAGGATACACAAAACTTATGAAACCCGATTACAGGAATATGAGACCGCACGTAAGAGAATTTTTGAACCATCTGAGAAAATATGTAAAACGCGAGAGCGATACAATATTAGAAAACAAACCCGATTTGAGATTGCAGAAGCGAGTATTTATGAAGGTCCGGATAACAGGATTTATACGACGATTGAAATCAACGGCATACCGATTCAAGGCTTGCTCGATAGCGGAGCTACAGTAACCTGCCTGGGAAAGGATTGTCTCGATTTTATAGAAAAAGCTCAAATTATAGTACACCCATTTCAATCAAAAATTAGGACAGCTGATGGAAGACTTAATCCCATCATCGGTCGCATTCGAGCAAACATCACCTTTAACAAAACTCAAAAAGAAATAGAATTTTTTCTCGTACCTTCTCTGAAACTACCTCTATTCCTGGGCCTCGATTTTATGAAGAAATTTAATTTATTACGGTTTGAAATCAATGCTTTGTCAACTCAAGGAGTCAACATGGATGAACCTACGGACAGCTCGTTTCCAAGAATGCACAATTTAGACACTCGACAGCAACAACGTTTAGAAAACATCATCGAACTCTTTCCTTGTTTCACACGCCACGGCTTAGGGAAAACTTCCCTAGAAGTACACCAGATAGACACCGGAAATTCAGTCCCTGTTAAGGAAAAACATTACCCTGTATCGCCCGCGGTACAACAGCTGATGTATGGGGAACTGGATAGGATGTTGTCTTTGGGAGTTATTGAGCCGAGCGAAAGTCCGTGGAACAATCGAGTCACATTTGTTCAGAAGGGGGAAAAAGTCAGGATCTGTCTGGACGCGCGTCGGCTCAATCAACTGACCGTAAAGGACGCCTATCCACTTCCCCATATAGAAGGATTGTTAAGCCGTTTGGGCGATACGCATTTTATCTCCAGCATTGATCTTAAGGATGCGTTCTGGCAGATACCACTGGCAGAACAGAGCCGAGAGAAGACAGCCTTTACCGTGCCTGGGAGACCCTTGTATCATTTCACGGTCATGCCTTTTGGGTTGTGCAATGCGGCCCAAAGGTTATGCCGCCTAATGGACAAGGTGATCCCAGCACGCTTAAGGGAAAGGGTGTTCGTCTATTTGGATGATCTGCTGGTGGTATCTCCCGATTTTGAAGAGCACCTGGATATGCTTAAGGAAGTCGCGAATCGTTTGGAATGTGCAGGACTAACTATAAACGTCAGTAAATCGAAATTTCGTTGCCGAGAGTTGAAATACTTGGGATATATAGTAGGAGAAGGCAAGTTGAAGCCAGATCCTGGAAAAATCCAGGCTATATCAGATTTAAAGTATCCGACTACAGTGAAACAAGTCAGAAGTTTCATGGGAACCACCGGATGGTACCGGCGCTTCATCGTCGATTACGCAACAATAACAGCACCTATCTCCGATACCTTGAAGAAAACCAAAACGTTTATATTTCCGGAAGAAGCCAAAGTAGCTTTTGATAAATTAAAGTCACGATTAACTGCTAGCCCTGTGTTGGTTCACCCCGACTTTAACAAACCCTTTTTCATACAATGTGATGCGTCGAATGTAGGAATTGGCGCGGTATTATATCAGGAGGATGCGGAAGGGGGAGAACATCCCATAGCCTATTTTTCGAAGAAGATGTCGTCGGCTCAAAAGAATTATTCCGTAACGGAGCGGGAATGCCTCGCAGTCGTTTCAGCAGTACAGAGATTTAGACCTTACGTGGAGTTAATGGAGTTCGTGATAATCACTGACCATTCTAGCCTTAAGTGGTTGATGTCACAGCGCGACTTGCACGGAAGACTTGCCAGGTGGAGCCTACAGCTCCAAACTTATTCATTTACCATCAAGCACCGCAAAGGAACACAAAACGTAGTGCCAGACACGTTATCCAGATACGACATGGACGGTTTAGATACGCAGAGGGCAGGCATAGTGGATTTATCCTCAACAGAATTTCAGTCAGAAGAGTATACAGCTTTGAAGGAAACAATTGAAGGTAATAAAGAGAGCTTACCGGATATCAAGATTACAGAAGGTTTAATTTACAAAAGAACGCAGTGTCACGACGGAGATTTAACACGAGAAGAACATGGATGGAAGCTTTGGGTACCGTCGAGTCTCACTGAAGAAATTATAGCGCGAGCGCACAGTCCACCCGCCGTAGCACACGGAGGTGTGGGTAAAACAATACGACGAGTCCGAGAATGGTATTACTGGCCACATATGAATGTCCAAATTCGCGAATATATAAACAACTGCGACACCTGTAAGGAATGCAAACCAGCTAACAGAGTGTTAAGACCACCTATGGGGCAAGAGCCTGACGCTATCAGACCCTTCCAGCGCATATACATAGACTTTTTGGGACCATATGTGAGGTCGAAGAAAGGCAACTGTTGTATTTTTATAGTGGTGGATTATTTCTCAAAATTCGTTTTCTTGAAGGCAATGGCGAAGGCTAACACGAAGAACGTGGTAAACTTTTTAGTGCAAGAAATCTTTTATAAATTCGGGTGTCCCGAAACTTTGATTTCTGACAATGGGCAACAGTTCGTAAGCAAAGACTTCACCGAGATGTTAGACACATTTGGAATTCAGCATATGAGAACAGCCAGCTACGCGCCTCAAGCTAACGCATCCGAACGCGTGAACCAATCCGTGTTAGCAGCTATCCGGTCTTATTTAGAAACGAGTCAAGTCGACTGGGATATACACTTGTGCGAAATTGAATGTGCCCTAAGATCTGCAGTGCATTCAGCGACTGGCGTTACACCTTACTTTTTATTATTCGGGACGAACATGATTACGCATGCGTCCGCGTACAAATTAGCTAGAAAGCTCAACTTGCTGGAAGACTCAGAAAACAGAATAGAGAACAAAAACGAATTCCTAGAGCTCGTTAGAGATAATGTAAGGAAGTCATTACACAAAAGCTACGAGTCCAACGCCCAGCGTTACAACGTGAGAAGTAGAGAAACACAATTTAAAGTAGGACAGGAAGTATTCCGCAGGAACTTTCCCCTGTCTGACTTTTCGAAACAGATTAGTGCTAAACTTTGCAGAAGATTCATCAAGTGCAGAATAGCCAAGCTAGTGGGAAATAACTTATACGAAATAGAGAACCTGCAAGGAAAGAAAATGGGAGTATTCCACGCGAAGGATTTGAAAGCATAGACCGCAACCGACGAAGTTACCGGATGAAATTTTTATCATATTAGCAAATATGATTTGCTAATATGATAAAATTTTCTAACCGAAGAAAGGGGGTGTGTCCCGTGTGGGCGCGGTGGACTTAGTGTGTGAAGCGCGCAAGTGCGGCGAATTAGTGTAGAAGCAGCATCTATACAACCCTGCGCACATTAAAGGGCCAAATAAGGCCAGATGGCTGAAAAATTGGAAAAGACGTTAAATTTGTTGGGAGTACTACGAAAGATATCAACCATGTGCGTGAAGTTAGCTGTAAAAGCAAATGTCAACCCAGCCATAATGGAATGACGTGAATTTAATTTCCGTCTTTATGTTGGTGAACGTGTGCGAAGAAGGTTGATTGCTGAGGAAAATTCTAAAACATCGTGGGAATTCAAGAAGAAAATCCGGATATTGGCTGCAATAAAGGTAAGTGTTTGAATATAAAAGTGGATAATTGGCGTATTAAGGAGAATAAAGAATTTATTCCCTCAACAGCATAAGTGTCGCATCGGTGTCACCTAGAGAGATATCTGTGGCCCACAAGTCTCATGAGAAGAGGTTGGCCGCAACCCTCATGAATTGTGGCTTAAAACGAAAAAAATAGGTGAGACTCCGGTGGCCACAGATCGAGGGACAACCGAAATACAACACCTGAAACACAGACCAGCAAGTAACAGCCAAATTTGTCAAAGCACCCATTGCCAGACAGCAGCCATTTTATATCACGCCACGAGCAACGTGGATTACCGACAGCACACTGCGAGGCACAGAAAGAAGCCAAAGCTGGAGGAGCTCTAATCGCCTGTCTGCCGTTACAGTGATCAGACTCATTGAGGTCGAAATAAAAATTTGCCCAGCAATCACCGTAGGCATTAGTGTAGCAGTGACAGCTTTAAAATTTGAGCGTCCATCAGCAACCTCGCGGAGCCCCAACAACAGCTAGGGGAAATTCCCTGAAACAACTCCAGAAAAGGGGCAACAACGACAACACCTTCTGTTGACCCCGAAGCGCCACAGCCATCACGTGGACTCCCTCGCAAGTAAATGGTCCCGGCACACTCAGCGCCTTGAAGCAACAACATCAGGCACAAGTGAGTAAAAGATTTTTTTTATTGTTCATCACCGGCCCGTGGAATCACCCACCACCGTTCAGAAACAATTCTGCAAGCGGTCATCAAAAAAAAACAGCAGTGTACAACAACAAAAGCCAGTCGTCCGTTGTCATACCGGAGATCAACAGTTTGGGTCCGTGGTCAGTCATTTTCTACACCCAGCAGTTACAGTTCGGCAGTTATTCAGTAAGTCGTTTTATATTAAAATTTTTAGTATCATAGTAGAGTTGTTGATTAAAGTGCGCATTAGTTTAGTCCCCGTGCGCGTCGGTGTCATCATTCGGTTATCGTTTAACCCTTTTTACACCGTTGTATCGTTTTTTGGCAGTTTTTTTTAGCCGTTAAAGATAAAACTGACCAATTTCAATTTGCTTTTCAAGATTTTAATATATAAAAGAAAAAAAGTTTTTATATATAACATTTTATCAATTTGCCATGGCCGTTTTGGGCGGTCGCCAGAGAGGTGTCAGCAGTGAGGCGACAGGCCTAGGGACGGGCCCTTTATAACTCCTGAGCCCTGGAACCTGTCCATCCTCACTTCAGGACTGCTCTGGCACAAAAAATTAGCGAGCCTAAGAGCTCGGCGCAATTTGACGCAACACATAGCCCGGTTTTAGATAAGTGCAAAATTTTTAAATTTACCCTTTAGATAATCTTGCCCCCTAAAATTTCTAAATTATAACGAGTTCGGTAAAGTTCCATTTCCCTGATAAATTTCATTTCGGTCTAGCAATTGTAGTGTAATAAGGAGTAGTAATTTGATCGTCCGGTTCTAAATTCTAATTTCGGTCCTAATTCAGAATCTAATTTTCGGTTTCGATTTTATAACGTCATAGTAATTCACAGTTACGGATTTGAATTGAAAACGTCTTTGGGAATCGCTGGTGTAGATTCGGTTTTGATGGTGGAATTTGGTCCACGGTTAAACCAGCGATTTCGCAGCAAGAGTTGCAAGTAGTGTTGAAACAAGATTTCGTTCGTAATTTTAAAATTTCCGGCACACAAAAATTATGAAAACGATTCATATTTCTGAAAACAATAACCGGTTGTAGGATTATAGTTATATCCGCGGTTTCAAATTCAGCAGTGCTGAAAGCCATTGTCAACAAATCGTATTAAGTCACAAAATATAAATTTTTCTGCTGGATGGTAAAATTGCAGCTCGAATTACCATCAAACTAGCTCACGTTTTGGGAGCTGTACACTTTGAATTTTGTTGTGTTTTCGGAAATTGGAATCGAGGTAGAAACCGATCATAATTTTCGAGTGTAGTGTTACGGGTCGTACGGAAGTTAAAAGTTTAATCCGGTCTGCGTGATTATTTATGGATCACAATTGTGAATTGCAGGAGTGAGGTTATAAGTGTCGTGAAGATCGAAATTGGATACAGTGTCAAAATTAAATTTCATTTAGAATAAAATTTAACGCACAGTTCGGGTATTATACCGTGCAATGTCTCGGAAGTTACAATAGCGGTTCGGTAAATAGTGCTGTAGCGAAATTTGTTGAAGGTCAAGAGGATAATTCCCAGTGTTGAATTATAAGTCCGTCAACAAATACGAGCGTGATCACCAGCGTTGATCCAAAAACCCGCGCAAAGTTATAATTGTAATTTCCAGAGTTAAATTGCAATTCGTTTCACAATCACAGGAGAGTTCGCCCGTGTCGCACCTCCAGCCCGCAAAACCTTATCGTGATAATTCAGAATTGAATTACTGTTCCTTGAAATATTGGGACCGCGACTTCCGCTTCGCTTTGTAATTTCCGATTCCGCATCGCCTCGTAGTCGCGCACTACAATTACAATTCCTTATTGGATTACAAGCATTTAGCATTGCTGCAAACCATAGCCGCGATTTACCAACAAAATTTTGGCTTTGCTAACTGTCCTTTTGGGTCGCATTATTGGGTCGGATAGGGTCCAAATTCAATTATTTACGCACCGTTGAAATCCGTTGGTCATATCAAATGTTTACTTCCCTTTCTCTTTTGAAAAACCACTCTTGTAGTGCATGTTGAATTCTAACTACTGCTGGCCAGTCTACCATGCCATAGAGTGCACGCACGTTAAACCAAGAGTTGTAGTTCAAAGCGGAAAGAATTTATCGTTATCATACAAACTGTGCAAGCCATGAAGGCTGTTAGTGTCTAAGCCGGTAGTTACCGATAACCATTACTAATCCTAGAGCTTAAGTTTTATGAAATAAGTCGCCATTGGTACAAAATAAACCTATTTGTGAATTAAAGAAAGCAAAGACTTGATATTTTTAGATACTTTTTAGTGCTAGGTTGTGGATTGTAAAAATAGTTCGAACTTAGGGAATTTTGATAGACCATAGCCACTCATGGCATAAGTTCATACATTTATAACTTGACTTTAGAGATAATAATAATAATATTGTTTGAATTAAATTGAAATTGAATCTTTATTTGATGGCTGAATAAACAGTAGATCTAGTGGGTGAGTATTGAGTGGCAGCGATTTTGATTTAGGGGTGGATCCGATAAATGGCAGACGTGTTCACCAAGGTAAAATGTTTCAGGATTTCAGTGAAGCGCGGGAGGGTAGCCTGCAGTTAAACAACATCTTAACTGCCACCGTTCAACAAAGTCGTTTGTAAGTTCAAGCCATTTTCTCTTTTTGTTAATAGGTTTGTCGGTCACACTGGTACAACTAATCAGTACCCACAACCTAGTCTAAGCCTGCAACGAACACCCGCCCATGCCCGACGAGCCATAGCCGTGAATAAATGACAAGTTGCCAGTGTGGTAGGTTTAGACTAGTGACAACTCAGCCGAGTTGGAACGGGACAATCATTGATACTTATACAAAGTATTCCACTTTGTTCTGTTATAGTGATTAAACGATATATATTACTAAATTCATTTTGCATGTACTTTTCGAATCAAGCAATAATTTTTCTCGGCTTAAGAGAAATGGTATGACTTCAATTTAATGCAATTTTTATGAAATTTCTGTATAAGTTTGAACCGTTCACATTTTTATTTTTTATTAAAAAAATTTTTATGGATATATTAAATATTGTACAAAAATGTATTTTGTGGTGTTTAACTTAAAAATTAATCTTATACCTTAAGTTCCCCTTATACCTTAAACGTAGGACATAAGACTGCATATGCCGAGTCCCTATAACTATGTAAAGGGGGTAGAATAAGTCCCAGATGTAAACTTCCAAAACACCGATGCACGTATATATTTTTTGGTACCCTCTGCCAAAATCAGTCGCTAGAACCATGTTATGATTTTTATTGAAATCATAAATATGTATTCACAAAAATTAGCAAGCTTTTTAGATCATTATAACAGTTATTTTAATAGTTTAAGGAGATCTTCTAAGCCAATATTTCAGAAAAATAATTTGCTTTAAATGCTTAGGATTTAAGACATTCTCTTCTTTAGTTTTGATAAAACTTGACTTCGAAAAATCTTGCCATTTATCGTAGATGTTGAAGAAATCGAAAGCAATCCATAATACAGAATATCTAATTTCTCAGTCTTTTTCCTGGATTTCTCTAAACTTATAAAATTTTCCATTATGTCATTAGAGACCTGTTTAATTTTTTTTTTAAATTCTTAGCACTTGTAATTGTTTCGGTTAATTCTACTAAAACATTTCTCGTATTACTATCGATAGTTTCTTCTGTTGTAACGTCATCATCTGACTGATACTGGCAGAGGTCAGTTTATTTCCGAATTCCTTAGTTTCCGTTTTTGTACTGTATTTTAAAACACTATTGCTAGAAGGAGATATTCCTGAGTGCAGGTATAAAATAATTGAATTCGTCTCTCATTAAATCTAATTCTTAGATATTTAATTAAATCGTTGGCAACAGTATTATTGGATGTTTATAAAACTATTAAACAAAAAACGTAATTCCCTCAAGTTCAATTAGAGTAGCAGAGTTTGTTACGTCGGTTAATCGGTTAATCGACTGAAATTAGCCGGCTTAACCGTTAATCGAAAATATTCAATTTTAAATTAACCAGCCATTTAATCGGGTAGTAATTAACCGGTTAACCAATTAATGGTTAGCCGAATGAATACCTTAGAACTTACATATTCTTTTAAGTTTACCTCTTACTGTAGGGCATTTAATCCACATTAAAGCTTTCAAATTCGCATATATGAGTACAGCCGAATTCCATAAAAACTAAGAAAATTGAGGGTTCTTTATTTGAAATTCATTGCGTGAGTGTGTAGGAAAACATTTTTTCAAATATAAATTCAACTTCTTTTGCGATCATTCTATATAAATTTTAAACGAATTTTATGCAAATTTGATTTCTGGCAGCTTAATTGGTTTAAATTAAGCTCTTAAAAAGCAAACGTTGTATGTATTGGTATGTACTACAAAAAAAAAACACCATAACATTTTTCTCAACAAGCAAAAGGCCGACTGACGGATCAACCAACAACAAACCAAATATCTATCTAACGTAACATTCATTCAACCAATCAAATAAAACCATTAAACAGAACTGCCAACATTGTTGTTAACCAATAGTGTAACACTATATAGTACAAAAATAAAAGAAACATCAAATCAATATGACAATTTCGAGATTTGACATTTTGACTTTGACATTTGTTATAGTTTGTTTGTTTGTTTTGCGATTTGGGATTTTTGCCTCCACATGTACGTTAATAGTGTACAAGTTCCTCTATGTATCGTATCTACTTGTATCTTAAGCAACTCGATTTAGGCTGAATATATATTTTTTATTATTTTATTGAGTTTAAAAATAAACGTGTTTTTGGTTTTTGTTAAAGCTTTTTTTTTTTTTTTTTTTTGAATAAGCATTTTTGTTTTATTGTCGTACAATCGCTTTCAATTAATCTTAATTAAAAAGTGAAATAAAATAAAAACATAACAAAAAATCTTGCTTCACTTGTTGGTTATTGTCATTGTGGTCAGTCTTGTCTCCAAAAGTTAGATTTTTTTATTAATAGTATTGTATGTTTGTTGATTTCTTATTAAATTTTTTTTATTATCTAAGAGTTATTTTAAATGTTTAGATATATTCACACACATATTATATAAACAACTAGCGACATCTAATGTCATTAACTTGACAACTACTTTTCACCTTAAATATTTGTTATTTGATTTATATTTAACAATGTGTGTATTTTTTTATGATTTTTCTTACTTAAGCTATTTTTTGATGTATGTTTCCATTATTGGATTAACAAGCATGTTATTGAATAGCATTTAATGATTTGAAGTTTGAATTTTTTAATTTAATTCATTCATCAGATTAAATTTTATTTGTATATGTATGTATATTTAAACTTTAATATATTTTACAAGTAGTGGCTTTGTTTGAATTAAAATGATAGTGTTGTTAAAAACTCAAGTCGAACAAACACCATAATCGTTCACGGAGTATCTACATTAGAGTGATCGTAAAAAAATGAAATTTGGATTTCTTCAAGTCTCATAACCCAAACCGATGGGTGTTTATAAAAGACTATCCTAAAAAGATTTTCAGGTCAGTAAGTTAAGATTAAGACGTTTCGCATGCCCGCCAAAGTTTGAGCAAATGCTCTTTTTCTGTCTTTTATGTCTCACACAGAAAAAATCATCACTAAAAAGCTGTCAAACAAAAGTTTGTTTAAAAATAAATCTAATTTTCAGTAAATGTTCTTTACATAATCAATGAACTATTTGTTTGACTTTTATTTAGCACGTAAACACCAAAAACAACAAGAAAAACTGTGTCGTAAAAAATCCCGATGACGACATACACACAAAAATAACAACAACAACAATGATAGCAAAAGGAATGCGATCGTTAATATCGTTGCGTTAGTTCTCATTAATTTTTTGTAAGTCATTAGATAAACATTCAGACTTAAATACATTTAACAAAGTGAAATTTCATCAATGCATAGTGGATGATGATGCTGATGATGATTTAGACAAAAATTTCGTTTGATATATTACAAAAAATATAGTGAATATTTTTGTTTGATTAAATAAACTATTTTGTTTAATATTTGTTAATATTTTTAGACTAATTCTTTTATAAATTCAGACAAAAATATTGTTTGATATTTTTCAGAAAGTCCAGTAAATCTTTTTGTTTGATTTAGTAAATTGTTTTGTTTACAATTTGTAAATATTTTTAGACAAATTGTTTTATAGATTTAAACAATTTGTTCACTGAAAAAAAAACAGTTTTTTTAATGATATTGTTGAGATTTTTTTGTAGGTCCGTTCCTAGGCAAAATATTAACTATTTCATTGAATTCCTTTACAGAAAATTAAATTTAGTTTTGTGCATAATTTAATGAATATTTTTTACAGAAAAATTTTCTTTAAAACGGTCGTTGTCTGTAAAGTTTCCAACTGCTTCTGTCCTATCGACTTTTAATTAACTCGCATATTTATTCGAGAAAAGCCAATGACAATTCAAATTTCAGAATGATTACACAAATTTACAAATTTCGGTAAACTAACTCGTTTCCTAAAGTGAAAGCTGTTTCTTTAGTTATTTTGGCCGTTGATGAAGAATGTGCACTCCATTTTTTGTATCAGCTCTAGTTTTCGAGATACACCGTTGTACCACAATTGAAGGTACTTGCACGATATATATATATATATATATATAACTGGAGAAGTGTTCGCCCTATTCATTAAATAAGAAAAACCAAAATTCGATATCAAAATTATCTTTAAACTGAACGAACAATGTTTTAAAATTCAAAATTTCATAAAACTGTTAAAAACTTCCGTCTCTAATCTCTACTCTAATCTACATATTAGGGGAGCATCTGATGCCGATACCGATATACCGGCAATACTGCGGATTTGCCGGTATATTGCCGATACAACGATGCTTTTGTATATTTTTTTTTACAAACTTAAACATCAGTCAGCTTTTGCAACTGCGCAACTATTTATAAGGCTTTATTTTCTTATTAGCAGCAACTAAGAGCCGTTTGGTACAACAGCAGGTAGCAGAACAAGCTTACAAGTGAAGCTTTACAACTGAAGAATGGATTATGATGGTAGAAGTGATAAAAAATATTGCATTACTTCGAAGACGCTACAAGGTCAATTAGCCAGACCATTGCTTCATTGTCTGACGCGACTGCTTTAAATAACAGTCCGCAAAAATCATTGGAAAACATGACAACTACATGAACAGAAAGGGACTATAAATCGGAACCACAAAAATTTGCAACTGAGGGAAAGCTTTGATTTTTCGAAAATCAATAAAATATATAGTTTATCGACGAAGCTTAATTCTCGACATAAAACATTAATATTTTAAGAGCGAGTAAAATTTATCCGAAGAACAACATAAATGTGAAAATCAGACGAGGTTCCTATTAAAAAATTTCGACCGATAAAAGTACATATGTCAAAATGAGTACTTATATCAAAGGTAAAAATACCTATAATTATTTCCTATATTAGAAAGATAAACTCTTATAAGGATAAAAAGAAATTAAATTTTCAAATTCCTTCAAGACCACTAAGATAACATGAAATGGACACACATACATATCGTTATATAAAACGAGTATCCATGTAACTACAACTTTAAAATTTTTAAAGGAGAAATGTAAGGTAAAATGTTAGATATTTCCGTTTTGGAAAAACACTGTTCTGCTGTGTACGTTGAAAATTAAATTAATGCTAATTTTCTTGTTCTTTGGAATATTGATGATGTCTAATTCTCTCTGAATATAACGTTACGAGTCTTAGCCTATATAATGATATTAAAATATAAATTATATTTGTTAAACTTCTTGTAAAACCATATGAGTTTAAGCACACTTCGCGCACTGTATTTCTTAAAATGAATGACTGACAGCTGTAAATATAACACTATCCCTGAACTAGATTAAGATGGATTAAAATATTTGTAATAAAATTAAGCTTATGCAAACTTTTAAGGTGTGTGTTTAATATCAAATTGAAAGAATCAGAGTTATTACGACTTTTTTTCAGGTCATTCATGTACATTTTTTCATCGACAAAAAGAAATCCCAAATCAAGATTATTTTACAGAAAAAGTATTTATTCAGACGGACGTGTTTTTACAATTTTAAAATATTAAGTTTTTATTTTTAATCTTCTTTAAGTCATTTATATTTAGGTATTAACTATTTATATACTTACCTACAAATAAAAAAATATCCCTTTCAAAATTTTTATAAATACTTAAAATTGATATTAGTTGAATTTGCCAGATTCAAATATTACACTACCGTGACATTTGATTAAAATCACCTTGATTTTCAAAAGAGATTTTGACACATTAAAATGTGTAAAACAAACCAAAACAGGCCAACATAAAATATTTTCTAAAGCAGAAGAACGTTTTCTTGTAAGAAAACTAAACGCTAACTCCTTCTTAAGTGCTCCAGAACTTGCTTCTATGGCTGAAAGTGGTTTGAGTAATAAAGCTAGCTCAACAGCAATCTGAATAAAGGATTATGATCCTAAACAAAAGGCCCACAAAGTCAGATCCTGGATGCTATATAATATGCCGCATGCCACACAGAAAAAACTAAATTACATTTTCTGTAAAGGAATTCAATGAAATAGTAAATATTTTGTCTAGAAACGGACCTACAAACAAATTTGAAAATATAGACAAAAATTTATCAACAATTTCATTGAGAAAAACGTTATTTTTTCTGTGAACAATTTGCTTAAATGTATAAAACAATTTGTCTAAAAATATTTACAAATTGTACACAAAATAATTTACTAAATCAAACAAAACGATTTAATAGATTTTCTGAAAAATATCAAACAATATTTTTGTCTAAATTTATAAAACAATTAGTCCAAAAATACTAGCAAATATTAAATAAAATAGTTTACTTAATAAAACAAAAATATTTACTGGATTTTTGTAATATATCAAACAAAAATTTTGTCTGGGCCATGATGACCCATCATCAAGCATATATAAAATTTCACGTTAAATTTGTTCAAGTCTGAATGTTTATCTAAAGACTCTAAAGAAATGAATGAGAATTAACACAACGATTCAAACAAAAATCTTCAGTAGCCAACTTGGTACAATCGCATTGCTTTTGCTATCATTGTTGTTGGGTTGTTTGTTTGTGTGTATGTCGTCATCAAGGTTGTTTTTTACGACACAGTTTTTCTTGTTGTTTTTGGTGTTTGCGTCCTAAATAAGAGTCAAACAAACAATTGATTGATTATGCAAAGAGCATTTACTGAAAATGAAATTTATTTTTAGACAAACTTTTGATTGAAAACTTATTGGTAATAATTTTTTCTGTGTATTAAAGAAACCACCACAGGACAAGTACTTCAACTTTGGATCTATAGCCTATCACTGCGTATTTTAATTATGTCAGTTGACCAGCTCCAATGACAACGCCATGTAAAAGTGACAAGTCTCTCTCATAAAAACTTCTCGAGGTCGAACCGGTTGCTACATATTTGGAAACCAGTCACGTGACTTGTCTTGTGTCAGATTCTCTTCCCTCAAGTGTAGTATTATGAGAGCGAGTCAAACAGCTGCGCAGTGTCTTGAGGGTCTTGGAGATAATCTGAATACCTGTTTAAGTCATCGGGAACTATTGTCTCCTGGTAGCAGCTTAGAATACTGTTCCATCCGCTGACCGTGTTGCGCCTATAACTATTTACAGTTTTAATGACCGACTGTTAATGCAATATTTTCAAAACGTTTGCTACAGGCATCTGGCTAATGTTGGATGAAATTACGTTTTTAATAAATGGTTTGGAAGGGATCATGCTTTGTTAGCAGTACATTATTAGTCTATTTTACATCTCCTCTTTCTATTCGGTCGGAGTGCATTATTTTGTGTCTTTTGCAATGCTCGCTATTTGATGGCACCAAGGAACGAGATACATATTGGTGCAGCGTAATGTAGCATGGAGCGACCAATCGCCTTAAATGTAGCTACTATGACCTCCTTGAGCATGGCCCATGGGGGACATCTAGACTTTTCCTTTTTGGTAGTTATATGTAGCATGCGATATGAATGAAGGAGGCTATCATAGACTATATCTAGGATTTTAGGATTTCTGGCCGTAGGTATATTTCTGTCTTTGACAGAGATATCTAATTGAGTCCTCACATCCTTAGTCCAAGAAGTGGAACGTGACGTTAACGAGTTTGAGAGTGATTGCTTCAGGTTACGTTGTTTCAGGAAGTCTCTAATGGTAGTTAGTTATTGAGATTTTTTGGTACTTATCTCTGAAATGTTTACACCGGATGAGATGATAGTGCAGTCATCGGCTAATGACACAAGGCAAGGCAAATATTGAAGATTATGTATAGTTGGCAGTACTTCTACTTGTGGTATACTCAGTTTTATCTTGCGGTAACTTCACTTGTGGGCTCTGAGCTGTACAAACGCTTGATTTCTATTGATATAATTGACAGTCCAGCGTTTTTTTTTTGTTGTCCTCCAGCGACCTGGGTAATTGTCAAATTCAAACCGGTCGTAGTGCTATGAGCTCTCCTGAAACGATGTTAGTTTGTGCGAACGAGAAATGCTACTTCAGGGATGGCTGCAGTGGGTTTTTTAAAACCTTTGCTACGGGCGATATTTAGGAAATTAATCGGTAAGAGTGCCTTTGGGTAGCGAGTTTGTCGGGTATTTGCCAGATATCTGGAATCACCAATTGACGAATCAAGAGCTCTAGAATGCATGGACGGAACTGCAGTGCCACTTTTCCGAAATTTGGAGATTATATTCTCAACTTCCCGGGTTTTGATGGATTGGGACGTACAGTCTATATATTTACAATATAGAAGGCTGTGACTGAAGGGAATCTTAGCGAGAACATTTGGATACGAGAAGAGGTCAGATCTAATTTTTTTCTGTAAAAAAAGAAGTTTCTAAATATTCAATGAATTTTGTTGTTAAAGTTCTACCTACGACGAAAATTGTATATCCAATTATGTGCTTACAAGCCATGACCGCTTAAATTGTTTTGAAATTTTTTCGAAGCAGCAGTTGAAAGTCTCGAGAGCTCGCTGCCAAGACTTCGAGTCATTTTCTTTTTCTCTGTTACTGATGATTTCCGTCTTAAGAAAGCTACAAAAAATGTATAGCAACTAGATTTAGGCGCGAATGGACACGATCGCACCAAAAACTCAATTTTATTCTAACTCGGGATAAGTCGGTTTGTTAGCACTGAATTATTAAATTTCAACTTTTCATGACCAACAATTGCCAAAATTTTAAAAATAGATAATTATTGATCACATGAAAGCTTGCGAAATTTATTGAAATTAAAACGTAGAGTTTTGCTAAATTATTTTTATTGAAAATTTTTTAAGAACTCATAATTTTTTCTGTGTGTACAAAATTATTATATAGTTTTTCTATATCTTTTTTTTATATTTATTTTTAAGACAAATAAAATTACCAATTCTTTGTGTCTTAATCTAAAGCCTTAATAAAATTTCGCGTTAACCGCAATTGTGGTAAAATTGTATAATAAGTAATAATTTATTTTATATGTCAAAGACTTGTAAAAACTCTATTCGAAAAATATCAATAATCACAACAAATAACCACAGTTAGCACATGTTGTTGTTGTTTGTGAATTGTAAATAACAATTGCTCATGCCGTTGCTGATATTGCTGCTATTGCTGCTGTTGATTTCATTGCAGTTAAAATTTTTTGTTACCTCTTTGGCTTTTGACTACTTTGTTTGAATTGAATGAAATTGAATGGTTAGAAAAATTTGAAAATGTAGGTCAATGCTTTCAAGAATGCGACAATTGACAATTGAAAACAAAAAAAGAACACACATTTTGCATGGAATAAATTACTTTGAAAGAATTGAATAATTCGTTTATTTGTTAGCGAATAGTAAGGAGTTTCATTAAATGAAACATAAATCTTGAGTAAAAAAACTTTGTATTGAGCCCTTTTACAAAATAATATTTATTTTTATTATTATTTTTGTAATACGAGTATTTTGAAGCATATTTTCACAATTTATGCCGACAAATTGAAAAAGAAAAAAAGTATAAATGCTAAAAGCCGTAACAATTAAAACGTTGAAATTTTATACTGCAACATTGTATTGAAATAAAGCGGCTGATATTTTTTTTTACAATACAACACCTTTTTGTTTAATACCCTACGTTAGCACCCTAGCGGCTAAAAGCATATTACTTGTTTTATATTTCTTATAGTCATTTGAAATTCTAGTGTCACAAAACTCACAAAATTCTTCACACGACTAAGTCGTGCTGCTTCTACAGAAAAAAATTCAAATATTACTTTCAGTGGTTTTATTTCTATACTCAAGTTCATATGAACATGTAAACATGTGAAAAGCCAAAGCCAGTAGCTAATTGTTTATTTAATATGATTATCGAATCGAACTTATTTGCATTTGAATCCAAACTATTTTTTTTAGGCTAAAGCTCGTAACGTTGTATTCAGAAACGATCAGGCATGATTGAAAATGATTATTAATTTAATAATAAATATCTACGCACACGGTCGTGCACCAGGCCAAGTTCCGGCCACACGAAACCATTCGAGCTGTTCTTACCCCCTCATAACGTTGTTCCACTTAAGCATAAAATAATAAAACTTTTTACTTAAGGCCTTCCTACAGAGCTAACTTCATAGATGAAGTTTGAATGTTCTACCATAAAAGCTTCCCGAGATATGAAGGTGTAAAAAGTGCATATACTAGTAACTATTCACAGACTCTCTCACTCACTCATCAATATTATGGGCCACTTCCAGTATAGCTAGAAAGCTAAAATTTGCTACACAGGTAGGATAGGGTAAGGCCTGATGAGCAATTAAGGAAAAAAAATTTAAACTCGGCACTTTTCAGCTAGGGGGACTAGGGTGCCCCTTCTTTGTATGGGGCACTTCCTGTATAGCTAGAAAGCTGAAATTTGGTACACAAGTAGGTCTTGATGATGAAGTACTAAGAAAAATGTGAAAATGGAAAATCTTCAACTAGGGCTTATTATATGGGGCACTTATTGTACCAAATAAAAACTGAGATTCGCACAAAAACATAAATGTGAAAATAAGGCCAAGATCCTGTCCAAAAATGTCGGCCTTAAAAAGTACTGAGATCAAAATAAGGACCAAGTTCTTGATAGGTACAATACCATCCTATTTCAAGGCAATCTGCCTTCCTAATATGGGAAAGAATTATGGGAAAAATATTTCCAAGCTTACAGGTTGACTAGAAATGTGATGGTATTGTACCTATCAAGAACTTGGTCCTTATTCTAATCGCTGTACTTTTTACGGACGAAATCATTGGATAGGATCCTGACCTTATTTTCACATTTATGTTTTTGTGCGGATTATAATTACAGATTTCCTTTGGGTGGTGACTTTTAGTGAAATTTTACGTTAGGAAAATATTTCATTCAATCTTGCCTCATATAGTCCGTTTTTGTGGATTATTTTAGCGCCAATTGTGAATAAGTACTAAATTAGCCCTTAAACACATTTCAAGCTTTCAGCTATTTCTGGCCTTCTAGTTGGATTTTGAACTTAATCATCTCTGAAGACTTATAGTACAATTTTATGACAAACTTTTCTTTTGGACATTTGTTGTGTTATAAAAAGCTTTCTTCTTTTTTTCAGGAAAGTAACAAAAACCCCATACAATGAAGAGCTGTAGAATTAAAATATTTCAGGAAAGTGTTTCACATGGTGTTTTACATAAAAGTGCTAGAGACATCTTTTACCTTAAATTCAAGGATTACAAGATTTACTGTGCAAATACCGATCCCGGTACAAAATCGCTAAAAACATTTTAAATTTTAAATGATATCTGGCGTTCAAGTTGAGTCTGGAGCTTGATAGTCTTTGAACACCTATGAAAATACCTATGATGACAAATGTTTTTGTACAACAATTCAGCCCGCTATATCGCCGCTGCAGAACAGTTTAGTTCTTTTTTTAAGAAAGGAACAAAAAGACAAAAAAAACGAAGTGTTAGAGGATTAAAATGTTCAACAAAAATGTTCCTCGTAGTTTTCAACACACAACTGCTACACAGCTTTTATAGTTTAAACGTAATGTTCACAATATTTCCTATGCCAAGTACTATTTGTGAATAAGTACGAAATTAAGCCTTAAACACATTTGATAATTTGAATGATTTGTGGCGTTAAGGTTAAGGCTAGAGTCTGGGAGTTTGAAAAGTTTATAGTATAACTTAATGGGAAATATTTTTGTAGATCTTTTCAGCCCGCTATTTCCCCGCTGAAGATAACTTTTTTTGTCCAATTTATTAAGAAAGCGGCAAAAAGACCTATATAGCGAGGAGCTGGATGTGTAAAATGTTTTTTACAAAAATGCTCATCGTTATACCTTAAATGTAAGGTTAACAAGATTTCCTTTGTCGACTTTTTTCAGCACTCAGGTGATGGCCCCAACTCATTCAATGCATTGTGTCAGAATTAGGAAAATTGGTTGTGGGAAGGAGGATAGAGGGAGTAGTGTTTATGAATATTTGCCAACATTGAAAGTGACAGAAAAGACCTCTGCAGGGAGTTTATTCCACATATGAACTGTTCGGACAAAGAATGAATACTCTCTGTAATGCGTAGTACGATTTACTGGCGTATGGACCACAAATCGATGTGGTCTTAATGAAAAACGTGTTGTTCGCAAATATGACTGGATTTCGGGAACAAGTTTCCTGATTTCATTAGAACACCCTCTATTGTAGTAACGATAAAACAGTGAAACACATCCCACATTACGTCCATACTCCAGCGAGTCAATAGATTTGGCTTCCCTAATATCACCGATGAGATTCTTCTCCCTCACCTGTACGCGGTCGAGTAACTTAAAAATTGACTTTGAAGCATTGGCTCATACATAATAGTTGTTTTCCATTTTCGGACGGATATAGGCGGTATAAATATTAAGGAGGTCAGATGGGGTGAAGTATCTCTTACACCGTGCTAGTAAACCTGGGCACTTGAATGCTTTTTTTGCGACTTCAAAAATGTGGTCCATCAATCGAACATCACACTGTATTTTTATGCCAAGAACATCAAGAGCTACTGATTCCTCGATACCCACACCGCCAATATTTATATATAAAGCAGCATGATCGGTCATACGTCTGTGCATAAGCATACAACACTGGGTCTTACAACCCTTAAAATCGATCCTATCCACACGACTCCATTCAGAGATTGTTACAAGATCGCGGTTAAGTATATCATTCATGTTTTGCCTCATGGCCCCAATCTCCGACAGTCTTTGTCTACTACTGAATGACTATGAATGGCAGAAGCTGCTGTCATCTGCAAAAGAGTAGATAAGATTGAAATTTTGACAGAGAAGGTCATTAAGAAAAATAAGAAATAAGGTTGGAGAAAGAACGAAGCTTGGTGGTACAACTAAATTAATCTTGAACGCATTTGATGAGATCCCATCTATAACAGCCCGTATAGAGCGATCCCTGAGAAAGCTCGCTATAAATCGAGAGAAGTCATCACCGCCACAAAAAGCAACAAGTTTCTACAAAAGTGGATCATGCCACACTATATCAAATATCTGGAGCCACCACCTTACTCTCGCCGAAATGGTGTATGGACTGACACCATTTTTCCGTAAGGAAGGCCAGTAAGTCACCCGTAGAGTGTCCCCTACGAAAGCCACATTGGCGGTCGCTTAGTAAACTGTTTGACTGCAAATACCTCAGAAGGTGGAAACTTACCATACTTAGCAATTGGGCAGTAATTTTCAGGTTTAATAACATCTCCATTTTTAGCATCGCCTCTGGCAACCTTCTAACACGATGTTAATTCACCAGCAAGATACAAAGTGCTGAAGAGTATTGCCAACGGACGCACCAGCGTCGAAGAGCACTGCTTCAAGACCAGTGCTAGAATACCATCCGACCAAGTAGACGTATTTATGTTGCGTTCCGCTAAAACATTTTGAACTGCACTTGCTCAAAAGAATATTTTTCCATATTTACAAATACTCCTGCAAGCACGAGCAGTGGCTGATATCTTTCCACCAAGTGATAATTACTTGCAAATAATTCAGTCAGAAGGTTAACTTAATCAGCCGGTTCAGTGGATATTTGATCATATTGTAAAAGAGTAGGAACTGATTCACTATACAACAATGTGTAAAATATGGGCACTTTAACTCCCCATAAAATGAGTCTCTGTCGTAAAATTTTAAAATGCCAGTAAAAGTATATTTTTTTAGTTCGATCAGAAGCAGTTGTTAGAGCCTTGTTAGTTTTTTTGTTTCAAAATGTAATAAATCCCCAATAGATATGGATAATTATAAGCTAAAAAGAAAAATTAAATGAATTCCCAAAAGATATGAGATAAGTCGCTGAAGAATCATTGCTGTTGCATCCTGTACATATTTATGTGGGTCTTATATAATATTTGTTTTTGGGAGTTATTTTATGCCTCCTTTTGCAGATGGCCAAGTTTGTATAGTTCTCGACACTTGTTCACCTTGCACTTTTTTTAATTAGTATACATTTTTTAAATTTTGTTGTGTCTCAACCACTACTAATCTTAAATAAAAAAAAATTTGAATAGTTTTTGGGTAATTGATTTATTTAGGGCATCTTACTGTCGCCATATTTTCCTCACATTTTCAATTATTAAGATGACCGAACATATTAATATTTAACGTAAAGAATAATTGCTAAAGTGTGTTTTAATCATCGAAAAGAGGTTAGCAAATCTGTTCATAATATTTCTTATTAATATGATTTTGTACTTTTTTTGTGCAATTTCATTTTAGTTTTGAGAACTTTAAAACTTTTTTCCAGAATCCTCACAAAATTGTGTGCCAAAGTGAAATAAATTACAACAAACAACATTTTAATTAAAGCCCACTGTGTAACTGAAAAGTAATTTCAATACAAATGAACTCCACCCACCGTTAAAATAAAATGTAATGAAAAATGCTTCAGACGAAGAAGAAGAAGAAGAATCAGCAGGACCATTCAACTAAAAATGTATAATGGAATTTGTGATCTTTTTTTCTTTTTCATCTTAGCATGATATGCTCATACGCTTGAAAGGTTTCCAAGGAATAACTAAATTACTCATGGCCCAATTTTCAATTAAAATTCAACGCACAATTTTTCAATATCTTAAAAACATTGAATTTTTCTGAAAAAATTGCCACGAAAATAAGGACTTAAAAAAGCATACATTTTAAGTTTTCGTTTTTTTTTTGGAGGGGGGATACATTTTTCTAAAGAAGGTTTGATAATAACGAATTTACAGTTGTTGTTTGGGCTTATATTTCGGTTAGTGATGATGGTAGTTGGTGGTGTTACTGATGCTCGTATTAAGCAAATAATGAAATTTTAGACCTCCATCAGTTAATCGCTTAAAGCGTATAGAACTTAAAGTTGGTTATGTATTTTATTGCAACAACAACAAGTACAGAAAAATATATGTAACAGAAAATGCAGTTACTGAAACAACATCAAATAAACACAACATCAAAATCAGTTTTCTTGCAATTTTTTTTCATTTTTTATTTTATTTTGTGTTTTGTTCGTCTTTCAGTAAACTATGTGTAATAAATAAAAATTTATTCTGAAATGAAACACTGACAACACTCTGCCTGTAAAGGGTTTAATCAGAAAAGTTGGAGTTAAAATTATATCCTCTTTCGCAGAGTAGTTAAAAAGCGGCACGCCATAAAAAGAAAATACTTCTTTTGCTTACGCTGTTCAGCAGTGCTTGTTGAAGCCTTAAAATTTTGTATAGGAACATAACGGAATCAGTTAAGGCGAAGGAAGGGTTGCTCTTAAGTTACATTCCATTCCTAAAACTTATTTTTTATGTCTATATAAGGTTACTTTTTGCATGTGAGATAAAGAAACACAAAACTCTGTTGCAATTTCAGATTTTGCATATAACAAAAAAAAAGGCTTTGACTTAAAAACACTTATTATTTCATATTGTATTTTTAACAAGCTTGCTTTTATTTCTTAAGTACCTTTAAAGTACTGTGATGAGATAAGTAACAGATCATGAGAAGATTTAATACAGACGAGTTTCGATTATCCATCATTGTTGCGAACCGAATGTTTCTTACAATTTTTATTTGACACAGGTGTAGGGCGAGGAAAAAATTAGGAAAAAAACTAAAGTTTGAAGATTAGCGGAGCAGGGATTCGCATATCTCCTCTATATCTTTCATACATGACCAACAAAAGTATAAGGACATGTTTTTCGCGATTATCTTCAAAGCTCTTCTTAAGCCAAATAACACAATACATTTTTTTTTCAAAATAATAATGCTCTAATGCGTATCATGGTCTTTAAGGCTTACATCTGGGATTAATTTTAGAGCAAGTTAAATTTCGTCTCTCTTTTGTACATACACAGAGAAAACAGAGTGGGTAAAAAACGGTTACAGCTATTAAATATGACTTTCGATAATTATTTATCCATTTTAGATAATAAAAATTAGCAAACGCAATAAATTTTATTTATTTACAGCGTTAATTCAATATTCAAACTGGAAACGAGTAGTCCAAATCCGAAAAATTAATTAACGCAATCAATTTATAAGTTGCTTAAATTAGTTTATAGTTTTGGAAGACATAACTAACTTTACTTATATAGCCATACTATATATTGGGGACTGCAAAAAAAAATATGTAATAAATTACGATTTTTGTTTACTTTTACTATATATTCAGTTGTAATTTTCATATATATTGTACATAAATTTTGTTAGGAAGGAATAAAAAGTCAATTCGTTATTCCCAACTGATCATGATACAATTAACAGGTACTGGCAGTTCTACTCAATAGAAAATTTCTTGTAGAAATACTTCACCAGTTGTCAAAAAACATTGAAAGAAGGGTGGAACTATCAGCGCAACTAGCTCTATAAGGAAATATCATATACCGTAGAGAAAGGAATTTCTATACAGAGCTTGACAGTTTGATGGCGGTGATGATATTATGAACATTACATCACTCAACTAAGTTTGCCGTTTAGGTGAGTAAAGTCAGCTGATCTACTGCGTATACCTGTTAATTGTATCATGCAATTGATGAATAGAAAAGGCAAACAATATTCTTCTAAGTGCGCATGACATACAAAAATTAAAATAAATAATTTATAAAATTTCATAATTATATAGTTTAATAAAAAGTTTTCAAAAAAATACTGCTTTTGGCAAAGGAAACAGTTGCTCAGGAGAGTATTAAGGCTTAAAAAGGTGTGTTAATAACCAGGGCTGGGAGTTTCATGCAACTAAAAATTGTTTTTAAACGCTTAACAAATGCATCTGAAAATTAAAAATATGCGCAAAAATATGCATTTACCTACGAACAAAGTACCAAAACAAAAATAATATGAAATTATATTTTTTTTAATTTTTTATTATTATTAGAGAAAAAAACATAAAATAAACATAATTTAGTATAACTTTTAATGCAACCGAACTTTAGTTGCGTTGCCAGTCGGCAACTGAAAATTAATGGTTGCTGGTGAATAAATTCAGAACTTAAGACATGATTTTAATAAATTTTCGCTCATTTTATTTGTAACATATGAAATGTTCGCAATTAAGAATAAAATTTTAAAATTTCTTCAGTTTAAAATTTTAATGAGTCTTTTAAAATTTTTTTGGAAAAATTTTTTTTTTTTTGATAAAACTTTTTGAATATCTCTGAAACTATAAGACTGTTAAAGAATTAATAAGGAAGTAATTTAAAGATTATTTTGTTTCCAATCCTTCTGTGTTTTTTTTAATTTAATCGGAGAACTAGTTCTCGAGTAAATGCAAATTATGTGATGCAGCATTCTGTTTTTCTTTATAACGGAAAATCTCGAGATACAGAGTCAAATCAAAAAAAGTAGTTTATAAGTATTGGAGCTTAGTATCATATGTACGCAAATTGACTTAGAAATCACGGGCCTTAGAAATCGTATTGACCTGTGTAATTAGTCAATACCTCTTTATCTATCACTACTAAAAACATGCATTTGCATGAAAGTCCGAGCCCTGTTAACAACTTTATCCCAAAACACAATTATACTGTTAATATAAAAACGTTTAACTAAATTTCAGCACCAAAACAATCATAAATGTGGTAAGTTCGTTCAAATATTTACGTGCATGCATACCAACTTGTGCAATACATATGTACATATTTAGATCAGGCCATGACATCTTTGAAAAATCTCATGAAAGCTTGTAACGATCTTTGAACCACTAAGACAACCTCGTTTTTCTTATATGTTATGTTATTTATAATGATTTCAATCCTTCAATAACTAATTTTGTAAGTTGCAGTAAATCTTGGAAAAGCGAAAGGAATGGCAAAGAACACTCTAACAATACCATCATAATCTAAAAATATTAGTGATTACTTATTTAGGTTTTACTTTTTCCGTATGTATTTTTATATGGATTTTTATACAATATATGATGGTTTGTGTCTAAACTAAAATAAATAAAAGATTCACAATAATATTCTATTTCAATACCTCTTCTGGTATATTCAGTTTTTTGTACTGAATTTATTCCGAACACCCAACTGAACTCCAATATAGTACGTGCAACTGACGAAATCCGATTGCCGACAAATTCGAATGTCCCAACGAATCTGTGTTCTCTATATAGTTATAGTGAGTTAGCACCAGAAATCTTGTAACTCATACGTTTCGGGTCTACTACGACAAACATTTTTGTGAAACATTTTAACCCTCTAACTTTTTACAGTATGGGCATTTTCATCCCTTTCTTTAAAAAGGTGGGGAAAAAATTTATGTCTTCGATGAAATGACACTCTCTACCAAGTTTAATTCGGGTTTGCGTAATATAGACTGAATTGTTAATATGAATTGCGCATTTCGAATAAGATTACACATTTCTGGTCTATTTCTACTTCAGCCTGAGAAATAAACATATAAACATTTCTTTTTATACTCTTTATTTAGTCGTTAGTGAGAGAGCGACGAGTGTACATGCATAGTAGCTGTGTTAGTATTTTGCCACATACAGTGAGTAAAATAAAAGATGACGGAAACGAAAGTGTTTTTTATTAGAAATAAAAATATATTTTTGGATTGATTAAATTTTTTTTAAATTTCTCCATTTTACTAATTAAAAAAATAGCAAATTCAGTGTGAACCGCATTATTATACATTTCTATGACCAACATAATTTCTTGTGATAAAATTCTAATGAAAATCTTTGTGTTTACTTTATCGTGTCACTGTACTTCAAAACTCTCTCAGCAATACAGCTGCAAAATATTTTTGGGCAGCAATGTTGTAGAGGAGAAAATAATACAAGAGAGTCGATGATTACCATTCTCTCACTGGGGCGTTTACACGAAGTACCGCAATTTGGTTAACCTTACAATGGCTATAAATTATTTTTTGCTTTTTTCCTTTCATTTCTTAAAGGCCCTTAAAAAGAACAGCAGTGAAATAGCCAGCAAATAAAATAAAAATTTGTTTTAACATTCTTCATTCATTTCAATTTTTAAGTTTTCTGTGTTTCTCTTTTCAACATCAAACAAATGTCTTGAATCATTTTATTATTGCTGTTTAATGCTTAAACTTAAGTTTTTTTCATTTCTACGTTGTCCAATTTTTTGTTGCCGTTGTCGTTTTTGTTGTTGATGTTTAATTTTGGTTACTTTTTGGAAGATTGTTTGACAAGCTGCCGTTGTTTAAATTTACTTCCTTTTAGTGATCTTATTTCATTTTGAGTTTGTTGGTTGTTTCGTTTGTAAATTTGAAATTTCTTTCTGTCCTTCTTAATTCATAATATTGCGAATTGTTGTAAGATGATTGTTTTTTTGGCATTTCGTATTTTTGTTGTTGTTAGTGTTGTTATTTGTTGAAGTGTTTTTACAGCGATGTTATTGCAGTTGTTGGACTTTGGAGGGGCGTTTAGCTGCCACGTTTGTTTTTGGAACGAATTGCCATTTTACGCATGGTTCTGCTATAGACATTAAATACTTATAAACCATGTTTTCTTTTTCTATACGAATATAAGAAGTAAATTCGGGCTTAAATAAATGTATATTTAAGTATATTAGAGTGCACATGTGCATATAATGTCCCAGCAAAAAGTTTTGTCATATTTGTAGTCGGTAGTACTATTTTAGTGGGTTGCAAAGTTATGAGTGGTACTTATTTATCTTATTATTATGCTTCAAATTAGAACTACTATTTATGGCGTTTTCTATTCTACAAAAAATTGTGACATTTTTTTACTTTTTATTAAAAAACAATGCAATTTAACATTCCTTTAAATGAAAATTTGCCTTCGTAAGGCATGATACAATAATTTCTCATAAATTCAATCTTTGAAACATGATTATGTTGCAAATTTTCATTAAAAAGGGCAAATAGTGCAACACACTTTTGTAGAAAAGAAAACGCCATTAGTTTTCAATAAAATTAGTACGTATTTTTCTCATTATCTGAAAGTAGTTACAATTTGTTGTTATGTATTAATAAAATAAGTAGACCACCACTTTTTAAGTCAACATGTATTTATATATGAAAACTAATTTTTGTATTTGACTACTTATTTTTTGCCTTCAAGTGTGCCAAATAATCACTAGCTAATTAGTGTGACAATGTAGATACATTTGTAAGGGGTACCCCTTATTTTTTAGACTTCTCAAACAAAAATAAGTAGTTATCGAGTCAAATTATAAATAGTTTCGACTTAAATCCTCATATCCTTTTTTGCCTACTAGTAAGCAAAGTTTTTGCTGGGGTGTTTGTGTCTTTATTGCGGTTATTGTAGATATGTATTATTATTATTATTATTGCTTGTTGTTGTATTCGTTATTGTATGGAAGAATAATAAGCATTTTATGTTTGGCATGTGAAAGAATTATGTACATTTTAATATGTTTTTATTTTTGCAATTTCTTTCTTGGTTGATCGAACAGTAGAAATGTGGAGAAAAAGCATGATATCGAAGTTAAAATTGATTAAACAGTGAGAAATAATTATTGAGTTTACTGTTAATATATTCTAATCGGTATTACCGTTACATATATACATTTTTTTAATATATGTGTGCTTAATATATATGAGCAGCAACGAAACTTACAGAATTGCACAGACACAGTGGAAACCACTGTTCATGTCAAAATTACCTTCTTAACAGTAAAATCAGCAGATTAGAAACTTTCAGAAAAATTATCCATTCATTTGTTTCTTATCTTCCCGCAATATCAAAGTGGTGAGTTACTGATATCATCTCGATTTTCGAAAATCGAGCTTTCATTAGAACTCGACATTCTGGCCCAGCAAACTGGTAGGCAAAAAAAGTATATGAGGACTTAGGTCGCAACTACTTACAATTTTACTCTATAGCTACTTATTTTTGTTTAAGAAGTCCAAAAAATAAGGGGTACCCCTTACAAATATATTTACATTGTCACAGCAATTAACTAGTTATTATTTGGCTTACTTGAAGCTAAAAAATAAGTAGTCAAATAAACAAATTAAAACTAAAAAGAAAATGTATACACATCATATTTTATTTTTATTTTTAAGGTTTTTTTTACCCAGCTGGGATACGAACCTGTACTCGTTCAAATCTTAAGACAAGTACTCTACCCACTGAGCTATTGTTGACTTATAAGATTAAGCAACAGAAATTTGTTTTCATATACAAACACATGTTAACTTAAAAAGTGGTTGTCTACTTATTTTGGGGTATCATACAATACCCGTATTAGCTTCCCTGCAAACATTTTGCTTACTGGTAGGCAAAAAAGTATATGAGGATTTAAGTCGTAACTACTTACAATTTGACTCGCTAACTACTTATTTTTGTTTGAGAAGTGCAAAAATAAGGAGTACCCCTTACAAATATATTTAAATTGTCACAGCAATTAACTAGTTATTATTTGGCTTCAGGTAAGCTAAAAAAGAAGTAGTCAAATAAACAAATTAAAATTAAAAACAAAATTTATGCACATTATTTTTTATATATATTATATTTCTTCTAGTTTTTTGACCTTTTTAATTAAATTAGTTTTCTCGTTTTTCAAGCTATGAGCTATGAAAATAAACAATAACGTTAGCTTTTATTTTTCTAATCAATATTTCGCCAACCGTTGGTTGGTATCTTTAGGAAAAACATTTTCCTGAAGATGCCTGTGCTCGTACAGATTGACTTATAAGTTTAAGCGACAAAAATTAGTTTTCATATACAAACACATGTTGACTTAAAATACATAACAACAAATTATAACTATTTTCAAATAATGAGAAAAATACGTACTAGTCTTTAGCAAAAACTTAGTAGCAGTTTCAATTTGAACCATAGTTATGAGATAAATAAGTACCACTCATTATTTTGTAACCCATTAATAAAGTACTACCGATTACAAAAATTACAAAAGTTTTTTCTGGGAAAGTCCTGAAAAACTATTCTGACTAATTTTACGATGATGTTCGTGTGGATGTACGTATTAAACGTGTGCGTAAGGCGTTTAAAAGTTTACATTATTGCATTGTTTTCAAACGTGAATTTGATTGTAGTAGTAATTGTAATGGAGTGTAAAGAAAATATATAGAACAAGAAAACAACAATGTGTAAAATCATTGTACAACAGTTAAATATTTAGTTGCGTAAATTGTAAAATAAAAATACTGTACACTTCACAGTGTAGATCATTTCACAAATACTTTATAGAAAGAAGAATAACAATTTTATTTTTTGTAACGCAACTTCTTAGAATGAGCAGAAAAACATAGCAAGGTGATTGTAATAAAACAAAAAGCAACAAAAATCAAAAAGGTACCACCCGTTTGTTTTTTTGTCTTACACTATTTTCACACTATAAACACTATTCCATTCCAGCTGACACTATTGTCAGTTGAAATAGATTAGTAAAATTTGTTCGTCACTACAAGAAACAATGTCGTTGCTCGGCACTGTTTTCTTATGCTGTTAATAAAATACAAGGGAATAACAATTTTAGTGTTCTCATAAAATCAAAAGCAATAAAAAAGAGAACAATTCAATATTGTACATGATGAATACTACACAAGGCAATGTTTTGTGCTCACGCTTAGTACGTATACAACCCACTAATAGCTTTTGAATGGCATAACCAAATGTGATGAAATTTACGTCATTCTTAGATATGGTGTGAATTTAAACCGATATGATTTAGTAGATTTCGACAATTTTCGAACAAAATATTTTTTGTACTAATTATTATTTGAACTGAAAAATGTGTATAAGTCGGAAGTTATTATTATTTGGCTTAAGTTCACAATAATTGAATTAATGTAAATTAAAATTATTTTTAAGAGTGGAATATTAGAATATCTAATCAGACTAGCAGAACGGATTAGTACTACTAATTTCGACAGCCGCTACGCTGTCATCATCAGCGTCCTTTGTTGGCTTTTACCACGTTTGATCGTGGATACTAAAAATAATTTGAATTTACATTAATTCAATTATTGTGAACTTAAGCCAAATAATAATAACTTCCGACTTATAAAAATATTTTTTTTCGAAAATATGTTTTTTAACCGACTTCAAAAAAAGAACAAGGTTATCAATTCGTCATGTATTTTCTTACGTGCATTCCCTCAGAGCTCCGCTATTTATATGAAAGGACGTGCTTTCAGATTGATCCGGTTGAAAAGTGGGAGGCGTCACGCCCATACAAAGTAAATGCATATTCTTTTTAAACGACTTGTCCTTAAGCGATTCTTATTTTACACACACATTACGCTTCCGTTTCAATACTATATCAAGATTAAATATGTAGGCAGTGCTAAGCCCATGCAAACTAAATATTATTTTTCAACAACTTCTACTAAACCGATTCTTATGAAATTTCGCACACGCAATTAGTTACCGTGACAATACAATATTATCCTTTAAAAAATAGGCAGTGCGACTCAAAAACGTAGTAGGAATAATTATTTTTAATTGCAACTGCTTCATATTTAAGGATTTGTTGAGATAAATTAATTTACATCATTGCAAATCCAATATGGTGGATGCCACAAAATGGCTGACCAATTATTTTTCTATTCACCCTTATGATATGTATAACACACGAAAAGGTTTGTTGAGAACAACTCAAAAAATGAATTGACGTCGTTGTAAATCCAATATGACACACCCCCCAAAATGGCAGACCAATTATTTTTTATGAAACCACATGATATAGGTATCAAATGAAAAAACAACTTCAGAAGAGATTGAAAAAAGTTAACGTAGCAGGAGACAGTCCAGCGACCAGACCGAACAACATTTGCCGGGTCTAGGATCTGAAAAACTGCATTTGATTGAAATTGGCCAAGTGGTTGGTGAGATTTTTTAGTTTAGTGTTTTATATAAAAATTTGCTTATAGAATTAAAGTATTATTTACTTTCTCGAGTAGAACTAAAATTGTGTGTAGTTTTCTACTCCCAATATTGCGTTCGCACGAGTAAATGTTTTAGCAAATTCACAATCATGAATGATAATGTTTTTCTTACTACCGTGTTCATTAAAACACACAACCTCCATTTCTTCAGTGTTTTTTTTTGAATTTTCCAATTATATTTGAAAATTTTTCAATCGAAGTGGTTTGTAAATATTGAAAAAATTTATTTTAAAGCTCGTAAGAAATTAAAATTTAAAAATTTTAAAATTTTTCTATTAAATGCAATCAGAAAAGTATCTGCTAGTAATTTTATATCTTTTTTGGTATCTTATATGAATACGTGAATATGTGATTGAAAAAACAAGAAATACTCTGCAGTAGATCTGAAATGTGTTGACAGGAACTAAGACAATAAATCATTTAGCAGCGCATATTTCTGTTAACTGTTTTTTAAAGAGAAGTAAAACAATCAGACAATTAATATCTACCAGTTAATTAATTAATGTGTTACCTTCTGTGGGAAAGAGATACCCAGTGGCAAAAGACACGAAGTACTTAGATAATAATCAATGATGCCAGGATGACGTTATAAGCGAGCATCGAAGTACTTCGATTGTAATGTACGTGCAATCTAATATGTCATTTACTAATAATAGCTTCGACTATTTTGCATTGTGTATGTGAGTATTTCTTTGTAGTTCATAGAATTTATCCTTCTACTACTTCCTACTTCTGGGCTATATTTAAACGACAAGCTCGCTTACAGTTCCATTTATTATGTAAACGCACAGTAGCGACAGGTACTGACATCGTAGCTTACTTTGTAAGCGAGAGCGCACCGCTTATGATAAATCTAAGTGGGAAGATAAGCCAAAGCGTCATCACTAGCAGCTACTAAATATTGCTTACATCTGCAATTACGTAATGGGTATTTTTACCACTGGGTAGTGTAGAGAGAACAGTCGGTGAAGTGGGAGAGAGATAGAAAGCTTAATTCATTTACAACTCTGCTATTGCTCTTTTTTTTTGTAGAGCAGTGTTGTAGCCATTTATTAGTTCCTTTACTTCGCTGCTGTGAACTTAATACAGTATGTGTCTTAAGTCTTTTGTTTAAACAGTTTTCTTGAAATAGTATTGAAAGCAATGAGGGACACCGACCACGTGATTGGGGAAAAATAGAATACGGTGCGGATGATTTATATATAAATGTATAATCATTTCTTATACTCGTGTGAGTTTGAATGAACATGATCCAAAAATAAAAATGTGTATAAGCCTTCCATAAGAAAATATTTCGCTTTTGAGCGCGCATGATCCTTAATATCATATAATTCATGATCTAGTTGGAATAAAAATTTTGGAAATTTTTTTTTCATTTTATTGCAACTAACTTTTGAGCTGTTACATTCAGTTGTAAATATTTTCTAAAAAATTTCAAATGAAATTTTTTTCAGTGTGTTCTTATTTGCTTTGGAAACACCCTCTTTATCCTTTTGATTTTGATTACCCTTGTAGTAATATTACATTTTGTTCGTTCTTTTTAATTTTTTTCTCGTGTTTTGTGCGTTTCTGTTTTCTTTTTACATTTTGTTTTTAACCGATAATATATTGTGACATTTGTATGTTACGTATGTGCCACACTTAACATATTGCACAAATGAAATGTGAGAATATTTTGCGTATAAATTACAATTTTCTGACATAATTACGGTAAAGCAGTACGTAAATACGATTTAAATGAGCCACACATAAAACACAATCAGACAGCCAGCAACAACTGCAAAAGTTTTTTATTTTTTATTTTTTTTTTTTAAGAAAGAAGAAACATTTAAACACATATAACAAGCATAAAGTATTTTTGATAAAAATCATAAATTGCCATAAGGACTGTCTTGTTTTTCTTTTCAAAATTGAACTGATATGAAAACTAAAATATATGACCATTAAACTGAAATTAACACTCGAATGATTTATAGTTTTAGATTGAAATAATAAGATGAAAAATATTTTATATATTTTTTAAAAATTTACCATTGCACAATTGTATTTATTATGATTGCTTAAAACTATTACACAATTGTCAAGAGCCATACATCAAAATTTATAATTGATTTTTGTTGGCAAACATGTTGGGTCATATATCATCAAATTAACTGTGGTGGCAACGATGCCTGCTGTTGTTGTTTGGAAGTTGCTTTGTCAGAAGAAAAAAATTTATACAGCAAATAAATAAAAATACATATATATGATTGAGCATGCTTTGTTGCAATGTTTAGTTTTAAGTTAAATTATCAATTCAATACTTTTTTATTTCAAGTTAAATATTTTTGTGTTTTCATTTGCGTTTGTATGTGTGCATAAATATATTGAAAAATTATTAAATTATCTCTTATTGGCATAAATTTATGAATATTTTAATAAAATATCTATAAAACTAGATAATATTTACTAAAAACTATATGTTAACATATGCGAAATATAAAAATAGTATAATAAAAAGAGGAAATTATTCCTCCGCCTTAAATTAAAAAAAAAATCATTTTAAGAGTTGCCATAAAAATTGTTGAATAAAAATATTTTCAAGAACCATAATAATTAAAAAGATTTCTTTCGCAACGAGTTTTTGCCTTTTCAACGACCAGCGATTACCAACATCTAAAAAAAAGTTAAATAGTTAAAAATTCTGTAAAAGCGCTTAATTGAAAATACAGTGAACTATCAAAAAGACAAAGTGTGAAAAGTTCAATCAACTTAGTGCAAACAAGTTCAAATTTGTAAAAATATAAACTAAATTCAGTAAAGTGCGATTTTGATGCGCACATGAAGGGTTCCGTACGAATACCATATATTCCTTTTGACTTTTTGGCGATTGTTTTAGTTTTGACGCTTTTTTAGTTTTGGCGATTTTTTTCGTTTATGGGTTTTTTTTTGGTTTTTTTTTGTGATTTTTCTTGTTATTAGTATTTTTTAGGTTTGAAGATTTTTTCGGTTTTTGGTGATTTTTTAGCTTTGGCGATTTTTTTTCTTTTTTGGCGATTTTTTAGATTTGGTGATTTTTTTGTTTTTTTAACAATATTTTTATTTTTGTTTGAGAAGATACAACTCAAGTTCAAAATTACACAACCTGATAGATATCCTTTAATTTTTATTTTATTCAAAATTTCAATATTAGTTGTTATACAGTAATTTTGACTTAGCTGATTATGGAACTTTTCACGATTTTTAGTGCAGATAAGCCAAAAATTTTGTTAGCTTAATTGCACTTACCTGCCTTAATGTGCACGTAAACACAATTATTTAGTGTGTGCAGTTATTTTTGATTTTTTATATGAAAATAGTTTAAAACTGCAAAAAATATGTTAAATGAGCAGGTATGCAAAGTGCACTTAAAATAGTCTTATGCAGAATAATCACAGAAAACAAATATTTTGTTAACTTAAGTCAAAATGCAGCTAAAGTTGATTTTTTGTATGAAACTAGTTTTGAAATGCCAAAAATTTAAGGCACTTATCTCAAAAGTCAGATATAAAAAGTGCACTTAAAAAATTAATTTTTTATGGGATTTTAAAGAATACTGACACGAATTTATAACTTTTTGCAGTTAAGTCAAAAGCCAATACAATCTGCCTTCGGGTATTCTTGAGAAAGGATTTTCTTCTCTTAGTATATCGAAAAGCGGATTCGCAGAGTAAAGTTTTCTTCATAGCCGGACTTTGGCCGGGCTTAAGGGTTTTTTCCTCTCGGTATATCGAAATGTGGCTTCGCTGAGTAAAGTTTTCTGCACAGCCGGCCTTCGGCCATATGGCATTATTGCACATGGCCTTATTGCACTGATCCGTCTAAATATTATATTCGCATTTATTGCAGCATATTTCGTTGATCGCTTTAGAACACGCTTTAACTTTTAATTGTCATATATTTGTTGTTGAGAGACAGCGTAGCGAAAGCAATAGGACTCCTTTCCACGTTTGGTGTACGGAACTCTAGAAACGAAAAATTCACTTAAAGAGTGCAGAGTGATAACATTTGGAAAAAAAATTGCTTACGATAATGTAGCGCTAAGGAGCCATTATATAAAAAATGGTTGGAAAAATTAAAGTGTTCTTTTGAAATATATTTGTAATTTAAAGTTATTTAATTATTTTTGTTTTAAGTTCGCTCAATTAAATTTTTCAATTGAATTATTTTATTTGGAATGAAATTCTAGCTCATGTGCCAATTTAAAAGGCAACGAAAATTTTGGCTGTACGAAAGGTAGAGATGACACCACGATGTTTAGAAAATACTAGGCTGTTAGTGCTTGTTTTTCCATTCTTATTTATTTAAACGGTATCTATTCTTAGCTATGTGCCTTTACAGTTTTTAACAATTAACGCTACATTTACACATGAAAGTACTTTCATGAAATTTTTTTATACGTATTATAAATAAAAATTTCAATGGTATAGACAACTTTCTTGAAAATTTCTTGTTCGTTACACAGGAAAGTGAAAGTTTATTTAGTGTTGCAAATCTGTCTATACTTATGGAATTAGAACTAGAGCTCCAAAGAATATCGCATACACAAATTTAAAGGGCAATAGTAAGAAATAATTAATTTTTTTTTGTTATAAAGCACATCAGTTGTCTTCTTTGGGTATATATAACGAAAAATATTATAATTCTTTTCATATATGTACAAAATAAGTTAAATTTATTATTATTATCTTACCATAATCATGCAAATTTGTACAAGTCCATTTAGTAGGCAACAGCGTTTACGTTTCTGTCATTTGAATTTCAGGAAGTGTCAAAAAATTACTTTCCTGAAAATATCATTGAAAGCTGAGAGGAAAGTAAAATAAGTTTGAGTGTGTTAGTGAAAAAGTGTTAGTATATTTCGACTTTCTTGCAGTTTTTTTTCATGTGTAAATGCTAAAGCTGCCATTATTACACTGTCTGAGTTTTCCTCTGATTTCAACACGTAAAAGTGTAATATCGTGTCTAATATACAATTTTTAGTTTTTCGTCTGAGCTCAGTTGAAAATAGAACTTATTCTATTTCCGTCTAATATGCAATACGAATTTTAAATGACACATTCTTAAAGTTATATTGTGAAATCAGACGAAAACTCAGACAGTGTAAAAACGGCATAAGTAAGTTATGAGTTTTTAGTCGAACAAGCGAAAAGTACCGTATTACTTCCTTAGCGGTCGACATTTTATTTCCAATTATTACTGAGTTATCAGTTAACCAAATGATGCAACAAAATGCTCTTATCTCATAAAGGAGAGTAGCAGCGGTCCGATTAGATGTCCCCTATGACCAGGTAGATACAATTTTTTTTGCCTATTTATAGCTTATGTTCTTAGTCAAAGCACTCCATCACAAGCTCAGATCGTAATCATGAAAGGAGAGATTTCAAAGCTGCTTGGCTATCGGAAAATGAAGCTTTATGTGAGTTCTTAGGACTTTTATTTAAAATAATGGCGGCATATGTTGCAATTGTCGCAATTCCCGCCGAAACTCCGTAGGCTATTCGGAAATGGAAATAGATATTTTTATCCAAAGTTATTTAACTAGTTTGGCTTAAGTCCGTTTTCAATTTAATCTTTCGATTACTATTTTTATTTTACAAAGAAATTTTAAAGCACGTAATAATTGAACATTCAAAGAAAAATTTGGCTGTATGGAAGGTTGAACTTACATCAGATGTTTCAAAACCACCACAGTCTTATCATCAGAATTCCTTTCCACTAAACAACACTACCAGCGGAGACAGCAATAACCGATGAGCTGAAAATCCTTTGTACTTTTTACCAATTAACAGCTGAGTCGTCATCTTATACCTTTTTTCTAAACTCGAAGTTCGGAACTTCACTCTGTTTTTTTAATCATGTTCAACTTTAAGCTTTTTGATTTTTCAACATTTTTGACCTTTCTCTATTACTATTTTGTAATTTTATATAAAGGTCGGTCATCAGAAATAAAAAAATACTAACATCCTTATTTGTTCTCGTTCTTACATCCTACTTTTCGTTGGAAACTCCCAACTTCTTTAGGTATGTTTTTTTTAATATATATATAATTTATTTTTAAATATATTTATAATCGTCAGTAGCCTGCAAACTTGTTTGAAGTCTACTGACGATTCGGCAAAGCACCAATGAAATGCACATAGACAATAGTTAAACACCAGCAAATAACTTTCATCTTATATATTTGTAGTCTTAATTTTTTATATATCTTGGTTGTCGTTAATATAATTGTGTTTGTAAATAATATAGTAAAACCTCTCATAACCGGACACTCACCGTTACAGTATTTTTGTCCGGTTATGAGTGGTGTGCGCTTATGGGAGAGGAATGCATTTATTATTTAAAATATTTTATTTTATAATGTTATATATTTTTAAAGCAATGGAGAACTGTGACTCAAGAAATTTTGCTCAACGAGCCAATCAATGTACATTTTCTCTATTTCAGCGCTAATCGCTCTGACAAACATCTTTTAATCAACATTTATTCTAGTATTTTTCAATTAAATTATTTTTATGAAAAACAAAAAATATTCTAAAGCATGTAGCAATTGAAAATACAAAGAAAATGTTGGAAGTTTGAACTGACACCATTATGTTTCAAGGCCAATCATGATTTCATCATCTTAATTCTTGTCTGCTTAGAACTAGTGATTGGCAGACGACAGCTAAAGTTTAGCACTGGAAAAAAATAGAAAATTAGTTTTTTAGCTTTCTTTTTTAGAAAATTTTATGCCTTATTTATGTGGAAATGGTAACTCCTTTTTCCTACAATGAATCAAAATTTTATGATATTTTTTAACTCTTTGCCGCTTAACTAAAGACCTCTATTTTCAACAGTGATTTGTTGTATTAAATTGTACGAGTAATGCCATTTGTTTAAAATTCATAATGTTTGCTTTTGCCTAACAGGCGGCTAAGTACGCGTGTATGAGTGTTCAGCTACAGTCGCATACAGTTTCGAGTACTCTAAATTCAACTGTAATAGTTTATGTGTGTGTTCTTTATGATATTTTTGTCTTTAAATATTTTTGAATTGAATTGAAATGCCAATTTCATAATATGAGCTGTGTTTGTATTTATTATATTTTTTTTCTACGTAAGTAGACTTTTATAGTTTATGTGCATATTGATATTTATAGTTTTTTTAAGTGTCTAATGTCTTGTTTCTGTTTTACTTTATTTTTACAAATCAAAGTAGTTTGATGATTTTCTATTTTTGTTTTAATTTTGGTAATTTGTATATGTTGTTTGCTAATTTTCCTAAATTGAGAAAATTTTTTATAGCTTTAGAAAAAAAACACGCCAACCAGTATGTTTTTTATCACGTGTTTTTCAGTGTTTATATACTTGATATAAAATTTTGTAAAAAAAAAACTCATAAAATTATTACTTTAATATGACCGCATGGTGTGATTCATAATTTTTAATTTAAAAATTGGTTTGTCTTTAGGCTTATCTCGACTAGACTATGTAAAATTGTCTTAATATTTTCTAATGGAAAAAAGCTTAATTGTGTGAGTTTTGACAAATTCATATGTTCATACTTGTGAAGTAATACTTGTGCTGCTGATAAGATAAGTAAATAAAATTTTTATTTAGGTGTCTTAAAAGTTTTTTATGCTGATTGAAAATATTAAACAATTTTATTTTTGCGGAGGAATTGATGATTAAGTGAGGTCATAGAGTCTGTTGAAAGATTATCTAATGTTGTAAGCTATGAAATAAATGATTTGTGATAGCCAGGGTGGCCGTTGAAAATGTTTAAAAAATGGCACTAAAAGCAAAAGTGACACTAAAAAAAGGGATTCTTCGAAGAAAGAGGTAACTTTTTTAAAAAGGAAATCAATAAATCCAATTCTTGTATTTATATTTGTATAAACCCAGCAAACACAGAAATGCATTACATGTATTGCCAAACGTATTGCCTGGATGAAAAATATTATTGCGGCAATAATCGATTTCGTATTGCGGAAGATACTTCCTTCGGAAAGAAACGTGTCTCGATGGCAATACTCCCACGCAATACGAAAGCGATCCTTCTAGATGATAAACTTGCAATATCGCCAGATAACCACTTATAAGAAAATAAGAAGATATCGCCAAAAACATTATTAGGAAGATTAAAAAAAGATTTTGCATTTTAAAAAATATTTATTGATAAACACAGATTTTCCATCTTCCTCCGTTTCTGTAAAAATTGCATACATATATTTTGCAGCTAAAATTAATTTATTTTAAAAATAAAATTAATTAATATAAAATTTTTCTCTTTATGCTGCGTAATTATGTCAAAAATTATAAAATGAAGAAAATAAAAATATTACTTCGATTATATTCTTTTAGATGACAATTTGGGGATGCTGCTAAACTATTGCCTAAGGGGATATCTTCCAATTGTTTGCAGGGAATATAATAATATTTGTATCTTGATTTGACCAAACAAACATTCACACACTAGTACTTGTAATTATCAATGATAATTCATACTAGAATAGAGAAAATAATAAAACGAAGCTTAACACAAGACAAAAGAAAAAAAAGTGAAAAGGTCTAAGACTGACAGTATGAATTGATTAAAAGTATATGATATTCAACTCTTGACTGCAAACCACCGACTCTGGTCGAGTGGTCTAAGCGTTAAATAACTCTGATGAGATTAGCGGAAGCTATAGAAACGTCAGTTCAACCCTCCGCGCAGTCAAAAATCTTCTTTGCCTACATGCTTCACAATTATCTTTAGATAAAAATATAATTTAATTGGAAAATTAAATTAAAACCGAACTCAAGCCAAAAATAATTAAATCTCGTTGGATATAAACCCATACAGTTCGACTTAACTCATAACTTATATTATTATCATTTTTCGTGTAACTTTAAGCCGAATTTATGCACTGAACGAGGTAATGGTGATCAGATAATTTGTTATGCAAATAAAGAACTTTGATTTTAGATTCTGTTGTCAAAGCATTTATCCCAATATGTCCTAAAATTTTTATATAAATTGAAAGATAATAAAACAGATAATATAAAAAAAATAATAATAATAATAATAAAAGATAGTAAAGCACCTTTAACTCTTGAGGCGAAGTTAATAATTTTGTTTAAATATGTTGTTTGAAAATTTATTTTTCAAAAAATTCGTAGTGTACGAATTAAGAGAGGTAAGGGCTCGTATAAGTTGAATTACCCAAACTCGCAAAGGAGGAAAATACATCTGACATAGTCGTAACTACACTACGGCAAATGGAACTGACACAAAACAAGTCACGTGACCGATCCCCAGGTGATAGGGATCAGTCCGAGTTCTAACACTTCCTATGAAGCGGACCAGCCACTTTTATATGGGGATGGCCTAGGATGGGGTTAATTGATACTTTGTATACACCTTGTAACTTGTCTCTGAACCATCTTGTGGTGTCCTAATCGGTGTAGAATAATATAAGTTATATATAAATATCATTCCAAAATTCAGCTGTAATTATCGATTAATTTATTCTTTTATTGTTACAAATCCAAGTAGAAATAGTATTTTATTTTTAAGCGGTGTTTTTGATAGGATTCGAACCGACAACCTCCGGCATGACAGGCTAGTACACTACCCACTCCACCACTGGAGAACTAATATTTCAATGTTATAAATACTAGTTAAGCTGGAGTTAATATCTGAATATAATTACGGAACAGGTTCCTGAGTGGCATGACAGTCTCATTGAAGGGAGACAATTAATATTATATAGATACTATGTGATAGGCCTTAGATCCAGGTACATCGAATTTGTTCAGTGCCGTTTACTACAATACTAGCAGGAGTACCAACTAAATTTACTTAAAATGGTTAATATGTCTTTTTTAACCATTCACTACTCCTTATTTTTGGTACCAGTCTTCTTTTCTCAAGTCATAGGACGAGTACTTTTGGATCAATTGTCAGCAAATTTTCTGCAGGGTAATTAACAATTGTTAAACAAATAAAGGCACGTAAAATTATAGTAAAAAAAAATTTCAATACCAAACTCGATTACTTTAATCTTTTTGTTTCTTGCAGTCATGGTTATTTACGTTTTCCATATGTAGAATTTTAACTTGAACTTGTTCCTCAGACAATAAAATGTTGATTATACACTTTAATTGAAAATTATAATTTAAATTATTTATATATTTAAGTAGTTTTTATTTATGTACTTCGTTAACAATAATATCGCACAGACCTTAATCGCATAAATTCCATAAAATTAATTGCTTTAAAATTATTAAATGAAATATTGAGACACGACCACTTTAAGCTTTTTTTTATTGTATTATGTAAAATAATAAAACTTTTTTTTTTTGCTGAAAAGAAACATGCAAAAACCCACGCATTTGACAAAAGTAATTTATATTATTATAATATTTTGTTGTAGTATTAATTTAAAATATGAATAAAGAAAACAGTGACGTAACTGGAGGGAAACTGAAAGGGGAGAATATCTTTAATAACTATTTAACTATTTAATATTAGTTCATCTAATTTATCTTTATATTTCTTATTTAAAAAAATTTTAAACAAATTTTATTTAGCGACTGCTCTGAGCTTTTTGTGTGCCCTTTGTTTAACTATTTTTGCAGCAAATGCGAACAGAAAAATTCACTGAACTAAAAAATTATAAATTAAAAGCTTATCGAACTTACTAGTTAATCTTAAAAATGCAATTATCAATTATAATTAATTTCCGTTACCTTAACGATTAGATTGTAAATAAACATTATTATTAAATTTTTATTAACTAAAATAAATAAAAAAAAACTAAGCTAAAAGATTTTTTACCCTTTCCTTTCTTTCTTTTTCATTACAGGTATGGAGTATTTAATATTTATTTATAACATTACAAAAGATTGTGGTTATATACAAGTCAGGTATGTTTACTCGATGAAGAAGTTGAAAAATATTCGTAGTTAGTGAAATAAATGGTATAAACTAAAAACTAGTCTATATGCATTATACAAATATAAATTATGATAGAATTTATAGTATAAAATTGCAGTTTTTTCCTTGCTGGAAGAAGTTATAACAGACAGGTAATATAAAGTCAGAACTGCACAAACAGATATATGAGAAAAGCTAATTTCATATTAGGCACTGTGCGGGTCAAAGGCAAATAATCAAAAAAGAAATCACTATAAGGTTCAAAAGTTATCCATGTAATAAACAAATATTCACCTGCTTTACCCTTTTAATAAAACTGTACAACACAACAAAATTTACAATGTTCTAAAGCCTGATTCTAGTACCCAGTGGTTCAAATTGAAAAAAAAGGCCAATAAAAAAATATCTTTAAAATTTGCGATCTGACTATAAAATGATGTATATAAAAATCATAGAAAAGGACATAAGCTTCGAGAATGTTGTAATTTGGACTACCCTGTTTTAACTCACGATTACCTACAGGGGATCAAAGTTGACTATCTCGGACATGAAAAACTTTGTTGGCCTCAATACTTTTACAATTACTATCCGATTTTAATGAATTAAAACTTGTTGCTAAGTTTATAAATAGGTAAAGAAAATGCAGTTTATTTCATTAAGAATCTTTAATATTTTCAAAGATATTTTGCGTTGTATTTAAAAATTAAAAAAAAAAATAATATGATTTTTAGCATAATCCTTGATAGTATGCATACATATTAAAGGCATTCACAAGGTCGTCCTAAGTGTTCTAACTGTTATAGGTACTAAAGTTATACTATGGTTGTATGTTTCTTGTTGATATTCTCAATAAAAAATTATAATATGGCACTACAACTTATTTACATATGTTTTTATGGTGTGCTATGTGTTCATGTGAATAATTTTCGAATAAAACCGTTTCTATTTTGAATTTTATTTTTTTGTATTTTTATTGTATGTACTAAATATTTTTGATATAATATTTTGATGTTTAAATGTTGAAGTTTTTTAGTGTTTAGTATTTGAATGTGTGACAGCGTATTCAAATATGTCCTGTTTGAAATGTTGTACTATATTAGCACTTAAGACATTAGTACAATTTGTGAGTTCCTTTAATATTATAGTTTTTTTATTCTTGAATGTGCTTCCTTTAGCTAATAAAGCTTATAGTTTCAATTATGCCATTAAAACAAAACAAAATGCCCATTTCCATTTTTCCCAAAATTGCATGCGTATGAGTTATATTATAGTACATAGTATACGTATGAGCACTAATATAGTACATACTATCGTGTTACTCATACGTATACAATTTTGCACTAAAAAATTGGACAGTTCATACTATGTATTATCCCTGCGGTAAATGGAACTGGCACAAAACAAGTCACGTGACCGGTCCCCAGGTGGTAGGGACCAGTCCGAGTTCTACCACTTCCTATGAAGCGGACCAGCCACTTTTTCGTGGGGATGGCCTAGGATGGGGTTAATTGATACTTTGTATGCACCTTGTAACTTGTCTCTGAACTATCTTATGGAGTCCTAATCGGTGTAGAATAATATAGATTATATATAAATAGTATTCGCAGATTGTAATTATCGACTAATTTATTTTTTTATTGTTACAAATCCAAGTAGAAATTGTACTTTATTTTTAAGCGGTGTCTTTGATAGGATTCGAACCGACAACCTCCGGCATGACAGGCTAGTACACTACTTACTCGACTACAGGGGAACTTATATTTCAATGTTGTAAATACCAGTTAAGCTGGAATTAATATCTGAATATAGTTACGGAACAGGTTCCTGAGTGGAATGGCAGTCTCATTGAAGGGAGGCAATTAATATTATATAGATACTATGTAATAGGCCTTTAATCCAAGTGCATCGAATTAGTTCAGTGCCGTTTGCTAATATACTAGCCGGAGTACCAACTAAATGGACTGAAAATGGTTAATATTTTACCATTTACACAATATGTCTTTTTTCACCATTCACTATTCCTTATTTTTGGTACCAGTCTCACTTTCTCAAGTCATGGGACGAGTACTTTTGGATCATTTGTCACCAAATTTTCCGCAGGGATATTACTCATGTCCGAAAGAATTGGAAATTCCCATTTTTATCATTTTTTTATAATTCAAAATTCATAAAAATTCATGTTTAATATATCGCAAAATATTTTTAAACTTAAAAGAATGTATTTTAAAAAATAGTAAAATAAAAAAATAAAAATTAAAAAATTAAGTTAGTGCTATTTTCATGCATCTAATGTTGACTTTAGACGACATGTTTTTTACATATGGCTTGTCAGGTATGTGAAACATATGTAACTTCGTATGTTTGTCAATTTACAGATGGTTTATAAAATTTGCTTTCACACGGCATGTGCAATTACATCCGACATAACCTCTAAGTGTTCATAACAGCTGAGTTTTTGCACAATTTTCATAAATATATAAAGCACACTATGTTTTTTTAATGTTTTTTTCAGCCAAACCACACTTTTGTTAATTCAATACAGCTGATGTCATATGCCTTGTCAGATGAAAATATAACACGCTCTAATTGAAAAATTTTCATATGACTTTGCCTCTGTAAATGTCATCTGACTTTTGCAGTGGGTAATTTGACAAGTCAAATGTAAAATACATGTCGTCTAAAGTCAGCATAAATAAAATGTTTCCGAAATTTTTTAAATTTTTGAAAATCTGCTCTCCTGGCAAGATTTTTGAGTGGGCGGGCAACAATTAAAAGCCAGCCATCGAACAATGTGTTTATATTGTTCGATAGCGAATACCATAATCTCAAACTAAGAAAACTCGATCGAGTCAGCTCGATATCGAAAGCGACGACTAGGCCCCAGATTTATTATAATAAATATATCTAGTACACTTTGTAAGGAAATTTGAAAAACTCGATGGCCACTTTTGTTTCTTAAGCGTTTAATGTAGAATTTTGTAAAGAAATTCACTACAAGCGTCCAATGCTGAGTGCAGCTTGCATTCTTCAATCGATTTTAAATTTCAACTGCAGTCGTTCTTGAAACGTATTTTTCTTAGAAATTTGTTGAGAAAAACGTAGATCAAATAAGGTCCATTTTGTCCAAATTCAGCCAATTTTCACTCTCATTTCAAAGTCTTGACTGTATATATGAATTAAGATAACTAAGCAATTTTTCCTGCTTATTATAAAGGAGCAGCCCGAGGCCTCAAAAGACCAGTGATATATAAGCCTCCATTGCGACCTTCCAATGGAGACTTGGCAAGAACTGACGCTGAAAAAGGTACTCTGTTTGTAAACCACTTGCAGAAAGTATTTACTCCAAATACGTCTGACACTATAGTTGAGCTGCCACTAGTCCTCGCTATACCAGATGTTGCTTTGAGGTTCAATATTCGTGAGATTGAACACTGTATTGCGTACTTAAATTCGAAAAAAACTCCAGGCGCTGATAAAATAAGCAATAAAATGCTATTAGAGCTACCCTATACTGCAAAACGGATAACTCTATTTATTTTTAACAGTATTTTGCGCCTCAAATGCTATCGCGCAGAATGGAAGGTTTACCTGATTACCATGACACCGAAGCCATGCAAAACTCATACGAAAGTGGAATCCTATAGGCCTATAAGCCTATTGTCTAACTTGTAAAAACTATATGAAAAGCTTCTTATGAGTAAGCTAACACCCATACTAAATCATACTGGATGCATTCCAGACCACCAATTCGGTTTTAGGAGACAACATAGCACGATTGAACAAACACATAGGCTCGTGAACGTGGTTAGAAAAACCTTCGAAGAAAATAAATATTGTTCTGCGTTCTTCATCGATGTTTCAACTGCTTTTTCACATTGTTATAGTGAATCGGTATAGGAATTCTTGTAATCGTTACTTTTAAAGTACAAGATGTGCTCAGCACTCTTATGTAAAACACCACGCGGAAAATTTTTGTGGACAATTTAACCTTCTAGCTATTAGATGTATGCACCTTTTTGTCCCTTTATAAAAATATGACACAAAACCTGTTCAACGGGGGTGTAAACTTTTCTAAAAAAATATCTAATATGACTTTAAAAAAAAACAAGCACCAATTAATCCAAAGCTTTCATATTATTTATTTAGCTAATATATAATTTTTGATGTAAATAATTTAGCAAAATCACTTTGCCAGCTCTATTCTTGCAGCGGATGTTGAATATTTAAATTATTCAGACTTTCAAAAAAACTAGAAACAAATTTGTTTGCCAAAAAACTTTAAAGAAACAACATTTAATTGCACAATTGTTTCAAACATAAACATTGTTTGCATGTTTATGTTGCCACCTACTAAAATCACGCTACATTCTAAGTAACTACAAACACGAGTTGAACATAATTCTCCAAAAGTCATACAAAAAAACTTGCAACACTTTCAAAGCTGTACAACAAAACTAAGGAAAAAAACACAAGACAAAATTTTTAACAAAAGAAATAAAAAATATTTTTAATTGAGACCTTATCGTCATAATTAAAACTAACAATAAGGTCGTAAAATGTTTGCCTTCCAAAAAAAGCTTATTTGTTGTTGTTAATGGAGTTATTTGTTTAAGAGTCATAACAGCTTTAAAATAAATCATTTGCTAACAAAAGACAACCGAAGCAACCACCTACTTAACAGAAGAACGCAAATTTTTGGTTGTTGCTTTTTTTCTGGCAACAAAAGCAACCTAAAGTGCAGTAACAGCAGCCGTGCAAACAGTTCCAATAGTTAATAAAACGTGACAAGACCAACCTTTTATAATACACAAAACTTAAACACACAAGCAAAACTAACATTTTATTAAAATCATATAAAAATAATCTAATAATACTGTACCATTCATTTACTTTATTTAATTGTTAATTCATATAATTTTTTTACATTTTTAAGTTTTTAAAAGAGCTCTTTTCAACAAATCAGTTAACAATTATGTTTTCCGTTATATTATTTTGTTGCCTTAAAATTTTCTCTTGTTGTTGTCCTTGCCAAAAAATTATCATCACTTGTTTGTTGCTGTTTGCATTCTTAAAATTCGTGTTTTTCTTAGCTTTAGCCACAAATTAATTAAAAGGTTTTTTGTTTTATTAAATGTTGCATAATTAGTTTGAATATCGTGTTCTATACGTGAGTAATTTTGCTTGCAGTTCTTGCCATATATTGTAAATACATGTATGCACATTAATGTTGCTAAGATTATTGTTTGCTTGTACGAGATTACTTCTGTCAGTTAAGAGAGTAATTTAATAAATGAGGTCCTAAGGTTTTTTTTCTTTCATAATTAAAAGCAAATAAAAAGACATGAAATTTCATGTTGTTGAATTAAATGTATTCAATTAATAAAATAATTTTAGCTTTTGTTGTGAATGTCATTTAATGATTGCAACTGAGAAGTGAGTTAAGCACTTAAGTGCTGCTAAGTACTTTTCTTGGGTACAATATTGTGGCGAAGTATATTATGGTTCGCAAAATGTTTTTAATGTAAAAAATATATTTCAATATATCTGCAGCAAAATTAAAATTTACATGACAAGATGATTTCATATGAGTTGAGCAATTCATTAGCAAAGATGGCAAGAAAATGTACTAAATAATTTTGAAGAAGTTAGAGTTAATGTTACTGGACGTATTTTGAACTAGTTTATAATATAAGGGATTTTTCATGCAAAACTTGATAACAGTAAATTTTAAAGTGATCGTCGTATTAAAGCAGGAGCACGTTTAACAGTATTTTTAGAAGTGACATGGATTTAAACCATTGATCGGCGAAACAGGTCACATGATCCTTTTTTCTCTTTTACTCTCACATATATGTGCTCTTATGCATTAACTAAAAGTAAAGAAAATCAACCAGTATTGCAAGAGTATTCAAACAAGAAGGTTTGTTGCATGATATACCTACAATAACAAAAATAATTTAAAAATATATGTATGTTGGTCGCGAATTTGATCCAGAGCCAGGCAAAGAGACAACTAAATAAGTGAGAAATTATTTGCTGCTTAAGTGTGTTGGTGTTTAATTGCTTTGCTGATAGGTACAACTGACTGTTGTGCTCTTGTTGTTGTTGTTGATATTGATTGTTTGTGCTGTGTACATGTAAATTGTCGGCTATTTAGCCGACGAACGTCGTGGTACATGACAGACATCGCATGCCTCTGATTTAAAGTCGTATCGCGAGCCTATATTCAACAAATGCCAACTCGGCATTCCTATCGCGAGCCTAGCTCGAAAAAGCTAGCTTTTCGGGAGAGGGAAAAAACTAGTTATTTCGCCTATTATTGTAAAAATAAACAATGTACCTTTGATAAGATGGTTTATATATTCTTAATGATTTATACCTATACAAGAAATTTCATATATTGCACTTGTTTGTGTATTTTTTTGAGATAGCATATTATTAGTATATCAAAATATATATATATATATATTTTTCAGACTTAGCATATATTATTCAAGCAAAAGTTGTATTAGTTTAAAAAAATCGTAATTTCGAAAATTTCAAACCATCTACCGGCTATATGACTACGGATATCATTAAAACATTGCAAACGAATATATCCCGTTTCTACGTTCAACGTTCTGCCTTTGGTTATTACAAATTGTTCACACAACGGGGTGGATAAATCATATCTTCCAAACTAAAAGTCTGATCCATAAAAAATTTATGCATGAAGGTGTGTTAAAAGTTAGGCAGCTATTTTTAATATAGTGGGCGCTATATGTTGTTTTATTACACCAATTTCACCGCTAAAATTCTCAAGTCGTCGGACAGCTTTTATCTTCCAAATTAATAGCCTTATGCACAAAAAATGTATGGATAAATTATAGGCAAGGATAAAGGCTTTAAGGTCTGTAAAAACTTAAGCGGCTATTTTTAACACAGTGGGTGATGTATGCTGTTTTGTAAGACCAATTTTACCGGAAATATAATTTTTTCAAATTAATAGTCTTATCAAAAAAATGGTTGGATGAATATAGGCGGGATGTAAACTTTAAGGGCCGAATAAAATAAATCATCTATTTTAGCACAGTGGGCGCTATATGTTGTTGTATAAGACCAATTTTACCAATAAAATAAAATCTTCGAGGAACCCACATCTAATAGTCTGATCCAAAAAAATTTATATATAAGTTATAGCCAAGTATGTAGGCTATAAATTCTGTAAATATAATATATCTATTTTTAACTCACTGGGCGCTATATGTTGTTATATATGACCAATTTTAAAAATTCAAAGTGCACCAAAAAAAATTTCAAAGTGTATTACATTTTGAAAATGCATTAATAAATTGTCTTGCATTTCAAAACATTGAAAACAACTACTTCCGTGGTATTTAAATTTAATAACAACTATTTTCTAAAGCAAATTACAGCTAAATCATATAGAAATATACACAAGTAGGAAATTTTTAAAAAGCTGTATAGTTTGAAAAACTAATGTAAAAGTCGCATACGCAAGTCTCCGCAGCTAATTTTTGTAGCAATATTTTTCTATAATATCTTTATTAAGATGTCACAAAAAATTCTGGTATACACGAGTATGCATTTTTTGTATGTCTATAAAGATTTAGAAAAGTTTTTAAAACAAGATTTTTCTATAGTTACGATTCTAAGCCTGAACTGAAATACAAATATATAAAGGAAAATAGCTGATATAACACTTTATCAAAAACAGTTACAGTGTCCGAAAACGTCAATCATTACTAAGGTTTTTTTATTCCCAGACTTTAAGGAAACTTAGTATTTAAAACTGTTTTTAGACCGAGCAACAAGAGAGAATACAAATCATTAGTAAAATCACTGATGGAAGGAAAGCAAAGTACTTTTATTTCTGACCATTCATTAATGATTTTAACACGTGGTTGTCAATGGGCAAAAGTAGTCCAAGGAGCGATTAAAAGGTTGTCTAGTATAATCGTTGCTGACAAAGAGCAGTCTTAGAACAGTAAACTCGGTCCTTCACTCCTTGGTATGCAATGAAAATTCTCTGCCGTTAGAAAATTTTTATTTCTCTATTCTTTGTTGCAAATGGCATTTTAAAACAGTCAATATATTAATTCTTTCATCTTCCAATCAGTTTCTTATTTAAATAACACAATTGCAGTTGTTGGAGAAAGCCTTCGCCCTCGACAGAAGTTGGCCGGATAGTTAAGTCTTCTTTTCCTAAACATCACTCTCATCTGAAGTTATATCTATTTTCCCAATTTCTTCGTCACTAAATGCATCAAAAAGGCATGCATAAAGATCTTCTGCATATCTAATTACAGATGCTTTTACTAAAAAAATTTGGTTCTAATAAATAATTAATTAAAGGGCCAACTTTTTTCTCTTCGATATGAAATCCAAAATAATTTAATATACATATCGAGCCTTCTTCTTTTTTTTCTCCTTACATTGATATTATTCCATGATGAACGAAAATAATTGCAAGAAAAAGAATAATTTTTGGGTTCCAAAATCAGTACATTTTATGTATAGCTATAAATTGATTTTTAGTCCCGGGAATTCCTGGATAAATTTCCTGGGAAAGCGGGAAACGAAAATAAGCAATTCTCCCGGGAATTTCCAGGACGGGAAATGCCGGGACAAAACTCTCACCATTACCGATTCAATACACCAACAAATTGGATAGACAAATCAATAAAGAATTACAACACAATTTTTTACAACTTTTTAAAAGGCCATATTTTCTGAACCAGGTAACTTTGTGATAAAAAGATTTTATTTTTAAATACACTGATTTATCAGCTTTAATGCTGTGTCTAAATTTTGTTTATCTAAATTTTTTTTTGCACCGCTAGATTGGCTTTTTCCCCTCTGTGCGGCTGTAAAATTTTCACAAGTCGTTACTCAAAAGAAAAACTATCTCCCCTGCTTTAAAAATAATACTTAAACTACAATGTTTCGCTTGAGTTTGCTGAATCATTTTGTATGGAATATTTTGTATTATCAAACAAAGTTTTTGTTAGATATTAAAGAAAAAATCAAAAACAATTTTTGTAAGTCAAATTATTTTAAAAGTATAAGAGAAACAATGACAATCTAAACATGTTTTATCTCTTCCTTTTAGTGTAGATTATTTTACATCAAAAATCATTTACAAAAGTTACAGCTCCTGAAAAATTTTTGACAGACGGGGCTGTCAACTTTGACGGTACCGTAGAAGTTGCAGATTTATTACCAATTTTTTATATTTCATGCCACTGTGGAGTGTTCCTTGTTCAAATTTTACCAGTTTTGTCAGATTGGATACTACAAGAGGTAAAAATAGATCTAAGAAAACACGCATAAATATAAGAAAATATGAGTAAAATTAACTCGTTTAATATTTAAACAAAATATGTTTTTAATGAGCAGACTTCTCTATTAAATCTAGCACCATTCCTAAATTATCTACAGATGAACGGCTTTAGTTAATCAGACGTAAACGAAGTAAAGAACAAATTTTAAGTTACACTTGGCGAATTCTATATTGGGGGAAAATAACTCTGCTTGCAATAAAGACAATTTTGGATTTCAAGTTGATTATGGTCCTTCGAATCGAATACTGCAACCATAATTATATACAGCTTTGGTGACGCGAAGCTCTTTCAGCTGTCCTAAGAGAAGGATGCAGCAAATTGGGACCTTTAAAATTGCAACAGTGGAAGGTGGGCGTCATGTACATGGAAATGACACGCAAGTATAAAGAAACTCATAAAATGGGCTTTTTATTCTAAATTATACTCACAGGCTTAACTCAGCGGCCGCTTAATACAGAAAAAAAATGCAATTACTGATTGCAATTTGTATACCTTTTGTTCTCATAAAAGATTTAAAGTACTTTTCTTTAATTTTAACTGTAAATTGAAATTTTGTTCAATTAATTTTTTGTGTTTCGGAATAGCGGAAAGTCTTAAAACTAATAATACAGTTCCTCTTTAATATGAGTAGTCACAGATTATTTAGCTATGAAATATATACTTACAGAGTTATATAATGCCTAAAATAATTTTAAACTTTCTGATCTTTATAATTTATAACAGCAAGTGATGTTTAGCATTTGTAACACACAGCACGAACCTAACAGTTTTGCGAAATATTACAACTAAATGCAAAAAAGTGATTAAATCGATGTTAAATTTTCTATGCATAAAATTATTGTCATTTAGCAACAATAACATTACAATAATGCCAACACCAATCAGCTTTTCATATAAATTTGTGTGTTTTTTTTTGAAAAATTTATTTGCACAAATGATTGTCTTTCTGCTGTTATATTATTTATTTCAAATGCTATTAGAAGGCTTAAAAGAAACATTATCTAGTGTCTATTTAACTGCTGCTGCTGTAGCTGCTGATGCCAGCCCAACGTTAATAATATATAAGAGTTAGCGAGTAAATGAGTGAGTGAACAAATGAAAGAATGAATGAATGAAAGAATAAATGAACTACTGCTTGTATTAAATAGATATTATTGTTGTTACAATATTATTACATGTTAAACAAAAATCCCACACTTAACCTCTTAGCATTAATCTTGATCAATGTTGTTTTTCATTTTTTTTTTGTTATTGCTATATGCTTTTGTTGCTTTAGTTACTATTTTATTATTGTGGTAATTGTTGTTGTTAACTTAACATTTGTAAAAATCACAATTTTCTATTTCGATTTTTGCACATTAACTAAATGCATATTGAAAATTATAAAGAAACAAAAAAAAAAGCTTACAAAAGAGAAAATAGTTTTACGAAAATCATGCAACCTGAGAATTTGGTATTAAATAATATAAAAAAAGTTATATATATAAACACTTACATACGTTAATATAACCACAAAATTACCATCAACATTAACAGTTGGTATGGCATGTTAGCAAAACTTGAAAAGCTAAGCAAAAAATTTCTATCAAATCATGCCACTTAAAGTGGTGGCTTCAAATTGTAATTGATATTTATTTAAATTAAAGAAAATAATCGTACTACACATTTTATTTTGTTTTTTTTTTCTTGCTTAGCAGGCAGGGGTTTAATGTTAAACATGGCTTTATGCATTCATACTTTTATTTATTTATTTCTTATTTATTTCTTTTTCAAAGAAGTCATTTTAGGTTATTCACAAAATTTAGGTTAGTGTTATTTTAGACATAATAGACAATTTGCGATTTAAATTGATAATTTTCTAGTCTTAACACCATGCAGAATATTTATGTGATATATCTTGCTTTGATTTCTTAAGGTTCATTCATTGGTATTCACTATGTTTTTAGCAAATATTTTAAAAAATTACAGCTATTCGTAGTAAAGCAGTGAATATCTAGTTACACATATTAAATTTATAGATATAGCAAATGCTTAAGTGTAGCGAGTATTATATTTTGTTGCTGAGTTTCAATGTTGCGTTTTTATTTTCTATGATATCAAGTTTACTTCAAAATGAAGTAGATTCTTTACTTGAATAGTTTAAAGTCATACATTGTTGCAGAGATTATGTTTTCTTGGAATATGGTATTTAGTATCCCACTTATAAGGCTTTACAGTAATTAACACCCTCTACTTCAGCGAAGAAATGGCACACCTTAAAAAATATTTTACACATTTTGTGTGAATATAATAAAACTATAATTTTTCTTAAGCTGCGGTCACACTTGGCAAACATTTGATGAAAAAACGTGGCCAACAGACAAACTAAAATTTTATTTCCTTTAATTCCAATATTTTTTTAAGTATGTGTTCACATTTATTTAAAAATACGAGGGTGGATCAATACGTCCGTGACTTTTTGAATGAAACACAGTTTTTTTTTTGCAAAACAAAAATTTATTTTTCAACATAATCTCCTTTTAACTCAATACACTTAGTCCAACGTTTCTCCAGTTTTTATATCCCTTCCAAAATATAGCATTTTTCGAGGTCCTTAAAATAGGCATTTGTTTGATCAATAATTTCATCGTTGGAGCTAAATCTCTTTTCACCGAGCCATTTCTTTAGGTTTGGAAATAGGGGCTAAGTCCGGAGAATATGTTGGATTAGGTACCAATTGCGGTTAAACAACGCCAAACAATCCTTTGAAGTTGTCACACTTTTACGTTTATGGTCAATTGAGAGCAAACGCGGCACCCATCTTACAGACAACTTTCTTAAACCCAGCTAATCACTTAAAATCGAAACCACACTGCCATATGAAATGCCTATGGCATCAACAATCTCACGCACTTTTACTCTTCGATCGGCCAACACCATATCATGGATTTTTCTTGACATTTTCGGGAGGACTGACCTCAATTGGCCGTCCAGAACGTTCAGCGTCATTTGTACTTGTGCGACCACAACGATATTCAGTAAACCACTTTTTTACCATTGAAATCGATGGTGCAGAGTCCCCATAGTATTTATCGAGCTTTTTCTTGGTTTGATTGACGGTTTTTTTCGCAATAAATAATGTTTAATGAGCACTCGAAATTCACTTCTTTCCATTTTTAGAAAAATACACGAGTTTGTATGTTTTGAACAGCTGTTAAACGCAAAGTAAATTAGTACATTTGCTCAAAATTTTACAGTAGTCTATTAACAGGTGGTACTTGATGGGAACAGTGTTGCATTTCATATAACTACGAGGGAAGTTCGAAAAGTCACGGACTTATTGATCCGCCCTCGTAGATAAAAATAGCTTTTGTAATATAAAAAACAAGTTAAATCACACTAATCCTGAGTGAAGATAGTGCTTACGCTGCTTTGTCAGATATTTGCCAAGTGAGACCGTAGCTATACTCATAATATTGACAGTTTTCTGTGAAATTATAATATGTACAATTTTTCGTGATATAGATTTTTCGATCTATTGTTAAGCCATTAATTTATCGCTTGGTTTAATATTATAGCCATCGTCACTTAAGCTGTGGACATTGTAAAGAATATATCTTACCGTATGTAAGGCTTGGAGAGCAAAAATTCCATACCAATTGTCCAAAGTAGAAAACACTTCACATATTTTTCAATAATTTTCAGTAACCATAAATGATATTATATACATATAGCCCAGTAAAATTGGCGTTTCACCTCGGAATGGGAGATAAGCTGAAAATTCGTATATGGTGGATTCTCATTCTAAACGTTTTTTTTTGATTACGAATATTTATTAGTTATACGAGTATATATGAGAAGGTAGAATTCATATTATAGTTTTCGCCTCATTCAATGGATCCTGAAATAAAATTATACTTCTCAATTTTTTTTTTGGCATTTTTGTGTCTTACGCGTTACATTTCCTTTCGCGGTTGTTTCAGTAATAATTTTTGCAATAAAAATTTACCAGAAAAATGAGTATAGGGTTTGAAAGCACTATACATATACTCTCTAAAAATAAAAAAAATTATAATAATCGCGGTACGAAATTAAAAGTTATAACCAGTTTTTCAATTTCGACTTAAGTTCACATAGAAAAATAAAAAAAATTATGTTTAAGGTCAATATTCAAAGTTTTGTAAAAAGATTCACAAATACAATTGAAAAATGCGACTTATATTCTCGAATAGTGTGGATCCTTGGCTACAATTTTCATATGGTCCAAATTAGCAACAAGTAAAGATGTGCCCAAACAAGGCCAAAATCTCTCAGATTTCGTCAAAAGTTTACTTAAAAACTTCCCTGTCATATGTGACACAGGAGAGCAATTTCCGCCAAGTGCATGCGTCACATGTGACTAATTTCTATACACAACTACTGAGGAGATTTTTGTCATAAACGTGACGTAATAGTTTTTGAATAAAACGTGGATCTATAGCAAAAAGCTAAAAACAAAAATCTGTTGATGTGGCGCAAAAAAAAAGTGCGTTGTATGGCGACAGGGAAGCTGTTAAAACAATTATTTACAAACATTTATGACTTTCAAATATGACGTACTTTAATAAAATCAACCAATGATGTCATAAGTTATGTCAATTTCAAATAATTTCTTTGTAGCAAAAGACGACCTGCTTAAAAAAATTTTTAATATATTTTATCTATAAATTTTGGGATTTTAAAAGAAAGTTAACAGCAGCTGAAGGGTAGAAACGGTATAAAGAACATTATCTGTTTACAAATTTCCAGTTTTCTTTGAAAAAATTTAGCTTCTTTTGCACTGTGGGTTATTATATTTTCGGAGGATGAGTTAGGTAATACATCCTTCGAAAATAGAACAACCCACAGTGCAAAATAAGCAAAATTAAAAAAAACCTGGAATTTGTAAACAGATAATATTCTTTATACAGCTCCTACCCTTCAGCTGCTGTTAACTTTCTTTTAAAGTCCTAAAATTTATAGCTAACTTATATTAAAAAGCTTTTTTACGATAATTCGTTATAACCAAAATTAGCTGCAACTTTCGATTTGACACTGTGTCCCTTCATAGCTTTTAACGCCGCCTGACTGTCGACGTAGAGGGTTCAGCTATATTTCTGCCTACCAGTTCCATGGCTCTGAGGATCCCTGGACCTGAGCTCCGAAAACGCTACTACAGGTTTTTTTATCGGTTTTGACACTCCTTACTCAAATATGCTGAATTTCTGATAGATAAGTGAAAAGTCAGGGAACAACTGTTTATAACTTCAACTTTTATTAGTACACTGATTTAGAGTTCACATATGACGAGTTTTTGTGGCTTTTTGAAAAGTATAAAAAGGACAAGTACGTTGAAAACAATTGATATAAAATTCCAGCAGGTTTTTGTTTGATAGTCATGATCTTTTTTTGGTGGTTGAAGACCGATTTGATGGCATGTTTTTTACAAATTTTTTACAAATCAATTTGCCATCGACAACAAGATTTATTTTACTAAATGACAGTCTATACATACATATGTATGTATATATACACACTTATGTACATATAAAATTATAATAAAGATTTCATGTCTGTTAAAATTTTTAAATTTCTTCTATTCCCACATTTATTATAAAATAAAAGCAACATTTATCCTCATGCTGTGAATATTTACCATATAAACAAATTGACATAACTTTATTTAAATTTTGATCTAATTTGTTATTTTATAAGATGAAAAAAAAACAACAAAAATAACTTTGCAAACGCCACAACAAAGTCTACAAGAAGTTAAACAAACTGTAGACCAAATAAAAAAAATAGTTTTTTGCATTTTTTGATGAAAATCTACAAATGTTAGACATAAGAAAATTTACAAACTTGTGACATATTTTTTTAACGATTTTTTCTTTTTTTTTTGTACATAAAGAGAATTTGAAATCTATCAATCAAATTCTAGCAATATGTGTGAGTGTTTCTTTTTAGCCCGCGCAAGCATTTGAGTTGTCAAAGTCTCTTGTCTATGACTAAAAGGATAAAACAAAAATGCTAAAATATAGCAATATTGCGTAAGGTTTTTCAAGCAGTTTGTTCGAGTTGCATTGCAAAAAATTTGCATATTTTGTTAACAAGAGTAAATGGCAACAAGATGGAAAACAATTTTTATTTTTAAACATTAACAACAGCAAACGCAGTAAATGAGACAAATAGAAAACGAAAAGAAAAAAAAAATATTTCTGCTCATACGCCTACGCAAAATTTTAAAAATAAAATACATAATTTTTTTGTTTTTTTTACTTTGTTTATTTTATTCTTTTAATTTTTATAAAATAAAATAGAAAATGCATTCATTTGCATTTATCTAGTAAAAAATCTTATATGGCGTCCGACTGTGTGCTAGCTGAAAATGGCTGCGTTTGTGTTGGTGCTTTATTGTTAACAATTCAAAATAGTAAATTGAACACAAAAATTTACCATTAAAAAACTATAAAAAAAACCAACAAATATGACGACAATGACTGTCTCAAATGGCGTAGTTTTGAATTATCAACTGACAGTTTATATTCAAGTACTTGAATAGTGAGCCATGCCATGGCGTTTAATGTATGGAAAAATGACACTTTTTGTCATATTGTTCAGTTTTCTATAATTTTCAATTTTCGCTTAATAAAAAATTTTAAATGAAAAGGATATTTTTTGTTGATTGGTTGAACACAATGCCTCTGGCCTCTATCCTTATCTTTGTGATTCTAGCCATAAGCAGAAGTAGAAATTGTGTTTTGTAACCTCTTCCAATCGACCAAAATAAATTGATTAATTAATTTTTTTTATTTATTTTTAAACACAAACACAACCCGCGAAGCGATTAGCTTGTCTGCGGAACACACCCAGGGTCTATGGCGGGAATCGAACCCACAACCTCTGGACTGACAGGCTAGCATAGCTACCACTCACCCACAGAGGCACCAATTGATTTGTCTACTCAGTAGTATCGACATTAAAAAATGGTCAACATGTACAAAGAACCCTGATGAGATGGTGTAGCGTCCTCGAAATCAGAACTGATTCAATCTACTAGTCTGATTAGTTATTCTAATCTTTCTCTCTTAATAATTTGAATATATATATGTATGTATAAATGAGTAAAAACAAGAATTTCCGACAAAAGGAAGGGGTTGTTGGGTTTTTATCATCACCAATTTGAATGAAAATCGCATCTTGTGTCTGCCTAACATATCGAAAAATTCTTTTGATACCTCATATGGTTCGTATTTTATAGGCCTCTAAACTAGGCCATCTTGACCATTTTTGACAAAAGTTGGTAATATTGAAGATTGAATAGCTTTAGAACGCGTCGTCGAAAATTAATAAACTCGATGTCATTCGAAAGGTTTCAGTCTCCTCTTAACGAGTACGTATAAAAACGAACATAACTTCCTGCTACAAGTACCCCTAGGATGCCAAACCATCCTTTATCCTTAAATATCCTGAAAAACAGTATTTTAATTTTCTTTATATTTTTGCAGAATGTAGCCAACATATCTTTATTGTATACTATTTTTAAGATAGGATGAAAACAGACTCAAAAGATGCAATTGTTTCTTTATGATAACTCAATAATTTCTATGAAAATTGTATAATTAATAATAATAAAAACAACCATTTGAATATATCGTCCCTACCATGTTGCGCACGTGACAGTCGCACGTATTCAACATGAAAAAAAATCAAACTAAGGTCCAAATATTTTTTTCTTCATTTAGGTTTTTGGGAAGCAATTTTAGAGCTCTTTATTTAGTGGAAAGCATGGGTGCTGTAAAAGTCAGGGTCCTGACATATTGGTCAACAAAAGCTGTTGCGTGACGTGACAAAAAGTAGAAGTTGTTTTTTTCGACATTTATTAAAGTGTAAAAACCAGCGAAATAAGTAAAAAACTTTTATATAACTTATTTGGATATTATTAAGGGATAGTTAAGCTTTATTTTCATAACTTTTTTTTTATGATTTTATGTTTAGTTTTATTGATACTAGCCATAATATGAAGCGTGATGTGACATTGCGTTACGTGACATTTTTTCCCTTATGATAAACTCGAATAATTTTTGATGTAGTTTGGTTTTAAAGTTTTAATTCAACGAAAATAAATTAAAATTCAACTTCAGGTCAATGTTTGAAAAGGTACATAAGAAAAAAAAAATAGTAAAAAAAGGTTATTTATTAAATATTTCTCTTAGACGAAATTGCGGTTCGAGCTACTTTTATTTGTAAATCTCCTTCGCATGATAAGTAGTGAAGTTTATGCATGCCTGAGATACTAGGCACTTCTTTCCATTTTTCCGTTAACGGTGGGGAAAGTCTTTCAATTTCGTCTGCACTTATAAAAGTTAAATGAATCCCATTTATGTGGTCTCGTGCACATTCGAATAAAGCTAAGGCGTCGAGCAAAATAATATTCTTTGCTTTCGTTATCTGCCCAACTTTTCTTTTAATTACAGCTCCTACTCCATCGACTGCTTCTTTGCCATGAGAAGTGGCAAAGAAGTTCCATTCAATATGTTTGCAGCCGAATTCCACTAAAAAATTGGGTAAACTCTTAGCTATAAACTTGTTTTTGAATTGGCTGCCATCTGAGAAAATGAATATATTGAAAATGTCCGTATTGGTTTTTTATTTGCTGCACAAGTGTTGTTATAAAACAGTAAACATCGTATTTGTTGTGGGTTAACTATTTTGTAATTAGTGCAATCGTAAAAAATGCGTTTTAAAAAAGTAACCATTAAAGAGAAAATTCGATTAAAAGTAATCGAAAGCAAGTAATATATTATTTAGAATTTTACTAACATTTTCCTCATTATGGGTGTTAAGTTAAGGTATAAATTCTTTAAAATAACAAAATTTGAATGTTTTTCTCTCATAATATTGGATAAAAATAATTGCTTAATAACTTATAATTTTTTGGCCGCGGTAGACCTTTCTGTGGAAATACCCATATGCAAATTTATACTTTTTAGAAGAGCGCAAATTTAAAGGCAGAGTATTCCTAAAAGTTCCAGGCTTAACAACTTTCTAATTGAGTTATCAATCTACTATGAGAATTTAATAATTTTGAAATGAGGGGTTTTATATAAATTGGAGTACCAAGACAACGAATATAAAAAACGAATTTTGCATGTTGCATAGTTTGACATGGTACGGACGATATTAGGATTTTTTTTTTGTAAAAAGTAATATTGAAAATAGTATAACTTTCTAGCGTCTCTTCAGATTTTAGTAATTTAAATATCATTGAAAGGTTCTGGCACACTTTTTGCAAATCCAAGATAAGGACATCACAAATGAAAAAAAATTTTGATCCTTAAATATCCTGAAAAATGGTATTAATTTTCTCTTGTTTTTTTTTTTTGGCAGCATATAGCAAACTAATCTATCGCCAGTGTGTAAAAAATACAAATCGAGATTTTAGGAAATACTACGGCTATAGCTGTTTTATTGTTATTGCTTGGACAATTTTCATAGAAATGATCGAGTTATCATAAAAAAACAACCGTAGCTTTTGCATCTGTGTTCATCCCATTTTCAAAATTTTATACAATAAAGACATGTAGAAAATTTAAAAAAAAAATTAAGTTACGAGTTTAGTCCAAAGAAATTTAATTATTTTTGGTTTGAGTTCGGTTTTAATTTAATTTTTCAATTATATTATATTTTTATTTCGAGATAAATGTGAAGCATGTAGACAAAGAAAATTTTGACTGCGCGGAGGGTTGAACTTACGTTTCAATAGCTCCCGCTAATCTCATCAGAGCTCTTTACAGCTTAGACCACTCGACCAAAGTCGCTAGTTTGCAGTTAAGAGTTAAATATCATCTACTTTTAATCAATTCATACTATCAGTCTTAGAGCTGCATTTTATTTGATAGTTATTGATATTCACTTTTTTCTTTTTGTTTTGTGTTGAATTAAAATCGTATTTTTCAGGATATTTCAGGATAAAGTATACTTTGGCATTTTAGAGATACTAGTAGCAGGAAGCTATGCTCTTTTTAATTAGTAATCGTTAAGACAAGACTAAGACCTTTCGAATGAAACAAAATTTATATATATTCTATGATGCATTCTAAAGTTATTCAATTTTCAATATGACGAACTTTTCTCAAAAATGGACTAGATGCCCATGTTTGGACGGCTATAAAATAGAAACCATAAGAACTATCGAAAAAAAAGTTTATAGAATAGAATTTATGTAAGTCAAATTTCATTAAAATCAGAGAGCATAAAAATCCAAACTATGTCAAAAATGCTTGATTTTACTCAAATGCAAATACTCAAGCCGAAAAATGATTTCCAATTTAAAATAATCCATACAAAGTACATGAACATGTAGTTAAGCTTTACGAAAAAGATCTGTAAAAATCTTCCTGCACATATAATTAATTTTTTTCATGATGATAGAACAGAATTTAATTTATTTTGAATTTTTTAAGATTCTAAACATAAAAGAAATCTTATTTATTTCTTGTTTAATATCTTATGTCCTATAAAATTTTCTACAACAACATCTAATCCTAAAACATGAGTTATTATCCAACATAAAAAGAAAATAGTTAAATATTAAGAAATTATGGTTTTTTTGCAAAGCAAAAAAGTAAATTTTTATCGCACAAAATTAAACAAGTCGCTCAAAAGAAAAGCATAAACTTAAACAACAAAATAAAATGAGTAACAAATTTTCACAGACAACTTTTAACTTTAAAGAAAATTTCACAGCCATTAAACACATGACAATTTATGACATGGAAAAACACACCTAACTCTTAAACAATAAAAGTGTCCATGATTATAAATTATTAAACATTCAATGTAGACAAGATTCAAACATGTATGTTTATGGATGGCGATGCATAATGGCATACACAAAAAAAAAGAAGAAAAATATTAAAAAACCAACCAACTTTATAATTTTTAACTCCAGCATATGAACAATAATATAAAAAAAGACAGTAGATCCGCAAACAATCTTTAAAGCTTAAAGAGTTTATAAATAAGTTAAAGATTGCTGCAACTTTCTGAATTAATAATAGAGGATGAATGACAATCATAAAAAAATAAACAGGATAAACTTACCGATAGAAAATAATATTTGACTGTGTAGTAAAAAGCACTGCAGCAATTGAAGTAAATATAATTTAACGTTAGGGGTTTTAATCGTTTCGAAACCGTATATCAATATCGCATTAAAACAGTCAATTTTTATAAAAAAGTTCAATTAATTTTACATGTTTTTAAAGTAGTTTTGCTTAGTTGTCATTATAAAGAAATTATTTTAAGTTTATCTGTTTTTAATTAATTAATTTTTAAGGGAAAATTTGAAACAAAGTCTCTATCAATATGCGTTATTCTATACACAATATCTAACTATAAATAACACTTTCAGCTAATTTTAGTGAACTATATATATGGGCGATTCTCGTTCTAAACATACATTTTGGGTTTTATTTTTATTTTTACCAATGTAACTAATATAAATATAAGAAGGTAGGATTCATAATATAGTTTTTGCCTCATTGAATGGATCCTGAAATAAAACTATACTTTTTGATTATTTAGTATTTTTTGTATTGAGCGTTACATTTGCTTTCGCGGTTGTTTTGGAAATGATTTTTGCAAAAAAAAAAAGCAATTTATATTTGAGAACATGAGTTCGATCCCTCATTAGTCATCAACATACTTAATTTTTCTGATGGACAGAATTATGCCATAGTGTTAATTGTTGTTTGATTGTTTCAGTGATGACGACCTAGCAATGGTTACTAGATAGTACTGGCACCGATTGATTCTGTTATATTCTAATGTACATCACAGCAACATCCTTCTTCGGTAAAATGTTAGCAAAAACGTCGGTGAAGTAAAACAATTAAGAAAATGCCTACACATACAGTATAGGAAAGTTAATGCGTCTACCTAACATCAGAGGCGCTGCAACACTGGTCTAAAATGAGCAAAACGCGCAATGAAAGAATTGAGCTTTCTTTCAGATTTACACTAAAGAAAGTTACACATTAATTAGTACACTAAGGGAAAAATGACAATTTAAAAATAAAAACTAGTCTTATTAATTCAATAATTTTCAATTCAAAAGAAAAGCTATGTTGAAATACACTAAAACAATCATTTGCAACTTTGAATAAATATGGTTCAATATTGAAATAAAAAATTTCAACATGACTAGACTCTCGTTAATGTTTTTTATTGAATCAATATGGTTTTTATAGATTTTTTACTCTGGGTGTAGGCATTAGTTTCCTTAGTATTTCAAATGGGACTAGTTGGCTCAATACACATTTTATATACCAAAGAAAAAGCTAAACCGCGAGAATCCTGAGGATTTTGTATGCGAAGAGTTAGCCTGTAATGTCGACTTTGAGACCACAGAAAATTAAAATTTTACTGAAAGTTCTGATGAAACTGACGATAAACTGTCTGCTTCAGATACTGACGATAATCTTCTTTTTCCCTGGGAGCTCACATCAGTTGTCCAGTGAAAAAATGTTACCCTTGCCAAAATACGAGTTCCCGATTGAACGAGACTACATCTTATTAAGTGCAATAAACACAAAATGTTCATGGACAGTCAAAGTACACCGAAAAATATCCACGCAACATATCGAGGGCTTATATTCAAGTAGTGCTATCTGCAATTTTCTCGAAAATGAGTTTCGTGTTCTCTGACTGAATTGTCATTTGTCAAAAAAAAATATTTCTTAAAGGTTTTTCCATAAATTTTTTATTGTGCTATCTAACAACCACGTTGTTTTTTCAGTAAAAAAAGTGCTATCTGCACTAAATAGACGGGTCAAATCTATGACTGAGCGCACTTAATTTTTCTTTTCCAACATTTTTTTCTAAAATACCTAACCAATATAATCATTCATTAAGGTGGCTCCCATACAAAATTTAAATTTTTTTGTATAAGAGCCCGCTAAGGGATAGTGATAAGTGGCAACTCTGTTTTGAGAAAATGTTCTAAGCAAAAAATCAATGGAGGTCAATCATACATTTTTTAATGCCCATAGGAGCAACTCCTAGTCAGTTATGGGACTTTTTCTTCTATCCGCTTCTAGTCTGTATTGCAAATTTTGTATGGGAGCCCCCTTAAGGTATAGATATACGGGGTAAGTGTATTCAAAAAAATTCTTGACGCTAGAAAACTAATGGGAATTGGTTATACATATGACTCGTCTATGAGCATGCTAGGTGCTGCTGGGGCCAGCTATGAAATTTTTATCCTTTTCAAATAGTGTTATCTGCTTATTTCAATTTTTAAAGCGATGAAAATTAAATTTGTAAAACGTGCTATCAATCATATATAATCGCGAATAACAGGAATTGAAAAAAAATTAATATGCATAGGAGTTAGATGTCGTTTTTAAATAACATTGTAAAATAAAGTTTAGTTATTGCTCTTAGAGTAAACGAAAAATATAGTTTTATCTCTCTCCTTCAAATAAGCCCTCGATATGCATGAAAACGTTCGTACACATTATGAAATATTTCGTCATTTGGCAGCACGAAACTCTTTCGTAAAAAATACGAAATGTACGAAAATAATAAAAAATAAAATTAAAAAAAATTGGCTCAACCGGAGCACGAACTCCTCTCTATCTTCATATTTTAAGGCAAGTACTCTACGCACTGACTGGGCCACTTTCTACTTAATTTATAAGAGCTAAAAAATTTTTTATTACTTACATCTGAAAAATATGTCAATTTATAAAAAATAATTTTAATATAACTTGTTATTTCGAATATATGTATTAACAAGGAAAAATGTTTACGAAAGGTTTTCGTAATTTATCCGATAGTTTCGTATAATCTACGAAGAAAGTAACTACTAAAGTACTTTTTGCAAAATCCGAATAAAACTCACTTATTTTTGGACGTTTCATGGATTATGTGCTATAACAAGTTGCTACCTCTGAAGCAAAAGTCCATCTAATGGGTAATTCAGTTTTACAAAACTATATATCACAAGACCTTTTTTTAAAATTTCTATGTCTGTGAGAAGTACATTGACGTTTGCAAAGACTATTATATCTATGATGTTGTGCGTTGTCCAAAATATATTTTTGCAACTGCTCGTAAAACTCTTCTAATATAATTTTGTTGTTGTACGATCTATCAAACAGAAATATTTTTGTTTGAAACTAAGAGTTAATTTTATTCCTTTTTGTGCTGAACTGCGTGATTAATTCTTACTAAAGTCCACTAAACCAGTTAATGCACTCTAACGAAAATCTTAGCAAGTCTACTCTCACATAAAGTAGGGCATTACACATAAACTGGATTCAAAAGAAAGTTTCCTTTATAGACTATTATCAGCAGTATCATATTATATTGTCTCGTTTACAAGAGTCCATGAGTATAAAGTGAAATGCTAAAAAAAAATTAAATAACATAAAATTTTAGTAAAATCGCAATCATAATTAAAATTTTTATATGCAAACTCCAATTAAAAATTTAATTGATTTTTATATGATTTCAGTTGATTAAGAAATTATGTACTAACATATAAAATATTTTAAGAATTTGATGAGAAGAAAATCTCTAAGTAAAAAAAAAAAAAATACAATTGCTATGCTTGAAAAGAAATCTGAAAGTTGCAAATATCGTTACGTAATACATAAACTAGTGCTAGTAAAATATTGAGTATTGGGCAACGAGTAGCTAGTATTTGCTATTATTTCAGCTTACTCAATACCAAAAATTAGTTACTCGATACTTTCGCTTTTGTGTTTTTTTATAGTCAAACCGCCTGGAAAATGTATGGGGGAAAATACAACTCTGTTTAAACATGTAACATTTTCTAAGTGTTAAAAAATGCAACTAAGTATTGAGAATGCAGGAAAAATTTCTCCTAAGTACAAAAGATGCAAAAAGGTCTGTTTCTTAAGTCTTTTGTTTAAAATATGTATTGAGGTTTATTGAGAATTTTATAAACACACAAGACTGACTAAATAGTGCGTTTATAAAACTTGAACTTGAAAAATATCCAAACTGCATATTAGCTCGCAAGTCTCTTAAGGCTTTAAACACTTTTTTTATTGTATGTATTTATTTATTAAGTTTTGCTTTAATTTTAGAATTTTGTTTGTACTTTATTTTATCTTTGCTGGACAAAAGAACATTAAGTGTACGAATAATATTAATGAATGCATAATGTATACTATAAATTACAAAAAAATTTAAGTGTTATTAATACATTTTCCTAATAAAGTGTAACTAAATTCTATTAAGAAAAATAAGTTCAAAATATATTTCTAACATTTTTTTCTTCAATTTCCTATTATTTCTTGAGACTGCATTAACATTTTTATAGCCCTATAAAAAAATTATTCTTTTAATATTAATATGTTGGTAATAAAATAAAAATCAACCAACGACAAATTTTCAACACAAGAAATATCTAACCTACATTCGAATGTAACTGCCAACCATCCGTTTCATATAATGTTTTCCCCGCTGTATAAAACTAACTTCTATAAACAATTTCAGTATGTTTTACATGCACATCAACAGAGTTACAAATTAAAGAAGAAAAAAAAAAGTAAATGAAAAACATGAATGCAAATTGTAGACAACATTTTTCCTAACATTATTTCGCACTTTAAGCCATAAATTTTAAACAATTGACAATTGTAATGCCAAGCAAATAAAAGAAACCCAAATATTGCTTATGAAAACATATTCAATTTGTATAATAAAATTAGGTCTTTGCGTTGGAGATCGAGAGTGTGTATGAATGTGACATTTTTAGGAGCACAGTTAGTGAATAAAAAAAAATTCAATTTGCAATAAATTTTAATAATAACCATAAAGTTTGCTAGCATGTATACATTATACACCCAAAAAGAAAATGACAAATACTATAAAACATATAAAATTTTACAAATTAATGAAAAAAAAAACATGAAATAATTGTTCAATTCACAACCTGTTGTAAGTGTTGTAGATCGTTTAAAAGTTGTTGGTAATTTCGTCATAAACATGTTCCTGAGCAAATGTTTATTTGGAAATTACCAACAACATTTATACGATCTACAACACATACATCAGGTTGTGAATTGGACAAATAGTTTCAGGAAAGTTTTTTTGCTATTATTGTTTTCCATATGATTTTTATGTTAAAGTTTTCAACAGATGAGGATATATAAATATTTCTTTTTGCGAGTGTGCATAATAATTTTGGATATTATGCGCACGCATTTAACACTGGTCTTAAGTACAAGTACATTTAATGTATAAAAGACACATTTTATGAATATGCAGCTCGTTTTACTTTTTAGCTAGAACGCAAATTTCTCCTCATATATAATGATTCAATAAGTTCTAAATGTACCACGTGACCGGTTTTTATTTGGTAGCAAGCGATTCTAGTTTTAAAATTATCTGACATTGGTATAATTAGGATTATCTATGGCAAGTTCCGAAAATAGCCCTAATGCGCATGTTACTGTTATTTTCATGTTACTGTTATTTTCATGTATTGATAATTTTTCTGCCGTTATTTAATTTTAGGCTGCTAAAGCTTTAGAACTACTAAAAACTAAAAATTACACATAAAACGAGATATTAAAATAAAAAAATAGAAACTTATATATTGTATGAGGAATATAAAGAATTTAATGTGTATAAATAGTTTTAATGGCATTGACCAAAGTGACACCCAAAAATTTACAAATCAAAAATGTAGATAAAATGTAGATAAAATGGGAATAAAGTAAGCCATTATTAAAATCGATTGACAATTGTTGATTTTATTCAGAATTAAGTGAAGACATTTTTAGGTCCAAAAATATGAAGGATGCAACCGTGTTAAAATGAAGATAAATGAAGTGGAACAAAGATGATGGGCGGCTTTTGCAAATGTGTACCTCACTTTTTTGGAAACAAAAAAACAGAAAAGTACCAGAAAAGCATTCAAGAACTTCTTTCTGCCTATTTATAAAACGATGAAATATTACTTATTTTACATTTAATTTTTTGTACTCACACTTAGATTTTTTTCCTGAAAATCTTGGTGCCGTTCAGATGAACATGTTGGAAGGTTTAATCGAGACATTAAAAATGGTCAGGAGGAACTCTTGCAGATTTGTTTTTGGTCAATCAGATGAGCGGCAATTTAATTATGTCCAAGGAGGAAAAACTGGAACTTTGTATCGAGCATTACCGAGAAATTCTCTCTTTACAGTCACACATCAGTTTTGTTCTGTTTAATTGCACCACCCATAATGACCAGCCTAATCTACAACTAGTCCTACGGTACCGCAAACCACCAGCGCTATAAACTCGATCAAGATCAACAAAAGCCGTGGTAGCGATGACATATATATATCTCCCAAACTCCTTAAATTGAACGCAGAGACAATCGCATTAATCATCCAGTCTTCACTTGATAAAATCTAGATTACAGAAAGCGTTCCTGCAGAGTTCAAAAAGGCATAATTGAGAAAGTCCCGAAAAATTTAACTTTAACAAATCGCAGTAATGGGAGAGGAATCGCCCTTCGTAGCATGTTTAACATAGTTGTAACCCATACTATAGCCAGCAGATTGTTAGACATGATAATCAGCTACCCAAACAAAAAGGTGGATACCATTCAAACAGATCATGCATTGAGCAGCCTGTTGAATGGAGGTCCCCCATTTTTCTTATATAGGACGGGCCAAAAGTCACGAATGCATGTAAAAGTTTAAAAACTTTCGTATTCATTATTATCTTTTTATGTTTATTTTCAGATTTTATTCATCGAACAATATGCAAAATATCACGAACGAGTGGTAGAATTTTACTTTTTAGTGGACATCCAATTTTATTGATGCAATGATCCTGTCGGAAGTAAAATTTCACACTCTACACCATACTGTACACTTGAGCGAGGGGAATTGACGCTGGTGAACATCTCTGGATATTGCTGTACTCCAAAATCCAATACATTGTTTATTTAGATATCCATTACGATGGAAATGTGCTTCATCACTCATAATTAAATTGTTAAGAAACTCCAGGTGCTGGTGATTAACTGGTAGAAGCTCTTTGGCCAATTAGATTTTGTGTAGATGCAAATGCTGAGATAAAATCTTCCAAGAGATGTTCAGGATGTTCGCGTTGATATTTCTCTTTATTATTCAATACACTCCTCTACATGATCCATTCTCCTACACTATTTTCGGCCTTACTGATCATGGCACTGATGACTGACACTGATCCTTTTTTTTAAGAACAAACACAACCTGCGAAGCGATTAGCTTGTCTGCGGAAAACACCCTGGGTCTATGGGGAGAATCGAACCCACGACCTATGCACTGAGAGGTTAGCGTCACTACCACTCAGCCACAGGGGCACCTTGTTAGTAGAACCGTGGAATTAACCGGTTAATTACGGTTTGGCTACGTACATTTTAAATAATTTCGCCAGGCTTGTTGCATCATTAAAATTGAATACCCATTGGAAAAGTAAAACTACCACTTTGGTCCGTTGCTCGCTCATTCATGTAATTTCGCGTGTTGGTGTAACAATGTTCAATGAATAAAATCTGAATATAAAAATAAAAACAAATAATAAATAATAAATAAGAAGGGTATTAAACTTTTACAGTAGGTCTACTCTGTATTTATAGATTCTGAGATAGCCTTTGGCACATCATAATATTATATGGAAAGAGCTGAAATGTAAAAGGTGTGCCACAAAAATTTATACGTATACTATAGAATTTTTATTTGGGTGGCACTGGCCGGATTTACACGAAGGTGCAGTCAGTCAAAACGTTTAATCAATATTGTTGTATGGTTGCAAAACTTGGAATGCGGTACCTAGATATACTAAAGCAGTGCAAGTTTTTATAAATAAATGTCTACGCAGGATCTTATATATTTTTTTTCCACGAACTGTAACAAACATCGATCTATGAAACCAAACAAACCAGCAGTCGGTATGTCATGAAATTTGCAAAAGAAAATAGAATTTGATCGGCCAAACTGCTCGAAAAGAATATATACACATAGAAGGAATACCAAGGCACCCGTTGGAGAAGTCGATCAGCTCATACTTTGCAAAAATAACTCGATGCTTAGGCGAAGAAGATGCGGAAAAGCTGGAACGAAGTTAAGAAAATCGCCATTGACAGATTAGAATTGAGAAAGTTTATTGATCCCCTATGCTCCTCCCAGCAACGGTGACAACATATCATAGATATAAGATAACCTCTCATTAGACAGGTCACTTGACTGATTTCCATCTCAGAGGAAGGGAACCTATCACAAGACAAGTCACGTGACTTCTTCCTAAGTATTCGAAACTGGTTCAAGTTCTGGCACTTTTAATGGAGGGGTTCAATTAGCATAACTAAGGTGCTCGCTCAGTGATAGGCCTTAGATCCAAACTTAAGGCACTTCTCCTCTAGAGGTTTCTTAAATATTATTCAAATTATTGTAGTTTACAAAAATATTTTTGATTTGAAAAAAAAGTTTACTTGTACAGATTTTGCTAACATTTTTGTTTACCACTCACGACTCGAAAACGTATTGTACTACTCTAATTTTCACCGGTCATAGGACAAGTACATTGAACCTAATTGGTAAAAAAATTTCCTCAGTGTATAATATACATAAATAAGATGTAAAATTGCTAAATCTATTTAAAAAAATCCCTAAACTAGGATCATTGGAAGCCAAGCTACATTGAAAATAATTTATTTAACTTGTGGCTTTTTCATAGTCGGTAGCACACTTTTAATGAGCAATGAGTGATACTTATTTATCTTATTACTAGTCTCCAAATTAGACTAAAAAGTATTTATAATTTGTTCTTATGTTTTAATAAAATACGTAGACAAATACTTTTTTTTTAGATAAAATTTGTTTGTTATATATTATTTTCACGGTTAAACTTATAACTGAGTAAGCAAAGTACTTGTCTTCAAATCTGAAAGACCACGTTTCATATCCCAGCCGGATACAACAAAACAAAATGTGAGAAAATAAAAAAAATATAATGTCTATAAAACAATTCATTTTGTTTATTTGACTACTTATTTTTTAGCTTCAAGTAAGTCAAATATTAACTAGTTATGTAAGTACATTTCTAAGGGACAACTCTTATGTTTTGAACTTCTCAAACATTAGTTATCGAGTCAAAGTATACATAGTTACGACTTAAATTCTCGTATAATTTTTTGCATACCAGTAAGCAAACTTTTTGCTGGGATATTATGAAGAAACTTTCGTAGTTACTTTTTTCGAACCGTCTAAGTGTTTTAATAATTTTTCCTTTTTAAGTTGCTACTGAACATCACACACACATTTGTGCGTTGGGTCTTCGATCTATGTCTCTTTTAAAAAATTTCTTTATCATTCTATTTGGGTAATATTAATCTAATACATTTTTTCTATTTCGATATATCGAATTTATGAGATTTTGAATTTAAAATTATTCTTGCAATGAACAAACGAAAAAGTTTTGTTATAAAATGTAAAATAATATGCTACGTTTTCTCTACCAACTACTGTGCATTGTATTTATATTCAATTCCACTCCCTTTGCAATTTCTTTTCATACAATGTTTATAACATTTGGATACAACTTTTTGTTAAAACCAGCAGCTTGAATTATATTTCAAAGGCATTGTCAACTGTTTTGCGGCGTGGGTGCTGAATTTTAGTTTTCTTATAACACTTTAATTTGTATTTTTTTACTTTCAGTTTTAGCTTTTCATATAATTTCAAATTAGTATGGAATTTTTATTTTTGTCGGCTTAATTTTTTGGTTCGTTTATTTTTCAACTTTTAAAAAGTGCCAGTTTTTCATTTTCTAAAATATTTTGTATTGGTACATTTCTTTAAGTTTCATTTTATTTTTTCATATAGAAAGAAAAATAGAGTCATTTGCTTAAGCTGGGTTATAGTTTTTTTTATGTGGGTAGTTTTAAGCTGCTGACAGCTGTGGTTTGGATTTAAGTGCAGTGTTCAGAAATAAGTAATTTTTTACTCATTATTATTATTTATTTTCTCTAATTTGGTTGAAAACTATTGATAATCATTAAGAGTGTTTTTCTCTTCTTTCTTTGACAGTAATGCGATTATTTTGGATGTGCTTCCGCATGATCAATTTTAATGTTTTTTCTACAATATATTAATTTAAATTACACTTTAATTTAGACGTTTGTTGCCAATTTATTCAAGTGTTGCATATTCAAACATTACAATTAGAGCAAAAATGTTTACCTGCAAAATATTTAAAAATAAAATATTCAGGTATGCAAAGAAAGCACTATGCGACAAATGAAGACTTTTGGAATAACACAACGACTGAACAGTACAGGATCGATTGTACTACTACGGTGTAGTAAACCCTATACTCAGTTTGGCGAATTTGGTGACCAATTTTTTTATGGACCTCCAAAGTTTCTGAAAATCAGTGGGGCCTTACAAAAAACGGTGCTATCAGTATTTGGCCAGCAGCTAAATCAAAATTAATGACACCGCTTAATTACATGTATGGCAATAATGTAGCTTAGGGTCCGCTTAATAGATTATTTTTAACGTTTTATGTTAAAAAATTCATTTCGTAAATTTTTTCTTGCTAATTTTAAAAAAAAATATTTTCACATATTTCAGAATAACTTTCAGGCACTCGTACAATATTTGGCAAACATTTTGTTACAGTAGAGCTGAACAACTTTTTTGAACATATCAATATAATCTGAACGTGTCTAGACAAACTAATAGTTCACACAGGCCACTTTTTACCTTAAAAATTATACTTTTTTCCTATTTTTTGATGCAAAAAAATATTTTTTTTCTGAAAATAGTATATTCAGGTAAATACGTCTCTGTTGTGTTATGTTGTGTTTCATTAACATTTTGTGGCAAAAAAAATCTTTTCCTGCACTTTTTTTGAAAAAATATTGGAAACAATTATTTCATTCACTTTTTTCAGCTTAACTTGAGGGGACTCCAAATTTTGGCAAAACAATGTTTGGCAAAACAACAACAAACATAAAAAAATAGTAAATACCATAATCAGCAACATAAGAACTGAAACAATAACAAAGAAAGTAAAAAATGCAATAAATATGTTGCCAAACTGGTAAAAAACTAAAATTTTCAAGGTACAAATTAGTTATTTTGAGCTATTTAGGATGCCTAGATACGTTCAGATTGTACTGATATGTTCACAAAAGTTGTTCAGCTCTACCGTAGCTACAACTTTGACAAATATTGTTAGTAAAAAATTACGATTCCCTGTAAGTTATTCTGAAAAAAGTGAAAAAATTTTTTTCCTTAATTTAAAAAAATAATGCGCAAAAAATAGTTTTTTGGCATAAAATTTTAATAAAATCTGTTTAGTGAACTCTTAGCTACATTATTGTTATATATAGTTAAGCGGTATCACCAAGTTTGAATTAGCTGTTGGCCAAAAACTGATGAAACCTTTTTATGAGGGCCCGCTTGTTTTCTGAAATTTTAGAGGCCCATAAAGTTTAAATCTGGAAGAAAATAAATAAAAAAAAATTTACACTAAAAGCAAAATATATGTTTAAATCGAGCAGAGAAATATTTTATTTGTGAATTTGCACAAATTGGAAAATTTAATTGTTTTCTAAGGCAGTTCTTTCTTTGTTCGTAAGTTTTCTTGGATTTACTTATACATATCTACATAAGCTTACATACATTGATATATGAGTATTAAAGTGGGTAGATTTTTTTACGAAAAAAAATCGTAGGGTAGGATATAATTTTATGAAGAATTCTAAGCAACTTTTCCCAACAAACCATGGGTCGAAAATGGATTTAGACCTGTTGTTTGCATACGTGTTTTAAATCTATTATGCTTTTGTATATGTAATTCTCGTTTCTTGTTTCAGAGTTTTTCTATTGGCATAAGAGTTTGAAAACTTTCCAAACATTATGGTTAAGATCTACTGATGCGTTGGCATTAGCACTCAACGAAATGCAGGGATATAGATTAACTAACCCACAACAAATAAATATATTATTGATTTTATTCACAGCAAAGTGAAATTATCTGACTTATGCTAAAAATTTAATCTAGAAGGGACTGCTACACAGATTTGATTATAAATTGAGAAGGACTAGTCTATATTTGTTAAAAATTAATTTAAATAATTAGATTTTTAGCCGTCTTTAATAAATTTTATATTAATATTTTTTATATGATTAAAGGTTTAGGAGTTATTAAAAACAATATTTTAACAAAATTGAAAAGTTTTTGGAACGTCGTAACTAAGTTCCTTAAGGCGCGCCAATGCACATCAATGCTTTGAATAACAAAAATCAATTCTTAGGGTGTAAAGCAAAATTTTTTGAAATTGAGAAAAATGCTGGCCGTGAATACGAATCACAAATACTCCTTACAATCACATAGCATAATGGTGCTGACACTGCGTACTATTTTAGAATTTCAGTGTTGCCGTAATATTCCGGGGAAGTGCTGGGGAACTCTTGTTATTTTGGGCCTTTCCGACCTGGTTTTTGGAAATCTCCAGTATGGTTTATGTCTTTGCTAGATGTTTTGTGGCTTGGCTAAGTGTTTCGTGCGGTGCTAGCTGAAGGCGTCTCTGCTAATTATATCAGTTCTTGCAAAGGATATGAAATTTTTTCACATGACATAATGGTGTTGCCGCTGCGGATTTTTTACATTTTCAGTATTCCTGTAATCCTCCTGGGAGTTTGGGGATTTTCGGCCTGGTTGTTGGAATTCTCCAATATATCTTTGCTAAATGTTTTGCTACTTTGCTGAAGGTGTCTCTGCTAACTATTGGCGGTAGAAATATCATCTTCCTATTTTCCAACTGATAGTAGGCTAAGGTGCTGACGCCTTTTGAAACATAACATAACATAATAGTGTTGTCGCTGCAATTTTTTTTGTAATTTCAGTGTTGCCGTAGTCTTCCTGGGAAATTTCAGGGAAGTCCTACGAGTTTGGGGATTTTAGGCCTTGTTTTTGGGAATCTCAAAAATAGTTTATGTCTTTGCTAAATGGTTTGGGACTTCGCTGTGCGGTTCGTCGCAGTGATAGCTGAAGGTATCTTTACTAACTACTGGCGATTAGAATCGTCTTACTATCTTGCAACTGATAGTTGGTTTAGAATAAAAGCGTCATAATTTGGGAACCACTATCCCAACTCCTCCAATTTGTTGGTCAAATGTTATGCGCACACGACTGAACTGCCATACCAATTTTTATTCGATGCGAAGGGGTGTGGCCCCAGCACTGGTTGGTCTTATGCGAACTAAATTACTTTTTTTTAAGAGAAGTAACACAATCAGGAAATTAATGCCTACCAGTTAATTCATTAATTTGTTACCTTCTTTGGGAAAGCGATAGTGTAGAGAGAACAGGTGGTGAACCGTGCTATTATATTCATAATGATATTCATTATATTCATTATATTCATTATACGCATTATATTAATAATGATATTCATTATATTTATTATACTCATTATATTCATTATATTCATTATATTTATTATATTCATTATATTCATTATATTCATTATATTCATTATATTCATTATATTCATTATATTCATTATATTCATTATATTCATTATATTTATTATACTCATTATATTCATTATATTCATTATATTCATTATATTCATTATATACATTATATTCATTATATTCATTATATTCACTATACTCATTAAAATCATTATACTCACTATATTCATTAAACTCATTATATTCATTATAGTCATTATATTCATTATACTCATTATACTCATTATATTCATTATATTCATTATATTCATTATATTCATTATATTCATTATATTCATTATATTCATTATATTCATTATATTCATTATATTCATTATATTCATTATATTCATTATATTCATTATATTCATTATATTCATTATATTCATTATATTCATTATATTCATTATATTCATTATATTCATTATATTCATTATATTCATTATATTCATTATATTCATTATATTCATTATATTCATTATATTCATTATATTCATTATATTCATTATATTCATTATATTCATTATATTTATTATATTCATTATATTCATTATACTCATTATACTCATTATACTCATTATATTCGTTATTTGAATTATTTACCTATTTGGGATAAACATTTTTAGTACCAAATACAAAAATTGCAAGAAATGTTTAGGAAATCAATATTTTTTCAACGCAAATGTATTAAAAATCATTCTTAAATCATATTTTCTATAATTACTTTAACAAGCTTCTAAAAATTCATGTATAAAAATATTAATGCTTTGGAATACTTTTTATTGCTACTAAGTGCGTTTTAGTGCTGTGGGGAATTTTTTTTTAAACCAATACTGATACAAAATATTCTTCTAATACATTCTTAGACTTAGGTTTTTGACAGCACACTTAGGTTTTTGATGTTTCTGTTTGGCCTCTATATACCCTATGTCTAAAACTTTTACAAACACCTGTGTCTTATTCAAAAACTAAACTATTTAATTTATTTGTATTTTATTGTTACAAATTTATCTGTTTAAATTATTTTGCAATTAACTTATTTCATTTATATAGAAAAAAATCTAACAATACTGACATCTACTGAGATTTATTATAAAAAAAACTAAATACAATTTAATCAGGAGTAAAATAATAAAGCGATTTTATTGATCTTATTAGCATATCTTGGGAAACATATAGTTATTACAAATTAGTCTTTGACATTTATTGACAATGAAATGCTGATTGAAACTAGTTTGCAAAAAGCTTTAGATATCTAGATAATAACTGAATTCAAATTATAAACGGCGTCAGTTAAAAGAGATTTAAAAAGATTAATTTAATAAAAATAAAAATTTTAAAAAATATAAAAATGCATTGGAAATTATGCATAATTTATTCTTTATTGATATTTTAATGCCTTTTTTTTATTCCAGTCAAATTAGCGTTTCACCTCGGAATGATTCATATACATCTTCATTTTGACATTCTTAAAGTTGTCTCAAAAGTCTCATAAAATGTCTGCGTCGTAAATTATTCAAGGTCAAGTGTCACGGTAGCTCTAACAACGCTAAAATCTTTTATGAAAATTATAGAGCATAAAATTTGCGACAGATTTTGTTGCAAACTTTTTTTTATGTACTTAACCGTTTTTGTGATTAAACGGCACAGAGTGTCGTTTCGATGCTGGAATGGACTTCTTATTGATATACAATTTCCGACACATAATAAGCGTTTTTACAGATTTGAAATTATTTAAGAAGTCTATGTGGCCATAATTTTTTTCGATACTTGTAGTTTTCAAAGTTTTCAAGCCACGCACTACCTTCACAGAATGACCTTCTGACCGTGACTTCCAACATATGAAGAATAAACCAGCCATCATGATTAACCGACTTCAAAAAAGGAGGAATTCATCAATGCGTGTGTATTTTGTTTTTACTTTTTTATGTTTGTACACGCAGAACGCTGTCATTTGTAAGCCGATCTCCAAAATTCTCTTTTTGTTTGAATGGATTTGCCTGCAATTTTGTCCCATAATTTTTTTGCGAAAATCGTTTATTCCCATTTTTTTGTTCTTCGCGTTTGCTGAACAATTTAAAAATTTTTGCTTTCAAGTATTTCACCACTTCTACTTTGGCATTTTAGCAAATTACTTTATGTCATTGGATGCAAGTGGCGGTAACCTCTGATTACAAATTACAACTTGAAAATTTTAATATGTATTTAGAAGTTATTAAATAATAAAAATTAAATGTATATGCTGAGCATTGAAATCGTGCCATTTTTAGTTATTGTATGTGTAATGTTAATTTTTCTCTCCAAACATTCTTTTCTAACATACCTAACGAATATCTCCATTCCTTAGGGGGCTCCAATACAAAATGTAAATTTTTTTTTGTATTGTAGTCCCCTAAAGGATGATAAGGGACAAGTATGTTTTAAGAAAATGTTCTAAACAAAAAAGCAATGGAGAATGGTCATACATTTAACCCCTCTAGGGGGACTCCTAGATAGTTATAGGACTTTTTCTTCTATATATTTCCAGTTTGTATTGTAAATTTTGTATGGAAGCCCCCTTATGAAAGTGAGATAAGAGGTAGGTGTGTTCCAAAAAAATGTTTACGCTAGAAATCTACTGGGAGTCAGTTATACATTTGACTCATCTAGGGGCATCCTAGGCGCTGCTAGGGCCAAGTTTAACAATTTCATTACATCCACTTATTTTTATGGGAGCACCCCTAAGGGGAAAAGATAGGGGCAAGCATGTTTGAGAAAATGTTGGGAACACAAAACCAAAGGAGGTCGGTAATTAATTACTCTCCCTAGGGGGACGCTTTGGCAATTATGGGACTTTTTCTTCTATATATTTCTAGACTGTATTGTAAATTTTGTATGAGAACCCACTTAAGGATTGGAGATAGGAGGTAGGTATGTTGAGAAAAAATGTTGGGGCTTAAAAACTAATGAAAGTCGTTCATACAATTGATGCATTTAGCTTTGATGCCCAGGAGCTGTAGGGGCCAATTTTTTACAATTTTACAAAATTTAAACTTTGTATGGGAGTAAGAAAAATTATTGACGGTCGGCGCCACATTTTAAACCTCTAGGAGTGACTCTGTGGCAGTTATGAAGTTTTGTTTTAATTTGCCCAAATATCGACATCTGTTTATTTTAATAATTGAATCGATGAAACTTCAATTTGTAAAAACTGCCAATATCAGGAATTGATAAAAAATTAATATACATAGGACTTAGACGTCGTTTTTAAACAACATTGTTAAATAAAGTTTAGTTATCTTAGAGTAAACAAAAAAAAAACTGTTTGTTCGCTCTCCTGTAAAATTATGTTTTTGCAGATAGCAGTATTGGAATCAGGGATGCAAAATGAGAATTTACAAATTGTACTAATTTTCAAGAAAAATTTTACTTTTTCCAGTCCGATTGAACTAAATTCTTGTTCCATTATTGCACGCCTCATAAGCGAAGCGTTGAGGTGGGTACTACTCTCACTTCACGCGAAACTACTGATTTTTCAAACTTAAAATGGCTCTATTATTATCATATATTGCACTTGTAAAAAATATATACACACACATATTAAGAAAAAATACTGTTTTTAACACTCATGACATTTTTAATGTCATTTTTATTATTTAAACTAATTAAAAAACTGTTTAAAAAAGTTCTGTCTTGAACGTCCGTTTGTCTGTATGTACGGATCCTGTATGTGGTCACGATAACGACTGAAAGACTTCACTAATCGAGTCCCTTTTTTTCTTTACGCTTCAGTATAATTAGGAATAGAAGCCTTTTTAATTTCACGGTCTGAATGAGATTATGAGGCGTGCGCTTTTGGATTTTCCAAACTATTTTAAAATATTACTTACTCAAAATCAACAAAAAATGCTCATTGAAGTGCACTTGCATTTCGTACTTATACGTGATGATCTTGATAATATCGGACCTTATTTCCGTGAGGCCGAAATTGAGTTAGTTAAATGTCCTAAAACTTTGAAAGGAATGCTGTTTTTCGTTATTTTTACGAGTGAAAACTGAAGTAAATCATAAAATCTTGTGTATAAAAATTGCATTTTGGGAAAGAGATGCTAACTTCCCCAATGCGTTTCATATGAGGGAAGTTAAGGTTAATTTCTCTCTAAATATAGAGCTTGGAAAAATAGCTTTTTAATTCATTTCTGAGGTCAATTTAGGGACATTCCACTTGTAAAGGGGCTCTACTAAAAATTCTTGCTGGAAAGATAAGGCCTCTGTTCATCAGGATGATCATATATGTAAATAAACTTAACAATTAATAACAATGTTTAATTTCGAAAGGCACACAAAAGACCAGAAGCTGTTGAGATCTGAATATGAAAGGATTATTTAGGATATGCTTCTTGCTTCTTTGGATTAGATTGGACACAGCCCAAACAAACAGTATAGCTCTCTTGGGTTTTCATTATATATTGATATCCTTTCCATATTTGCAGATTAATGTGGAATGTATAATATACCTCTCGCAATTCTTGGCATATCAGTAAATATCAGTTTATTTAGTTAATTTTTCATTTATACCTTCGACCAAGAGGCACATATGTTGTCGTTTTTAAAGACTTAACAATTCGGAACCATTTTCCTTCTTCTTGAATATTCAAGAGAACACGTATCCGGAACCAATCTGTTTATCAACCAAATTTGACGTGGGATAACGGAAAACCGTTCCAAAGTCAAACAAACCACGTCACTCTCTAAAATTTTGAAATAGTGCTAAACTAGTCATTGGGGTGCTATTGTATTGTGCTAAAAAATATACAGTTGTGCCAACCTTTGCATTCCTGATTGGAATATAAGCCCTCGATATGATAAGCTGACTTCGATGTGGATTAGAGAGGTTGATAGATGGACATGTTCCAGATGGGCTAACGTCATGTTTAAAACTTATTATTTCTTACCTTTATCGAACTAAGCTCCTTCAGGTTTGAAATCCAACGCACAAACCACTCAGTCAAAGATATCGGTTACAAACCAGCAGCAAAGAAGCTAATATAAACTAGTATGTATGTCCAAATCTAATGCTTATGACAAGTTCTAAGTATTATAGACTATTAGTCTGGGGGTCACAGGATCGACTCCTGCACACATCATAGCTATTTCGGCAGACAAGTCAAAAGGTTTCACAGTTTATGTTTAGTTTAAAATAAGATTTTTATCTCTTTACTAGTTTATTATCGTTTTTGCATCCTAAAAATTTATTTGCCAGATATTCCAATTATTTATTTTTATAATTTCACTTATAATTTATCTTGTTTTTTTTTCAAATGTCTGTCTGAATGATTACCTGGTTCAGTGTTTAAATCAAATAGTCTCTCTTTTAAAACAGGCATTATGCGTAAAATCGTTTAGTTTTTTCTTCAAAGCATTAAAATAACTGCCATACAATTAAATCTATTTATTTTTTCTATAACCGAATACTTACCAAATAAAACTTTCAAGCACTTAATTTGATTGAAAAAAACCTGTTTTTCGAAATTTATTTACCTCTACTGTCAGTTTTATGTTGATTAAACAATCAATCAAGGAAATTTATTTTATTACGATTTTTTGTTAGAAATTTACTTTTTTCGGTTTTTCATCTTACCCATCACAAGTTAATTTAATTATGAAAAAAAACTTACCTGTAAACGTACGTGTATTTTATTATCTTAAATCTCATTTAAATTTGCTTTAAATATATATAGAAAAATAGTTAGTTATAAATAATTTTTATTTTTAAGATATTTACACTTAACTGGTTTTATGGTCTTATCAAATTGCTGTAAGTTTAGTAATATTTGAGTTCATTTTTTCAATTTCGTTTGCATTTTGTTTTCCATGAAGATAAAATTAAACAACTTTCAGTTTTAATAAGTGTGAAATGAAGAAAATATTTTAAATCGTAAATAAAATTTTTATTCGCAAGTTTTTTTTTTGTATATTTATTGAGCATGTAAACTAGATGTAGGAAATATTACGTTACCAGTAACGGACAAACTAATTAATTGTTACCTGTTTTTTTGGGAGGAAAATACAAAAAACCGATAACTTATCGAAATTTTGTTTTTTCTATATTAATTTAAAGGTGGTTTTATTGGTAATTAAAAGTGGCGGCGAATTTTAAATAGTTAAGATATAAAAAAAATCATAAAAAAATCATCAAGTATTAGCATAAATGGAGTTTTTTTATTTTTTAGGAATTATAGGAAAAAATTCATATAGGAATTATAGGAAAAAAGCGTTATCATGAACTTTAACGGCAAGTTCGGCATACAAAACTTGTCGTTTAAGTCCACGTTAACTCTTAATCATACATTATGAAAAGGGCCATTAAAAAGACCTTTAATTGAGTCAAAATAGAAAATATATTTAAGTCAAAAAACAAATAAAATATGTTCTATATCTTTATATATTTTTTCTTAATTTTGTACCAAATGTACTTATCTTTTTTAATTGCATACATAAAATTTTTAAATTAAATAACATATCGCTGGTGTGTTCTTTAAACAAAAAAAAAACTTCCTCATAAACTCTTAAATATCATCAACACCTTATTCTAAAAATGTTTGTATGTTGCCAACGAATCAAATAAAAAATAAAATACAAACAAACTGAAAAAGAGTCGTTGAAAGGGAAAAAATCCTTTATTTCTACCTCAACATTATAAGTGGGATCAGAAAAAAATTAGCACAGTTTTGCAAAAAAAATTTTTTTATTGATTTATTTATTTTATTTTCGATGTCCCATACACAAAACTTTAAGTCTTATATTGGAGTATGGAACTCAGTACAAGTACATACAGAATTACGTTTTAATATACAATAAAATATAAATATAAATAATGACTGAAAAGATAAAAATCCTTCATAGATTTTGTTGTTTAAAACTGTAAAATTTTTAAATTTAAAGTTTTGAAATCAAAATGGATGGAAGAATTCAATGACTCCACAAAACGATCAATATGCCATACAGTTTGAAATGGCTCAATACATAAGTAGAAAACTAAAAAAAAAAACATAAATATCAAATTAATATTATCCTCTTAGTTGAGCAAAATTAACTTGATAATTGACAGATAATATTTTTCTTGAATTCATGGACGTTACTAATAACTTGAGAGCTGTGCAGAATATCGTTCCAGAGACTTATTGCATGAATAAAGAATTGATATTTAGATCTCTGACTGCTATATCTAAAACAAAGTAATCGTTTGCCTCTATTGAGAGTTGAAAAGTTTAATCGCGCAAAAAGATGATCGGGTTGACACGTGTATATTATTTTAAGTATTAGTATTAAAATCCATAGCTTCAAATAGTCATCAATACACATACCATAAACTTTGTTTACGTACAACGAAAAATAATCATGTCGTCTCAAACCATATACGTAACGAACTATATTATTAAATTTTACATTAAGTTTTCTTTTGATAATACTATTATAACTGGCAAAAAGTTCACAGCCGTAAAGTAAAATTTAGCATTAAAAACGTTTTAGGAAGAAATATTCGAATATTTATAATGACTTTGGCAAAGATTTCTTAACATAGAAAACACTCGACCTCAGGCGAAATTAATATGATAAGACCAAGTGAGGGTGCTGTTAAAGTAAATTCCCAGATTTTTAGCAACGTTTGCAATCTCAAAGGGTTGACTATTTAATATTAAGACAGGGCTATTATCAAGTTTCAATAATAATCGAATCAAAGATTTAGATTTAGTGCGATTTATCCCCAGGCCATTAGCGGTAACCTAGTCAAAGATACGATGCTGTTCTTCATTGGTCGACTGATGTAATGTTACAACTTATATAACGACGCACGTCGTCAGCAATGTTCGAGTTTGCTTGGCAGATCATTAACGTATAGTGAAAACAGTAGAGGGCCCAGGATTGAGCCCTGAGGAACACCTCGGCTTAGAGGCAAAGAGGTTGATTTTGATGCACCTGATTCGAAGAATTGATATCTGTCAGTTAAATAAAAATATATCAGATCGGTAGAAGTGGATGAAAACTTGTGAAGAAAATTTCAATTTAGTACATAAAATGTTATAATCGACAGTGTCGAACGCCTTCAAATGATCAAGAAGTACTAAGAACGTTACATTGCCACAATCACCTTGTTGTCTAACATCTTTCAAAATATCCACTAGGGCCGTTATACAGCTGTGTTCTTTACGAAAACCAGATTGGCAACTAATGAGAATGTTATTATTTTCCAGGTATCGAGTCACCTGATAATGAATCAATCTATCAAAAACTTTCCAAAGGAACGATAGGATTGCTATCGGTCTGTATTCAGAGTTTGATATTTTTATTGTGATGATTCTCCATATTTTGGGTAACAGTTTGTGGTAAAAATCTTGTTGAAAATAAACGTTATAATGGGAGCAAGCTGTGGTATGAGAAGCTTAAGAAATCTGGGATAAATGCCATCAACTCCAATTGCATTGGACTTTACTGACCACAGACTAGAGAGCACATCATACCGGGTAACATTATACAGTGGTAATTAGAGGTAGGTGTAGCCACAGGAATATTCCAGAATTTATTATTTAGCCTATCTGCATCAATTCCACAAGACTCATGAGTAGTAGATTTACCGATTCCAACTTCACGAATTGCTTTCCACTTTTGTTTCGAGTCAAGAAAACTTAGCTGCAAAAAGCTCGGACTTGGCTCTCTTAATTAGCTTATTCGTCATCTTCCGTAGGCTACGGTATGACTCATGCATTTCTGGAGTTCTGAGAACATTTCCAGCGTAAATATAACAAGTCTTTCTGACCGGTTGTCTGTTTAATATCCTGAGAAAACCAGGGCTTACTATACCTATCACGGGTCTTTGATCTCAAAGGAACTGTAGGATTATACAGATGGTTTACGTTGTATTGCAAAAACGATATCTGATCATCAATAGAAATAAAAACTTTTGTTTACATTAAACTTTTTAAATTTTTAATTTTTTAAATAACAGTGCTTTGTTGCATAAAAATTGTATATTAGCAAATTGTTATGCCAATTTGAAGATGAAACACTACAGAAATTTTTATCTACTTTAATCAGCTAAAACTGTTTTATGATTTTTTAAACGAATCATATATTTTGCCTATAATATTTTATTCCATAAGGGCTATAGCGCACCCAGAGAAAATAGTTTATCTAAGTTCATGAACACAACTAATAATACTATATATAGACCATAAGTACTGCAACAAAAAGATCTTCTGTGTAGAAATAAACATAATACTTAAAAACAAACATCAGTAAAAAAATCTTCAAAAGCTTCCAGATTTAAATCTTTAACAAATGTTGCCAATATTGTGTTAATATTTTTAAGATCTCACTTTCTAGTTAACATAAAAATAGACAGGCGTATAGACAGAGGGACAATAAAATATTTAAGATATGCTTCATAAGCTATCATAAAATATATGTATATATAAACCAACATCTATATACTATATAAACTAAGATATTTCGAGACACAGTTACATATAAATAAGTATGTTTTAAAAAAAATGTTGTTATAGAAAGAACAACCTTTTTTTTGTTAAACACTTAACAAGTAAACAATACAAGTAACTTGAGAAAAAAAAGAACTACTTACTTTATACAATACAAGACTATTTAAAAAAAGGCACAACTTTAATATTTAATAATTGGTCACTTAATGTGACATAGAGCATAGATGTGTTTTGCACAAATAAATGTATGAAAAAGAATAAAGAAGTTAAAAGAGAAAACAGCAAACAAGATTTTCAAAGTACTTTTGATATATATTTTTTCTTTTCTAAGCAACTTCAAAAGAATATTTCATATTTCTTGGAGATTTATTACAAGCTTACATAGTCATATGCACTATTATGTTCTACAGTCAGAACTTGAAAAACGGCGAAGGAACAAACAAGTTTAGGTAAATTTGAGCATTTGAGAAAATCTGTGATATATTGCACAACTGACTAGATGTTTTTTGATATAACTAGTGGCTGCCACAGACAAAATGAACAATGAATACAGCTGAAAATGTTATATATATATACTTCAGGGGCATATATACCAACATAATAGCAAACAATTTTAACAATCGGACTCCAAAGCCCAGGAATTTAAGGATTCACCTTATTTATTGAACAGACCTCGATACATATAGTTTCCAGAGAAAAATAGTCGATAGTTCCATGTACAGTAAAGTGGTTCGGCCTCCATACAAAATAAAAAAGTTGAACCAGTCACCCCCCTAGGATCAAACATTAGTTGAAAAAAAAATGCCAGAAATATTTTTTTACATTTTTTGCCACGCCCCTGGATACCGCCCTTTTAGTTTTTTGTACACTGTGTTGCCATTTATTCAATAATAACATATTGCATATTGTAATTCATGGCTTGAGTATGGCTTCATTTTCGCTCTGATGACCTTTTAATCCGACATCAAATTCAGGGCGTCACTTATGCTATCTCGGATCCGTCCCCTCTTATATCCACTTTTTTGCACATGACAAGAAAGCTCTTCTAGAAGTTATTATATCTAGTTTTTAATATACTCACTTTTATGCCACGCCCCAGTAGTAAGCCCCTTTTTTTATTTTCACATATATATTGCATTTAAGCCCGGTCGATCAATATATAAAACAAAACAAATTTTCACCAGTCACTCCTTAGAATAAAAGCTATATCAATAACATTACTAGAAGAAGCAAGCAATATAATATATCAGTTTTTTCCCTTAATGGCTTATAACTTCCTTATATTTTATCAGATCTTATCGATCTTAAACTTTTTTCATTTGGCACAAAGATGTTTTTTACGTGTAGAATTAAAAAAATTATTAAAATTTTTTTTCTATATTAATGAATTAAATTAAAGTAAAATGCATATAATTTTTCTAGTTTCCAGCCGTGGTAGAGGGCTAAAATATATTTCGCAAAAAATTCAAAAAATATTTTTCATATATAATTTAGCTAGATGCAACATTCCGGAGGTATTCGAAATTTATTGGATGAGTTTTTTCCCTTCATACACCAACGCTCCACTCTAATGTACAGTGTACACAAAAGAATAATCAAGAATTAGAATATGTTTTATGATCGAATAGACGTTTTTAATGGCAGATATTTATTCAAGAAGGAAACTGGTAAAAGTGCTTTAGCATAAGCATTCTTCTAAAGAGATATTCGAATCACTAGCGATGTCTTGTGTTAAAATTTTGAAACTGTCGCACTGACGATTAAGCAATTGTAATATGCTTATTTATTTTGTAAATTTTTTAGGGAAAAGGGTACTCCCCATACCAATCAATTTTTAATTTCCCTATATCTGCACAACTACATTAGTGAGACTTTCTAAATTTTATGTGTGTCACTCTTAGAATAAAGTGCAAACTTTAACAAAATATTGGTAGTATAACAGGGGGTACCTTCATACAATTATTAATTATTAATTTTTCTATATCTGCAGAGCTACAATAGTGAGGGTTCCTTAATTTGATATGGTTAATTTTTAGAGCAAAGTGAATGTCTCAATGAAATCTTCGTGGTATAGGAGGGTGAATATGCTCGCTCCTCGAGTATAAAGTGTATTGGTCATAGTAGTGTGTAGGTAGGCATTATTAAAAGCTGTTTGTGAGTAAAATCTTAAGTTTTGTTTAGTTAAGTTTAATGTTATTTAAACTATAAAACACTAACAATAACGAAAGAAAAATAAACCTCCAAGAACGAACAAAAATGCAGTAGCATTTGTGTAAAAGTATTTAAGAAAATTTTGTTTGTTGTTGTGACGATAGCTAGACGGGCGAATAGTTAAAGCCAAGAGTAGGTTTTATATATTTTCCATTGGTAAATAGTAGCACGCACAAACGCATATTTTTGTATTTATGTTGTGTTGATTTAACAATGATTTTTATTATAAATTATTATAATACGCTACATTGATGTCTTGTGATAGGCATAATATGATTTACAACGTATTTGTCACACCGTAGTGGTGATCTTAGAAAAAGTTGTATATAAAAAGTTTGCTTTAACTAAAAGGCAATACACATTTATTTTATTTTAAAAAGTTTGCAAAAAATTTATTTAACTAAATACTCAATTATTTTTTTATACTATTTGTAACTAGTTTAAAAGGAGATCTTGAAAATGTATAATACATATATTATAAATATCGATACTTGAAAATACGGATGTCGTATGTAGCAAAACTTAACTTTTGAGGAAATGGTTTTTAATGTTCAACATCAATTATCTTCAAAATAGCCCTATGGCCTTTCTTCAATTTTGGATTGAATATAATCGGAATATTTTGCTTTCATCAGCCTGAGGCAAATTTATTGTAATTATAATTACAAAAGCGTTCTTAGACTTTATGCTTCACAGTACATTTGTCGTACATTTTTTACAACAATTTATTTTTCTTAGTTATTTTGTTTGAAAATACGACAAAAAAGTATACCGCAAATATATAATTTGATAAAGGAAAATTGTGAAGCTTTGTGCTAAAATCTTAAAAAAAAAATTTTTTAAGAAAAAAATGGACAGCCATTAAAAAAGTTTATTAATCAATTAAAAAACTAAAATATTCTGTAAGGGAAACGCAATTTAAAAATAAGAACTCGTTATATTAATATAATAATTTTCAATTCAAAAGAAAAACTTTATTTAAATCAATCATTTTCAACTTTGACTACATATGGTTCAATATTGAAATAAAAAATTTCAATATGAATAGACTTCCGTTAATGTTTCTTATTGAATCAATATGGTTTTTATTGATTTTTTTCTCTGGGTGTATAATACCATTGGAAAGATCGTATGAAGTTTATTATGAATATATAATAATTTCAAAACCTAAAATTTTCATTTACAACATTCATATTTTAAGGCAACGATATGTATATATTTCTTTTGTATTTTTATATATATATTTATTTTCTTAACATATTTTTTATAATCCTTATGTTTACTTTTACAATTTCATGTGAAAATGCAGACAACCTCAACAACAATTTCAAATTCTTATTCTTATTCAAAAAATGTTTTAGAATTTAAAACGCATGAATAATATTTTTGTATAAACAAATGTCTCGAACGTGCTTAAACTTAAAATAGTTTCATTTTCATTTAAGAACAACAAATTTCTTGTTTCAAAGTATACAATGCATTTGTCTTAACAACTGACTGGTACTTAGTAGAAATAAGAACGCCTCGTTTGTATGTAATTTTTTTACTTTAATTCCTTTAACTTGATTTTTTTTCTTATTTGATATATAACTTAAATACGTTTTGTTTTTTTGTTTTTTGTTTTTGTTAAAGTATGTTACGGTATGACAGTAGCTTAACACCACTTGTCATGGTTACTTGATTTTTTGTCGTTGTTGCTGATTTCTTTGTTTTTATTTATTGTACAGTTTATCAAGTGTTTAGTTAATAATCAACGTGATTTAAGAGCATTATATATAATTAAATTAATATGAAAGGTTATGCGTATGAGTAAAGAAAAAAAATATTTTAAAAATTTTTTAAGGGCAACAAAACATATAATATTTTTACGGTTTTTGTCGAAGTAGTATAACTTATAAAGTATACTTTTAAAAGAATAGTTTGACCATATTCGGAAAAATTTGAGAAAGTAGCATTCGATTTTTATCCGATAGATGTAAGTATTATCAGACGGGTGTTAGTTTTTAAAAGCTTTTAACGAAATTTTACAGCTTTTGTCATGACTTTTGTTGACATTGTTATGACAGCTCGTAAGCAATATAAGAAAAGTCTGCAAATGTTCTGATGTTTTGTCAAACATTCTTTTGATATTGTTCAAAATTTCTGCACAAAATTTCTTGAGAAGTCGTATAAAATTCGAATTTGGCACCTTGTGTACAGTTTTTAACTGAAGTCTGACCGAATTTGGCAGAATTAAAAGCATTTATTAACAGGCCAAAACTAAAAACAATATCGCTTAATAAAAGATTTTTCTACGAGGAAATAAAATTTTACAAAATTATGAATCCATAATTTAAAACAAATATCAGTTTTTCTTTCGTTACAATTTACCAACTCACGTTTCCAGCTTTAAGAGAAATCTGACAGAAAACGTGATTGCTTGCTAATACAGGGTGTTTTTTTTAGAGGTATAGAACTTCGAATTGAAATAAAACACAAGAAAATCGTTTTAATGTCCATCAATTTGGCTTTATTGGAAGGATAATTTTATGCCATTAATGTTTAAATATGATTTCGGGCATGTGGCCGCCGCGGCTGGCTCGAATAAAGCCAATTCTACAGGTCCAATTTTCAACCACTTTTTCGAGCATATGGGGCCGTATGTTGGCAATAACGCCACGAATGTTGGCTTCCAAGTCTCCTAACGTTTCTGGTTTGTTGGCGTAGACGAGCGACTTCACATATCCCCAAAGAAAATATTCCAATGGTGTCAAATCACACGATCTTGGTGGCCAATTGACAGGTCCATTCCGCGAAATTATGCGCTCATCGAATGTTTCCTTCAATAAATCGATTGTGACGTGCGCTGTGTGGCATGTAGCGCCGTCTTGTTGGAACCACAACTCATCCAAGGTCGCAAGCCAAGACCTTTGCGCAAAATCTTCCATAAAGTTGATGGACAAAGCTCCAATTGCTGTGCACGGTGGCGAATCGATTCATTCGGGTCCTCTTCAACACTTTGCTCTACAGCGGCAATTGTTTCTTCGGTGCGCACTGTTCGACGTCTCTGCGGATGCGTATTATCACATAGAGTAAACGTAGTGCGAAAACGATCCATGGTTAACCGAATTAATTGCCCTGATGGACGATTATGTCGACCATAAAATGGACGGAGCTTGCGGTAAACTTCGCGAACTGAACCATTATTTTCGAAATAAATTTGCACGATTTGCAAGCGTTGTTCTTTTGTCAACCTGTTCATGATGAAATGGCAAACCAAACTAAATATTAATCACTTGACAGCTGACAAAATGGCCGCCAGTTAAAAAAGTGATGCCAACTTAAAGTTCTATACCTCAATAAAAAACACCCAATATATGTAAAAATAAAGTCCTGAGTAAAAGTAACAAATGCGTTGTCACTCACTGTTTTGTACTTACACATGTTTAAAACAAAAGACTTAAGAAACAAACTTTTCTTCCTGTGAAATGCAATTGATTTGTTTATAAAATTTGCAAATATTTGTATATTTTAATAAATTTTAGCAACAAAAACGACATTATTCAAATTTTGTCTAACTTTCAGAGATTTAAATTTAAAAACAATTCAAATGCACAAAAAGTACAAAAAAAAAAACTAAAAGAAATAAAACTATATGAAAAATTTAATATAAGTTTTTTTCTTTAAGAAAGCTTCATGACTAACTACACTTGTTGTTTTGTTTAAGCAAAATAACATTAACACAACAACAGCAACATCGGCAATAAAAAGTCTACTTGTTGTCTACCAAAAATAATCACAACATGTTGCTTAAGTTAAGTTTTGTTAATGTTAAAGAAAAACAATGACTTTAATTAGTTTCTATCAGTCTGTAAATTTACAGCCACTTAAACAATATGTTCAACAAAATTTTATAAAATTTTTTTTTTTATTATTTCATACAATTGTTTTCATTTTAAGCAATTTTGTCTATTTTTGCCAGCACAAGAAATTTAATTTATTTATGTAATGTGTTTGAAAATGTTTTATTTTTCCTTCCTTTGCTGGTAATGCAGCAACAGCAATAACAACAACATGAAAAGATTTTAAAATAAATACCTTTTGCTAAAACAACATGATAAAATATGTTAACATAGCACGCAATCTTCGTTGTTAAATAAATAAATTTATACGTTAAACTAATTTAATTAGCTTTTAAGCTTTTGTGAATTTATAAACGCCCATATTTATTACTTTGTTAAATTCCTAAGAATTAAAAGATTTATTAAATCCAAGTAGTAAGACACTTTTTAAGAACATGTTAGGGTTAATTTAATATTCTAAAGCTGGATTTTTTTAAGTAATTTAAAAAACTAGTTTATATTATTTTTTGTATGAATTCATCTGCCTGGTAAAATTTCGCTTTAGTTTTTTTTAATATAATATTAATTGATATGTTTAAGAAACAAGGGTGTTTAATGGAACTATATTACAGAGATCATGTTGAGATATGAAAAATTTTGTTTAATTTAATTCAGACACAGATCTAGTTTAAGCTTTTGGAGGGGAACTTTTATATAAAACATATGATTTTGTAAAATTTCTTTTAGAAACTCAATAGCAATTATGTATATATTATTCTATATTGTGCACTTGGGAGAAGGGATGACCTATTTAGTAAAGAAATTTTTAATTCATTCAATAAAAAAATAATAAGTTATTGATTTAACACTGATTTTCGAAAATCGTGTTATCCGCTATTCTGCATATTTTTAGGATGATGTCCGTACGGCTGTGTATATTAAGGATGATTCTTATTTCAAATGCTTTTTTGTGTGCGTTGAAAGTATAGTAAAATATTTCATAAAATAAATACATAAATTTGAAAATGAAAACTACTTTGGCATGATTTAATATATTATAAATTAATGTGCATACGCTTTTTTTTTGTATAGGACTGTTCATTATGTGTTAAAAACAAAGAACAAAAATTCGGTTTCTAATTTCTTAATACAAAATGGTGTGTCCATAATGCATGCTCTTGGTTTTCCACATTAAGAAAGTATGAGTTTTTCCAAAACCGAGATTAAGTTTACAACGAATGTAGAATATTTGCATTTGCTTCTCTTATTTCACCCATAAAATTTTTGAAAAATAATAACAATAATAATTATTATTTTTTTAATTGTTGTTGTCCGCAGTCTTGTCTATTGAGCGTTAAAATTTTCTAGTACGCTTCATTATTCAGTTTAGGGTTGTCCTTCTAAATATTTAAAAGTGCGAATTTTGTTAAATAGTATTATCCCTGCGGGAAATGTTGTGAAAATTCTCTTGAACGTACTTGTCCTATGACTGGTGAAAATGGGAATGGTACGAAATGTTCCTGAGTGGTGACTGGTGGAAAGAATCATATTACAACATGTCACAAAACTAGAACAAAACTATTAGGAAGAAACCACCCTCGTTGCACAAGCAGATTTTTTCGAAATTTATTTAAAGTACAGTAATGCAGCTAGTATTAAAGAACCCATCACATGACAAGTAGCCTTAGTTTGGGTCTAGAACCTATCACTGAGTATCTTAATTATGTCAATTGACCCCCTCCAATGACAACGTCATGTAAAAGTTACCGGTCCTTTTCATATAAAGTTCCGGAACTCGAACCGGTTGCTAGTCCTTGGGAACCAGTCATGTGACATGTCTTGTGACTGGTTCTTTTCTCTCTAGCGATATTGCAAAACATTTCATCAACCAATCATCATTTGTATCCAAAAAAAATTTATTAATTGTTTTTCATATTATGGTATACGTTCAACTAAATTCTTGAAGAAACAAGGGAATATTCGCCCATTTGGCTTAAAACTGTGGCGAACGCTCCTTTAAATTTATTCGAACAATTTTTTTCTCGTTTTTCTTTTCACCAAAGTTCATTCGATTCGGCTGAGGCTCGAGCGTTGTGGTGACCATGACGACGTTTCAAGTTTTAGTTTTAATAATCAATCCTTCTTGATTGTGGTCGTATGCTTTGGATCCCTATCCTGTTGAAAAGTAATTTAAAATTAGTCAACGAAAGTGTCGATATTGTGTGCCAAACTATAACAACCATGTTTTTTTCTGATTATATTGTACATTTTTATGAAAGTAATTGCAGCTCAAACTATTCATAACGATATTTTTCGTGCAATATTTGTTAAGAAATAAATATTCTACCAGCACACTGGTGTGCTTGAACTTGATGGCACAATCATTTAATCCTTCACTTAATTCTTTTCAGTTTGATAGCAGGAGTACTCTTATGAAAATTTTCAAAAGGTATAACTTTTGGAATTAATTTTCCCTGAATACAATAAAAAAATCAATTTGTGATAAGTTTTTAATGGGAAAAGAACCTGTCTCAAGATAAGTCACGTAACTGGTTTCCAAGAACTAGCAACCACTTCTACTTCTAGAGCTTTATAGGAGAGCGGCCTGTCAATTTTACATAGCATTGTCGTTTGAGGGGGTCAATTGACACAACTGAAATACTTTGTGATAGGTTCTACATCCAAACTTAAGGTACCACCTCCATTTTTAGCAGTTATAGGACAAATACGTTAAAAGCAATTAAACAAAATTTTAACGCAGGTGCTTATCAATTGTCTCACTCTGTAGAAATTTTTTTATAATTTTGCTTAAAATTTTTCATCAACGTGTTTATTGTTTTATTTTACACAACTTGTTTAGATTTCAAAGAAACCCAAGATACCTGAATGCTGACGAAGTGCGTTGCGGCACAGATAATACGTATTCCATTCTGCCGGTGTAGACCTATAGTCCACAAGCTCTGCTTTTGTACCGCCAAACAGAGACAACAATTGCAATTACCGATTGCAACTTGTTTATGGTCCTTCGAACCGGATGTGGTGCCGGTGTCACCGATGCCGGCGGCCACTATGATGGTGACATAATGGCAATCGCCTACAAACAACAACATACACGACGCTCAGTCTCACATCTACAACATCAGCGTTTATGAAAACTGCAACCTGAGCCAAACATGCCAGCAACTGCAGTCTCATCATCAACCTGATTGTTCCAACAAACTCATATTTTACGGCACTACTGTCTGAAACCTGAGTGTTCACGATGCCAGCAACTGCAGTCACGTCAGGACGCCACATACCTCACTCAACATCAATGATGCCATCGTGACCACGTACGACGCTTGCTGATCCACAGCGATCATTAAGCTCTGCGTTCAAGACAGAAATAGTGATGAAACAGCATCAACAACAACTGGGACGTCGCTAGGTTCTCCCCAAATGCTTGGTCCTGAATTTCTACAAATTGCACCAGTGCAAGGCGGGCGCCTTGTTTAGGTTTCAATGAAACTCAAGACACCTGAATGCTGACGAAGTGCGAAAATACGTATTCCATTCTGCTGGTGTAGACCTATAGTTCACAAACTTTGCTTTGGTACCGCCAAACAGAGACAACAATTGCAATTACCGATTGCAACTTGTTTACAACTTTAAGTAAAATTTAGCTTTTTTTGTATTAAGACAGGATATTTTTGGTCCAAAAGATTATAGTACATCAAATATAAATAAATATTTAATGAGCTAATTTAGTTGTTTCCTTCAATTTACACAATGATTTTACCATAAATAGATTGTGTTACGCAAATCGCACTATTGTCCAGAAGCCAATTTTCTAAATTTGTCTCCTTTGCTAACGAAAAAAAAAGAATTAATTAAGTTTGCTATTTATTTTCTCTCAAGTTGTAACCTTAACTTTGCATCTCTGTCTCTCTCTCTCTCTCTCTCTTTTTGATCCCTCGCTTAACAACTTCTGTCCAATGTTTGATTCAATTGCTGTTTCGAAACAAATCTAAAATATCCTAAAACAATTCATTGAATTCTAACTGTGCACGTCGTCGCACTGCTCAACAAACAGCAGCACAATGAAAAGAGGAACAGTAACGCAGCATTAAAAAAGAAAAAAAAATAAAGTTAAGCGACCTCAGACATTTGTTGTCTGCCGGGCAACTCAGTCAAACTGGCAATGTAACCAACAAATGAAACTTATGGATTGTATGCTGTAGTTTTGTTTGTCTTATATGTCGTCATTGTTATGCTTTTTACTTTTAATTTTTCTTTTTTAATACCAAAAACAACTTGGCTACTTGAAAATGTAGTATCTACTATGACTTGCAGTTGCACACAGAAGTTGTCCGGTAAAATGTTCAATTGTAAACATGTCTTTGCAACTCTTAAGTATATAAGAGTGTGTTTGTACAATGACCGTTTGTTTTATAAGTTTTTTTGTTATTTTTTTTTCTCAAACTTTTCGTTTGAGTCTGACTAATGCTCTTGAAAAGCAGTTGATACGGTTTTTGGTCTATTAATTGCTTTAACCAAAAATAAAAATGATGGTTGACTTAAGTTTTGTCCAGTTTTGTTATTTGTGTTGTATTTTTTTTAACTTTGTTAACCGTATAAAATTGATACGACATTGGCAGTAGCCGTTGGCAACTATGTCAAATACGCAAATAAAATAGTGTCATTTAAAAATGATTTGTTTGATGTGCATTTATTATTGAATTCAAAAAGTTGTATACATTGTAAAAATACGAATATTTCCTAAATTGTCTTCCCCTAATGAAAAAAATACAACATTAATATTAAATTAAAATTACATATTAAATAATATTTTTGCTTTATTTTCATAATTACATTGGCATACCAAACTACTGTATTGACCTAGTTTGCTTAATGCATTTTCTTGTTTATCTTAACTATCTTATTATTAATTTAATATTGTTAATCCTCTATAATTTTCATTGGAATCTTGCTGCCGCAACATATGTACATGATTTTTTTTTACTATCATTTTACATTCGCGTCTGCGTCTGCTTAACAAATTCATTCTTAACTCTATAATTTTATTGGTTATATAACTTCTGGTATGCAGTGCGCGTTGTTTTCATATCAAATTATCATCTTACATAGTTGAAGTTAACGGATATGTTATGTCTTAAATATAGCATCTGTAACCTGACATTATAAAATTATGCACAATCTTCGTTTTTATTTTATGTATGTGTGTATGAGAGAATTAGAAACAACTTAATTTAATTGCAGGTGTAACAATAAAGTTGTTAATTTACATGTAAATTATTTTATTGAACAAGATGTAGAATAATATGACTGCATTTGTTAGAAATTTAGAAAATTTATGGTAAATTATGATAGAAAATTGTGTGAAGTTTTTTGTTGCTTGTTTGGCTACAATATGAGAGAAATAAGATTGTGTATAAAATTCGCATCAGTTAATAAGTGAACTCTGCGCCCAGCCTTAGTTAAAAACAGTGAAATGTTTAACAAACTTAAAAATGTATCAGTTAGGAAATAAACTCTCAGCGACCTTTAGTTTTCTTTAATGATTTATGTACAGGATGTCCCATTAATCAGCGTCAAGCCGAAAGCGGGTGATAGCGCAAGTAGTGACTGCTCTGTAAAAAGATAGAAAAAAAAACTATATCACTTATTTTAAAGGTGTTGCCATTAAAAAAAACAACCTGTATAGATCTTTCTATTGCTGAGACTACAAATCTTCACTTTTCTTATTTTTTTCTCTCCTTTATTATTGTTAGATATCCTTCTGTAAACTACAGATAAAATCTCATACTGTAGTGGCCTGATTTTCAAAGAAAATGTTAAGTTTTGCCAAACGATGTACTTAAAAAAATTACTGCTCCAAACTTTAGCCGGCCGTGTTGACAAAAAAAATGGTTCAGGTACTTTTGGCAAGTGACATCAAAAGTTGGCGCGTTTTGCCCGAATTCCAAAATGGTATAATAATTGCTGGATTTGTTTTTCAAACTGCAAAAACAAAAATTTTTCCAACAAATCTATTATTTTTATGTAGAATAAATTGTTTAGTCATTATTCGAACGTTTTCTTGTTTATATTGAATATAAGAGAGAAAAATAATAAGAAAAGTGAAGATTTTTAGTGACAGCAATAGAAAGATCTATAAAATAACTGACATGGACTTTTTTCTAACTTTTTTCGGAGCAGTCACTACTTGCCCTATCACTCGCTTTCGGCTTGACGTCGATTAATAAGATAGTATATATATTTATTAAAATATATGCATTTGTCTTGGGAAGGAGCACATATTTGTGGAAAAAAATGAAGTTCTTAAAAGCATTTTACTAGAAACAATTACGCAAAAATTTTTTAATATATTATTAATTAAATCAAGTCATATATACTCATCGAGTAAGCCAAATCCATCACAAAGCTTGATTTAAGGCCAGATTCATTGAGTGATAAATTCTAAATTTTAGCCATTATTAAGCCTAGTCGAGCCTGATCTTAAGTAAAAAAGAGAACTTTGTTCAAGAAAGGAAGGAGGGATTTAAAGCATAAATAAGACATTTTTTTTGCATGCAATCCACATCTACCATACAGGCAATCTCAGTCAGTTATTTTCATCCTTAAAAGAGACTATGTGTAATACTTAAAATTATATTTTCTACTGTTTGCTTACTTCTTCCTGTTTATTTTAATATTTCTTATTAATTTTTTATGGTCGGTCTTGAGCTCAAGTTTCTCAATTCAATAGCGAACGCTTTTATTACCTCAGCCAGTTCAGCATATTAAATATAGAATACAATAACTCAGCGTAGACATGAAATCTCTTTGAGAATTTTCGTAATTGACTAGATAATTCAAGTATTGCTTTCATAATCAATTTTTTAAAATGGAAATAATGCCAGTCAAAAAAGAGTATTAATGTCCATCAATTGAGTTCCTTCAGTTAATTGTGCATAAAATCTACATTTGCCAATCGATTTTAATGATTTATGGCATATTTTATTCCTAATATAACTACGGACGTATGTATAACCAAAACTTGGCTGGAACTTAGCATAAGTGACGAAATTGAACTGGGTCTCAAAGAGTTTTTTAAAACAATTCGACATTAAAAATGACTGTATCTTGTATCCCTATATTGTACACTGACATCCCTATATTGTACACTGATTTGTAATGTCAAATAGTCCAGTAGTGTTCGTTAAGAGCTAGTTGAATTTCTTCGGTTATGCTATCTTCATGCCAAGCTTTCGTTACGCATATGACCCCTAGTTTTCTAACAAATGATAAAAATGTAAAATTTTTGCCGTCTCAATTTTTTTATGAGTTTCTAAAAACGAAAAAAGTGTAATTTTGCATGAAAAATTTTTGTTCACCGCTGATTTCTAAATAACTCCGAAACAGAAATATTAAAAAATTGTATATAGCTTAAAAGTAATTTTAATGCGCGTCATTTGGTGTTTTATTTATCTAAATCGAAAAAACTGTTCTCAAGTTATAATGAAACATATTAGCTTGACCGTTCTATTTCGGGTGTCATATTAGTCATGCTCATAAAAAAATATGTACATGATAGAAAAATAAAACTGAGAACGGATTAAACTTTGTATATTTCATATATTTTTATTTAATGGCTCGAAAAAAAAATATTTTTGCAGACCAGTGTATTTAAGGAATAAATGTTTAAGAAAAATTCGTTTAAGTCGACTTAAGCACTTATTCCTTATTGCCACATAATTGATAACTGTCCAAAATGCTATTGCTACTGTTGTGGTCTGTAAAAGTAGAAACCAAATGTTAACTCCATCTTGTATTTTATAACGATTGATTTGCATTTTTGTTGAATTTTTTCCTTATTAAACTGTTTTTATTCTCTAAGGCCACATATTTTTTTCTATACCATCAAGAGGCATTGCATTTTTGTAACTATTTTATTTATATTTTTCTCTTTCTGGAAAATTTTCTTTAGCTAAAATTGTTAGTTCTTCTATAAAATAAAACCTTAAGCCAATGTGATTTGGCTGAACTAAATCCTTTTAACCTTTAAAAAGGATGATAGGGAGACTCCAGTACTCATGCTAAAAATATGTAGATGTTGTAGCTTGTACCGTCTTTAATATATTGCCAGATGGTTTTTCTTGGTTGCTTCCATTAAAAATAGGCCAAGCTAAATATGGAGTTCTTAAAGTTAACAAAAGACTGATATCTTTGATATCTATACACACCTACTGTAATTCCTTTGCACTTAAATATTGGATAAATTTATTTTCTATAAAACTATTCTTTTGAAGTAAATTAGCGATATCATATTTCAAAGGTGTGCTTGTTGGGTTTAAATGCTCAGTAGATTATTTGACTTTTGACAGTATGAAACTTAAAGAACCTGGAAACTAAAACAGAAAAATCAAAGACGTGGTAGAGTTTTCCAGGAGATGATTGCAATGTGTAAAAGAGACATTATGGATTAGATTTGTTTTAGTGAATTAAATTATATTAAATAAATAATATAGAACTTAACCAGCAAAAACTTTTGTTAGTTTTGTAATCGGTAATACTTTTTTAATATTTTACAAAGTATTAAGTGATACTTATTTATCTTATTACTATGATTCAAATTGGAACTACTGCTTAATTTTTAATAAAACTAGTAACTATTTTCCTTGTTATCTGGTAGTAGCTATAATTTGTTGTTATGTATTAATAAAATAAGTAGACAACCACTTTTGAAATCAACATGTGTTTGTGTATGAATACTAATTTTTGTCACTTAAGCTTATAAGTTAACAATAGCTTAGTGGGTAAAGTACTTGTCTTCAAATCTAAACGAGCACAGGTTCGTATCCCCCGGTGGGAAAAAATTTTTTTTAAATATAAATAAAATATAATTTGTATACAAATTTTTTTTAATTTTAATTTATTATTTATTTTATTTATTTATTTATTTATTATTTTCAATACAGAGAAAGCCCACATGGCCAATTATATATGTATTGAATGATAAAAAATTATAAACTAAAGTTAACTACAATTTCAAATTTACTACATTTCATAGGTAATAATTTCAATTTTTAAAGGTAGTAATTTAAAAAAAAATGATATAAAAATTACATTAATGGAGTTAACTTATATTTATATTTACATATATGTACATATAACAAATTTGGATAATTTGAATAGTTTTAGATATGAATTTTTACAATAAATGGATAATTATGTAATTTGATAATTTGATTATTTGATAATTTGGCTCCCCAGCCATAAAAATATTGCATAATAATAAAAATATATCACAATGTGAAATTAAAATGGGATTAACTATAGCCAGAATTAAAAAAATACTATAATAGAGAACTAAATTAGGAAGAATTATTATTGAAATAAATCAAAAGTTTTTTTTTATAAGTAAAAAATGAGTAGGAAAATAATTTAAGTTCATTTGGCAAGACACTCCAATTATGGTGTATTATTTTAACAAATGAGTGATCGACGAGAGACGTACGGCCTAAAGGCACAGATATTTGAATGTTACGGGTAGAATTTAAGAATGAAAATAAATTAACCAATAGTAATGGTCGATTAGATTTAATAATTTTGTAAAAATGAATTAGAACTCGTAAGCTAATATAATCTTTAAAGTTACATTTTAGAAACAACAAAATGAATTCAGAAGTGCGATCATGTTCATGAACTCTAACATTAAAAACATACCGGGTTATCCTTCGAATAATTCTTTCAATGATATTCAGGTTGTAAGACCATGTTGCTGAATATACCTCTAGACAATAATTAACGCGTGACATAATAAGAGATTTAGCAAGGCTGCTTCTGACATGTCTAGGCGTATAACATCTTAAAGAATAGAGCCTTCTCAGAATTTGACAACTAGTTTTAGCAATATGATTAATGTGATCATTAAAGTTGAGTCTATTATCTATAATAATACCAAGACATTTAATGGATTCATAATATGCAACCGGAAAACCATTTATAATTAATTTAGGATAGCTAAATTGGCGGTAAGAAGAGTAGAAATTCATAGCTTTAGTCTTAGAAGGATTTATCTCAAGCGAATTAATTCGCATCCAGTCGGATATAAGATTAAGGTGATTATTAAAAGAGGTTCCAATAACATTAAGATTCTCACGAGTGCTAGAAAATAGGAGCATCATGTCATCAGCATAAACAAACGGTTCACAAAAATTGTTTGTCAATAGTGAAAGGCAGTCGTTTATATACATAAGGAACAATATGGGACCTAAAGCCGACCCTTGAGGCACACCCGAAGTAACATTCCCAATACTTGAGTTCGATCCATTATAGGAAACAAATTGTGTACGATCGGAGAGATATGAATAGACTAAGCTGCAGGCGGATCTAGAAAAATTAAAATACCTTCTTAGTTTAGCTATAAGAGTAGTATGATCAATACGATCGAAAGCCTTGGTAAGATCAAGAGATATTAAGGTACAAGGTCTATGAGCATCTAAATTTTTTCTAACAGACTCAGTAAGAGACAGTAGTAGAGAAGTAGTATTCAGACCTCGTTGAAAAGCATATTGACTACCATGTATCATATGGTGTCGTTCACAATAGCTTAAAATCTGAGTCTTCATAATATTTTCAAGAATCTTAGACATGGCAGGTAAGATGCTAATTGGGCGAATATTATTGTAGTCAAAACTGCCATTTTTAGGAATGGGAACAACACGAGCACGTTTCCATACAAGAGGAAAGCTAGAGGTGGTAAGTACATTATTTATAATATGAAGAAGAAACGGGGATATCAATGGAAATATTATCTTAACAAAATTAATAGGAATTCCATCGTAACCAGCCGAATTTGATTTAATGGAGTTTAAAGTTACAGATAGATCGAATTCAGTAATACAATTAAAACTAAAAGAATCAGAACTGTCGTTAAAATTTTCCAACAATGATCGATTATAGGTAAGGGGTCCAAAGTTGTTTAAAAAAGTATTTGCAATATCCTCTACGTCTAAATCATTGCGATCAGAATTCTGAGAGCCAATCAAACCAAGATTTCGAATATTTCGCCACAATCGATTATTGTCAGATCCAGCAAATAGTCTCTCACCATACTCCCTACGAGCTTTTCTAATTTTAGACTTTGCCTTATTGCGCAATTTACAATATGTTTTCCAATTAGTATCAGAACGATTTCTTAAGTAGGCGCCATAGGCTTGATCCCTATTAGATCTAGCTGTAACAATTTCAACTGAATTCATCCAAGGATCTCTATACGAACCAGACCTTACTCTGCGGATAGGAACGAAAGCGTGAAGTTCAGATACCAGACAATTTAAAGCAGACAACTGTGAATTTACATCGTTTGTGTTAAAAATCGGAGATGAATCAAATAAGCTAAAGTGTTGAATAATACTCCCATAATCCAATCTATTGTAGTCTCTAAATTCAAAATTTGAGTTACGTGAGTGATATGAGAATTTTACAGAAATAATAATGAAACTGTGATGTGATGAGAAGAAAGGAAATTGTATTTGATCTTTGTAAACAATAGTTGAGGGTAGACTAATCAGAAAATAATCAATTAATGAAGTGGACTTGTTTGGTAAATAAAAATGTGTTGGAAGGCAGTTGTGAATACAATGGAGGTCACATCTCATTAGCATGGATCGGAGATTACAAGATTTAGTACCATCAAAGAGATTGCAATTAAAATCATCCATGATAACTATGTTAGAATGTCGATCAAATAGATCAGAGTGCTCATTTTCAAATGAGATTAAATCTCCTCTGGGCAGGTAAACAACACCAATTAACATAGACGTATTATTACCAAAAATTTCAATGAAGAGCGATTCGCAAATTCCAAAACGCTTACAACGGAAAACAACCCGATAACGTACTTTATCAGATATATACAAACAAACACCCCCACCTCTGGACGGGCCAATACCGGAATTCTGATCAGAAATACGGTCATTCCTCACTAAGCTATAACCGGGGAGTGATAAGGCTTCATCCAATAATTGTGGTTTAAACCACGTTTCGGTAATACCAATAATATCGAGACAGGAGTTATGAAAAATGTTTCTAAACTCTTCAAACTTAGAGCATGTATTGGAAGGACACAAGCTTTGAGCATTTATACGGCCTATATTTAAATTTCCCGACGAAGGGGGGCATCTACTCAGTAATGTATTGTCTCTGGCTATAGGACCAAGATTAAAATTAACCGGCATCACAAATTTTACAATATCTATATGGAAAGGGGAACCAAATATTCAAAGTAAGTGGAGAAGTATAAAAAATTCTTAGTATAAAAAGTAAAAAATTATTCATTATGAATACAAAGTATGGCATTTTTACATCGAGAAAACAAAAACTAAATATAAATTGAAATATGGAATAATAAGAGGTGAATAAATGAAATCGAAAATATATGTATATATATATGTGCGTATAATATAATTAATCATTTCATAAGTTAAACTAATTTATTCAATGTTTTACCCAAAAAGAAAGCCCCAAACCAAAAGCAACAGAACAAATAGAACTCGGAAAAAATATATACAAATATATCCAAAAATATAATTACAAATATAATTACATATCCAATCACAAATATAATCATATTATAATTATAATCAGGTATGTGAAGAATTTTAGAGCAACCTCAGAAGACCCAAGAAGGCAAGCGAAAAGTAGATAAATCAAATAATATAAAATTAGGTATGTTTAGGCAGCAGCATCATTTAGCAGTTCTTCACATTGAGTTATGTCATACCAAACGCTCTTACCATCCAGTCCGACAATTTTAGCTTTAGGTGAATCCATATTAAATACAAAGTATTTCGCAATTTTCTTTTTGGAAATAAGTTGGCGGCAAAGGTAGTGTAACCTACCAGATGAGGGTGACAAATTATCGCTTAAATAAACCATAGTATCCGTAGTATCACCAGTAATATCACATAACTTCAGTGGCTTAGTCTTGGAATAGTTTTTCATGATAATATCTCTAAGCTGTACTGAATTGAACTTGACAAGATGTTTTTTGCTACGGTTAATATAGCAACAGTGGTTTAAGTCAAAGTTATTTACTTCTACTCCAACTAGGTTTGCAATCTTAATGACGGCGGTGCGAATTTTGTCAATGGGACAAGTCAATCCAGTAATTAAGATATCAGATCTATTAAGGCGTCTTTCAAGCGTGTTGTATTTTGCTAGTAACAGGTTGTATTTGTTTTCACTAGATTTTTTAACATAGATTTTTTAACTAGATTTTTTAACATAGCGTTACGTAATATGTGAATAGGCCCCTTCAGGAAGAAAACCTGTCACAAGAGAGGTCACGCGACTGGTTCCCAAGGACTAGCAACCGGATTGAGTTCCGGAACTTTATATGAAAGTGACCGGTAACTTTTACATAACGTTGTCATTGGAGGGTGTCAATTGACGTAATTAAGATACTCAGTGTTAGGTTCTAGACCCAAACTTAAGCTCCTTGTCGTGTGATTTCTTTGATACTAGTTAAATTACTGTCCATTAAACATATATTTTTAAGTTGAAAAAAATCTCCTTGTACAATAAATGTATTTTTTTTAAAGTTGCTATTCTAGTTTTGTGATATGTTGTGATATAATTCTTTTCACCGGTCACAACTCGGGAGCATTTTGTGATATTCCCATTTTCACCATTCATAGGACAAGTACGTTGAAGACAATTGGTACAACATTTCCCGCAGGGTAGTTAATTGCTGTGACAATGTAAATTCATTTGTAAGGGGTACCCATTATTTTCTGGACATCTCAAACAAAAATAAGTAGATATCGAGTCAAATTGTAAGTATTTACGACTGAAATCCTCATATACTTTTTTTTTAACCAACACAACCCGCGAAGCTATTTAGGTTGTCTGCGGAAAACACCAATGCTCAATCGCGGGAATTGAACACACGACCTCTGGACTGACAGGCTACCAGTCACCCACAGCGGCACCCAGTAAGCAAAGTTTTGCTGGGTAATGCGGAAAAATTCGCGTAATGGATTTAAGTGAATGCCAGACGCGTCAATGTTTAGCTCCAATATATGTGTTTTTGAGCGTTTGTTTACAAAAAATAGTCACACATATACGTAGGGGAAATATTGAAGGATATCAAAATGATTTTGATTTTCATAACAAAATCACACAAACACACATATTGAAGCTGAATATTGACGCGTCTAGCATACGCTTTATGACCAAGTTTTATAAAATTTATAGAAAAGTCGATGGATATTCGTAAATTTCAATAGGTTGTGCGTTTTATCCTTTAATCTTCTTCAGGATATAAAATTATATTGAAAAGAGTTCCTTTTCAAAAGACTCTAAATTACACTTTAAAAGCAATATAGTTTTAAGAATTAAAGAGTTTCTTTTAAATATGATTTTGTAACCCCAGCACTCCTATAAGGGTTAAATGTTGTGAGTTGCTGGATGAAGTAGATATATACAGAAATGGTAAACAACGCACATATGCATTCATATATGTGCGTACTAAGTAAAAGTAAGTGATATTGCAAATTAAAATGCTGTATGCACCCAGTGAACCTTTGTTGGTGACATGTCTGACTTCGGAAAAATTTTGAAACTTTACCAGACAATCAAGCGAGTTTTCTAAGACTCCTTGATATATTTATCAGAATAGTAAACAAATTTATGCTACGATGTTGCTGCACATTTTCTTAAATATCATTCGATTAATATCAGACTAGTCTGCACATTATCGAAAAGCAATTTAATTTATTTTATGACAGTAAACCTAATAGTCGGCACTTTTTCTAACCTAGGACTTAAGGCTTTTATCACTTCTGCACCTTGTCAGAGTTTAGCTTTCGTCATAATTCTCATTTATTTCTTGTACATAAATTTGTACATTTTTCAACATATAAAATATGTATAAATGTTTTCTGATAACCTGCGATAAGGAGCAGCAAAATATATGGCAGAGAAAGAGTAAAAAAAGTCTTACAACTTTTGGATTCTACACAAAAAAATAACTAAAATACGACTTCAATTACGAAAACTGCATATTCAATTAATTTCGTCGTTGAAGTTCATCCTACGACCAAAAATTGTATATTCAATCACTAAAATTGTAATTTTTAATTACGTTAAATTTGTAAAAATTTTTAGAAAATTTTGTTTTTCATTACATGAGGAATTGATTCAATTACGGAATTGATTGAAACTTTTTTTGTAATAGTTTTTCTGTGTTTGTGCGAATTTTATCATAAAAATCCAAAAACTCTTTTGTCAGAAATTTTCCGACATTGTTCAGTTATGTCAAAAATTCCTTCAGACTTTCTTCAGAAAATTCCTCAGATATCGTAGAAAACTCTATCAGATAATTCGGCAAGTATATTAGAGGCCCGCTTCCTTTTTAACAGCTCGTATAATTTTCTATAATTTTTTCACCGACTTTGGATACGAAATCTTCATATTGTACAGACTTTCTTACCAAATTCGGACGGAATTCGGTAAAAATGTTCGCTGGGTATATATGTAACATGCATATATGTATGTATGGGTATGTACATATGTATGTAGATAAGAGCAAAATAGTAGCAACATTTTTATGATAAGATTCAACAATTAGCGCTGTATTTTCAAGCCAGACTTTTGAAGAGGAAAAAAACGTGTGTGTGTTAAAGATAACAAAATGAAATAATTGAATTTTTTTAATTGATGTTATATATAATTCACCCACAATGTGTACTCAAAATAGTTTAAAAAAAGAGTTATTCTGTACTGCTTGCAAATTTCCATAGAGTGATTTTTTCGCAGTTTAGGGTTTGTTATTGGCTGTCAAACCTTCGATTATCATGTAATTTGTGTTGTTTAAATTCAAAAATCCTAATTCACATGTAATTGATATAAAAATAAGCCAATTTTTTGTTTTATTGCAGCGCAGTATTTCGTTCACGAATTATGGAAAGCTTTCTGATGAACACTTCGGTTTCTGACTTTTTCCTGAAATTGTGATGGTTAACATTTAATAGTTTTTGAAATATAATAAGCAAGCGTTCCACTTTTTGTTTTATAAAAATCCAAATCCTTAAAAAATCACTCTATATATACATACCTTTAAAGCAATTGTGAGTTAAGCAACTAAATTAAATTTATTTGAATGCCATACACTTAAATATTGCATGCAAAACTTTATTTTCTGATATTTTTCTTCAAGACTTTGAAAAATTTTTTTCATTATATTTTAGGCTTTATCGTATTTTATTCTTAGTCTTCTATTTAGCTACCTATAAACAACAGTTGTTTTTAGTTTAAATATTATAACTATTTTAATAAAAGTTTGATTTGTGGTTTGTCCAGTTTTAATACGATTCTACTTTACTATATATATTTTTGTGCTACTACTTCTACTTGGCTTTTTATGTACAAACATTTTTGCAAGTTGGTTACTGAACATTAATGTTAATTTTTTCTGCACACATGGCTAACAGCATTTCATTACTTTTACCCTTTGCTTTATGTATAATTTCTGGTACAACAAAACACAGAGATCATAAGGAAAAGAGTAGAGTACATTATCTTAAGGAATGTGGTGGCTGCTATGCAGTAAATTTGTTTGATGCAGCAGAAATCGATGGTTAAAAATAAACTAAAGTAAAATAAAAATCTCTGTGTGTTCTTAATGATGTGTTGCATGGACAATCAGTGTCATTATTATCAATGTCAACATTTCGGCACACATATGTATGTTAGACATAAATACATACCCAGCAAACATAAGGGTTTTAATCTAAATGGAAAACTATTTGAAATTATTTATTTTTTCATATACTCCCGACTAGAAATTTTCATGCTAACCCAGCATGGGACCTGGGCAATATCACAATCTTGCAAAAATTTGCTCAAATCGGAAAAATAGCAAACTCTAATATTGAATTAAAGTTGCTGAAGCTATCGAAGGAACAAATGCAAGCAACAACTACCTCTATTGAAGATGAGCAAAAAATACGATTAAAAATCTGTGTTAGATTTTCGCAACAAGCTCCCAATAGTTTCCCACTTGGGAAGAACTTTTAAGTCACTAATTTGTAGATGGGCTATCCTAACAAGTTCCTGGTCAAATCCCAAACGGGATAACCCTTTTGAACTTGCCACATGCATTCCCAATTGGGCCCCAATACGAGTATTGGGAAAATTTCTAGTCGGGCTGGTGTCAATCATATAAAAATTTTTCAAATAAAAGTTGGAAAAGTTTTGTTTCTCCAGAAGAAATAATATATGAAATTGTTAAGTCATTATTTCTTCAATATGTTCATAAATGTTGTCAGTAATTTCTACGCTGAAAAAAAATTTAATATTAAAATCGTCGAAAACAAGGTTAATTTACAATTTTCGCTATTAATTCTGTTTTCTGGATGTTTCATCTTAATTCAACATGATTTTACAATAACCTTCAAAGAATATTTTTCCTTTTGAAATAACTATATTTCATGTTGATTTAATATTCCAGGACAGATAAATCAAAATTAAGTTGATACTGAAATAATACAAAGAATTATTTTAAATCAAAGTTATTTCAAGTAGAAACAACGTGAATTTGATACTAAAATAGCACGAAGAATCATGTGTAGTCAAGGTTATTTCAAGTTGAGACAATGTGAATTTGATACTGAAATAATACGAAGAATCATATTCAATCAAAGTTATTTCAAGTTGAATTTAATGTAACCGTTTTATTAATTATTTTTATTTACGTGATGTTTATTTGCATAGGCATTAAACAATTTTATGCTGTAGTTGGCTGCCCCAGCCAAGATTTGAAATCGGGCCACTTTATTGTTCGATTAATCAATTAATCGAAATTGAGGGTTTTAAATTAATCAAACATTCGAGTGACATGTTTATTTCGTCCGAGTTATGCGAGTAAGCTTTAATGCTTCGTTTTGAGAAAATTTAGCATCATGAAATATTCAATAATATTCAGACCTGCCCCCATATTCTGTAACTCGCTAAAGCTAAATCTCTATCGCTAAAAATTTATAAAGTTTATTTATCAATTTTTGGGTACGAATACAATTTGGCAACGTCTATTGCTAAATTAGACAGTGACTTAAAAATTTAACCCGCCGAAATTTTAGTGTTTTATGTCATCGCCAAAAATATTTCATTTTGTGTTTGTTCAGCATTTTAGCGATCGAGATTTGGCTTTAGCGTTAGCGAATTACGGAATAATGGGGCTGGTCTGTATTCAATGCGAAATAAAAATAATCATAAGCATTTTTGTTATAAATATTAAATTGTAACAGCAAAGCCTTTACAATTTCGATCATTTTTATTTTGCATGGAGAGGAGAATAGGATAATTCATAAATAATGGAACAAAATCAATACATTTAGTTCTGAAAAATATAATGCGTTTTCTTTATTTCATAAAAAAATTTTTCGATTGAATATTTCTTACATTAATAAAAATGATCTTTCACTAATCGTAGGTGCTAGAGAATTTAATAAAAGTGAATTAAAAAGCATTTCCCATTCATCCGATTAAATCCTTGTTTTTTCTAGATGCATAAGTAATATTTTATATGACAAGAGGGACTTTTTGCTCTTTTATTTTGTGAATGCTCTTAATTTTTTACTGACTTCCACCGTTAGATTGCTTTCGATACTTTAATACGAAAAATCTACTTAACTAGTTGCTCTTGCAATCTCTTCGTTATTTCAAATAATTTTTTCTTCATATTTCGGAATTTTTGCACAAGATATTTATTGCTACTGCATAATTTACTTAATTCTTTGATCATGCGGTCTATAGTATGAAATAACGTTTGCAATGAATAGCAAATTTTACATAAATTAAAAAATGTTGCCAGTTTTTATTAAGAAATCTACAAAAACTTAATCAAACAAAGGTCAATGTACATAAAAGTTTTTAGTCAAGTTATTCGATTAATCGCGCCTAAATTTCTCGAATAAATTTTTACTCGAAATAGAAGTTTTCTATTTTATCGAATATTATGTGACTTCAATTGACCGATTAATCGAGTACACATTATTCGAGTGAATAACCTACTTGGTAGTCAATGCGGTAATCACTGCAAGCACAACAGCTTCAAACAGTACTTAAGATATACACCAGGGTATTTATTTAATCGGGCTTCTGCTTTAATCGAGGTTTTGGCTTAATCAGTTAATTTCGGTATGAACCGGTTAACCAATTAATATATTTTTTTTAGAAAATCAAGTAATTTCAGCAAATAAAAATGCATAAATTATTTATTATGTTGCGGTTATTTGTAAAAAAAAAGAAAACAATAACATAACAAACATAACAAATCTGGAACTAAATCAAGCAAACAAAAATCATAAATATATATTCATTAAAAAATTAACTAATACGACAAAATATAAAAAAATTTTACGTCGGTTAATCGACTGAAATTAACCGGTTTAACCGTTAATCGAAAATAGCCAATTTTAAATTAACCAGTCAGTTAATCGGGTAGTAATTAACCAGTTAACCGTTTAACGGTTAACCGAATGAATACCCTAATATTCACTAAATGAATACTATCACAAGAACATAAATTTCATTTGAATTTAAGTTGATTTAATTGATGATTTAACATAAAACTGATTTGAAATTAAAGTTATAGTCATGTTATTTTAACAGTGCAAAATACGAAATCAAAGAGATTTTAGGTTAGAGTAATAATTTTTCGTTTAAAATTAATATGAAACAATAGAATTTTTTTAGTTAGTTTGCCGGCTATTTATCGTCGGCTATTTACAAAAAACGAATATCAATATAAAAAACAATAAGTCACACAACTGAGCACTATAGTGATTTTAGCTATGAAATAAGCATATAAACCCCAACATACTTAAACAACATATTATTTCTCATAAATATAATATGATTTACAATCAAAATTGCAACATGTTGATTTTACATTGGAATTTTTTCTGGGTGTTCGTAAGCAAGTTTCCAATGAACATTTCTACAACATACAAAAAACACCTACAATAGGTTGTGTAATTGAGCAATTATATTTAAATGAACATCAGTTTGATTGCTGTCCAAGTTTGGAAAAAAACAACTTATAATAAAATCAATATGTAAGTTGCAAGAAGAACAGTTTTATGAATTATGTAATTTATCTATATCTACTATTATTTGATATTAAAAATATTAAAGCATATTCCGAACGCGTGTTTGCTAGGTTACTTACGCTTAAATGCTTGCATGTTACTGCCAATGCTTCTGAATACGAAATATCTAAAACGAAAAGCTTTTAAAACGCAAATTTTTATGCTAAGCTCTTTTCTTTTTTATTTTTCTTTTCTAATTTGGCTCATCGCATGGTTGCTGTAACTTTTATTTAAGTAATTTTAAAAAGCCATTTTAAAATTTTCTCAAAACGTTGTAAAAAATATTTTAAATGTTTATCGCTTTTAAATGGACAATTAAATATTTATTGCGATAATATTTTTTTATTGAAATAAAACAAAACGGAATTTTGTGTAATAATATATTGTTATTTACACAAATATTATTTTATAAAAATGCTATTTATTTGAAATGGGTTAAGCTGGTTGATATGCTTATTACTTTTCATTTTAAATTAGAAAAAACATTAAAAAACTTCTTACTAATGTATATCACGACTTATTATCGGCGAATTCAAGCAGAGTTGCCGTGATTCGCATTGTGAAACACTATAAAAACGTTTAATTTTATTTTTCATGGTGCTTCACAGTGGGCTTAAATACGCCGATGAAGACACCTTATTGTACATGTGGCGAACGTTGCGGACCTTTTACGTATAGCTTGTGTTAGGTCTACTATACTGATATAATCGCGATTAAAACATTACCTATTAAGTCATATTTGTGAAAAATATATTTAAGCAGAAAGCATTTGGGTTGACTTATTCTCCTCCCAGCTTTTCAATTGCTTAAAGTCAACACAGCGCATTTTATAAAGGGATATTCTCTTCGCCCCCCCCCCTCAAACGAGTAAATTTCTATAGGGTTTCTAAAAGAATTTTGGAAAAATAGTATGTTTACTTAGAATTCCCCCCCCCCCCTCCACCAAACCTCAAGCTGGTTCCGCTCCTGACTAAATATGTCCCCCGCGAAATGACCCATGTTGTACCATCTCTAGATTTGTCTTCAGACCATCCACTTATTTCTGAAATAGGCATCTAATTTAAAAGAGAATATGTTTATATTTTGAATTTTAACAAAATATAAACCGGTGATTCTCATTTTAAGCGTGCCTTTTTTTATTTTTCTATATATTAGAAATATGAGAAGGTAGGATTCATATTACACTTTTCGTCTCATTCAATGGATCCTGAAATAAAATTTTAAATATTGATTTTTTAAAATTTTTGTGTATTGAGCGCTATATATGCTGTCCTCATAAAATATTAGTATAGGGTTTGAAAGCACTATATATCTACTCTTTAAAAACAAAAAATTATTATTTTACCGTCCTAAAATTTTTCGATAAATTATATTTAAGAATTTTGTTAACGTAACGCTCAGTACATTTTACAAATCATGATTGATTGATGAAACCTTTTACAATATAACACTATTTAACAAAGTTCAAAAAATTTTGAAATATTTGGAAGTACAAACCTAAGCTATTATTTTAATGTGTGTTATTAATCGTAGTTCAATAATTAAACTGAGGCATGAAGCGTTCCAAAAAAGCGTAACGCTCAATACACAAAACCACGGATAACAACAATTGCTTAAAAGAATTTATAATTTATATATATTTTTTTTAATTTTGATGTGTTAAATAAGTGAAGCAAAGGCAAATATTCTAGAACTCGTTTAATGTCGTTTTTGGAAAAAGTCATACTTTCTTAGTGTGGAATAGCAACAGCATGCATTACGGACACCCCATTTTATTTGAAGAGAATACAAATAGTATTTTCGTTCCTAATTTCTAACACATAATGGATATACAGTCTACACAAGAGACTTATGGACATTTATTTATAATAAATTTCTTTACAAATTATATTAGACACATTTAATATTAATAAGATTTACAACAAGTTCGAAGTCATAAAATCGGATAATATTTGTAAAAGTTATGATGGCAACAAGCTTTTTTCATGCCGGATATTGACACCTTGTAGATCAATTTTTTAATTGGAGCCACTGTGCAACGTATAATAAAATCAATATACTTTAAACATACAAATGCATATAAGCCCTTACGTTTAAAGGTTTATTTATAGTATATTAAATCATGCTAAGCAGTTTTAATTTTCAAATTTATGCGCTTATTTTATGAAATGTTTCACTTTACTTTCAACGGCTACGAAAAAAAATTTGATATGAGAATCACCTATACATATGCGCGGATGTCTATTTTGTCGATTTTGAGTTATTGATGCCAAATTGCCTTTTTACATGGACCGAAAATTTCACTAATAACATGAATGAATTCTGAATTTTTTTTTTAAACAATGTAACATTTTAATTTAGTCAAATATTTTTGACCTCTAATGAAATAAATCGACGTACAATTGCGTACTGGCAATTTATTGCCGTTGAATAGAAAAACACATAGCCACATTAGTTGTTACTCTTGAACACATTTGCGAAATATTTTTTGATTATTGTTCAGTTAATACAATCTTATAATTACTTGTGTGTAAGCATTTTTCAGATAAAAAACCTTAAGTCTGCTTGTGTGTTGGAATTAATTCAATGTCAACAACTGTTATCGACTTAAGCTTTTTTCTGCACACACTTTTAGTGTCTTTAGCACATTGCTTTTTTGTTTTAATCGCTAGTATTTTACCCTTAAGGAGTTTTTTGTCTGATATTTTTAAACAAACTTCTTAAAAAATACATATAATTAAGTGACTGTCCAAAAAAAAGTTTGATAATGAAATCACACACAGTTTGTAGTGCTAAAGTAAAGTATTTCGGCTCTCCTAAAGAAATTGGTTTTTAGACATACCCGCTTATTCACAGAATTACATATCCATAACATTTGTTTCTCTTTTGAGCTGATCCACTGCGTTAATATTTGCTGGTGTCAATTTCTAAAACATAAACATTTGCCATTTGAAAATGACGCTAATAGCCACAAGATATTTATAGAAATGAAATTTCTTATAAATCATTTATAGAAGTAAAAATAGCAGTAGACGTACTAACCACTATATACTTAAATACATTGTTGCTTACGACATAAAAATCACAGCTAAAGGTTATAGATATCTTTCTTAACTTAAATAGGAACTGCCATGATAAGATTCTTTAAATCGAAGTATCAACTTACCTAACAGCCAAAAAAAAGAGCAGCTTGGAAACATTCTAAGAAAACACCGTGTCGCACCTTTTAAATGCCGCCAAGTGCAAAAGCCAAAGGAATTGATTTGAAATTTAAAAATAATTTATTGAGTAAAGATTTCTAAATTCTTACACAAATTCAGGATGAATTAAAATTCAAGCAAAAAGTAAAATAAATAAAAGAAGCAGATAAAATATATATTCAACAGGTTTTCTTAGGCCAATAGTTTTGTTTAAATAAATCATTTATTTATTGCTGCAAACAATGTAAATATGAAAAACAAAAAGGCGCATCATACAAATAGGAGGAGTCTGGCCATAGTTTATTGAATAATTTGTTGCAACAATGTTGCAAGCAGACAGCATACATACAATATTACAAGAAAGGGTTTGATTTTGCTAACATGTCGTTGGCTAAGACACATCAGAAAATATCTACTTATGTACATATATGTAAGTATGTAGGTAGTCTAAGATACATAAAATTTGTAACTTGTTATAGAATTTCTATTTTTAAATAAATAAAATCACTAGACCAAAAGGTTTTTGCACATAAAGAATTTTATACAAAAATTCTACTTTCCACAATCGTGAAGATAATTTGTATATTTTGTTTGTTTATAATATAAGCTACATATGTATGTATGTATGTGTTTCTAACATTTATTTTCAGCAATTTTTCAATTTTATTTAATTTTTCATCGTACTTTTTTATAGCTTTACTCATTGTTTATCATTAAATTATTGGCAGCTTAAACATTATAACGGTATTTGGAAAAAAAGTTCATACCACTTTTTTGCCGGTACAAAAAAAAAATAAGCTAAACGTCTCCTGAGACAATGAGCAGTCCAAAAGATATTCTTTATGTCTCTTGAAGTTTAGCAGTTTTCTTTTTATATTTCTAAACATTGAAAGAATTTTCCGTTTACATAGAAACAAAAAATTGCATCTTCTTCACAACTTTTAAAACAAAAAACCTTCTTTATTTTCTTTTCTCTTTAGCAAGACAAGTTTGTTTTTGTGTGTTATCAAGTTGTTGTAGTTATAGAGCTATTATAACATTTTAGTAAGGATCGTTTACCCAATGCCTGTCAATACAAGCAACAACAAAATGTCACTCATTCAAGTAGTAAAAACTAAAGAAGAAGACTTGACTATGTCTTCCAGCACATACACATACAGAGACCGAAAAAATAAAAAAATACAAATAAACTAGAAAATTTAAACACTATGGGATAGTGACAAAATAATTGTGGTAAAAATAAAACAGTGAAAAGGAACTAAAACTCGAAATAAATGTTCATAACAATTCTGAAGTTTCTCTCAGCTAAGAAGTTCGTGATTGCTTACTAGCTTTTGGTTTTTAAATTTTTGAGCTCGTTCTTAATTAAGATGCTATGAAACTTAATAATTCGGAGTAATAATTCTTACAAAATAGTCGTATTTTAATAGCCCAATCCACTATGTCGGTTTTACATGTTTTCCGACTAATTTCTGACCGATTTCTTTGTTTTGTATTCGCTAAGTAGTTTAGAACATATTTAGGTCGTTGTCTTTGAAAATGAAAAATTATTGCGTCCAATTAAATAATTGTTTGAATTGCCACATTAGAATAATTATAAGTTGAACAAAAAATACAGGCCAAATAATTTTTTAAACTCTTATGGTTTTTGACTTGGCAGTACCTTATTTCCAATTTCTTGTAGGCAAGACAAGAACCTCGAAACTCAAACGAAAAAATAATAATAACGATTTACTGAATTGCTTTAGAGACTGCTTTCCGTCTACAGACGTAAAGTTTTATCGGGATACTGAATTGGGCTATTAATTTTTGTTATTGTCCTTGTTTTGTCTGATAAATAATTTTGTTTGACTTATTATTTCATTTCATTTTGATGCGCCGCCAATGTTGGCAACCTGACAAAATTATGAAATTCTTTAATTTATTTTTTAAATTTCTGTAAAACATTTTTCGATTGAAATAATTGGTTTATTGAAAAAATCAAAAATTTTTTTCAAACAAACTATTCAAAATTTTTGTATTTAAATTTAAAAATTTCTTTATGTTTATGTCCATACGAGTCAACTTTTGCTGAGCAACTTTTGAGTTTATGGGAGAGAGAGAGAGAGGTGAGAAGATAGGGAAGGGGTACACTCATAGCTGCCAGAAATGAAGATTTTTTACGATATGACTAAAAACGATATGACATACTGTGTTGTCGTATCGTAAGTTTCTTACGATATGACAACACTGAGAAAGCCATACACTGTAAATGGATTCCTCAGTTTTGTCGTATCGTAAAAAACTTACGATATGACAACACAGTATGTCATATCGTTTTTTGCCATATCGTAAAAAATCTTCATTTCTGGCAGCTATGGGTACACTGCTTCATGTACATGCAACTCTCTTTGGGTTTCTCCGTAATATTAAGCAACAACAAATTCTATGTAAAAAATAACAAAAGCTGCTCAGCAAGAATTTCATTATATGGACACGAATGCAATTTCAAAAGAAAATTTAAGAAAGTTGCAGAAGAAAAAGTTGACTCATATGGCCATGGACTATAGGACCTAAATTGAACAAATTTACATTTTATTCAGGGAATTCGGTGTTTGAATTGAAAAATGTATTTTTTCTTTGTAATGTTGTACTTTCACGAGAACTTATTGCGTGCAAAGTTGCGTAAGAATCGGTTTAGTAGCAGCTGTTGAAAAACAATATTTACTTTGCATGGGCGTGGAACTGCCCACTTTTTTATCATGATGTAGTATTCAAACAGATGGTTTATGTATGTGCAAAGTTTCATAGGAATCGGTGGATTAGAACTAATTGAAAAATGTGTTTACTTCGTATGGGAGTGACCATGTCCACTTTTTAACGCTACCAGTCTGAAGCTACATCCTTTTAAATACAGAAAACAAATCCAAAATCTGTTTATAAAAAGGGCGGAGTCTTAAGGGAAGATACATAAAAAAATTCATGACGAATGGTATAAATTTGCTAACGTTGTTTTTAGGGTAATAGGGATGTGCTAAACACAGTATGTTTACTTCTCTTTAAATACTACTGTCTTGGTTTTTCATTATAGAATTTTAAGTTCTTATCCAGTTCATTATTCATCATTATTAATCAGAAAATAAACTATGCAATTGAATTATAAAACTATGAAATTTTTAATTATTTGTAACACAAACAAATACAAAACTGACAACAATTGGTGAAAATCATTAAAAATTTCATAAAATTTCAAGGCCTCTATTATGATTCAAAACTAAATTGATAACTGAATCGTAGTTGTCATATTCTTATTATCCACGTGAGACAACTGATTTTTATCAGTAGTGTTTCGGTTTTTATTTCTACTATTGTGTTACTTTTGCTTCATTATTATGGAGGCCAACTTATCCCATTTGACAGCCAATCTTGTATTGGCTGTTGGCTGAGTAGTTAGCGCATTTGACTACAAACCCTGAGGTTTTGAGTTCAAGACTAGTTTCAGGCAAGCCAACAACATCATGCATTTTTTTCATGTGCATTGGTGTGTTATTGTGTTGGTTGTTGTTGGACTGTTAAAGTGATGAAGGTATATCATTGATCACCTTGGCAGTACCGGCATCGATTAATACTAATGCAGTTCACAGCACCCTCCTTCGTCGGTATTGTAGCAGAACCGTCGGCGAAGTAAAAGAACTTATAAAATGGCTACACAACTTAAAACAACTCAGTGCCTCTACTTGACACTAGAGGGCCTTGCAACACTGCTCTACAAAAAAGGAAAAAAACGCGCTATAGCAGGGTTGTAAATGTATTAAGCTTTAAATTTTTCGCGCACTTCAGCACCTGTTCTCTCTATCTATGCTATCCCTTTCCCAAAGAAGGTAACACATTAATTAATTAAGTGGTAGGCATTAATTGCCTGATTGTGTTACTTCTCTTTAAAAAAAAAAATATATTTGCCATATTCATAGAATATAAAATCGCAAGAAAAAATAGTAAGGCCAAAACTAAAAATATTTAAAATATTTTGTGATGTCTACTATGGTTTCAAAACACATATCATAGATAAAGACCTTTTTTCGAGCATTATTTCGAAGACAACTAAAATTGGTTGTGAATCATAATACAAAAAAATATGGTTAAGTTGGGTTTTAACATTCACAACTCAACTTAGTTGAGTGGTGAATTATAATAGAGGCCTAGGTCTGGTCCACTATAGCCCAGTCATTTTTTATCCGACTAGAGCAAGTTAGCCACTATTTGAAGCATAATTTAGCAGCATTTCAAATAGGATATAAGTCATTTTAATAGAATTATCATATGACTACATGGCGCTTTAAAGACAAGTATACCTCCAAATACATGAATATACCGTTGTCTAGCCAATGGTCTAAGAAAATTTTACCCTTTTTTGGCCAAAAATAAAATAATTAGTATTGGACTTAATACAATATTTAGCATTAACTTGATATAATATTTCGTTGTATGTATTCTTTTTCGGTGCCAATTATTTCTCTTCTATTCATACATAAGTACTTAAAACAAGTTTTATCTAATAACAAATAGCTGGAACATGGCTCGGCTGTAGATAGTATGCTTTACGTCCCGGAAGCCCGTGCTCGTATCCCAGCCATATGAACATTTTTTTTAATTTATACATTTTATGCATTTATTACAGGTAATTTGAAAAAAAAATTGTTGAATACCGGGATTTTTGTTATTAAAAACGAAACATATTTTTTCTGTGTACTTACTTATCTCATTGTAAAAAGTTTTGCTGAAAATGTCCTTACAATACAAAAAATTTTTTTTCTCTACTATTTCTAAACCCATAGTGCAACTATCGAATAATATCTATAGAACTAAAACTATCTAAGCCACAATAATGATAATAATGATTTACAATAAGTTGAAGTGGTGGTAGTAGTAATGGTCGTAATAATAGTGGAAGAAATAAAAGGAGAAGAAATCAGGGAGTAAGACCGTTAAAATATTCCATATAATGATAAAATAATGTAAGTGAAAAAATAAAGTAAAACTTAAAAACTAAAAAATTATTTTAGCGGCTAATATGCCTTGATATTACCGCTAACAATTGTTGGCGCGTATATGTCATACAAGTGGTCAACTACATTGAAGACACGAACACATGCTTAGGCTAGAAATACATAACGACGCATGCTGTGCCTCTATTTTACACACAGATACTCTCAGTCACTCATACTTATACTGTTTTATAATTCTTTTATTTTTTCATTTGTTTTATATTTTTGTTTGAAAATATCTCACATAGACAAGACTTTGACATAAAATGGACAGTTGCTTAGTGAGCGACATGTTTCTTTTTTAAGTTTTATTTTTGTACAAAATATCAAACTGTAACCATAGAATTTATTTTGTAGATGAGGAAGTGGTCTTTATACTTATTTTTTTCTACACATTTTGAGTTCAAAGTTTTGTGACTTGACTACTAGTTATATTTATGTATATATGTTGCTATGTAAGTATGTATGTTCAGAGTCATTGATAGATTACTTTTGGTGGACTATGACAAACAAAACGAAACGTACGACCAAAAAGACAAACAAACAGATAGAGAGACACATATTCTATGTACGTGTTTACAAAAAAAGGAGTTATAAATAAAAATTTTAGAAATGTAGGTCAAAATGCCATTTTAAGAAGATATATTACCAAAGATGTTGCAGTGTGTTTAAAAAAAGTAGTAATAGTAAAAGAGATAAACTAAACGCTAGTAAGTATGTACTTTAATTTTTGTGAGAAATACAAAATGCAGTTGTCGTTCATAATATAAAGGGTTAAGTGGTGAAAAATATAAGTAAAATTGAAAGGTATAAAAACTTTAGTTTTATTTATTTAATATAATAATGCAGCTCCTAACTGTATTCCTAATGCTGTGATCAAACATGCCAGAGTTTCTGGTAGAAAATAAGGGCGGCACGAAAAAATCCAAACAAAATAGCCCCAAAAACGAAAATTAAATAAACCCCCAAGCAAATGTATATAATGCAAAAATAATACTTATTTGTTTTCTCTTAATTTTTTTGGGACTTCTTTGCCACATTTTTTAGGGAATTATTTTTAAAATAAATTTTTGAAATTAATTTTAAAAATGGCTGACGCAAGAATTTCTCCTCACATGTGTTGAATAACGGCTTCGCTGAATACAGATTTTCTGCCTAGCCAGTCTACACCTATGTGCAATTACTAGGGTATGCATTTTAATCGACTTTTCAATTGTTCGATTAATCAATTAATCGAAATTGAGGTTTTTAAATTACTCGAGCAATCGAGTAAAACTTTTATTTCGTTCGAGTTATTCGAGTAAGCTTTACTGCTAAAAATTATTCGAGTTAATCGGAAAATGTTTGAATTTAATCGGTTTTTTTCTACATTTTTGTGGACAAAAATAAAACAAAACAAGTTTTTCGCGTTTTTATATATTTTAATAATAAAAACAAAAGAAACACAACATATTTCTACATAAATTAGATCATGAACTGATCCTTTAAAATAGTTTTTTTTCACTATTCAAATGTCGCGCTTTGAGAAAATTTTGCGCCAGGAAATATTTAATACCATTTCGACCTGTCCTGTATTAAATGCAGAATAAAAATAATCGGAATTGGCATAATATTATTGTTGCTATAAATATAAATATGGAACTATTTGCCAAAAACAAAGTAACCATTACTTTTGCTCAGAGTTAGATTGATTTAACTTGTTTTTTATATCACAAGCTGCAAAAAACTATTTTTATATTATTTTTAATAAACGTGAACCCATATTAAAAAAATACTGTAATTAAAAAAAATACAATTTTAACTAGTCCGTGAGTTAGGTTTTTTTTCGGCAAATATTTGCCAAGTGTGACCGTACCTTAACCCGACTAGAAATTTTTATGCAAATACATTTGGGATCTAACTGGGATCCCGGTTCCGATGTAACGCAGAAACGTATTTGGGACCCGATTGGTTTCCTGTGGGGAAATATCAAAATCTTGCAAAATTTTGCTCAAATCGGGAAAATATCAAACTCTACTATTGAACTAAAATTGCTGAAGCTATCCAAGGGACCAAAGTATGTAATATTTACCTCTGTTGAAGATGAGCAAAATATACGATTAAAAATCTGTGTTAGATTTTCCCAACAAGCTCCCAATAGTTCCCCACTTGGGAAGAACTTTTGTTAAGTCACTAATTTGTAGATGAGCTATCCCAACAAGTTCCCGATCAAATTACAAATGGGATAACCCTTTTGGATGTGCCACATGCATTCCCAATCGGGCCCCAATATGAGTATTGGGAAAATTTCTAGTCGGGAAGGCTTTTATAATTCCGAACATTACATTTGATATTTTAAGAACTAGTTCCTCTTAGTTAACTAGTTCCTCTCGAAATATCTTCTTTATTTCAAATAATTTTAGTTTGATGTTTATATTTCCGAATTTTTTTTTAAAGATACTTGAAGTTGGTCTCTTTCTCCTATTATTGTTACTATATTATTTATTTAAGTTTTTGATCATGCGTACTGGACTATTAGTATGAAATAACGTTTGGATTGAATGGCAAATTTCATATAAATTAAAAAATTGTTCCACTTTTTATTAAGAAATCTACAAAACCTCATTAAAAAAAAATTTACATAAAATTTTTTAATCGAGTTATTCGATTAATCGACCTAAATTACTCGAATAGATTTTTAATCGAAATTTAAATTTTTTGTTTGATCGAACATAATTTGTCTTTAATTATTCGCTTAATCGAACAAACATTATTCGAGTGAATACCCTAGCAATTACTTAGCAGAGCCGTTATATCTTGGGGGTCTGCAGTCTGGAGATTATTTCTCTTTCATATATAATGTATGCAAATTTATTGTGGGCAGTGCTTGCGGTTACAGTTACAATTAGGCACTTGGCTAAAAGCTTTCTAAATGTCCTTTCGAAGGTTTTTATTTAACGCCTTTAGAGAAATTTTGAAAAATTAAACTTTTACAATGAAAGAAATTTATTAAAAAAATTATTCGTTTAGGCATTTTTAAAGTTGAATAGCCCACCTGTTCTGTAAATTTGTTAAGACTTTTTTGTAGTTTTATATATATAAAGCTTAAACGATCATATCTGAAATTAATTTATTACATATGTGTCGCGGTGCTTATAGCCTTTAAATAATAATTATTTAAAATACACCAATTGACCTATTATTTATTTTTGAAAAAACCAGAAATCTACTCAGTTCGATTTACAGAGCAGCGCCGTATACTTTTTAAAATATAGAAAAAACTATAATTTTTTATGCTCCACCAAATATCGATAAATTTAGAATTTTTAACAGAAATGTATAAATTACCAAAATATGTTGTCAAAAAGCTGTATCGATTCCCTTATGAATATTTTTTAGTTACTTAAAAACTAAAGTTTTACAACTAGTTCCCTTAACCCTACAAGCCTAACCTATTGCAGTAGTACATAAAGGCTTAACATACGTCTCAGAGATGTACAAGTATTAATGAAAACCTGTGGGCTAAATAAACTTACTTATAATCCTTTTTATAGGAAATTTATGCTTGGCAAGCTACCATCTATTACTGCGTTGACTACAAATTACAGGGTCTTAACTTTAACCTTTTAAAGAATATAGAAATTTTCAAATTTTATTTAAAATTTTTGTAGTCATTAACATGCCGTCTACACCATAGAAGTTAAATAAAGCCTAAACATGAGTTTCGAAATCGGCTCATACCTCAATAACTCAAAAGTAGCTAAATTTAACTTAGCGACACATGCACCATCGGCAAGCTACCATCGATTGTTGGGTTAAACAAAAAAAAAAGTGTTAACTTTAACCGTTTAAAAAATATAGAAAGTTTCTAAATTTGTGTACGCCCCGCAGGTGTAGGTAAGGCTTGTAGGGTTAAGCACACAACACATGTGCTTTTGGCAAATATTCCCTTTTGTAAACTGTTTGAGTTCAGCACCCCCACGTGTCGATAAAACATAGCAAATAAAAATATCCAGCCAAAAATTAAACAGATTGCTATGTTCCAAAATACTCGCATATTCCTATAAATTTACACAAAATAAAAATTTAAGTACGCAATAAAAAGTTTTCTAAATATATTTGATAACTGCTGATTAAAGCCATTAAAAAATCATGTACATTAGGGCTATAACTAATTGGGTTTTTGTAAGTATGCAAGCTCCAGTTCCAAAATCGTGTAGAGCATAGAAAAAAAACCAAGAACAATTTTCACGATCGTGAAAGCTGTTCTATTGATCGTATTTTCTTTCTATGTGGGCTCCAATCATATAGAATTGGTGCATAAGAACACCTGAATAATTTTAGTGTATCACAGTATTATTAGTTGGCTACATTACCTTCAGGGTATATCAGAGCTTGAGTTCTAGACTGAATATATTCAATCATATTGCTTACAAGCTCAGCTTCTAGGCCATTACACAAGTAGAAATTTCAGATTAAAAAAAAATACAGTTTATCTAACATTAGTCTTATTAAAAATACATACGAGTACAACTTCTTATCATACCAAACCTTATTAAAGTATTAAATAAAGCTATATGTATTGTTACATTCTAATGTTTAATTCTTTCTTTGCAGGTATGTGGAAAAAATTTACAAATGTCAATATGTCTGAAAGGTAATATTTATTATTTAGTTATCAAAAATGTCTCTGTGTTACGAGTAAAATAAATTTCTAAAAAAATTTAGATATTAAAGTCTAGATGATACTTCTAACGTTATTCTTCTTCTTGTAGGAACTGCAAAATATTAAAGGGTATAAAAATTAGCATGCCATAAAATTTTAAGTGATGTTTTAGTCTCATTGTTTTTGCAAAGAAAAAAAAATTCATTAAAAATGTATCGTACGCATACATGTGTACATCCACACAGAAAGAATTATTGCCCAATTTTTTCCAATTAACAGTTTGCTCAGTACAAATTTAGTTTTTAAATAATTTTTTCGTTATATCAATATTTCTTTTGTTGATTTTGCTGTTATTTGATAAAAGTACTGCCAACACAATTGAAAACCAAAGAGTAAAAATTTTTATATATTAAATGCATGTAAAAAATATTAGATTTTATTTTATGTCTGAAAAACCTAACGTTTTTAAGAGTAAACAGCACTTGTATTGAGAAAATTTATTTAAAAAAAGAGAACTTCATATATTTATTCTCTTGCTAAACAAACACCACGACCACTAGTTATAACAAATAAAAAAGGTATAGCAATAGATTATAGAGAAATATTTTTTTATTAATAACTAGCCCCATGCTGTAATAAAAATCCCCTGCTTCAAATTAATTTTTGTTTAATGGTTTATGTGTTACAAAGTATTAACGTGAATGCTTTGAAACATTTCATATGCTATAAACAAGATGCAAATAAGCAAAAATCAAAATAAAACACTTTAGAATTTGTTTTATTAAACCATAAAATATATTTACAGAAAAAGCAGCGGTGGGTCTTTTTTATTGTACATTTCGATGTTTGTTTTAGCCATAATTTTTATTAATATTTTTGTTATCAAATAAAAAGTGCTTGTCATGATTAATGCAAATTGAATTTAGAATTACATATTTTATATGCTAATATCAATTTAAATAACTATAAAAAATTTAAAAATTTAAATACATAAAATATATGCCACTATTGTTGCTTTAATTCTTATTTATCATAGATCTGAATATTAAAATTTTCCTTAATTATTACATAATCTTGTATGCCCAAAAAATGCTTTACTTGTTTTCTAATAAATGTAAAAAATTACGTATAAAACTCGAATTTATGTTCTTCAAGTCGCCAAGATTATTGAAATTAGAAAATAATCATGAATAAAAATATCAAAAATGGAATCATTCGTTAGATCAAGGTATTAGTGAAATATCATGATGACAATAGGGCGACAAAACACAACATTACAAAAAATATGAACTTTTGTTTGTATAATGTCCACGAATATGTCAAAAGTTATTGTAGACAAAAATTAAAAGGACGCGCTTCAAGTGATGAAATAAATAAATTTTAGATATAAAATACACACACACGTTTACGTGTCTACCGTCAGAGTTTTTTTTCTAATTAAATTTAAATTAAGATGAATGAAATTAAAAAAAATTAAATTAAAACCGAATTCAATCCAAAATAACAAAATTTCTTTGGATATAAACTCATACAGTTCGACTAAAACTCATAACTTAATTATTAAACTCTAAAGGCAGCTAGCAAAAAGGATGTACATACATATATGTTCAAATAAACTGAACAAAGAAACATTCACATACTAGTACTTGTAATTATCAATGATAATTCATACTGGAATAGAGAAATAACAAGAAGCTTAACACAAGACATAAAGAAAAAAGTGAATAACAATAACTATCAAATGAAATACAGTTCTAAGAGTAACAGTATGCATTGATGAAAGGAAGATGATATTCAACTCTTGACTACAAACCTCCGACTTTGGTCGAGTGGTCTAAGCGGAAAATAAATATGAAGAGATTAGCGGGAGCTATCGAAACATGTCAGTTAAACCCTACGTGCAGTCAAATTTTTCTTTGTCTACATGCTTCACATTTATCTCTAAATAAAAATTAAATTAAAACTGAACTCAAGCCAAAATAATTAAATTTCTTTAGATATAAACCCATACAGTTCGACTAAAACTCATAACTTAATGATTACAAATTTTACTAAAATAAACTAATCACAATTTTAATAAGCATCTTTTTTGAACTTTTATCTACAAGCACGATTTTCAATATAACAGCTTCTTAAAGTCAGCGTGAATTTTCCCACCACTTATTTTCCACACTTGCTACAACTCGAAGCAATATGCTCTCTCTCAAAACGTGATATAATTGTGATCTGTATTGTACCCCTAGAGACATCCAAGTATACTTATGTATATTCTTGTGGGAAAATTTGGTGCTCGCAATAAACAGTCCGTGCGTTGCGCAAATATCAAAAAGCCGGTTACCCTTATCGTTGGTAGCACACTCGAACCCATGATTTCCGATTATACTGCAGGTGGATGCATCATATTTCACTATGCTATTGAAGTCCCCCATAACGATATTTATGTCTCTCCGGTGCGTTCTATTGAGAGCTGTGCTCAGTTCTTGGTAAAATGATTTTTTTTTAAGTGGTCGCGGTTTCGGTGGGCGCATAATAATAAATGAAGGTGATATGCCGTAACTTGCTTTGGAACCTGACGGTATTATTACCTTGGATAAAGATGCCATTCTATTAAAGGTCTGTTGGCGGCGTCGAATAGAAGTAGCCTTATGCCCTTGTAATGATAATCAACTTCACCGGTGTATAGGAGTTTGTAATTCTTTGAAATAAACTCACTTTTAGCCTTCCATCTTACTTTGCTTAGCCCAAGGATTTTCAGATTATAGTTTTTCATTTCTTTAATTAGTGGCGTTAGACTTGATGGCTTGGCTAGCGTTCTGACATTGAATGTTCCATAGAGTATCCGTTTTCAATGGAGTCGATGCCAAATATTTCCAGTCCGTTTGAGTCTTTCTTTCATTTAAGGCTTCTTGAATCTATTTAGTTTGTTCATGTTGAGAGCTGATTGGGCTATCGCTCATAATCCCAGTTACTGTGGCTGTCAGGCTCCTTGGGCGGAGTTCGTCACTCGAATTTGCTTCAGTCTTTGCAAGAATGAACCCACGAGTACCACGAGGAAGCCCATGAGATCAGCTAGCTGCTCTACGAGTTGATTTCGGGGGATTTATTAAGGCTTATGAGAACACTTTGCCTTATGCTGCACAAAAGTGGAGAATTCCTTAGGGGTAGTTACAACCACTTTACTTTATACACCTTGTTAGGGGGACTTAAAGTTCCCCATTCTGGCAAGTAGATATGTGGCTCGTTATAGGAAATCGTATAAGCTCTACTTTTAAGGCATAAGTGGTGTTTAGCATTTTTATGTGAAACATAACGAGAAAAATTTTTGAGGAATATTTTAACCTTTTCACTCTTCAGCGTAAGTGTCTCTTTTGTCGGTTTCAAAAAAACGATCAGAAAGCTAATCTTCAGCGGTGATATAACGAACTGAAATGTTCTACAGAAATATTTGCCATAAAATTCTACTGTATGTATCAAAAACACTTAAGCTCTAGACCCAAATCAATCGCCCTAAATCATTTAAAATTTAAAATGCGTTTAAGGGTAATATCGTAGCTATACACAATTAGTAATCGGCATAGAAAATCTTGTAGGAATTGCGTTTTAGGTGTAAAATGTGCGTAGCAATTTTAGGTAAAACACCACGTTAAAAATTTTTGTGAAACATTTTAGTCCTCTAACCCTCGTGTTTCTGTCCCTTTCTTTAAAAAGGCGCCAAAAACTGTCGCTCAGCGGCGATGTAGCGGGCTGAAATATTGCACAGATATATTTGCATGTTTGAAAGACATCTAAACTCCAAATTCAACTGAAATGCCAGACATTATTATTATAATGTGTTTAAGGGTTAATTTTAAACTTATTCACAATTAGTAATCGCAAATCTTGTAAGAATTACGATTAAGGTATAAAATCTGTTTACTACTTTTATGTAAAACACCACGAGAAACATTTTTGTGAAACATTTTAATCCTGTAACCCTTCGTTGTATGGGTCTTATATACTACTAAAATATTGGCAGTTAAATTGTAGAATAGGTCCTCAAAAACACCCAAGCTGCAGACTTAACTTGAACGTCAGAAATAATACAAAATTCTAAATATGTTTGAGGGTTAGTTCACGGCATAGAAACGCTTATAAGCGTTACGTTTAAGATGAAAGACGTGATCAGCTTTTTAAAGTAAAACTTCACGAGGAACACTTTTGTCGAACATTTTAGTCCTTTTTATCGCTGCTGAAGAGGCGTTTTTTGCATTTTCTTAAGAAAGGGATAAAAAGACACATACAACGAAGTATTAGAGGTTTAAAATACTAAACACAAATGTTCCTCGTGGTGTTTTATTTAAAAGTTTTGAATACATGTTATACCTTAGACGTAAGACTTACAAGATTTCCTATGCCGAGTGAGGCATAGACCGAGGGTGACAATTTAACTTCCCCTAAAATTAACCCAGATGTAAATTTTTGAGATGCCTAGTTTGGAAAAAATGATTTTGTTGTACAGTGCTATTAAAGTATTTATATGATAATACCATAAACATTCGGAATGTCAACCATATTCCTTTATGGTGTTGTAGGAACTTCCACCGCAGCCAAATGTTTTTTAACCAAAATAACACGGGCAATCGGCCATGTCACAGAGTTCAATTCCGTTCGGAAACGGAATTCAATCAACCCTAATATGTCAAGCCCTAGCTGGAGCATACCGCACCATAATAGCGCTGCCAACAGTCTGGACACACCTGACTAATTTGCGTATTTTAGTTTTCTTTTTTAGACACCAGCTGCTACAAAAATGTGGTGGGTTGAATTTCGTTTCCGAACGGAATTGAACTCTGTGACATGGCCGAATAACTTTTATTACCACTTCAACGTTACGAAGCCTTATTTTGATTATACCCATAGTATACATCAGCGAACTGTATTGATGGAAACAAAATTTGATACACCAAACTTTCTGTCAAACGTTGTTTCAGACAATAACACAAGTATTAATACCTTTAGCGAAAATGCCTCCCTGATATAATTTCTGTTTGAAAATTTTCAAAAACCAATGACAACACATCATGTCAGAGTTTCATTTTCCTCAAAAGTATTAATACTTGTATTATATTCTGAAACGGCCTAAGCAGTTTATTAGAAATTCATTCTGAAATATTTTATTGCACAATAACGGTAAGAAAATTGCATTATATATTAGACAACAAAGCTTAATATAATGCAACAATGTCACCAATATTATGGCTGGTTAGACTGGTCTTCGGAGAAATATTTTCTATTATAATAAAAAATGTTTAATGTAAATTAAAAAAAAAAACATACACCCACCACTGCAACCAGAAAATATAAAAATCTTTCCGTAGTTTTTGCATTTCAAGAAATATTTCAATATTTTTGTATGAAGTTGGGTTGGTAATCAATCAACATTTAGTATTTTTCTGCTGTTTTCTTAATCGCAGTAAAAGACAAAAGTGCAGACATTATTTATTTCACTCAGCTATGTAGATTTACAGACAAACACATAAATTTAAAAATATATATTTTTTTTGTGTATTCCCGCAATGTCGTTATACCTTTTAAGCTTAAATATTACCAACAACACTTTATGCAGGGAGCTTGCGGTTGGTTGTGGGAGCTAAAAGCTGCAGTTAAATTATATTTTGATACAATTCAATGAAAACATTTGTCATTGTTTTTGACAGCCTTTAAATTGTACTGTTGTTAATGCTGTTTGACTTAAAGGCATTGAAGCGAAGTGTAGAGTTAAAGGTGGATGGAAGGGATTAAATGGCTGGGAACTTTCACTTTTAGTTGAGGTTTTTTACAATTTACGCACAAAAGATTAATGCTTTAAAATATTTGTACATAATAAAATGTAATAAAAGCACAATTAAACCTTTCGTTACTGCTTTAGGTATGAGTGGAAACAGACTGTGAGTACAAACAGAAAATACACTGTAAAATAAAACTTAAAGCTTTATTTGCTTAGAAAATGTTGTCTATTATTTAAAATCATAACGCTTAATAGTTTTAAATTTGCGCTTCAATTTTTTTTTGATGTGTTTGTTTTAAAAACGTAAAAATTTTGCAACAATCATCAATCATCAAAGTCTGCCAGCTTTTTTAGTTAAGATTGTTTTTAATTTCGTGTTATTGACATAAGTTTTATTATTTTTGGTTTCTTAAAACTTCATAAAATTTATTTCTTGCTTTTCCATTGAACTTTGTGTGGTTGTTTTTTTAAGTATGTCGCTAGTTTGTGAAGTTTTTCTTAAATCTTAACTTATTTTTGTTGTATTAGGAGTCATTTCATGGTTGATTTTCATTTGTTTGTTGCCGTTGTGTAGATTTTTTCGGGTTTTTTTGTTCGAGTGTTTAAACAACAAATCGATTCAGACATGTCATAATAAATAGTTTGATTGTGTTTGCGATATGTTGCAATTTGCTTGTTGTGTTAATGCGAGAGCTGGCTGCTAAGCTACACTGTCAGAAAATTACTATTCTTAAATTCAGCAGTTAAGTTTCGTTTTCTCATATAACAAAGTATTTTTTAATATAATATAATACTTTCAATATTCTGCATGTCGTTATTTTTGGTGATCTACTTAAAGTGTTGTGAACCCAAATGATCAGGAAATAGCTCAGTTTCTTGTTTAAAGCTGAACTAAAGCCAGCGACAGTGTGCCTGAAAAAGAATACAAATAAGCTACTTTTTAATTTCACTCGCTTAAAATTCTTTTACTTTCTGTGTATAAATTTGTGTTTTTGTTTTTGTGTTTTTGCTCACCACATAATTTTGGCGGAATATAAAAAATAATGAAATTGTGCAAATGCCAAAGTGTTGCACACGTTTATCTAAATTGAAATTCAATTGCGCAAAATATTTCGTTCCTTTTTGTGTTTTTTTTATCGATGTTATATAAATTACTAACGATAAAAACTCTAACCGCGAAACAACAAAAATTTAATTAACTTGATGTTTTCAGTGATTGTTTTTTTTTTTTTTTTCTTAATTTTCAAAACAAAATATTTTATTTTTACAAAAGCTTAAACTTTGAAATTGGCATCTTAATCATATGAAATTTGAAAATACATAAATCAATTTATAATGTAGACAAGCAGGAATACATATAAATAATAAACGACAATTTGATAAAGATCTACTTTTATATTGCGTTAATTATAAAGCGGTAGATAAATTACAAAAGGAGCGATGAAAAAAAAACATACAACATGCACTGAATTGATTTTAATGTTGGAATAAATTAATTGAAATGTGTATATGAATATAAATAAATAAATTTATAAATAAAGTTAAATTCTTAATTACGTGCTGGGAAAAAAGCATTAGAAAAGAGACTCAGGTATTTGTGATATAAACTTTTTTGTTAAATTAATTAAATATCTTGAGCGTTTTTAGTAAAACCACAAAATTATAAAATTGTTAAAAAAGATGGAAAAAGTTTTAACAAATAAATGACAAGAATAATAATTTATAAGCATATTTTAAAACTTTTCAGATTAATATCAGTCTAAATAAATAGGAAACAAAGTTCTTCACATGATGTCTTGAAGGCGTGTTGTGTGTCATACAATTCCGCGACAGTGATGTTGTGGCAAGCATCTACAGGGCTGCCAGGTCCTTTTCATCGCGCTCCCCAAATCTGAAAAAATATTTCCCCGAAAAATCCTCTGTTAAAAGGAAAATCCCCCGAGAAAAAATCCTGAAGAAAAACGTATGTTTTTTTTTAATTCTAAGTTTACACAATGAAATATTTCATTAAATTTGCTGCAAGAAATTTTTTATGGTCAGGAAAGAAATTTGGTAGAAAAAGTGGTATGAAATGAATATTTAGGTTATTATTGTAAAGTTTATTTACCCCATTTGTATATACACGGCTGTAAGAAGCAAATAAAAATGTTTCATGAAATTTTTCAACATGTAAATTTAGTGTATATTATTCACGAACTTATATATTATGTATCAGGAAATAATTGTTATCATAGTGTTACGAAAGTTTACATACGGCTGAAAATTTTAAAGTTTTTTTAATAAATTACTGATGATTTGGTAAAGCACTAATAAAAAGTTAAAAATAATGTTAAACTTTCAGATGAAACTTAAGTTCAGTCAAACTGAGAGTTAGTAAACTTTTAAATAAAATTGATATGACTGAACTTTGTGTTAATAGGGACTAGTACATCATCTGGGGCCAGATATCTCAATATACTCGTATGTATGTATGCTAAAAATATTTTAGAAGAAGTAGTTTTAATTATAGATCAAAGGAAAAAAACTTTTAAGAAGTTTCTCCAAAAATCCCCAATATATTTTTTAAATAGCCCCAATGAAAACCCCAAATGAAAACTTTCACACTTTTTTGTGATGACAATTCCCATAATTTAGGGGGCAGAACCCCTAAACTGGCAGCCCTGAGCATGTATTGCAAAGGAATTTTTAAAACTAGAGTTGGGTCCAACTCACACAAACCAATGATCAAACCCTCTTAAATTACGTGGGTTTGATCATAAGTTTGTGTCTAAAACGATCTGCTGAACAAGTGCGAACGATTTGAACCAAAATCTAGACCCAAATCTACATTGTACAAGCTCATTAATTCCAATTGCACTTTGTGGTACATGTTGCTCGCAACATTTATTGTTGCGAAATAGTTGGAACCATACCAAATGTCTTAAACACGCCTTCAAGACATCTTATGCACCATTTAACAGGTATCCCTCGTATAACGCGTTGCATACGTTCCAAAGAAGTCGTGTGAAACCGCGTTATAAGAGTCAAAAAAATTTAACAAAAAAGAGAAGCGACGTTTTAATATATTTGAGGAATAACCCGCTTAAATTACATGCACTATGGACACTAACAACACATTTTGAGTTTTATTTTTTTACTAAATATATTCATTTAAATTTTTTACTGAGAAGTTGGTGACTTATTTCTAAATTCATTCATAGCTCTGCACACAACATAAAATAATGAAAAGAAAAAAATTTTTAACTTCGCGTTGTAGAAGCCCCGTGCTAGCGCAGGCTTGCCGCAGTTTTCAATTCGTATTAGAGTGAATCTGCGTTAGGGTAAACCGTGCCACATGATTAATACATGTGGTGGTATTTTTTCAATTAAAATGTAAATCAAATATGTACAACAAATTAAATAAAATAAATTCTTTGTTATAATTTTTTAATTAAAATCATTAGAAAAAAATCTTAATTACCCTACACAGTCATAGAATAGAGACGTGAACAAATGTAATGCGATAAATAGTGAGAACTCAGCACAGCCAACACACACATTAGGCAGTAAATTCTATCATCAAAAGAAACTAGTATTGTATGTATGTACATACTTATATACATATCGTTAAATAAAACGCAAAAAGACCTATCTAACAAAAATTCTAATCGGATTTTTTGTAAATTCCGATGTATTTTACAAACAATAGCTGCTATAAAAATCTAGCAAAAATAGAGATAATATTAAGAAATTCAGTAAAGTGCGACTTTGGCTCGCACACGAAGGGTTCCGTACAAATACACATATCCGTGGTCATAACCCTTAACCGCCTAAATCGAGTTAGGACAAAATTAAATTTTTGCTGTGATCGAGTACATTCGTATCTAAATCATCTCGCTGCCAATTTTTTAAGTTTGTAACTTTTTTAAGAGACAATTATCTATAAATAAGTTAAAGAAAAACTAACTGACGACTGGCTGGATGCGATTTTTTGATACTTTAAGCACCTCTCCCGAAAAATTTCGAAACCGACCTAAGTGGTTAAAGCTTGTTAACACAGATATATCCCTTTCGATTTTGGTATTTTTTTTTAATTTTTGTAATTTTTTTCGTTTTACCTTTTCATTTAATTTAATTTTTATTCCAAGTTCTTTTTTCGTTTTTTGAAAATATTTTTTTTTATTTTGGCCCTTTTTTCATTTTTTTATGATTTTTTCGTTTCTTGCGTTTTTTCGTTTTTGCGATTTTTTTTTGTTTTTCGCAGTTTTTTTTGTCAACATTTTTTTTTTGCTTTTTGACGATATTTTAAGTTTTAGCGATTTATATTAGCTTTGACGTTCTTTTCAGTTTTTGCGATCTATTTTTTGTTTGAGAACTTTTTTTTGGTTTTTAGTAATTTTTTGGTTTTAGAGATTTTTTTATGTAAGTACTTTTTTCGTTTCGGCAATTTTTCAATTTTTGGCGATTTTTTTTGCACTTTTTTTCGTTTTAGCGCTTTTTTCGTTTTGGTAATTATTTTCCATTCTTGGCGATATATTTTTTAATTTTTTACGATTTTTGTATTTTTTAGCGTTTTTTAGTTTTGCTGCTTTTTTCGTTTTAACGACTTTTTTCGGTTTTGGCGTTTTTTTATTTTTTTGGTGACCTTTTTAGTTTTAGTAATATTTTGTGTTTTAGCTATTTTCTACTTTGGGTGCTTTTTTCTTTAAGTGCTTTTTTATTTGGCAAGTTTTCGCTTTGAAATTTTTTTAATTTTGGAAGTTTTTAGTTTAAGCATTTTTTAAAATTTTAATTACATAGTCAAAATTACATTAATTTATAGAACACCCTTTAATTTTTATTGTTTTATACACCAGAGTTAATTGGTGTAGTCTATTATACAGACTACACCTATATATATTGGGTGTTTTTTATTGAGGTATAGAACTTTAAGTTGGCATCACTTTTTTAACTGGCGGCCATTTTGTCAGCTGTCAAGTGATTAATATTTAGTTTGGTTTGCCATTTCATCATGAACAGGTTGACAAAAGAACAACGCTTGCAAATCGTGCAAATTTATTTCGAAAATAATGGTTCAGTTCGCGAAGTTTACCGCAAGCTCCGTCCATTTTATGGTCGACATAATCGTCCATCAGAGCAATTAATTCGGTTAACCATGGATCGTTTTCGCACTACGTTTACTCTATGTGATAATACGCATCCGCAGAGACGTCGAACAGTGCGCACCGAAGAAACAATTGCCGCTCTATGGGCTGGTGGAGTCATTGGGCCATACTTCTTCCGAAATAATGCTGGAGAGTCAGTTACCGTTAATGGAGACCGGTATAGAGCCATGATAACCGACTATTTTGTTCCCGAATTGGATGGCATGAATGTGGATGAGTTGTGGTTCCAACAAGACGGCGCTACATGCCACACAGTGCACGTCACAATCGATTTATTGAAGGAAACATTCGATGAGCGCATAATTTCGCGGAATGGACCTGTCAATTGGCCACCAAGATCGTGTGATTTGACACCATTGGATTATTTTCTTTGGGGATATGTGAAGTCGCTCGTCTACGCCAACAAACCAGAAACGTTAGGGGACTTGGAAGCCAACATTCGTGGCGTTATTGCCAACATACGGCCCCATATGCTCGAAAAAGTGGTTGAAAATTGGACCTGTAGAATTGGCTTTATTCGAGGCAGCCGCGGCGGCCACATGCCCGAAATCATATTTAAACATTAATGGCATAAAATTATCCTTCCAATAAAGCCAAATTGATGGACATTAAAACGATTTTCTTGTGTTTTATTTCAATTCGAAGTTCTATACCTCTAAAAAAACACCCTGTATAAGTGTATTTATATTACATTAGTATTTCAACATGGTTCGTTGCTCGCTTTAGAACACCCTCTAATTTTTAACTGGCATATATTTGTTGTTATAGCGGCCATATTCTATGAAAATTTTAGGTCCGTAGATCAGACAGTAGACAGTTCTCGAAAAAAACAGCATGTGACAGACAGACGGACGGAGGGACAACGTAAAATGAAAAAGAGCTGGCAAATTATATCATTTAGCATATTTATTGCTTCTCCTGTGAAATTATGAAAATGCTAGCTAGAGCGTTATTCGTTTCAGGTGACGATATGTTTGTATATCGATCTTGCAAAAACTTCAACGTACATATTTACTATACGTGTACTAGTACATACTGCATATATAGACAAAACTATGCATGTCAACACCTTTGGAAGACAATGCTACGTTTTGTTTTATATGTTTTTTATTATTCATTTCATCTATGCAGGAGGCAGGCAGGCAAGCAGTCAACTACTGAGGTAAGCAAGCAGGCACTCATAGAGTTTACACAGACTGGCAGTTATACATAAACAGCAATTGTAATTACGTGCGACAAAGTTGTCACTTGCAATTAGCCATTTTGTGTTTTATTTGAAACAAAAAATATCTAAAAATACAAAACACGGCACAAAGATGAAAAAGCATACATATATGTATATTTACGATAAATTAACAGAAAAATAAATAAAAATGTAACGAAAATAAATTGCACAGAGTATTTATTTATACCCAGCGCTAACAAATGGGGATACTTTTACTAAGAAGGCCCTTTTCTAAGGATCATGAAGGAAAATTGTGTAACAATTGTCTTCCTACATAATATTCTCGAATCGTTAGCGGTGAAAAGAGAACACATCACTTAACTAGAATAAAAATGCTAACAAAATACCCTTGATGTACAAGCAGATTTTATACGAATCAATAATATTTGTTTAAAGTATTAAAGAAACCACCACAGGAAAATTACCTTAGGTTTGGATCTAGATATCTCCCATCACTGAGTATCTTAATTATGTCAATTAACCCCCTCCAATGAAAATGGCATGTACAAGTGCCAGGTTCCTCTGATATAAAGTCTCATAAGTCGAACCGGTTGCTAGTCCTTGGGAACCCACTAGAGTCTTGCAGAAGATGCCTTGAATGTGCGTTTAAGATATTTGTTTTGTATCAAACACAGTGATGTTGTAACGAGCATGTATTGCAAAGGACTTCTTGCAACACATTTTTAATGAAGTTGTAGGGTGCGAAGAAGGTACAAGTTCAAAAATAGTTTTTCAAATTGCGCTTCCTAGTACATGTTACTCGCACCATTATAGTTGCGAAATTGTTTGAAAAAATGTGTTAAACACACCTTCAATACATCTTCTGCAACCCTCTAGAGCACACTACTGACTTTTATTTTTACAACTCACACATACTCTAACAGCACATTCCAGCAGTAAAAAGTAGCAGTATGGTGGCCTTGCAAATTCTTTTGGATGAATCATTACTCCACGCTCCATTCCATCATCATCTTTAGAACTACAACCCAGGGTTGGTCTTGGCCACCTCCAATTTTGCTCTAAACAGGTCACGATCAACTGCAATCATTCTCCAGTTTCTTAAGCTAATAGCATTAAAATCGTTTTCAATATCGTCGCACAATCTCAGCTTGGGTCTTGCTCTACTTATTCTTTGTTCTGGCACCAGTTCCATTATCTCTTTCGTTGGATTTGAATTGTCGAGTCTGTGTACATTAGAGCGACTCAAATAAAAGTGATTTTGTTACTCCTCAGAAAATAAACCTTGATATGTTTTATGATGATTCGCAAAATATTTTGGTTCTAGCGTTGACCATCCGTGAGCTGGACCATTTTAAAAAAAGGTAATTTTTTCAGTTTTTCGATTTTTTTGTATTTTGCTCCAAAACGACATAAATAAAATTTGGTATCATTGAAAAGAGTTTTTGAAGCAGCATCCAATGGTATATAAAATTTGACCACTTGTGACCTACTAATTGAAATATTTAACTTAATACATATTTTCGTTTCGGGTTTTCATACAAATTCTACGTATTTGGAAATAATGTTTTGCTTTTCAAATTTAATCTGCTTTAAAATAATGTTAATTTTTTTGTAATTATTCACATAAAACGCGAAAATCGCGATATATTTTATCTTTTTTCAAATATAGACAATATGGGTATAAAAAGTTTTCATGTTTCAATTATAATAACCTGGTGATAAGCAAAAGATCCGTTTTCAAACCCTGGATGATGTGAGATAAATTTAAGTTTTCAAATATTAATTTCAAATATAAATATTCAAATACAAATTTTAATTGTTAACACATACCTTGTCCTGTACTATAACTATAAGACTCATAGTCTTGTTGTGTAGGATGTCAAATAAATAAATAAACCTAACCTTTAAAATAGATTAAATTTGAAAAGCAGAACATTATTTCCAAATACGTAGAATTTGTATGAAAATCCGAAACGAAAATATGTATTTAGTTAAATATTTCAATTAGTAGGTCGCAAGTGATCAAGTTTTATACCATTGGATGCTGCTTCAAAAACTCTTTACGATGATACCAAATTTTATTTATATCGTCTTGGAGCAAAGTACAAAAAAATCGAAAAACTGAAAAAAACCTTTTTTAAAATGGTCCAGCTCACGGATGGTCAACGCTAGAACCAAAATATTTTGGGAATCATCATAAAACATATCAAGCTTTATTTTCAGAGGGGTAACAAAATCACTTTTTTCTGTTCCATACAAGTTGAGTCGCTCTAATGTACATGTTTAGTCCATCGCATATATGAAATGTTAATACGTTTAACCACGCTTATATCTTGGTAAAGTCTTTTGAGTTCATGATTGTATCTGACTCTCCAGACACCGTTTCCACAAACTGAGCCATATATTTTGCATTAAACTTTACGCTCAAATGATTCCAGTTTAATTTCATATTTTTTGATAGGGCCCAGGTTTCACAAGCGTACTCGTATAACAGGTAGTATCAGGGTTTTATTAAAGTTAAATGTCTTCTTAAACCATAAAAACACCTACTGCCCAGCAAAAACTTTTGTCATTTTTGTAATCGGTAGTACTTTATTAATGAGTTACAAAGTAATGAGTGGTACTTATTTATCTTATTACTATGCTTCAAATTAGAACCACACTATCTAAAAATAGTTATAATTTGTTATTACGTATTAATAAAATCAGTAGACATTCACTTTGTAAGTCAACATGTGTTTGTATATGAAAAATAATATTTGTCGCTTAAACTTATAAGTCAACAATAGCTGAGTAGTTAAAGTTGTTATGTTCAAATCTGAACGAGCACAGGCTCGAATGACAGCTCATCACATTTAAAGCATGCTCTCTCTCTCTCTCTCTCTCTTCCCACATTTCGCATTTATTTCATGGAAGAGAGAGATTTATAATATAATACGATGATGCAATTGGTTGCCGCAATAAGGCCAAGAGACATGATTTTAGCGAACTTTTGGTGTTTGGAAATAAGTGCTGTTTTATGTCAAAAACAAGAGATCCCAAGTGGGGCATCGCGAAAAAAATGCATGCCTTTTCGAAGAGCTTTTCGTAGCAGAAGAAACATCAATAACCAGCATTAATCGCTTACAAACCTGCTTCGGCCGAAGCAGTAGCTTTTTTCTGGTATAGCAATGTGTTTGTATATAAACATGGATTTTTGTGAATTAAAAAAGTAAGAGCAAAAACTTATAAACTTTTATTTTTATTTTGTGCCTTTGTAATATGATGGCGTTTAAGATATACACAAAAGATCTTTAAAGGTCTGGTTTATTTCTGTTTTTAATTGCTTGTTAGTTTCATGTGTTTGTCTAAGATAAATCTCTGGAGCAAAGTAATGGCGCGGGGTCTTATACAGCACAGTGAAAATGTTTGTAGCTGTTTTATAAAAAAAAAACAGAACTAAGAATTTAAAAATCTGGAAAATATCTAAAAAGCTCCTAATAGTTTTAGCATGGTCTGATTTGGAGGCGTCGATATACATATTACGTTTTGAAAACACGAATTGTTTCCTTCTAAACATTTTTAAAATCAATGAAATAAAAGTATTCAATAACTTAACCCCACTGTGCACTCATTCGCAATGAAATGCCCTCAGTGTCACAACAACCTACCGCATTATCACGTATTGTTAGAAATAGTCATAGAAAAACATGAATTTTTTTCAATTTCATTTCTGTTGCTATTTTTATAATCAAAACAAATGAGTGGCATAATATACAAACATATGTTTCCAGCGACAATGTTAAAATGTGGGTTTCATACAATTATTTATTTTTATTTTTCTTTTATATATGAAAAAATCTAATACACATTTGCACAATAAATTTTATACATATTTTTGTACACAAATATTAATGATTTATAAAAAAAAACAAAAGTTGTTGAAAAAATTAAGTTTTTTTTTTGTAATATTTGCCACTTGTAAAAAACCTAAAGGCGTGTTAAGTTTTATGTAGTTTTATTTAAACAAAATAAAAATAAAAGAATTTCAACATTTTTACAAAAGCGGGAATTTTTTCGATTAAAGTTTGTGTCTTAGGTCTTTCGTTTTAATATGTTTTCGCTTCACTTTTTTCTATTTAACATGATTTGTTGGTTTGTGCTTGTAATTTAAAAATTACAATTTTGTTTTGATTCCTTCAGGCTAACAAAGACATTTTCCATTTATTTTTATTCAGTCAGTCAAGAAAAAAGGTCAATTAAATGACAAATGTTTGTTAGTTAACTATAACTGTTGATCATTATAAAACTTCACGATTGTTGTTCCAAAGTAACAATATACAGCAAAAAAAAAAAGAAAACATCAGCCTGACAACCTCTAAAGCTGCATCAGCTTTTAAACGAAAATTAACTTTTCATTTCAATTTGAAAATCCAAAAAAAAAAAAAACGAAATGCAAAATGAAAAAAGCAATTGAAAATTTCGCTTTCATTTTGTTAAAAGTTGTGACTATGATGAACTACATTTGATGATGTTTACGACAATGTCGCTGTGCTTGTTGTTGATGTTTAATTTTAAGCAGAAATGTTTTTTTTCCATGATGCAAATTTATAAAATTAGAAAAAATCTCAGCAAAACCCCTGTTGTGTTTAAGTTATTTTGTTTTTTGAAAACTTTCTGTTGTATGCAAATTGTTTCGTTTAGTTTGTAAGTTGAACTTTTTTTTCTTTCGTTAAGTTAAACTCTAAGTTAGTAATTTAAATGCAGATGTCTGGATATTTTTCAATTTTGATTTCTGGAGGTACATAATTGTTTAATTCACATTATTTATAAAACTGAATTTAATTTTGTATGTCTATTTCATTTATAAATGGCTTATCTAAGTTGCACTTTGTTATAACATTTCTAGGAAGTGTTTGTTTTTTTTTACCAAATAAAATCAGTGAAATATATTTTCATGGCTTAAAGTTTAAACTATATGTAACCTAATATTCAATTTGCCAAGATTAGACCATAGAAAATAATTAATGTTTTTTTAGAAAATATCAGACCACAAAATGCTAGAAAATTTTTTATATTATACCCTCCGTTATTTAATAAACTTTAATAGCCAACTAAGCTGTTGTCTTATTATGTTTTTTCAGAAATTGAATACATTAATATATTTCATTAATGAACAAATATAAAAGTCATGTAGTAAACAAGCGTTTTTTAATAACCCGCCAAGTATTAAGGTGAACATGTTCATTTATCTTTATTTTGGTTGTCTAACAAAAAAAAAATTGCATGTTTATACCTATTAGCTGAATGTCTAATTAGTTTCATGTTATTTTAAGGTAGATGTGATTTTTTTAGCAAATCCAAAAAATAATAATAAATAAATTTTGTTTAGCTGAGTTTTTTTCTATAATGAGATTTTTTATGTAACTTTATGTCTACCTAAATATGATGCTGCATAATATTTCTTTTTGCTAGTTTTCTTCCTTTAGTTTCTTACGTTAATAATCAATAAGATACGGTAATGATGTTATGCAGTAGATGATGTTAGCTTTAAGATTATAACAATGGAGTAAATTTGTGTGCATATTGTGAAAACTTTCAGTTTCTTTTTAGCAATTTAAAAAAAAACTTGGTTTTCATTTTTTCAATGCACGAACGTAATAAATTAAAATTAAAAAAAAGAAAATATTTAAAGATATATTTTGAAAAAATGCAAAGAAATGTTAAAGAAAAATTTGTGCCAGTTTTGTGTTTAATACAAAAATGTACTAATAAATTACTTGAATTTGCAATTTGATTTCAAAAAGATGAACTCAAAAAAGAATATAATTTTTGCAAATGTGATTGAATGATCGATCTTAATTGGCAAGAAATTTTAGGTATTATCGTATTACAAGTTAATCGGGACTGTTCTATGTCTCTTAAAAAACAAAATAATGTGAACTATCATAATTTTTATTTATTTATTTTTTTTTTGTGAACAAGCTAAAATAATAATTACTTTATCAAAAATTACACTGTACAACAAGAAAATAGCATAGGCTCCAAAAATATATATGTATATCGGCGTTTTGAAAGTTTAACTCTGGAATTGGTTTTAGGGTGAGTTAGAGTTCCCCCATTTTGCATACAGTTCTAGTGACTCGGTACAGGAAATCTTTCAAGCCTTATGTTTAATGTAAAGGCAATCTGAGCACTTTTATGTAAAACACCACCAGAAACATTTTTGTAAAATATTTTAACCTTATAACTCTTCGTTGTATGCGTCTTTTTGTCACATTCTTAAATAAATTTAAGAAATCAAAAAAACCCGACAGGTCATTTGAAATTAAAAATCATAAGAGAAACCTAAAGATGATTTTCAAATACCTGCCGATTGATACCCACTTTTATTTTTTGGTATAAACAAAATGGTGTCTGTTGGCCGCCATATTGAATTTTTACTACTGTCATATCTTTAATGACATTCCCCAAATTAAGACGAATCAATTGACGTAAGAATCGTGAAAATTGGTCTACGCGTTCGGTTTACATAGTGCCGCAAAGGAAGACAAGGAACATACACAATATCCTTCTTTGCGTCGCGCAGTCGGGTAAAAAAAAGGAGTAAAAAACTTTCTTTCAGCGGCGAGATAAGGCGGGCGGAAATCCTTAACAGAAACATTTGTCATAAAATTTCACAATAAGTCATCAACAACATCCAAACTCCAGACTCAACTTTAACGTCAGAGATTATTCAAAGCTTTAAATGTGTTTATTTGTTCATACCACACATATTATATTATATCCTGTAATTCCTATAAGGAATATAGGGCCATGCCGCACATATTCACAATTAATACTTAACTTAAGAAATATTGTAAGAATTACGTTTAAGGTTTAACATGTTAAAATAAAACACCACTAGAACCATTTTTTAACACTTTAGCATTCTAGCTCTTCGTTGTATAATACTTTTTTCAATTTTTTTGTTCTTGTTTGTTTTTTAAGAGAAGTCCCACACTCAGGCAGTTCCCAGCGAGAGATGTAGTCATTGATTACATATATAATGAAAGATATAATGTATTATTTTAATGAATGCATTCCTTTGGAAGCGAGAAGGTAGTTTTATCGAGCACAAAAATTACACATAAATTTGGCTTAAGGGTAAATTTCTTACTTAATCACTATTAATACGCGGCATAGTAAATATTGTAAGCATTACGTTTAAGGTATAATATGTGTTCAGCTATTTTAATTAAAACACAGCGAAAACAGATTTTTTCAAGAACATTTTAGCCCGCTATATGGCCGCTGAAGGAGAGCTTTTGCCCTTTTTTAAGAAAGGGATAGCGAAGAGTTAGAGGATTAAAATGATCCAATAGAATATTCCTGATCATGCTTAATATAGAATTGCAGAACGTATGGAGGTATTTTACAAACTTCCTGATTATTGTAGTATATTCTAGGCAGAAATCTATGCAGCCAAAATGGCTGCAGAAATAGCTCTCATACCGCAGACCACGAACTTGCGTGTGATCATGTACCATGCTGGAAATTTTGTATTAAATTGCCTGCAAAGTACTTCCCTTATGACTGGTGGAAATGGAAGTGGTACAAAGTGTTCCCGAGTCATAAGCAGTGAAAACATCACTTAACTAGATCGAATGTGCAAACAAAATACCCTTAAAGTAAAAGCAGACTTTTTTCCAAATCAAATGTTGTCACCTTAACGTGCAAATGTGATAAGTTCACTTTTTGCCAAAATGCTTATTTTAATGAAGTATGATAATAGAGCTCAAAATACATCATTTACTGTAAAAAAAAGTTACCGTTTTGTCATTGTTACTTACTGTTATTGGCTGACGTGCAAATGTTCTAAGTCCACAAAACATCAAATACAAGAAAAAATTCGTTCTAAGTTCAGGTACAATTTACAAGTTATTCCTTTTATTTAATTGCTATTTGCTAATTTAAAGCAGATGGACAATAGCATAAATCATACGATGTCACTTGGATTCTTTTTCTAGCACAAATTTAAGAGTAAATTTTCCAAATGTATTAGACATGACTGTAGTAATGGTGGTTTTATAGTAGCGGATATTCGTGGTATAGAGGAAACGTAGAAAAACCTTTTTTGTAGGATGTAGCCAACTTTTGCGAGGATGATAGCATCCAGTCTGGTTGAGGAATAATCACACGCTGCACGAATGAGGCCTAATTTGCACCATTCTCGACGTTGAGCTTCTGATATTTTATATAATGGCCAACTTGAAAAGTGGAGTTGTTTGTTGCAAAATAGCCCCAGGTAAAAGTTAAGAAATCAGAAGCTTTTCCCACCGACTCCTCGTCAAGAGAATGCATATTTGTAAAATTTTTATATAAGAAGGGTAGTTCCTGGAGTCTTATATGACGGATGCACCAGCAAAACACTCAGAGCGACCTCTGAACTAATAGGCCAACATGTTCCCTATCACCCACAGCAGCATTTTATTAATTTTATTAAATTAATGTGCCCTTTACAGAGTTCGTGTCGAAATTATGCACTTGCTTTTCCAATAAATTATCCACTTTATGACTTTTACTCGGTCGTTGAAAGTTTTGGAATATGTTCGTAATTTTTGTTTTCGCGATTTAGCGAGCCACCCAAAAACAGCTAATAGCAGGCGTTTTGTGCATTTAAGTAATTTATTTATAATAAAACGAAAAATAAATAATGAAAAAATGTTCTAAGTCCAAAAACAAAATCATAAAAAGCAAATGTTCTAAGTCCTAAAAAAGAAATTTGGTGGCGAACAGCATTATTTTGAAATATTTTAACTACTGATATTAATGAGCGATAAATCGTAGAAAAGGCTGCGTTAACAGATGTAAAAAAATTAAGCCCAAAAAAGTTAGACAGTTTTTTGTCCCCCCTGTAAAGTTTAGAAAAAAAGACTTATCACGTTTGTACGTTAAGGTGACGATATTTTTTTTTAAGAACAGTAATTTGACTAGTGAAATTATTTATTTATTTATTTATTTTGTTAAATATACGATTTAGTTAAAAGTCTGTAAACCAGGGGGGTTACTCTGTAATGTGATGCGAAAATAAAACTGTTCGCATTTGTATGTTATTAACACTGCAAAGCGAAAGCATTTCTTTCGTTTCGAATTACAGAGCAACCCCCCAGAAGTCGTAGGAAACTTCACAGACAACTGTTTAGAAAAAAAAATTTTTTTTCTAAATATTATATTTGTTAAGTTATTAGACATAAAAGCAGAAAAATAGCATTTACTCTAACTTTTCTGGCTGTACATACACTCCTTAATATCAACTAAATGACCTGACATTTTGTTATGGTATTTTTTTTATAAATACATATCCGTTTGGGGTATGAGACTTGAAGAAATCCAAATTTTCTTTCGGCTTTTAGCACTTTATCTAGCTGTTCTTTTATTTTATTTTTTACCCCTCCACAGAGATTGATTTCAGAAAGTCCTCAAAATAAGTTTTTGTTGCACAGATGACTTCCTTTGTTTGACTAGAATCCCTTTTCACCGTGACATTTTACTAAATTTGAATACAGGCAAAAATACGTGGATGTAAAATCTGCGGAATAACTATTTGAACCTTAGCTCGTGTTTTCTTTTTTGTCGTATACGCTGCATAAGTATTCTCTCGAATATTTTGTTTAGCTAATTAGAGAAAGTTATTTTCTTTTTCTTATATTTCTGCTGATGATGTCATTAGTCATGTGGACGTTATTGCATGCCACTCAAAATATATAGTTATCACATCGCCCTAACTTATTAATTCATTTCATTTGTTTTCAATTGCTTGAATTCTCCAATTTTTAAGATTTTTTGTTTTATAGCAAAAATAAATAGCACTTTTATTTTGCATGATTTCCTGATGCCATGAATTTTCATTATAGTTTCTTTTGTACAACAGAAAATTTTCCGCTAAATTATTTTTTATTTTGTATACAACGAAATTGTTTCGTTATAAAAATATTTTTTTCTACGAAAAGTCGTATACATTTATTTGATAGTTCATAGTTTCACACAAATGCAACAACCGGCGCAATATTGCCCTTATTTATTAAATTTGTGTCTTAAGTCGTTTGTTTCTTTTTTCTAGTTACATTTACAATTTCCTTGCTTCCACATAACCTTTGCGGCTATGTTTTCATGTTAACGGAACAAAAACTTATTTAAAATTTCCAAACTATATAAAATGAAATCTATAGCTCCTGTATTTTGCTTAACTGAATGAAAACAAATCAATTGTCTTCTCATTGAAAATTGCTACCGAAAAAAAAACAATTGATGAATAAACATTTTGTTTAGAGGAATGAAAGTGAAACGAAAACAAAATAAAAAGAAGCTAATTTTGTATAAAATTATACAAGAGTTTCTTTTTGGCTTCAAACATTGTTAAATAAAAAATTTGGGACTTAATATAATTGGGCTAAGCGTGTAATTTTTTTTTATGAAAGAAAAAATAATTTTAATGGCTTCATTTTGATTTTTTTTTTAGAGAAATTGTTGTAGTATGCGAAAAAATTTAAAAATAAAATTGATAAAACTTTCTAATTTACGAAATATAATCATTGATATTGAAAAAATATGTCAAAATAAAGAAAATATATTTCTGTGTAAACTAAATGCATCAGATTTTTTTTGGATCCCTCCTGATAACAGGTGACCTCCGGCCAGCTACAACGAAAACACTTTCCACGATGTTCTTCCAGTAGATGTTCTGGCTAAACAGCTATCAGATTGATTGATACATGTGCATGGTCAGGAAATATCTATTGACATCCCAGTAAAAAAATTGCTTAAAAAAACCTGTTTTTACTACAACAGAATAAAAATAGCTCCGATATCGCTGATGATCTTTGTATGGCGAGTTCCCGGTTTGGAGTACTACAATTTTGATATAAAAAGCGCTAAAAACCATCACCATTTTTAACACTAAAACTGTAAGTGATTGACAAGACGTTTCACGTGACTATCTTGCAAGGACTAGCAAATGGTTATAGTTCTGGAACATATATGAGAGAGACCTGTCACTTTTATACGGCGTTGTCATTGGCTGTTTCTTTCTTTTAGTTCTAGGGCATAATAAAGTTTACCGAAATTTTTAAATTAGTGTCAAATTTTAATTAGAATGAGTCTTTTTTTTTGATACAGCTGTTTATTTGGTTAAATGTGCTATTTAGATAAAAGTCGGTAAGGCAAAAGCTGTTGAACATTTTACGGACAACAACTTTTTGCAAGAAAATTTTTTTTTGTAAATACTATATATATTAAGTTATAAAGCATAAAAAACAAAAAAGGGCATCTGCTTAAACTTTAGTGGGCGTACAATACGCCTTAATCTTAACTGATTGATTAAAGCGTATCTCGTTGCTTTGGTTTGATATTTTTTTTAAAGTACCTATCGATTTGGGCTGTGAGACTTGAAGATATCCAATTTTTAATTTGTTTACAACCATATATTGAGAAATAAAAAAATGTTTTTGGAAAGACTTATTGACATCTCCTCGTATCACTTTAAATAATCACATTCTATAATACATACATGCAATTTTATTACTCGCAATCGCCTTTAATATTTTAGGATAAACATTTGCTTTTTTATTTTACCATTTAGGTGCATTTAGTTAAACATTTGCAAAAAAATCCATGTATTTTTATCGGATTTTGCGATTTTATATGCTGGGAAAAAACTAAAAATTACTGCACAATTTTTGACCATTTTTTTCAATACAAATTCGTGATAAGTGTGATAAAAGATGTTTAACACCATTAACAAGACAGGCGACTTAGTCATAGTTATATTACATAGTTCCAAAGACCAGACACAACTGATCAATGATAATTCTGTGATTTTTTTTATTTTTAATTTTTTGGAGTACGAGTACCAGTGGTTTGTTTTTGCGTTGCTTGCTACTATTTTCTGCTTTAATGCGTTTAAGTATTTCCAAAGTTAAATTTTTTAGGTTTTTTTTTAAGTTAATGTGATAAACAAGCGTCTGATTACAAGGAAGTCTGTGTAATGAAAGTGAAAGGTTAAAAGTTGAAATATTTGTGTATTTTTTTGCTTAAAAAAAAGGTGCGAAATTAAAGTTAAGCAATTTTAAAGTATTTTCTGTGTTTGTTTCTTAAAATATTTTTTTAAACTTTATTTTTCTTTACTTATTTTTGAACATATTTTCCTTAAGGTGTCAAATGTGTTAAAAGCCAAGCCTGTTTTCATTAAGAAATAATCACAAGTTTCAGAACAACGCATTTTTATAGTTTTTTTGTGGTTATTTTTTTTTTTTTTAATTTCAGAGTTCAAGAGTTGAAGAACTTTTTCTTAAATTGTTAGCAAATTTTTGTTAAGCTATAACCCAGATTTAAAGTGTAAGTTTGTTTTTAATTAAGTGTGGTCACAAAAATAAATATGCGGTTAATTAATTCATTTAAGGCCAAGACAGTTTTTTTATACAAATGTTATCGTTTTCTGTACTTAATCCAATTAAATGCATAAAATTAACTTTACCAAATATGACACCCACCCAAACAAAGCATATTGTGTGTATTTTTTTTAAATTTTACAACGCATTGGAATTAAGAGATATTTTATTAGTTTTTTCTTCGGGAGGGGGAAGGAGAATATCTGATTTTCCTCCTACAACGCTGTTTTTGTTTTATAAAATTTTTATTGTTTTTTTATGTACTTTTTTTAAATAATTTTCATATTTGGATTTTATATTAATTTGGACAGCTGTGTTATTTGCTTTATAAAAAATTATTATTGTAGCAATCTATATATGTATATATATTTTTGTTTAAGTTGACTCTTTTGTTTTTCCAAATATTGCCTACACTGAAGGAATTTTGGTTCGTTAGTCCAAAAAATCATTTCATTTCTAGTCCAATAAATTTAATGAAAGAATTGAATTGAAATTGCTTAATTTTATTTTATAATTTTGCTAGGAAATTTTATTGGACAACAACAATTTGTTATATAATACATAATTGATATCAAGTACTATAATAATAGCAAAAAAAAGTTTTAAATCGGATGAAAAACAAAAACTTACAAGCTTTAAGAAATTTAAATGGAAGAAGTGCCATAATTTGAGATTTCATAGCTCCGCTTCTGAACAGTTTGGAGTGTTGGTCTTTAAACTGGAATAGTGCTCTGCTTTGTGCAAGTAAAATGCTTGATTTATTTCACAAGTACTTTGATTCTGTCTCACTGAGCATCGGGGTGCCTTTCTGGGTATGTTATTATTATTATTTGTTTTTTTTTTGTCCCTAAAAGTCAAATAGTTAATAAAATGGCTGTAACAGTTTTATTTAATAATCCGACTGAACAGCACTCGCCCTGCATCATGACTCCAAAATTGTACAAAACACGTAAATTGTAGCATAGATATAATTAAGAAATTTCATTAAGAGTTTGATATAATTTCAATGATCTTACGAATGCTTTCATTAAAATAATGAAATATTTACATTATCTTAGTCAACATTTTACAGACTTTATAAAGAAAATTGTTTCAGTGTATTAATTCAAAATATTTTTATTATAAATCAAAACATTTTTATTATATATAAACAAACTGATTGTTTTTTTTTGCTTGTGCAAAACTGCAAATAGAGTTATTGTTATTTAATGGATCGAAAAGATAATGATTTTTTTGAAAAGATTTGCAGCTGTTTTTATTGTATGTATTGATATGATATGAAGTAATCTTATACAAACTGTAAACGTCTAAAGATATGTATGCAAATATGTACATACATTTGCATATCTTTTTATGCCAATAAATCAAAATAGAATATCAAAGATTAAAAGCTAAAATTTTTAGAGCAGAAATACATTTATATTAGAAATCTGATAGAGTAAAAACTAAAAGCAAATCTAGGAAACAGATTTATTTGGCAGTTTAAGAAAAAAATTTAAATACACGTTAAAAATGATATCCTTCACATTTCTTCCCTTAACAAAAAATCTTCAGAGTTTTTTGTTCAGTTTGGGTATATACTAGGGATGTAACCGATTCCGATACCGATATATCGGCGATATTTCAGATTTTCTGATACATCGATATCGGCGATATTTTACTGTCGATACGACGATACTTTTTAAATATTTTTCATAGTTTTTTTTTTAACAAACAATTTTATTTTACCATGAGTTAAATTCAGTTCGTTGTTTTTAAAGCTTATAATAATAATATATAATCTCTTTATTAGTATACTATACTTTTCATAGCTATTACATTACATTTTTTTATAACATATTCTCTCTCCTCAATTATGCATTAAATTTTACAAAATGAACAATGTGTTTTCTACATACTCGATCCATGACCGCCAAAAAAGCTTAAGCGACATGCTTTTCGAAAATCCTTTTTTGACGAAAATTTATTATTTACGACAATTTGGACAATCTGCCAAAGTTTCAAAGTCAAATTAAAAAAATTTTTAATTTGTTTACATATTTTTGTAACTGCAAAGTGTCGCTTAAGCTAAAATTTTCTTTTTTAAGGAGAGCAAAACTAGTGTCCAAAACTTCAAGGATATCAATAAAAGAGTTAAGAACAGCTTGCTAAGGATAACAATTTTAAAATAACAAAAATTTCTTTTTCGGCGTTCTAAAATGATTTTTCCTCAAGGAAAAAGGATGAAATATTACCAATTTTTGCAACTTGTTTCTTTTTATGCGAATTTGAACGGAAAACTGTGTTTTCATGTAAATTTAAGTGAATAAATATAAACTTCAGGAAGAATTTTAACAATTAAGCTATTAAGCTATTTAGCAGAATCTGTGGTTTTCTTGAATAAGCGCAGATGTAAATTTTTGTCGATTTTGAGTTATTGATGCTAAATTAAATTATTTTATATGCTCTTTTACATGGACCAAAAATTTCGCTAATGACATGGACCCATTCCGAATTTTTTTCTAAAAACAACGTAACTTCTTAATTTATTAAAGTATTTTTCAGCTCTAATGAACTAAATCGACTTTCAATTGCGTGCTGGCAATTTATTGCCTTTGAAAAAAACATATAGCCACGTGCGTTGTTACTTTTGAACACATTTCCAAAATATTTTTTGGATATTGTTCAGTTAATAAGAACTTCAAATGACTTGTACGCAAGCATTTTTCAGGTTAAAACTCTTGTGTGCTTGAATTAGTTCAATGTAAAAAACTGTTATCGACATAAGCTCTTTTTCTGCACACACTTTAGTGTCCTTGACAAATTGTTTTTTTTTTATTACTCTCTAGGATCTTACCCTCAAGGAATTTTTGCCTGAAATTTTTACACGAACTTCGTACCACATATATATTCCTTTAACTCCCACTGGAGCATAGGGCGCCAAGTTTTCGGGTTTTTATTTAGAAGCTGATTATTTAACGATTCGTTAGTAGATTAATTTCAGAAAAGTGGGTTGCTATCTCTCCTTTCATAGATTGGTGATATGGCTGCTATCCTTGAGTCCAATCCCACATTGCAGTCATGCTTCAGCGAAATTCATTATCTATTTACCTACTTTCCTGAGACGCCAAATTGTTCGTGGCCATTCAGCATATATGACTGAGTGCCTTCTCACTCTAGCTAGCTTTCAATGGGTGCTGGAAAGTCCTTGCCCGGGAAAAACTAGGCCTTCGACCGGAAGTACTGAGCTGCTTGAACAGTCATACAAAGGAATAATTTCTGGTACTTCCCAAGTGTATGACAGTCAGAAACTTTCCGTACAACGTGCACCTCTGATGAAAGTCCCATTTCCTATTTCTTACCACATGTGTTTACATAACTGTACAAAAAGAAAATGATAAAAATCACAAAGAGTCCAGAAAAATTGGTTTTTATACATACGCGCTTATTCAAGAAAACCACAGAAAAATCCTTTCAAACATCGATTTTTTTTTTAAAGCATGGATAATATTTTTAAAAGCTATAAAGGAACTATCAAATTCTTTATAAATTAAATAAAATTTTACTTGTGTTTCTACTAATTATCTGCATATTTTTAATATAGATTCTTTGGAAGCAATGAAAATGTAGCTCCTTAAAAATTACTTCAAATTTGTTATGCTGGGTTAATATAAATTTTAAATAATAATAATCTCTTACACTGTAATAATGTATAATAACAAAGTTACCCTAATTGAGTTTTGTTAATTTAAACTTGAACTCAATTTCAAAATGCGTGTCGGTATTGGAATCGGTATCGTCGATATTTCTTTTGGAGTATCGGTATCGGATCAGCAAAAAGGTTTATCGTTACATCCCTAAAGTTTACTCCAAATATACGCAATAATAAGTTTTATTCCATAAAAAGAATGAAAAAATTCATCACTAAATTTCTTCATAGAGTGATTAAAATTAAACAGAAGTTAGTAATAATTTTACAATAATATGATTATTAAGCTCACATCTCATTTTTCTTCGAAACTCAATTAAATTATGCAGTCATATATGTCTGAAAGTCAATTATTTAAATTTAAATACAAAAAAATTATTTTTATTCATGTTTTTGTTTGTTAATTGTGTAAAACAACTGTTTCATTTATCTGCAGCTTAAGAGCCCAGTAAAAAAATGTTCATGTTTTATGAAGCACTAAAGAAATGAAGCGCTTCATAATTCGCTTTAAAATATGAGCTTGTTCAGAAGCTGATTTCATAGCGTCACAACAATGCAGGTTTTGAAGCGAGAAAAGTATTTGCATTTTACTTATACAAAAGCTTCGTACACAAGCTATACAAAAAAGCTGATTTTATAGTGCTGATCCAAAGCAGGTTTTTAAGCGAGAATGAAGAGTAAGTTTATTTGAGTTTCTTGATGCCGTTTTGCAACAGTGTTTTTGGTCGAGTGATTGGTACGTTGGACTTCAAACCTAAAGGTTCTTAGTTCGATACTAGTTGAAGTTAAGAAAACAAACATTGAGTAAAAATATGAAGTTAATAAAAATAAATAAAGTAACGAAATAAGAAAAATTCAAAATGGCGTTAAGACGCCAATCCACATCGAACCATTTTTTTCATATATTTTCAGTTCTAGTGCCGAAAGTGTTGATGATTTTCAGCGCTTCAAAAGCGCTTTTGTGCGCAAAAATGTAGTACTCCAATCCGGGAAATCGCCATACAAAAATGAGCAGCGATATCAGCAGGTTTGTCAGCGCTACTTTTATTCCATAATAGTAGAAAGCTGCTTTATTGGAAGCAAGTTTTTTTCTGGGAGTCTTTACAGCAATTTTTTGAATTAAATTCATGTTGAAAATTTTGTTTTGTTGTTTGATTTTTTTCCTGATTTTTAATGTTATATGTATCTTGAATATTGTTTTTTAGTTTTGTGTTGACATTAGGCCAATAAAGCTAATTAACGAAAATTGCAAATATTCTGTTAAACATGTATGTTTAACATATAAAAAAATTCATATAATAAGCTAAATCATTGAGTTAACAAGAAAAGCCAAACATAAAAAATTAAGCACAAAAAGAGATCTAAATGTGTAGATAAAATATAATTAATAAACTTCAAGCATGAGAAAAATATGTTATAGTTTATGTTTAAATAACTAAACAAAATTTTTAAGGAGCATAAAAAATAACAACAATAAAACTGTTAGAATTCACAATTACAAAGAATGTCACTACAAAAAAAAAACACACATAAACAGACAAAAAAAAAAATACGAATAAGTATGTAAAACTTTTTTTCCATGCAGAACAGAAAATCAAGTCATGTAGCAAAAAAACAAGTTTGTAGCTTAAGTCTTTCGATTGTAGGTTCTTAACTTTTTTTATTTTCTTGATGTTATAGTTGCTTATTGTTGCTGTCATTTAACTTTTTTTGTTTTGTTTTGGGAAGTCTTTTGCATTTAACGAATTTAATTAATTTTATTGCATTAATTTTTTTCTGTGTTTTTTTCTGTGTTTTTTTTTTTTCTGTTGTGAGAATTTTTTATCTAGATTTTCTTTAACTCATCAAACCACTTGATGTCTTGCAGAATTAAAAAGAAATTCTATATTTTAATAGTTACTTGTAAAGAAGTTATAAGAAAATCATACATAAGTAATGAAATAAACAGTAGCAATAAGCTAAGACAGTTAGGCATTTAAGCACACATACATATCGTCATAGGAAACGTAAAAGCATGAAAGCGACAAAAAATTTGAAATTGATGTTTTAATTAACTATTATACAAATTTGTAAACTTCCTTTGTCTTGCTCGTCGATATTATAATCAAAAATTATAGGATGTAGCCACTGTCACTTGCACTATTTTACTTCTACCTTCTCCTTAAAACTTTAAATTATTGTAGTTACATGGTTCTTTGCTTTATATACCGATATGTATGTATGCACAGCTTTTTATGGTGTTAAATTATGATAAAATTCTAAAAGTTTTGAAATTCAAAATTATCTTACATACAATGTGTAGGCTGTTTTTTTTTGGCGAACTAGAAAACAAATATGCTTATAATGCTTTTTCTCTCTCCTTTAAACATATTCAGTCAGTTTGGATTTTGTTCAGCTTCTTCACATGTGTTTATTTGATCTTATTAAAGTTAAACTACACTGTAGATGATCTCTGCCACTTAATGTTTACCATCATTATTATATTTATCGTTAATAATTATCTTTTGCCCATATAAAAAAAAAGAAAAAAAGAAGAAAAAGTGAATAAAAATGGAATAAAACACCAGCGAACAAAAGTATTTTTGCAATTTATTTATAAAAAGACGACATCAAGATCGTCAACAGAACATTGTTGGTTAGTTTGCTTTCGTGTAAGACCAGTAGTTGTTGATATTATTTATTTGTTGTGGTAGTAATAAGTATTTCTTGGTGGTGTATAGGTCTGATATATTCCATAACTTTAAGGAAAATATTTTACAGCCATAACACACATACGTACTTTAGTCATAATCTTTATTACCGATGAAGTTATGTCTAAAGACACATTACTAAAGAGACGTTTCTCAAGAGAAAACTATAAAGACCGACTGCTAAAGGAGCTATACTTAAAATGTTAAAGTGAAAAAATTTTCCATCTGATTTTTAGGCATCCTGCTAGCTTGGTAATATGGAAAATAGATATGGGTATTGTTACTTTCAGAATATGGGAAAGAATTATTAAAAATAATGTTACTAAGTTGGCATAATAATACATACAATTTTAAAACTCTGAAGTCATATAAATGCAAACAAATATTTATTTTAATATTCTGCAGTAACGTTGATTCATTCATTTAAAATAGGATAGAAAAGAAAAACTTAGATATGAATAATATTTATAAAATTCTAATTTCAAACACACCGCTGGCACTTCCTTTTTAACTTCAACCAACATCCGTTTTAATTAAATACTATTTATCAACTTTGTGTGGTGTAGGGTATAAAAATAAAGAAAGAAAAAACTTTATTATAAACGATCTTCGGCTTAATATGGATTTGACTCCTTCTGTATCTACTACAGCAAATGCTTCCCGGCTTCGATATTGTTGCTGTTATTGTTATTGCCAGTGTGTCATCCTAATCATCATCTTTGTTTTTCCGCCCATATCCATCATATATTATTAGCTTTTATTATTATTATGAACATGATTATGATTTTAAAAGTGAACACGTACTGCACGTACTTTTATTTTCGTTTCGTTTATGAAACGATTTCTTTATATATATATATATATTTTTTTTGTTGCAATTTTGTTTCCTTTGCATGAAATTCTTTGTTGACCATTATTGTCTGATAGTTTATGTAATATTCTCAACATGTATTAAGTTTCGGTTTGCTTTGTTTGCATTTAGTTGCTGTAGTCGAAAAGAATGACTTTTGGTTGGCTCTTCATACGCCCATCTTTCAATATGTTCAATGGAAAACCATATGTGCGAACTTTTTTTTCTTCTTTGATTAAAATGCCATAAAAATTAAAAAATATGTATAAAAAAATCACAGCGAAGTTTGTCCGGTGTATAATACAGAAGTAAAATTTTTGTTTAAGTATTTTGATAGTGCAATAAATAAATAGTTTTCTTTTTTTTGTAACTTTAGTTTTTTTAACAAAGTAAGCTTGTTTTAAGACTTTAATCTGCACTATTTCCTTTTTTCAAAGTTTCTGACATTTTGAATCATTTCTCTATTCTAATTATAACTTTTTCTTTATTTCCATAATTCTCTACTTCCTATTATCCACTCCTTGCAAACAAAATTCTTTCAAAACAACTCATTTTTCATAGAAAACGAAATTCAACACATATGCATATGTATGTATGTATGTTCAGCAAACAAGTATACGGCATAGTTTTCAAATATATCAAAGATATTACTTTGGCCTAAAGGCATTTCAATAATGAATACAAAACCAACCAAAGCAACAACCGACCCGATGAAAAAAAAGAGCTTCATACTTTGGCTCTATCAGCAAAATTAACAACATGTTTAATATTTTTTATCATTTACTTGCATGTACGAGTACATATTTTTACAAATGTAAACACTTTGTCACAATTTTTCAATGTACTACTTTTTTACATACAATTTCGAATGATTTCAACAGAAACTGCCTATATGGCTGGAAGCGTATGCATAATAAATATTTTTCAAATACAAAGGTTATGCAGAAAAAACTATATAAATATATAAATGAATATATGCGACTGGAGTGGTCTGATCTAATGTATACAAGAATCTGACCCGAATGATATTGAAAGCAGTTCAATTTAATTAGCTTATTGGGAGAGACTCCAAACTAATCCTAGATGACTAGAAACTTTTTCAATGCAACTCGATATTAAAACCAATATAGTGCTATGGGTATGGCTGCCAGATTTAAATAGTGCACTAGCTTGATATTCGATTAAAATCATATTGATTTTTAAAAGTGAGCTTGACACACTAAAATGTGTAAAAAAAACCAAAACAGGCCAACAACAAAATATTTTTTGACAGAAGAAAGTTTTCTTGAAAGAAAAAATAAAATCTTACTCCTTCTTAATTGCTCCAAAGCTTCCTTCTATGGCTAAAAGTGGCTTTAGTAAGAAAGCAGCTCATTGACAATAAGAAACTTACTTCACAGGGTTGGTTTAAATGGTAGAAGATCTAGATAAAACCCGCTAATTAGTCGGCGTAATCAAACCATACTACTAGAATTGGCAACAGAATACAGAGATACGGATTTTTCTTGTTGTTTTTGCTGTTGCTGGCACATTATGTTCAACGACAAAAGCAAATTCAACATATTTTGGTCGGATGGTAAGCCCATAGTATGGAGAAGATATATTAGGAACTATGTTTGAATAACTTGAAATCGACAACAAAGCATGGAGGTGGTTCAATGATGATCTGGGGCTTATTTTCCGCAGGAGGACCAGGGTATTCACATTTTATTGACACAATTATACATCAAAATGTTTATTCAGACATTTTAAAAGAAAACTTGTGGAAAAGTGAGTACAAATTTGCTCTGAATAGCGGACAATGTTCTTAAACCCAAGGCCCACAAAGTAAGACATTCGCTGCCACACAATGAACAATTTATTGTATTATCTCAATAAAAAGACTAGAAGCAATGGTTTCCAATAAATCTGTGCTCAGCACTTTTATGTAAAACACCACGAGAAATACTTTTCTGTACCATTTTAATCCTTTAAATCTTCGCTGTATGGGTCTTGTTGTACATTGCTTAAACAAGGGGCGATATAGCGGGCAAAAGTCTTCTACAGAAATTTTCCTCGTTCATAAAAAAACTGAAAATATCTTACACCTTAAACGTAAGGCTTACAGATTTTCTATGACGAGAACGAATTGTGAATAAGCACGAAATTAACCCTTAAACACATTTTCAGTTTTGAATGATTTCTAGCGTCCAAGCTAAGTAGAATTTTATGGCGATTATTTTTGCAGAATATTTAGCCGATGAATGTGAGTTTCGGGCTCATTTTTTAAGAAATGTATTAAAAGACCCATAAAACGAAAAATTAACGGGCTAAAATGTTCACAAAGAAAATGTTTCTCATTGTGGTTTACATAAAAGTGTTGAACAAATCTTTTATCTTAAGCGTAAGATTTAAAAGATTTTGTATGCCAGTACTAATTGAGAATAAGTATAAAGTTAACCCTTAAACATAGTATAAATTTTCAATGATTTATGGTGTACAAGTTGACTCTGGAGCTTGGTTGTCTTTGAATACTTAAAGTAAAATTGTATGGCCAAAATATTTGAGAGCATTTTATCCCCGTACTCCCGCTTCTTAGAGGTGTTTTTACGGTTTGTTAGAAAATAGCCAAAAATTACCATTATGTGGGGCAGTTAGAGGGTTAATATGTTCCACAAAAATATTTGCTTTAATATTTTCTACAGAGTTGCTAAACATATAAACACATAGTTTTACGTACCGATATGCTGACGAACAGATCAAAAAGGGGGAAACCTTAACCCCCTCCCCCCTAAAATGAAATTCCGTTGTGAACTTGCAAAGCGCCGACAAACGAAAATTTAAATTTTTGTTCTACTTTTTTGGCTTTCAGAAATACTCGTTCGCTTAGCTCAACTTAAGCGGCGAGTATGTTATAAAGCAAATTCTGGCCCTTTAGCTCTTCATTTATTGGCCAGAGCTGCTATTAAGCAAGTGATTGTCGACCAACAATTTCAAGCATATGAAAGAGTATAAATATTAACTCATATTCATAAAAAACAAAACATATATCATACACATATGTACATTAGGGTGATTTTATTTTTGCAAGTATTTTTATTTTTGCAGCCCCACGTAAAATTCTGTTGGATATGTAAAAATTAAACTACCCTGAAAATTACAATCCTCATTATTAATTGCAAGTGCTTTCCCAACACGTGAAAAGATTCTCCATACAAAGTACATACACTTAGATATCAAATCGGAATCTTATTTATTCTACTTGAACGCTTGTGAGTAACAGGCAGCCATGTAATGGATTTGTCTTAAAAATGCTATAACTCAGCTGCATTTTATGCTATTACGTTGTTCTTAGTCTCTATTTACTCGGAATAAAACAGTCTTCAAAAGTGCCACGATTGACGAAAATGTAACGTTTACTGCTGAGCTTGTACGGGTCATTAAAATTTATTTTTATTAAAATTCTCGTTTTTTTTGCTGCTATCTGCGAAATAATCAACTGTCTAAAAAAATGTAAGTGCAAACTTAATTTCCTGCAAAAATGTTATATAAACCAAATTGCTTAGATTAATATTTCTTAAGATATTAAACTTTAGCATATGGGTAGTATACAATTTTTATCGAACCAAAAAAACTAAAAAAATAAAGTTTTATACTACTCAATATATGGTGTAAGTTAAAGTCTAATAACTCAAGAAATATTAATCTAAGCAATTTGACCAATTCGACATTTGCAACAAATTTTCCATTAACATTGTTTTGGTACTGTGGATTATTTCGGAGATAACAGCAGAAAAACTAGAATTTTAATAAAAATTAGCTTCAGTGACCCGTACCAAATCGCCAGTACAAGTAACACTTTCTTCGCTATTAACACATTTAAAGATTGCTTTATTTCTAGTAAATAGAGGCTAAGTATAATGTAATACAATTTGGCTGAGGTTTAGAATTTTTAAGAAAAAACATTTGTATGTGTATTTTGTATGGGAAATATTTCCATACTTTCAAAAAGTACTTAAAATTAATATTGAGGGTTGTAACTTTCAGTGTAATTTTATTTCGACATATCGACTGCAGAAATAAAAATACTTCCATTAATAAAATCACCCTAATGTACATATATGTGTTGTATATATTTGTTTAACAAGTTACTCAATTCATTTTCTGTATATTGACTAAAGGCACAATATTGATTAATTTCCACCAATTTGTTTCAAAATGAATTGGAAAAAGATGAGAAACTCCGAATTTGTACTTAAACCGTTTGTTTTTTTTACAATTTTTACTAAAGCCTTATTTTGTATTTCTTTTTTTTTATAAAAATATCAATATATGATGTAGTAGTTTAACATTTGTTAGTTGCACATACAAAGATACATGTGTATAAAGAATATTTTAAATAATGAAAATATTTTTACTGTACACAAAAGAAAAATATGTGTTGTTTTTGTCTTAACTTTATATTACAAATTTGCTGTACATCCCATACATACTTTTATTGCCTGATCTGCTGTTTTAGTGCTAGATGATCCTATTTTTGTTTTGTTTTTGTGTTGCACTTTTTTGTCGTCCTTCATGTTTCTGCTCATTGGTTTTATTTTCGGGGGGAGTAGACATGAATCTTTTAAAGTCAAGTAGAAGATTAAACAAAAACGTCTTGCATCAACAGAGAAAAAAGAATGCACGGCATGCAATGTCACGACAAAATTATGTTCAAATGTTGACAACATTTAAATAATGTTTGTGAACATAAAAAGAAAAATTAAAATAAAAACATTTACTTTTTATTTTTCGCAATGTAAAAAAAACCAAATGTTACTCATAAATTTGTTTATTATCTTCAAAGTTTTAAAAACTAACATATAAAAATGGTTATATAGAAATATCTTTAATGCTTTAAATTGAAAAAAAGTTTGCTATTGCGTTAACATTTTTAATGCTTAAGAATAAATTTTAGCTAATATAACTGCAGTAATTAAAATCTAAATATAAAAATGGCTTTAAACACATTCTTAGTGGTCAAACTATTAAAAGCTATTGAAATAACCATGTTTATCATTTTATGCATATTTATTTATTGATTCTCTTTGAGCAGCACTCATAGGAAGATACCTAATCATGCAAGCTATTGTGAAGGAACTAAGAAAATTTGTTTCGGACCGGAGAATGGAGGGAGTAGAGTTTGTGAATACTTGATTTGGACTACTCACTGCACAGTTCGATTAACTCAACTTTCAGATTTTTTGTTAGTGCTGATTTAACAAGGCTATTTCGACCAATAAATTTTAATATTCAAAATGAATCTCTCTGGTATTAAATCGAAGCACTTCCATTTTACATATTACCAGTGAAATTTATTTTGAATTATAAATTTTAAGATTCAAAATAGTCTTTGTTAATTTAGCATTTCCAAAAAATTTCAAAGTGGTGTTGGTCGAAGTGTATAGTTATTGTCCGTAAGAGAGTGACAGATTTACATGACCAAGCTCCTCCCAAACGATAATTGGTATAACGCATCAGGAAGTAGTATCATAACGCCTCGTAAAAGTCACGATGGCTTATATGGAACTACTAATAATTATATGTACATTGTTAATGGCTCTACATAGCAGTGGAGAGACCGTCAGATGATACTTTCAAAGTGGGGGCAAAAAGGGAAAAACTTAAAAAAATCCATAACTGCCACACAGCCACTCCTAGATATATAAAATGAACGGCCGACCCCCTTAGTTATCATACTTACGCCCTATTCCCATTCCTTAACGCGGCTGCTATACAAAGTCAAAAATGTATTAAAATTCAACAAAAAATAGCCCCTACAGCCCTTTTGAATGCTCCTAGAGGGGTAAAATGTAGGAGCGACCCCTCTTTATTTTTTCTATTTAGCAATTTCTATGAAAATAAAGGGGAGTCGCTTCTACATTTCACCCATCTAAGAGTTTCGCAGGGGCTGTACGGGCCACATTTTTTGAATTTTATAAAATATTTAAGCAATGGAGATAGATGGAGGGTAAGTATGATAAGAAAAAAATGCCGAAAAGGAAAAACTCTGACGGATGTCACCAATTATCGTTCGAGAAGAAATAATTGACACAAATTTGCCTCTGGTTCCCCATTTGAATTATACCACATTGAAAGAGAAAGGAAAGATTTCTGCATTGAGTATATTTCACATACGAGCTGTTCCGCTAAAGAACAAATTTATTATGTAATTTGTAGTACTATTCACTTGTATATTGATCACAAATGTATGTGCTCTTAATGAAGTGCGTAATCTTCGACAAAAAAGAGTGGGTTTCAGAAGCTAGTTTCTTAATTTCATTGTTGTTCTTACTGGTTTTGCTTGCAATGAAGTGGGTGACATAACACAGTTTTCCAAAATCATGACAGCAACCTTTTTTTTTAATTGTAATACTTTCAAATGTGTACTCAAGATTTAAAATCAGGCCTCTTGCATCAGGTATAATGCATTTAGTTAGAACGGAAATATAATTTAATGTCCGATTGAATTTTTTAAAAACCTTTTGTAGTATCTGGGTTTATTTTCAAAGAAACTTGATAAAAAGACCAAAAAACTTAAATAGATGTCAGACAATTTTTTTTATTTGCAGAATTATATAACAGATGTGGGTGTTGCTAAAGCTTAAAATTGTCATTAAAATTTTTAATTTTTACTAATATTGTTTAACTTCTTTTTTCTCGAGCTCCTGGCAATACTGATAGATATTATATCTTAAACTGAGCAGAAATACTGCAAAGTCTTTTCGTAGAAACTGTATAGTTTGGTCTCCGAATTCTCTACGATAATGTGGACCTATTTAAGACAAAATTTTTTCGCAAAAGTCTCCACTTCTGAAATCACTTTTATCGGACATCAAATATCTTTAGAGTTTTTCCCAAGGACCGTAACAAATTAAAAGACAAATAAAAATGTTGACTGACATTACGAAAGATACAACTGATATCATGATGTCTCGGGATCAAGCACATCTCATCTTTAGAATTTTTGTTCGCTGCCAATTACGACAGTTACAATAAAAAAAAATTAATACCCTTTTATTTCAGTTTTTTTATTTAATTGACCAGAGGTAGCCCGTCAGCTATCATTTAATGGTTAGGAAATTCAATTGGCCCATTCACAACCTATTGTAGGTGCTATAGATCGTATAAATGTTGTTGTCATTTTCCACATAAACATTTGCTTAAAAACATGTTTATAGTGAAATTATCAACAAATTTCTACGATCTACAACACCTTTATCAGGTTGTGAATTGAACAAATATGTTCCTTGTCTTATTCAATTTAGCTTGTTATTGTTTGCCTTCAATTTTATTGTTTCCCTTCATTCATTTGTGGTTAGTCGCTATTTTATTTAAAGTTTCACATATGTAAAACTTTTAGATGTTTTTTATATGTGACTTTCATTCATAAAATTATATATTTTAATGTGATTGTTTCAAACTAATTTACTTTTTAGTCCAAAGTGATTATATGGGATAAGGTTTGTAACGTTATATTCTTATTCCAAGTAACAAGGAAAAACTCAACATCTATTTAATTTGCAAAGTATACAGCAGAACCGAACAACATTCAAATTGATTATTAGGCTAAGGCTCGTAACATTTTTTAATTCAGAAAGAATTGGGCATGATTAATATTCCAAGGAATAAGGGAAAAATTAACATCAATTTAATTTTTCAACGTACACAGTAGAACAGAGTAACGTGCCACTTTCGGAAGCTACTACACTTCCATCGTCAGTGCTCACGTGTATTTTGCTTATCACCACTTGTCAGGTGGCTCTGTTGAATGTGATTTTAATTCTTATATATAAAATTTTTTCGTTAAAATTGCATACGAGAACTAAATTCACTTTCAAGTTGATATTAACTGCATTTTCCCAGTGTTGCCATTAGTTTATTTTTCTTCATTCCAATTTTTCTGATTTTGGTTCTACTCAAGACAAACACTTTTGGTTTGATTTTATACTAAAGTATATATGAAAATGTTACTCTGTTCTGCTGTGTACTTTGAACAATTAAGTTGATGTTAATTTTTCCCTTCTTCCTTGGAATATTAATCATGCCCAATTCTTTCTGAACTGAAAAACGTTACGAACTTTAGTCTAATAATCGATTTGGATTAAAGAACAACATTATTTTTGGAATCAGCTACACTCCCATCCTCTGTGCTCAGGTGCAACTCTTCTTATCATCACTTGTTAAATTTAATAGCAATTCTTATTTATAGAAACTTTTATGGAAATTTGCATACATGCGTACGTAATTAGCTATTTTATATCTGCTATAGAAGAAGAACCATAGCGGATCCATATATAAAGATCGCAAAACATTATGCTTTAAAATATTGTTAGTATAAATGTTAATATATTTAAATGCAGTTTCTTAATTCCCCAAAGAAAAAAATGGCTTGCAGAGCAAATAATTTTTCAGCCAATCACGAATCTCTCATTACCCTTTTCATATATGCATATGCACATAAAGCTGCAAATATTTATGTACAATCTTTTATTTTATGTAAAAAAATATAAGTTAAAATAATCCGCACAACACAAGCTAACACTTGTAAGTGTATGTGTTTACTTTAACTTTGGCTTTTCAACCCCATGCTGGTGTAAACAACATGCACCTTACACTAATGACCAAATGACACGATATGTTTTACACTTGTACTTGTATACTAAAACTAAGTAAATTATACAAACGTGTATTAAAATCAGACATACATATACTCATGTCAGTATGTGTGAAGCAATTTTTATTTATTTTTTGCTTCAAGTTGATGACAAAACAAGAGAACCAACCAGATACGTTTTTGTATGGTTATGGTTGTCATATTTTGTCTGTTTTTAATTTCGCTTTGAAGACGAAGAAATTTATTCTGAAAAAATACATATTCTACTTAAACTTTAGCAGCCATATTTAATTTAGTGTTATTTTTCATTTTTCATAAAGTCTGCTGCTGGTAAGTTAATTTTTTTTCTGACGTAATTACTCAACACTTGAGTAAACTTAGGTTTAACTTGTATACACATATAATTCAAAGGGATTTATTAATATTAATAAAATATAAAAAAATAAAATAAAAATTAAAGGTGTATAAAAAATATCTGAAAAAAAAACTTTAAACAACATGGCTTCCCTCTTAGTAATTTGTTTTTTTTTTTCTTCTTTTAATTGCTTTAAGAAAAAATTCTTGAGAATTTGTAGCTAAGCAGGATGAGTTGATTTTTTTCGTTTTTGGGTACTTCATCAACTTTTACGCAATACTGATAAAAAAAAGGAAAAGAATATTATTTTCATATCAAAGTAAAAGGTGTGAAAAACAGACAGTTTAAATACTGATACAGACTCCTTTTTTTACTTTATATGCCAAAAAGTATCAAATTACATTGCCGTTTTTTTAACGAAACTCATCTCAGAAATTTGTTTTTAAAACTAGTGCTTAAATATATTCAAAATACTTTAAATCACATATATAAATAGTACGCAGGACTGTATTTGAAAATTTTTTACAAATTACTTTAACTTTGTGTAATTTTTTTTGCTGCGCTGTAGAACTAAATCCGTATTTTTATCAAATATAGCAAAAAATAGTTTCGTTATATTCGTACATCGCAAAAAATAGTTTCGTTATATTCGTACATCGCGTTTTTAGTGAATTTTCTGTTTATTCGCAATAATGGCCAGCAAGGCATAAAAAAGGACCAATACTAAATTTACTCGATGAAATATTTCATGAAATTTGTGGCATTAATCTTTATTTCCTCTGCAGAAATGCTGAAAAGCAATCATCGTCATACCTACTGCGATATTTAACAATTTTCTTTACTCAATTTGATTTCCTATCAGCAAATACAAAAAAGCTTCATAGATTACATTTAGTATAATTCGTTTTCTTAGCCAAACAAAATGTACATTTTATAAGACAGAGAAACGCTGGAAAATTTCAATTCCGGGACGCATTTTTTAGAATAGCCACCATTAAATCAATTACACAGGGGAACAAAATGGACATTTTGGTTGGCTGCAGCGAAAACTATAATTGATAAAACATATATGTTCCATACCGTTTTTAAAACTAACTTACATTTTTTTTGGTCAGCTCTAGTTTTTGAAATATCGCGGTTTTTATTTTTTTAGTCATTCTATATCTTTTTTGCTTCTTCGACAAATTTGTCCAACTGGACTTTAAAATTCAATGACTTTCCAAATTATTAATCTAAACAAAATTATCTTTCTTTTAAATATAATATTGTTGATGCACGTTCCAGGATATTTTAGTGAAACTGTAAGGATATTGAATGTTAACTATTTTAAGTTTTATCCTTATACATTTACATTTGATTAACATTTTAAAATATTTTTATCAAGCACATATATAATACTACAATAAACAAATTTTTATGAAAAAATTTGGAACATATTCAAAAATGTCCTGAAATAGGAATAAAACAGGGCAAAATTAAGCACTATATGTCCTTAAAATATCACTAAAGTCTAATGCTAAACGCAAATGATAGATATTTTTACACACATTAGTAATTTGTTAAAAAAGATTTGAAAGAAAGATATTTACTCCAAAATTGGGGTATACCACGTTAATATAAAATTCGCGATGTACGAATATAACGAAACTATTTTTTGCTATATTTGGACTGAGAATACTAATGAATATTAAAAACTAAGAAGAATAATATAATTACTTAAAAAAAGAATATTTACCCATAGGTATCTTTCGAATGTGGAAAGTAAACTCAAATTTCGAGCTAATCTCTAAATAATTCGTTACATTTTGAACTAATTTATTATTTTAACTAAAAACTGTTTTCCGTGTAACACCTTGTGCATGTGTGTAAATTTTTTGTAGGAATTTTTGTAATACACAATTTTATTAAGGTTAAAACCAAAACAGCTAAATTGCAACATCCTTGAAAGATCAGACCACCCGAATTATTATACTCAAAGAAAAAATTCTCATTTTAAGGTCTAAAACACAAAATTTAGATGAAAAAGCTCAAAAAATAAGGTATATAATGTAAATAAAAAAACGCGATATTTCACAAACATGTGCTGAATGGAAAAAAACTCGTATAATAAAGTAGAAAACACGTAGAAAATGGATACAGAAAAAATTATCACCAACAAATTTTCAAACAAAAGTTTGTCTTAAAATTATTTCATTTTCAGTAAATGTTTTTTAGATAATCAATGAATTGTTTGTTTGACTCTTATTAGGACACAAACACCAAAAACAACAAGAAAAACTGTTTCGTAAAAAACAACCCGGATGATGACATACACACAAATAACAACAACAACAATGATAGCAAAAGGAATGCGATTGCAGCAAGTTTGTTTAATGAAGATTTTTGAGTGAATCAATTCGTTAATGTCCTTGCGTTATTTCTCATTCATTTTTTTTAGAGTCTTTAGATAAACTTTCAGACTTGAACACATTTAACAAAGTGAAATTTCATAAATGCCTAATGGATGATTATGATAGCCCAGACAAAAATTTTGTTTGATATATTACAAAAAATCCAGTAAATATTTTTGTTTGATTAAGTAAATTATTTTGTTTAATATTTGTTAGTATTTTTAGAGTTATTGTTTTATTAATTCAGACAAAAATATTCTTTGATATTTTCTGAAATTCCAGTAAAAGTTTTTGTTTGATTTAGAAAATTGTTTTGTTTACAACTTAAAAATATTTTTAGACAAACTATTTTATATATTTAAACAATTTGTTCACTGAAAAAACACTCTTTTTTCAATGAAATTGTTGAGATATTTTTGTCTATATTTACAAATTTGTTTGTCCGTTCCTAGACAAAATATTTACTATTTCATTGCATTCCTTTACAGAAAATTTAATTTAGTTTTTTCTCTGGAGGTCAAATTTAGGGCACCAAAAAGTCTGTTCCGCTGTGTTATACATGCATACATAGAGAAAAAATATATGTCGTGACTATCGAATTTGTAGCCAATCGAATTTTGTCGGTTACATATACTATCTAATAATTCAGTTGTGTATACTAAACGAATTCGATTTGAAGAACTGAATATACCAAGAAGATCACTGAAATAAAATACTATATTTATATTTAGCTTTTATTTATATTATCTTAGACACAAACCAATGTCTAAGCAACACACGGATTCATGTAAATTTAAAATGCATTTATAAAATGAAATTTTTTAAATAGGTAAATATTGACCTTTATTGATACGTATTTTAATGCTATTAATTGTTATGCTAAATTTGCCATGATTGGCTTCAATTTATGTAATAAATTACTAAAACACAATTGAAAACAAAAATTAACAAATTTGGTACTTACCTAACTTTAATAGAAAAAGTGCCGCTACTAGCTCAGGACATTTAGAATATTCATCAGATACAATAATTTGCCAACACACGATTTACACTATAACTTCCACCATTTTAAACTGCTGGATAAATATTTTTACTGCATATATTTTAAAATTTATTAATACGTATATAATTTTTTTAGCATAATACCACATATGGGACATTATTTGTGAAACGGACAGGCTAAACATTTTTTGTCTCCGATTTTTATAGTCTCTGACATATAATGCCTCTATATACCATCAGTTCAGAAAAAAAGTTTTTTAGTCTCCTCAAGGAAATATCGGACTTTTAAATTTGGACTAAAGGGCAGTCACGCACTACTTAAAGTGTTATTATTTAATTTTCAAACGTTACAAAACAATAATTCAAATTACTAGGTCTAATTTTCATTAAATCAGCTTTTTAAAAATATATTTGGATTTTAGAAAAAACAGTTTTTTTTGGAAAAATGTATTTAAATAAATTAAGCTAAAATTTCAGAAACTTTCCCATCTTCAATTGTTTTTTTTTTTACCAAACATAACTTAATAACACTTTCAAAGTCTCGTTAAGGAAACTAAAAAAAATTTTTTTTGGAACCGATATAGGTATAATATAGTCAGAAACTATAAAAATCGGAGACAAAAAATTATTTGCCTGTCCCCTTCACAAATAATGCCCCCTATGATAATTGTTTGTAGTTCATAAAATCACATTTTTGGTTTCTCTGGATGGACACAATAAGCTCACGGATGAGAACTATTTTGGACTATAGTTGTAATTGAACCCATTGTTAGGATGATTTCTATGAAAGGGCTGTATAAATCACTATAGTATGCAGAATATAACTTTTAATCACATATGGGCATTTCCATGAAAATGACAACCACGACTGAAAAAATGTAAACCCTTAAAACTTTTTTTAAGATATGGTAAAGAAGAAAAAACCTTCAAATTTTACTATAGAGAGGTACTACAGAGGCTTACTACAATTTTAAAATATCAAAAATAACAGCTTAAACTGAATATATCTTTGACTAATTTTAAGACATTGCAATAAACTAATTTCGCTTTTCTAGCGACTACGTTCAGTTAATTTTAACATTTCAATTATACTTTGAAATTAATATTCCAAGGTTCGCGAGGAAAGATAAAATATAGAGTTGAATTAGCTGTATATTTTTTATTTTCTTTGGATGCTATTCTTATATCACGTACGCAGTGCAAAAACAATATTTTTCTACGTCATTTGAATTTGACCGGTTGCAACTGTTTCAAAATTAAAGTTTAAAGCAAGATATTTGGTGCAAACAAATATTGATCGAAAATTTTTTTTCAATTGGGAGTAATAAAAATTTTATAAGCATTTAAAGTTTGTCAAGTACGCTATTGTAGTACAACAAATGCAACTAAATGCAGATGAAAAATTCCGAAATTTTAATCAAATTTCAAAAATAAAAAAACTTCATCCGTTTTCATATCATGATAGTCTACATATATGTGTATGATTCTCGACCTACGTATTCATTAAGCGAAAAAATTTCAAATTAATTAGCGGGCCTCGGACTTTCATACAAATGCATGTATTTTGTGGTGATAGATAAAGAAGTATTGACTAATTATCTATGCGAATCATCAAATGCTAAGTAGTTTGGCGTCGATTTTAGTTGCATATTTTTACAAAACATATATTTCATTACGTAAGAATACTGTAAGAGAAAAATCTGTCACGTACGCTATGTCACGTACGCTATTAAACTTTGTTCATTATAAAATTATCCAAAAGTTTTTTTATTTCAAATTTACGGATAATAAAGAAAAAATAGTTGGCTTCGTTTAAGAAATTTAAAAAAATAAAGAAACTTCATAGTTCGCAGATTTTCGCATATTTTTACAAGCACTTTAACATCACTTCCCATTTATATCACGTACGCTATGTCCTTATTTCCCTCGATATTTTGGACAACAGGGTTCCAAATATAGTAATTTTTTCACACATAGTAAGTACCCTCTGAATGGAATATAACGACAAAATTTATTTCAGTTACTACTATTTTTGCAAAATCTATTCCACTTTGTAGGCGTACAAATGCTACGTACGCTGACTTGGAAATGCCTATATGTGCTTACAACAATAAAAAGAATGAAGCCCGAGTAAGATTTCGCAATTTTTATACATTCCTCTGGATTTCTATTTTTATTAATTTTTTTTATTTTCTAATATTAATTTTATATGTCAGGTAATTTTACCACTTTATTGACTATCTTATACTTATATTCGGCTGGAAAGACCAAAAGAGTATTTGAAAATTACAACCGATTTTTTTTTAATAATGATTAGTTGTTGTAGCTAAATATATATCTGAGGTTATGAGAACAGAAATATTATTGAATTTATTAAAGTTGACTACTTGTAATGGAATATTAATTAAATTAATATTTCTAACAAATCTGTTTCCTCTGTATACTAATATATTTATAGTTTACTACAGAAAAGCCGTATCTCAGATATTTCAGTCTTCTGGTCAGAGTTCTTTTCCCCCTAGACGATACTGCCAGCGATAGCAGCAACAACCAACGATAGAAAATCTTAATACTTTGTGAAAATCTTATTACTTTGTACCAACTAACATAGATGAGTCGCCATATCGTGACTATCTTCGAAAATAGTGTCACTTCATACATACTTTAGAATTTCTTTTTAAAATAAAATAACATAATCGAAAGATTAAATTGAAAACGAACTTAAGTCAAACTAATTAAATAACTTTGGATGAAACATAATTATTGCTTTATTAATTTTGGGTACATATGAACACAAGGCAGCAAAGTTCGTGGAATTTACTGCCTTAGATTTAGTTTCGCCGTATAAATTTAATTTTTCAGTGGATACGAATTTATCGACTTCCACTCCCACTTTTCGGGTTTCAATGGCAGGAGTCGTGTAAATTGAATGCATACGGCCGGCTTTTAACTTTCAAATAAGTTTCCTTTAAGCATGGTCCCACTATGCCAGCACATGTATTAATTTCAATGGTGTGGTACCCGGGTACCCTTTCACCCTACTAAGGGTGTTTTTCTTTTTGTCACACACAAGGGCTAAGCGAATTATTTAACGAAATACTTCTAATTATATGAGTAATTTTGTAAGTTTGTGTTAGTAATTTTTTTTTATTTTTTCCTTTTCAATTCAATTAAATTTCGCGAATCAGGAAGAAAATATTTTGTATTAATATTAGTTGTGCTAGAGGCAGCCCTTGCACCATATTTCATAAAAATTTGAGGGGTTAAGGTGAAAAATTTTACTTCTTTTGTCTGATAATAAATGAATTTATCGTTGCAAAAAAAGAGTCCGCAAATTTTAATAGTCTTTAAAAACACTATCCTGCTTTGCTTTTACGAGATCTACAATAACTTTTTGTTTTAATATTGCCAAAACCATATAACCCTAACAAATACTCCTAAAAATTTGTTAACCTGTAAAATAAGCTCCAGTCATTTGTTATGTGTTAAAACAAACATATAAATAAATCTACATTAAATATTTACTACTCATCTTATTTCTTCTAAGTAAGGGACCGACTTATTTGACTAAATACTAAAACAAACCAAAACAATTTTTATGACAAGAAAATCTTGTAGACAAACAACGACAACTAATAAGATTTTGGCTGTAAGCACAAACTATGCAAAGTAATCGTGCCAAAATAAACTGGAAAAAATAAAGAAATATATATTAAATATTTTGATAAATCTGGCAGAAAATATTTTTTTTAAGTGCAATTTTTCATTATATTTGTTAGTGTGAAGTTTTTTTTGCTGAAGCACAATTTTAAAGTAATAAAATATTATTAAATAAAAATCTCGTAAGCAAAAAATTTAATGCCAAATATTGTTTAATAAAAAGTGAAATTTGTTATTTGTTCATAATTTTGATTCTGTTTCTTTCTGTTTTCGTTAACTACAGATTTAATTTTTTTTTATTGCTAACAATTGTTAAATATTTCTTCATCTGTAATTTTCTTTTAGCAAAAATCGTGTATTGTTTGCCATTTTGTTGTTGTCTTTTTATGTTATAGACAAAAATTCAATTTCATTTTTTTTCGCATTTTATGTTTATAGTTATGATCTTTTAGTTTAAATTTCTTGCTTTATTTCTTTTGATCGGAAATCGTGATTTATGATTTTGTACTTAAAAAAAAGCGAACAAAATAATAAATAAAAAATAAAAATAAAATGTTTATGACAAAAATAAGCTTTTATTGTTATTTTACAAGAAAAATTTGTTAAAGAATTGAATACTTTCATGATTGTAACTTAAGTTAAACTATTTAAGACGGTTCAATAAACTGATTGAGTTTAAGTATTTGTTTTTGTTTATTTTTAAGGTTTACATGACTAGAAAATAAAACGAAAATTTTGAATAAGGACTATAACCGAAAATGAAATAAAATCTTGTTAACTTTTTTAATAAAAAAAAAATATATACTTTACGAGATAAAAAAACTGAACTGTAAAGATAAATGAAAGCTAAATATCTCGATTTCATATAATATATTTAGTCGTATGTTTAGCTATCCTTTTTGAGACCTCAATAAAAAACATTTTTCTTATTCGAAAATGCATTTAAAAAGTTCATTTTTGTATATGTAGGTAGCCAATATCCAATTAAACCAATAGTGTTCCGAATCCCTTTTCTTCACCTTACATGCGCAAGTGATTGATGGTCTAGCTAACTTTCCTACCACTCAATCACTGAAACGCAAAATCGCCAGCTTTTGCTCTAGGGGCTTTTGTGATTTCTAGCAGACGACTTTCAGACAGAGCCTGTAGTAATCTCCTGCAATTAATTAATCTATGGATCGTGAGATGAACCTTGTTTGCAACTTTCCGATTTTCTCCCAATACAACATGCAAAAACATCGTTTTTTTCAGTCACAGTAGTTTTTTTATTATTATTTTTTTTTATAATCACCCCTTTCCTATTGTAAATGGGTGATTGTAGGCGGATCCCCAAGCTAGCTACCACTGACGTTAACTCTTTTAAAAATACCATCAACAATTCGTTTATATTGTGATTGTTAAAATTGTTTATATTTAGATAGTCCTGGAGAATACCTACAAAAAACATGCTTATCTGTGTTTAATATCTCTTTTGGTTTCAGATGTTTTGGCTTTCAAATTTTTTTTCATAACTGTGGTGGACTATACTAATGCTTGATAATTTGCTCAAAAAACAGTAATATTGACAATAAAATTTGTAGCCAATTGCAGAAAAATTCTTGCCGAGATCTGTTTTAATGAAAAAGTTACACGCATCTGAAAATGGATTAAGTAAAAAATTCCCAAATTTACGGAATTTATCCCAAAAAGGTGTTATTGTTTTTTGGTCATATAAAATATATTTCTTCCGGAGCATACAAAAGCTTTAAAATTTTTTGAAAGCTAAGTTATCAAAAAGCGTGTAAATGAAAAATCGGGTTAAGAGAGACGATGAATGGTTCTCCCTCCAGCCCTATCCAAACTTGCGCGATAGGAACGATTGCAGCGAGAGTGCATAGCAACGATTGCAGCAAAACTAAACGTTTTCTAAGGTAGCGGGTGGGGCCTGCATATACCGAAAAGTTTTTAGATTTCACACAGCAAACAACGACAGGGTGACCATTTTACTTTTGCATTAGCAAAACCGTGGGACAAGGTGGATAAAAGAGCTAAAATTTTATTTTTTTTTAGTCGAATATCTCCTAAACTGTAAGCGGAAACCCATAAATGTAGCAGACTTTTTTTTTAGATAATAGTATTATCTAAACTAAATGAATTTTTATTGTAAATTATACAATTAAAAAGTTATAGCTATTGAGAAAAAATGTAGCGTACGTCGCGTAGCGTGCGTCACAATGGGTTCACGCCTTTTTATAAAAAACGAAAAAAATTTTTTGGCTGCAAAAAATATATTTTATGCTATTCGAAAGTACAATTAAATCCCACTAAACACTATGCATAAGTTGAAGGTACATATCTCTTTTGAAAGATCAAAAAATGTTTATATTATAATCGAAAAACGCGTACGAATGTAGCGTTCGTCATACAGGATTTGTTCATATGTCTTTTTTCTATCTGGTTATTAAAAGTTTAGACATAAATACATATTTAATGATAACGTTACAATTAAATTAATTAACAATTAAATTACAGCTCAGTTTTTTTTTCATTTTCGACATTTTAAAAAAGGAAAATCATCATTTTTAGAAATAAAAAAAAGGCTTTTACTTACAGATTTTTTCGAGTGTATATCCGCCAATATTACCAATAAAACTTGTCATATACATTTAATATTAGTACAATGAACCGACAATGAAAAAATTAATAAAAATTCCCCAGAATTGTTATAACTCTTGCTCCTGTTTGCTTTAAATATGTCCTGCTGTTTCTGTATTATTTCCACTTGTTCCAGTCGTCTTTCAATATTTTCAGTAACAGCAACATTTTCATCGTTATTTTTTATTGTATTTTTTCCTACATTCTACATTATACCTTTTTCATGGCGACAATGAAATACTTTGTTGACATTCTCAAGTAGCAATTCCTGCTTCGTTCAAATGAGTACACCGCTGTCTACAGTTGGTGGTTATCGTTGGTGTTTTAATATTTTTTTTTTCAAGTCAATACTTTTAAAACAATATAAATATAAGTTTATGACTTTATAAAGGTCTAAAATTTTTTTAAATGAAATGTTTTTATGCATCATTGAAAAAAAACTTTACATACGAGTACGTTTAATAGTTATATCTTCATTTTCTTAACGGATTAAAGTTGTTGTCCTGAAGGTGTTTAAAATGTAAGAAAACAGTCGGTATTAATTTTTTAATTAAAAATTATTTTTCTTTTATCAATATACAAAATAAAATTAAATAAGTGGTAATTTTTTGTCGTTGCTTATGAGAACCGAAAGAACTACTGACCAGAAAAAAGATTGGTTGGAAAATGGTTATGCCAATAAAATATTAGTTGAATAGACTATATTTTAACTCAGGCTATCAACTTTCTATGAATCCAAAAATCAATCCATGTTTATTGTCATAAGATTATAATTGTTAGAAAGATATAATTCTGACAATTCTTAAATTGATTAGATCAACCGATCGTATGCTTTTGTCATGACTAAGTAACGAATATGATGAGCACAACCGAAAAAAATATTATGAATTGGATTTTAGCACCAATAATTATTGGTACTTGCAACTAAAAAAATGTCTTTCTCTGTGTATAACACTGATCGATAGAATAGAATAGGATAAAGATCTGGTCCAAAGACCGGCACTGTGACACCTAATGGATCTTTTATGCCATAGATCTATAAATTAAATCAAGCTCTGCAAGACTCTTCTTATGAAGGCTAGCACAGAGGTCTGAGAAGTCCGCCTAATATCATCCGAACACAGATACGCAGAATAGAAAACTCACCTTCTACTATTATATAAGACAGTATTTTCACAAGGAATGAAGCATATACGACACAAGGGTGAACGAGCTTGCTTACTTTTCCACAGAGGATAGTTCAGTCCAAAGTGACCAGAGAGAAAGCCAGTGACCAGCCGTAAATCATTCTTTGTTGAAATTCAGGATACCACTATATGAAAATGGCTGCATCTGCTGTGGCTGTAGCTGCTGTGGTTTGTCTTACCCCAAAATAAGCCAGCCACACTTCCCTTGCGGTCGATATGTCATTTCCTTTGATTAAGGATTTGACAGTCGACCAGTTTACACCACAAAAGGACTCTGGGCCCATAATATGATCAGCAGAGGCCCTTCTGGACAATTCGTCCGCTTCCTCGTTACCCGTATGACTATTGTGGTCAGATATACAGAAACCGTAAACCTTGTTCCGTATCGATATCTCCTGTAGTGAGTTCAAAGCAATCTAAAACAAAGCACTCTAAAACAAACCAGGCACTTAAGAGCGGCCTAACTATCAGAGAAGATAGCTAGCTATACGCGCGCCCTTAAGGCACTGATCGATACTATAAAGCCTAATTAAAATTAGTGAAAGCTAAAAATGAAAGGGTGTGCCAGAGTGAGCATTGTAACATGCTGAAATTGTAGTGTATATTATAAACCGTAATATTCAGACACTTGAAATTTTCATAGTTATTTTGTTATTAACAGACTACAGCAGTAAGTACTAAAATTTTAACTAATAAAAGATTAAAGGGTATTCTATCATTTAATGTAACATGGACAATATAATTTCGATAATGAGCTGTATCTTGGAAACTCTTGAGATTTTCACAGCTAGTGCACCATACAAATGAATTGATAAGCTGCTCCTGAAAATATTTAAAAAGCAATAAAGACACTGAATAACACAAGAATTTACTGCCTTTTTCTTAGTAATGCACTAAACTTAAAAAAATTTTGCGTTTTAAGGTTTCAAAAAGCAACAATATTAGTGACAAGAGCACGGAGAAGGCACCACTGATAAAGACTGTTCTTATAAATTTTCCGAGGTGGGCGTTATATTTGAGTTCTAAAGGAAACCACAAATGATGTCGCATAGAATGCGGACGAAGTGTGTAACGATTCCGGGAAATCATATCACCCTGCTGATTGTATACTTACCGTTGACAGACACTACTTTTATTTCTGCAAACAGACATAACACGGTCACTTAACGATGGCAAATTGTTTTGTTTTTTTAATGAGCTATATAACGAGAAATATTTAGAGTAAACTTTGAATAAAAGGCAAAAACAAATAATGAATACATTTTGCACAAAATTTTAAAAACACATTTAAGATGATAATTTTTAGCAACACCATACACACACTTTCGAACATTATATAATAATTTTCCAAATTTATATGACACCTTACATGCATTAAGATACACACTTACTTAATCTTATTGTATTTCAACTTGAAATAAACAACATAGCAAAAAAATACTAAAACTGACTTAATTTTAAATAAAAATTTTTGGCATTGAACAAAACAAGAATATTTTTGGCCTGGCATAAAAAATTTATTTTAATTAAAAACGTGCTTTAAGTCATAAAAATCTAACAATTTTATTTAGAAAGTTAAATAAATTTAATTTTATATGTTGAAAAAAATGTTACTGCTCTAAATCTTAAGGCCAATAGTTTGTTTCAAACTTTGGCAGCTTCAAATAATAAGTTACATTATTTAAGCCAAGCATTATAGCAAATGGCTAAGCTATCAAATACTTAAAAATTTTCACGCTTCTTACATTATGGTCAGAAACAATAAAATAGGCAATCAGAGAAGCTTGCAGATAAAAAATATCTATAAGCAAAAAGTTATTACAAAAGCTGTGATTTTTATTTTTACTCAGAACACGATTAGATCAGCTTGTTGGAAAGCATTTGGGAAAAACTAGAAGAAAAAAAAACTTAGTACAAGAACTTAAAACTCCAAGGTACACATACAACAACCAACCACCCACAAAACACGACATTAAAAGCCCTCCAACTGTAGAGAAATAAATTGTTTTATGTACATTTATTTGGTTTGTTCTCATTAAGCTCATATCATTTGCTCGCTTTTATTGCTGTGGGATATCTGCAACAATAAAACATAGAAATATCTGAGATTTTTAATTGATTTTTATCTTTAGTTATTAAATTCTTTTATTTGGTTTGTAAAGAAATTGCATATTTTTTAGTTATTTCTTTTTGCAACATTGTTGCAAGTCGGGCTAGCAATACAAAGAAATATTTTATAATTACTCTTCTGTTGCTGCTGGTGTCTTTGTAGCTTAACTCGATATTTTTGCATTGTTCCACGTAAATAGTTTATAGCTTATTTTTTTGTAAAATATTTAAACATAATAATAATTATAGAATAAGTATGACAAGAAAACACACTAAAAATATGTGTTTAACATTCATCTACAAATTTATTTATAAAATGTAATTTTCAGACTATTTTTATTTTTGTCATATAAAAGTTAACTCTAGAAGCAAAATAGTTTACAAAAAATAGAACAACTTTAAATGGTATTAGTACTTACATAACTCCTTACACTACGACGTACTTTCTTCACAAAAACTATGTGCAACATGGGGGGAAATTTAGCTCCCTCAGATGTAAACTTTTAAAAGGTAGATAAGAGCCACCTAGCAAGTACTGAGTGCTGATATACATATGAGCACTGACGATCGGAGCGTAGCGGCTTCTGAAAACAACGTTGCTATACTCTGAAGTGTATGTTGAAAAATTAAACTATTATTGATTTTTCACTTGTTCCTTGGAATATTTATCATGGCCAATTTTTTATGAACATAACGTTATGAATGTTTTAAATGAAATTTATTTGCTGGAGTTTAAGCAATTGTCTATATGCAGCATTTCGTTCGTGCTTTACCAACTCATCAGTAGACTTCAAACACAATTTTGAACAGTTACAAACCCTTTATCTTATGTACATATCGGATAAAAAATTATTTGCTGGGTTTTGTATAAGTTTCAAAGCCTACTATGCTTATTTTTTGAAAATCATTAATATATTTGTAAATTCTCAAATGGTTTTTAAAAGTTTTTACATAAGATGAAGGGTTTGTAACTGTTCAAAATTGTGTTTGAAGTCTACTGATGAGTTGGTAAAGCACCAACGAAATGCTGCATATAGACAATTGCTTAAACTCCAGCAAATAAATTTCATTTAAAATAAAATTATGACAATATGTCAAATAATAAATTTCTTAAAGGTTATGAATGATAGCCTAAAAATAATCACTTCGGATTAAAAAGTAACTAGTTCGAAATAAGAACAAACGAATCAAATAAAGAAACAAATGCATCTTTTTCAGAAAAATACTTGACAAAATAAAATAAACTTTCACATTCTAAAGTATTTTGCGAAATCATGTGCGTAATAAACGAAAGACTTAAGCCATTTTTCTTTAGGACTTTCATACTGTTGTTTTTATTATAATATATATACACATTTATTATGATTCTCGTTTTTTTTTTGCTCTATGCCCGTGTTCTTATAAATATGCAAGATGGCGTTGGCTATTATAATATTTTTGTTGTGTTTATTACATGTGCATGACGACGACAATGAAGATGAAAACGGCAACAAGTACAAGAAAACAGCATAAAGAACACCACTAATGCTGTCGAAGCGGTAAACATCTTCATTTTTTTAAGTTTAAAGAAAAAAAAGGAAAAAAAATTGTGTTTGTCTTTTAGCCATTCACACCTGAAGAGCAACCAAAAATAAAAAATTAAAATAATAAGTAAATATGAAAGCAGTTCACGAGCACAATGAGGCAAGAGATGCACAAGAGAAGAAAATACAAATAAGTAAAGTATTCAAAGAATCAACTAACCAAGCAAAATCCTATTTTCAAACAAAAACAACTACTAAAACATAGACAATAACTTCGAAAGGAAAAAAAAAACAAACAAAAATCTACAAAAAGAGCTAAGAGCTGAAATGAAATGAATAAGGATTGTGTAGAGTTTTGAGTTGATGACTCTAACTTTTATTGAAAAAGAACAAAAACAGTAATAACAACATATACTGACAACATTCTATTTGGCCGTCCTAAGACAAAATTTTTTTCTCTTGCTATATCTCTCTTTATGTCTAAATATGAATCAAATCAGGGATGCAAAATAATATAACAAATACTCAAAAGTATTAAAAATTTTACTGTTTTCAGATCTAAAAATCTTATGAACAACAAAGATATATTTCTCGCAGATAAGAATTGATGCATTATTTTATTATATGCCGAAATAGTTATTTAGGCTAGACCAGTTGAAACACAAATACTTAGTTTCTTAAAACACTTTACATCACAATAAAGTAAAATACAACAGCAATTTTTTTTCTTTCAAAATAAAAGTCAGTACATATTTTAGGTAGGTATAAACACTAAATTTTTTACGAAATTACACAAATTAATATATGGGGCATTATTTGTGAAGTTGATATGCTAAACATTTTTTGTCTCGGATTTTTAAAGTTTTTGAGTATATTATACCTATATCTACCATCGATTCAAAAAAAAAGTGTAGTAGTCTCCTTAACGAGATATAGGACTTTGAAAATTAGACTAAAAGGCAAGTACGCGATACTTCAAGTGTAATTATTTAGTGAAAAAAGGTATTTAAATAAATTAAGCTAAAATTTCATAACCTTTCCCCTTTTTTATTTTTTTCAATTTTTACCAAATGTTATTTAATTTCTGAACCCTGCCGCAGATACAAGCAGAAGCAACAATGCTTCAAACAAGTGTTTTGTATTTGCTTTAACTTTAGCACTTTGATGCTGATGCCAAAAACCTTTTTGAGCAATAATATATAAAAGACAGATACAACAAACGACAACAGCTCCGACAACAATAAAATTACTGAAATAAAATTAAATTAAAAAAAAAAGCAATGAAAAGAAGATCCACAGAATATAAGTGTAAAAATGTAAGACTATGAAATGCAAACATGGCGTACACAAATACTTACATATATGTATATCCCTTTAGTACTATGCACTTTTTATTGCTGTTGGTGTTTTGTTATTATTGTTGTATTTGCCTTTTTTTGTTGTACATTTTGTGTTGAATGGTTTCAAGTGTCGTGTGTCCTTGAAACAAATTGTTGTCGTCATAATTTTTCATATACAAACATACATATGCATGTACGTACATACATACATGTGTATGAGTGTATATGAAAACACTTTGTTGTTGCTGATGCTGTTTCTGATGTTGTTGTTATATTAAATAGTATTGAAATAAGGTTTAAAATATTCTAAACTATCTTCAAACAGCTACAGAACTAAAAATTAAGGTAAATAACATACACTGAGAGAATAATATGGAAAATAGCAAGGTCACATTAAAAAGTTATTTAGATAGTCTAAAATAGATATTTTAATATATGTAAGTATCTGTGGCCACAAGTCTGTGTTTTTCTTGAATTAGCGCGCTTGTTCATTTTTGTCGACCTTTTACACCGTCTTAAAAAACCGAGGCACTTGAATGCTTCTTTTGAGACTTGAAAAATGTGAAGGTCATGAAGAAAAATAAGAAATAGGGTAGGAAAAGGAACGGAGCCTTGTGGTACCCCTGAATTAATCTTGAACTCGTTTGATGAGATCCCATCTATAACAACTCGTTTAGTGCGATCCCTGAGAAAGCTCGATATAAATCGAGAGAAGTCATTACCGACACCAAAAGCAACAAGTTTTGATAAAAGTGCACCATGCCACACTCTATCAAACGCCTTAGAGATATCCAGAGACACCACCTTACTCTCGCCGAAATGGTGTATAGAGTAACACCATTTTTCCGAAAGGAATGCCAGTAAGTCACCCGCAGAGCGTCCTCTACAAAAGCCATACTGTCGGTCGCTGAGTAAACTGTTGAGCTCCAAATACCTCACAAGATGGAAATTAACCATACTTTCCATCACTTTGGAAAGTGCAGAACATATTGCGATTGGGCGGTAATTTTCAGGGTTACTAGCCTCTCCCTTTTTAGGGATTGGCGTTACATTGGCAACCTTCCAACACGATGGGAACTCATCAGCATGGTGCAAAGTGCTGAAGAGGGTTGCCAACGGACGTACTAGCGTCGAAGAGCACTGCTTCAAGACCAGTGCTGGAATACCATCCGGCCCAGGAGACTTATTTATGTTGATAGCAACTAAAACCCTTTTGATAGCACGCGCTCGAAAAAATATCTTTGGCATAGTTACAGATACTCTATCAAGCGCGGGCAGTGGTTGATTGCTTTCCGGCAAGTGAGAATTACTTGCAAATAATTCAGCCAAAAGTTTAGCTTTATCAGCCGGGTCAGTGAATATATGGTCACCCTTTAAAAGAGTCGGAATTGAGGAACTAGCATTATCCTTTACTCTTTTAACGAATGACCAAAAGCTCTTGCTCCCCTGAAGAGCAGCAAGGACTTTAGCACGAAGACGCTGCTCGTGCAGAGCTTTTTCACGCCTTAGTACTCTGGCACACGAAGATCTCGCCCTTTTTCCCAGCGAATAAGTATCTGAGTTTTTGTTACTACGCCAGATACTGAATGCTTCCTCTCTGGATCTGAGTGTATCTTTGCAAGCCTGATTAAACCAAGACTTCGTTATAGGTTTAATCGGAGTTCGTTTTGATGGAATAAAAGTTTTCATTCCCAGCAAAATTATATTTACGACCATTTCTGCCATGGCATTGACATTATTGTCAAGGAAACATAGTTTCCAATTAAAATGCCGGAAAAAGTCGTTGAGCTCTGCCCAACGAGCACAAAGCATATTTTAAACGTTTCGTAGCTGGTCGTGAAACGTTACGAAGTTCTGAAAACGAAAAGGGGGCGGAAACAGTGCTATGATCCGAGTTACCAAGAGGTGCATTAATGCTCACTTCATACTTACCATGGTGTGAGGAGAGAAAAAAGTCGAGAGTATTGTTTTGGTGCCCTTCAACACACGAAATGTGTGTTGGTTCATTCTACTAACGAAGCTTCATATTTACATGAAATCCCTATTTCCGCAAACATAATATAAAATTTAAAAAAGTATAGCAGAACCTTCTTCAATATTGAATTTTTTCATAATGGAACAATATTTTCTTTAAATATTACAATTATTTTTACATAAACAGTTTTTTGTCTCTCCTGAAAATTTTAGTATTTTGAGTTGTGACCCTTTTGTATTTAGGGTGCGATATATAAACGCGAATATCAGGAATTGATAAAAAATTAACATACATATTATTTAGACGTCGTTTTTAAAGGGCATTGTAAAATAAAATATAGTTATTACTCTTAGAGTAAACCAAAAAAAAAACTGAGATAATGCAGATAGCACTATTTGATTATCAGCCCTGAAAAATTTGTTTGGCTGAAAAATGTCTATGTCTGAAAAATATTGATGGCTGAAGTATTTTTATGACAAAACATTTTTTTGGCTGAAAAATTTCTATGGCTGAAAAATTTCTATGGCTGAAAAAATTCTATGGCTGAAAAATTTCTTTGGCTGAAAATTTTCTATGGCTGAAATACTTTTATGGCTAAGAAATATCTTTGGCAAAAAAAAATTCTTTGACTGAAAAATTTCTTTGGCTGAAAAATTTCTATGGCTGAAAAATTTCTTTGGCTAAAAATTTTCTATTGCTGAAATATTATTATGGCTAAGAAATATCTTTGGCTGAAAAAATTCTTTGACTGAAAAATTTCTTTGGCTGAAAAATTTCTTTGGCTGAAAAATTTCTTTGGCTGAAAAAATTCTTTGGCTGAAAAATTTCTTTGGCTGAAAAATTTCTTTGGCTGAAAAATTTCTTTGGCTGAAAAAATTCTTTGGCTGAAAAAATTCTTTGGCTGAAAAATTTCTTTGGCTGAAAAATTTCTTTGGCTGAAAAATTTCTTTGGCTGAAAAAATTCTTTGGCTGATAAAATTCTTTGGCTGAAAAATTTCTTTGGCTGAAAAATTTCTATGGCTGAAAAATTTCTTTGGCCGAAAAAATTCTATGGCTGAAAAATTTCTTTGGCCGATAAATTTCTATGGCTGAAAATTTCTTTGTCTAAAAAGATACAGCAAAGGTTAATTTTAATGGCCGAAAAATTTCTATGACTGAAAAATATTTATTTATTCGTCTAAAGTTTAAATTACTTTTCTTTAGCCTTACCTTCACATAATAATCTAGCTTAAAATCAAGATCGTTTAGTTTCTGTCGTAGAAGACACACCGAAGACAGGTCTATACAAATTGTCGAAAGAATTTTCATACAAATGGTGGTGAGGTCACACAAGACGAGATGAGCGACAATGCCGCTCATGCTGCCGCTGACTATAAATCCGACAAAGTACATCGTCTTGTAGATGACGATTATATAAGCGATATAGCTACAATCTGATCGTTAACGACCATTGTGGCGTCAGCAACGTTTCGTTTATCTTGTATTCAACGCTTATATAGGCAGCAATGTCTCCTACTTTATCATAGAACAGGATTTATTTAATATTTTTAATACTCAAATTTAACTTTTTACTTAGTTGTATCCGTTTCATTTAAATTATTGATGCTGAGGACTGACTTGGTTGGGATTCGCACTGAGGGTACATGTTTACTAACCATCACGCCTACCACATTGCTGTAGCACTATCTAAATCATCGACAACATAAGGTCAACATATATATTTGTTCTATTGAAGACAAAACGTACGACATTATCGCCCAGATTGGCCTCAACAAAGTTTTATTAATGACAAAACGTGGCACACTATCTCTCAGATGGTCCCCAACTAAGTTTTGTGAAAAACAAAACGTTGGATATTGTCGCTTAGATTGTCCCCAAAAAAGTTTTATTAAAGACAAAACATGGGACATTGTTGCTCAGACTTGTGGGGATAACAAAAGATATTTATTTATTTGTTTTTATATATTCATTGAAAATAAATTTACAATAAATAGAAAGAAATCTGGACTGGCTTTCGCCTCTGCAAAAGATATATTAAGCACAAAACGTGGGATATTGTCGTTCAGATTGTCTCATCAAAGTTTCATTTAAGAGAAAACGTACGACATTGTCGCTCTGATTGTCATGAACAACGATTTCATTTAAATTGTCGGCTAGAAAACCTAATCGACAGATAACATGCTATACATTAATCATCGAAGGCGATGTCGTGTACGATAACGTGGCCAACTGGGATGGTAAAGATAGCGAATTTTTGTTTCCTGAAACGACATCTTCCAAGATTACTTTACTCAGTGCGAAAATTTGTGTAATGAACTGCTGGTTTGATTGCTGGAATTTCTGAATGAGCTGATACAAAGCGTTCATATCCATATTCCTTATTTTACTACATATATGTCATCGTTGTCAATTATTAAAATTAAAAATAATTATATAAGTTTTTAATATAAAAAACAATCAGACAGACTATAAAATTTATTATTATAATAGAAAGTATGAATTAACAAATTATATAATATTAATGACATGGAGATTATACAATATTTTACAAACGAATAGATTTGAAATAATTTCTAGAGAAGTACATTTATTTGCTACAATTTTAAAATAAATATTAAATTTTTTGAGTTGACATTGGCTCTTGTTAGTATTAACACAAAATCTTTACCACCACTCATAAATAAATAGATATAGCCATAAAGCTAATATATAATATATGTTTATTATTTAAGTTAAGAAAGCTGTTTTTCTTCCAAAGATAACTTTTGCAAACAATATTTATCAACACAGCCACTTCATGCTTTACTTTAAGCTTTTTGTAACAAAAATAAATAATATGAAAAAATAGAAACCATATGTAATGATTTATTTACTTAAGACAAACAAGAAATTAATTTTTATTCATGGTATTGCTTGTCTGAAGATGCTGCCTGCCAATGCCCATGATACGAAAGATGATGACGTTGTTACTAGTGCTATAGTTGCCGCAAAATTCTCTACTTTAGTAATTTGTGCTATTGAAGGTGGTAGTGCTGTAATAATGAAGTATGCTGTAAGCATAAGCAACCATAAACATACATGCCGTACTTAAGATTACCTTCCGTTCTAACGATAGTGCATAGAAAACTTAAACATACGTAACTTCTTTTCACATTTTTTATTCATTTTACCTTTTTTTTGTTTCATTGTAAGCGTCAAAAATTTAGAGGTAATCATTTGTAATTTTCTAAAATTCTTGCGTTTGTTATGTGCTTAGACTGTAAGAAAAGTATTAAGAAAAAATTGTTTGCAAAAGACCAAAACAGAGCATGTTTAATGCTGAAGTTATAACAAGGAGTATTCTTTTGAACACACACATGTGTATAATTCGTCACCTTAGAAAAAAAAACTGCAGCTTTTAATGAAAACAAGATGTTGGCTTTAAATGACACTTTAACACAGACATAAGAAGAAAACTCAAAAAAATAAGTAAAGAAGCAAAAATGTTTTTAACCCAATTGGAGCTGCAGAAATTTTCAGCGCCATTTTTTAATTAGAAAAAATTTTGAGAATATTTTCAATTAAAATAATTGAGCAAAAGTAAATGCTAAGACTAAGTTACAACTGACTACTAAAAGCTTATATATTAACGCAATAAAAATGAGTTTACCTTAAACTAGAGATATTAAATTAAAAAAAAATTAATTATTTAGTAAGAAATTCATTAAAAAGGAATAAAATTAAAAAAAATATATCGACTCGAATAAACATTAGCTTAACTATTTCGAACTAAGTTAGCTTTTATTTCAAGGTGATTTCTATTAGGCTTAAGTTTGTAACATTTTACGCTGAATTGATTTTTACACTAGGTTGGAGTAGCCGAATTTTTTCGATTTTCAATATTGAATAGCACCAAACGTTGCATTTTATTCGCAGTTACATACACATAATAAATAAAATAATAGTAAAATAACATTTTTAAAACAACTTTTATTTAGATGCTCTAACTCTATGTGGGTGCGGCACTGCGTACTTTTCTAATCATAATATTCTTTTGTTATGGGAAGTCAATGTGTATGCAAAGTTTCATAAGAATCGGTACAGTGGAACTTGTATAAAAAGCCGTCGCAAGATTTGCCATTAAAAAACAAACTAACATTTCAAATTAAATAAAAGGTTTTAAAAATATTTAGAGCTACTTTTAGCCCTCTACCGTAGCAGCAAGATTTTCAGATAAACTTAAGATCATGCTATAGTGCCAGTTTACAAAATCTTAGTTATGACAAAAACCTAAGAGTTTGTAAACAAGATACTTTCTTAGCTAATAACTATGAGGTCGCATATGAAACTCATTTATTCTCCTTAAGCTGCCTTTTTCAGATATTCGCGAAGAAGTGTAGCTTTTTGGGTATTTTCGTTTATTAACCACACTTTCGAGAACGGTTCATTTGAATAAAATAAATTTAGCACTGTTGCAAAGATGTCTATCTGTTCTTTCAGCAAACATAGGGAGGTGCGGATCTTTAAATTTGAAAAATAAAAATAAAAAAAAATAAAAATATTGGAGCACTCTTTCCACATAATTTTTTTTGTATAAAATTTTTAAACTTTAAGTTCAATTTCTCAAAAGAAAATGTTTGTGATATACGAGAAGATAAGTTCGTCACGCATGGAGTGTCGGCAAACCATACTTAAATGCACTTTTGTTTTCTGGTCTTTCAGTGAATTCGCTCATCTCATTCATTTCTGATGGTTTTGCTTTACACATTATACACGTTGAGTATGAAGGGGTCTCCCATCTATCATTGTTAAAAAGAGTCCATGTTTCACTTCAACTACTTCTTCATTCATGAAAACTTTAGATGGCAATAACGAACTTATTTGTCGCTCGAAGTTCATTATTACTTCTCTAGTAATTTCTGGCGTTTCTTTACAAAAACGTATTGAAATTGGTCGACAATATCGTACATACGATGGAATTGGATTTCCCAATAATACAACCGGTTTCGTCATTTATAAGCCTAAGTGGTACTAAGGAAGCTATAAATATATAAGAATCAGAAGTAAGATGGGCTTCTCTTGGTATTCTGGATTGTCTTATATTCCGCTTGCCCCGAAGATCCATCACAACCCCACTTCCATTATAGCTTTAGACTTCCGCTTACTTTATTTTTAAGAGATTCTATCAAGAAGACTGTACTTGTTGTATGATCCAGCGATTGTCTAGCAGATTAATAAAATTCCAAAAGATGCATTGCACAGTTGCCTTCAAATTTGTTAATAACTCCGAAAGTATTGATTAAACTATATTAAGAGAGAGCGATGGAAATCATGCATACCGTTCTCGACTTAGTGTGTACCTAATAGGAATATTAGACATGCCCATAAAAAGGTCGGTAAGTGATAGGAAAAACTGTACTGTCTTTTATTTCACAAAAAAAATTAGTAAGTTAAATAATTTTGTTCGAGTTTTTACCTTATATACTCGTATGTGCGCTGTTACAAAATAGCAAATTACATTGTACAAAAACTTCGAACTTTTTCCAAAATTATGGGATTCTGACAATGGATTCAGGTAGCAAAGAGCAAAAAAACGTGTGTCGGCGTTTTGAGTTATCACATCAGAATTTTATTTTAGGGGAGGTTAAAGTAGCTCCCAAAATAATGAACCGATTTTAATATAGATTGTGTGCATTTGTCAGTAAAAATCTTTAAAACGGTATACTTTTTGGCCAAATCGGATCAATAATGCAATCATAAACTACAGCACGAAAACGGCCTCGCAATTAATTATACAGATTCTTTATGGATGTCTTAAATAAAAGTGATTTTTTCTTCTTGAATATGTAGATTTCTTAACCAAATCTACTAATAAAACATTATCCCTTCTTATTATTAAAGAATGGAAGTATTAAATTACATTCTTTTTCGATTGTAAACTTAATGCTATACAAAAAAAATGTATCATTAAAAGATTTTCGAACAAAATTTTGTCTAAAATAAAATTTAATTTTCAGTAATTTTTTTTACTAAATCAGTGAATTTTTTATTTGACTTTTTTTTAGGACACCAACACTAAACCAGCAACAAAAAAAACTATTATCTGTCGTAAACAGAAATATTGTTTAATATATAACAGAAAATCCAGTAAATCTTTTTATTTTATTCAATAAATTATTTTCTTTAGAATTTAGAAATACTTTTTTTTTGACAAGTTGTTTTATAGATTTGGACAATTCGTTTACTGAAAAACAAAAAGTTTTTTTCAATGAATTTGCTAAGACTTTTTTGCTTGTATTTACAAATTTCTTTGTAGGTGCGCTTGTAGTATTTACTAATTCATTGAATTTCTTAACTGAAAATTAAATTTTATATTTTTTATGTATGATTATAAGACTTCAATGTTATTTGTAAACATTCTATATCACTTCCACATATATTGTCACAATTTTCGGGTTGATATTTAATTTGTCAAAACATGTGTCAAGGAATTTCTTCACAACAATACCCAGTAAAAAGCCTGATCCAGTTCAGATTTTTGTATTGCGAGAAACAATTATAACCAAAAATTTTTTAAACAAAGGTTTGTCTAAAAATAAATTTAATTTTCGATAAATGTTATTTGCTGAATCAATGAAATTTTTGTTTGACTTTTACTTAGGACGCAAACACCGAAAACACCGTTTTCTGTGTTATAAAAAAACAACCGCGATGAATGCATACACAGAAATAAACACAACAACGATGATATCAAAAGGAATGCGTTTATACCAAGTTTGTTTACTGAAGATTTTTGAGTCAATCAATTTGTTAATGTCGTTGCGTTAATTCTCATTCATTTTAGACTTTAGATAAACATTCAGACTTGTACACATTTAACAAAGTGAAATTTCATAAATGCTTAATGGATGATGATGATGATGACCCAGACAAAAATTTGGTTTTATACATATTACGAAAAATCCAGTAAATATTCTTGTTGGATTAAGTAAACTGTTTAATATTTAGACTAATTGTTTTATGAATTCAGACAAAAATATTTGATATTTTTCAGAAAATCCAGTAAATCTTTTTGTTTGATTCAGTAAATTGCTTTGTCTAGAATTTGTAAATATTTTTAGTCAAACTATTTTATAGATTTAAGCAATTTGTTCACTTAAAAAACAATGAAATTGGGTAGATATTTTTGTCTATATTTACAAATTGGTTTGTAGATCCGTTTCTAGACAAAATATTTACTATTTCATTGAATTCCTTTACTGAAAGTGAAATTTAGTATTTTTCTGTGTGGCTTAGGACACTACTTTTTGCTTACAAAACTCGCTTTTTTAAGCGATAAAAATCATATACATTAGTACTGGAACTGAAAATATTTGGGTAAAACACCGGTCCTATGTGAATTGGATATGTTGATGGATGGCTTTCAACTCGGTTACGTCATATTGAGTAGTTATAACGTATATCGTATTTTTCAGAATTGATTTTATATTTTTACCTGCCGTTTATAATTTTAATTTTAACTGGGAATCAAACCAAGCTCTTTAATGTTTGAAGTCCAACGCGCTAACCACTCCGCCAAAGCGACTATAACAATAGTCTTAGTTGTGTTGGGAAAGGATTAAACTCCTCAGCTTTTCTTTGCATCATTAACTTTAAGAAGCAAAAAATATTTACTAGTTTCATTTATCTTTCACTACTCCACACTGTGTAGACACAATGCTTCTTTGCTTGCTGGGCTTCTTCCCCTGTTAATGATTTTATTTAACTTATTTTTGAAAAATTACTTTAAATGATGTATGTGATTCTACGTTGCATTAGTGACTCAATATGGTGTTGCAGTTTATTTTTTGTTAGTTAATTTTTCATTAGTGTATGGCTCTCCTCTAGAAGAAAAGAGGAAAAAAAAGTGTTTTGCCATTTTACATACACACTACTACTAGACATAAAAAATAAATATATGCATTTTTTACTTTAAATATATTATTTGTTTATATTTTCATTTGTTTTATGTACATTATTTTTTGGCTAGTTGGGAATATTTTGCCAAAGAGAAGGAGGCGACTTCACGATAAGGAGGATAACGTATAAAAAAAATTTATGGTTATGTATTTCATCTGTCAAAATGTCAGTTCTGAAAAATTATATTTTATAAAATAATTTGCAAAAAAAGAATATGTGTATAGATAGCTTTTTCTAATGTTTTTTAAATGTGTGTAGCAGTAGTAATGATTATAGAAAGGAAGATTTGTAAATCATCGTCATCGTTGAAAGAGGAAAGTCCAAAAAAATTATGAGTAGGATGTTGATAAATAAAGTCATAAAGTTATTGATAATGATTTAGAAATTTTTTAAGATGGTACCATTTATAAAACAAGTAAGAAAAGTGATCATATATATACTTGCAGGTTAAGTAATGTTTTTTGAAAGTATGTTTTTTGGTTAAGAATATTGACTTTTATTTACTTAAGCTTGTGTGTTTTGCTTAAAGATAAGTAACTTATTTTTTATTTAAAAAATCTATGAAGATTGTTGAGTGATATTTTTTTTTTGCTTTATTACACATTTCATATTCAACCATTATTGATGATTTTCTTGTTCCCGTTACCTAACCGAACCTCATAGTGGTAAACTAAGTTCTTAAATATATCGAAATTTTTACTTATTAGAACAATTTATTTGATAATATGTTCTATATACAAGGTTATATTTTTAAAACATTGATTTAATGAGTTTTGTTTTAAAACAAAGGACTTAGGAAGCAAACTTGTTTTTTAATGCCCAACAAAAACTCATTTATTTAATTGTAGTTGGTTGTTCTTACACATTTTATTGTTGTTGTTGTTGTTGTTGTTGTTATTATTGCAGTTGCTTTGTGCAATATTTTTTTTTGTATTCAATGAACAAAAATGCTGTCATACACACATGTGTTTTACTACATGTTAACAAATTCATGTTTAAATCAAATATTTTGACATAAACTGCTATCAAGATCTTATCATTAGTAACGATATTTATGTTTTTTCTCCATTTTTTTTATATTTTGTAACGACTGAAAATATATTAAAGATTATAAAGATTTTAAAGCATGTTTGGGTGGAAAATATATATAAACCAAGTGGAAACATATTGAAACCAAAATGTTAAAAGAAAAGGCCAATAAATTAACTAATTAGTTGTCCCAAAATTTGAGGTGATTGTAAATTATTTAAATTAAATATATTTAAGTTTGTAATTGCTTGAAAATCAAAAAAAAATGTACTTAACAACAATTTACAAACTAATGTACTGAAACGAATGAAGCGTGTTATTGGGAAAGTTTGTGAAATAAATGTGTTGCATTGGTTTTTAGTTTTCTTTCAATAATTAATTATTTCCACAGATTTTCACTATGTATTGCAATTTATTTATATTTTTTCTAGAAATAATTTATCTTAACTATTTAAGAAAAAAATGCAATTATATGGCTTTTTAACAGCATTTTTTATTATTATAAATGCTTTTTTTTTTGGCAAATACCTCAGACGAAAGATTAAAAAATTTAAATACATATTAAATGCTAAAAATATTTTTTTTAAAATAAAGAAACTATACTTTTGCTTTCAATATATAACCATAAATAGTTTATCACCATAAAAATATCTACATATGCTGACTACCAACTAACAGCCATCCAGCCAGCCAACCAGACATCGAGTCACATTGAGAAAAAAAGACTGACAACAATAGTCTACGTCTATCTAAATATCTGTTAATACTTCAAGAAAGAAAAAACCTCCACTAACTATTAAACTTAATAAAGCATGTTAAACACCAACAACTTTCTAAAGATTATTTTATTTAAAAATAATGTATTTTACTTATAAATAAATAAAATTGATGTATAAACTTTATAAGTGAATAAAACAAAACAAAAAAAATATCTAAAAATTTTAGATAAAAGCTGAGCATGCCCAACCATAAAGAAAATTTGTGGAGGTCTTTTTTTTTTGTTGTAAGTTAAGCTACTGTTTTATACTTGGCTCTGTGGGAGCAGTGAAATTTCTATTTAAAAAAACTAAAATAAAAATTTGTTTAATTTAAGGTGGTTAATTTTATTAACTGCTTGTATTTGCATGTTGTGAACTAATAGTACTTATTAATGGTTTGAAGATTTGAAGAAAAAAACCAAGTTTGCGGTTGATTAATTTTGAATATAATAAATAAGGATAAAAAGCGTTTAATGCTTGAATAATTGAAAATGAAAGAAGTTAAAATTTATCAATTTGAAATTTATCTATAGTATATTGTATGTTTCAAAGTACAAGAAGAAGGCAGTTGATTTTATTCAACGAAGTTTTTTTCGGATCGATCAAATGATGAAGACTATTTGAAAGTATGTCGATGATAATTATCGGTCGTCCGGCGAAATGTAACTCTTAATATTGATAGAAATTAGTTCCATGGCCTATATGTGCATTTATGGGCAACTACGTTTCTCCTAAAAGCTAATACAGAAATTTATTAATTGCTACAATTCACAGTGGGGACTTTTGCAAAATAAATGGTAATAAATCAGGAACTTCTAAAGTGCTGATTGGATTTATGTGGAACTTTAAACATCTTTAGAGAAGGATTCAGGCTTTACAACGCGTGTCTTGATGAACTTCTGGCCAAGCAGGAGAGGAGTTTCTGTTGGCCAAAGTTGAAGCACACTACGATAATCTAAACTTTTTGTTAACCAATGCAAACTGGATTGATATCCTCTCTATATTTGATTAATCTCCTGATGATATAGATCCTGATGATTTAAAGGATTATATTGATGAGTGTGTACCAAAGCACTTCGTCAGTGCCTCATCTGACCCTCCCTGGGCATCTATCACGATTAAAAAATCATAAAGCAATCATTATAAAAAGTATAAATCTACCCCGTCGTTAATCGAATATATCAAATATTGTAAATTGCGGGCTCAATACAATTTCCTTAATTTGAGGCTGTACAAAAATTATATAAATAATATTAAACAAAATCTCAAAAGTGACCCCAAATCGTTTTATACATTTGTGAACACCAAAAGAAAGTCTAATAGTTACCCCTCTACTATGAAATATTCCGGGATAGATTCATCTGATACACCTGTTATAAGTAATATGTTCGCCGATTTCTTCGCCTCAACTTATTCTGACGCAAAATACGACACATCATGTAATTATCATTTTCCTATACAAGAACAACAACCAATTTTGCTTCCTTGTATCCATACATCTAATGTTATCTTCTTTATAAAGAAACAAAATTTTCAACATCCAGCGGACCTGATGGCGTTCCTAACTGTATTCTGATGAATTGTGCTGAAAATTTTTCTTTTCAATTTGTCAATTAAGTGTGGTTATTTTCCTCAGCTATGGAAAGAATCATTTATTATACCACTGCTTAAATCAGGCTGCAAGTCAAGTGTAAAGGTATCGCCAAGCCAAGTTTTTTCCCAAAACTATTTGAACCATGTATTTGCGAGACTCTTTGTCATCAAATTTCATGTATTTTAACACTATCCCAACTAATCTGCTGCAGTTAACTACAATCATTAATCATAGTTTCACTAATGGTATATATACAGATGTTATTTACACTGACTTCAGTAAGGCTTTTGATAGAGTTAATCACTGCTACTTATTGAAGAAATTGTATTTAATGGAACTCTCCAATAGAACTTTGAATTGGATAAAATCATATCTGGAAGGGAGACATCAACGTGTTCGTTTCATTAATGTTCTTTAATGTTCTTCAGCATTCGATTTCTGACGAAATTCTAAGTAAAATTGAGAAAAAAACATTTTCTTATATCGGTATTCTTGAAGTCGGAAAAAGGCCGAAAATCGTAAATTTTAAAAATATTTTTTGTGTTTAATGGCCTATAAAAAATTGTGATTATGGATTTTGGAAATTTCAAAAACAACGTTTTTGCATGTGATTTCAATTCTGTTGCATGTGATTTCAATTCTTATATATACAATTTTTTTCGTGAAAATTGAGTACGAGTATTAAACCACTCAAGTTAATGTTAATTGCACCATTTTATCGGGAATTTCTCGTATTACCGTTGGTCTAGTTTTTCTTTATTTCCATTTTTTTGATTTTTTGTTCTAATTACCTTAAACTTTATTTAGTTTTATTTTATTAAATTATACAAATCAGATTCATGTCCTGTTATTTCATATGAACACCAATACATGTTTTTAAGAATACAAAGAAAAACTACTCTCCTTTAGTTAGTAAAACGTATGTTCGTCCACTATTTTTTGTCACTAAAACTGAAAGAATAACAAAATTTTCTTAACCCACTATGTATAAAATTTTTGAAATTTAAGTCATACTAAAGATGCGCAACTTAATTTTTTTTCTCTGTATGTTTTATCTGTAAAGCTAAACTTTTACTTAAAATTCCCATAAATTTTAATATTATTAACTTACAACCCTTTTAAGTTTTCTTTTTTTTTGTACTCTTTCGTTACTATATAAAAATTTCATAAATATCAACAACAATATCTTAACGATAATAAAGTTACGAAATTTTCTTTATATATTTTTTTGTTACTTTTTACTTATTTTAACGACATTAATCTTGGTTATATTTCCGCCATGAAATTCAAACAACAACCGAAATACAATTTGCAACAACAACATTATGAGACAACAGCCAACAACAGCAGCATCTTAAATATTAGTAAAACAATATCAAACAACAACAGCAGCAGCAGTCAGCTAAAGTAATAGCAGTAATGATTTTTTTTCTTAATAAAAACTATAAAAAATTCATGAAAAAATACAAGTACGAGTTAGTACTAAAGGAGCAACAGAAATTTAAACTGTGTTGCCTTAAACACAGAATACAAACAAAAACAACGCGCAGAAACCTCCAAAAAAGATTATGAAATATCTTTTCAGAGCACTAAGCAAGATTACAAAAGTATTTAAACATTGGCTCTTTGTAAATTTTAGAAAATTGCAAAAAAAAAATAAAATTCTGTTTCGTTTTTCACTGAAAGTTTCAAATGTTTGTTAAGTTGCAGAGTGTAGGCTGCTTTGGTTTAAGATTTTATTCCGAAAACAATAATATCGTTATTAAAAGCATTGCTTGGGTTGCTTTTTCAACTTAGACGCTTGACCCTTTAAAGGTTCAAAGTATTTGTATTATAGTTCGCTTATGTTTTTTTTTGTGGCAAAATAAAAAAATTCATTTTTCTTTTGCTGAAGATTTTTTCTTTAGAAAAAAAATCAATAAATATTCTATTACATGTTGGAAATATCTTTGAAAAAAAAATTGTATTAAGTTTCTTAATCTCAAAACAGTGGGATTAAAAAAGGAAAAAGTTTATTTATTCTAAGAGGTTTTTTTTTTAATTAAATCCTATCCTGTATTGTCGTTCCATATAATTTTTTTCAGATATTTGAAGAAGCTAAGGATCATACCTATATATGTTTTGATCAACTTTACTTTCTTTAGTTCACAAAGTACTCCTTTAAATAAAAATATGTAACACATTAACCCCCACATTCACAAAATTTAAAATGAGTTTGAAATGTATTTTATATCAAAATTTTCATACAAAATTTTCTTAAAATAGATTTCAAAAATATATATTTTTTTATAAATATGAGGGTAAGAGTTTAATGCGCTAAGCTTAAATCCATTTTCGGTTTTTTTTTCTGTCATTAGGTAACGCAGTATATTTAACCTTAACTCGAGAACGCTATACCCAATTTCGATCAGCAAAACGCTAACAAATTGATTACCGAATTACCTTGAAACTTTTTAAAAATTGTTTTTTTACATAATCAATGCTTTTAAGTTATTCACAAATTAATATGGAAAAAGGTGCTTTTTCATGCAAAATTAATCTTTTTTTCTAAAAACTCGAAAACATTTAAAACTGGAAAAATTTTACCTTTTAACTGATATTCTCAAGGACAGGTAGCCACGAACAAAATAAGCCACATCTCATGGAAATTATTCCAAATGCTGTTTTTGCTTTCGTTAAAAGTAAAAACCGTTTAGCATGATTTATACTCATATTCTTAGCTTTCTGACAAATAAAAAAATTATAACAAATGGCAGTTTTTGTATTTTGGACAATATAAAAATTTTCATTTATTATAATTTTAGTTTTGTCGCAAGGCTTAGAACATATTCTAATAAGCAGGGAAACCGGAAATATGTCCAAAAATGTGTTTTATGCGCATTAAGTATGCACTAAAAACTTGAAAATATGCTCCAAAAATTTAAAAAATATGCTCTTAAAACTTTACCCAGTAAAAAATGCTTATTGCAGAGCAGTGAATGTATATGAAAAAAAACTATACAAAAAAGCAGGTTTTTCACTACTGATAAATGTAGGATTTTAAGCGAGAAAGTTCCATATACTTACAATTTTAGTGCTGAAAGTTGTGATAATTTTCAGCGGTTCAAAAATCGCTTTTTGTATCAAAAATGTAGTACTCCTAACAGGGAATTCGCCATACAAAAATCAGCAGCGATATCAGCAGGTTTGTAAGCACTACTTTTATTCTCTCATAGTAAAAACCTGCTTCATTTGAAGCAATTTTTTTACTGGGTATTATTTAGTTTATAATTTATATGATCATTATTTCTGATACCACAAATTATGTACAAATATTGGTATCATGTAATAATGTCCAAGAAGATAACGTCCACGGACATTATTTCCGCTTCAAAAAGGAAATAGTGTTTAAGGGAATGTCGAATAGTGGCTTCGCAGAGTAAAGGTTTTCTGCCTAGTCAAAAATCAGAAATCTGCGAAGCTACTATTCGACATACGTAGAGAAGAAAACAATTAATCCCGTCCAAAGTCCGGCTTTGCAGCCAATCTTCACTCTGCAGTACTATTCGCATGAATTTTATTTGCATATTTTTTGTGGCTATTATTTCCTTTTGAACGTAAAATGATGTCCATGGACACTATTTCATAAGACGATATTGCATGCCACCCACCTATATATTCTGGTGCCTTATGGGTACTAGAGTTGATTTAACAATGCCAGCCTGACCTTTTATCTGTCCGAATATAAAATATTGGGCAGCAAGACACCAAGACATATTTCGTGGTTCCTACTAGGAACAAATCAGCAAATTGCATAAATAGCTGAAATATTCGCAAACGCGACTATTCTTGTCCTGCTATTTTCTATGAAGTGCAAATAAGCCAACAATCTCGACAAAATTTAAATTGCTCAAAAAATCCTCAAAAATACATTTTCAATAATTTTTAAAGCTGTAAATAAAATGGGAATAAATCAGGGGAATGAAAATAGTTTTTAAGAAATTGTGGAAAAAATACATTATAATAAATTTAAGATCCCAAAAGAAAAATTTTTTCAATATGGAAAAATTTTAAAATCTTCGATGGCAAAATGGACTTTATTTTTGTAAATATGCATATTAAAATTTAAAATAACAAAATATGCAGGAAAACAGCCAAATATGCCACAAAAACAGAAAAAAATTTCCTGAATACGCACACAACATACCATACTGTAAAGGGTAAAAATATGCAAAAATATGCATTAAAAAATTGGTGGCAAAATTCTTAAAAAGTTCTGAAACGTATAAATATCTTATTTTTGCCTAAATACATCGCACAGGAAAAAACATGCAAATACATATTTGCGGTTTCCCTGGTTATAAGAATATGTACACAAAATTTTTTTGTATAAGACTGTCCATTATGCAATAAAAACGAAAAACGCAAATACTGTTTATACTCTCTTCATACAAAATCGCCTGTACGTAATGCATGCTGTCAATTTTTCACATTAACAAAGTATGAACTTTTCCACAAAACGAGATTCAATATATAACAGTTTCAGGATATTTGAATTTGCTTCTTTTATTTTGCACATCAAATTTTTTAAAAATATTACAAATTATAATTTTGTTTAATAGCTGTTGTCCGCAGTCTTATGTATTGAGCGTTACCCATTTTTTAGTACCCTTCACTACTCAGTTTAATTATTGAAATTGCATTAACAATATACAATGAAATACCAGCGTAGGTTTGTACTTCTAAATATTTAAAAGCTTTGTGAATTTTGTTAAATAGTATTATATTGCAAAATATTTCATCAATCAATCATGGTTTGTATCAAAAAAAAACTGTATTGAATGTTATCCATATTTAATCCATATTTAATTGAAATTTTTTAGTTTATAAGTCGGAAGCTATTATTATTCGGCTTAAGTTCAATAATTGAATTAATGTAAATTCAAATTATTGTCAAGAGTGGAATATTAGAATATCTAATCAGACTAGCAGAACGAATTAGTACTACTAATTTCGACAGCCGCTACGCTTTCATCATCAGCGTCCTTTGTTCACTTTTACCACGTTTGATCGTTGATACTAGTATTAATGACACATCAGCTATTTAACGTGGTAAAAGCGGACAAAGGACGCTTTTGATGATAGCGTAGCGGCTGTCGAAATTAGTAGTACTAATCCATTCTGCTAGTCTGATTAGATATTCTAATTTTGCACTCTTAAAAATAATTTGAATTTACATTAATTCAATTATTGAACTTAAACCGAATAATAATAACTTCCTTTTTAACCCCCGACTAAAAAAGGGGTGTTATAAGTTTGTAGTGTGTGTCTGTGTATCTGTGTGGATGTACGAACCCTCGTACAGACCAAACGGCTGGACCGATTTTGATTTATTTTTTTTTTCTGTTTGAAAGTTGACTTGATCGATAGTGTTCTTACCTATGTTTGAATTAAATTGGTCCAGCCGTTTAGAAGATATCACATCTTGTCTAGATGTATCCTGTTGAATCTGTGTGTCTTTGACACCGTAGCTCCCAAAGGGCTAGATCGATTTTAATTTAGTAAGTTTTGTTTGAAAGGTGACTTGATCCCAAATCTTCTAATCTATGTTTGAAGAAAATTAGTCCAGCTGCTTTTAAGTTATCATCTATTTCTTCGGGGGTTTTTTAAATTTTTATTTTAATGTTATTTAACGGTATGAGTTTATATCCAAAGAAATTTTATTATTTTGGCTTGAGCTCGGTTTTAATTTAATTTTTCAATTAAATTAAATTTTTATTTAGAGATAAATGTGAAGCATATAAACAAAGAAAATTTTTGACTGCACGGAGGGTTAAACTGACGTTTCGATAGCTCCCGCTAATCTCTTCAGAACTCTTTTCCGCTTGACCACTCGACCAAAGTCGGTGGTTTGCAGTCAAGATTTGAATATCATCTTCTTTTAATCAATTCATACTGTCACTCTTAGAGCTGTATTTCATTTGATAGTTATTGATTTTATTGGCAATTAAGTAAATACTCCTCCCATACACTTACACAGAAAAAATTATATCTAAAAAATTTTCAATTAATACACTTGATCAGAACTTAAAATTAGTTTCAATTAATTTCGTAATTGAATGTGATCAAAAACAAAATTTTCTAAACAATTTTACAAACTTTGAGTAATTGAACATTTTAATTTTTATGATTGAATATACAATTTTAGTCGTTGGTTGAACTTCAACAACACAATTAATTGAATCTGCAGTTTTCGGTATTGAAATCGTATTTTAATTTTTTCTGTGTAGAAAGTACTTTGGAAAAAAATTAATTGTTATTTTTAAGTGTCTGGGTGTTTTCACTTAATTTCTAATAACATCGACGTTTATCAATAAATTTTCATGACATCTAACTTATTTGATTCGTAAGAATAACAATTCAAAGATAAAGTTGTTGATGTATTAAAATTTCTATGAGCTGTTATAAAAAAAAAATTATTCTGCTCCCACAGAAGAAAATTGCTGAATTTCTTCTGATAAAGTTTTCTGTATAATGCTGTAAGGAAATATGTTGATTTCCAATGATTTTTTAAAAAATTTGCTTTCAACAAAGATTATAAATATTTGAATCAAATACGTGTTTAATTGAATATCATGCTATTTTCGAAAATTTCCTTTGTTAAGTATTTACTTTTTTCCGTGTGAAAAACATATTTTTTCGTAATAATTTCTAAATAAGTCCTAAAACGTTGATCGAACCAAAAAACTATATTAAAAAGGTTTAAGGTGATTTTGATGATCGAAATCGTTCTTGAGTTTTGATAGCATGACCGATTATTTCTTGAGTCATATTTTGCAAGCTCATTAAAAATCTGTATGTAATAGAAAAAAAAACTGAAAACTGATTTTGGCTTAGCGCATGAAATTCTTCATATTCCACATATTTTTATTTGAAGAACCGAAAGAAATTTATTTTTGCAAATCAGTGTAATCAAATGTTGATTTGTTCTTTTGTTCGATCTTTTGAATTTCCTTTTTATTACAAAGCTATGATATACAATCACAACTCAACTCTCTGACCACCACTGTTCTATTTCGTTAATAAGAAAAAAGTAAGAAAAAATTAACTTTAACAAATTTTTGTAGTTAGTTTTTTTTTCTACAGAACATTTATGATCGTGATCGCCCTTACATCGTGATTTTTATTAAACAAACTTTGTAATCCTGCAAAAAGAAACCTAAAACAAAACCAAAAAACGAGTTTGTTATTTGCATTTAACTAAATTTGCTTCTAATTACAACTAAAAAAGAATCTTTTAGTAATAATTTCTAATTAATTTCTTTTCTTTAACATTAAATTCTTTAAGAGAACAGAAAACAGTAAAATTGTAGCAATTGATTTGCAAAAGAAAGAATCAACTGCTCGTTAAAAATTGTTTATTTATATTTTCATTTCATTTTGTTTTTTATTTTTTTCCTGCTGTAAATTCAATTTCCAATCACGAGTATATTAATTTTTTAAATCATGAATATCATTTATTTCCTGTTAAGCTTTGCAATGCAATATTTTTTTCTTTTTGTTTTGTCCTTAAAAAATGACTCCAACTGATGATACAAGCTGCTTCATTAAAATGAAAAAAAAATTATTGAACACTAAATAAAAGTAAATTGTGTAATCGAAAATAAGGTAAGAAGTATTTTTCAACATTTTTATTTGCAATTTACTCCCTTTTTTATTTGGCAATATTTTCTTCTTTCATATGGTATAGTATTTTGTGGTTTTTTATTTTACTTAGGCTTAAAGTTCTTAACTAAGTTTTAGCTGCCGCTTGTTTTCATTATTATTGTTTTTTTTTCTTCTTATATTTGTGTTCGTTATTTGTTTTTATGGCGTTTTTTCTTTGCTTAACTGTAGGGCATAATCAAATGCCAATCAGTTACGAAATGCTTAAAAGTTTGTTTTCTCAACAATAATGCGTGCCTTTGTTTGTTGTCGTTTGTTTGTAACAGATATTGATAGAGTTAAGAAATTTAAAACAAATATAGTTAATTGCTTAAAGGCTTGTGCACAATTTGTTGTTATTTTAATCAGGTTTATTTATTTTGAACATGGCAATAAATTTTAGAATTGTTTATATGATGAAAAATGCACATATGATTATTAGTTTTAATTGTGTTAAAGTGAAAATTGATTATTTAACTCTTTGCCTAATTTGGTTTTGTAAAAATTAGTGTGCTATTTTTCTTCTATTAGATATATTATTAATGGAAATGTAAACAGTACACATGACACTAATGTGAGAACCTTTCAATGTGAGTAAATTCTCGTCATCCTGTAGAGCAAAGGGTGAATAAAATAAAAATGTAATTTCATTTGTAAATTTCAATATATTCAGTTTAGTTATTTTATAAATGATCCTGCAAAAAACGGGATAACTAATATAATTGAAGGGCTTAGTGCAATAACTCGGTAAGCCACATGAAAACAAAAATTGGTTTTATATGCTCATTTCCTTGCTACGTAATATAGCTGTGCGTCCTAGAGAAATTTTTGGATAAATTCTAGTGTTCTGCAACTAGTTATGCTGCGTATTTAAGGTATAAAATTCCTAAAACCATAAAATTTTTAATTTATTTTTCAAACTTAAAATTCACACCAAAAGGCTTATGTACACAGAAAAAATTATCACCAAAAAATTTTCAAACAAAAGTTTGTCTAAACATATATTTAAATTTCAGTAAATGTTCTGTCCATAATCTATAAATTGTTTGTTTGACTTTTATATAGAATGCAAACACCAAAAACAACAATAAAAGCTATGTGGCATACACACAAATAACAACAACAATCATAGCAAGAGGAATGCAATTGTTCGAAGTTTGTTTACAAAAGATTTTTGAGTGAATCGATGAGTTAATGTCGTTGCATTAATTCGCATTCATTTTTTTAGAGTATTTAGATAAACATTCAGACTTGAACACATTTAACAAAGTGAAATCTCATAAATGCTAAATGGATGATGATGATGACACAGACAAACATTTTGTTTGTATTTTTGTTTGATTAAGTAAATTATTTTGCTTAATAATTGTTAGAATTTTTAGACTAATTGTTTATTAAATTCATCGGAAATATTGTTTGATATTTTTCAGAAAATCCAGCAAATATTTTTGTTTGATTTAGTAAATTGTTTTGTCTACAATTTGTAAATATTTTTAGTCAAATTGTTTTATAGATTTAAACAATTTGTTCACTGAAAAAAACACGTTTTTTCAATGAAATTGTTGAGGTATTTTTGTCTATATTTACAAATTCGTTTGTAGGTCCGTTCATAGACAAAATATTTACTATTTCAGTGAATTCCTTTACAGAAAATGAAATATAGTTTTTTCTGTGTAAATAGTTTAAGTCGATAAAATAAGCAGATGACATTATTTCGCATTGTCCATATGTAGTCTTCACTCTTCTAGTTCTATGCCTCAAGTAATAACGGCCCAAAATGAAAATAACATGTTTTCCCAAGTAAAAAAAAATTAAATGTGTTGCCAAGTAAGTACGGAATGCAACAACAAATGAGTTATTTCCTTTTCTGGGTACTTCGTTGATAGATTCTTTTGAGGATTTACTTCATTTAAAATAGTCCCAACAAAAATTAATTAAGTGTAAAAAAAATGAACAACCTTAACTGCTCCCAATGAACTGGAAGGCACTAAGTCTAGCTTCCAACATACCACTATGGCCGAATTTCAAAATTTTGCGGCAAAAAGTCAATTTTTCAACTACAGATTTTTAAATTTTTGTCCATAGTGTATCTACAAACAATTGAAAGATATCCCTTTAGGCAATAGTTTAGCAATATCCCCAAATTTTCATTTAAAAAATAATAATCAAAGTAATATTTTTATTTTCTTTTTTTTATAATTTTTGCCAAGATTTTATTTATTTCAACAATTTTGTTTCAAAAATATAATTTCCGCTAAAACGAATTTTAAGGCAATAAGTAACTACATAATTAAAAGGCAAGCAGACAAATGTGTAAATGAAATTTTTACGGTAAAGGAATAGAGATTAAATAAAAAATCTGTGTTTGAAATGAATATTTTTAAAAATGCAAAATTTTCTTTTAATCTTCGTAATTATATTTTGGCGATATCTTCCTATTTTCTTATTAGTGGTTATCTGGCGATATTGCTAGTTTATCATCTAGAAGAATCGCTTTTGTATTGCTTAGGAGTATATCCATCGAGATACGTTTCTTCCCGAAGGAAATATCTTCCGCAATACGAAAGCGGTTATAGCCGCAATAGTATTTTTCATCTAGGCAATATGTTTGGCAATACATATGGCATATTTCTATGTTTGCTGGGATATAGAAAAGAAAAAACCTGAAAAAGATATGACAGTTGGTAACCCTGTTTATGTATGCAAAGCTGCCAATGTTAACCTTTTTTTTTTGTAATACGTATTATAAGCTGTGAAGAAAAAAAAATTTTAATTTGAAAACAACAAAAAAATTTTTATAAAATTTTTTCTGAGTTTCCTTTAACTTACAATTTCGTAATTGTATGTACAAAAATAGTTGTAGGCTCAAAATCAATTAATTATTTAATTGATATAACAAAAAAATTAATTGTGTTTTTTCTGTGTAGTTGACTTAAATATAATTTTACTGTGCATCTTTTTCTGTTTACAATATCAAAATCGTGTTAATCGTTCTCGAGTTATAATGGAATAGATTAGCGTGACTGTCATATTTTTAAATAAGAAGCAAAAAAATCAAAACACAAAACATACCATAGCTCATTTATTTTGTTTAACCGATTTTAATGTAATTACACATTTTGAAAACTATTTCGATTTTCAAAATTCTTGTGCTGTTTGCAAGGGATCGCTAGTAGTTTGGCCCCATAGTTCTTTTCGAAAATAGGAGAGGGAAACTTACCCTTTTTGTGCAGTTTTAATTTTTTTATGAATTATTGAAATTAAAAAAATTTTAATTTTACAAAAAAAAAACTCGCCGCTTATTTCTGGAAAAATCCGAAACAGTTGGAAATACAAAAAAAACTACATATGAATAACTTCAAGGTAATTTTATTCTGCATCTTTTGTTGGTCCATTAATTTAAATCGAACAATCTGTTCTCGAGTTAGAGTAAAATAGACTGATATGCCTAGTGGAAATATTAGTCTGTCCATTAAAAAAAGTCTGTATGTCGTAGAAATAAACTGAAAATAGATTTGAATTTAGAGTATTAAACTTTGTATATTACACATAATTTTATTTAAAGGCAATTTTTGTGCAAGCGAGTGAAATGTGTCCTACTTCTTATTTCTTAAGTGTTTGCTCCATTTTTTAAAATTAAAATTTAAAAATTTGTCGTATCAGAGATATTTTAATTGTAATAGAAGCTGTAATATGATTTTTAAAGGGTACCGCTGTGTCTAATAGGTAAGAGTGTTAGCCTATTAGTTCAGAGTTTGCCGGTGCGATTCGGGCCATGACCCTAAATGTTTTCCGCGGACAAACAAATCGTTTTACAGATTTTGTTTGTTAAAAAAAACTCAAAATCAATTTGTTTTCAAAATTACTTATATCAATTAAAGTTCGTTGCTTAAGTCTTTCGTTTAAATTATTTCTTAAATGGTTGTACTTTTTGGTATATATTATTTATTAAATGATTTTTATGTAAAAGGACAGGTTTTGACTACAATAACAACAAAATCATTACATATCATTAAAAAACGATTTGTAGCTTCGCCTGTTTTTATTTTTTATTATTTTTTTTGCTAAAAGTTAATTTTTGGAAGTGAAATGCAATCATTAGTTTTTTCACAGTGTGTCTTTCTCTCTTTGTTTGCTGTTAACAGCAGCAAACAACAATCGCTTGCCAACCATCAGCATATACAACATTTATACACTTGAATAAACATTTATACGCATGCATGTGAGTGATTTTGTTTATAAAAAATGTAAGCTTAGAATCATAAAACTACCACACTAATATTAAAATATAGCTTCAGGCTATAAAAATGACGGTGTTGCACATTATTGTTATTAATAATAACTGACACTCATCTAATGTGCAGCACCAACAAATACAATATAAAATAAAAAGAGAAATCATACAAAAATAAAATAAAATCCTCTAATACCGCAAAAGTAAATGGCAACAAAGTAAAAACACATTTCATGATTACACTTGTATACACATGGACGATTATTCAAAAGTTTTTTAAGAAGAAATGTCTTTTGTAATGTTGGCAAACTTAAAAAAAAATATTTGCTAATCAAAAAAAAACGTACAAAATGCACATTAAAGCCATGAAGAAGAGATTTGCATACTTTGAGTAAATTAAGATTAAGATTTCATAACTCTGTTGAACAGTGTTTCTTTATTAATATTTCTTCTAAGTATTTTTAAACTAATTGATTAAACTCTGTACAATGATTTAAAAACATGCAACGATTTGGTGTTAAATTAAAATACCAGTTTTCGTTTTCATGCTAAAGTTATTTTTCTAAAACATTTGCTAAAACATTTGCTAAAACATTTGCTGAAATTTTATAATGTTTGCAAATTTTGTTAAATATATTTTATACATATGAAAGAAAAAAATGGAAACAAAATATATCAAATTTTGTACGAATGATTTTAATTTATCTGTTTGTGGTTTTGTTGCAATTCAGCATGTGAATGTTTGTATGCTGTTGAGTGACAAGTTGGTTAACGCCCCTAAGTAATTTTTCAAATTAATACTTTGTGTGGTATTTCTTTTTTAGGGTTTGTTTTCTATATGTATTTAGTTAGCGTAGTTATTTTTATTATTTGTTGTTTTTGTTCATTTAAAAAGGCCTCCCTTTTGTAGTTAATCGTCTGGTTCTAATTGATTTTTATTTTAAATTTTTTTTTTTGCCTCTTGCCACGTCTTTTACAGTAGTGTCTTAGCTGCATGGTGGTTATTTTTCGTTAACTCTTCTAAATTAATGAACACACACATGCTTTGTTGTGATTAAGTGGCCTAAATCAACGGTTTAATGTTGTAGAGCAATTTTTCATTGTTGAGGATTTCTTTTTACTGGCTCTACTGCTGCGTTTTTAAAGCTGTTGTATTACATTGACATTAAATTTTATTCTGGTTTGGTGAAATAACAGCGAAAATTTGTTTTAAGGGGTTTTCAGGAATTTGCGATTTTTTTTTGGTGTCAATTAGCAAGAAAAAAACGCCAGATTTTTGGTTAAATTAATTTTCGAAAGAGTTTTAAATGCACGAGTTTTTGCTTAAGAATTGCGAGAATTTGGCTTGACTTAAAAAGTACTTAATATTTGTGACACGTTTTAGTTTTTTCGTACAAACGGAAACCAATAAATCTTACGAAAAGCGTAGAAAAAAATTGTTAATAAAAAATTTTCCTAACTTCACGCTACCTAAAATAGGAAGTTATTGATTTCACGCGGTGTCTCGAAAATCTAGTTGTCATCATATCTCGACGTTTTTGAGTCAGGGAAATATATTCTGACTACTTTTACGTTGATGTCCGTATGGATGTATATGTGTGTGTATATATGTATGTAAACCATAGTCGCTCATATTGGCACCAATGTGCCGAACATTAATCGGCTCGTATATGTATACAGCCGAATGAAAACAAAAGTACTCACCAAAGAGTAAAAAATAAACAACAACAACATCATTCAGTTGTATAAAAAAAGATTTTGCGTTGTTGTTTTTCTTTTTCAGTAACCTTCCTTCGGGTATACTCACTTTATAGAATCCATTATTTTTTCGTACCAAAAAGTCTTTGCACACAATTTGTATTACGTAGCCACATAATATATAGTAGACTTTGTCGCTGCTAGAAAAAGTTTATTCGTTTGCGGATTTAGGATCACGTATAGATTCATTTGTGAAATGAAGATGAGAATGATGTGCAGCTTTCCTTTCACCCTGCTTTAATTTTCAAACAAGACTGTTTGCAAAAATTCGGTCAGATCCAGAGAGGAAAGCATTCAGTATCTGGCGTAGTAAGAAAAACTCAGATACTGATTTGCTGCGCAAAATGGCGAGATCTTCATGTGCCAGAGTAGTAAGATGTGAAAAAGCTTTATACGAGCAGCGTCTTCGTGTTAAAATCCTTGGTACCCTGAGCTCTTGGTTGTTCGTTAAAAGAGTAAAGGATAATCCTAGTTCCGCAATTCCTACTCTTTCAAAGGGTGACCAAATATTCACTGACCCAGCTGATAAAGCTAACCTTCTGGCTGAATTATTTCCAAATAATTCCCACTTTACCTGAAAGCAATCAAGCACTGCTCATGCTTGATAGAATATATCTAGCTATTCCAGTTAAGAATCTATCAGCAGATCTCAACATAAATAAGACTACTGGGCCGGATGGTATTCTAGCACTGGTCTTGAAGCTTTGCTGTTCGAAGCTAGCACGTCCGTTGACAATCCTCTTCAGCATTTTGTATCATGCTGGTGAATTCCCATCGTTTTGGAAGGTTGCCAATGTAACGTTAATCCCCAAAAAGGGAAAGAGTAATAATCCTGAAAATTACCGTCTAATGGCAATATGTTCTACACTTTCTAAAATTATGAAAAGTATGGTGAGTCTCCATCTTGTGAGGTACTTGGATTCAACAGTTTATTCAGCGACCGCCACTATGGCTTTCGTAGAGGACGTTGAACGAATGACTTACTGGCACTCCTTTTGGAAAAATGGTGTCGCTCTATACAGCATTTTGGCGAGAGTAATGTCGTGGCCCTAGATAATTCTAAGGCGTTTGATAGAGTATGGCATGGTGCACGTTTGTCAAAACTTGTTACTTTTGCTTTCGGTGATGACTTCTCTCGATTTATATCGAGCTTTTACAGGAATCGCACTATACAAGTTGTAATAGATGGAATTTTTCAAATGAGTTCACGATTTAGTCAAGGATGCCGGAAGGCTCCATGCTTTTTCTTTTCCAATTTTTTAGTTTTCATAAAGACCTTCTCTGTCAAACTTCCAATCCTAGCTACTGTTTTGCATATGATTACAGCATTTGCCATGCATATTCATTCAGTACGAGGATAAGCCTGTCGGCGGTTGGGGTAATGAGACATAATAGTAATGATACGCTTGCTTAATCACGGTCTTATTATAATCTCTGAATGGGGTCGTGGGAATAGGGTCGATTTTAATGCTCGTAAGACCCATCGCAATATGCTCACGCGCAGACGTATGACCGAACTTGCTGCTCCATCTGTAACTATGATCGGTATAAGTATTGGTGAATCAGAAGCTCTAAATATTCCTGCCATAAAAATTCAGTATGACGTTCGATGCACTGATCACATTTTTCGAGGGTGCTGTTGGCTGTGTAGTTGGCTGACGTCTTGAGTTCAAGACTAGTTCCAGGCAAGCCATCAATTACATGAATTTTACCCATGTTTATTGGTGTGTTATTGTGTTATTGTCACTTTGGCTGTACCGCCAGCGATTAATGCTATCATATCCTAATGCACTTCATAGCACCCTCTTTCGTCGGTATTGTAGAACCGTCGGCGAAGTAAAAGAACTAATAAAATGGATACACAGCTTAAACAACTCAATGCCTCTACTTAACACCAGAGGGGCTTGCAACACTGCTCTACAAAAAAAAACGCGCAATAACACGGTTGTGAATGAATTTAGCTTTCTATATCTATCCCACTTCACAACCTGTTATCTCTACACTATGCCTTTCCCAAAGAAGGTAACACATTAATTAACTGGTAGGCATTAATTGCCCGATTGTGTTACTTCTCTTTAAAAAAAAAAGGATTTAAGTGCCTCGGTGTCTTAAGACGGTGAAAAAGATACTTCACTCCATCTGATCTGATGAAATACAACTCTCATGTATGGGCCGGTGTTTCAAAGCTTTGAAGTTACTGGACCGTATTTAGCAGAGGGTGAAGAAGCTCATCGGCAACAGTAGGATAGCCAACTAGACGCAATATGGGGTGTTTTTCGGGAACTAGTTCCTGAAACCCGATCTTTTTTGTCAACAACACGTTCTTCATTAAGAGCACAACCTTTTGTGATCGATAAACCGATAAATCGCACTACGCGTTACAGAGAGAAATCGTTCTTTGGCCGAATAGTTCGTATGTGTAATAAGCTTTCTGCAGAATACTTTCCTGTCACTTTCAATGTTGGAAGGTTCAAATAAAATAAACACTATCACCTCTACACTTCTTCCCATAACTAATTTTCCTAATTCCGTGACAATGCCTTGCATGAATTGGGGCCATCCCTTGAGTGTTGGTCTTACATAAATAACGAAAAACAGTTTAAAATTAGTTTTAACCCATTTTTAAAAATATGAAATGCACTCTCAACTAATTGATTTAAATAAAAATCGGCGTGTTTGGAAAATTGCTATTTATTGTGGGTTAAGCTATTCGATATGCCTGCATATCTATACTCATAGTAGAACTTTAACCATTATATTTGAAAAGTTTTCAAGCTCGTATGCTTATATAAAAGAATAAATATACATTATGTAAATTAAAACATGAAAATTTAAGAAACTCGAAATTTTTCAATTAATCGTTGTTTTAACCAAAAATCCAATAAAAATTATTTTCTGGCCGTTCTGATGCAACATGTCCCGATCAAATTACAACAAACTCCTCAAAGCCCGCGTAATAAAGGGTGGGCAAATTTGGGGTTGGGAAGTAAATAGGCTGTCAAATGATGAAATATCAAGAATTGAGATGTCATCCTTTGCCATTTATTTAGTGAAAACTTGGGAAAATTTAACCATAGCTCTTAAACAACAAATTTTTCTTGTGAAAATTTACTATCAAAATGGTGAACATTTTACTGTATCAGTTTGAAGGAGCCTAGTGCATCAAATCGTCGACGTTCGCAATAATTGCATATCACCCGAGGCACTTTGGGAAATATTTTGTATAAAGATCTTCATCTTCGCGGTTATAAAGTTTAACTCATCCAAGAACTAAAGGAGCCTGATTACGAGAAAAAGCTGCTCGAATTTTACGAAGTGATACAGTAAAATATTCACCATTTTGATAGTAAATTTTCATAAATAAAATTCGTGGCTTAATAGCGTAGCGTTCCATGGTTAAAATTTCCCAAGTTTCCTCTAATATATGCCAAAGGATGACAGCTCAATTCTTGACATATCATCATTTGCCAGCCTATTTACTTCCTAATCTCAAATTTGCCCATCCTTTGTATTCACTATCTAAAAACATTGCCAGATTTGTTAAGAAATTGATGCACTTTATCTTGTATAATTTGTATTCTATTGTTTCCTTTACCTTATAGTTAAGTGCACTAAATTTTATTTTATAAAAATCTTACTTTTAACAGTTATAACTTTTATTCATTAATAATGAAGATCTTGTATACATATTTATAAAACTACATGATTTCCTTAACATTTAACAACAAGTTTTAAATACACACATTTGATGCATATTTTTAACAAGAATACGACAAGCATTTCATTAAAAATCTAAAATAAAAAATACATTAAAATAAATGAGTTTCACACCATGTTCTCTGCTAAAGGAAAAATATATATGTAAAGTTATAAAAATTAAATGAGATTTAAAAAGACGTTAAGATACGGAGCAAGAAAATGTCTTACAATTCTACACCATACTAAGCGTTGACCTACATTGTAAAACATAATATTAACAGCAATCAACACATTTTCAAAATAAAACAATAAAAACACTAGCATAAACAAGAATTTAAAACTTTGGAAGTAAGATAAATAGTTTTAAAATGAAATACATACCAGGAACAAATACTCATAACCCTCCTTAAACGCCAAATGTATGCCATAGAGGTGAATAGTAATTTAAGGCTCGCTCACAAAGTGCTATTAACGTTGAAGAATAAAAATAAAACAAACAAGAAATACTTCAATTTAGCTAAAGAGGCCGGTATTTAAAAATTTAGTAATAAAAATTAGTTAAGTTTTTTATATAAAATGTCCCAAACAACAACTAAAATTTTTATATAAAACTTTAGCATCATTATACCAAATCTCTTCATATCATTTTAAGCTTACTCAACAAAGCGTCTACTATATTTAAGTAGTTTTTCCTTATTTACTAAACAAATTAACTACACATTAAATGTTTAATAAAGTAATTTAGTATTTCTTTTTACAAACCATGACGTTAAAATTCAGCACTAAATGATTGACATAATACTCGATTGTCAAAATGTCACCAAAAATTTTGTGGTTGCTTGTTATAGCTGTTGATATTTTAACATTATTTTTATTTTTCTTCTTGTCAGTTTCTTAATGTTTTTGCAACATGTACAAACAGCTCTAATAGAGACACTTTTTATACTCAGATACTGCCATCGTAAAGGCCCTCAATTAAAAATAAATTTTATTTATTTTAACTACTAACATTTCCTTATGCCCAGCTCTGGTGTTAAAATCATGATCAAGCATGTTTATTTAGTTAAGAAACTACAAAATAAAACACTACACAAATCTATAATATAAAATTTAGCACATAGATTACAATCTTTTAATGCATAGATTGACTTCAAGGTTTTTATTACTTAGATTTTGTTGACGTTTTTCGTGGCAACAAAAACAAAAACAAAAAGGCGAAACAAAAATGATACAAAACTAAGCAAAATAATAAAAAAGTATAATAAGCATTTGTTTTTTCATTGAATTAGTTGCATATTAAACCATGCAACATTTAAAGATTTGTATCTTATTTGCTTTTCAGTCATTTTCAGTCAATTCGACTAGTGTAATTTTAATATATTTTTCGTATTTTATGTATGTGCATATAAATTTGCAGTTACGTTTATTGTTGCTGCATTTGTTTAAAGTCAAAATGTTAAATAATTCTTTATTATATCAATTTATGATTATCTGTGTAGTCATAGAATGTTAAATGTGGGAAAATAATATTTGTCATATTTTTAAGCTTTAGAAGTTATTCAATATTTAAAATATTTATAAAGTTTTTAGAGAAAAAAAAATAAGAAATTAAATTTATCTTTATTATTTTGCTTGTCTTTTTTAAGATTTTATTGACTTCACATGTACCTATACATTAGGCTGGCCGTTATTTCTTAAAGTGGAAATATTTTCTGTCCCACCCAAGGTACATCTATACAAGGCAGGGATGGCGCATGAGATTTTAAAATTGTACCAATCGTTCTCTAAAATTGTACTTTTTTTTGGCATAATTGCACCAAAACAGATATTTGAAACTAGAAAAATTTTTTAAGTACAGAAAATACATCCCTTTTCTGTACATATATCTGTGGCAAAATGGAAACTGTGCTTAAGTCGGATTTGGCTATTGCAATTTCTAATCTAAAATAGCTCAGAAACTAGCTAGTGGAAAGTCGAACGACATACATAGTTTCAATAAAGTTCCGAAAAGTTTACCTTTAAGTAAGAGCTTGAAATAATGGAGACGTTTTGTCAGCTAACCTTATTTGACCACTTTTAAGTCAAATTTTGTTTTCAATACTTTGCAAAATTTAAATTTAATTTAGATAAAAATGGTATATGTACGAATGGACGAAAAGGATAAAAATTTTTATAACAATAAAAGAACTGCATGAATTAGATTTTCAAAAAAAAATAGAAAAATTATTAATTGTAGTAAATAAGACATTGGTGTGCCATTGTACTTTTAAAATCCGAATTGTACCAAAAATGGTAGAATTATACCAACTTTGCCATCCCTGATACAAGTTGATGTAAGTGGCGAATTCAATTCGCCGTATTTAATTCTCTTGGACCGCATGTATGTTAAACTTCATATAAAAAACATTTAAACAAAGATTCATTAATATGATTGAAGTTGATTATTCGGCTAAGGTTCGTAACGTTATATTCGGAAAGAATTGGGCACGATTAATATTCCAAGGAACAAGGGAAAAATTAACATCAACATATTTTTCAACATACACAGCAGAACAGAGTAGCGCAGCTTTCGGAAGTCACTACGCTTTCATTATCAGTGCTCACGTGTATTTTGTTTATCACCACTTGTCAGGTGGCTCTGTTGAATGTGGTTTCAATTCTTATATATATAACTTTTTCATGAAAATTGAATACGAGAATTAAATAATTTTCAAGTTGACATTAAACTGCACTTTCCCAGTGTTTCCGTCGGGTTATTTTTCTTCATTCCCATTTTTTCTGATTTTTTTATTCTACTCAAGTCAAACATTTTTGGTTTGATTTTATACTAATCAAACTTCAATGCAAACTAAGTTTGACAATGAATATCTTTTAAACAGTTAATTTAATCGACTAATCAAAATTCACCATTTTTGTAGAGCAGCGAATTTCTTATAAAACTATGATGTGCGTGTATCATAATAATTTTTTGTTAACGAGCTATAAAATTAATAAAAAGAAGAAGTCTGCCGGAAAATAGCCAAACTTCAACCTTTAATAACTTTTTAACGGTCAGGTTTACAAAAAATTTGTCAGAGAACTTTTTGTGGAGAATACAGTTTCCTACAAATATATGAGACGCGATATTTTTTTCCCTATAGTAAATACCGAGATATGAATTTTTCTTTCTAATAATAACGAAAAAATAAAAACCTGAAAGGCGGAGGACCTTCCTATTAAAATTAAGAGCTCATGCTTGGAGAGAATTTTTTGAGGTGTATATCAACCTATTTTTCAGAGTATAAAGTAAAAACAAAAAACAAAAATTTGTTGGCCAACCCTAATACTTAAGTATATATGAACATATAAATATGTAAAAAGCTCAAGGCCGTAGCTAGTAGTTTATTACTATGATTATTTCGAGCGTATTTCCTTGTGAATCCGAATTGCTTATTAAGCTAAGGCTCGTGACGTTATATGCAGGAAGAATTGGGCATGATTAACATTCCAAGGAACAAGGTAAAAATTAAAATCAACTTAATTTTTTAACGCACACAGCAGAACAGAATAGCGCCACCTTCGGCAGCCACTACACTGCCATCGTCAGTGCTCACGTGAATTTTGCTTATCACCACTTGTCAGGTGGAATTGTAGTGGCTTCCGAAAGTGGCGCTACTCTGTTCTGCTTTGTGCGTTAAAAAATTAACTTGGAATATTAATCAGGCCCAATTCTTTCTGAATATAACGTTACCAACTTTAGGCTAATAATCAATTTGGATTCAGACAATTTGTTTATATCATTTTGTGTTGTTTTTTTTTTTTGGCTGCTAGTTTTTTAGCTTCAAGTAAGTCAAATAATAACCAGTTAATTGCTATGAGAATGTAGATACATTTGTGAGGGTTACTCCTGCTATTTTGAACTTCTGAAATAAAAATAAGTAGTTATTGAATTAAATTATAAGTAGTTGCGATTTAAGTCCTCATATACTTTTTTTTCCTACCAGTAAGCAAAGTTTTTGCTGAGTATGATGAGAAATTTTGTCTTCGTGATACCCTTATTTGAATTTTTGAATTAAACTCATAAAAATGTATGGATTACCCACCCCTGTACAATAGTATAAGAAACGTATTTTTAAAAAAATGTGATTTGATGTAGTCTACCTACCACCCAAAGATACTGAACAATGTAACTTTAGTGTTATAACAATTTTTAAGAACAATTGACGAGTAATATTGCAACAGATGGCCAAATGCAATTGAATCAGCAATTTCGAAAAGGGCACATATCTGAAATTTTATACTTTTCAGGAAATGAAACAAGCTAATTATTTTCTAATGAAGCATAATATTAAAAAAAACTTATATATGGAATGTATTTCGGGGCCAATTATTAATCGAAAGTTGCAGAAATATTTTGATGTTAACGTTATTATACATATATGTATAAAACCCAGCAAATAATTTTTTATTTTTATATTTATTTTTTATTTTCTTAAAGGTTTAATCTAGATTTTATTTTTCATTTTGCCTTATAAATACTTTTATGGATTTCTAATTGTGTGAAGGTGTAGAAAAATAAAATAGATTCATATCGAATAAAAAATTATTTGCTGGGTTTTTTTTACAAGTTTTAAGGCCTACTATGCTTATTTTTTGAAACGCAATTATATATTTGTAAATTCTCAAATGATTTTTTAAAAGTTTGTACATAAGATAAAGGGTTTGTAACTGTTCAAAATTGTGTTTGAAGTCTACTGATGAGTTGGTAAAGCACCAACGAAATGCTGCATATAGACAATTGCTTAAGCTCCAGCAAATAAATTTCATATAAGTTAATATATATGTTTTTTTATATATTTTAAACTAATGAGATGTGGCCTTTTCGAAATTTACGGTATTGAGTATTGAGAGATTTTTATTTTAGGTATCTAGTATAAATATAAAAATTAATATGAAAAAAAATTGCAATAAGATCGACGCAGCGCTGCGTTTTTACGTAATATATGCTTAAACAATAATTTCGAAAAGGGCACATCTCTTAAGAATTGTGACATTTTTCTGTGCATGCCATAACGACGACAGTAAAACGAATGGAATGTTCCATTTTCAAGCATAGTGGTGCAGGGAAGCATTTAAAACTCATTGATGTAAAAAACTTATTTTTCAAAATATGCGAGATGAGCCCTTTTTGAAATTGCATATTCAATTGTATATTCAGTTGATTATGCCATAAAAATGTCTGCAAATTAATGTTGTTTTTTCTTTAAGTTATGTGCATAGATATTCTAGGGCACAGCTCATTATTTTAATATATAAAAAAAAACATATATGTGACCTTCTCCGAGAAAAGGGATCTAGTGTGCCAAAATACGGGTTTGGACTTAACAGGGGATTCTAGTACCTAAAAGGGTGTAGAATAAGATGAAATGTGATTCTCTCAAAACTTTATTTTCACACACTAGGTCCCTTTTCTCGGAGAAGGTCACATATAAGAACGCTAACATCAAAATATTTCTAAAACTTTCCATTGATAATTGGCTCTGAAATATAATCCATATATAAGTTTTTAAATATTACGCTTCATTAGAAAATAATTAGTTTGTTCCATTTCTTGAAAAGTTTAAAATTTCAGATATGTGACCTTTTCGAAATTGCTGATTCAATTGTATTAAAAAAGAATTATCTTGAAAAAGTTTCTGTCTTAAGTCTTTTGTTTTAATGACACTGCAAGACAAATGTTCTACAATTTACATTTCTATTGCATAATTATATATATTGAAATGTACCTTGCAAATAAATTGATTAGGATCCCTTAAAACACTTATGGAAAAAATTATTTTACACAAACAACAAATGTCAATCATTTGTTTGAAAGACAGCAAATGATAAATAAACAAACACAAAATACCACACAGACATAAAATTTAGCTTCCAAACAAACAAACCAGCAAACAACAAAAAATATAATACATTTATGTTTAATAAAAACACAATTTTACCGCACATTTAATAAAAAAAAAGATCCTAAAACAGCAATAAATACAACTTATACGCATGCAAGGACTGGTGTATAGTCAGTAGAGTAGCAAAGTTGTGGAAGTATGTAGTTACAAATGACGCATTATACGCATGCAGCTGTATAAATGGAGTGTTGTTTTCAAGAAAAACAGCAGCTCGAGAAACAAAACTTAAAAAAGAAAACAACATAAACAGTAATACAGCAAATGTAGCGTGGTACTCTTAAGAGCATTAGTTTAATAGTTACAAATGTGGTTTAGTTGGTTGAAAGCTAAACAACGAACATGAATATTTTAATATATATATTTTTTTTTCGACTTATTTTTATATAAATTTATATATATTTTTGCAGTTAGACACATGGCATCCATATATAACAAATACGACAAAAATAAAAGTTGTTATTTCCTTTAAAAGGCTTTTTGTATTAGATTTTCTTGAAATGTTATTGCTGCTGTAATGGTTTTGTATTATTGTTACTTGATTGTGGCAGCAAAGGTAGCAAAAAAAGAAGAAAAGAAAAAACGAAAAACGTTAAAGCTGTAATTATATTATTACTCCAATAACAATTTTCAACATAAGTTTTGTGATACATACATTCAATAATATTGACGTTGCTGTTTTTGATGATGATGATGATGATGATGATGATGATGCTGGCGATGATGTGCACAACAACAAACGACAACAATGATGATGTATCACTCAGTTAAGGCGCTTTCTATGGTGGCTACTGCAAGTACGTGCCCCTTGTAAAAAAAAACCAGGTGGACAATCAAACAAACTAAACAGCCAGCAAAACGAACAAACATACATACATGCATTTTCTTGTTTTACTCTTATTTTGTAAATATTTTTTCTTTCTTTTTCAATACTTGTAACTTTAACAAAAACGAGAGAGAACTTTAAGTAACAAACCTTCCCATTTTATGTATGGACCATACTTGCTTTACTCACTTAAATGATATTATTGTGGTTATTTTCTTTTTTCTTGAATTTATATTGTGTTTTTGGTGTTGTGTGGCATGATGGACAACATCACTTTTGATGCCTTGTGTTAAGCTGTTGAGAAGTAGTTGCTAAAAAAAACCGATTGTTGTGTGATTTTACAGTTGATAGCATTTAACGTTTTTTATGTATAATTGAATTAAAAAAAATATGGTTGGGACTCAAGCTTTTATTTAATGTCTGCAGATGTTACCTTTTTTAACGGCTATCTGTAGTACATGTGTGTTTGTTTGCCTTCATTTATAATAAGTTTATTGAAAATCATAAAAAAATAATTTAATGTTTATGTTTTATTTGTCTTTCATTGCAGCTTAAAGTTACGATTTTGGATAAAAACGATAGTCCTCCTGTTTTTCGGGATTTACCTTTGTCGTTTAATGTGAGCGAGGACTTAACAGCTGGTCACCTAATTGCCACCATACGTGCTTCAGATCCTGATACTTTAGGCTCCTTGACATTCTCTCTTATGAATGGAGATGATAGTAAATTCATTTTAGAGCCAGATACTGGTAAACTGCGCTTGAAGGAGGCTTTGGATCGCGAAGTTAAGGAAAATTATAAATTGAAAGTTCGTGTCAGTGATGGAGTACAACATACAGATTCTGTTGTGGAGATAATAGTAAGTTTTTCATTTTAAATAAATTTCATTTAAATTATGTTCCTTAAGTCTTTAAATTATTTTTAAAATGCTTGAATTATTGTACACAAATTATTTCAAAGTTATTTTCTTATTAAATCATGCTTCAAATGGATAGTTTATATTTTATTAGATATATTATTTAATTAGACACTAATTTACAATAGGTAAGTTTTGCTGGCAAAATTTCTATTTTGTAGGAGGATGATGAACAAGATATATGTATAACTTAAAACACTCCTTCTCCCTTTATATTTCTCTTTCGCTATCATTCCAAGTATAAAGTTAAAAATTGTGGCAAGAAAACTTTCCAAGTATGAATTTAGTCTTAGAATGGAATTTTTTAATAAGAACTCCTATAAAAAAAGCAAAAGCAATTTATTTCAACAACAGTAAACAAGAACAGCCTGATATATTCGGGGCCTGTTACACCTCCTAACGATGATTGAATTGAAATTAATAATATTGAAATACTTATTTCAATTACTTACTTAAGTATTCAATGACAACTTTAATTTCAGGCTGTTTTAAAACGCATCAATATATTTGATTACTTGTAATACGATAATATGTATGGCCTTACAAGAAAACAAACAAAAAATATAGAAAATATTTACGGTGGTAAATAAGCACAAAAAAAATTCAGTTTAGTACAATTTTCGTGCTGGTAAATAAAATGCTTTTGAAAATGTTAGTATTTTTAGAAAATCTGCTCTCCTGTCCACAGTTTTGACAGGATGGGTAACAATTGAAAGCCAGATTAATAATATTTAATAACATAATTTTTCAAGAAGTTTGAAAAACGCCATAGGAGCTTTTTTTATTAAGCGACTAAATTAGAATTTCGTAGAAAAATTCACTGTATCCGTCCCATGCTGGATACAACGTGTATGCTTTAATGGATTTAAAGTCTATGCTGCAGTCATTTTTAAAGTCTGGTCTTTTGGAATATTGAAAAGAAAAAATTTTAGTTTTGAAATTTTTTTTGGAGAAAAACGTCCAATAATTAAACTCTAGTTTTTGTAAAAATTTTGCCATTCTATACCCTCATTTTAAAGTCTTGATTTTTATTTTTTTCATGGCTACATGAATTGCAATAACTTAAAAAATTTATTCTACATATTATCATTATTATTCGTTAAAAATTATAAAATAATTACTAGTACCGCAGATATTTACGAAATAGGGAACAAAGTCTAGGCCAAAAACCAAAATTTTAATATTAAAAGCCAAATATCTCTGAAAATTCTGGAGATATTTTAATGAAATATTAACAAGCCTATTTACAAGTTTCACAATAGGTTTGAATTCTACAAAATTGGATAATATTTGTAAAAGTTATGAGGCCAACAAGGTTTTTCATGCCCGAAGTAATCAACTTTGACACGCTGTAGCTCACCGCAGCTCAAAACGGTTATCAAAATTTCAACATTCTTCAAGCTTAGGTCCTCCTCTATGACTTTCACATACGTCGTTTTGTAATCGGATCGCAAGTTTCAAATATACAGATTTATTACCCTTTTTTCCAAATTGGAACCACTGTGCAACGTGAAGAATGGTTCTGTTTTCGGTTAAACTGTACAACAAAATCGAACGACTGATTCTAGTAGAGGGCACCAAAGAAATATCGGTTTTTTGAAAGCCTACATCTGGGATATATCGGTTTTTTGAAAGCCTACATCTGGGATTCATTTTAGGGGCAGAAAGTTCCCCATTTTGTACATAGCACGCTGTAACTAACAGTGAAAGTAGTCGTGAAAACGACTTAGTGAGGCTCACAGGTCTAGTTGATTAGATCATTTTGCCATTTTAAAACTTGCAATACAGCCTCAAAATCAGGAGTTATCGATAAAAACCACTTTTATGGGAATTCACGGATAAAAACAATTGTCACTTCGTTGTTTTTGCATCGATTTTTAATTTTTAAACGGTATCGAATATAGGAGGACTTAAGCTTTCCGTGTATATTTAAAAGATTTTATCTTGACTTATATTTCATGGTAATATCAAAGAAAAATTAAAATTTTTCCGATTTTTTAATATTTGGCTTATTTTATGCAACACTTTGCTTGAAAGCCTACTAATTTTTTTAATTGTATCTTATAGCGATTACAATAAGTCCTAAATCATGTCTTATAACTTTTAAAAGTTTTTATAGGATTTACCTTTGGAAAAAAAGATAATATGCTAAAACAATCATATTCTAAAATGCAAAAAAAAACTGGCTAAATGTGCAAAATAAATTTTTGCACTCAAATATTTCGTAAATCATAACCAGAGCATAATGTTTAATTTTTTTCTTCAAAATGTGCAAAATAAATTTTTGCACTCAAATATTTCGTAAATCATAACCAGAGCATAATGTTTAATTTTTTTCTTCATATTTTGTTGAATCTTTAAGTCCGCTATACTACCCAGCAAAAACTTTTGTCATTTTTGTAATCGGTAGTACCATATTAATGGGTTGCAAAGTAATAAGTAGTACTTATTTATATTATTACTATGCTTCAAATTTGAACTACTACTTAGTTTTTAATAAAATTAGTACGTATTTTTATCACTATCTGAAAGTAGTTACAATTTGTCAATATGTGTTAATAAAATATGTAGACCACCACTTTTTAAGTCAACATGTGTTCTTATCTTCATATCTGAACGAGCACAGGTTCGTATCCCAGCTGGGTCAAAAAATAAGAAATAAAATAAAATTGCAAAAATATAAATTTATGTTTTATTTATATTTTTTCAATTTTATTTTATTTCTTATTTCTTGCCATACAAAATTCTGGTTTTAAATTCCAAAAGTATACTTTGTTTTGACTATGAGTATGCGCCAATGTGTTTAATTTTTTTTCAATTTTAATTTGTTTATTTTACTACTTATTTTTTAGTTTCAAGTAAGCCAAATAATAACTAGTTAATTGCTGTGTCAATGTAAATATATTTGTAAGGACTACCCCTTAGTTTTTGGACTTCTCAAACGAAAATAAGTAGTTACCGCGTCAAATTGTAAGTAATTACGAATAATATCCTCATATACTTTTAGCCTACCAGTAAGCAATGGTTTTGCTGGGTACCGTTGAAGGGGAGTTTTTTTGTCCCTTTTTTAGAAAAAGGACAAAAACCCCATATAAGGAAGAGCTAAAGAGCTATAAAGTTGCTCAAAATGTTGCTTGTGGGTTTTTAAAAAGGGGGCAAGTTTAACTCCCCTGAAATGAGTCCCAGTTGTAAACTCTAAAAATCCGATACACATACATATATATTTTTGTCGCATCAAGTAGTACTTTGTGTCCTAGTGCTGGAGAAGCCCAGTATTTCCTGTCTGCCTTTGTGGTAGACTTCCAGCTGGTTGGTTATTCCTTGGCTAATCTTGCGTGGTATGAGATTTAATAGCGCAAACAGTCTAACAAATTGTTGATGCATGGTCAGTGCTACTGGCGTTAATATTGAACACTTCTGTCAATTTGTCTGTCTGTCTAAACATATATCACATAAAAAAAAAACTAAAAAAATTTTGATCAAATTTGGAGTAGAGAGAGGTATCTTGTTCTTCAGGTTAGCATATAAAATACTTTCATTGCTAATTAACAAGGGAATATACATAGGTTAAAGTGGAAGTACGCATTTTTATTGCTATAAATGATACTGCACTGTAGTCACATATAGCTTTTAATATAAATCAAACATTTATTTTCAAATACATAGTTAAAAAATTCGTGTAATTTTTTATGCAGATCACATTTATTACCTTCTGTTCGATGATAAAACTGATTCATAAGACGACAACGAGAGTAGTCATCTTAATTTTATTTTACATCATAAAATGTTGGTAAAAATTTTTATTTTAGACTTTATGTTGATATTTTTTCAGCAACTAGAACTAAAAACAAAGTACTATAAAACTGCTGACTTTTTGTAGAGTAGTCCTTCCGTTTTATAAAGTTTCAAACATCGGCTTACAGGAAATGTTCTTCGTAGCCGAGAAAAATGTTCTTCTCTAGGGTATTTCGAACACATCCCTACATACATTTCCATTAAGGAATTTTTTAACGTAATCCCTCCATTTACGCGAAAAGCTTTCAAAAGCCTTTACATATAAATAATTATTTTTTAAGTCGGAAACAATAAAATAAATAATTTATTTACAAAATGCCCGATAAGTCTTTATTCATCATATACAAAATTTTCTTTAAATGATATACCAATTGTGAATAATAAATACAACCTTAATAAATTAACAATAAGACTTTATTTAAATATTTTACAAAAGCACAAACAAAAGCTACAAATTTCAATAATGTACAAACAAAATACCAATCAAAACAAAATTACGAAAGCCATATTAACTCAAGGTAGATTTAAGAAGAAATCACATAAATTCCAATTTGGTTTCACTATGTATTTATGGTGTTAAAAATGGCTTTTACTTTGCCCAATATACAACAAAGTCGGCGATTTGTTTCGAAAAGCAAATCTTGTGAAGAGTGTGTCACATAAACAAAAACAAAAAGCCTCAAATCGATTTTGTTTAGTTCATCTTTTAGTTTGTGTGCCAGCCATGTCGCTTAATTTTGTACGGTTTTTTGTAGAACGGTTTAATATGTAAACTATACAAAAGACCTTGAACACTCTTCTTTTTGTTTTTAAGAAATAAACTACAAAATTAAAAAACACCAGCACTAACGACAAAAGGAATATGAGTATATTTAAATAAACAGAAAACAAAAAACATCCTTTAAATAAGAAATAATAAAATATTGAAAATGTATTAAGAGTTGTATGTTTAACACTTATGAATCATACATGTAGACGAGTACACAGGCCAAAGTATTTATTGTGTGCTTTATTGTACATTTTGCTCACACAAACATAAACCATACATAAATACATCCTTAAGTTTGGTTTTATGATAATGGTCTGTACGTGTATGAACTCTTTTATTTGTTTGTTTAGATGAGTAGATGAAACGGAACGTTTTGCTAAGTGGACATGTTATGAACACTTCGTTTGTCAGCTCCAATACTTAATATTGCCGTAACATGTTGTAGGCCAAGATATGACAATTTTTTTTATATATTTTTATATTATTATAATGTTTGGTATAATCGAATGAGAAAGTGCTCTATAAAATGCAACCAATGTGTATAGTTTAAGCTCCGTGCGATGCAACCTTATTCTGTGTTAGCTAATGGACTTAGTTAAGATAACTGCTTAAAAGACCTCGTGGCAGCAAAATCTTTTTAAAAATGTTATCAAAACTAACTTTAATTACATTTTTCAATAAATTTATTTATATTTTTCTTAAAAAAAAAGATAGAAATCGTTTTAGCAATAAATACTATTGTGAATTGCATGATTATTTTTCATTCCGCTTCAATGTTTTGTGCAAAATTTGGGGGACTTAGTTTTTTTTTATTTTTTTAAATATCTTTAAATATTTTAAATATCTTGAACTATATAAATATATGCATATACACTGGCGCGAATAGGGGATATTTAACCCACCCCCCAAAACGAGTAAATTTCTATAGAGTTTCTAAAAAAAGTTTGGAAAAATAGTATGTTTTACTTAGAAGTTCCCCCCCAAGAGCTCAAGCTGGATCCGCGGCTGATATACATATGCATATATGCTTATTAATCAAAATTGTTAATGTTAGCCATATTTTTTTTCTACTGCATTAATTGGGCCTTATAGGCTTGTAATCTCATGAAAATTGAATAAATAAATAATTGGAATAAATCCAAAGGAATTTAATTACTATGGCTCGATTTTGGTTTTTAATTAAATTTTTCAATTAAATTATAATTTTATTTAGAGATAAATGTGAAGCAAGTAGACAAAGAAAAATCAACCACCACTGACTTTGGTCGAGTGGTATAAGCGTTAAAGAACTCTGACGAGACGACCGAGAGCATAGAAAACATAGAAAGAAGCCTGACTGGTGGCAAATAGTTGTCAGAAACCTAAGTCGGTTGTCAAAAAAACCTAAGTCTAAGAATGGTATTAGTATAACATTTTGTATTAGTCTTTGTATAGATAGTTTTTTCCCCCACAGCACCAAAACTATACTTAGTTGTGTTTTAGTATTTCACAAAATTTATGTTTTTCATACACGAATTTTTAGTTATATCCAATTAATTTTGCATCAATATCAAATCAATCAAATATGAATTTAAAATAATTTTTAATGCATTTTAGCTCAAAAAATGTGAATTCGCTGAACATTTCTTCGTAGTATTTCTATTTGGTACTAAAAAAATTTATTCCAAATAGTAACAAAAATGCACAAATGTCAACAAAATTAAAAGAATATTTTAAAGTTACAACAAGAAGAAACATACAATTTATAATAAATCAAATAAAACAATTAAATAAAATAAAAAACGAGTTTGTCTCCGCGCAGTCGAATTTTTCTTTGTCTACTTGCTTCACATTTATTTCTATATAAAAATTTTATTTAATTAAAAAATTAAATTAAAAACCGAACTCGATCCATAATAATTAAATTTCTTTGGATTTAAACCCATACAATTTGACCGAAATTCATAATTCGAATAGATAACCTAACCTATCTGATTATAATGTTATAGTGCATAAGATATCATGTCTTGTTGCATTAGAAATTGTTTACTTAAGTCGCTTAATTTAAAAAATAAGAGTAATGCTCAATACATTTTTTTAGTATACTACGCATGATCGATTGATTAAATGATAGGCCTTCGTAAGATTGTCAATCTAACTAAAACATACTATTTCGTAAAGTTTATTTCAGAAACTCAATAGAAATGCGGTATAATTTATTTGTTTTGGGATAGGGATAGCATATACCGCCGTCCATCTTGTAACCGTGACTGCTTATGTATCTAATAACACGTTTTAATGTGTTATGGTCCCATAACTACAAAAACGTTCGCAATTTTAAATTGCATGGATTGATTTTTTTTTAATTTATTATAATATATGGAATTTTTGAAGAGGCTGCTCTGCTCCAACGATCTTATCATAACTTAGGAAGGGGTTGTCCAATTTTATTACAAAAACCACTAAAAACTTAAAATAAAATCACCTTTAAGTCGTTTTAATATAATTTTTGATAGTCTACCCGGTTTCTGAATTATTCCGACCACAATAATGAAAACTATATTTTTTTTCTAAATTGGAAAATTTTTATATGTTTTAAAAATGTATAAAAAATCGAAAATGGCGAAAACTTACCATTTTTATTAACTGATAGTCTATTTACTACAACTAAAATAAAGTTTATATTATGAAAATCGATGAATAAATATTAATTTTATTCATAATAAAGTGAAATCAATCAACTGGTTTTTGCAAAAATCGAAAATATTTAGTAAAAAAAATCAATTCTACAAGGCTACTCGCATCGGTTTTGAAAGTTTTCATTTAAGATTCATATTAGGAGGAGTGAAGTAAACATGAGACCTATAATACGAATCAGTATATTTATGTGCAAAAGAGGGACAAATTTAAGTACCCCTAAAATTAATCCCAGATGTAAACTTTCATAACGCCGATAACCGTATATATGTTTTTCGTGGCCTTTGCCAGAATGAAGAGTTAGAACCTTATTATCAAAAAAATGATTTTGATGTACAGTGAAAATAAGGGGCAGTGCAATAAAGTCATGTACAATAACTCCATATGGCCTTATTTCTCCATAAATTGAGAAATAAGACCATATGGAGTTGTTTCTCAATAATTCTTATTTTCTTACAGACTTGCAGTTTTTTAAAATATAGAACCCCATGCATTCAAATGAGGCTAATATGTTCGTTCCTTATTTCTTTTATTCAAACAACAGAGACTTGATAATTTTCCAAAAGACTTTATTGTAGGGTGTTTGATATGAAAACATTTCGATGCTGATGCTCTCTTGCAGTTTTTATTTAGTTTGTTTTCACTAAACTTGAAAACTTATATATTTTTAAACTTCAAAAACCTAAAAATATTAACACCACAAGCTAAAGAAGTTGTTTTTTTTTTCTCTCTGTTAAAGTGTTATTTGTAGGTTGATGCTTTTATAAACATTGTGCTTACGTATATACTTTGATCAGAGTTGGATGTAGTATCCTCAAACTAAGTAAATGTGTATGTTCGTTTCTGTAATCCATATTCTGATTTTATCACAATAAAAGAATCTTTACTTTGCTTGAATGTTTTCGGTTGTATTTTTTTTTTAATTTTTTTTTGCCAACAGCCATCTCGATTTGACCAACAAATGTCTGATCATTCTACTAAGCAAGAGTTGATTTTTATATTAAATACCGGCTTTTTGTATACAAGTTATATTTAAAAATGTGTCCATAATGTTTTTTTTTTTAATTTTATTTTTTGTTTACTCCTTTTATACTTTCGGGCTTCGTACTCAGTTTTTCTCGTCTAGTAGGGGGCGCATAAAATGTTATGGTTGTTGGATACTCTGCTGAAATTTTTTGCCTGCTTTTGCTGGATGTAGTGTCTGTCTGCCTCTGTGTGCAGCAAATACAAAATCATTACAATAAAATAAAGTGAAAAAGGGAAGCGCATTGAAGTAATCATTGAGGCGTTTTTATTTAACACGTTGCAAGCTATCAAATTACCAAAAGCAACATATACCAGCGAGGAAGAATAATCCGGGAAAAGATCGTATGAAATATAAGAGAAAAAAATTATTTAAGAAATTACTATAGAGAACGACAATTTCAAAGCAAAAGAGCTGTAGACAAAATGAAATGCCACAGTTAAAAAATAATAATCTAGTTTAATTTTTTTAAAACTTGTCTTATCTTCAAACTCTATTTTGTATGTTATAATTATTGTGGAAAACGTTAGCGATTAAATTCCTTTTATAATTTTTGCAACATTGTATAAACAAATCTTTTTATTTTTTATTCATTCATTATTTTTTTTTAACATTTGTGTATTGTGTAAAAGTATTGTTGGCCTTTTTTACGCAAAGCATAAATTTGCATTATGTTTCTATGTACTTTGGCTTCTACGTTCGTTGTTTATATGCAGAAAACCCTTAACTATTAGGTTAAACAGGAGAGACATAAAATGATTTCTCAGTTGGCATTATGACCACACATTAAATTGCCTACAATGCACAGTGGGGTAAATTTAAAAAAAAATGGTAAGAAATATAGAACTTTTAAGCTACTGAACAGATTTGTTCAATCGCGGCGTCGCACAGAGTGAAAAAGGCCAGTCTAGTGTCAGAAAAAAAAATCGAATTTGAAAAAAATGTAAATGCAGCATCAAAGCGGACAAATCAGTATATATAAAAATCATATTTATTTATCACCATCGGAAAATATACCCTTTTGAACATTGAGGAAAAATTGGGTTGTAATTCTTTATTGATTTTTATATCAAATTTCTTGGCGTATTGAATCGCTAATGATGGACGTTTTCGATTTTTTTTGTTTTTTGTTTATTTATTTCTGTAGATCAGACTATTACAAATAGGTTTTCCGAAGACTTAGAATTTATTGGTAAAACTAGTTTTATCTAACAATATATAGCGCGCACTGTGTTAAAAATAGCTACATAACTTTTAACACTCCCTGTAGCCTACATCCTTCCCTATAATTCATCCATACATTTTTTGTGGATCAAACTATTCGTTTGGAAGATATGATTTTTCCGCTGGTATATTAGATTTTTTCCCACTGTGCGTCGCTGAGTGAATATTTTGTGCACTGCCAATGGTTGACTCATTAGAGGAGAAAATCCTTAAGGATAAACAAGATGCTTTCACTCAGCAAAGCCGCAATTAACTTAAAATTAAATAAGCGCTAAAAAATATATCAAATTAGTCCCCATCAAATGCTGTTTATCGTAATTATATTATTTTCGAAATTGAAATTATTAATGTGGCAAAAAGGAGTAAATAAATGTTTAAGTCGTTTTTACGCTACTCCTAAGAGCTTTATAGGCTTATATGATTCATATCTTGACTGACCCTTCACAGGAAATATTTTCACCAAAATATATTCAAACAAAAGTTTGTCTGAAATAAAATGTAATTTTCAGTAAATTTTCTTTACTGAATCAGTGAATTTTTTGTTTGCCTTTTACTTAGGACGAAAATGACAAAAACAACACAAAAAAATAGTTGTCTGTGTCGTAAAAAACAACCTTGATGACGACATACACATAAATAAGAACAACTACAATAGTAGCAAAAGTAATACGATTGTCAAAGTGAAATTTCATAAAAGCTTAGTGGATGATGACGTTATTATTTAAAACTGAAAAATATTAAAAAAACAAAGTTTTTACTGGCTCAGGCAAAAAATTTTTTTGATATATTAAAAAAAATCTAGTAAATATTTTTATTTGATTCAGTAAACTAATTTTTTTAGAACTTGTAAGTTTATTTAGACAATTTTTTTTTATAAATTTTCACAAAAATATTCTTTGGTATGTTACAGAAAATGCATTATATATTTTCGTTGAATTCAATAAATTATTTTGTTTAGAATTTGTAAATATTTACAGACTAATAGCTTTATAGATTTGTTTAACAATTTGTTTATTGAAAAAAACGGTTTTCTTTTTCAATGCAATTATTGAGACATTTTTGTCTATATTTACAAATTGGTTCATACTTCCTTTTCTAGACAGAATAGTTCCTAGCTCATTGAATTTCTTTACTGAAAATGAAATTTATTTTTTCTGTATTTCTGACATAGGTATGATTGTAACCACTGCAACCTTCAACTGAATGCGATAATATTTGAGAAATAATATAATGTTGAGCAAAAATTTGCTTAAGTCGACTTAAGCATTTATTCCTTATTGCCACATATAATTTTATATCATTTTGTTGGGTTATTTTGTGGGGTGCTATTTCAAGCTCTCGTGCAATCGGTAGTACTTGAGCAAGATTTAACTTATAAATTCAAGTTGAATAGCAAAATGAAGAACTTTCTTTTTTCGTAAATTACTGTATATTTACCAAATGTCTCCTGAATCTTTAGTTTATACTAAATCATAAAACTTTTACATGACTCACCCTAAGAGGATGTAGGGATTTGTTTAAATTTATTAACACCAAACCTTTTTCCAACTACTCGTCCTACAAAGACAAAAAGCAAGCAAGAAAGAAACAATTAAAATACGAAAAAATTATCATAATAAAAAAAAATAAAAATAAAAAGTCTATTTGTTTGCTTCTTTAAGCCAAAATGATTTGCTTAAATATGTATGTATATTTTTAACACTTTTTTTTCTTGCTTCTTTGATGTTGTTGTACTTTTTTTGTATACAAAAAACAAAATATATTAATATAAATATATGCATATACATATATAAGTACATACAATATACCCAGCGGTAAGAAGGAGCATTATGGAGGCCTTATAGAAGGCAGCTTTACACCTTCTTTGGCATATCTTTTTTATATACGTTGTCATTGCGAGGGAGGTTTTCCAATCTCTTCTTCTGAAAGGCCTGATAAAAGGCAATGTGAAAAGGCACTTTGGAAAAGTTTCTAAAGAAGGTTTGTCAAAAAGCAAATAGAGGTACTTTTTTGTTAATCTCGATATATTTATAACGGCTTCCATATTTTTAATTAATTTGGCTTTTTATTTCAAACTACTCCCTTTTATCCAAAGTAATTTTTTATACATGTAATTCTTAAGACCGAATTTCGCCAGAATAAGTACAAGGTAATCAGCTCGAACATAAACGGCTTAATAGCACCATGTATGATGTCTCTTATACCTAAACTTCAGTCTTATATACAAATTACTTGCAAAAAAGGATGTATTTTATTTCTTAAATACTGTTTTGTTAAACAAAACGAAAAATCTAAAAATATAATTTTCATTCCTCCTCCGTTCTAATAGAACCTATTTTTTGAGAGATAAGGCCTTCTAGAAGAAGGAATAAAAAGGCCTCTGAGAAGAATTATAGGGAGAAGGCCTTTTCAGTTTTACCGCTGGGTATATTTTTGTTGCTCCTGTTGCTGTGTTTTTTGTTGGTTTATTTTATAACTCAACTGTAAGACAACACTCCACTCCAGACAAGTCTCAACAATGTCTGGCAGACGCATGCGTGACATGAATACAAAATGACAGCTGTTTCCACCTATGTATACTTCTTTATATACATTTTTGTGCTTATTTTTCGAAAGGAAAAAAATATGATAAATGAAAACAAAAACTGAAATAAGAATAAAAGTGTTGGAAGGAATATAATATTTTTTAGCAACCTCAAAAACCGCATGATAAAAATAATTTTTTTAACGCCACATTTGAGGGATTGCAAACCTCAAAATAAAAAAACCAATTATTAAACTACATTTAATTTTGATAATTTTTAAATCATATTTTCTTTAAATTTATTTTCTTATTATATGATATACAATTTTGTTTTGGTACAAATTTTTAAAGATTTAATATTTTCTGTTTCTGTTTTTTTTGCGACAGGTGACCGACACGAATGACAATCCACCACAATTTGATGTGGCCGTTTATTCATTTGATATACCCGAAAACGCCCCACGTGGCTATCAAGTGGGCATCATAACAGCCACAGACCCAGACTTGGGCAATAATGCAGTGGTAACATATACCGTAATATCTGATTGGGCCAATGATGTATTCAGTTTAAATCCTCAAACAGGCGTTTTGACATTGACAGCCCGTTTGGATTATGAAGAGGTAAACGAAATAGCAAAAAAAAAAGTATTTTTTTATAAAACAAAATTTAATACATTGTTGCTTACTTGTCTTTTGCAGATACAACATTATATTTTGGTGGTGCAAGCCCAAGATAATGGTCAGCCTAGTCTATCTTCCACATTGACGGTTTATTGTAATGTTTTGGATTTAAATGATAATCCACCAGTTTTTGATCCCATAAGTTATTCAATGGAGATTTATGAGAATGTTTCAATTGGAACACCTGTTGTGACGGTGATGGCCACAGATATTGATTCGGGTATGTGAAATTTAATTGTTTTGTTGTTGCTTGTTTACAAAGTAACATAACTTTTTCGCTGCTTTTTTTATTTATTAGCTTTCAATTTGAACGTATTTTATAAGACTTTTTCTTTTTCGTAAGAAAAAAAATTCAATTTAAGTTTTTGATATTTACCGTCATAATTCTTAAGAATTTTGTAAAGTTCTTTAGGTACGAAATATGTTGAAATGTGTTAAGTTAAATATTGATTATTATGGCATCTCTTTTAAGTCAAATCAGTAAAATTTTAAAGAAAAACAATTAGGTTTTTGGGTCATGTTAAATAGAAAAAGAAAGTGAAAGTTACATATACATATTGAGTCCCTTCGGCTATCGCATGCATGTCCTCGAATCTCAATAGAACTTTGTAGACAAATATTCAACGTATCTCTTTTTATACAAACACCATCTGTGATGCAATTAGCTTGTTTGCGGCTAGACTATCTACAAAAATGTCTTTAGTACTGATCTCTAAGATGAGCCTGTGAATTCTTTTCGCAGCTTCGATTATGGCATAGATCTCCGTTTATTAGAATAGCGAGATGTTCAATATAGTCATGCTCTAACTCACTTGACTATCTAAGTCTACACTCAGAATAAAATTATAGTTAACTTACTGCTAATGCAAATTGTTGTTGCAAATTTTTATAAAATAATAATTGTAATTGGTTAAAATAACTTTTTAACATTGTAAGTCATTTCATGTGTACGATTAATTTGTGCTATCGTTATTTAACAAGCTGATTTAGATGCGATGGTAAAAGCGGCTGGTTTATAGACATGTGAAGAATTGTGGGATCCTAAGTTCAATACCAAAATATTAAATTTTACTGAATTGTAACATATAAATTTGGGAAAAAACCACTTTTGAAAGTAAAAATAATTTTGTAGGCTTAAAATTACTAAATTAATTTTTAACGATATTTGTGGTTAAAATTAACAGTTTTTATGGTTAAAACTACTAATTTAAAATAATAACAACGAAAATAGCTATTTTACAGAAATAACTGTATTTAAGTCAAGCAAGTCACCAAATGTCTATGTATACTTTGTGCTATCGTTATTTAACAAAATGACTTATCTGAGATGGTAAAGGCCAGTTTATAAACGTGAGTAAAACTGTGGGAACCTAAATTCAAAACCAAAAATTACAACAAAAAAAGTTTTTTAACAAACACACTGCTTAAGCCTTGCCAGGCATCGAACCTGCGATCTTTCGGTTAGTAGTCTAGCACACTATCAACTACACTACAATTCCATTGGTTGATTTTACTGTATTTTATGGGATGGCGCAGTTCTAAGCTATGAAGTTGGTTAGATTTACCAATATTTTATTTTTAGTCTAAGGGTAGACGTGGCAGATATGTAACCATTTCTAATAAACATCGAGGGGAGTTAGTTGAAGCATTGTTTCCAGACTGGACTAAGTCTAAGGAGTTTGCCTCATTGCACCGAATAAGCAATCCTTAGGTGAGAATGGATCGGACCACATCCAATGTAGGATATACGGCTTAAGCCACTATATTTTCTCAAAGGATCTTTTATCATAGAAAGTGTTTTCTTCATCCTGTCCTCCACATTAAATTTACATGGGAGTTCGAAGGTAATTTCACCCAAAAAATGTTGATCTGAATTTTGCAATTTTGTATCGTTTGATAAAAAGTATCAATTCGGTGTTGTTGGGATTATTTGCTAGACTGTCTAGGAAACAATCGCCCCATTCAAGAGTTTTGCTGAGTGCCGATTCCATGAGATCACTAATCGTTGGCAGAAATTTACCTCTGATAGAAAGCACGATGTAATCGGCTACTACTTTTGTGCAATTTTCATTAAGTTTGGGAATTTTATTTACGATAAACTTTCACAGGAGCGGACACAGAACTCCACTCTTGTTGTAACCTTCACTTCGTACTCATACACAGACGGGGAATTGTGATCCTGAATTTGAATAGGGTGCAATTTTATCGGGGACACATTCACATTGTTAAATGCTGCTTCTATATACAGAAAGGATGTCATAACGTCGCTGCGAGAAATTTTGTACCAATTGTCTTCAACGTACTTGTTCTATAGCTGGTCAAAATGAGAGTCGTACAATATTTTCCCGAGACTTGAGTGAAGAAAAGGGAATAAATACATCACTTAACTAGAACAAAACTGCCAAAAAAATATCCTCACTGTATAGCAGATTTTTTAAAAATCAAAAATATAGAAAGTATAGAAATTTTACTAGTACCCAGAAAAAAATTAACATCGAAATCATTAGTTACAGCATTGATGAACTCAGCTCAAAGTAGTTCTATTTTTGGTGAAACATCAATGAGTTAACACGTGGTTGTCATAGGACGGAATTAATCCAAAGAACTGCATGGAATGCGCTTATACGGTTGTCTAGAACAATTTTTGACATAAACAATAGCCTTAGAATAGCAAATAAATTTTATTTAAAAATAAAATTATGACAATAATATGTCAAATAAAAATTTCGTAAAGATTTAAGGTTAGACTAATAATTTTTCGTTAAAAATTAATATGAAACAATGGTAATTTGAAATCAACAGCAGGAAATGTTCGCTGCTAGTGCGAAATTTGTCGGCTATTTACATTTCCATATCACGAACATCAAAATAAGCAACAACAAGTCATACAACAGAGCACAACAGTGCATTATTGTAGCTATGAACAAAGTAAATAAACACCAACACACTTAAACAACAAATTATTTCTCATAAATTTAATATGATTTCCAATTAACATTGCGACATGTTGAATTTAGATTGGTTAAATCAATTGTTAAGCACTTGCGAGCTATAATCGCAAAATTGTACTTGGTGACAAACTTTAATATCTAGACTAAATTGTGAAATACATCGTAACAACAATTTATTTAAATTATAACAAAATGCTAATTATATTAATTTACCACAAGAACATGATAGCAATTCCAAAAAATCCTTAAATTATATATATATATTATTTTTCTTCTTACAACAAAAATTTTTGTGCTAATTCTATTGACCATCTGTGTATGGGTATAGTAGAAAAAGCAAATTATAAACCAAGAAAACAGTACGATAGCGAAAATCCATTTAAAGGTGTGCTTTATAATAATATGAAAAACAGTTATTTATGCTGTTTTTAACATCAACAACATTCGAAAAATAACCGCAATTTAAAAACCAACAAAAAAAATATTTTTACCATCCAAAAACATTTACCGCATATTTAACCGAATGACCGACTAAAAAACAGAATATTTTTGCAACTCTTCTGTGCTGTTGCAGTTGTTGAATATTTTTGTTTTATAATTTAAGCGCAAAAAAACAACAACACTACAAAAATTCAACATATTATGAAAATACAAGAAGCTCCCTCTCTTCGTCTACATTAACAGTAGTCAAAATATTGCAAACCTTTAATATTAAAAAAAATAACGAAAAGTTTTTCTAAAGTAGGATAAAATGGAAAAAGTAATTTTAAATGATGAAAAATTGAATTCTTAAACAAAAAATTGTACTAAAAAGTAGAAAGGTGGAATAAAACTACTAGACACGATTTATGGCTGACACCTTTTTCTTAAGATCAATGGAAAAAAAATCATATATAAGTATTGAAAAGTGTTGGTAAGAAAATCTAGATTCGTTTAAATGACTATTTTTTCTTCTTAAACTATTTGCGATCAGGACAAACTATGAATTAGCTACAACTTAGCATACTGTTTTTTTTTCTTTGAAGATTGGTGTCGTTATTTTTTTTTTACTTTTTTTGTAGCAAATACAGAAGAATGTTGAAAGATTGGTGCTTGGTAAAAGTGACAGAAAAGCCAAAATAGTAAAATAAAGAAGCTTTTTGTAAAAAAAAAGATAATTATAGAACCGTCCTTAAGGGAAGAGAACCTGTCACGTGACTGGTTGCCAAAGGCTAGCAAACGCTTCGAGATCTGAAACTTTATATCACAGGGACGTGTCACTTTTACATGACTCTGACATTGGAGAGTATTTTCTTAATGTTTTTATTCCAGTTAAGTGATGTGATCTCTTTTTATCGGTCACTTCTCGGAAACATATTAATCTCTTATTGTAAAGGCAATTGGTACAAAATTCACTGAAAGGTGGCTTTAACAATAAAACATGAGATAAGAGAGTTCATTATTTAAAATAATACTAGTGGCTTAGGCAGATGTTGGTCCGCCCTCGATCACCTTTCAAAATAGTAATCTCTTTGAAATAATCATATTTCGACAACAACGCCACCTTTCGACTCTAAAAGTATAATTTTTTGCAAACAAGAGCTAACCATACATACTCGCAAAATTTTATTGAAAGTAGTAGATTAACGTATACGAATACAGAAACACGTTATTTTTATATATTAAAATATTCACCGAATAAGAAAAATGTTTATTTGGGTACGGTGGAACTCAATACAAAAAGAAAAAAGCATACATACGAGGGCGGTTACAAAACTAGCCGACCTAAAAAAGAAATAAATTCAGTAACGTGCGACTTTGGCTCGCACGCGAAGGGTTCCGTAAAAATACACATATATCCCATTTCGTTTTTGCCCTTTTTTCTCATTTTGAAATTTTTTCGTTTTGCTTTTTCGTGTAATTTTTTTTTATTTTTAAGTTTTTTTTTTTTATTTAGCGGTTTTTTACGATTTTTCGTTTTTTGCAATTTTTGTGTTTTTTTTGGCGATTTTTTTAGTTTTGGCGATTTTTTGTTTTGTTTTTTTGTTATTGGTTTTTTTTAACACTTTTTTCGCTTTTTAACGATATTTTTAGTTTTAGCAATTTATTTTAGTTTTTGTGCTTTTTTCGGTTTTGGAATATTTTTTGGTTTTTGCTGACATTTTTAATTTTTGCGACTCTTTTTAGTTTTGACACTTTTTTCGTTTTGGCGATTTTTTCGGTTTTTGTTTTTTTGTTTTGGCGCTATTTTTTGCGCTTTTTTGTGATTTTTTTTAGTTTTCGGCGATATTTTTAGTTTTAGCGATTTTTTAGTTCTACGTGCTTTTTTTCTTTTTGATGCCTTTATCGTTTTTTTTGCGTTTTTAGTCTTTTTTCGATCTTTTTAGTTCTGGTGATTTTTTCCATTTTGATGATTTTTCCTTTTGAAATTTTTTTAATTTTGGAATTTTGTAGTTTTAGGGATTTTTTAAATTTCAAGAGTTTGCCTCTTACGGTTTCCAAAATACTGCAAATTGTTTAATTACATAGTCAAAATTACATTAACAGATAGAACAGCCTTTAATTGTTGTTGTTTTAAATATCAGTGTTAATTACTGTAGTCTATTTTACAGACTGATTAACACTAACTTTGAAAATTTTAAGTGTCCATATACAAGGTGGACCAAAAGAAATCACTTTTTTGAAAATGGCGGCCAATGTCAAATCTGTTTTGACATTTGTGAACTAGACAGATGTAGAATCCAAGTGAACAAGCCATGGAGCGATACACTCCCCAGGAAAGCGGAATAATCGTGTCTATCAAAGTTTTTCATTTAGGAAAAAAAATTAGAGCCAAACAACATCGGATGACTTCTTTTGGCCCACCTTGTATAAGTGTCTGTATATTACATTAGTATGTCAACATTTTCCGTTGCAAATATTGCACAGTGGGGCAGAATATTTTGAAAATAAATCCGCCATTTCTAAATGCATAATCCAATTAGTATAAGAAATCTCATGGACATAGAAAGAAGTATTTCTTGATAGCTAGGGAAGATGAGCTTCCCGTATTGCTCATGACCGAAGTTATAAAATCCCAAAGAAGCGCATTTCGGTTATGTAAAATTTTTGAATGCTTCCATTTTTTTCTCGCTCGAAAGTGCATTAAAATACCTTTCGACTGGTATAGAAACTTTTGAAATCCATGAACTTGTTGCCAACCAAATGCAACTACTTTTTTATTTCCTTATAATCATAATTAGCTAATACTTTGAAAGCTGCTGTGTAGAACTTGTGTTACATTTGGCCATTATTTTTACATATATTGCAGTACAACATCATAAAGTGTATAAAAATAATTCTACAAATGAGAGGCTTAGTGCAATAGCTCGGTAAGCCACACAATCAAAATATTGAATAAAGCGACTTTTATATTTAAGCAAAATTTAAAATTGTATGTTTTTTGCAATTCTCTACTTTAAATAATCAGCATAATTATTTGCAAAATACTTCAATTTATCCAAAAGTTACTCTAGGATGCAAAGCTATGGCACCGAGCAATAGACTGAGCATATAAAATAAATTTTTAATAATTCAGTTATGAATTTTTTGTCGAACTGTAAGGGTTTTATCCAAAGTATTTAATTAGTTTGGCTTAAGTTCGTTTTTCAATTAAATCTTTCGATAAAATTACTATTTTTTTATTTAAGAAAGAAATTCTAAAGCACGTAAATATTGAACATTCAGAGAAAAATTTGGATATACGGAAGGTTGAACTGACATCAAATGTTTCGAGACCACCACAGTCTTCTCATCAGATCTCTTTACCTACACTACCAGCGACGGCAGCAACATCATCCTAGCGAAAATCCTACTTATTTTAGTAAGCTCAATTAAAAATCTGTTAATTGAATCTTCAATATTTACATGCTTTAGTATTTCTTTCTTAAATAAAAAAATAATAATTTGACCGAAAGATTAAATTGAAAAACGAACTTAAGTCAATCTAATTAAATAACTTTGGATATATTTTTTTAATTTCATTTGGCTTACCGAATTATTACACTAAGCTTTTCAAATATACAAATTTATTTTCAATTAATATAGCCAGCAAAAATTTTGATGGCAAAGTAATGAGTTAAGATGCTAATAATCATACCCTTCACTACTTCTACTTTGGCATTTTAACCAATTATTTTAATCTGGCGATGTCATTGCAGGCAAGTACTAAATACTTTGTGTTACAAATAACAAATTTAAAAATTTCAGTATTTAGAAGGCATTGAATGTATAAAACACAATACAAATTAAATGTATGCTAAGCATTGAACTCATGCCGTTTTCAGTTATTGTGTTATTTTATGCCAAGTATTTTGCTCACTAAGCTACTGCTTAAATATTTTGTTACGGGCTTAAAACTTGCTTTCACAAACATGAACACTATTTAAAAAAAATCCATGTTGCTTCGCCAGGGGTTGAACTGTTTACCATCTGTATGATAAACAAATACACTACCTATCTGCCAATAAGAGAATAAGTGCCTGGTTTATTTACCAGTAAGTAATTGAATCAACTTCTGTAACTTAATTCAGACAGCATGTAGTTTGTGGTTGAAAAGCATGTTGTTTCGCAATGATGACTCATTATCAAGTTTTTGCTGGGTATTTTCTTTTCTTATTGAAAATATTCTATTACTTGTTAGCAAAGTAATGACATTTTTCTTATTATTTTGAAGAAGGAAAAACAAATTTAATTACATATCAACTTACGAAACTTACTACGATCTTATAAGGATATAAATAGTTGATCTACTATCATGGTGGTTGAATTGTAAAACGTCCACTAATACTTTAATAATTATCTAAACATTTTTCGTATTCTCAACTACAAGTAACAAACATATTTTCCTTCAATTGTTTTTCCCTTGAAAACCTTTATGGTGCCATATATAGGTTAAATCAGCATTTATACTCTCGTACCTTTACCAAAACAAAACTCGCTTTAAACTTAAATGATGTTTGAATCATATAGCAATTTATCATAATCACAGACAATAAGCAACTGTCTACAGTAGCTTTTCTTTATAAAAATTATATAAAAAATTATATAAAAGAAAAATAAAACCCTATAGAAGAAAGTTAAAAAGGTTAAATGTAAAGAAATTGTTGATAGAAATTCCAAAAAGAAGGATAAAGAAATCTACAAATAGTATAGTGAGTAGGAGCTAAAGAAAGCCTCAATATACTATAAAAAAAAAAGAAAACTGTTAAAGCGTCAAAATTTTGAAATATAATTATCTTGTTGGCTTTTGCCAAACAATCAAACTTTCTTTAGAAAAAAAAATCTTTCCAAATAAGAAACCACAAAATTCAATTTAACCCAAGCCACTATACTTGTATATATATTTATCCAGCTCATTTATAACCTATTTTCTGTTTTATTCTTATTTATTTTTTTTGTTATTAAATTTTTATATTCTTTCTATTTTCTATTTCATATACTTATATCAAGGTGATAACGGTCGTATTGAGTATATGATTACATCGGGTGATGATAATAATGATTTTGAAGTATTTTCAAACGGTACCATACGTACGCAACGTACATTGGACCGTGAAACAAAAAGTTCATACAATTTAATTGTAACCGCAAGAGATTGTGCCAAAGAATTCCCCATGATGTATGACGATTACAACGAGAACGATAATGAAGTTATTGTAGCTGATAATAATGATGTACGAGGAAATCAATATGAGTCAATGAAATATAATTTGCAACGTCAACGTCGTCAATATCTACAATATCAACAACAACTACAGTTGCAGCAATTGCAACAGCAGCAACAACAACAGTACGGTGGTGTAGTTCAGGAGCCACAACAACGTTTATCATCAACAGTGCAGGTAAGCTTTTACAATATGATGTTTTTAATGGATTTTAACCAAACAGTTATTAAATGTTAGTTAAATAAAAAGTACCTGACTGTAGGACGGCCCATTTTATATGAACTGCTTTATATATCATAAGAAAGTATAAAATTTATTATATTTCTAATTTGTTCACATCATTTCCTTTTTGTTGAATCTTCAGAATCAAATATATTGCGGGAAAACTTTCAGTAATCATGGAGATTGTCAGTTACTTTTTGTCTTCAATTACATAATGTGCAAAATATATTTAGACTAATAAATATTACAAATTACAATTACTTTTAGTTACCGTTAATCGGTTAACCGGTTAACTACTAACCGATTAACTGATCGGTTAATTTAAAATTGGCTGTTTTCGATTAACGGTTAAACCGGCTAATTTCAGTCGATAAACTGATTAACCGTCGTAAAAAGATTTTTCATTTTTTGAGGTATTACAACATATTTTTTGTGTGTTTAATTATTTGTTTCGTGTCATATACAAAAAATATATGTTTAGAAATTATTTTTCATACAAACAAAGAAGTGTGCTCAGTGATCTTAAGTAAAACTTTAAAATCTTTAGATGTGGCTATAAACAAGTTTACTAAAGACTCTACTACTCTAATTGAACTTGAAGGAATTATTAAGTTTTTGTTTAATAATTTAATAAAAGCCAATAAAACTGTTGCCAACGATACAATTAAAAATCTAAGGATGAGGTTTAACGAGCGACGAATTCAATACTTTTATACCTCCACTCAGGAATATTTCCTTCTAGCAAGAATTTTTGAAAGTACAATACAAAAACGGAAACTAAGAAACTCGGAAATAAACTTTTTGCAGAATGTTCGTCGCTACGACAACTGAAAGGATTTTTCCAAGTCAAGTTTTATCAAAAATAAAGAAGAGAATCTCTTAAATCCTAAACATTTAAACCAAATTATTTTTCTGAAAGATTGTTTTAAAAGAACTATTGAAATAACTGTTATAATGATCTCACAAACTTGTTAATTTTTGAATGATTTGCTTGATTTAGTTCAAGAATTGTTATGTTTGTTATGTTGTTGTTTTTTTATTAATAAACTCATCATAATAAATAATTTGTGCAGTTTTATTTTTTGAAATTACTTGATTTATGAAGAAACTTTATTAATCTTTTAACCGGTTAATAACGAAATTAATAACCAATTATTAACCGATTAAGCCAATGCCTCGATTAATTAATCCAGCGGTTAACCGATTAAGGCAGAAGCCCGATTAAATGAATACCCTACAACAGGCGCGGATCCAGTTTGAGCTTTTGGGGAGGGGAGAAGCTTCTAAGTAAAACATACTATTTTTCAAACTTCTTTTAGAAATTCTACAGAAATTTACTTGTTCGGGGGGGGGGGATATCCCATCCCCCTTGTATCCGCACCTGTCCTACAAACTGTAGTATCAATGACAATAACTTTTAATTGTAACACTTTTGATTGTAACACTTAAACAATATTTTTTTATTACAAACGAGCCTCATTAGATATGGTTTTGTGGGATATTGTAGCATTAATTGAGACTACGTACGAAATTAAACCTTTAACGCACATTAAGTTTTGCCTTATTTATGATGTTTATTCAAGCTATACACTTTCAAAATGCCGAAACATACGTACTTTTATTTTATTGTATTTTATTTTATTTTTTGTCCCCTGTACCGCCTCTACCAGGATGAGTCGTAAGAGCCTTGTTATTTTGAAAAAAAAATAACTTTGCACAGTGAAGCAGGATCTAAATATTTTGGAAATTAATTAGCTATTTCTAAACGGAAGCCATTTCACATGGAAATATCATAAGAATATTTATATTTCACCTAAGAAGATGAGCCCTCCTCCATTGTTCAATAGCGAAGCTACGAAGACCCAAAGCTGGGCACTTCGGACATGTAAATACTTTCAACGCTTTTAATTTTTTTTGTTTCTTGCTCGATTCCAGAAATTGTGTGCTGTGTGCTAATAGACCTTATAAGGTTCTAAAAACATTTTAAGCGTATTATAGAGTTATCACAAAGAAACAACGTGAAATAGTACACATAACCCCCATATTCATAAGTGAATAGTAAAGTTCCCCATACAAAATTCGTACATTAAACCAACATTAACTTTCATAAATTTTTATGAATATGGGGGTAAAGATATGTCGGTTGGTTACATTCTGTAAAAAAATAAATTAGATTAAAATAACATTTTTCAGGATATTAAAGGATAAAGGATAGATACTTTGCCATTTTAGAGGCACTTGTAGGAGGAAGCTATGCCCTTTTTAACTCGTTAAGAGGAGGATAAGACCTTTCGAATGACATCAAATTTATTTATATTCTATGACGGGCTCTAAAGTTATTCAATCTTCAATATTACGAACATTTCTCAAAAATGGCCGGATGCCCAAGTTTAGAGGCCTATAAAATAAAAACCATAAGAGGTATTAAAATATTTTATCGCTATGTGATGTGCACAGAAGAGTGGAAGATATGTCTCAAGTTTCATTAAAATCGCAGATGATAAAAATCCAAACCCTTCTTTTTGTGTCGAACATTTTTGTTTTTACTCTTTCATTGTTTAACTAGCAGAGAACGAAATGTGGCGATCGGTTGTTATTTGGATCCATTATCTTGAAAATATTGAGCCAAAACTTTGAAAATTTGGAAAGTTGTATTTGTTGTACCTCACTATAAAATATAAGTGCTTAATTAAACTTGATTTTTTTAGAACATAAGAGCTATATGGGCACAAACGACTGTTGGAATCACAACTCCTGAGCAATGTGGGAAACTCTTCTTCTTAGGTTAAATATAAAAGCTTTTGTGGTATGGTTCAAGTGAACTTTTATACTGATCCTTTTCGAACCTATATTCAGCATCTATTTTAGCAAATTTACTTTTTATATATACATATATATAATATGTACATATAAATATATGTGTTACTTCCTAATGGAGTTCTCCTCTATAAAAGAACGCCTCTTTTAGTTTTTGTGAAATATTTCTGTATTTTTACACGGATAGAAATGTTTTACAAACACTTTCTAAATACATACCATTCATTCATTTACTTTTTATAGCTAAACTTGTTTCAATATCTAAAAACAATGTTGCCTTCCTAATTAGGATTATTGAATCTACTTTTTTTCCTGTTACACTTGCATCTTGCTTACTACTAAACATTTATGTTTGTAGTTGCTAGCGTTAATGAAATTTAACTACCTATTTCTGTTAATCACATAATTAAATTTTATGTCAGTCATGTTGTATTAAACTTCTTTAATTGGGCTAAATAATCTTTAATAGTACTGTCTTAAATATACTGCTAACATTAAAAAATAAATTTGATATATGAAAAAAAGAGTTAGAATAGAAAACAAAACAAGGAAAATTTCACATTAGTTTTTTAATTCTTCCCTCTTATTAACACGCTCTTATTAACACCCAGCAGATACTAGTTGTAATGATATTAGTCAAAAAACGACAGTCATATTACTAGTTGTAACAAGACTAATAACGACACGAGTAAAAAAAGGACAATTATATTACTAGTTGTATCGAGACTAGTAACGATACTAGTCAAAAAAGAACAAAATTTTCAGGTATACGACTTATACATAAAATATATTTTTAGCTCTTAAAAAAAATAGGTAGAAAGTAACTCAGTGGGTAGTGTACTTGCCTTGAAATATGAGGAATGTGTGTTCATACCGCGGTTGAGCCAAAGTTTTTTTAAGAAATACAAAACCATAAATAAAAAAAACTTGTAAGAGCACTTCTTTACAACAACTGGTATTCCAACTGAGATATAACTGTATACAAATGAACTAGTTGTGCTCCTATGACAACCTAATGTTAAAATCGATAGTTCGATATATGAAAAAAGGACAGATAGGCAACTAGTCTGAGTTAAAAAGCAAACAGTATATTTCTAAACACATACTAGCCATTTTGTCTGCAGGGTATTTGTACTGGATCTCGCTGCATTACAAATATTTGTTAAAGTATTTGTATTATATAAAAATATTATTAAATTCACCTAACTATATTTATAGCTATTTACGACTATTTGAAATTCAATCGATTATACTTATCGCTCATCATCTAGTTTTAGAGAAAACCAGTTTAAAGTTTTCAATTTACTGAAAACTTAATGGAAGAAAAAAGTTTCGTTATTAAGTAAACAAATTATTTACATGAAGAACGATATTGCGATTAATTCTGCATTATTAGCCAAAAAATCACAATTTTGAGTTATGATGACATTGCAGCAAATGAGCGATATATTGTTGGACGTGAACGCTTTTTCTAATCGGACATGACGTTTTATTTGCAAACAAGAAAAAAAACATAATGCTTTGTAGTCAAGAACATATTTGGTACAGTTTTTTTTAAGAAATGTCATGTTTTTATATTACTTTGAAGCAGCTACTTTATTGTGTTAGTCAATGAAATTTTATTTACGACTTTAAAAATGTTAACAACAGGTTAACGTTTATTGAAATATATTACACTGTACAACACAAAGAATTATTATGGTTCTAATTACTGATTCTGGTAGAGGTAACCAAAAATAATAATAAAATACATGTGTCGGCGTTTTGAAAGTTTACTTATGAGATTAATTTTATCAAGAACTAATATTCCCTCAGTTTTGCACATGGTTATAGTGAATCGGCATATGAATCCTTCCGTTTAAGGCATAAAATATGTTCATCTCTTTTTTTAAGAGACGTAACACAATCAGGCAATTATTGCCTACCAGTTAATTAATTAATGTGTTACCTTCTTTGGGAAAGAGATAGTGTAGAAAGAACAGGTGGTGAAGTGGGAGAGAGATAGAAAGCTTAATTCATTTACATCTCTGCTATTGAGCGTTTTCTTTTATAGCAGCGTTGCAAGCCCCTCTCTGGTGTCAAGTAGAGGCATTGAGTTCTTTAAGCTGTGTAGCCATTTTATTAGTTATTTTACTTCGCCGACGGTTCTGCTACAATACCGACGAAGGAGAGTGCTGTGAAGTGCATTAGGATATGTTAGTATTACTCGCCGCCGGTACTGCCAAAGTGATCAGTGCTATGCCTTCATCACTTTAACAGTCCAACAAAAACCAACACAATAACACACCAATGCACATGAGAAAAATGAATGATGTTGTTGGCTTGCCTGAAACTAGTATTGAACTCAAGACCTCAGGGTTTGTAGTCAAACGCACTAACTACTCAGAAAAAAGCATCCCAGCAACTTTTTTGTGGAATATTATAACCCTCTAACTCTTGTACATTAAAAAAAAAGGTAAAAGACTCTCCTTCAACGGCGATGTAGCGGACTGAAATGTTTGACGGAACTATTTGTCATTAAAACTTATAATAAATTTTTAAAATCACCAAAGCTCCAAACTACACTTTGACGCCAGAAATCATTCAAAACGTAAAATATGTTAAAGGGTTAATTTCGTACTTATTCAAAATTAGCACACTCGAAATATTCTGTACCTTAAATAAATTAAAATTGTAATACAAAATAAATTAAAATTCAATTAAAATTCGGTCTACTTATTTTTCATTTAAGTTTAACAAAAATTTTATTAAACTTTAAATGTTAAAAAGTGAACAGACTTAAAATCATAAAAAATTAAGTGAATGAACCATTGTTTGAAGCAATTTAACTGTTAAAAGAACTAATTACAGCTTCCGTAAAAATAAAAGAGGTTTCAATTGTGTATGCTATTTTTATTGTTAAATAATTAACCCAAAGTTCCGCAAAAATTATAGATTTTTGCTTTATTGTTAAGGGTCTATTATTTCATATATTTAATTATTAGTTTATTAAATTTATATTTTTACTCACTGTTTGTTATGCTAACGTGCACTGGTAATTTTATGGATTTAACAGTACAAATTAAAAAAAACACACTCATGGTCTTGGCTGAAATTGAACATGTGATCTCCTGGTCAATAGTCTAACGTACTATCCACTACACCACTGATTTTAAATGTGGATTCGTATATTTTAAATTGAAATTGCTGCTAATTTTACATGCAGAATATTTTGAGTATTTGTGTTTGTGTTATTTATATGCATAAACTTTTCTGGTTCTTATAACATAAACAACGGACAATATTAAAGCATCCGCAAATTTGCATTAATGTGTACTCAGTTTTTTTTATTAAATGTTGGAATCAGTTAAAAATAAGATTGCTTAGAATTTGAATTGCTTATTAATTTAAAAATGGTTGCACAGAATACTTCTTAAATAAAATTCATTCCGTTAATGTAATAATATTGTGAGTCTACTAAAATATCCCATAAAACCGGATTTTATGAATCTAGTTTGTATTAAAAATATGTCTTGCGTAAAATTTCACTATAACTAATCATACAAAAGAAAGCTGTAGACATGATATTAATTAATAAAACGGTGAAATATTGATTTTTTTACACAGTGCTATTGAGGGTTCTATTTTAGTACTTTAAACACTTTAGTCTCCAAATTCGTATGCTTAACTTTGAAGACTGATTAAAGTTATTTGCACTTAATGTTGTAGTACTTTACGTAACGTAGTCTGTTCAATAGAAATATACTCTCGAAATGTCACTTGTAAAAAAATTTCACATCCGATAATTATCAAGACAATTAAACTAATTACAGCATTTAATGGTTCAATTCTGTGCTCCACCGTAAATGCTAACAAATTTTCCAATAAGCTAAAATCTTGTTGGTGTTTTTGTCTTTAACCTACCTAAAAGATATATAAATTTAATTATTATATCTATCAGGTCAGATAACGGCAGATGAGCGATGGCAAAGTAGAGTTAAAATACATTAAAATTTTTAACACATTAATTTAATGCATTAAAGTAGTTTTTCCTGCAACAACAAACTACTTATTTTTCTTCTTATGTTTTTCGAGAATATTGCAGGACTCTAGAGAGAAATGCATAAAAACAAAAGAAAAAACGAATAATAAAACCAAACGAGAAAACACTGTGAGAGAAAACGAGAAAGAGAGAAAGACTTGATATGTATAAGTCTCAGAGTTTGTTGGAAAACAAAAATGCAACGCAAATAGATGTTTAAACATTACTTATAAAATTGTAGGCAATAAAATTTAATTTGCATTTTAAACCAACAGATACAACCACTACTATCATGTTTAGGAAGAGTGTTAAAGCAAAAAAAAAATTTTTTTTCTTACATTCAGAAAAGCCCATTAAATGACCTAATAAAAAATAGAGAAACAAGTACTTCTTGCAGTTTGTGTGATTTACTAAAGACGCGTTCATACGACATGTTTTGGTGACTGTCACTGAATGGCACTTTTACCTACGAAAAACTTTTTCACTTCTCGTGATCCCTCTCTTGAATTAAAGATGTATTTTTCATATGAATAATACATAAGATATATTTCAATTAGATCATACCTTCTTTTGGTGTGACAAGAGATGTTTAAATAATATTGTTCTTACTGCCCATTACGTTACATCTCTTCAATGATGTTTGCCTAACCTGACCAGACATCCCGCTTTTAGAGTTCGATCCCGCCTACAATTGGTATCCCGCTTTATCCCGCTATTTCGAGTTTTAAAATTATAGTTCTGTTTTTTTTAATTATTCTCAAAAACATAGAAAATGTTTCAACTGAGCAAAATAGATATTTCTTGCGTTGATCGAATATAAACTCATTAAGTTAAAGGAACTTAAAATTGAAAAAAGTGTTTTTTTAGACTTTGTTTCAAAACTCAATACTTAAAAATTTCTATTCGAAGGATACTTCATTCTTCAGGCTTAAGTTCGTTCAATTTAATTATTGATTTAAATTATTTTATTGAGAAAGGAATTTTAAAAGCATGTAATAATTGAAAAGACAAATTCTTGATGTATAAGGGTCGAACTGAACTGATATTTCAAGATTAACCACGATCTCATGATCAAATCTTTGTATACTTTTCACAGTGTGAGGGTAGTGAAGTCAAGTAAGGCACGTAGTATAGAAAATTATTGACTATTGCAAAAATTAAATTGAAGACAGTGTTGAACCATAGTGTTCGACTAATTGATACCTTCAATTTAAATTTTTCTCCATTAGGATGAATGGAAAATCCAGAAAAAGCCTTCAAAGCCCAAAGTTGAAGCTAATTTGGTGCCGAACACATGATACATAAAATGCGTAAGAACCGGCAAAATAGAACAAAGTTACAAGACATTAAGTGAACTGCTTTTGATCAAAAATATTCTTTTGACTATAAACTGAATTTTTCAAAAGATGACTTCGGATTCTTTCACTCACTTGCTTACAACTTTCTTATTTTAGACGGGTCTTAACGACTTCATATTTTATGTGTTAAAGACAAAATTATCTTTAGGCTTAAAGCAATTTATAAATTTTTTTTTCATAAAAATTTATATTTATACATCTAAAAATGCACTTTTTTAAATTTTAAGGCCAATGACACAATGAATTTCCTAAGATCATATCGTTAGCTGAAATGATGTATCACATAACTACACTGTTTAATTTTATAGGAGAGAAGAAAACTCTCCTCATTTTCGTTTTTAATGCGATTGATTTTTATAACAGTTTGAAATTTGTAGGGACAAGCGCTTCGATGTAATAATTAATAATTGGCGACTTAAAATTTTTTGTTAGTTACGTTATTTCGCATTTGAGCTAACGATATGGAACTGTGTAGTTGCTTATATTATCATCAGTGCACTTACAAGATCCCGCTTTCCATAAGATATTTTATAAGATTCCGCTTTTTTGATCATATTTTCTTCAGAATCCCGCTTTTCCACCGTTTTCATCCCGCTTTTGACAAAAACCTTCTGGTCACGTTATGTTTGCCACACGTTGTGTTCAATGAATGCTAGCTTACGAAATGTACGCTGGTAGTGTATGGAATTTACAAGAATGAAATTCCTTTATCTTTTGTATCAGGACGTCTTGTAGCTGCTCACAAAGTAAGCGAACTGTATTCGAGTTGCCTACTGCCAGCTTAGAATGTGTTCGTAGAAGTGTTCAAAATGTCTTCTTGGATGAGCACTTCAATATCTCGCTTATTTTGTGTACAGGTAAAAGGCGTTGAGTCCACAAATGCGTCAATGCATTTGAAAATATATACTAGGTTCGTATATGAGATGGTGTGCATTACTGGCTTACATATGTATGTGCATCGGATCATCGCTATTTTAATCGAAGTTTTCGCCGCTGGGTGGTTTGTTTTGCAACTCTCACTCTTAGAAAGTTTTTGTTCGTGTATATTTAGCAAATATACAGGGTTCTGTTGGCTGAGTATTTAGCGCGTTTGACTACAAACCCTGAGGTCTTGAGTTCGAGACCAGCCAACAACAACATGCATTTTTCTCATGTGCATTGGTGTGTTATTGTGTTGGTTGTTGTTGGACTGTTAAAGTGATGAAGGCTGCATAGCACTGATCACTTTGGTAGTACCGGCGGCGAGTAATACTAACATATCCTAATGCACTTCACAGCACCCTCCTTCGTTGGTATTGTAGCAAAACCGTCGGCGAAGTAAAAGAACTAATAAAATGGCTACAGAGCTTGAAAACAACTCGATGCCTTTACTTGACACCAGAGGGGCTTGCAACACTGCTCTACATAAAACGCGCAATAGCAGGGTTGTAAATGAATTAAGCTTTCTGTCTCTCTCCCACTTCACCACTTGTTCTCGCTACACTATCCCTTTCCCAAAGAAGGTAACACATTAATTAATTAACTGGTAGGCATTAATTGCCTGATTGTGCTACTTCTCATTTAAAAAAAAAATTCAGAAACAAGCGAATGCGAAACTGGTTGATATTGTTTACAATTAGTTAATGCGTCTGAGTATATACGTGTGAAAGTAAAAGAGTAAAAAGGTACATGCGTCATATTTTGCCAATTTACGCTTTAGGGGGAGCTAATGATCCTCTCCTTTTGCTTCTTGGTGCAGTGAGCCCGCATAGGAAATATTGTAATCCTTACGTTTAAGGTACACAGTTTTATGTACAACATCACGAGGAGCATTTAGGTCTTTGTGTCTCTATTTTTAAAAAGAGGGCAAAAACTTTCCTTTATCTGCGATGTAATGTCCTACAAAAATATTCTTCATAAAATTCTACTATAACTTTACTTTGTTATTTTCTTCCATTGAGGAAAATAGCAAAGACATAACAATTAAAGTTATTTGAGTATGAGTCTTTACGTATAAGTCTATGACTTTCACACGTTTGAAAGGCATTACACATATCAAAATTTACAAAATTATTTGAGGCTTTCAACAGCATGTCCAGATTTTAACAGAGTTTTTGAAAGGCCCTTTGCAAAACAAGCGGAAAATGATGTGATGTGCGGTGCATAAAATTTTGTTTCGAAATTTCTTCGCTTTAGTGAGCATTCATTTATGTCGAATCTTAGGTTACCGCTCTTTGAAGTTATTATTGTTGTACACATCCACTGTAATTACCGAGAATAGCTCATTCAAATTTGTGTTGATTTCGTGTTTCGTTGCCATGGGTATGCATCTAAGTATGTGTGTATAATATTATATGGGTGTACAATGCTATATGAGCGCACATTTGCTAACTTCCTCGTTTAAAAACCTGCATTGTAGTCAGCACTATGAAAGCACCTTTTTTGTATAGGTTGTTCACTGCTCTGAAATTAACTCTTATTTTAAAGCGTATTATTATGCGCTTTATTTTAAAATTTTGCCTTAGTGCTTCCAAAAAGAAGATTTTTTTTAATAATACTTTAATAAAGACAGCAAAAGTGACATTCCACATACACATCGTGTAAAAGTACTTCAAGTAATAGCAGCAAATACGAAAAGTAGTTAAACTTCCACAACCAAATGGCAATTTTTTTATTTAGATCCGTTTAGTAGCTTTACAACTTTAACATCTACATCACAATGGAACATATCACACTCCTCGATCGTATAGTTAAAATAATGAAAGAATAAAAATATAAAAGCAAACAAAATTTATAAATGCTGACTATAAGAAGACTTTCAACAGTAACAACAGCACTCATTTATACTTTAATGTATTTTCTAATTGCTAACAATTTATTAAAAAAGTAAACAAATACAAATAAAAAATAAAAACAGAAACGACAACTACTAGCAAAACAAATCTCTCTCTTTAAGTCATAAATGGCAACAGAATGAAATGCTGCAACATTATATCACTACTAAATACTCTATGTAGTCGATAGTAAAGAATACCAAGCTTCATGTTATTCAATGATGGATGGCAGTAACTACTCTAAATCGGTTACTAGGTTTGTGACTTAAAAATTTTGTAATAAAGTAAAGCATTTGTGTTATTAATTGGAAAAGAAAGAATTTAGAAATAAAACAGTTAACACAAACTCCACTTCGGAGCAACAATATAGTTTAATGTTTATCAAGCACTAAAATTTTCAACTGAATTGCATTGATCTCACTAAAGTTCATCAATAAATTTAACCCACCTTCCACCTGTGGAATTTTATTTCCTAATATTTAAGATATATACAAATTATACAATCAAAACATTTTATGCCATACTACAGGGTACCCACACTTCGTTGTTAATGTTTGACATACAATTTCTTGTTTTGTCCAGTTAGTCATTTTATGCGTGGCATAGTTAACACTTACGTATTTAAAATAGTAGATTTGCAATTTTTTGCTTGTATTTTTTTCTCTTGTTTGAAAATTTATAAATGTTATTAAGTTTTTAATTTACTTTCTAAAATAGGAAGAAGTATGGAAGTTGTCAAGATTATTTAAATTTTATTTGAAACGTTAAATCAATGCGATATTGTACGGCTTGCATTCATTCGGGCAATTATAAAAATTACGCCAATTTTTTAAGTATTTATATTTTTTAGGAAGATATACAGAGAATAATTTTTTAATGATTTGTATAGAAACAGAATATTTTCAACATTTTGCTTTCTTTTTAAAGGTCTTGCAATTTTTAACAGTTAATGTTGCGTTTTTATTTTAGTCTTATGAAATTTGCTCCGGAATAATATCCTTCTATTTTTAAGATTTCTCAAAGGCAAGTTCTTGGATTGCATTAAGATTAAGCTATGCATTTTTCTTTAGGACATGTCTTCTTAAAAATATATGATGATCCTGATGAAAAGGAATCTTATCTTTCGGATGCCGAAATTGAGTTACCTACATTTTCTAAAACTAAATAAAATTATGAAAAACAATGGCATCTTTTTACAGCGAAATTATATTTACCGTGATATGAACTTTTGAATATTATAAATTTAAAGCCATAGTTTTTCGTAAATGAGCTTTGAACTTTGGCAATATTGTCAGAGAAGAAGTTAGAGGTTGGGAAAAATCTCTTTTTAAGTAATTTCTGAGGCGAATATGGCATTATATTCCACTTGAAAAGTGGGGCGGGGGAGGGGGTATGTCTTAGCCGTGATAACCTCAAAATCGACAAAATTTACACAAACAGCTATTTTTATCTCTGCCTAAAATTCTTGGTGGGAAGATAAGGTCCATTTTCATCAGGATTATCACATATTAGTAATTAATCATTCCGTGCGTTTATGAGCATTTTCGTTTGATAGGTGATATGATTCGGAATATGCTTAAAGACTATAAAAATATTAAGAGAAAACAATTTTAAAAACTGAAAAAATCTGTACTACTATGTACAGCCGCGGATCCAGCTTTAGATTTTTTGGCGGTTTGAAGGGAGGGGGCTCTTTTAACTTAAACATACTATTTTGTAAAACTTCTTTTTGATAGTCAATAGAAATTAGGTATATTTTACTCCCGTTTACCTCGCCTACCCCCCCCCCCTTTCACACAGTATCCGCGTCTGACTATGTAGCATCAGAAGCACAATAAAGTCAAAATTTTTAAAAATATAAAAAGATTTTTGTGACGGCTTCTGGTAGAGTAAACCAAACAAAAACATACGTCTATCGTCGCTTTGAAAATTTATGCATGGCATTCATTTTACGGGGAGTTGAAATTCTCCCTTTTGAATATTAGTATGGCCGGAGCGGATCCTACTTATTTATTTGGCCTTTCGGGCGTGGCATAAAAGTAAGAATATTAAAAGATAGACATACTAAGTTTTAGGAGAGCTTTCTTGCCACGTGCAAAATTTTTAATTTTTGGGGAAGGATGTCATAAGTTGCGCTCTGAATTTAGCAAAGCAAAAATGTAGCCATAGTCAATCCATGAACAACGATATGCATTATGTAATGATCGGACTACAAATGGCGACGCAGCGTACAAAAAATTAAAAGGGCGGTATCCAGGGGCGTGGCAAAAAATTAAAAAAAATATTTTTGGAATAATCTTTAATCTTAGGTGGTGACCGGCTCAATTTTTTTTTGAACCTCCATAATGTGCACTACCAATGTTCTTAGCAAGAATAACAAATTTCAATATTTGTTAAAAGACTTAATTTTTTTAGCGGAATTGACCACAGTGGTAGTGTTAGTGTCCAAACTACTTTAGACAAAAAATAATAATAATTAAAAACAAATTTTAATTTCCACATATTTTAATCATTTTTATATCTATATTTTAAATAATTTGAAATTGCTAAAACGAAAATGAACTACCATAATTATATACATTGACATCATTTAAATTTAGTTTAAAGTTTGCTACAAAAGCATAGAAAATGTAGTTTGAACTCAATCGGTTATGAAAACCGCAGTTCAGATATAAACGAAAAGATTTTTAATACTTACTTGCTTATCAACCTTTATATAACCAACTACTACTTACCATAAGTAAAACAACCAAAAAAACCCAGGAATAAAAACCCTGAAGTAACTTTAAAATACGTACCTCTTTTCTTTTTTTACTGGATTTCTCTAAACCAAAGGTGAGCACCAATTGCCCATAAAACAAATAAAAGAAAAGTATTAATCGCTTTCTTTTATTTCTCTTAAACCCAATAATTGTAATTACTTGTCAACAAGTAATTACGATTAAAATCTCCCTTTAAGATTCATCCCAGTGCAGCAAATAGCCTTAGCTTCCCCTGGCATCTCCATAAGGGAAATTTAGATTTAATAATATCAAATTATTACAGTTAGTATTTTCTTGGCCTTAATTTCTCTCACATCGAAAATCTGTTTTTCATTCGTAACTTAGGAGTTTGTCTTGAAATGTATCCTCTAACCAATTTTATTCTTTCAACACAAAAAAATGTTACCAAAAATTAGTTTTAAATCCCTCTATGGCATCCCTCTATCACATTGTAAATTACTGATACAGCTTGAATCATTCAGGCTGGCACAATATAGGTGGTAACGCGAAGACACCTGCCGCGTGGCTAGCTCCACGTGGCCCTACTACGATCTCAGCAGGACACGGGATCTGCTCAGGCTCGGTAAAGGTCGAACGAAACTATTAGTGCTTACAGGGCACTGTAATATTTGGACCCATGCCTGAAGGATGGGTCTTAATCATAACGACTATTGCAGAAGTTGTAATGATGAGGAAGAGGAGGAGACCATTCTCCATCTTCTATGTCAATGTCCAGCTCTAGCCAGCTTAAGGATGAGAATCTTGGGCGCTAGCATATTTCCAGAGTTAGATAGTCTGGCTAATGTAGGGCTAGTCAGGCTATCCTCATACTTAGTTCAATCGGTATGGTTTGACACGGCGGCAGGGCGATAGTGATTTTTATGCCCTGTCTGCTCTAGGGTATCACAATGGGACCGAATCAACGGACCCAAGTGAGGCACTTTTTCAGTCGTGACTGCCCTCCTAACCTAACCCAGTTTTAAATAAAAGCTGTTGCTCTTAAAATATCTCCATAAAGTATCTTAAATCAATTTATAAGATTTCATGCTTAACAAAAGTACTCGTAGTTAATCAATATTTTCTTAAAACTATGCCGTTATTTTAACATTTTTAATCAGATAATTTCTTTTCATTTAAATATGAAACAAAAGCATGAAATAATTTCGAAATCCTTAAACAATTTTTATGTTTATCAAATACATAAATTTTTGGCACAATCTTTTTTTTTGTTGCTATCCAGCGAAATTTCTCTGAATTGTATTTGTAGTTGTTGTATTTTTTCTTAACCGAAAAAAACCATGCAAGTGTATAAATGTTGTTCCAAACAATACGCATAATAAATGAGTATTGATAAAGGCAACAAAAAACATTATTAACAACTATGAGAGTATGCATATAGTTACAAGTAAAGGCAACAAAACTATAGCAAGCATTTAGAATTTTAAGTCAAACAAAGTTGTAGTTCTGTTTTTGGTTTCTTTAAGTTGGGTTTAAAATTAATGTTGTCAGGCTTATCGCCTTTGAAAATGAAAAAAAAAGAATAAGTTAAATATGTTGAGTGAAATTGTAACTTTTAGTGTTGTGGGCTTTATATTATAGAACTTCGAAAAATGTACAATATATTGTATTGATATAAACATTTGTAGAGCAAGCAGCTTAGTAAACTTTTTCTTCCCTTTTTCCTTATAATGTTTAATGAATTGTAATAAAATGTGAACTGGTTGGAGATGAAAATAAGCTGAAAACTTAAATAAAGAGACCTTTTGAATATGGGACTTAAAATTTTGCTTTGAGTGTGCTCTGTTGGATTAAGAAGGCCTTTCTCTTTTTTCTTAAATAAAAAAAAATTCTACTTTAAAATATTCCTTTAATTTTTTTTTATTACTTCAAAAGATATATTGTGCATAAGTTCTGCTCTTGCATGAATAATTTAGTTTTTTTTATCATTTAATTAAAGTTATTGCTCTTGTGTTTTTAAACAGTAATCTTAAGACTCCTCTGTTTAACTGGGCATTGAAGCCTTTTAATGTTCAATCTTCTGAAACATTGTTGAAATCAAATTATTCATTTTTGTTTTCTTCATTCGTCTTTCTTAAAGGTGTAACTGTTTTTTATGTTTTATAAAAATCCCTTTTTATAAAGTTTTTATTTTTCTTTTCATTTACAAGCTAACAACTTTATTATTAATCGCTAAATCTTTCAAATAAAATCTAAAACAATTTTTCTTAAAGATTATTTAAGTTGCAAGATCTTCACCTTTTACCCAATCATTACTTTTGTACATTGTACACTGTCAAAAATAAAGCTCTGCTTTAATCAAACAACGTCTCTAATTGTTTCACTGGATGTAAATAAACTCGGAAAAAATCACTTAAATAACTGGATTGAAAAAACAAAACTTTTAAATTGTAAAAATAAAATACACAAAAGTAATTTTATAATCGCTAAAACAAATTCTGAAACCGGAAAAAATCCAAAATATACATATTTATCACAAAAGAGTTTTTTTGACATACAAAATGAAAATAAAATTGAAATATGAACTTTATTATTTTAGAATGTTTTAATATGTAATGAACGATAAATTGTTCGTAGATTATAAAAACATAACAGTCTCCTAAAAAAAAGTGTAGTTTAAGTTTTTATATATTGTTTTACCATATAAACGCATAATATTTTTGTCATTCGTTACCTCACTTTAGGACGATATTGTTTCTATATTATTGCACCTCGTTCTGATTCAGCGCAACTATGAATTTTCTTGGGGATTTTTTTTCTCTTCCCATTCATTTGTTCCCGGGAAAAATTCTCAAAAGCCGGGGAATAAACAAATAAGGAAGAGGGAAAATCTAGATCAGCTGTTTAGTGTTTACATTTTATTAATACAAATTTTATGTTTTCATTGTTAATAAGATTGTGTGTTAATATAAATTTCTGGTTTTGCTTCAAGAAAAAGTAAAATGTACAGTGTAGTCATTCAGAAGCTCGCGGAAGAACTTTATGCTGAGGAAGTGAAGCGAAAAGTGGCTCAGGGTCAGATGCATTCAATCCCCAATGATTGTGTATACAAAGAAAACTGCAAATTTGTTAAACTCCAGCAAATCTTTCATTTACCTATTATGTGAACTTAAAGGAGGCGTGCAAAATTGAATAAAATAGTTTTTTTTAGAATAATTCCCTTTACCTTTCCCTTGATTTTTGTTTATATACAGTTTTTCGTATTTTTATAATTTTTCTCTATAACGTTTTTTGTGTTTTTGCTCTGGTTAATTGATTTATATTCCTATATAAAATCTATAACTATAACAACAACACAGAAATCAGACATTAGAAACTACAGCAAGAAAATCCATTCAAATACACTAGTCACGAATTACAATATTTTTACATGTTTCATACTCTTCACAATAATTTAATTGAACTATTTACGATTCAAATTATTAAGTTGCTATTTTCAGAAAATTTGCTTTCAACGCTCTTCTGAATTTTCGGATTAAATATTCATGTAACGAATTACGAATTGCAAATTGATGCAGCTCATTCTACAAAGTTTTTAATAAACACTTTATACGTTGTGCTTAATAACTTTTTTAGCATTGCAATTATTACTCGTAGAGTTTTAATTTATTTCTACGATTCGACATTTTATTGATTTATTTGATAATAATATTTAATATTAAAAAGAAAAGTCACGAATGACAAACAACTTACGGACGTACTTTTAAAATAAAAAGAAACCCCTTTTCTTATGAAATTGCTCTATTTTGTGGGGACGAGAGATGAAACTGATGTGTTTCCTTTTATTTACGGTTATTTATTTTTGCATTAATTTTCTAGTTTGTAAATAATGTAATGCGTACAACTATATCTTAAAGCAGAGACGAAAAAATTGTATGACATGGGAGTGAGATATCATATTTTTAAGCAGAAAATAAGATTTAAAAAACAAAATTTGCTTTCGTGTAAGATCTTGCAAAGTAAGTTTATTGCCTACATTAAAGGTTTTAATAATTTCTATCCAATACTGTTGGAGAATTAGTATTAAAAACTGATAAGACAAAAACTATAAATTTTTTTAATCTAACCCATATACTTATTTAAAAAAAGAAAACATCTTAATATACATGAAAAATAGCCAATGACGCTACATAAATTAGAAAAATGCGTTAATTATGATCTTGGAAATCAAAATATGCAAAAACAAGGTGTAAAATATAAAATTTGCAAAAATATGTATTAGAAAATTAATTTCAAAATTCCTAAAAAGTTTTGAAATGTATTAATATGTTTAAAGTCTCTACTTACAACGCACAGAGAAAAAATGCCAAAGTATATTTGTGGCCTTAAGACTCAGAGTTTAGTCTCCTAATTCTATCATTGTTTTTTTTTCCAGATATTAAACTGGAAACTTTCCACTTTCGAAAACCAGAATTCTCCGAAATTTACTTCTATACTATTTTTTATTTTTTAAAACAAAATTTATATATTTTTGTTTTTAAATAATAATATAATATATAAAGATATAAACTAAAAGATCCAGCTGTTTGCTTGCACAATCAAGAAATCCTACTTTATGCGAGTACTTACTTCATTCTTTTGTAGAACCTAAGCAGCAAGACAAAAAAAACGTTACACTTGTGTACGTATTGAATGAATATTATCTAAAATCATGCCATTTACAATAATATTGTATCACATGAGTACCATAAAGGAGTCACACAAACACATATGCACATTTGTACGTAGCAACGTCAACGAAATATTAATGTTGGCAATTTATAATGGCAACAGAACAACAATGTTGCAAATAATATTATGGGTAAAAAGAATCAAATATAAGCTAGACTTTAACATACAAAAAGGCAGAGACAAAAACTTAGTTCTATATTCTTAAGAAATTTACATATTTATATAAAAATAGAACTTTTAAAGGTTTGTGGAATATGAATCGTATTGAAAAACACTTGTTACATAAATTTATGGTACTGAAAAAAGGATAAAATAAGCTTGCTGCTATCTGCATTGAAATTCTTATTACGTGATTTAAAGGTAAAATTTAAATTTTACTAAACTTGGGTGTTGAATTCAATAAGATTGGCAAGATATTCAATCAGATTCGTACTTTAAAATCAGTAACTTGAAAATTTTGAAAACCTCATATTAGTTGAGGCAACTACACACCTTACGAATGTCTATCGCTATCAAAAATTTATTTATCTAGACTAGATTCTGAAACATTATTTTTATTCTTCGCTACATATTTTTGTATGGGCAATTCCACAGAAATGTTCACTTTTTGATCAATTTTTTTGATCACTTTCTGATTAAGCTTGTATTTCAGAACCATATGGCTCGATTTGTTTTGTTTCTTATCATTTATTTAATGTAGAGCTACTTCTACTCAAATATTTGATAAAAAAAAATTAAGTTATCTTTAAAAAAAATAAGCTTAATTGAGTTTTGATCAAATATATTAGCATGACCGCCCTCTTTCGCTTGTAATGCGTTAGACCACCCTTTAATTTCAAAATTTTGTAAAAATTTTGGGTCTGTAACTCTTACGGCTCTTGAGATAAAAGCCTGCCACAGGCGTACAGAAAAACAAATGGACAGCGTATAGAAAACAACAGAATTACTTTCTCACCTTTGGTTTTCGGAACCCTAAAAATAGATCAGACATAATTAAGTTGGAACTAAAAGCGCCTAATGAAAAAGTACAATTTCAATATACAGTACCTTAGGAATCTTATGCCCAGTTTAATTTAATTTTCTAAATTTGTAATTTTTCATCTTTTTCAGGTCACCATTATTCTTAAAGATGTTAACGATGAAGCACCCGCCTTTGTCAGTTCAAATGTAACAGAAGTTTTAGAAAACATACCTCTTAATACGGTAGTAATGGTGGTCAAGGCCGTCGATAGAGATGAGGGTAAAAATGGTTACATTGAATATATTCTAGAGGGTGAACTTGCTACGCCATTTACCTTGGGACCCGTAGACGGTCTTCTCAGAGTTTCCGGAAAATTAGATAGAGAAATGAAAAACTCATACATGTTAAATGTAACAGCAAGAGATAGAGGAGAGCCGGCCAAATATACTCAAAGTAAAATTTTTGTGAAAATACTCGATGAAAATGATAATGCTCCAATATTTGATCCCAAACAATATACCGCTTCAGTGGCAGAAAATGCCAGCATTGGTGCCATGGTATTACAAGTATCTGCAACAGATGTCGATGAGGGAGCCAATGGTCGTGTACGCTTTGCCATAGTAGGCGGTGATGATAATCGTGATTTTATGATTAGTGAAGATTCTGGTATTGTAAGAGTATCTAAGAATCTTAACTATGAGCGTAAGTCACGTTATCTGCTAACAGTTAAAGCTGAAGACTCTGCCGCTGATTTAGGTTTGGCCTACGATAATGAAAATGGACGCAACAAATTATCACACATATTTGAAAATCGTTATGATTTAGCTGAAATAACAATCATTATTACAGACATTAATGATAATCCACCTACATTTTTGGATTCTCCATACCTGGCGTATGTTATGGAAAATGTTATACCACCAAATGGTGGTTATGTCTTAACTGTACAAGCATATGATGCCGATACACCACCATTCAATTCTCTAGTACGCTATTTTCTAAAAGAAGGTGATACCGATCTATTTCGCATAAATGCATCAACTGGTGAAATATCACTATTACGCTCTTTGGATCGTGAAGCAAAAGCTGAATATACATTAACATTGGTTGCCATGGATACGGGTAAGTTCAAAAAATATTTTAACACAAATATTACTGTAGCTGTTTGTAGCAAAAAAATAAATAAATTCAAAAACTTTGATCATAATCTTCAACAACAAGTGTTCATTTAATGTTGCCACAAATATGCAAGATTTTGTATTTATATTTTCTTTTTTTACACAAAATATAAAAGGCTCACAAAAATTGCTGTAAAGTATGTGTAGTAAACTATCGATGATAATAATCATTTCACTATAAGAAGTTAATTTAGCTTAAGGGGTTTAATTTTTTAAAGTTATTTTGTTTTGTTCTTTTTCTTCTTCTGCTTCTGCTTGCTTTTGCGTATGCAAGAAAAATAAGAACATTAAAATCGTTACACATTGCTTATAGCTAATGATCGATATCAATATTATTTTGAAATATGTTGTTATAGCTCATCAGCATCATGATCATCTTTATTGATAATGGTTTGGTAGATGCAAAAGACCAAATAAAAATGAGGAAGTTTATGCAAAGCAGTTCATCAGGTTAAAAAAAGTTTTATTTTATATATAAATGATTACGATATAATTATTATGAGATATGTATGTGTCTAAAAGGCATGATATTCAGTTAGCAAGGAAAATATTGGTCTTTAAATACTTTAACAATTTTTAAAATGTGAAAGGTATCCTAAAAAGTTTTAAGATTTAATACTTTTTTTTACAAAATTTTATGCTAAACCACATATTTTGTAATATGTATGTCCGCTAAAAATTTTGAAAAGTACTGCCCAAATCACTTAAACATACTTGAGAAGGGTCTAAACACTTTAAGTTTCGCATTTAATAAATTTAATTTAGTTCACTATTTTTTAATAACTTTTATATATTTCTGATGTTGACTTAAGAAATTTATTCCATAAACGAAATTATCGGGTTTTAAAAATTATGATAAAATTATGATAAAACAGTAAACAGGTAGACTAGTTTCTGAATCGCAATTTGCATTACACAGTGTAATTAGTCAGAAAAATACCAATGCTTTGAAAATTTAACTTGTCTCGATTTTTCTTAATTTACGACCGATAAACAACCAATATTAAATTTTCTGTCGAAAGACGAACAACTTTTAAATAAAACTCTGCTGAAAATCGCTTAATTACACGCTGTTACAAAGTAGCAATTTTCATTCTCGTTAAAAAAGATTTAGTGGAGCTTGTGGGTAAGGTCGAGTGAATGATTTTGCAATTTTCAGATATTCAAAGTCATCGTCAAAATCGAAAGTTATCGATAAAAAAAAAATCATTTTTAACCCTTGGCGAACAAACAACATATTCGCTGCTTTATTTTTAGCCGATTTTAAATTTTTAAACGGTACCGAATAGAGAAGGATTTAGGGTCTCCACTAGGGTTGCCAGATTCAGATAGTACTTTAGCTTGACATTCGATTAAAATCAGCTTGATTTTCAAAAGAGATCTTGGTATACTAAAATATTTATGTAATGCGAAGTTTACTTAACAGTCTAAATAAAAAAATACTAACATAACATAAACAACTTAAAAACATCCCTAGAGGGAAAAGAACATGCCAAAAGACAAGTCGCGTAACTGCTTCACAAGGACTAGAAACCGGATCGAGTTCGGGAACTTTATATACCGGTAACTTTTGCATTGCATTGTCATTGGAATAAGTCAATTGACTTAATTAAGACATTCAGTTACAGATTCTAGACGCAAGCTTAAGATACTTGTTTTGTGGTGGTTTCCTTAATACTAGTTAATTTGAAATTATAAGTTTTTAGTCGAACTTTTAGTCGAATTTTCTTATTATTCAGACTTAAGTTCGTTCTAATTAGTTTAACAATTAAATCCTTTTTATTGAGAAAGGACTATTCAAAGCATGTAATAATTGAAAAAGAACAAAGACCAACTTTTCGACCCTTACAAAAGTCAAGAGATTGGTCTCTGTCCTTTTTCAATTGTTACATGATTTGAAACCTCCTTTCTCAATAAAAATGATTTAATTGTAAAATTAATTTGATCGAACTTAAGCCTGAATAATAAAAAAATCTCTCTAGTTAATTTACTGTACTTTAAGCAAATATTTTCGATTTGGTAAAGATCTGCTTGCGAATATTTTTGATCTAGATTTTGTCACGACTCAGGAACATTTTGTACCATTCCCATTTTCACCAGTCATATGACAAGTACAAAAACAATTGGTGCAACATTTACCGCAGGATGATTATTGACTGTCATTAGCAAATTCCTATGCGCATTTCACTTGGACTAACGCAGATCATTTAAAATAATATACATAAAATATATTTTTTATTTTATTACTTTAATATTTACCGGCGCGGATACAGCTTGAGCTTTTGACGGGGGGAACTTTTAACTGAAACACACTATTTTGCAAAATTTCTTTTAGAAACTCAATAGAAATTATGTATATTTTTTCGTTTTTGGAGGAAATGTCCTATTTCCTCCCCCTCCCCTGTATCCGCGCCGGACCGTTTCCTACACTGGTTGGCTTTTTTCCGAACTATAAGTCTAGTTGTAAGAGGTCAAGCAAAATAAATGTAGAAATAACAAGAGCTACATATTGTTCTCGCCAACAATAATGAGTACTGTCAATAAAAATATGTTTGAAGAATTATGAAGGATTCTCCGGTCATCCCTCATAAATTCTCCAGAACATTGTTTTAAGTTATAAACAGTTTTGGTAAATTGTATACATACTTGACGGTGGATATACAACAACAATTAAAATGCGCTATGTAGATGTTGACGTCGATAACAGATGGATCGTGCCCTACTCACCGCTGCTTTCAAAAATGTTTGATGCCCACATCAATGTTGAGTATTGTAATTCGGTCAAGTCGATCAAATATATTTGCAAATACGTTAATAAAGGCAGCGACATGGCAGTATTCGGGCTTGCCAATCAAACTGACGAAATCACGCAATTCCAGATAGGCCGTTACATCAGCAGCAATGAAGCCGTTTGGCGTATACTTTCATTCAATATCCACGAGCGATATCCAACAGTTCAACATCTAGCTGTTCATTTGGAAAATGGTCAGCGTGTTTATTTCACCGAACGAAATGCTGCAAATCGAGCCGAACAGCCACCACACACCACTCTCACCGCTTTCTTTGAATTGTGTGCAACCGACAATTTCGCCAAAACTTTAATATATCCTGAAATTCCTAAATATTACACTTGGAACACGTCGTCGAAGAAGTTCATGAGAAGAAAGCGTGGTGCGATTGTCGCAGAATATGCTGGTGTGCATTCTTCTGATGCTTTAGGACGTGTCTACACCGTTCATCCGAATAATGCTGAATGCTATTATTTGCGATTGCTATTGCATACGATCAAAGGTCCAACATCATTCGCCGCCTTGAAAACCATTCATGGAAATGAATGTCAGACTTATATAGAAGCATGTTTTCGTTTGGGCCTGCTTGAAAGTGATCAGCATTGGAACACAACGCTGACAGAGGCGTCACTCACGTGTCACCCAAAACAAATACGCACTTTGTTTGCAATAATTTTAACAACATGTTCACCATCTAATCCACGAGAACTGTGGGAAACGCATCGCGAAACCTTAGGTGAAGATATTCTCAGGCAATTACGCGCAACTTATCCCAACCAGGAGTATTCGGACGAGATTTTCAACCAAACTCTATTGCTGATTGAGGACATGTGCATATCCATCAACAACAAACTCCATATTGAACTTGGAATGCCGGCTTCGATACGCGACAGAAACAGTGTTCAAAACAGAGACCTGGAGCGAGAACAGCACTTCGATGTCAACCAGCAACAACAATATGTGGAGACTCAAACAAGACGGTTGGTTGATGATCAAAAAACTGCATATGCAAAAATCATGGAAAGGGTAACCAACGGAAATGGGGGACTTATTTTCCTCGATGCACCAGGAGGAACAGGCAAAACATTCCTCATTAATTTAATATTGGCGTCGGTTCGAATGCAAAATTGCATTGCACTCGCAGTGGCATCATCTGGAATTGCATCAGCGCTATTGGACGGCGGACGCACTGCACACTCAGCACTGAAACTTCCATTGGATTTGAACCAGGTAGAAACACCAACTTGCAACATCAGCAAAAACTCCGGCATGGCCACAATCCTTAAAAGGTGCAAAATTATCATTTGGGACGAATGCACAATGGCCCATAAGAAATTGCTCGAGGCGCTTGACCGGACTCTACGTGACTTCCGAGGAAACAACCAACTGATGGGAGGCGCTCTTATTCTTCTTGCCGGTGATTTCCGTCAAACTTTGCCCGTTATTCCAAGATCAATGCCCGCAGATGAGCTGAACGCATGCTTGAAAGCTTCGTATCTTTGGAATCGAGTCGAGAAAATTACGCTATCGACGAACATGCGTGTGCATTTGTTGCAAGACCCGTCTGCCCAAACATTCGCAAAACAACTTTTGGACATCGGAAATGGAAAAATTCGAATCAATCGCGCAACGAACGAGATTTCATTCCCACCTAACTTCTGTCAAATGCAAATGAATATTCAAGCCGTTGTCGACAAGGTATTTCCAAATCTAACAACCTCCTACAAAAATCCGGATTGGCTGTGCGAACGTGCAATTTTGCCACCAAAAAATGATGATGTCAACAAGCTCAATGAGCAAATTCAATTAAAACTGCCAGGCAAATTAATCAAATACAAATCGATTGACACAGTAATGGATGAAGAACAAGCCGTCAATTATCCCACTGAATTTTTAAATTCATTGCAACCACCCGGAATGCCACCGCATGTGCTAACATTAAAGGTTGGATCACCGGTAATTCTTATTCGCAACTTAAACGCACCAAAGTTGTGCAACGGAACCAGATTGACCATAAAAAACTGTTCACCAAATTTAATCGAGGCAACAATCATCGGTGGCAGATTCAAAGGCGAAGACGTACTTATTCCACGAATTCCGATGATTTCCAACGATTTACCATTCAAATTCAAGCGGCTCCAATTCCCTTTGCGTCTTGCCTTTGCTATTACCATCAACAAAGCACAAGGCCAATCATTGACTATTGCTGGCTTAATTTTGGAAACTTCATGTTTTTCGCACGGCCAATTGTATGTGGCTTGCTCCCGAGTTGGCACGCCAAAAAATTTATACGTTTTTACACCAAATCAAAAAACGAAAAACATTGTCTATCCTCTAGCCTTAAGATGAAGTAATAAATAAATATAATTTCCACTTTCTCTTAAATACATCCGTTTGTTTTTGACTGAGCCCATATCTGCACCATATGTAAGTTATTCTGTAAAAAAACTTTATGAAAGGTATTCCATGAATTTCTATTTAAAGCGCGTAAATTTCGTTAAAAGCTTAATTTAAATCGTGTGGTAATACAACACTAATGTTTGTTCAGGGCCAGCAACGCGGACCGGGTCAGCTAGTATATATATATATATATATATATATATATATATATATATATATATATATATATATATATATATATATATATATATATATATATATATATATATATATATATATATATATATATATATTATATATATATATATATATATATATTTACATATACATATATTATATAAATATTCATTAAAATTTTCTACCTTCCAACTGAGCTAATTGTGCAACGCGAAATTTTCTAAATTTTTTGGCTTTCTTACATTTTTAGGAACTTTTAATCAATATTGCGTTTTTGTAATTTTTAAAATTTTAGAAAGTTTTTGCAAACTTTCATAATTTTCGCGTTTTCCCGAGTGTTTGACTTTCCTTACAGTTCTAGCGAGTTTTAATAAATTTTGGGACTATGAAATATTTTATCATAAAATTTTTGAAGCTATATCTTTTTATCTGTCAAAAATATCACTACAGCTTGACAAATTACATTTGAGCTTTTAACCTGACAGCACCTAAAATATCTTGACAAACAAGCTCATTCAAGCCCGTCTGGCAAGCCTAGTCTCCACATATATTTAAAAGTTCTTACTTTATTTAATATTTATTTATTTATTTAATATTTCGTGAAAATATTATAAAACAAAATTATTTTTCCCGAATTTCTCAAATTCGGCACATTTTGAGCCCACTATATTCTGATTTTTTTATTTTCTTAAAGATTGTAACTTTGAGCGATTAAAATACACCCAACATTCTTAAAAGTGATTGGGAGTTACAATTTCTTTAACAAAATTTCAACGAAATTATAACATACATACATAAATAAAAAAATATTTCCAGAGCATTGTGGAGCTGCTCATAATATAAATGTTAAATAATATTTAAAATCTGGACTACCGCTTGCAAAGATGTGTAGGTTACAAACTAACGGCACTACAGTGGGTAAAAACTAATAACATCATATTTGGAAAAGATTGTACATTAGACCGGGTCGGTCCCCATAGAACAAAAAGCTGTGCAAGTGATCCCTAGAATGAAATATATGTCTACATATAACGTTTCTAAAACAGCAAACCAAAATTTGCCACGACCCAAAATACAACATTTTTGTTTTTTATATCTAGCGCCGCCATTTAAATTCCGATCTCATCATACCTCATATCGTTGGTTATGGCTTGATTGCGGCTTAATGTTTTCCTCGGCTGGCTTCTTAATCCAACATCAAATTCTGGGTGCATGTATGCCATATCGGATCCTTCCCTCCTAATGTCAAATTTTTTGCACGTAAAAAGAAAGCCCTTCTAAAACTTTATATATCTACATTTTAATTAGGGACGTAACGATACGCCGTTTTGCCGATCAGATACCGATAGCGATGCTCGAAAAGAAATATCGCCGATACCGATACCGTTAAGCATATTAAAATTGAGTTCAAGTCTAGATTAACAAAACTCAAGCAAGGCAATTTTTCTTTATACAAAATTACAGTGTAAGAGATTATTAATATATAAAATTGAATTAATCCAGTATAAAGAATGGAAGTAATTTTTAATGAACTACATTGTCATTGCTTCAAAAGAATCTATATTAAAAATATGCAGATAATTAGTAGAAAAGCAAGTAAAAGTTTATTTAAGTTAGATAAAAATTTGTAATTCCTTTATAATTTTAAAAAATACTCGAAATGTTAAAAAAAAATCGATTTTTAAATGACATTTATCAACTGATATTCTTCTAAATAGCTTAATAATATAATAAAAGTTTATTTGCCTAAATTCTTCTAAAAGTTTTTATATATTTACTTAAAATTACATGAAAACACAGTTTTGCGTTTAAGTTCGTATAAAAAGAAACAAGTTGCGAAAATGGGAAATTTTTCATCCTTTTTCCTTGAGGAAAAGTCGTTATAGAACATCGAAAAAGAAATTTTTCCTAACATCGCTTGCAATTCGGCGATTGGTAATCGAAGAAGAGAACTTCTTGCAATGACAAGGTATTTAAAATTAATTAGAAATTATCCAAATTTGCAATACTTCCGGATCGCGAGTTCTACATTTTCATGACTTCTTTGGAGTGTCTTTTTTTCTGGGAATAAGATTTAAAAAACTACGAATTGAATTCGAATTCAGGGTAAAATTAATGAGAAAAAAATTATGTTTTTACAAAATAACAGCGTAAAATATTATTGATATTTAAAATTGATATTAATAAGATTTAAAAAACAATGAATTGAATCTAATTCATGGTAAAATTAACAAAAATAAATTATTTGTTTAAAAATAAATTCGGAAAAAAAATTTAAAAGGTATCGTCGTATCGACAGTAAAATATAGCCGATACCTATGTATCTTAAAATCTGAAGTATCGCCGATATATCGGCATCGATTGCATCCCTACTTTTAATATACCAACTCGCGCTTCAAAATGAAGTCCCTTTTTTCATTTTCATATGCAAGTTACTTCAGACTGACTGGGTCGATCCCAATACAAAAAAAAATTCCGCCAGTCACACCGTAGAATGAAAAGTTTATCAATGGCGTTTCTATAGAAAGGGCGTAATTACTCTACACTGCCATTTGCGCCATTTTGCTTTAATTCATATTGCTTTATTGCAGCGAGCCGATGAAAATCGGTACATGGCGGCGATAGTGGGATCTCGGCTTTAGTCCTCTTTTAATAGAATTGTAACTGTAACATCGTGCTATGTTTAATATTGGCTTTAAACGAATGCACAAAAATTTTTATTTAGCGGTTTAATAGTATTTTTGCTCTCTCGAATATTTAAAAAAAAATCCAATCGAATAGTTTTGAAAAAAAAAACGATTTTTTTCAATGAAATATTTTACCAAAACAATTAAGTCCTTTACTGATTTTTTTTTCAATTTATTAGGCAAAATTGTTCTCTAAATCTATAAAAAAAAACTTGCTTAAAAATATTTTCAAATATCAAACAAAAGAATTTACTGAATCAAACAAAAATATTTTTTGAATTTTTGTAATATATATGAAATAAACTTTTTGTCTGAGTTAGTACAACACTTTTTTTGATAATATTTTTAAGTCCAAAGAAGTTTAAGTATTTTGGCTTGGATTCGGGCTTAATTCAATTTTTCAATTAAATCATATTTTTATTTAGAGATAAATGTGAAGCATGTAGACAAAGAAAATTTTTACTGCACGGAGAGTTGAACTGACTTTTCGATAACTTCTTCTAATCTTTTAAAAGTTCTTTTACGCTTTCCGACCAGTCAAAATTTTCTTGGTCTACATGCTTCACATTTATCTCTAAATAAAAATATAATTTAATTGAAAAATTAAATTAAAACCGAACTCAACCCAATCTAACTACATTTCTTTGGATATAAACCCACACAGTTCGACTCAAAATCAGAACTTAATATTTTTAAGTTTCAAATAATTACATTAACTGAAGCTAATAATAGCAATTGCTGATTCTTTTTTATTATTTAAAATTGATTTTAATATAAAAAAATCTTCTAAAAGTATCCAGTAAACATGTATGAATTTTCACTTTTTAGTCAAATCAAAAATTTTCGGTATGGTGTGAATTGTTATCCTCTCCGATTTGAATGAATTTCGACACATATATTCGCCATGTTTTGCCCACACAAGAGTAGAAAGTATATGTCGATTTTCATTAAAATCGGAGAGGCTAAAAATCCAACCCCTTCTTTATGTTTCGAAAATTTTTGATTTTACTCTTGGCTAAATATATTACACTCTATATGTTGATAACAAAACTCTAAAAAAATTAATCGACATTATCGAGAATAAAAGCTCACATCAAATGTCTTTCTTTTCCCTAAAATTGTGATTTGTGTTGTTATTATGTTACTATACTAATTGGCTTGTTTTGTTTACCATTTGTTGCTCATGGGAAATATTTCATGTGCAGAAAACGTTCGCCTCTTATTCTCGATATGAGTTAATGAGAATTACCGCAAAAATATTAAAAATGTTACTGATATTTACAGCGTGGAACGTATTGATTCACTCAGAATTTCTCAGTAAAAAATTTTATTACAATTTACATTTGATAACAATTGTATAAATTCCGATATCGCACTACTTTTGTTGTTGTTATTTATGTTATTTATCGCGACGGTTGTTTTTTACGACACAGAAAATTGCTTTTAGTTGTTGTTTTCAGTCTTTGCGTCCTAAATAAAAGTCAAATAAAAAATTCACTGATTTTGTGAATAACATTTACTCGAAATGAAATTTTATTTTAGACAAACTTTTACTTGAACATTTTTTGGTGATAATATTTTCTGTGTAAAAGGAGGTTAAGATTTGAAATGGTACATATGGAGTCGAAATACAAGTTGAGCCAAAAACGTTGTTTACAATTCTTCGGAGTGTAATTCAAATCAAAGGAATTTACAAAGTTCCCCAGTTATTGTTGATATTCTTCAAAAGAGATTTATGATGCAATACCAACAACAATTTTGAGATTCTTACATAGTTCTCATAAGTCCTTACAAGTTGATAGCACAATTAAAATTTGAGGAGAAAAATGTTCACATAGACATTAAATCAAAATTTAGACATATTTAAAATAAACGTTCTTGGGAGCATATTTAAGAAACTGATCTTTTTTGTGTAAAGTTAATTCTTAGTATTTTTCCAAACATTTAAACGTACATATGTAAAATATTTGATCAAAATTATGTATAATAAATTTGTTTGTAACTTATACCGTTATTATTTCAAACAAACCTCAAAAGCACAAAGAGCAGAAGTGATCATCAGGCACATTATGTGCCATCAGTTTTATGGAAAACAATAAATATTATTTAAGAAAAAAAAACGTTAAAAAACCCCTCCAAGAAGAGTTTTTACCCAGCATATTTGTCAAACTTACACTTTAAAATAATAATTAACTAAAAATGAAAACTCACTCGAACAAACAAAAAGTCTTATAGTGGCAATATACATACAATAACCAGTACTCAAACACACACACATAAACACACATATTTGTAAGAAAATAAAATTTAACTACTACATACTACTCGTCGTACACTTGCTGGAAAAAATAAGAATAATATACCTACAAAAGCAAAATATATATTTTGTATATAAAATGCACAGGAAAAAATCATATGAGCAACTTTTAACAAATTACAGTAATTATCAAAATGTATTTTAGTTTTAGGGCACAAAAATATAAACCGAAATGAAAAGAATAAACAACCACATAATACAAGAGCAAAAAACAGCATTACGTACTACTATAAGATACATATGTTAAGATAGTGAAAGATGCTTTATGAAAGTAGCAGAATTTTATGCAGATATTATATTGCGATGATATAGTTGTGGTAGCTGCAGTAGTTTTATTCCATCTGATTCGTATATACGTATATATGCATTTAGGTATATGTGGGGTGGATTTAAGTCCAGAGAGATATCTGAAACATGAATAATGTAATATTGACAACTAAATGCTCTGTGGTTGGTAACACCCACTTTGATTGAAACTTACAAATAAGATTGAGTTATCTCTGTTAGGTTGTTCGTTCTTGGCTACATAAATTTTGACAATTTTAACAAAAGTTTCAAGAATTTATTACCTTAACTAAAAAATAAAAAATAAACCAAAAAATTGGTACAATATAAAAACAAAAGACTTAAGACACGAACTTTGCTGGTTTAACAAGAAATTTGACAATGACAGTGCCACCAAAAAAAAAAAAAATAATAAATAAATATAATAGGAAAAAAAACAAATCTACTTAACTTTCTTTCGACTTACTAAAACTAAAAACAACAATAATGACAAACAACAATAATGACAAACAACAAAAAAATGAAATAAACAAAGGAAAGATCATAAAGCATTTAGCCTATTGTTACATGTAATATGTGTTGTAAATTGCTAGTTAAGTTTAGTGTAAAGATGTTTGATTTCTATTATTGCCTGTATAAGCGCAATAATAACAACAGTTACAACCAATGCGAAAAAGAAACGAAATAAAAGAAAACAAACCAGAGTAGTTGGTAGTTGTTTAAAAAGACATGATGCCAAACCAACTTAAAGGCTACCTTTAGCTTTAACAAAAAACTGATGCATCTAACTGATGATGATTTTCACGTTTTTTTACTGTGTCTACATTTCGTGGCATGATGACGCTGAGGACTCTTTTTTTGTCTGTTTTTCATTCTATAACAGTTGTACATTTTGTTGTTACTGCATTGCAAACACCATTCCAATGCGTAGCAATTTCTACAATTTATCTGGCTTTTTGTTCTTTTATTCCAAGTTAAAGCAAAACCAACATTTTGATCAAAATTGTGCTGTTTTAGCCACAACAAAAAGTCAAAGAAAAAGAGGTGCGTTTTTTTGTAAGTTTCTAACAAGCTTTTTATTCATCCTAGAATTTTCTAATACACACATGCAGCTCTTTCTTTGGTAACAAAAAAAAAGTAAACAGAAATCCCACAGAAAAAAATTCGAACGAGATTTATCACACATGCCAAACCACAGCCACTCAGACACACAACAATTGCTACATGCTAGCAAAAGTATTTGGCAGAGTGTAGAAAAAAAGCCTTAACAACCATTTAATCATTAACATTGTGTAGCAGAAAATGCTTGTTTTATGCTAGAGAATTTTCCTCTTTTTAAAATTTAACAAGCAGTTACTTCTTTTTGGATTTTTTTTATATGTACTCTACCTTCAACTGGAAGAGTTTAAAATCATGTGTTTAATATAAAATAATAGATATTAAAAGTTATAATTGAAAAAGTTTTAAATGTTTTTGAATACTCAGAATTCCTTAAAACAAGTTTGAACCTAACTGTATGTTGCTTAGTTTACGCGGCTGAATACTCACATGCAACTTATGTATCTCCGAATCCAAGTTCTTGTATCCGATAATCGGTACTGGAATCATCCTGTCGCATTGAGATATTTAATCAAGGCGCCTAGAAAAATCTGATAACTCCAAAAGGTTGTCACATTATATGCTTGCCTAGAAATTTGTGCACCGAGAGAAGCAAAGCCGGACACTCACAAAGAAGGTGGAAAACTGTTTCTTCCCCACCTTTTTTACAACAATTGCGGAAGAACACATTGAATGCAAGATCTAGCTAGCATACTAACTTATCTGCCGATCGACCAGTGTACCATACCTACTTGGATAGGCCTTGGGATTTTCACACCTTCCTAGCTACTTTGTAGGTGCTCAACTTACGCCATCTAACTATACCTTTATTAAACTAGTGTTTGAAGATGTTGTTTCTAATAGTACCAATCGGCATGGCAACTGATTTAACAATATAGGCATCCAGCACAGAGATACTGGCCAGATCGTCTGCCTGTTCGTTGACAGGGAAGTTGTTATGATCGGGAACACAGAAAAAATAAACGTGAGTCTGACCACCTAACAAGGAAAGCTCATCCTTGCACTATCTACACTCTAAAACATTACTTCAAATTTACGATTTACGAATTTAGACAGTATATCTAAATTTGTGTTGAAAATTTCTCCTTGTCTAAAATTACATCGACTTTGTAGTTATTTTATTAAAGAAAAAATCTTTCAAATTAAACATATTTAGTCCAAGTGGAAGAAATTTAACATAAAGTGTAATACGGCTATGGCTATGAATGGTAGATACGTCAGACCATCAGTCAGCAGGTCGCGATTCAAACCTGCACGCAGGCAATCGCTTTTTTTAGTAAAAACATTTTGTTCAAAAATAATGCCTGTGTAATTTTAGGTCGAAAGTAGTCTGTAAAGTGTTGCCTACTATTATCGACCTAATTTTCAAAAAAAGTGCTTTAGAGTGTAACTAAATTTGAAAAAGTGATGTGTGACCTTAGAGATATAAGTGGCGGCTGACTGTTGACAAAAATTCCAACTCTATCCTTGGAACCTCCGTCAATCTGAACCCTTCCTGCTTCTTTTATAGCCAATATATTAGCCTGAAATAAACTTGATCCATCAGATAGTCGGAAAAAGATTTCTACGCCAAATCATCCGAAAGTACTCCAGAGCCAAAACCGCAGATCGTCGTCCTTGATCCATTGGTATAGAACCTGAAATCTTAGTATCTTTCTATATTACCTCCCTTCCGCCCGACTGAAAGTAAATGTCATTTATTCGGTAGGTGTCCTCAGTATCGGTGGTATCCGATCAAAGATCGTGGCATGACCATAAGTTCTTGATCTTCACGGCCCAGATGCAACCAATCTCGCCGCACTACTTGAGAATAAAAACAGTACATGTAGGTCTATCGGAATTAAGTTTAGTATAACATTCAGAGCTTCTGAAAGACTAATGTGGAAACAACTTTTAATTCAGATGCAATTAGATCATTGTGTCCTATATAGTTGTTCTACCACAGAAAAAAGTAAAAAGAAGATTCAATTAAGAAAAACAAATTTTCAATTAAAAAATTAATTAGTTTTCAACCATACTCAAATTATTATGGGTGACGTAAATATAATTATAGATGGTGTAAATGTTGAGGAATCAGAAGTTCTTGATGTCCTTGACTTGATGATCAAGTGCGACGTTCGATGGACTGATCAAAAGAAGCACGCCTCGGTTTCTTAAGACGCTGTAAGAGATACTTTATTCCAACCGATCTCCTTACCATGAACACCGCCTATATCTGTTCGAAAATGAGATACAGCTCTCATATTTGGGCCGACGATGCAAAGTCTATTTTGAAGTTACTCGATCGCGTATAGGAGAGGGCGAAGAAGCTCGCTGGAGCATCGACGCAATGTGCGATGTGATTCGCTGTTTTATTGCTACACAATGGATTGCGTTCCCGAAGCCCGCTCTCTTTTATGAATAACACGTTTTTCAGTAAAAGCACATCAGTTTCTGGTGGATACAGTAGTGCATCGCACTACGCACTACAGAAAAAATTCGCTCTTTAGCCGAAGAGTTCATATGTGGAATAAACTCCCTGTAGAAGTCTTTCTTGTCACTTTCAATATTGGGAAGTTCAAATCGAATGTTACATACACTACTCCCTCTATCATTCTTCCCATAGATAATTTTCCTAGTTTCGACACAATGCATTTTAGCCAGCACTCAGGGCTCATTCCCTGAGTGCTGGCTAAAAAAAATTGCTATTGGTGTTATAAAAATCGATATTGTTGGTTTCTAGTTCGAATCAGAATTGTTATCAGAAATTGCTGTTACAGAATCAAATTTTATCCTCTTTTGTCAGAAATATTCCGATCAGATGGTAGCTGCCAGAGTCAAAGTTTTCTTTTGCTTTTTGTTTGCTTATGTTAGATAATAATATTGCAATAATTGAATTTTATTTTCTCAACAAAAATTATTTGTACCAAATTGCATGTATACTCAGGCAACTTGGTAAAAAAGTTGCCATGATCTTTGAAACAGAGACTAAAACAGCTTTTAAACATTATGAAAATATTAAGCATTGTTGGGTATTTTTTAAAAACGTTAAGCTCGCTTTAAAAAGCAGAGAAGTTTATAGACAAATTTCGAAAATAAAATAAATAGCCGTAAATAAGTCGATTTCATTACAAAGGAAAGTTCTTTGTTTCTTATGTTAAAAGTAAGTCTACAAGTTATTTATCATTCGTGACTTTTCTCTTTAATATTAAATATTATTATAAAATAAATCAACAAAAACATGTGAAATTTAAGTGTTTATTTAAAAAAGTCTGCCATGAGCTTCATCAATTTGTTAATAACTCGTTATTCGTTACTTGAATATTTATTCCAAAAAAGAGACAAGTTATGTTTTAATTGTGATCATGAGAGTCATAGATAATTGAATTACTTAGACCTTTTGCTTAAAATTTGATTGTTATGAAAATGAAACATTTAAAACAATTGTAATTCGAGACTTGTCAATTTGTATGGATTTTGTTGTGGTTGTTTCCGGTTTTAAAGGAGAGATCCAAAAAATGTATAGAGAAAAATTAAAACTAGACAAAAAACTGTACGCATGATTTAAGCAAAAAGCAATGGAAAGATAAAGGGAATTACTCTTAAAATAGCTTATTTTATTTATTAAATCTTTAGCTTTGATTTAAAGGAGCTCTAGGCAATTAAAACGAGGTGAAACAATTCAAAAATCATATCGTCCCAAAGTGAGGTAACCAATTACAAAAACATTATATTATGTTAAATTTTTTTTAATGATTACAAAACTAAACATCTTTAGCGATGATATAAAATACTAAAATTTCGTTGGATTTAATTTTTAAGAGATTGCCAAGTTTAGCAATACACTTTGCAAAATTGCATTCGTAGCCAAAAATCGCTAAGCCGACTTTATAGATTTTTAGCGATAAAGATTTAGCTTTAGCGAATTACAGAATCAGGGTGCAGGCGTAGCCTTAATGTGATTGTTTAGTGGCAATATGAAATAATCACCCCTATCGCGAATAACAAGTGAAATTTATGTTCATATGAAATTTTCATTTCCTTTCGAGGGAAAATTGTTATCGTGAAGTTCCCGTGAACATTTTTTACCGCTATCAGTTCTTAGTGAATGTAAATAAGAAAGAAGCTTAATAAAATAAATTAACATCAAAGAAATCTTTGCTAAAAATAAAAAACTGTGCTAAGAATTGAAATTATCTTTTTATTCTTTGGGGAATCAAAAAAAAACTAATTGTTCGTCCAGGAATGCTAGATGCATCCAATGCCTTGGAGTACACGATCCATTGCAGGCAGCCTAATTCAATCAAAGAGTCTTTTGGTGTTAAATTAAATTTTCTCAAGAGTAAGTAAAACTGGGTTTTTATATATTTTGGACGCGATGAATGATTCTCTACAGACGCGGAAAAATTAATTGCCACTCCATCATCGCGAAACTTAGTTCATGTGTGCCGGGAAGGTGTTGCATGGAGCTAGTGTCAAGATAAATGTTTTAATATTAAGATAAATGAACACTATTTACTGAATTTGTTCTGAAAATAAATATTTATAAGCTTTTATAATTAATTGGAAGGATAAAATAGCAATTGCTTGATGTATTTATCCATTTCGCCTGCTAAAATAAAGTGAACAAAAACAGGGGAAAATGGAAAAAATCCACGTGAAAATAATCATTCGTGACAAGGAGCATTTTTCAGTTTTTTTATTCACGATCGCAAAAGAATGAAAAGGGAAACATTTCGAGGGAAAAAATATTCACGATAGGAATGAATATAATCTATAATGTTCATATATCAAGAAAAATGGTTCCAAAAATACTGTTGGCTAAGTAGTTAGCGCGTTTGACTACAAACACTGAGGTCTTGAGTTCAAGACTAGTTTCAGGCAAACCATCAACATCATTCATTTTTCTCATGTGCGTTGGTGTGTTATTGTATTAAGTGTTGTTGGACTGTTCAAGGGATGAAGGCATAGCACTGACCACTTTGGCAGTACCGGCAGCGATTAATATGACATATCCTAATGCACTTCACAGCACCCTCCTTCGTCAGTATTGTAGCAGAACCGTCGGTGAAGTAAAAAAAAACTAATAAAATGGCTACACAGCTTAAATAACTCAATGCCTGTACTTGACACTATAGGGGTGCTTGCAACACTGCTCTTCAAAAAAGAAAAACGCGCAAGAGCAGGGTTGTAAACAGGGGTGCCAGATGATTTTGACAAAAAATCGGCATATTTTCTAAATAAAGTCGGCATTAAAGGCACTTCAATTTTAAAAAATCAGCAAGAAATCGGCAAATTCAAAATACCCATTTTAAATGCAATAAACCATATTTTTATGAACAAAAAATAACCAAACAGAACAATTCAGCCTTAACTAATGTTTATAACATATTAAACTCTGAAACTTTGAAGAAACTCTGAAGAATTTTCTGGGGAAATTCAAAAGGAGTTTTCGATATGTCTGAACAATGTCGGAAAAATGTCTGACAAAACATCAGAAAATATGTGACAAAATTGGGAGCTAAAATTGAAATTTATCAGAAATGTCGTATAAAATTTTCACATAGAATCATAATTATTTTACAACCTCTTTGACTCTTCTTCTGGCATACATTTTTCTGCTGCCAATGGCAACTCATCAGAAATCATTTACCCATATGTTATAAGTTTGAAAATTCTAACATTTATGCGCAAACTCTATAGAGATAAATGAGAACTATTACAAAAACTAAAATCAGACAATGTGCAGAAGTGGCTGCTAAAACTTGCGAGACGTAGATCAGAAAATGTACAGACTATTTTGTTAAATATCTTAAAAGAAATTAATCGGATAATCTGGTATGTGATGGAAATCGATCGATTCAAATCGGCACTGATTTCAAAAACAAATTCTGCTGAAAGATGACTTATTTGCGTTTTTTTTTTATTGTTTTGTATCGAAAAAAAATAATCGAATAAAATATTTTAAGCCTTGAAAACATTAAAAGGGGTAAAAAAGTCATCTTTCAGTAGAATTTCTTTTTGAAATTGGCGCCGATTTAAAATCGAACGATTTCCATCACATACCACAATATTTCAGAAAACATCAGAAACAACGTGCGAGAAAACTGCCGACAAATCTGCCAAATGTCTAAGGGAATTATATAGAACTTGGTTGATTGTCTGGAAAAGTCACAGATTTAACTGATGTTTAGGTTATCAGGTCGCTGGTGAAAATTATAAAGAAAGGGTTCCAGCCCACTTGGGGCTGATGTTAGACATGTCAGAAATAATTTTTACTTGGTAATTGTAAATAAACCTAACCCTTTTTCTCTTTAGTAAAAGCGCTGATTGATTAACAGTTGTCTCTTTTTAATATAACAGTGTATTTATTCTATTCCAGTGTTGCCCAAAATTAATAAATTATAATAAAACAAAGAAAGTTACCCTGTGTTAGTGCTTATAAAACAATCTGCATTTTTGGAGCAAAAATCGGCAAATCGGCACTTTGATAAATTTGAGGCAAAAAATCGGCAAAATGCCGATAAATCGGCAAATATTTCAGGCCTGGTTGTAAATGAATTACACTATTCCTTTCCCAAAGAAGGTAATACATTAATTAATTAACTGGTGGGCATTAATTGCCTGACTGTGTACTTCTCTTTTCACAAAAATAAAATAAAAAATACATCCCTTAATCGTTAATGGTCGCGGTTCTATAATTTATTTTAAGTATATTGTAAAACATATTCTTTTCATAAAATTTTCAATTAAATACATATAGATAAAAGTGCTAGCCGATGGCCTTGGCAGCCAGTGCTAGCAATATATATTAATTTTATATTTATAATAATTTTATATTTATAATAATTTTTAATATCAAGTAAATAAATAAATAGTAAATAAATAAAAGTGTAAGCTAACATTTTGTCTAACATTGCTTACTATTTTTTTCTTTCTGTTTTTTCTTAACGTTTGTTGTTACTGATTTTTCATCTTTCACACTTAGACGATTAGTTAAGCTTAAAGCCATAGCCAGTTATAATGTATGTCTGTCCAACTTAATGTATGTAATGGTTTATGCTGGCTTTATATTAAAGCCTCGTCATCCGTAAGCTGGTTAATCATGCGTCTTGCTGCGTATTGTTTAGATTTCATTTACTTCTTGTTTTGCTTTTCCAGCAGAGTTTTTCCGATAACTTAGAATTGATGATGTGGAAACAGTTTTCACATCACTGCATGCATGAAGAAGAAGAAATAAGTTAAACTTATTTGTTTAAAAAAACTAAGAAACTTTTTAACCTTTTGCTTTGTATCTATATATTACAATTGAATATGAATATGTTTATTAAATATATATTTTTTGTTCATTTCTTGCCATTCACTTTGATATATTTTTGTAGAAAACGCCAGTAGTCAACCACATTTGCTATTAGCGTCATGAGCCGTAAGCAATAACTGTGACTTGTTGTGGTCAATCTAACAGATCTGTAATGAAAATTGATTAAATGCAAAATAAAACCTTTACGTAGAGATGGCATAACAGTAACAAAACTGTTAGTCAAAGTAAAATAAAACAAATTGCAATATGATCATCACAGTTCAATGATTACAATGAAGAATAATTTACAAGTAAATCAAGGGAAATAAAAATAATTAAAAACTATAAGAAATTAGACAAGGAATATTAGACTATTTTTAAGAAACCGTTACAAGCAAAACTTTTTTTTATAAGTTTCAATATATAAAAGTTATTTTTAAACTGCTTACATATTTCATCAGCCAACAAACATTTGTCTAACAATTATTTGTAATTAAAAAAAGAATTGAAGAATCTATTTTTAAATACATAACTTGCTTAAAATTTTATAAAGATTTAAATCTTCTCCATTTATCTAGCTAAATACTTTCTCACACACTACAAAAAAGATGCGATTAAATTAATCTTAGGCAATAGATATAAATTTAAGTGCAAACAAGATTTTTTTTTATTCAAAAGTAGATAAAGACAAAAACAGCTAAATGTTGCAATAAAATAACCAGTTAGTTTTGCAAAGTTTGTCAGGAAAAAATTTTCTTAACAAAAAACTTAAGTTAGCTAAAAAAAAATGAAGTAACTTGCCTTTAATTGTCTTAAATAATAAATGTAGCGTTAAGTAATTTTGTTGAATTATTTTGTGTGGGATATTTTTAAAGAAAATTTTTAATTCTGCGGTTCTCTTTTTTAAGGGATTAACGTAATTAATCTTTTTATTTTGCAGTTTGTTTTTTTATTCGTTCATTGTTAAGTTGTTGAGCTTTGAATAATTGCCGCATTTTAGTTATACAACAAAACTGTTTTATGTAACAGAAATAGTTTATTTAAAATATTGCCACAGGAAATGTAAATATTTGCTTAATTTCCTAAACATTCTCTGTTAATTTATTGCTAAAGACATCGTAAAACTTGTGAAAAATGGTTGGCTATTTTTAATTAGCTTGAGATTAATTTGGAGGAAAGGGCCCTTAACTTTCGAGGCCACATTTTACCGCAGGATTACAAGTAGACGTTTAGGTAAATTTTGGTCAGCTTTTTGGTTAAGATTGAAAACACTGCTAAGATATACATATATTAGGCAATCTATAATCGCCTTAAAGTCTATTACACAGGTCAACAAATTGTTAAATTCAAATGCAAAAAAATTCTGATTATTTCAATAAACAAATTGTTTCAATCAAAAAATGTTTTAGAGAAATATAAAAAATAAATCAAAGAAATTCATAATTTTATCAGGTTGCCAACATTGGCGGTAGGTAAATGAAATTAAATAATAAGTCAAACAAAATTATTTATCAAACTAAATAGAGACAATAATAAAGATCTAAAATCAGTTTCAAAAACATATTTGCTTAAAAAAAAAGCTATCATAATTTTTTCTGTGTACGGTAAATGGAACTGACACAAAACAAGTCACGTGACCGGTCCACAGGTGGTAGGGACCAGTCCGAGTTCTAACACTTTCTATGAAGCGGACCAGCCACTTTTACATCGGGATGGCCTAGGATGGGGTTAATTGATATTTTGTATGCACCTTGTAACTTGTCTCTCAACTATCTTATGGAGTCCTAATCGGTGTAGAACAATATAGATTATATATAAATAGTATTATATATTTAAGCGGTGTCTTTGATAGGACTCGAACCGACAACCTCCGGCATAACAGGCTAGTACACTACCCACTCGACCACAGGGAAACTTATATTTCAATGTTATAAATACCAGTTAAGCTAGAGTTAATATCTGAATATAGTTACAGAACAGGTTCCTAAGTGGCATGGCATTCTCATTGAAGGGAGACAATTAATATTATATAAATAGTATGTGATAGGCCTTAGATCCAGGTGCATCGAATTTGTTCAGTGCCGTTTACTAAAATACTAGCCGGATTACCAACTAAATTGACTGATAATGGTTAATATGTGACCATTTACACAATATGTCTTTTTTCACCATTCACTACTCTTTATTTATGGTACCAGTCTCATTTTCTCCAGTCATAGGACAAGTACTTTTGGATCATTTGTCACCAAATTTTCCGCATTATATAATGTGTAGTGTGCTAGATTATTAACCGGGGGTCGCAGGTTCGATTCCTGCCAAGATCCTGGGTATTGCTACAGAAAACCCAAAAAATGCTTCAGCAGTATGTGTGTTTGGTTTGAATATCCAGGACTGATGGCTCAAGGAAGAGCTGTGGTGTTGGCTCTGGAGTATTTTCGGACGATCTCGGCGTACGTTACTCTTTCTGACTTCCTGATGTAGCAACTTCATTCCAAGCTGAAGTACTGACCATAAGGGAAGCGGGAAAGGTGCTGATTGTTGTCGACAGCCAGGAAGCACTTCTGCCTCTAAACCGAAAGTATTCCATGCAACATCTTACGAAGTAAACTTTCGAATTTACTTCTTTCGTAGAATATACGAAACTTTTGTACATAGTACGAAAACAAATTTTGACAATATTTTTTTGAATTTACGAAAGCAACGAAAACATTTCGTAGACATTTTTCCTTGTTAAAAATATACTTGAATTAAAAAAAAATTATATCTTTTTCAGGTGTAAGTAAATAAAACAAATTTTTAGCTCTTATAAAATAAGTAGTAAGTGGCTCGTTGGGTAGAGTACTTACCTTAAAATATGAAGATTGTGAGTTCGTGCTCCGCTCGAGCTAACCTTTTTTTCTTTGCTTTTATTTTTTTAATTATTTTTATGCATTTCATATATTTCGCGAAAGAGTTTTGTGGTCTGAAATTACGAAATGTTTCGTAATATGTGCGAGTGTTGCATGGATTTTTTTCAGTGTATAGTAACACGCCACTTATTCAGCTTTAGATATCCAGGTTAGTTAGGCATATAGCAGGATATGGCACATAGCAACTTCCCTGGCAAAGAACAGGCGGTCCAAGTGACCTGGGCTCGCTCTGCTCTGGATGCCTCTATTACTGAATTGGTTCTCATGCTGTTCAAAAAAGCAGTAAGGTCGTCGCAACCGTAACGGTTCACTGGGCGATAGCCACAAGTATTACTGAGCTTATAGCTCAGTCCTTGTCTACAATGCCGTGAACGGGAAGCGACAGTTCTTTGCCCGGCTTTGCATTTGTCGATGCACAAATATCTGGGCAATCTAATTCTAGACGACCATTCGGAGCTATCAGAGCAACGGAATGGACCTACCGATTGCCGATGTACCGATTACAAGACAACTTGAATTCGGACATAAATACATTTGTTGATACTGGATAGTCTGTGAAAAAAGAATCATTTCGATTCTACTTGAATGCTTGCGCGCAACAGGCACCCACGTAAACCAACCAACCAAACTATTTAATTTTAAACGACTTCAAAAAAAGGAGAAAGGTTATGACCTCGTCAAGTATTCTTTTTTGTGTATGCTCCCTCAAAACTCCGTAGTTTTTAAACTGATTTCTGGCTTTTGTTGCTTTAGTTAAAAGGGTACACTTCTAGATTGGTCCCACTGAAAATGGACAGGGTCACGAAAATGTTTTCAACTACTTCTACTCACCGGCTTATATGAAACTTTTCAGGCACAATAAGCTTCTGTTTGAATACTACATAATGACTAGAAATGTGGGCAGTGCCACGCCCATAAAAAGCAAATATTATTTTCCAACAACTTCTAGTAAACTGATTCTTATGAAACTTTGCATACATATTTAGTTATCGTTACAATATAACATTATGTTTAGAAAAGTGGGCAGTGACACGCCCATGATAAGTAAATATTAATTTTAACTACTTTTACTTAACCAATTCTTACGAAACTTCGCATACATAATTAGTTCTCGTCAAAGTACAACATAATGATGTGGGCAGTGTCGCTCCTATTTTGTAGTCGGTTCCTTTTCTTTTCTTTTTTTTGTAAGCATTATAAAATTAAAATGCCTTCGCTGACTAAAGATTTATTCCAAAAGAATTCGATATGAGATAATATTCCAAAGAACAAAGGAAAAGGTAATTAACTCCAATTTACTCAATGGAATGGATTCAGCAAAGATCATTATCTAAGGGTCAAAAAAGAAAAAAATTTAACTTTAGCTATATGAAAGACCTTCAGATCCTTGTCGAATATAACTTTGGGTCATTTATGGACAAAGATTATTTAATATTCGGGTCACAGACGCTCGCAAACAAACTAATACAGACATGTAAACTTTGACAGTTGAAAATTGCTCAAATCAGCTTTTAAGGTTGCCCATTTGAGAAAGAGACAACAATTATGTGTTTGTGTTTCATTTTATCCAAACAAAAATGTGGCACTTCTTACAAATGTATGTGAAAAACAAAACAAAATTGACCATCAATACTTTCTTATTTCTCTCTTGAACGTTGCTCTGTCAAGAGTGAATCGGAAATATATTGCGTGTCCTGTCATATCTGTATAGTCTGTGCGCCTGCTGTTATACATTGTAATTTTTGTATCCTGCTTAATTACAATGTTCCCATCTCTCCTACATTTTGCTCTTTGCTAGATATTTTCGTATTCACAAGCTAACCCCTTAATCTCTGCCTTATTTTTCATCTTACCATCCAGCTGCAAAAATCACCGAGTTTCCTCGAACCTAAGTGAAGCAAATCTTTTATTTTTATTTATGTTTCAATAATTTCAAATTTTAATTTAAACATTTTTAATCTCAATTTTAAACTTATCTAAGAAACATTTCTAAATTACTGTTTTGTGTGACTTATAGTTGTGGCTTTTTTAATATACAAAAAAAACTATTAACGAACATAAATTATACAATTTCATCACAAAATATTTCTAACAAAACTTTAAATAAATCTTGCTTAAAGTGGCATTAAATATTTTTGTTAAACGAAAACAAATATTAACAATAATAGAAAAAATCAAACTGAAAACGTTTACTTTTCAGCAGCTCATAAATTTACATAATAAATCTTTTTCATGATAAGTAAATATTAATTTTAACTACTTTTACTTAACCAATTCTTACGAAACTTCGCATACATAATTAGTTCTCGTCAAAGTACAACATAATGATGTGGGCAGTGTCGCTCCTATTTTGTAGTCGGTTCCTTTTCTTTTCTTTTTTTTGTAAGCATTATAAAATTAAAATGCCTTCGCTGACTAAAGATTTATTCCAAAAGAATTCGATATGAGATAATATTCCAAAGAACAAAGGAAAAGGTAATTAACTCCAATTTACTCAATGGAATGGATTCAGCAAAGATCATTATCTAAGGGTCAAAAAAGAAAAAAATTTAACTTTAGCTATATGAAAGACCTTCAGATCCTTGTCGAATATAACTTTGGGTCATTTATGGACAAAGATTATTTAATATTCGGGTCACAGACGCTCGCAAACAAACTAATACAGACATGTAAACTTTGACAGTTGAAAATTGCTCAAATCAGCTTTTAAGGTTGCCCATTTGAGAAAGAGACAACAATTATGTGTTTGTGTTTCATTTTATCCAAACAAAAATGTGGCACTTCTTACAAATGTATGTGAAAAACAAAACAAAATTGACCATCAATACTTTCTTATTTCTCTCTTGAACGTTGCTCTGTCAAGAGTGAATCGGAAATATATTGCGTGTCCTGTCATATCTGTATAGTCTGTGCGCCTGCTGTTATACATTGTAATTTTTGTATCCTGCTTAATTACAATGTTCCCATCTCTCCTACATTTTGCTCTTTGCTAGATATTTTCGTATTCACAAGCTAACCCCTTAATCTCTGCCTTATTTTTCATCTTACCATCCAGCTGCAAAAATCACCGAGTTTCCTCGAACCTAAGTGAAGCAAATCTTTTATTTTTATTTATGTTTCAATAATTTCAAATTTTAATTTAAACATTTTTAATCTCAATTTTAAACTTATCTAAGAAACATTTCTAAATTACTGTTTTGTGTGACTTATAGTTGTGGCTTTTTTAATATACAAAAAAAACTATTAACGAACATAAATTATACAATTTCATCACAAAATATTTCTAACAAAACTTTAAATAAATCTTGCTTAAAGTGGCATTAAATATTTTTGTTAAACGAAAACAAATATTAACAATAATAGAAAAAATCAAACTGAAAACGTTTACTTTTCAGCAGCTCATAAATTTACATAATAAATCTTTTTCAATTTTGTTTTTGCAATATTTTAATACAAAATATTTTTAAATAACTTCTATTTACTACAACTACTTAAATTTTCTTGCTGTTGTTGTTGTTATTGTTGTTGTTGTATTTAAACAATTTTCACACATTTGTTTATTGATATTTGAGCTTGTATTAACCGAAACCAAATGATACTTTTGAATCTTTACCGCCTTATTTTTTAAATACGTAGATTACAAATAAATTTTCTGGTATATTTTTTTCTCTTGCAGTCAAAAAAAATGAAACAAAAACTAAAAATTCGGCAGCTTTTTTTCGGCTAAAGATTTTCATCAAAATATTTTTTGTTTTATTTTTCTATGGAATGAACGAAAAAAAATTGTATTTCATAATAATGATCATATATCTTAGGTGGTGTATGCTTGCTATTTATTTCTAACTGCCACTGCCAAAAGTTGTGTTAGTTATCAATAGTTTGGTTTTTGTTTTTGTTGTTTTGGAAATTTTTGTTGTATTTAAAAAACAATTTATGGCTTAAATACGTTGTAGTAACAACATTAAATACAGCAGCTGTTTTAAGCATATTTACTGCTGGTAGTTCGGTAACTTAAGCCGGCATTAATAGTGGTGGCACCACCACCACCACCGTCATTGTATACCACATCACACTACCACCTTTTTGGCTGAAAGCAATCTTATATTTTTGCTATTTTATCTTAAGTTTATGTCTTCTGTTACCTCCATCATTTGAAACCATCATCATCATCAGAAAACCATAAATTGTTAAACAATTTAATATAAAACTAACTATTGTTTAAATATTATGATAACTTTAACAACCGTTTACTTTTTTGTTTAGTTTGTTATATCTTTTTTTCTTATTATTTGTTGCCTCCCTCATTTCCATGAACTGCAAAAAGTTTTGTTTGATGCGAACACACATTTAAAATTAAAATTGAAAACAATGATTTAACAATGACATTTTATTTGTGGTTAGAGTGGTAATTAGACCCACACCTTAATAATAGCTAAAAGTTTGTTTAAATTTATGTGATTAAATACGTGTCAGAATTTTGCTAAATTTACTCACACATGTTTATTTATACTAAGGAGAATACATAAGTTCTTAGACCACTGTGCAATGGGACCAAACGGGAAATGTGAAAAACTGTTGACTTTGCAGGACATCCGGCGAACTTCCCTCTAATTTTACGCTTAAAGCGATCGAAAATTAATAGCTTTTTATGCATAAGACCACGAAACACATTTTTGTAGAAGATTTTTTCCCGTTATATCGCCGCTGAAGGGGAGTTTTTCTCCCATTTTTTAAGAAATGCACAAAAAGACCCACACAAACAAGAGTTAGAGAGTTAAAATATTCCAGAAAATGTTTTCCTGTGATGTTGTACGTAAAAGTATTGAGCACATCTTATACCTTAAACGATTCACAATATTTCCTATGCCGAGTACTAATTTTGAATAAGTGTGAAATTAACCCTTAAACATAGTTTAAGTTTTTAATGATTTGCTGTTTAGTCGGAAGCTTGGTTGTCTGTGAAGACCTATAGTAAAATTGTTGGCCAATATTTTTGTCGAACAATTTGTCACCGCCCTCCCCTTTTTAAGGATGTGTTTTACGATTTGTTAGAATGGGGGGAATTAGAGGGTTAATATGTTCCACAAAAATATTTGCCTTAACATTTTGTACAAAGTTGCTGAACATTCCCTACACCTCAGATGCAAATAACACATAGATTCATTTACCGATATGATGTACGAACAAACAAACAAGTGAATCTTTAACCCTCCACCCCCTTATAATAGAATTCAGATGTGTACTTTCAAAACACCGACGCACGTATTTCTTTCTCCTATACCAGAATCCATTGTCAGAACCCTGTAATTTTTTTTCGTGTTGTATAGTGGAATCTAAAGAAAAATACGTAAAAACATCAACTACTCACCATCTGTAATGCTAATCTCTATTTGAATGACAGAAACTGTTCGCACAGTGGTCGCACGCAATAACGTCCAACGAGATAATATTCATCAAAAATAGAAATAACGTATAATAAAGTGTATTAATTGACAAGAGCGCTCTGGGGAGAGTTGGCATCTTCGTCGACAGTCAGGCGGCACTTCTGTGCCTAAGATCACACACTACGTCTTCTACTTTAGTTAGCCAGTGCAAGGACATGCTATCCAGATTAGGTGGTCAGGCAGACGTCACCCTCATCTGCGTCCCTGCACATAGTAACTTTCTTGGTAATGAACAGGCGGATGAGCTGCCCAGGGCTGACTCTGCTATGGACGCCTCTACTGCTAAATCGGTAGCCATGCTGTTTCGCACTATTCGAAACCATATTTTCAAACATGATCGGCACAAAGCTGAACACGTTTAAGGCGGCTAGGAAGATGTGGCTTTGCTACAACGATAAGCGCACATCACAACTAACTAACAGAAACCGTAGGGACATCTCGAGGCTCGTCGCAGTAGTGACGGGGCACTGGGCGATCGGCAGACACGCTAGCAGGATAGACCTTGCCTACAATGCGTTCTGCCATGGCTGCCGGGATCAAAATAAAGAAGAAACAATTTTTCACTTTCTTTGCGAGTGCCCGGCCTTACACCTCTCGAGACACAAATTCTTGGGCAGCAATATATAAGATCTATCAGAGCTAGCAAAAAATTGGTCTAGGTGACCTGATTATGTATCTCAATGCGACGGGTTGGATCTAGTACCTACAACCGGATCTGAGATCTGGGTTCGAACCTACATGGGTTGACACTGACGAGTGGAGTGGTCTGTGAAAACAGAATCTTATTGATTCTACTTGATTGCTTGCGTGCAGTAGGCAGCCTCTTATACCAACCAACCATAATAAAGTGTTTCAAAAAGTAACTTCGATGAACAACTATTCATCCCTGCTGGAGATCGACAATATAGAAAATTTTTAATCAGCGAATAAGAGTAAAAAATACCTAAGGCTATGCGGTTATGAAGCCGGGTCCAGGGGTGGGATAAATGTCTGCACCAAAACTAATAAAATATACTTTATTTCTATCGAGTTTTTAAAAGAAATTTTTCAAAATGGTCTTTTTCGTTTAAAATTTGTTTCTCAAAAGCTAAGCGAAACATTTTTTACTCCGAAAAACTCTTTTTCGAAAGAAAAAAGTTCATAATTCGATCCTGTCGGCAAATAGTAAAACATTGTATTCGAGTTCATCATTTTTGGCTAATTTTTCGAGCTTTTTCTTGATGTTGAAGTGTTTTAAAAAATGAGCTTAAGGCCACTTTTTTATAAAAAACGTTATAAAAACTTTACTTTATTTCGCTACTCCTTTGTGTAGCCTCTATAGGATAATCAATTAGTAACAATTAATAATAAGATTTAAAACAACAATGCAACAGTAACAGTTTCGATAAGTAATTTTTTTTAATTATTTTTTTATTTCCCGTCTTTGTATGAAAAAATTAAAAATATTTCAAACTTATTTTTCCCTTCCGCCTTTGTTTGAAAAATAAAAATTAAATTCAAAAAAGTTTTAAAAAAACCTTTAGAATATTTGAAGACACTAACAATTATTATATTGAGTTTATTCCAGTTTATCGATAAAAACGAAAGTAGAAATTAAAAAAATCTTAATTCTTTCTTAAAACAGAGTATGGATAGCAAAAGGAATGCGATTATAACAAGTTTGTTTACTGAAGATTTTTGAGCGAAGCAATTCTTTAACGTCGTTACGTTAATTCGCATTTATTTTTGTAGAGTCTTTAGATAAACCTTCAAACTTAAACACATTCAACAAAGTGAAATTTCATAAATGCTTAATTAATGATAATGATGATGATGATGACCCACACAAAAATGTTGTTTGATATATTACAAAAAATCCAGCGAACTATTTTGGTTTGATTAAGTAAACTATTTTGTTTAATATTTGTTTTATAAATTAATTGTTTTATAAACTAATTGTTTTATAAATTCAGACAAAAATATTGTTTGATATTCCAGTAAATCTTTTTGTTTGATTTAGTAAATTGTTTTGTTTACAATTTGTAAATATTTTTAGAGAAATTGTTTTATAGATTTAAAGAATTTGTTCACTGAAAAAAAAACTTTTTTTTTCATTGAAGTTGTTGAGATATATTTGTTTATATTTACAAATTTTTCTGTAGGTCCGTTCCTAGACAAAATATTTGCTATTTCATTGAATTCCTTTACAGAAAATTAAATTGATATTTTTCTGTGTATAAAGCCATTGTAAAAAGTCAAAGTGAACATAGGCCATTCAAGCTCTCTCCATCTAACTCTATCGTTGGCCAATGTTTTTGCGTGATTCAAGATATTTGGCCTGATTACAGTTCTCTTTTCGTACAGTGTATGCAGGTGTTTCTTTGACAGCCTCTTCTACGTTGCTCTTGGGGTTCCAGTTTAACACAGCTCTAGCAATATCATTGTAAGGCGTAAGATGTGGCCTGACCACACAAGATTGACCTCAATTTCTTCTTCGGACTTCTATTTCGACGGGACTAGTATTTGTTCGTCGTAACAGTTCTTCATCTGAAATTCAGTTTGGCCAGAAAATTCTCAATAGTTGGAGTAGACAGCGATTGATAAAAACTTGAATTTTGCGAGGTGTCGTTTGTGTCAAACTCCAAGTTATGTAGCCAGCCATATAGTAAAATTGATTTGACACTGAAATTGAAAATTCTTATTTTTGTTTTACACGAGATGTTGTTGCATCTTCAAACTTTATTTAGTGTAAGAAAATCACTTCTAGCCTTGTTAAAACGATCGCGGATGTCTATCTCTGATCTCCCATCTTTGTTTATTTTACTGCCCACCTAGCAAAAACTGTCAACGTCCTCAATGGCCTGCCCGGCTATAAATAGCGGACTTACATTTGTTGTATAAGCTCTGTTTTTCTAAAATTTATTTTCAGACCGTCCTTAGCAGCATTTTCTGTCAGTCATTTCAGCTTGGCTTCAATGTCTACAAAACTGTGCGCGAAAAAACAGATGTCGTCAGCGTAGTCGATGTCCCCAAGGAGGTCATTGACGTTCCAGCGAATCTCATAAGGTGCCAGACTATTTGTTGCTTCTAAAGCAGAATCCAGGAGGATTATGAAGAGGGAGGGTGAAAGGATGCATCCTTGTTTTACACCTTTGTGGGTCTCGAATGGTAGACTTTCCCTTGCGTTAAAGCGAACTGTAATTTCAGCATTACTGTACAGCTCACTAATCAGTGTGAGAATTTTTGTAGGTATGTTTTTGTTTATAAGAGCTTTCCATATAGCGTCACGAGACACAGTATCAAAAGCTCGCTCAAAATCGATGAATAGAAGATATAGGTGTGTCTTAAGTTCTACTGACTGTTCAATGATTATGGGCAAGGAATTAATGTAATCGGCACAAGATCACCCTGGTCGGAATCCAGCTTATTCCTTTCGTAAAATGGAGTCAAGCGCAGGGGAGATGTGTAGGAGTAACAAATTTGCCATGACTTTGCTGATTGCATTAATAACGTTATAACCCGCCAGTTTTTGGATTGGGTGAGGTCTCCATTCTTTGGGATTGGTATCATTATTCCCTTCTTCCACTCCTTGAGAAAGGCGTTTGTATACCAGGCTTCTCTGATAATTGGGGTAATAGCTCGGGCAATGGGCTCTGATCCGTATCGGAAAAGTTCCGCGGGAATGTTATCGGGGCCGGCTGCTTTGCCATTTTTTAGCGACTTCAGGACTGTTTCAATCTCTTCACAAGAAAGTAGAGCCATGGATACATCCTTTCTTGGGTTGTGGCAGATTGCGGTTGTTGCAGTGATATACTGTGTCTCGTCGGTTATTGATGCTTCAGTACTAAAAAATTCGTTAATTCGGATCCGTTTTCATCTTTGATTGTTGCCGTAGATCTTATGTTATTACCACTCATTCATTTGCTTTATGGTTTCGTAGTAAGTAATTGCACTTACCTTGTAGGAGAGTGTTGTGCAGTCGTTTGCGGTGTTTTATTTCCTCCAGGGTTTCGTTGCTTATCCACGGTGTTGGACTTCGTTTCGCAGAACCTATAACGGTATTAGGAATTAATTCAAAAAATGAATTCATCATAATGAAGTTTAATTGTTCTATGTATTAAATATTTGTCAGTTATTTCATTTCGTGGATACTAATGATTTCAGCTTAATTAAAATGTACTTTCTTCAACTGGAAAGTAGTAAAAATCCGTTACGTGTTGTCAACGTATGATTGATCAACAATATTTTATTCACCACAAATAAAATAAGAGATCAATTCATTATCATCTGTATTTCTCTTTTACCATTGTTTGTCAAGCCATTTTTGCTCCCAAATACATATCCTATATTATTTATTAAAAACCATTTTTTTCCTTCTTTATTTTAAACCTTTAACGTTTTTTACAAACAAAATGGCGTATGATTTGAATTTTTTATGTTTATAAAAAAACTTATAATAAAGTTTCTACTGGCTGGTAAGTTGGCTTACTGGTTGCCTTATGACTTTGTCAGTTGTCAACAGTGTAAACAATAAACTTTAAGCGCCATCATAATTTACGCCAACTTAAATAAAAAAAGCTAAAAATACACACACTTGGAAAAACAACCATTCATAATTCTTTATACATACATAAATACATGCATACAAACTGTTTGTCTATCTTATCCCAAGCAAGTTGGTAAGTAAATGCCAAGTTAAAAACGTAAACATAATTACAATTCATCACAATCATAGATACATAAGTTTGAAAGAAAAAAAAAAGACGACGCCATAGCTTATAATTCTGCTGCTTTCATATTACTAATACAACTTTCATGAATTTATACAATATTCGTACATAAATAAACACACGTCCCAAGTAAAAGCCAATAAAGTAAAACAAAGTGAATTTGGTAAGAAATTTAAAGCTGTGTTGGAAAACATGTGTAAAAATAAGTGTTTGTATGTGCGTGCTTATGAATGTAAACTTTTTTGCCGTCTTCTTTTATTTTGCTTAAGATATTCTCATCATAAGGAAAAAAAATTCATATAAAAAGAGAAATATAAATAAGAAGTCTAAAACATGTTGTTGCTGGCTTCTGTTAGCCACATAAGCATTTGGGTTGGGCTTCTGCCGTAATTATCAATTGAGGGGAACTATTTACACAACTGTGTAAACGTTGTATGTGTAACAAAAACTATATTCAAGTGTGCTTATATGTTAAACATTTCAATACATTAAAATGTTGGTGGGCTGGTCTTTCATAAAGTCAAAACTAAAGTTGACATATGGAGTGATAAGCTAAAAAGACTTGTTGATGAGAAGAATAATTACAAAATAAATGAGGATGAGTAGTTGAGAAATACAAAGAAATTGGCAATGATAGAAGGGGTACTTGCTTAAAAATGTAACTAATTAGCTATAGGTTTAAAGTTAAAAATGAATGGTTCTATTGAACAGAAGCAAAAGCTTTAAAACAAAAGACTTAAGATACAAACATTTTAATCCCAAAAAATAACCTCAAAAAAATATATGTTACAAGCTTTTAATTAACTTGCAATGTGTGTTTGTTCGGGTGGAATCTTGCAACTCAATTTTCAAGCAGATATTTTCAACCACTTGAGTTGAAATTTTGTATACACGCTCAGTTTGGATGACAATACAGGGTTAACTGTGTGACGTCATTATAAATTCAAGATGGTGGCACATCCAAAATGGCAGACTAGTTATTTTTAATGCACTCCTACAATATGGGTATCAAATGAAAGGGCTTGCGAAGAATAACTCGAAAAATAAGATGGCGTCACTCCAAATCCAATATGGGGGACTTATAAAATTAAAGCTCAATTTTGAAACAGATATCTTCAACCGATTGAGTTGAAACTTTGTATACAATACACGGTTAACGGTATGACGTCATTATAAATTTAAGATGGCGGCACATCCAAAATGGCGTACTAGTTATTTTTAAAGTTATTTTTAATGCACTCCTACAATATGGGTATCAAATGAAAAGGCATGCAAAGAATAACTCGAAAAATAAAGCGACGTCACTACAAATCCAATATGGCGAACTTCTAAAGCTTGAAGCTCAATTTTGAAGCAGATATATCTTTAACCGATTGAGATGCAATTTTATATCCACATTCACTTTGGATGACAATTCATGGTTAACTGTGTGACGTTATTCTAAATCCAATATGGTGGAATTCCCATGATGGCGGATTAGTTACTTTTAATGTTCGAAATTAACCGGCAAACAACCGTGCAACAATGGTGAATGAGATGAACAGACTGAGAAACGTGTCCAGCGATAGCTAAAAATTAAAAAATTAACTAAAAGTAAAAGTAAAGAACCTTTTAAAAAAACAAACTTTTATTTAAATGCCCTAAAAAGAAAAAAAAACTATTTTCGTCTCCTTTGCTACTTACACTATGACTTCCATATCTCGTGATCGGTAAAAAGTACATCAATAATTTTTCAACACGTAGTTAAATAATGCATTTAAACTTACAGTAGAAATTTCAGAAAAAAATAAAATTTTAGTTTTTTTTATAACATAAACATTTTCTTCCTGAAATTTGAGTTTTTTTTTACTAATTTTGCTGTAATAGCTAAATTTTTAGTCATAATGTCTTCATTTAAAGAAAGAGCAATTATATTTACCTAATAAAACCTTGTCCATAGATTTTTAAGGAACTCTGTGCAAAGTTTCTTACAGGCACCTAAACTCAAAAATATTTTGAAAATGTGTGGTTTTCGACCACTGCCAAATGTAGGGTCATGCCCAAAATGAAAAAAAATGTTCGCCAAATTGAAATTTTAATTTCGAAGTCTCTTAAACTATAAAAGATACAAAAATAATTGTTAGCCCATTTTTTCTTTATTATATCTAGCAAAAACCAATGCGCTTAAAATTTTACAAATCCCTTAATATTCACGAGATTTACTAGCCGCACAATGTTTTTCACACCCGATGTAGCCAGCTTTCACCCCTTAAATTTCCGCCCCCTGGTACAGGTAAAGACTTCAGAAGACATGCTTCTGAAAGAGTGGCTCCTGTTCTGCTAACATACCAATTTTTATGTAAATCGATCTAGTAGTTTAGAAGTTCTATACTTATTATCACTTGTTTTTAATTTACACCACTATGCGTGCTTAAAAATAGGCAAACAAAAAAATCTCTGGTTCAGTAAAAAACATTTACTGAAAATTAAAACCTATTTTAGACAAACTTTTGTTTGATAATTTTTTTTGTGTATGCAACAGTGCAAAGTTTGTATAAATCTTATGAACAGTTCTGAAGATTTTTGGAACTGGTTAGAAAAACTGTGGAAGAAAAATAAATGAATGCTATATTCATTTGCAACCCGTCTCTCTCTCTCTCTATCTCTCTCTCTCTCTCTTTTGGAGGTTATGGCAAAAAGTTTTCCATTCTTTCTTTTGTAGTTTTTCCATTGTTTCTTTTGTAGCTTAGATATAATTTTGCTCGTTTTAGAAATACCACTTATGTCGACTGTCTTCGGAATAGAATAACAACTATTTGTAAAGGGTGATTCATTTAGACGTTTGTTTTTTAATTATAAATAAAACACTTAAAATAGAACTGGATAAAGGAATCTTAATTATGATCTGAAAGAATAACGTCTGACATTTACTTTTAAAAGATAATTTCATTTGAATGTTAGTCCCGAATACGATGTAAGTGGACAATTCCATTTTTCGATCACTCTTTTCAAAAAAAAAAAAATAAATAAATATCATATTCAGTAAAGAAATCCAATGATTTAGTAAATATTTTGTCTAGAAACGGACAAAAAAAGAAGTATGTACATAAATTCATACAAAAATATCTCAAAATTTTCATTTAATCTCTTTACTGATAATGAAATTTACTTTTTTCTGTGAATGCTGAAAAGAGTGATCAAAAATTGGACCTTCCGAATTGATCACCTACAGCGTAGCCGGGACCAACATTGAATTGAAATTATCTTTAAAAAGTAAATGGCAGATGTTAGTCTTTCAGATCATAATTAAGATTCGGTTATCCAGTTCTATTTTAAGTGTTTTATTTACAATTAAAAAACAAGCTTCTAAATGAATCACTCTATATATATTTTTTGTATATTATCTGTTAGGAAATTCTAAATATATTAAACTACATTGATATTGCAAATAACAAAAATTAAACGTTGTTAATTATTTGACAACTATTCAAAGGTAATTCGTCTAACGATTCTTTCAATCTATAACTATAACAAAAATCTAAAATATCATTAACTTGTGCATTTTATATTTACTGTTTATTTTTGTTGTTGCTATCCTTTTGCGTACATACATAGTTTTATAAGTTTTGATGACTTCAATAAATTTAATAATGAGAAAGAAGTAAAGAATAAAGAGGAAAAACTGTAACCATGAGACAACCTTAAAATAAATCACCACAATTTACACGATATCTTGTGATAGAATACCACGAGTTGTACTGAACATACAGAGAAACACTAATCGCAGACAACAAAAATAAGATGCCGACAATATGGAAGAATCTTTTTCCTTTTACTAGCCTTAACTTTAGTAGCATGAATTTTTGCAAAAGTGACCATGGCAATCGTAAATTCGTCAAAGTACTACATTATTTAAAAAGGTTTAGCTCAAACTATAAAACACTGTAAGAGCCTCCATTAAAGAATTTTTTAATTTTCTTGTTTAAAAATGCATCTTTTTCCATCTAATTTCACAACATACAGTTTTTTCTTATTTTTGGAGTTGACTGCAAAACTATCAAAATTTTCTATCAGAATGACCTTTTTCTAAGTATGAATTTTCTTTCATAACGAAAAAGCATATGATACAACATCATCTTAGTTAGAAAACTGTCATCCAAGCTGTGTTAAATGTTGTATACATGCTCGGCTACAAACTAACTTCCCCTTATTGTTGGGACTAAAATAGAAAGCAGTAAGAAATACCTGATAATGTTGTTATTGTTGAGGTGGCATAGCCAGGCACAGGATGTTTTATTAGATATCTGCCGCCTAAAGCTATAACAGCTCAACGACAATATGAAGCAAAGGAAAAAAGCAACACCAACATCTGTAAAACTACCAAAATGTCTTTCTTTTGGCGCATGTAACAATCATGTAACGACAACAACATTAATAGAAGTTTTTACTGAACGCTTATAAAATCATTTCGTTCACTTGCATTTCTTCAATATGCTTGGCTTTTGCTATTTATTTTGCTTTTAACATCTAGTTAAAACTCTAATATTGTTGCCATTTTATTATGATGAGTAACATTTTTGAGTTTAGGGACGCAAGAATTTTCGCTGCAAACCATAAATTTTAATTTAGTTGAATTTCTTTCAACTTTTGTATTCAGACTTTTATAAAATTTTGCACACATGCGTACATACACTATTAAACATTCATATGAATGATTAATTTTCATATTTTCTTTTTTACATTTCATTATATACCGCAGAATTTTAAATATTTTTATAACTCGACAAAGAAATTTTTTGTTATTGTAGCATTTGGAAAAATATTTCTGTTCTGGAATCTTCAATTGTTTCATTTGTAAGGTTTGTATCTTAAGTCTTTTGTTTTTACTTCGTTAGTTCATATGTGTTAAAATTGCAGAAATATTATGGAACTGTTTGAATTTTTTTACTTGCACATGAAATGAGCCAAATTTCAAAATAGCTCAATATGAGAAAGTTTAAAAACATGTCTTAAAGTTAAATGAATATCATTAGGTCGGTTGGAATGAGTGACAACGCTGTAATGATCCTTCATGATAATAAAAATGCATAACTAAATTTTGTGATGTTTTTTGTTTCTCCTGTAAAATGTTTTTTATGTAATTTACGGCTTTTATGATTTTATATCACGAGTAGGCTATTAAGCCTATTTTAAAATGTAATAACGTTATTAAAACAATGAAGTGATTTCATTAAAATAATGACATAATTTCATTAAAATAATGAAATAATTTCATTAGAATAATGAAATAATTTCATTAGAATAATGAAATAATTTCATTAAAATAATTAAATAATTTCATTAAAAATATGAACCAATTGCGTCAACATAATTAAGTGTTTTTATTAGTTTACCAAAATTATTACATAGGATCAATGAAATTATTACCAATATTGAAATTTTTATTAAAATAATTTTAGTGAAACTTGTTTCATTAAGCCAACAAACCGTGACATTGAGAGAGTTTTAATGAAGCTTTCCATTCATTTCAGAAGTTTATTATAAAACGTTTTTTGTCTCTCCTAAGAATTACAACTCTCTTCGATAAATAGTTACGTCAGAAAACGCTCGATATATTTGTCATTTTACATAATTGCAGAAAATATAAAAAATTTCAATTCACACTCATTAAACTAAAAATAAGATATAGATTGCTTAGTAACACAAAAAAACGATAATTAATGTTTCTTCTGTTAAATTCCAGTGAATAAAACTAATAAAGCAAAAAGCTACTTTTTTAAACAAAAAGAATCTTTAAACTTAAAGAATGAGAAAAAATATGGTCAATATCTAAGATTATATTAAAATGACATGAAGTGAACTTTAAAAAATTATTTCTTTCACATAAAAGTTTTAACAAGCCTTTACCATTCCTAAGCAGAAAAATAAAATGGCAAAAAATAAAATAGTTGTGAAAAAAAGGTAAAAAAAATTTATAATAACAAGGACACATTACAAGAGCATCTCAGGCAACACAACACAACATAAATGCTACGTGTGATGTATAGAACACACGTACTAAAATAAACTGTACTAAAGAGCAACAACAGCAAGAATAACAAACTAAAAAATATTCTTTATGTGATTTTAAATATGTGAAAAGTATTCACAAGTCGAAACAATATTATAGGAAAACAATTGTTGTATGTAAGAGTATATACTTTGTTCTTGTATTATCAGATTTAAATCTAAACTAGTAGAAATTTTTGTTAAAGTTTTTTTGTATGGTATACATGAAGGTATGTGTATATAGAACAATAGTTTTATTTTAGTTCCAGCCATGCGTTCTAATTTAATGAACACAAATTGAAATATAACCATAAAAGGTAATTTTTTGCCACACACATTGTTTCTTTTGGTTTTGTATGAGCCTTATGATAACATCAGGATCATCAAATGCAAGTATGTTCGTTCTTACTAAAACTTGCATTGATGTTGCTGAGACTTTCTCGTAGACAATTTTATGTTTTCGTTTCTTTGATATCAAACTTTTTTGTTTTTAGTAGTGTGTATGTGTGTCTTTCTTTGATTTTGCTATAAATTGCAAATATTTTGCATATGCAGTTTTTAACAATAATTCTAATTAACTCTCTTGTTTTGCCAAACAAAAGAAAAATATGCGTATTGTAAATTGTATCACTTTTTGGCCTCAAAATCAATAATACAAAGAAATATAAATACATATGCATATAATGTTTGTATGAACATTTTTATAACAAGCAAATCTTACACCATTAAGAGCCAGAATATTTGAGTACCTCAGAAACTTTTGAAGGATGATGCTAAGGTAGATGGCATTTTTTTATATTTTTATGAAACTTATTATCGTGCATTAAATACGCTAATTTCACGGGGTGCGGTTTTGTAAATTTTTTCGGAACTTTCTTCATTTCTTGTTAGGTAATATTTTATATTTAGGGCATTATTTTTGAAGCTGACAACCAAAAAAGTTTTTTTTGCAGAAATTCCTTGATATTTGACATAACTATAGTTCTAGTAGGTATAAATGTGCATGCAAACATTTTTTTTGTATAAGTTTATTTGTCGAGCTATGGGGTGCGAAAATGTTGCCGCTTTTGAATTATTGTTTCGAACTAGAAAAATATAAAACAAACAAAAAATTAAAATAATTGATTTTGATAGGAAATGGTCTGATCTTTTCAAAGAAAAGCAAATGCTTAATTAAAAAAAAAGATTTTTCATTGTCAAAGCCGGAAATGAACAACCGAAAATAAAGTTTTTCTAACTTCGACCCTTTTTATTTGTTTACTTTTATAAAAATTAGCCTAGAGCGTCCTCATTATACTATAAAATTTTGATAATGGGATCTCTATAAGTTTAAAAGTTATGCCAATTTCTTATCATGAACCCCGCCTTTTGTTCATCGTTATAGAGAATCGAATAAGATATAGAGTAAATCTTACGTTTAATGTATTAGGTGTGCTCAACACTTTTATGTAAAACTCCACGAGAAATAATTTCATCGAACATTTTAACCCTCTAAAGGTTCGCTGTATGGAACTTTTTTGGCCCCTTCTTAAAAAGAGGAAAAAAACTCCCATTCCTACAAAAAAAATTCCTCGTAAAATTTTTTTATAAGTCTTTTAAGACAATAAATTTTTAAGCTCCACTGAAACGCCAGTAACAGTTATAAACCTAAGAATAGTTTTTGAGTCCCAGGTGGTGAAGTTTGGCCCACTGTAAGTCCTTTCGTAGTTAAACCAGAAGAGCAGCAAAAAACGTGTTATATAAAGCCTGACTCCTCCTCTAAATATGTTTCAAGTTTCAACTAAATCCAATCAGCTGTTTAGAAGTACCAGATTTATTACCATTTATTTTGCGAAAGTCCCCACTGTGCAATGGAATTTTAAAATTCTATGGATAATTGTTTTTTTTAATCAATAAAAAGGGCTCATTTCTCCTGGAAAATGTTTACCTACATGCTACTCGAAAAAAAAAATTTAATTCGATGTTGTTGAATTCTTAAAAAGAAAAAATATTAAATTTTTTAAATGAAATTTATTTGTTGATGGTTACGCATTGTCTATATGCATTTCATTGGTGGTTTATTAAATCGTCAATAGACTTCAACTGCACTTTTCAACATTTACAAACCCCTTACATTATGTATAGATTTTCAAAAACCATTTAAGGATTTACAAATGATTTTCAAAAATAAGCATATTAGGCTCTGAAACTTATACAAATAATTTTTAGTCGAACACAAATTTGGGTTTTGTATAAGTTTCAAAGCCTGCTATGCTTATTTTTGAAAATGATTTGTAAATTCAAAAATGGTTTCTAAAAATCTATACATAAGATATGGGGTTTGTAATTGTTCAAATCATTTAAAATAAAATTATGATATGTCAAATATAAAACTTCTTAAATATTTAAAACTTTTTATAAAATTTCAAAACAATGTTCGCACGGTCTGAAGATAACTTTGTTGCCGAATAGGGCAAAGCCTTATCAAGTTATGCTAATATACTATATAATCGCTATATCGCGAGAACTAGAGCAGAGAAAAAAACAGAGTCCGCTCATCATCCCAAATAGTGTTGCCAGGAGTTGGAGGAGAAAAGAAGATAAATTGGATTTTTTAAAGGTTAGAAAAAACTTAGTCGGACAAAAATATAAGGTAAAAAAGGGTAAATATTTTTTATAGAAAACTCAATGTTTTCTTTATTATTAACTGGAGTATAATAATAATATTGATAGTTTTGGTACCATTTCATAGAGAAAAGCGTCCAGTTTAACAATAAATATTTAACAAATATAAGAAAACTAGAAATAAATGTTAACTATATGAAAAAAAACATTTAGCATTTTCAAGATCAAAAATAAAAACTTTTAAAAAAATCACGAAGCTAAAACGCAAATTTTCGACGCTGCAAGACAAAATAAAAAGTTAAATCTAGCCCCGAAAAGGCTAACTGGCAACACTGATCCTTAATAACTAAAGGTGCATTTCCGCAGCCAAAGAAATCGTCGACGAAAACGAGATTACATACATTAGCAACGAAAAGATTTCGTTTCAAAGCTTTATTTTGTTGCTAATATATAGAACTTCGTTTTTGCTTCGTTTTCGTCGACGATTACGTTGTCTGCGGAAACAAGCCTTAAAGAAACAACTTTCACGGAACTAAAAAGTTTATAGATAATTGTAAACATGTGTAAATCATGACAATATTTCTGGAATCGTCTTCAACTAGTCTTTAAGCCTAGCGGGTGACTGCCCCAACTTTTTTTTGTATGTGGACAGAACCACTTTAGTGGATATCAGAGGTCATAGCAAAATTTTCATTTTGTTGCACAGTGAAATCGTATAAATATACGTATTTTAACTGAACTATTATTTTGATTTGGCATGAGTTATTCGATTTTTTTACTATTCTTTATTTTTAAAATGTCATCAAAGTTAAGAAGATATTTCTTATGGACAAAAATACGATTCTTTAAATTTTACATTTTGTGTGGACCGTGGATGTTGCACAGAAGAAATAGATGTTTAATATGTTCAATAAAACAATGCTATTGAAAAATATGAATTTCAATAAGATTTCTCATTAACTTAATACAATATTTCGTTGGATGTATTTCTTTCCAATGCCGGTTATTTCTTTTTTTCATATATGAGGGCCATTCACATATTACGTAACGCTCTAGAGGTGTGGGGGGAGGGGGAGGGTGTTCAAGATTTGTTACGGATTAGATACCGTATACTGAACATTTTGTAAAAAGCGGTACAAAGGGTCTATAAAACCTCCGAAAATAGCGTTACGTAATATGTGAATAGGCCCTAAGTACTTAAAACAAGTTTCATCTCATAAAAAAATAACTGAGATATTGCTCAGCTGTAGAGAGTATGTTTACGCTCGGGAAAGCCGGGTTCGTATCCCAGCCATATCAACATTTATTTTAATTTATATTTTTTTCTTTTTCTTTTAAAATAATTTTGTTATCAATATAGCGGAATTCTTTATCACAGGAAATTTGAAAAAAAAATTGTTGAATACCGGTATTTTTGTTATCAAAAACGAAACTTATTTTTTTCTGTGTAAAGTCTTATAACTTTTAAAGCTGTAATCGGATCTTAAGAATATTATATATAATTTTTCGGCCTAAAACTCTGTTTTACTTCTTAGTTTTGAAATATTTCATATATATTTTTGATCACACTAAAGTATAATTTAAAGAGTTTAAAGGGTTAAATGCACGTGGTTTTTCTTTTAATATCCAAAAGGATAACTCAGCAGATACATACATAGTTTCCGTTATTAAAGTAACACCAAACTGTATGACAATACAATAATAATAAAAAAAAACTGCAATATTTTCTCTCATATTTTTTGCCATGTTTTGCAATTAAATAAAATTGCTTTATATGTTCAAGCAAGATTAAAACAAAAAACAAATAAACAAAGTTAAAATCTTGAAAAATATTGTATATGTTGGTTATGTTGCCCAAGTTGTTAATGGTGCTTGCTGCTACAGTTGCTACATAATCATAACAACAATTGGCAATTGTTGTAACTTTGCACCTTTTTTTGTAGTTACAGACATTTTTACTTATTTTTATATGTATAGCCATAGCAATAGACAGACCACCATAGTTAAAGTATGTACTTAAATTTGTTTGATTTTTTTCCTTTTCGTACCTTAGCCCCTTATTTTATTCCACATTTTCTAGCTGATTTGCTTAGGATGCTGTTGCTTTTTTTTAATTTTCTAGACATTGCCATTACTCTACTTTTTTTTTTTTTACATGCGTTTAGTTTTGTAGTCGATATGGCAGAAAACCACGAAATTACATTGCTAGAGGTTAGCATTTGCTATGCAAATTTTTCCTTTTATATGTATACTAACTGGTAGGAAATGCAGTTTTAATTTTTCATTTAAGTTCGAATCTAATGCAGCTTGTTTTTCGGTTTGCGAGTTAGAAACGAAAAAAAGTTCATGGTAGTGATATTGAAATATGGTGTTTTGCTGGAGGCCTTAAGATCGGGTTTATAACGTAGAATGAGACAAAAATACTTTTAGTCTACTTATTGGGGTATTCAGGTCTGTCACAGAACTTGTACGAAAGTGAAAATATTCACACTTTCAAATTCGTAACGTTTTGGTTTTGCTTCTTCAGCTTTCACATTTTTTCACAACAAAGATCTAACACAAAAAAATTACATACGTTAAGGGGCCACTGTGAACATACAAAACTTATGAAACTAATATTAATTTGTTTATCCCAAAAGTATGCAATAAAATTTTTTTAATGCTGCTTTAGGCCGAGGCCACACGGTCGTTTTTAAAACGCGGCGTTTCTGCTTTTTATATTAAAGTTAAAAGCTCTCAATTTTTTAAAACTTCAAATTTAATATAAAAAGCAGAAACGCCGCGTTTTAAAAACGCCCGTGTGGCCTCAGCCTTAGTGTGTATATTTTCAAAATATAATTGCAGAGTAGAATTTAAAAAATTTAAGTTTTTAATTTTTTCGTTTTCTAGAGACATACGAAAAATTAAAGTCAGGCAATGTTCGATCAAATAAAAATTCGTAATTTCGAGTAAAGATTTCGATAGAGTAAGTTCGGGTAATATGGTATGGTATGCCTATTTTTTATTTAGCTATAATTTTTAGACAAATTATTCGATTAGAAAAGATCTCCTCTGATGGCGGTGAGGAAAGTAGAAGAATCTTTGAAGAACAAGCCATTTAAAAACTTGTAAACTTGATAATGTGGTATACAATAGGGATGGGCAGAAAATATCGATATATCGATATTTTCTTAAAAATATATCGATATATATCGTCGATATTTTTAATTTCGATTTATCGATATTTTTTCCAAATATATCGACAGTATCAAATTCGATATTTTTAGCTTTGGTTTTGTCTTTAGTGCAATTTTTTAGTGAAAATAGAATATTACTAGCAATATCTTTTGCTTTATTTATAATATTTTATCTATTCGAAAAATTATCATTCTGTGAGTATAATTTTGTTGATGTATGTTCCATGAAACATTGGTGGAACAGTAAGGATCTTGAAAATTAACTATTTCCAGCTTAATTATTTATAAGAAAGGTACTTGTTTTGTTTAATTTTAAAAAAATTTGGCGACTACGTATGAATTATCATTGTTGAAAAAATGTCGATATTTCGATATATCGATATTTTGTATTCGATATATATCGATGCCGATCGATATTTAAAAATATATCGATATGTTTTTTTCACTAGCCCATCCCTAGTATACAATACATTCATATATTCCAGTAACCATTTTCTTACGTCATCGCTTTTTGAATGCTTATTTTCTTGAAATAGCAATATGATACAGTATAACACTTTAGCCGCCTTTTATTCAAATAATTATTGAATTAAAAATATACACCAAATACGCAATGTTGTTGCATATGTTCTTATAAAAAATAAAGCACCCACCTCTTACTTTAAAATTACGCTAATGAAATTTAAAACACCGAATTTTCAAAAAGCTAATAACGCAAAACATGACATGCAAAAATCGAGTACACTAACGTACCCTTAACTTTCTGAGAGCATCAAACTATTAAGATTGTTACCATTATTCCAATATTCTTAGTTTCAGATCAAAACAGCTATACCACATTACCCGCCTGTACCACATTATCCGAACTTACTCTATTCGAGTAAATTAATTATTTAAAGCCAGCTTTCTTTTTTCACAACAGCTTTCTTTTAAGAAATACAAAATAAATTTAACTGGCCATTCAATTCAAACGTCAATTTAGCTTATGTGCTAAATTTAACTGGATATTTACGAGTGTTTCCATACAATTTGACATTAAAAATCATTGTAGTTTGTAATCGTGGTTTACGGAGGTACGGTGGTTAGTACCAAATTATATGGAATAATTCGTTAATATCCAGTTCAATTTCGTCGCTTATGCTAAGCTCACACCAAGTTATTGTTATTCATACCCTTGTTATTATAATATTAATACATTATAAATAAAAGCTTTAAAATAATCCCTAAATTTAAAAGCACATATCTTTTCATAATTAAAAAATACTTTTTTTTTCATTTGCAGGTTCTCCTCCCCTAACCGGTACTGGCGTTGTTAAAGTCATAGTCCAAGATATGAATGATTATAGTCCAGAGTTCGAGCGTCAATCGTATTATGCAAATGTGCAAGAAAATCTACCAATCGGTACTAAAGTCATACAGCCCATAGCCACTGACAAAGATGCCGGACTAAATGCAAAAATACGTTTTACACTACTAGGAGAAGTGATGGAAAGATTCCATTGTAATGCGGAAACGGGTGAAATAACCACAGCTGCCATTTTGGATAGAGAAGAAACAGATGTTTATTTTCTAACACTAATGGCTCAAGATAGTTCTGCCACAGAGCCTCGGGCAACGGCTGTTAATTTGACTATAAATGTAAAGGATGTTAATGACAATATGCCTAGATTTGAGGCTAATCAATATCATGTGAATATACCAGATAAAACTGGGAACAATGAGTTTGTTTTTGGTGCTTCAGCTCGAGATAATGATGAAGGCCTTAATGCTTTAGTTATGTATAATATCAGTGGCAAAGATATAGCATATTTTACTATTAATCCCAAAACTGGAGTTATAAAAACCAAAAAAAATCTGGCTGCCGATTTAAATAAGCAATATTCATTGGTGATACATGCTTATGACCAGGGTGTACCCTCCAAGTCATCTCAAGCTGACCTTATGATTTCTATGAAAACTTCAGTTTCTTTTCCTACTTTCAATTATATGGCAAATACCCAGTTTATGTTGTCGGAAGATATAACGCCTGGTAAAAGGATAACCACAATTATGGCCTCATCTCCGAAAAAGGGTTCAATTGGTAATATAAGATATTCTATTGCTGGTGGAAACTTAGGAGAAGCTATTCGAATTGAGCCATCTACAGGTGTTGTTACAGTTGGTAAAGATGGTCTGGACTATGAATTGGCTTCACAATACGAAATTTGGTTAGAGGCTTTAGATTCTGATCGTATGCCCTTAAGAAGTGTTATGCTTTTAACTATCAATGTAACCGATGCCAACGACAATGCACCCGTTATGGAAAAGCTTATTTATAATGCTGAAGTTATGGAAGAAGAATCACCACCTCAGACTATAGTTAAGATAAAGGCTAATGATCGTGATTCTGGTGATAATGGTGAAGTTACTTATCATTTGTTGGATGACTTTGAAGGAACGTTTGAAATTGATGCTGACTCCGGTGAGATTTATACGACCATGCGTCTGGATCGCGAAGAAATAAGTCACTATGAATTAACTGTAGAAGCCATAGATCAAGGAATGCCGCAATTAACAGGATCGGCAACTGTTCTCTTAAATCTCTTAGATAAAAATGATAATCCGCCGAAATTTACCCGTTTATTTTCGGTCAACGTTACAGAAAATGCTGAAATTGGTAGTTTTGTTATTCAAGTAACCTCAATGGATCTAGATGAAGGAGTTAATGCCAATGCTTTGTATACATTAACAGAAAATCCCGGAGAAAAATTCAAATTAGATTCTCTTAGTGGCAATATAACTGTAGCTGGTCATATTGATCGTGAAGAGCAAGATGAGTATATTTTAAAAATCACAGCCTCAGATGGAGCCTGGAGATCGGATACTCCTATTACTATAACAATTCAAGATCAAAATGACAATGCTCCAGAATTTGAACATGGCTTTTATAACTTCAACTTTCCCGAATTGCAACGATCAGTAGCATTTGTAGGTCAAGTGTTGGCCAATGATAGAGACAAACATGGTCCCAACTCCGTTATATCATACTCTTTGCAACATCCTTCTGATATTTTCACTATAGATCCAGCATCTGGTGAAATATTTAGCAAAAATTCTATAAAATATAAGCACTCGCAGTATGAGGCATCTCCAGAAAATGTCTATACGTTAAGTGTTATTGCTACTGATAATGGCAAACCTCCTTTGTACTCAGAATGTATGATTAACATAAATATTGTCGATGCTAATAATCATGCTCCTAAATTTGAAAAGGCATTTTATTTGTCGCCCGTACCCGAGCATGCACGTGTTGGCCAAAGGGTGGTAAGAGTACAAGCCCACGATTCTCTTGATACGGGAGTAAATGCAGAAATTGAATATTCTCTAAGCAAAGGAAATGGCACACAATACTTTAGTATTAATCATCAAGACGGTTGGATTTCTCTATTCAAATCGATAGAAGTAACACCTAACACATTGTTCTCCCTGCATGTTAGGGCCTCAGATCATGGTGTACCATCAAAGAGTGATGAAACACGTGTTCATATTATTGTTACAGGAGAAAACCGCTATTCGCCGGAATTCACTGCCTTGAGTTATCAGGTTATAGTACCAGAAAATGAACCTACAGGCTCAACAATATTAACAGTATCGGCTACTGATAGAGATGAAGGACCTAATGGTATGCTAAATTATGCCATAGCTGGAGGTAATGAAAGATTTGAGTTTCAAGTAAATTCTGAAACTGGCGCTATAATAATATTGCAACCTCTAGACTATGATTCTATACAAGAATATCATTTAAATATATCGGCACAAGATTTGGGTTTTAAACCTAAAACTGCAGTTGCTCAACTTACGGTTATACTCACAGATATCAACGATAATCCTCCTCTATTCAACCAGTCGGAATATCATGCCTTTATATCGGAAAATAAACCTGCCCAAAGTTATGTATTTAAAGCACAAGCTAAAGATAAAGACTCACCCAAAAATGCTATCATACGATATTCCATTACTTCTGGTTCGGGTAAAAACTACTTTGCAATTAATCCAAATACTGGAGTAATAACTTCTTCGGTTAGTTTCGACTATGAAGAAAGAAAAGAATATATTTTACAAGTTATGGCCGCTAATCCGGATTCTCAAATGCACAGCATGTGCAAAGTCATTGTGCACATTAGAGGAGTCAATGAATTTTATCCACAATTTGTTCAACCTGTTTTTCATTTTGACGTTTCCGAGTCGGCAGAGGTAGGAACATCGGTAGGCTCAATACAAGCAACTGACAAAGATGCAGGAGAAGATGGTAGTGTCTACTATCTGTTAGTGGGTTCTAGTAATGACAAAGGTTTCGCAATAAATCCTTCAACTGGTTTCATATACGTATCCCGCCATTTGGACCGTGAAACTCAAAGTCGTGCAGTTTTAACTGTGATGGCTAAGAACTATGGCAGCATTCGTGGTAACGATACTGATGAAGCTCAAGTTATTATATCCATACAAGATGGTAATGATCCACCAGAATTCCTTAAGTCTTTGTATATGGCTAAAATTTCTGAAGCTGCTGCTTTGGGTAGCAAAGTCGTAAATGTGAAAGCTGTCGACAAAGATGTAAGACCACAAAATAATCAATTCAGTTACTCTATTATTAATGGCAACATCAATCAGACCTTTAAAGTTGATCCACAAACGGGAGAAATTTCCACATCCAAAAGACTTGATCGAGAGCAAGTACCAGAATATAATTTAGTAGTAGGTGCCATAGATACGGGACTACCTCCTCAAACGGGCACCTCTATGGTAAGAATTGAGCTATTAGATGTAAACGACAATGGTCCTACATTCCCCAGTGATGGTCTAATCGGTTATGTAACTGAAAATGAGGCGGCAGGAACTTCAATTATGACACTTTCCGCTACCGATCCAGATTTACCACCAAATGGTGGACCTTTTATGTACTATTTAATTGGAGGCAAGCATAAAGCCTTCATAACTATAGATAAACATTCTGGTTTAGTGAAATCCACGCGCAGTTTTGATCGTGAGCAAACTCCGAACTTAGAAGCAATCATAGAAGTGGAGGATAATGGGCAACCCAAGCAAAAGGCTCAACACAAGTTAATTATTAGGGTATTAGATCAAAATGATAGCCCATCATCCTCACGTACGGTTCATGTTCTATTAAATGTATTCAACGATAACATGCCGTTAGGAAAGATAGCAGATGTTCATCCAAATGATGCCGATATTAGTGGAAATTATAGATGCCGAATAATTCCCAACTCTCAATCAAGTCCAATGGGATTGCTGATAATTCCTAATGCCTGTGACCTGCATACTACATACCAAACGTCAATAAACAATGGCTATTCTTATTCAATATCGGGCAATGATGGTAAGCACGGTGATGTGATTTCCACGGTAACATTAGGTTTTCAAAATTTCGACAACAGCACTATAGCGAATTCAATAACTGTATTAATACGCAATATGACTGCTGAAAGTTTTTTATCTTCTTACTATCGAAACTTTGTGGAACTGCTCAAGTCAGCTGTAGACTCTTCTGAAGATTTATTGGTTTATAGTGTTCGTAACACTACCTACAATTCTACCGATTTGGAGGTCATGGTTGCTTTAAGGATGGCTAATCAAGGATACCGTTTGCCTCATTATGTAGTTGATCGATTGAGTACGAAACGTGAAGCCGTTCTAAGACTTCTTAAAACATCCACTCATGTTGTTATTGGATATGATCCATGTTCATTTGCTCAAGCATGTGATAATGGCGGCTTATGTACTTCTGAGAGGAGACTACATGATTCAGAGACGCTGAATATTGTTGATAGTGAGTCTCTTATCTTTAGTGGTCCTTTGATCACACATGATTTTATATGCAAGTGTCCCGATGGTTTTATGGGTCAACAGTGTGACAAAAGACAAGATCCATGTGCTCCCAATCCCTGCCATGGCAATGCACAATGCAGACGTTTGGGCTACGATTTCCAATGTATTTGCCCTGCTAATCGTGAAGGAAAGTATTGCCAGCAGGAAAGGGGTGATGTGTGCTCCGGTAATCCTTGCAGTAATGGTGGATCGTGTCGTTCTAGTCCAGATGGTTCATCATTTTTCTGCCTTTGCCGTCCTGGATATCGCGGTAATCAATGTGAATATGTGGCTGATTCTTGCCGACCTAATCCCTGTTTACATGGTGGCGTTTGTGTTTCACTTAAACCTGGCTATAAATGTACTTGTTCTGACGGTCGCTATGGGAGGCATTGCGAAAAGACCACCTTTGGCTTTGCAGACTTATCATTTATGTCTTTTCCTCCTTTGGATGCCGCAACAAATGATATTTCATTGGTATTTGCAACAACCAAACCAGATGGTTTACTAATTTACAACTACGGTATACAATCGGGAGGAAGATCAGATTTCGTAGCCATTGAGATTGTTAGAGGAAAAGCTTTCTTTTCATTTGGTGGAGCTCGAACAGCCATAACAACTGTAGTTGTAGGAGGAAGTAGTCAATTAAATTTAGCTGATGGCAATTGGCATAAGGTGACAGCTACTCGCAATGGTCGTGTTATGTCTCTAAGTGTGGCCAAATGTGTGGAAAATGGAGATATTTGCGAAGAGTGTAGACCTGGTGATACAACTTGCTATGCTGATGATGTGGGTCCCATAGGGTAAGTATATTTAATAAGCATTAACTAAACCTTTAAATAATTGCTATAAAAATAATTGCTTTTTAGGACTCTTAATTTTAACAAACAACCGTTATTGGTTGGCGGTCTAATATCTGCTGATCCTGTCTTAGAGAGACCAGGACAATTACATACAGACGATTTTGTGGGATGTGTTCACAGTATTTCAGTAAACGGGCGTGCTTTTAATCTTAGTCAACCACTTAAGCAAAGATTTGTTACATCAACCTGTAACCGCAATCTGAACGGAGGGCCTTGTACGCAAACAACTAATTTAGATTTAACCACAAACCTGTGTGGACGTTTTGGTAGCTGTATGGATCGATGGGATACGGCTATGTGTCAATGTGGTGGTAATCTTCTATCACCCGATTGCCAAAATTCCTTGGAACCGATTAGTATAGCCGATGGCGCATTTATTGAATTCCAAATTACTGAAAAACATAGACGCATGCAATTGCTCGATAATTTGTATGCGGGTAATAGCATTTGGTCTTATGATATATCACGACAGCGGAGATATTCTATAGATGGCGACAACTTAACAGCTCTAGCACAAACCAATGAAGTTCCAAAGACATTAAGTTTAATGTTCCGTACATACAAAGATAATGGTTTGCTATTGTTTGCCGCTAGTAACAATCATTATACTTCTTTGGAGTTACAAAATGGTAAAATGGTATACTATTCCAATCAAGATAGTATTGTTAATATGACCATTAGCAATCCTTCCAAATTGAATGATGGAAAATGGCATAATATAACACTCCATTCGGCCAGTCGTATTTTACGCATAATAATTGATGATGCTCGTACTGGAGAGGAGCTAGATCTTGCTGGTGTTCATGACTATTTAGATCCTTATTTAACGGTACTCTCTGTAGGTGGAGTGAGAAGAGAATATTTACTGCAAGAACATATGCCCACAAACTATGAAGGTTGTCTAGCTAATTTTACCATAAATAATGAAATACAGCCTTTCAATGGCTCTGGCAGTGTATTCAGTGAAGTTTTGTCACGTGGCAAAATTAATCATGGATGTGATGGTGTTATCGGCATTGGAGCAGCCCAAGTTGCTGATCCTATTAGCATTGGAGTTACTCTAGTAATAGTGTTCTTTGTTATACTGGTTGTCGCTATATTGGGCTCCTACGTCATATATCGTTTTCGTGGTAAGCAAGAAAAAATTGGCAGTTTAAGTTGTGGTGTGCCTGGCTTTAAAATCAAACATAATCCTCCTTCTACCATGCTAGGTGGTGCTGGAGTTTCACAAAATCAAGCTGATCATGTTCTGACCAGAGGAATGCATGGCAATGAAGCTCAGGTAGGCTATCACAATGACAGTGGTGATTTGATAAGAAGTGTACCGGGTCATCATATGGTTGGTCCTGAATTGATATCGAAGAAGTTTAAGGAACGCGAAATTAATCCGGGTGAACATCAACAACAAAGACCTCAACGTCCAGATATAATTGAAAGAGAAGTGGTTAGCAAGAGTCCTCTACGTGATGAACATCATCCTCCTATACCGCCACCTAGTCAATCCCATCATCCCCATGATCATACGAGCTCTGTAGATATGGGTTCAGAATATCCCGAACATTATGATCTAGAAAATGCCAGCTCTATAGCTCCTTCCGATATTGATATTGTTTACCATTATAAGGGCTATCGTGAGGCTGGTGGAGTGCGTAAATATAAAGCAACTCCTGCGCCAGTGGCTTCTTATACACATCATAAGCACCAGCCAGCAGCTGCTCAGCAACAACACCGTCATTCTCCCAGACATGGAGTGGGAGGACCATTTGTGCCTCGTGGAGTACCGCCACAAGCAAATCAACCACCTCCACCTTCTAGTACACCTAGGCAACATCAAAGTACACCATTAGCTAGACTGTCACCTAGTTCAGAACTAAGTTCTCAACAACCGAGAATATTAACTTTGCATGATATATCCGGAAAGCCATTGCAAAGTGCCCTTTTGGCTACTACATCTAGTTCTGGGGGAGTTGGCAAAGATGCTTTACATAGTAATAGTGAGAGAAGTCTTAATAGTCCTGTAATGTCACAATTATCAGGCCAAAGTTCGAGTGCCAGTAGGCAAAAACCAGTTGTGTCTGCACAAACGTCTTCACAGGCGCCCATGGGCTTAACAGCTGAAGAAATTGAACGTTTAAATGCTAGGCCGAGAACTTCTAGTCTAGTCTCAACACTCGATGCGGTATCATCTAGCAGTGAAGCACCGAGAGGACCTGTAGGAACTCATCATTTATCTTTGGGTGGTGGTTTGCACAGCACAGATGTTGATGCTCATAGTTCAACTTCCACGGATGAAAGTGGCAATGATAGTTTCACTTGTTCAGAAATAGAATATGATAACAACAGTATTAATGGAGATGCCAAGTTTTCTACCAATAAAAGTATTCCCGATGAACGTAATGCTGTAGGCCGGGCTATGAGTGGTGATGGTAGCAGAGTCTCAGCAGTAGCTAAAGCTCCACCTATGCCACCACATTCCTTTGATGGTTTCGATTCCTCATTTCGTGGTTCTCTTAGCACATTAGTGGCCAGCGATGATGATGTATCAACACATATGGGTGCCTTATATCGGCAAGTCAATAGTGCTGCTTCACCTTCAGCTCCTGCTCCCATGGGTTGGGAGTATTTACTTAACTGGGGTCCTAATTTTGAAAGTTTAGTTGGAGTATTTAAGGATATTGCCGAACTGCCAGATAATGTAGGATCAGATCAAAGAGCAACAGGATCATTAAGAATGAATCAAGGTCAAAATAAACAATCCGAGGAATATGTTTAGTTTAATAAAAATTAAGCTAATTGTTTTCGTGATAGTCATTGAATTTTGGAGAGTAAAGCTTTGAATTGAACTGCTAATAAAAAAGAAATGAGACTTTGGCAATTAGATCCGAACAAATTAGTATGGTTATTAAGATAAGATATAGAATAGCAACAAAATGCTGTGTTAACTTTTTTTGTACTTAGTTAGTATTTATATATAATATGTTGTATGTATGTAAGTAGGTATTTAGATTTCATAAAATTTTATTCAACCTTTTTGTAAAAATCTTGTTTATTAGGTTTGTTTCTGTAAGTGAAAACTTAACCCAAAAGCGTTTCATAATAAACCTTTCAGATAAGTTTGAATAACTTCACGCACGCACAGAAACAGACCTATTATTTATTTTTCTCTATTGTTTTCTGCCATGCATTTCAAAGAAATCAAAAATATTTTATATTTTATACTCTAAATTAGATACGATTATGCAAAAGCCATTTCATTGCAAGATGATCGAAATGTAATTTTTATTACAAGTCTTCCATACAAACTGAAAATGCAGTAAACGGACATTTATTTTATTGTATTTTATTTAATTCATCTTGAACAAAAAGAACTGATTACCGAGCTATAAAAAAAATAAATTAAGAAATAAAGTAAGAAATACATTTTAAGTTAATATAAGCTAAAATCATGTCATTTAATTTTAGGCAAAGCACAAAGTTTTATATTAATCAAAACATTAAATAAAAATGTGTATATGAATCACCTTGTATCAAGGTTTTTGTCCTAACTTATATAGCAATATTCATAGCAACAAGCCAAACAAACAAAGATATGTTCACGAAAAAACAGACAACAAAATAAAATAATAGGTTTGTGCATTAATTTAAGTGTAAAACAGTAATAAACAAAAAAATTTAATTATTTACAATAACACAGACTTACAAATTGGTACTTTTTCTTTTCGTTTTGAACAAAACTAAAATTGTAATAATAAGTTTTAGGCGCTAAAAAAACGATGTCCTCTGTTTTTTTCTCTTACTTAGGGATTTTTTTATGGACTTATCTAATATTACACCAGTGTATTTTTCCTTAACTCGAGAACAGCATGTTATATTTCCAACAACAAAGCATTAAAAGAAGAATGATAAAATTACCTTCAAATTATCCTGATGCAATTAGGTTAATAAATTATTATCGAAAAATTTTTTATTTTTTTGATAAAGTAAAAAAAAATTTTTTCGAACAGCTTTTTAAAATTTTAAAACTGCAAAACCTAAAATTATTAAATATATGTGCTTAGGACAGGTGTCTTACGAACAAAATAAGAAATAAATTATGAAAATCGATGGAGAAATATTGATATTATTCACAATTAAGTGAAGGAGGTCAATTGATAAAATTCACAATTTCCATACAACAGAAAATTTTAATTTGTGCGGGTGTTTATGTGTGTTGTATGAAAATAGCAATTTTGTCTATTGACTTCCTTCACTTAATTATGAATAAAACCAATAATTATCCATTGATTTTTATGATTTATGGCTTACATTATTCGTAAATTATCTGTCTTGCATGAGATAAAATTGTTTTTTTAAGTTTTTGCAGTTTTAAATTGTATGAGAGCTTTTAGAAATTTTATTTTTTCTAATTTTGTATAACAATCCAAAAATTGTTGATACTAATTTGTGAATAACTAGGAAACCACTGATTCGATTACATAATTTCGTTTAGGTAGTTTGAAGGCAACGTTATCGTGCATCTGCTGGCATTTTGTTGATGGAAATAGGACATACTGCTCTTGAGGTAGCTAGTGGAAATTTTAGATACATACATAAAAAAAATTCGAACTAATGGAAAAAAGCTGAGGACAATATATTTTTTTTGCGTATGAAACTGATTAGAAACATTTTAGTTTTGCTCAAAACGAAATTTCATTGTAAGTCTGTGTAATTAATCATAGAAAAAAGACATTCCAGGAAAATTTTTAAAACTTATTGTATTTAATATCACTTGATTTAGCAGGCATATAGAGAAGAATTTTGCTGGAAATTCTTAGAAAAAATGGAGTCGTAATCCTTATGAACTCTATGAATAATTTCAACAATTTTCGACACGAAAACAAGAGTTCATACGAGTATTTTTAGCTTCTCCAATTTGAATTAAATTCGATACGCTTCACTTTGCACCAGAAATAGTCCAATACATTTTACGGTTCCTATTTTTTAGCCCTCCAAACTTAGGCATTTCGGTTATTTATGAAAAAAGTTCATCATATCATAAAGACTGAATAACTGTAGAGCACATCATTAGATATTAATAATTCTGGCGTCATTCGAAAGGTTTCATCTTGACGAGTTTCTTCCCAAAGTATCCTTTATCCTTAAATATCGTGGAAAATGGTATTTACACAGAAAAAACTATAATTCGTATGCTATTACTAAATTCATAAATTCAAATATTTATTTTACGGAAATGGGACCTATCGCAAAATTCGTAAATTAAACACTAATATTCGTAAATATTAATTAAGAAAAATATAATAAAATTTAAAAACAAATTCAAACACATGTGTGTTAAAATAAAAACCTATGATAATTTTTTCTGTGTAATCTGCTTTATTTTTTGCAGGGTGCAACCAAATTACTGGTCTTTATTGTGTAAGCAAGATTCAAACGTTACAGTTTCTAAAATTTCTATGAAAAATTGTGGAAACAATTACAATAAAGAACTTTCTCTTAAATTGTTAGCGATAATATCTTCGTAGGTATGGGCTGAACGCTAAATTAATTATGTGCCAGCACTATATACACATTCTAACATAAATTGTGTAACTAGTACAGGTTTTCCTGGAATTATTAATTTTACTAAACGAATGATATGTAAAAAAATAAATATTATATTATAAGTTTATCTATAGATAAGCAAAGACGAAAACAATTGAAGTTTTTAAAGAAATTGCGTGCTATATTATTATTTTTGTAGTAATATAAAAATAAATTATTTAAATCCAAATTATGTGACTATATTTATGAAAACAAAATGAATATAAAAAAATTTACATTGTAAATCTTGCCATAAGGTATATTTAGTAAGTAGAAAATAAGAACTTAGTTTTATTATTTATATAATTTTTTTAAATTTTAATTTAAAAAGAAAGCTTTAAGTTTGCTCAACCTTTTAGCTTACTTTTATAAGAACCAAGTCCTTGTAAAAATCGTAACAAAATTTTTCTTTTTTTTTTTAGCTTTGTAAGTTGTTGTATTCAAATAACTAAAACTTTATTTTTGTGCAAACAAAAGCTCATTTATTTCTTTTTAGCAAACAATTTGTTTTTAGTTTTATAATAGATTCTGTAAACTGATAACAAATTTTTTTCATTTAGGAAATAAAATTATGTAAAAATAATTGTTGAAAAATGTTTTATTTATGGGGCATTTATATTTAAGGAATACACAAAGTGTACTAATGTTATAGGTACTAACATAGTACAACATTTCAAATAGGACATATTTGAATACCCTGTCATATGTTCAAATACTAAAGACGAAAAAACTTCAAAAATTAAACATCAAAGTATTAAATAAAAAATATTTTATGCGAAAATTATTCAGCTAAACACATAGCACAATATAAAAACATATATACATAAGTGATAGTGTCATATTTTTTATTGAGAATATCAACAACGAACATACAACTATTGTATAACGTTAGTACCTACTACAGTTAGAACACTTAGGACTACCTTGTGAATTCCTTCATTGTCTCGAAATCTAGTACTTGCGAGATTTCGAGCTAAATCTAGTTGTTTTTTACTAGATTTCCCATACAAAACAAAATCTACTTTCTCAGTAGATTTTGATGAAGTCTACTTAAAATCTAGTATTTTTATTATTCTTTAATACCTTGTACAACATTTTTATACAAAAGATGAGTAAATTAGCTATGTGAATACTACGCTCTACAAATAAAGTTTTCTGTATAAAGGCGTGGTACTGCCCACTTTTCTAATCATATTCATGCTACGGGAACTTAATGTGTATGCAAAGTTTCTGAAGGATCAATTAAGTAGCAATAGCTAAAAAAATATTAGCTTTTTATGAGAGTCGCACTGCCCATTTTTTCTAAACATAACATTATGTTGTTGCGGGAGCCCATATAAATTGAATAAATCGTCATAAGAGTAGAAAAAATTTTCGTAAAATTTGATTAAAAATACGCAGACAAACAAAAGTGAAACCAAATTAAAACACGTACAACAAAATAAAAAATTTTTAAAATAAAAGTGGCGACTCATGACACTCTGCCGGCATGACCAAAAATATATGTGTATGCTAGGGTGTCCGTTATATTTTAAAGTGGAAATATTTTTGGTCTCACTCCCAAAAAAGTTGAGACTTGATGCAAATATTTCTCTATAAAAATTTCACGCCCCTGGGACCTCGACTTGCCGGCTTACGCTTGAAACTTTATAAAATTACACTTATACGGCATGATGACCCACAAGTCAAAAAATAAGACATGATGAAAAATTTTGTTCTGGAAAGTTATTGTCTGTTAAGTTTTTTTTTCAACAGCTTTTGCCTTACCGACTTTTATTTAAATCGTACATTTAACAAAATAAATAGCAAAATATCGAAAAATCCCATAATTAATAATATACCAAAAAACCCCATAAATTTAAAAATGTCGGTAAACTATTTCGTTTCCTGTATTCACAGAATAAATTATTCCTAAAAACTTTTCAATTAATACACTTGATCAAAAGCTAAAACTAGTTTCAATTAATTTCTTAATGGAATCAATTACACTGTACAACAATTTAAAAAAATTAAAAATCCCGTAGGGTTTCATGACGGTTTTTTGTTTTTTCGAGGTCGCTGAATCCGAATGTGAAGTTATTTTTTTCGGGTCACGTCAGGTTTTTGTGCTACAGAGGTGGTAAGTCCTAACCCACCACTCTCGGAGAGGGTTAATATATATGACCTATTTTTCCGAGATGAAAATTTTTTCCTTTGGAACTTATCCCCCGGACCCTCCTAAATACAAATTTTATGATTTTTGTGTAACTTTATAAAAAGAAAAAAAAATTTGTTTAGTTAAATAGAATTTTTTATTTAGAAAACTTACACAAAAATCATAAATTTTGTATGGGAGTACCATTAAGGAGGGTCTGAGGGATAGGTACCAAAGGAAAAAATTTTCCTCTTGAATAAGTAATGGGGTTGGTCATGTATATCAACCTATCCGACAGTGGTGTGCTAGGACTTGCACATTCTGTAGCACAAAAACCTGACGTGGCCCGAAAAAATAAGTTCATATTCGGATTCAGCGACATCGAAAACATAAAAAACGTCATGAAACCCCAAGGCTGTTGTACAGTGTTATCGAATGCAAAATTTTCAAAAAAAAAAATTTTACAAATTTTAAGTAATTAAAAATTTTAATTTCAGTGATTTCGTATTTTGAACTTTAACAACACAATTAATTAAATCTGCAGTTTTCGTAATTGAAATCGTATTTTAGTTTTTTCTGTGTAGGCAAAACTGTTTTTTTTTTGAATTTATAAAAAAATCTAAAATAATGCAAACTTTAAGTTTTTATTGAGTGGAGTCAAATCGCCGCATACTATATCGGCAGAATTGATCGAAATTTTTCATTTTGGCATCAGGGCATTCCATATCGAGATGATGGCAGAATTTATGACCCAACATCCAAAGCTGATCAAAATTATTTTAAAAAATTGTGTTTTGTCATAAATTTAGCTGTCAAAGACTACACAGACTGATCCTTTATTAGTCTAAATTTAATTCAAAATCTTCAATCAAACCATAATGTGGAAAAGTTCGGCTGCTGCTGCAAAGGCAAATAGTCACTGTTATCTCTTATTTCCTTCCTAATGCACATCACATTCCTTGTTTGATGACGATATATAAACATAAGCGAACGATTTATTTTTAAAACATTTTATTTTTTCCGCACACAGTTTCTGTTTAAGTTTTTTGTTTCTTTTCATTTGTTTACATTTTGAAAACATTCGTGAATCTATTACAATTTGCTAGAAAATTACGATTCGATTCATATCGTATGCGGTGATTTGCTTACTCGACACGTATCGAAATATTATTCGATACGATAGTATACTCGATATCTAATGCAGTCATTAGACTCCTGGTGGTAAAGCCACATACATATACTACAAATAAAATAAGTTTTATTGTATTAAAATCGATGGGTAAATATAGATTTTATTCGCAATAAAGTGAAATTACCTTATTTAAGCAAAAATTGTGAATATTTACACTGCACAACAAGATCATACTTTTTTTAAATTACAAGACTCTAACGACTGATTCTGGTACAGCGCCAAATAATATATACGTGTATCGGCGTTTTATTATTAGGGGGAGTTAAATTTCTCCCTTTTGCACATATGTAGGCATACTCGGTCGACATAGAATATCTTGTTTTTAGGCCTTGCGTTTAAAACATAAGATATGTTTACCACTTTTATGTAAGACATCAAGAGAAATCTGTTTCTTAAACATTTCAGCCGCTGAAGGAGAGTTTTTGCACGTTATTTAAGGAATGGACAAAAAGACCCATATCGCGAAGAGTTAGAGGGTTAAAATGTTCTACAAAACTGTTTACTGTGATGTTTTACATAAAAAACTGAACAGATTTTATACCTTATGGCGTTTTCTTTTCTACACAGAAAAAAATATTACTTATATGTATATATAAAAAAAACTTTTAAGAATTTGTTTACAAAAAAAAAACATTCGAAATTTTTTTCATTGCAATTTAGATTTCATAAATTTATTTATTAAGAACTAAATTCAATGAAATAATTCCTGTTTTTTATTTATAAATTAATAAAATATATGAACAATAGATTGATTATGAAGTTTTTCATATTATTTATGTTAAAACTTTTTTCTGTGTACAAAAAAAATTTTGTATTGTTTGCACTTTTCAATGAAAATTTGCAATATTATTTAATTAGTTTGGCTTAAGTTCGTTTTCAATTTAATCTTTCGGTTAAACTATTTTTATTTTAGAAAGAAATTCTAAAGCGCGTAAATATTGAACAATCAAAGAAAAGTTTGGTTGAACTGACATCAGATGTTTCGAGACCACCACGTCTTCTCGTCAGAACTCTTTTCCACCAAGACACTACTGCCAGCGAAGGCAGCAACAACCAACGAGCGAAAATCCTATTACCTGGTGAGTCGCCCTCTCTAGACTATCTTCGAAAATAAAGGTTGGGAACTGCACTAAGTGTTTTCTTATCATGTTTAAGTTTTTTTTTTTAATTTTTCTTTGATTGTTCAATACTTACACGCTTTAGAATTTCTTTCTAAAATAAAAATAATTTAATCGAAAGATTAAATTGAAAACGAACTTAAGCCAAACTAAATAAATATTAACTTTGGATAAAAAAAAACCATACCGTTCGACTAAAATTGATAACTCAATTTCCAATATAATAATTTTCTGAGGAAGTGAATTTATTAGAAATTATTGTATAATCACTTACGAGAGTAAATTTTTGCTTTAAAGGAATGCTAAATTGCGATTTTTTTTAATAAAAAGTAAAAAGTTTTACATTTTTTAGAAAATAAAACGCCATTAAACTAAAGACCAGATTTTGTAAATACCAACGCTTTTTGCGTTTTGAAATTTATATGGAAAAATTTTTTTTCGAACGTATTTACGTTACTTTACATACAAATTTGAAACACTTAAGGCTCATTTAGCCGACCGTAACGTTGATGTAGTTGCATGTGCTGATCGTTTCTGTCACATTGAATAGCTATGAGACAGAAACGATCAGCACATGCAACTACATCAACGTTACGGTCGGCTAAATGAGCCTTTAGAAACGAAATTTTTTACAAAATCTGCTTATAAAGATCAGATTTTGCAAATGCAAACGCTTTTTACGTTTTGAAATTTGTATGAAAAAAATATTGTTTTAAACGTATTTGCGTTACTTTATATTATAATAATAGTATTTCATAACGCATTATATAATGGTTGTACGAAATTTTATGAAATTACATTTCAATTTAATATTTTGTACCAAATGAATCGCGTTAGTACCACGGTACCAACAAGTTGTGTCATGTCCATATATAATTGGTAAATTGCAGTTTGACAGTTGTACTTTAAGTTAAAAGACAGTATGTTAACTAAACGCACACATAAATATAAAAATGTTTTTATGTTTTATTGAAAAACCGCATATGTCTAAAAAGAAATTTTTTTCTGGTTTGCAAAAAATCCTTTTCTATGTAGAACTATGATCTCAATATGAAACTTTTAGAACTAATATACATATAGTTTCATTAAGAAATGAGGAGAATAATTAATTCAACAAGCAATTCTATAGCAATTAAATGCTATCGAAGAAACAAAAACAATAGCTGTTACATGTTTATTATACGAATGAAGTACAAACTAATTAAAAATTAATTTACAAATTAACGTACTTTGCGTTAGTATTACACTCAATCCAATTGAGGTCTGCCCCCTTTCAAAGCACGTAAGCGACTCGACTTTTAATTTTCTTCTTTTAACGACATGATTATCTAGGACCAAGAAAATTATGTCTAAAAAGTGCATATCTATGGAAAGTGCCGTTACCAATTTACAACAAATTTGTTTTTAGCAGTAGTGCTGATATGAGTTAATCAAAAAATAAAAATAAAAGTGGTGTGTACATTTAACCAGACCGACCTATATACACAAAAAAAGTAAAAACAAGATTCAATTAAGAAAAACGAAGATCAAAATAACAAATTAATTAGTTTTCAACCAATCACGAAAATTGTAATATTAAATCAAAAGAATTAAGTGAAAATAGTTTTAAAATTTTTCAATTAAAAAAATTGTATATCAATTAAAAAATTAATTGAAATTAAAAAAATAATCAATTAATTGTCCCAAAACAATATCACATATTTCATTTATACACAATTGACATTTATTCTATTTTATGGTAACTTGATTTAAGATCCAATTGATAGCATTGTTTTAAAAGAATATAAAACCAATTGAAAAAACGTTGATGCAATTAAAATATTAATTGTAAATAAAGATTTTTCTGAGCAAACAGTTAATCGGAAAAAATTGGGAAATAATTTTTTCTGTGTACATGTATTTCGATGTGTTCAATCCGAATATGAAGTTCGTTTGTCTGGTAGACCCTAAAAATTTCGAATAAATTGCGAAAAACTGTATGATTATTCTAGATTTTTAACAATTTTTCGCAATTTACTCGAAATTTTTGGGTGTATATACGTGCCAAACGCCTCAAATTCTAACTCAGCGTGTCAAACTACTCATAAATTGTTGTGTCTGGTCAAATGTACAGCCTACTTTATTGTTTTTGTGTGCCGAAATTTATTAAAAATTAAGCTGAAGAATTAACAGAAAAAAGTTACATTGTTTTTAAGTATAACATAATCAAAATCGGTTAATTTTGTTATAATGCCAAACCTTTAGGAGTATGCAGATAGATTAAAACAAAGTAATATCAACAAAACATGAAATACGCAGTTATTCATGAAAACATCAGCAGTAAAAGTTAAAATGAGTTTTGACAGTTTTGGGTTGATGTCAGCATTTGTCTACAAACCAACAAAACAAAATGCAATGCAACAGGATTGGCTACAACAAAAACAGAAAAATAGAATAAAAACAAAAAGGAAATCAGCATGAATTTTCAGGCATGCGCATGTTTCTAGTCGAAATAGAAAGAAAAACGTAACAATTATTGTGGATTTTGTGTTGAAATTTTTCTTTTAAACTCTTTTTAGAAATCTAAAGCTGAAAACTGTTATTTTTTTCGTAACGTTTTTTTTGCAATATTATTTTTAAAGTAAATTTTAGCATATATGTATGTATAGCACATTAGTGTGTCCGTTACTTGTATGGGCCATTTTTTATGAAAATCTTCAAGTCTCACCCCTCGCCACGTCTTCGCCACAAGTCGAAAAATATGACAACATCATGAAAATTTTTCTTCTAAAAAGTTGTTGTCTGTGAAGTTTCCAACAGCTTTTGCCTTATGGAATTTTATCTATATCGCATATTTAACAAAATAAACGGCAAAATAGCAAAAAAATCCCATAACTATTAAAATACCAAAAAACCCATAAATTTACAAGTTTCTATAAACTTTTTCGTTCTCTAGAACTTGAAGCTGTTTCCTTAGTTATTTGGACCGCTGAACCCGAATCTGTACTCCAACTTTTTTATTAGTTCTAGTTTTCGAGATATACCGTTATGTCAAATATGAAGGCACTTAAACGACAATCATATATTAGCATAACGAACACACGTACTGCTTAAGCCTTTTTGGGCTTATCTGCAGAAACACCCAGGGTCGTGGTAGGAATCGAACCTGCGACCTCCCGGTTAATAGTCTAGCACACTATCCACGCTATCTAGCACACTATATACCACGGCGGTACCCAAAGCATACTGGAGAAGGGTTTGCCCTATTTAGTAAAAGATTAAAACCGAAACTCGACTACAAAATTATCTTTAATCCGATTGAGCATTGCTTTTAAGTATACCCATTAGTTTCAGAGATATCGTAAAAGTTTTAACTTTTACTATAACTCAGTAATTTGCTATCCGATCAAAGCGAATTATCCACTATTCGACGTGTAGCTCAGTAGCTTTTCAAACAAGATATAGTTTCTTAATCCTACGAGCCTGTGACTTTTATTTTTTAATCATACCAGCCTGTGACTTTGGATAGCGTTTTAAAAAGTAGTATACATCGAAAAGCACAAATGTACCGTTATCTGGAAATGTCCAAAATCAATTTATTTTCGTGCTTATAACATCCTTTTCACCCTAAAAAAATGCATTAACAAATTTAAACTTACCAAAAATATATATTTTTTTTTGTTATGGATGATTTAAAATAATTGTTTTTGTTAACCAAAATTATTTGATTTGAGATCAAATTATTTTTTATTTAAGAAAGAAATTCTAAAGCATGTAAATATTGAGCATTCAAAGAAAAACTTTTATGTACGGAAGGTCTACTACAGTCTACTCATCAGAGCCCTTTACCTACACTACCAGCAGTGTGACCAGATTTTAAAATAATATAAAGCCAAATCAGGTTTTAAATAGAGCTAAAAAGATCTAATGAAGGAATTTTAAAGCCAAAAAATAAAGCTAAATTTTTTTACAGCTTTGCAATAGTAACTTTTCATTATTTTTAAATTTTTTATAGTTTAGTTGGTGTTTATGTAGGTATAAATGATATGAAAATATATTTTTGGCTCATTTAAATGAAAAACATTCAATCAATAACAACCACCCAAGTGCTGAAAATAGCATTTAGCAAAATAAATACGATTTCGACTCAAAGTCCCTAAACTGGTGTGTTGGAAATCGCAATCACAAAAAACTTAGCTATTTCAATTCGCAAGCAAAGAGGAAAGTGAAATGTAAGTGAACTTTCCTCTTTTAAAAAAAATTGGTATCAAATTGCAAAAATAAAAGCATTCCAGTAATATTTAAACTCTTTCTATTTAATATCATTTAAAAAAATACAATTTTTATACATTTAAATACAAAATACTAAATTAAAAAGTATGTTGCTTTATTTCGACTATTGTGTTAATTTTGTTTACTTTAAAAACAGATGTATAAAACATATAATATGAAGCAAAAATAGTAAGGGAAAAATCTAAAAATAGTTGTGTTGGATGGATACTATGGTTTCAAAAAACATAGAGCATTGATAAGAATCTTTTTCGAAGATTATTTCGAAAAATAAACAGAACGCGCGACCCTTGGCACATGCAGAAGTGAGATTTGCGATTTTAAACTCACAAGTGATTTCTGCCATTGTAATTCCAAAATAGTAATATCACCTGCGCTAAAATTTGACGTTTCTTCTTTAAAATTTTCATACAATTTACTTTTGTATTGCTTAGACTGTTTTCTAATGAAAAGATGTTTGTGATTTGTATAATTGAAAAGTTATTTGGCAAACGTTGTCGTAGTTGGTATATTAATTGTTTAATAAAATGTCGGCAAGTGTATCTAATTTCTTTTTCTGTTTCAGAATTTATTATGTCTTTTTTGAAATCAGATATTGTTCAAACTTATAGTTGAAATACGGAGTGGGAATTAGAAAACCGTCTAAATTTGATTTTAAACGGCCAAAAATTTCGGACTTCAAAACGATTTGATTACAAAGATTTTTCAAAAGCAAGTGAAGTTCTGAAAACAATAGCATGGGATCCACGTCGTTACTTTCGAACATTTTATTTACTTTTTGAACATCAGAAAGTAATGACTTTAAAAATTTCAAATAGAGTAAATATTTTTCACTATACAAAATTTTCAAGACTTTGGCTTGATGGCAGGTTTTCGAAATAGATGCAAGTTGAAAGTGAGTTGTTAATTACAACCATTGTATACTTATTACACCATGATGTCGATCAAATCTGCCGCAGTGAATGTTTCTGCACTGCCAGATTATTATTATTATTTTTTAACTACTTTATATGGTTACGGCACATAAATTTATTCTGATAAACTGTTTTATTTAATTTGAAATAGAAATTAATTACACGAAATTGAAATTAAAGAAAAAGCTAAATGCATTGTTGAAAAAAATTAAAAAAAAAAAGCTAAGAGCTAAATGAAATATTTCGAGCTAAACATTAAAAAATATAAAGCTAAATTTAGCTCTAAAAGAGCTAATATGGCCACACTGACTACCAGCGACGGTAGCAACAACACCGTAGCGAAAATCCTACTGTTTTTGTTAGGGACGTAACAGTTATAAGAGAAATGGCAAAGAGGTCTAATTTAACCATTAATATTGATGAATTCAAATAATTATTATAATCAACCATTATCGTAAGTTATATTTTATTTTGGTCATCGTAACCAATATAAGTGAGAAATATTTTTTTTTGGTTATGAATAACTATTATATCAACCAAAAAAGTTTTTTGCTTACCAATAACCATTATTGAAAGTAATTTTATTTTTCGGTTATCTCTACCCAGATACATATCGTATTGTAGATGTAATGGATGCATTTCTAAGGGGTTTGTGGGGCAAGAAATTGAAATGCTTTTCAAAAGGTAAACAAAACGGCATTCTAGTAAAATATGTTTATTAATTTTTTTAATAAAATGTTACTTAAATAAAACTGTAATAGCCAAAAAATAAAATTAATTTCGATAATGGCTATTGGTAACCAAAACATTTTTTTGATTAATATAATAGTTGTTTATAAAAAATATTTCTTATTTATATTGGTTACGGTGACCAAAATAATATATATCTTACGATAATGGTTAAAATTAACAAATAACAGATAGAGGTTAGTTCTCATAACCTTTTCTTCAGAAAGAATAAAAAATAACAATTATTTATTATTTTCGGTCCCTGGTTTTTGTTAATTTTTTTAAACAAAAAATAGTCAGAAATATTTTTGTATAAAATTTTGTCAATTTCAACTCTTATGCAGAAATTGTTGCTAAGTTATAGTTTCAGACCTATGATGGTGCCTTCCTAAATCTAGCTCGCCTTCCAAACACCAGGTCTCTGTAGTTTCCCTAAATATATGTGCCAAGTACCAACTGTGCCAATTTCTAAAACTTCGGGAATTATTTCCTTCGATTTGCCTTATGATGTCTAATTTGCTTCGGGTATTGTTTTATAAAAAAAGGGAACAGGAAATAGGTTACTATGTCCTACTAATAAATATGTGGAACTCATGCTGTTATCCTTATAAGCCTGGCAATACTTCAGCCCTTTCATATATTCTAATGGTCAGTGGTTATTTGACAGTCTCACACTCACTTGTATCTTAAACACACAAAAAGGCAAGTGCATAACAATAAAACTCGCAGTCATTAGAGGAATTTTGAAGTGAAAATAGCGGTTTAAAAAAACACAATAATGGTGGTTGAACATGTGAACAAGTCATAAAGAAAAAAATAATATTAAATTGAGTTTTCATGAAAAGTGATTTTGTTGAAAAAAAAAGTATCACTAAATTGCATAATTATTAAAGTTTGTAAGACTACTAAATACTTAACATATTTAGTTTTAAACTAAAACACTAACAACATTAAATTTCTTCTAACTGGATTTAGAAAAATTTTAAATATGAGTGTTTCATACTATGAGAGTGTTTAATGAGAAAGGCCATTGCGAAATAAGGTTGAAGTTTAAGGAAACAATAAGCCAGAGGTCATTTCTTAAAAATATATAGAAAAAAAACAACAACTCGTAAATTCTTAAAATTTTCTCACTAATGAAAAACTTTAAAAATTAACTATGCAGCCACGTGACCAAAATAAAAGAGAGGAAAATTTTAGAATTTTTCACAACAATACTGCACCAACTAAGCGAAATTCAGTTGATTTACCGCCTACAAATCGTACAGCTACGACATCCGGTACAATGACTGCTTTTCAATTAACTCCACTGTGGGAACATATTTTAAGGACACGAAAATTACCCGAAACAATATGCCCACGCATAATGTTTGCGGAATTTCTGGAACGATTGAAGGATCCGGAATGGCAAGTACGTCAGCATGCCCTCAGAGTATTTGTGGATGTGTTAGTGGTGATGAAATCTAGGGCAGATTCTTATATGGAAGCTCTAATTGGTCAATTGATAGAGAATCTGGGACATCAGGCTCCCACCGTTCGAAAGGGTGCTTTAGACTGCTTAAGAGTTTATTTGGCAGAGACTGCCATGCCAGAAACCATAATGTTAGAAATTCTAGATATCGGCTTAAATCAAAAAATTACTAATGAACCATTTGGAGGAAGACTAACGTGTGGTGTTATGCTTTCTTTACCTGCCCTAGTTCAGTCCATTCTACACACTCCCAAAAGTCATTTCATACTAAAAACTACCATCGATATGCTAGTACAGAAAATGGGACAAGTTACTCACCAGGAAATAACACTTAAAGTTTTACGTAAAATGCGTGACTTAATAGGGGATTGTGAATTTATGAAATACATGTCACATGGAGCCTATAGAGAATTCGATTTATTGTGCAATGTTTATGGTTTGTCAGAACAGGAAGATGGCTTAATACAACCAACTCCAGCACATTTTATATCCTCTGAATCCAATACAAATACCTGGCGTTTAATGGCTGCTAATAAGCCCTCTAAGCTTGCTAATTGTTGGCGTCCATGTGAAGAAGATGATGTCAGACAAGAAAAAGAATGCGTTAATGAAACTGTCCTTGCTTGTCCAGCCAAGGTTATAATGGAAACTGAAATTAAAATTAATGACGATACCCTAACCATGCGTATTCTGGAAGCAAAAGATGATGACATTTGTATTGTAGAGCCACAAATTTCCAATAATTCATTAACGCAAGCCTATGTCAATAGTTTAGAAGATGATATTATTTGCGGTCGTCTAGGAAGTGCTAAAAAGCTACGTGAGACTTCATCATCATTAGTAAAACTCTTAAGTGATTCTGATGAAATGGAAATGGAAAAACCTACACAAGAATTTTACACCACCATTGTAACACCTTCAACGCCCTCACGTACCCCAAAAAGAGTAACATTTGGTGGCGAGGTTGTTAAAATGCGCACGCCTGATAGCGATGCAAATTCAACAACCAATAACAATCATCAGAAAAAATCTCCAAATTTGCAGCAATTATTAATTGCGGAAGATAAGAATGATGCTATTGAAGTCAATGATAATAACAACAATCCGCCTACATTTATATTACAGTCTCCACCCACAATAGTTGATACCAGTAAAACTTCAGTTTTAACACTAGATATACCTAATGATAATACTAAGCCTTTAACTCGTCCGAAATCGGGTCCTACATTGAAAACTTCAAAAGCAATATCTAAATCCCCTTCCTCAGCAGCATCTTCCCAAACAAACTCACCGACATCTCCAACAAAATCGCCCAAAAATTCACCGAAATCACCATTTAAACGTTTAAGTATTAGTCCAGTGGATAACATGATTAGTCCCAGAACGGCACATAAGGAAATCGAAGTTTTACACAACTTACAGCGAGATCCTTCGCCTAATCGAGCGTTAACAGCTAGAAGGGCTAGCTTAAAAACAGAAGAAACAACAACTCCCTCACCGGCTGACACACAATCTCAGTGGACAGACAATTTAGATAAAAAGACACACTTTCAGCAATGTCCTGCTCCAGTAGCACCACCGCGTTCGTGGGAGGAGTTGGGTATTGTGGATGATGATACAATAATGGATTTACGTTCTGGGGTAAGTTTATAAATAGATTTTGTCTTTACATAATTAAAGATTAAAATGGCACATGTAAAGCAATATACGCTAACCACTGCAGCCACAGCATGTTGTGGCTTCAGCATCAAACTTTACCTTAGCTATATCTTCTTATATATATATATATATATATATATATATATATATATATATATATATATATATATATATATATATATATATATATATATATATATATATATATATATATATATATATATATATATATATATATATATATATATATATATATATAGGCCACACAATTTTTTTGTCGTGCCATTTTAACAATCTTATTGTCCACCAATATTGATGAATCATATATGGTTTGAAAGGTATTATTCTCTTGATATGCACAATATAGTTTTTGGCCTATAAAATCCGGTAACAAACAACCCCGTTTACGGATCAAGTGATCGAACTTCGACCACCGGTCGGGACTCTTAATTTAAATAATTTAAATGATTATTTAACATAAAACTTATGTGAAATTAAAGTTATAGTCATGTTGATTTAAAAAGAAATGTAACGTTTATAACAAAGTTGTTTTAACAGTGAAAAATTTTAAATCAAAGAGATTTAAGGTTAGATTAATAATTTTTCATTTCAAATTAATATGAAACAATTGTAATTTTAAGCCAGCAGCAGTAAATTTTCACAATTAATTTTTTTTGTCGTCTACATAGCCGACGCTTGTAAGAATAAACAACAACAAGTCACACAACTAAGCAGAACAGTGAACTGTAGCAATGAACAAAGAAAATAAACACCAACACACTTAAACGACAAATTATTTCTTGTAAATTTAATATGATTTCAAATCACAATTGCGACATGTTGATTTTACATTCCCTTTTTTCGGTGTGTGGGGCCAAATTCAATACTTTCAATAAACCACATTATTTGTATGGTGGATCCCCTAAGGGATAGAAATAGGGAGCAAATATGTTTAAAACAAAAAATTAATGGAGGTCGGTCATATACTTAACCCCCTTTGGGACTCTTAGGCAGTTATGAAAATTTTTTTTCTAAATATTTTTAGTCTACATTGTACATTTTGTATGGGATCCCACTTACGGAATGGTGAATGCTTACAAAAAATTTGTAAGGAAAAATTATTGGGTATGGGTCCTACATTTTATCTCACTAGGAGTAACTCTGTGGCAGATATGAAGTGTTTTAACCTGTTTAACCTGTGTCTTATTTCAATGTACGAATCGATAAAAATTCAAAGTGCTATTAAACATATACATACAAGTTTTATATTTTAATTGAGCTTAAGGTCTCTTTTTATATAAAAAACAATAACAATATTTATTTTTAAATTTTCAACAAGTACAATATTTCGCCACTTCTTTGTGTGGCTTCTTCAGGGATATATAAATGTGTTTAACAATTATTTATAACTTTCAAATTGAAAAAAAAAATTTTAACAAACAAAAAAAAAATTGTCAAAATGAAAAAATGAAAAATTAAAAAAAAAAACAAATGTATAAAAAACATAAAGTATTTTAATATCTCATAATTTTAATTTCCGCTTCCGTTCCTATGTATATAATAAATATCTATAGCTATGAGCAACACTAGCCGTATCTGTCCTGTAGTTCATTCTTTTGTCTGTTGGAACATTTATAATTTGTAACATCTCTAACATATAACGTCGTTTATAATTATTCTCCGTATTTAAAATTGAAACATTACTAAAATCAGGATAGTGATTTGAATTGGCACAATGAGCTGCTAAAGCTGTCTTTTGTACAGAAACATTATCCCTATACCTTTGATCCGATTTATGACCAGATATTCTAGTTTTTAATTTATTTTTGGTCGTACCTACATATACTTTATTACAATTTTCTCTATCATTGCCATTGCATGAAATTTGATAAACTAAATTAGATTTTTCTAATCTCTGTACTCTGTCTTTTGTCTTACTAAACAATTTACCTACAGTTTTATACATCTTATGTGCCATTCTATATTTTCGACTTTTCTAATCTTTCCGACATTTTAGGTACATATGTCAAAGATTTCAAATTTTAGGTTCAGAAGCTGTGTTTTGATATCTTTTAATACACCTATATTGTCTTATTAATTTGCAAATTAAGGGAATTGGGAAACTATTATCATTTAAAATATTCATAATTATCCTTTTATTTTTCCTATGAAATTCCGTATCACTAACTGATAATATTCTTTCTATAAGATTTTTGGCTGTATTAATTATTATCCTTTTTGGATGTTTCGAATAATAATTAATTATTCTACCTGAAGAGGTCGGTTTTTGGTACCAATCTATTAATAAGCTATTATTTCTCCTTATTATTAACGTATCTAAATAAGGCAACTTTGAAACACATTCTTTTTCTATTGTAAATTTAATGTCGGGATGAAATGAATTAAATGTTGATAGCATAGTCTCTATTTCGCTTTCTGAAATAATGCAAAAAAGGTCATCTACATACTTTGTCAAAACTTTTGGCATAATGTTCAGTTTTTCAACACATTCATCAAGTAATTTTTCCATTACAATATCAGCCACAACTGGCGAAGCTGGAGAACCCATGGGAAGTCCTTTTAGTTGTGCATATATTTTATTGTTATATTGAAAATATCTGTTGTCAATAATACAAAATCTAATGATACGCAAAAATAAATCCTTTCCTATATTTGTATGTCCCTTTAGCAAATTCCATTTTTCTGGCGAAGCTGGAGAACCCATGGGAAGTCCTTTTAGTTGTGCATATATTTTATTGTTATATTGAAAATATCTGTTGTCAATAATACAAAATCTAATGATACGCAAAAATAAATCCTTTCCTATATTTGTATGTCCCTTTAGCAAATTCCATTTTTCACCTATAATATCTATTGCAAGATCTACTGGAATACTGGGAAATAGCGATACTACATCAAGTGAAATTAATTTTTCATTAGTATCAATCCTCAGATGTCGTATCTTATCTTTAAATTGTAAAGAATTAATTACATTGTATTTGGAACCTATCGTTAACTTTTTTAGAATATGTGTAACATATTTACAAAGCTCATACGAAGGAGAATTTATAAAAGAACAAATCGATCTTAATGGAAAATTCCCTTTGTGGATTTTAGGTAATCCATACAGTCTTGGCGCCATAGCAACACTAGTCTTAAGTCTATTTTTATCTATATTTGTAATTATTTTTGCTCTGAACAATTCGTCAACAATATTATTATTTATTTTTTGTAATTTAGTTGTAGGATCCTTATTTAATATTCTATATGCAGTAACATTACTAACAATATCATTAATTCTTAACTCATGATCTAGCTTATCCATAGCTACTGTAGTATTTCCCTTATCTGCATTCAAAACAATAATGTTTCTATTTAATCTCAAGAATCTCTCACTAAGATATACTCTATTTATTAAAAATTTATCTCTGTTCGTTAGCCTAATTCTGTTTATGTGATTATCAATAATAGTAGTCAGTCTTGACCTAGCTATTTCTTGTTCCTCTCTATCTTGTAGAGTCTGAACAAAATCTTCTCCATCCGATATTACTTTCATTAGGGGAAAATCTTCTTTCTTAATGGGTAAAGAAAATTTTTGACCCAAAGAAAGTACATATTGTACGTCAATAGGAATTTCTACATTACATAGACCTAAAACAAAAATATAATAAAGAAATATCTATGTATATAACAAATTGCTGCCACGATTTATAGTGCTGCAGCTTATGCTCAAATTATATAGATCCGATTTTTATCAAATGTATACCATTTTATAGATGTTTATTGACAGATGATTGTGCACATCTCTGTTTTGTTAAAAAAAAGGTTGAGTATTTTGGGAGCAATAAGTATTTAAAGTTGCTACTAAAACATGTGCACAGCTTAAAGTTAACAAAAAAGGAACATGTACATGTGTTTGTAGATTTTGCTTTTCCAAAGATAATAACAGTAAATATTTTTTTCTTCTTTGGTGTTGTTGTAGGAAAGGCATAGAACTAAAACGGAAGAGGGTTCAATAAATTGAATTAGCTTATTTGAAGGGATTTTGTTTTTTGTATTTTACCGTTGATTTTTAATTTCACTATAGGAAAGTTACTATGCATCATTAATTAATTAAAGTTGCATTACATATAGTGCGGCTGTTCTTTGAGAGATTTTTTATATCGTTTGGATAATTTTTTTATTAACCTTAATAAAAGTGTTTCCATATAGAATGCGGATTTTGTCCGTTTGCTACACTAGAAATTTCTTAAATACCCGAATTTGCTGTCATTGCTTTATGAATAAATATTATATCTACTGCCTTCTTTTGTAGGGTGACTTTTACGTAAGCCATATTGTTAACACAAGCTGGCTTTCTAAAATTCGGTTCGGGAGGATATTTTAGCACTAATTGTGAATAAGTACGAAATTAACCATTAGAAATTTTTAAAGCTTTATTCTATCGTTCAAGTTGTCTTTGAAGTTTTATAGTAGAATTGTATGGCAAATATTTTTATAGGACATTTCAGCCCCTTTTTCAAGAAATGGAGAAACAAGAGTCATGAAGTGAAGAGCTAGAGGGTTAAAATGTTCTATAAAAAAACCTGAAAACACCTTATATCTAAATTGTAAGGACTATAAGATTTCATGTGCCGACTCAATACAATAAGGTGCAAAAGGATGGAACTTTAGCTTACCCTAAAATAAAGTCCAGACGTAAACTTTCAAAAAGCCGATACATATACATTTGTTCATGTCTTACAGTGTTCTCATTGCTCCAACGTTTACAAATCCTCCAAGTGTTGAATTTTTCTCTTGTGCATTCGAATACTGTCTTATGCCCAATTCTTACTAAATAAATTGGTACGAACTTTATCCGAACAAGAATATTAAGAGACAATATAGTTCGAAGTAGAAATCAGAGTAAGCCCTTCTATTGTCCATTGTAAGAATGAATATCGGCGGCTTGGTATAAAAAAATAGATCTTTAGTTCTATATGGTCAAAATTATGTGGGGTGGGCTCGTGTTAACATTGTTTATATTAAAAATGTAAAAGTTCAACATGTTTTTTTTATCTCAAATATAAACATGTTTATTATGTTATTTACTTAATAGTGTCTACAACGCGCCAATTTTTTTGTTATTAAAGCAACAACTAAACGGCAGGAAAAACATAACTTTCTATTTTAAATACATATTATGGAAGGAAAAGTACATTCATGTATTTTTATCTGATGGAATACATAAAGGTTTACTTTCACGTACTCCTTTGTATTAAGACGTACATATACACCCTTATGTACATAATCATGTTTCCTTGTAAAATATTAACTTACACTATACACATGTCGATTTTATTAAATATTACCGGCTTTATTATTCATAAAACATCCTTATGACCCAGTTTTCAAAACAAATAAATATGAAAGTATGTATTTAAAATCAAAAGTAGTACAAGTACACGTATTCAGCAACAAACATCAGTAACTCATACATTTTAAAATATAATTGTGTAACGGATACTGCATGCTCTTTTGGGTGAATCGAATATTATTTGTTTTATTACATAGTGGTTGCTGGTCGCTGTATTTGTACAAAACCGGGATGAATGAAAAGTATGTTAAAAATTAATTAATGAAAATATGTAACAGTTTTCTTTTTTACTCGAGCCCAACGTAAATTTCATATCATTAAGGAGCCTTTAATGAACTAATAGTGTTTACCCGTACGTAGAATCAATTTGTCGTAATTTTGATAGGAAATCATAATAATTAATAAGAAATAATTTTTTACTTAAGTGTGTAGTTGTTTATTTGTTTTGTTCATTGCTACAATGCACTGATGCGCTCAGTTTTGTGACTTGTTGTTGTTTTCTTGTTGTTTATTTTGATATTCGTGTTGTGTAAATGTAAATACCCGACAAATAGCCGGCAAACTTTGCATTAACAGCGAAAATTTCCTGCAGCTTATTTAAATTACCATTGTTTGATAACGTATTACTAAAGAAATCTATCTATATAATAAATAGGTTAAACCATTTCTTGTGCTGATTTTGACAAAACATATAGAGCAGATTTTGACAAAACATATACTATTTTTAAAATATTTATTGACAGAAGTGCACAATCTATAGTTTCTTGAAATTGCTCCTTAAAGTTTAAAGTTCAAAAACAAACAAAACTTGTACATGTATTTTGTAGGCTTTGCTTTTGCAAAGATAATAACAATACATTTTGTCACTTTTTTAAATTGGTGTTGTTGTAGGAGAGGAATAAGACTAAAAGGGAAGAGAGTTCAGTAAATTGAATGAAGTGATTTTGCTCTTGTATTTTACCGTTGCTTTTTTAATTTCACTTTAGGAAAGTTAGCATAAAAAGGGTGTTTTTATTAGAGGTATATAACTTTAAATGAAAATATTTTTAATATCAACTAAACTGGCTTAAGTGGATAGATAATTAAATGACATTAATGTTTAAATATGATTGGGGCATGTGGCCGCCACGGCTGGTGCGTAAATGGCACAATCTGGAGCTTAAATTTTCACACACTTTACGCAGTACTTGGTCGAATGTTGATTTTCATTGTGCTCAATTGTCTTTGGTTTATCGGCGTAGACGAGTGACTTTATAAATAATCAAATAATGATAAATCACACGATCTTGTTGGCCAATTAACAAAAAAATTACATAAAGTAATTCAATTCACGCCGCAATTTTCACAGAAACTACTTGTCGAAAAAAAATTATTTTCTCAGAAGAAGAAAATGGTATTATAAGACGTTCCTGAAATTTTCATTTAAAAAAAATTCCAACGTTTAAATTTCCGGTAATTAGCAACGAGTTATACTTTTGCTTAGTCTTTTATATAAATTATTTAAATTTTAAAGATTTGCCAGCTTTGCTCTGCAGTGAGTCGTCTATTAATTATAAAATGTCAAACCGTACTAGTCCCAACGCAACTGTGAGCTATCAAATCGGTTGTTAAGCAAAGCAGTGCTGCCCACTCAAATGTGTATAAGTTTAAAAAAAATGCTGTATCATCAATTAATTATAGTTGTATATATGTAATAATCTAATCTAGATGAAAAAAAGACCTTATCTTGACAGCAAAAAATGTCAGTAGAGCCAAAAATAGCGGTTTGTCTAATTTTTTCCAATTTTGAGATTATTGTTGGTGTCACTCCTCAGACATGTTCACCCCGCTTTACAAGTGGAATTATCCCTTTATTCGCCACCGAAATAACTTACTGCCAGTTTGCCGATATCGAAAGAGTTCTTTCGTTCGCACAATTACATTTAAAACAAAACCAAATTCAAACTTTTTATTTTTGTTTTACATGTAGTTGTGCGAATGAACAAACTACTTCGAAATCGGCAAACAAGCAGTTAAAAAGAGATTTTGCCCAACTTCTGCCTTCCTCTTCTACAATATTGTCAAACTTTAAAGCTCATTTAGTCAAAACTATATTTTTACATTTATAATATTCAAAAATTCGAATCTCTGTAAATTTTTGAAATTTCGCGGTAAAAACGGCACTATTTTCAGAATTTTATCTAGTTTTAAGAAATGTAGCTTACTGAGTTTCGCCCTCCGGAAGATAAGTTCTTTTTTATTCAGGATCATCAGATACATATTTTGTGAGAATATTTTTGTAAAGAAATTTTGTATGAGATAATCTAAAATCTTTCTATGAAACTTATAAAGTTATTTACATCTAGAATACAGATTATTTTGCCATCCGTTGGCTATACTAGGGTTCATAGCATAAGCATGATTTAAACCGAATTAATCATTTTAAGTTCATATTCTAGACCTACTATAACTATAACAATCATTTATAAATACGACTGTTAATAAGTAAGTTATTTCTATTGAAAACTCATTTAGACGTCTATAAAATCGATGGATTTTTGTATAAAACGGTATTCTATAAAATAATTACTATGCATATAAAGATTATACAAAAAAAAATATACATAAAATATTCGTTTTATTCCATACCAATCTAAAATAATTTTAACAAACTTTTAAATTCACTCTCGTAATCTTAACGCTTTCCCGTTTAATATGAAATAGAGGGTTGCACGAATATATTCGAAAGTACTCGTATGTATGTTTGTGTGTGTATGTATGTATGTTTTTTTATATATATGTGTGTATATATGCATGTGTATATGTATATTTGGTCGTGGCTATATATGTAAACACATATACATGCATTTATACATAACTATATACATAAGAACATACATCTATGCACACACGAAATTCATACGAGTACATTCTACGAATACCTATATGAAACTTACTATTATTAGTTGTTACTTTTATTGTATATATTCGTAGTACATATATGTATATATATTTTCTAATATTAATTTTTTCTAGCACGGTTTAATTTTGTAATATGTAACGTATATACACATAAATAATTATAGTATATATGTTCTTAATAAATAATAATAGTTTAATGGTTTTATAAATTAAAAACAGTGCGTGATTTAAATTTTGTTTTTATTTATGGTTTTAATAGTGTCCTTTTTTCATTTCTTTCCTAGAAAAAGTTTTACGATATGTTGAAGCAAGACTTTCGCTTATAATCCTGCTTATAAGAGGCATAATATTCATATGAGAAGCTTCCATTTGGAAACAAAATGAAAAAAAAATTATTATTGTTATTATTATTGAAAGCTTCTTATAATTAATTTAGTTACGTAATATAATTAAATTATTGGTTTTTATTACAAATTTAAAAGCCATTGAAACACAACGTCCTTCCTTTTAAGGAAAAGCTGGAAGCACTATAATTAACTTAGCAGAGAATCATTTCAATGGTTCCATATTTTGTTTTTTTTTTTTGTGCTACACAGTAAAGCGTATTGAAAAGGGATTTAACTTATTTTTGCTCAATGTGTCAATACTAGAACAACAACTACGTCCATATGATAATTTTATTATTCTTTCAGAGGTATATTTGAAAAAAAAATATGGGATACGGTTGACCTTGCAGGCCATCCCTGGAACTTTCCGCCAATTTTGAGCTCAAAGCGCTGCAAAATCCATAGATTTTGGAGTAAGTGTGACCCTTTAGTCCTTTAGTGAATCCTGATTGCACACTTCCGTCACCATTGCACATAAAGCTCAAACCAAAGACTATAGATTTATTGTCAAAGACTATAGATTTATTGTCTATTGTCTTTGCTCAAACTGAATTATGTAAAAACTGAAAAAGAAATTACCCAAACTCATCGAGGCAAAAATTAGAGAAGAAATATTTGTCCGTCTATAAATAAGAGAACTGATAAAGGTTACGATTTATTAGTTCATATGTTTAGTCTTATCATATTCGTTGATATTTGCAAAAAAAAATCATGACGACTGAACCAAAGTCAGGCCCATGGTATAAGTATATAAGGTAGTTCCACTTTCACTTTTTTGGCATATTATCATTTGACAAAAGATGAGATCTGACGTTTAAACTAAAAATCGTGCTACCATTCTTGCTTTACACAATCCCATTTTTTTAATATTAAAAAAAATTAAATTAATTTTCAAAAGAAAATAAGAATTGTGTTCAGAGTTGTGAGTTCTTGGAGTCTATGAAAGAGCTAATTGCAATATCGGCGATGTTAGCGATTCCTAAGGAATTTTCGCCATTTTCGCGATCTATCTGATTTTAAGAGACTATGTTGTTCTTTACAGTTTTAGTAATTTTTTCAATACATTTAGCAATTTTACGCGAACTTGCGAATTTTCGCGTTCTTTTGGATTTGTTTTTTTTTTATTTTTAACAGTTTTGACGTTCTAATATATTTTAGGGCTTGTTTCCAATTTCGCAATTTGCGATTTATTATGCCGCTGTTAGCAAGTTTTTGCGAATTTTCGCCATTTTCGCGGTTTTTACCGAACTGACGTTCAAACTAAAAATCGTGCTACCATTCTTGCTTTACAAAATCCCATTTTTTTAATATTAAAAAAAATTAAACGTTATTAATTTTCAAAAGAAAATAAGAATTGTGTTCAGAGTTGTGAGTTTTTGGAGTCTATGAAAGAGCTAATTGCAATATCGGCGATGTTAGCAATTCCTGAGGAATTTTCGCCATTTTCGCGATCTATCTGATTTTAAGAGACTATGTTGTTCTTTACAGTTTTAGTAATTTTTTCAATACATTTAGCAATTTTACGCGAACTTGCGAATTTTCGCGTTCTTTTGGATTTGTTTTTTTTTATTTTTAAACAGTTTTGACGTTCTAATATATTTTAGGGCTTTTTTCCAATTTCCCAATTTGCGATTTATTATGCCGCTGTTCGCAAGTTTTTGCGAATTTTCGCCATTTTCGCGGTTTTTACCGAACTTTTGGTATTCCTTACGGTTTTATCGATATTTAATCAAAATCATGGCTTGTTTAAAATTTTGCAATTTTTCGCAAATTTTCACTATTTTTACGACAAGCGTAATTTTTACAGATTTTTCTTTCTTAGATTTTTATTACGCTTTGTAATCTTTGAAAATTTGGCAAGTTTTAGCGAATTTCCATGATTTTCGAGATTTTTTTCCCGAGATATTAACTTTTGTTACATTTTTAATGAGTTTAAATAAATTTTAGAACTTGTTGGCAATATTTCGATTTTTGCGAATTTTCGTCATTTTCGTTATAGACTTGATTATTACAAGTTTTTGCACTTTTTAGAATTTTTGTGGATTTTTGTAATTCTTCCGTTTTCTTTATTTTCGCAATATTTGCTTTTAGCTATTTTTTGCATATTTTTGTAATTTTGCAATACACGATTAAGAGATTTCCATCGACTCTATTTGAAATCAATACAAAATCCCAGTACATAAACACAAAATTAATACTACACCACTTGCATAAAATTTCTTGGAATATTTTCCCTTTTTCCATGTGTGGCAAGGTTATTTTAAATATTTACATATAAACTAGACTTCAAAAATCTCCATTCTTGTCAAACAATTTTAAGTGAAACAGGGTATTTTATATCATGGTCAGGTCTAGACTATTATTTTTTCTTTTTTGTAAAAAATTTACAATTAAGTTTTGGCTACTTTTCTTTTTAAATATTTCTCTGATGCAATTTTCCCATTCCAATGTTACTTCTCCCAAAAACGAAAATTTTACGGTTGTGCTGTTTAAACTAAAATTATGACATTTTTGGGGTTAAAGGAACTAAAAGATTGTGATTAACATCTTTATTAATTGCAATTAAAAATATATTTTCGAAAAAATCACATATTTTAATAGAATTAACCCAATTCCTTGCCAAGGAGGAACTAACTGAGTGCGTAACAAATGCATACTCATTAATATATAAATGAGCTTTTCTCTCTGTAGAAAATTAAAGTTAATGTTCCATTTTTTGCGTCTTTTGGCTCATACCGGTCATTTAGTCATATTGAAGAAAAAAAAAACAAACGACAAAAAATAATCAATTCGTTGTCGAATTAATTTTGTGCTTTAACTTCGGTGGTTCCCTTTAATATTAAAGTTTCAGTAAATAAAATGCGTGTGAGATTGCATGCTGACTACAAAGAAGTAATTGAGGTCACTTTAACTATAATTTGTTTATGTAAGTGTGGAATACTAGTGTTGGATTTTTTTAAGAAATATTTAAAGTTACTTTGACGAATAAAATTTTATTTCATTATATAGAATAAAAAAGTTATGCTATTGCGGCAATAATTTAAAGTAAAATTTGCTATATGACATGCAGTGTGACCATTTTAACTTTTTTTCATCTAAATTAAGTTTTTTCTTATGATTTAGCCACAAATGCTTTTTCTAGAGTATTTAAATTTTTATATTCGCTTTACTAGATATATAAGTTATATGAAAATTTTAAAGAATAAAAAATATCTTATCACTAACCTCTTGGAATTACAACTGCTGTTCGATTACACTATGTAACAAAATGAAACTTTTGTTATGACCTTTGATCAGCACTTTATTTTTTGATGTGTTATGGTCCCCTAACTACAAAAAAAGTCGAAATTTAAAATTCCTTGGATACGTTTTTTTAAATTTTTTTTCTAAAATTTGCGATTTTTCAAGAGCCTGCTACACTAATTTCTTCAGGGCTTCGAAACAGGTTATCCAATTTCCTTAGAAATAAAATAAGTAAAAAAAAAATTATGTTTATCCATCGATTTTCATGAAATAAAACTTATTTTATTTGTAATATAAGTGGCTTTATGATTTGTTAATAACAATTATAAAATTTTGCCATTTTCCTCTTTTCGTATATTTTAAATTAATGGAAATTTTCCAATTTTGCCTAAAAAAATAAAAAAAATTTCATCATTGCGATATGAATAATTCCGAAATGATTAAGTGTAAAAAAAAGAATTTTAGAATGGCTTAAATGTAATTTTATTCCAAGTGTTTTAATTTTTTTCACCGCCTTCAGAAAAAGGAGCAAGGTTATCAATTCGTCATGTATTTTTTTTAAGGATGTTCTTCCGAAACTCCGCCATTTATAAACCGATTTTGGATTTTTTTTTTCTTTATTTAAAAGGATGGTCTTCCAAATTGGTCACGTTGAAAAGTGGGCGGGGTCACGCCCATACGAAGTACTTCTCATACTCAAGATTATTTTACTTCTACTCAACCGATTCCTATGAAACTTAGCACTCACATTAAGCTTCTGTTTGAATACTACATCATGATTAAAAAAAGTGGGCAGTGCCACGCCCATGCAAAGTAAATATTCTTTAACAACAACTTCTATTAAATCGATCCTTATGAAACTTTGCATACACATTTAGTTATTGCTACAATACAACATTGTGTTAAGAAAAGTTGGCAGTGCCACACCCATGAAAAGTAAATTTTCATTTAAACTCCTTCTACTTAACATATTCTTATCAAACTTCGCACACAATTAGTTCTCCTACAAGTATATCATTACCAGGGCTCGGACTTTCATGCAAATGCATGTTTTTTGTGGTGATAGATAAAGAGGTATTGACTAATTATCTATGCGAATCTTCAAATTTTAAGAAGTTTGGCATCGATTTGTAGTTGCATATTTTGGTGGTAACTGTATATCTTTGCATATTTTGGCAACAAATGCTTATTTTTGGAGTAATAAAATTTTTTTAAATGCATATTTCTCAATTTTAAAAAAAAAATATCAATAGGCCGACTATGGATGACAACCGAACCTCAGTTTGGTTGCCAGTTGCTGAAACTGATACTACTGATGACAACTGGCAATTGAAAGCTGTCAATTTCAGTTGCTATTTAGTGCCTTTCTGGCAACCATTAATTTTCAGTTGTCGACTGGCAACGCAACTATAGTTCGGTTGCATTAAATAAAATACCTAATTATGTTTGTTTTATGCTTTTTTCTCTAATAATAAAATATATGTAATAATATATGCTTATATTATTTTAGTTTTGGTACGTTCTTCGTAGGTAAATGCATATTTTTCATTTTTAGGTGCATTTGTTAAGCTTAAAATAAATTTTTAGTTGCACGAAAGTCCGAGCCCTGATCACACCTATTTTATAATGGGGTTTTTTTTTTTGCAAGAATTATTATAAGGAAATTGGATAACCTTTTCCAAGTTATGATAAAATCGGTGGAGCACCGTCTCCAAAACTCGATTTTTTCAAAAACCAGGTAATTTCACTTTATTGTGATTAAAATCAATATTTATTCCTAAAATAAAGCTTATTTTATTTGTGGTGTGTGTGTGACTTTACGTTCAGTGAATCAAAATGGCAAATTCTGCAATTTTAAATTTTTTATAAATTTAAAAATAGAAATATTTCGATTTTGCATAACAAGAATTATTTTTGATAATTGCGTTCTGAATAATTCTGAAACCATAGAGTATATTAAAAAATAAAGTTAGAGCGGCTTAAAGGTAATTTAATATAAGGTTTTAGTGGTTTTTGTAATAAAATTGGATAATCCCTTCATAAGTTATGATGAAATCGGTGGAGCATCCTCTTCAAAAATCCCAAATTTAAAAAAAAGTTAATAAAAAAAATTTGTCCATAGACTTTAAAATGTTGACTAGTTTCGTAGTTAGTGGACTATAACACATCAAAAAATAGGTATATTTCTTGTTGCATAGTGTTATTGATGACAACCGAACTTCAGTTGCGTTGCCAGCTGGCAACTGAAAATTCATGGTTGCCTGAAAAGCATTAAATGGCAACTGAAATTGACAGGTCTCAGTTGCCAGTTACTATACGTAATATAATTTTAAGCAACTGGTAACCCAGCTGAGATTCGGTTGCCATCTATAAACGACCCATTATATAATTTAAAGCTTTCTATTGCAAGTCTTTTCAAAATTTACCTACACTTTTTAGCAAATAAATAAAATAGTTTATAAACCGGTCATTTCTTAATACACGCGATATATTCACCGGCTTATTTGTTTTACTTTTATTTCATTATTTTCGTATTTGATTATTAGGATACAGAAAAACAATTTATGAAAACTAAAATGCCAACATACTACTTACTACTCATAACAGCAGCCGGTTGAATTAATCAACTCAAAAACTGGGTCATATAAAAGAAATTGAAGTAACTAAAGCAATACAATATAAGAAAATATTAAATAAATTACTGCAAAACATTTGTTGCTTTTATTCGGGATGAATTATCACAACATTTGAAATTGCCACTACTTAGACATTCAACACAGTACCAACACTTTGTATATGTCGGGGTATATATGCGTTATTATATTTAAAAGGTATGACGTGTCGCATTTACTTTGACCGGAAATCATTTTCAAAGGAGAGGTTAGGAATAAACAAAAAATTTAAAAGAAAACCAAATGCCGAAAAAAAGCAAAAAAAAAAACTTAAAAAGAAAATTGCTACAGGGACATTGTATGTATGAATTTATTATATTCCTTGTCGTTACTGTTTTTATGAAGTCTATCTTACTTTATTTTCTTGTACAATCAAAATTATGTTTTATTTTTCTTTGACATGTAATTTTATTTATATCCATACTTATTTCGTAGTTTTATTATGTCCACTATGAAAGTGGGTTAAGTTAAGCTTTTTCTAGTTAAAGTAATTATATTGTTTTAATATGCATTAAATTACTATTATTTCCCTTTTTTTCTATTTTGTTTTTAAAATTTGACAAAAATGTTCTTGTTTATGCAAATCTTAATTTGGATGATTAAATGTAACATATGAATAATATTAATATCTATGTAAGAGTTATTGATGACAAAATATATTAATGAACTGAGAAGCAAAGCGGCACAATTGTTAAAACTAAAAAAAAAATCTGTAAAACGCAAATTTGATTCATAGTTGCCCATATTCTATGAAAGTTTCAGTTCCGTACCTCTTACAGTTTTCGAGATAGAAGCCTGTGAAAGACAGACAGACAGACAGAGAGGCGGACGGAAGGATAGCAGCGAAAAGTATAGGGCTCTTTTCACCTATGGTGTACGGAACACTAAAAATGGAGTTAAATACAGGAATCAATACTTAATACTAATATCTAGCACACTACGAAAATTCAGACCTATACGATGACCTTAAAAAATTTTATGTATTAAAAAGCTTTGAAGCTTGTATACTTGTACCCCTTTGGTTCTTTCTCTCCCTTTCATTTAGCAAACCTGTATTTTTACTTTAAAAAAATGCGTATGAGTTATTTCTCAATATTAGTCATACGCCAGCGTTCCTAGTCTCTTATCTAAATTCCTGGTATTAGTGTTGGATGCGTATACTTGTTATTTTTCATTTGAAACGTAATTTTTTAATGAATATTTCTATTCAATGCAAAATCTACTATTTATGTATGTGCATAACAATTTGTATCTCCTAAGATGACCTTAAAAAACAACTCTTGTATTAATATACAAAAGCAGTATATAAAAATATCGATTAATACTGACCAGTAGAATAGTGAATAAACTGCAAATAAAAACTTTAACAAATTAAAGAATGTTAGCGATAAATTGTACATGCGAAAGTAAAGTAAAATATATGAATGGCTATGAGTGACTTAACAAGACCATGTAATAAATGAACTTTTCATTAGAAGTAGTCAACAATATGAAGTGTTGGACGGCTAGATTGCACATTAAATAAATAAAAATAAATAAAAAAGCGTTCAAACAAAACAAGTTTGACTTTACCAGACATCAGTCAGGTAATTAAATATTACAACAATGGTCGGGTGGGTCATATAAAAATCACACAGTTTCACGTACCGATATGCTGCATGATCAGGCCAAAGTGGGGAAACTTCAAACCAACTTAAATTAAAATTCTGATGTGATCTTGTAAAACGTCAATATACGTAAATTTATATATATTTATTTACGGTCTCCTCTACCAGAATCGGTTTACAGAACGCCGTAATTTTTTTTTCTTGTTGTACAGTGTAATTAAAGGGTAAATCAATAATTCAACGGTATACCTTTAAGTAATGTAAAGAAATTGCTGAGAAATAAATCGCCAAAGCAAAAAAAAACGCTAAAACTAAAAAACCAAAAATTAAACCAAAAATTAGCCAAAACGAAAAAAACACCAAAATACAAAAACGCTAAAATGAAATAAGCACCAAAACGAAAAAAAATCGTCAAAACTAAAATATCGCAACAAACGAAGAAAATCGCCAAACCAAAAAATGTTTCCGAAAAAAACGCAATAATATAAAAAACAGCCCAAACGAAAAAAATTGTCAAAATGAAAAAAGTGCTTAAACATAAAAAAGCACCAAAAAGATCTCCGAAACTAAAAAATAGCCAAAAAACGAAAGAAAAAAATCAGTCAAAACGAAAAATATGCTCTAAAACGAAAATACATCCTTCGTGTGGGAGACAAAGTCACATTTTACTGAATTTCTTTTTCTCGTAAAAAAACGCTTAAACGAAAAAAGCACCAAAACGAAAAAAGATACCCGAAACTAAAAAAAGACCAAAAAACGAAAAAAAACCCTAAAACGAAAGAACACCCTTCGTGTGCGAGTCAAAGTCACACTTTACTGAATTTATTTTGAAATAATGCACTATATCTTAAAAAAAAAGAGGTGCTAGAAACAAACTAAGGCCAGCTATTTTAATTTCAGAAAATTTAAAAGAAAAAAAATTTAAGGACTAAACTGAAAACATACATCCTTGCAATAACAGTAAGAAATCCTACTTTACTCATCAGTGTGACTCTACTGAAACGTATTAAATTTTTGTGCAGATTAGTAATCCAAAAAGTATTTCGAAGTTTGGAGGACCGTTCGTGAAATATTAAGCGAATAATGGAGATATGATATATAAATATATCCTTAAAACTAGAGCTACTAGGGAAAAATTAGTGATACTATCATAATACAACAGGATGGGCTATTTTTATTTCAGAAAATTTTTAAAATATTGATTTTGTTGGACAGTGTAATTAAAGGGTGTTGAATTTTTCTTCTGACTGAGTTTGCTTGCATTTGCTGAATTTTGAAAAAACGAAATATGGGGGTTTTTCTATATAAAGGATTGTAACTCAGTGAATTTTTATCTGATCAACACAGTATTAATATGAACTGAAAGAGGAAAACATATCTATGCAACAGTGTAAAATTTGCTAAATTCAAGTAAACAGTACACAAGATTTTTGGAAATACTGCAAGAAAATTATGTTTTTCGAGAAAATTTTTAAAAGCGCTTTTTAATCATCATACCCGTATGCAGCAACCACAATTCAGCTTAAAAACATCTCATTATTGTTGTATAGTGTTATCGACCAAATTTGACGAGGGGTGACGGAAAATCGACCCAATTAGAAAAAAATCTACAAATTTCAAAAAAAAAATCGCAAAGACAAAAAAGTAACAAAACGAAAAGTCGCTAAAATGAAAAAAAACTCGCCAAACGAAAAAACGCTAAAAAGGAAAAAATCGCCAAAACTAAAAAATCACTAAAACAAAAAACTGTTAAAATTAAAAAAAGGCGCAAAAGCTTGAAACTCTGAAAAACGGCCAAAACAAAAGAGAACCAAAACTCACCAAAATCAAAAACTAGAAAAGAGTTTAAAAATATGACAAAAACGAAACAAATCGCCAAATAATCAGAGAAAATAAATAGTGTTAGATATTTCGTCTCCGTACAGAAATAACCATTCGTGTGCACGTCAAAATCGAATTTTTCTGAATGTATTAAAATTTTAATCCATGTTATTAAAAAATAATAATTACAAAGGAACAATGCTTTTCTGGTACTGCTAATATATTCAGTTATTTGCATTTCGCCTCATGTAAAATAAGTTTAATTAGTATTTCGTATAGATAACCAGAATACATTATAAATAAAAGAAGCCAAATATCATAAAATCAATGTATAAATTTTGATTTTATTCACAATTATGTGAGGGAACTCTTTCTAAATTTGTTTCACACAAAAAATAAATTTATTATCGAAAATGTTTTTAAAGACACATTTCCGCATACACCGTTGACGAAAACAAAATTCCATACATATGCAACGAAAAAAGTTAATGTGCCTGTTCACAGGATCCGATACGGAATTGGATTGGAAGCGGAATTTCGATCCAATTCCAATTTTGAGTGCGTTCATGAAAACGTAACGAAATTGCTTTGTTCCAAAAGTGTTTATTTTTGTTTAAAATTTCAAATATCGTTAACCAAGTTGCGTATTTAGTAATTAGAAGCTTGGAAAAATTTGCTTTACCTGATAAATGCATAAATTGAAGGGCTCCTGAACTCCAATTCATGAACAATTAATTCCGTTTCTCAACGGAAATTTCGCAAATCCAAGTACAAACGGATTTCATGAACGCAATCAACCGGTTTTGTAGAGAAATCGATACGAAACCAATCCGCATTGGATTCTGTGAATAGGCTGAATTTTAAAGCTTTTTTCGTTGCTAATGTATGGAACTTCGTTTTCGTCGACTATTGCGTTGTATGCTGAAACGAGCCTTAAGTGTCTGGGTGTATTCATTTAATTGCTAATAAAATCAAAACTTATCCAACGATTTTCATGCTATATGGCTTATTTTGTTCACAAGACATCTGGCCTTAAGAGCAATAGTTAAAATGTTAAGTTTTGCCGTTTTAAATTTTTTGTGATTTTTTAGACAGAAAGAAAATTCTAACTGCATGAAAAATCACTTTTTTCGATACTAATTTGTGAATAACTGAAAACGTTGATTAAATCAGAAAACTATGTACATAGTATATTAAGAAAGTTTGAAGATAATTTTGTCAGGCATATTTTTTGGCATTTTGTAGATACCGATCTTGAGTTAAGGTGAAATATACTGACGTACCTAGCGGAAATATTACTCATACTCATTAAAAAAATATTTAGGTGTTAGAAAAAAACTGAAAACGGATTTTAATTTAGCGCACTAAAATCTTTATATTCCACATATTTTTATTTAACGAATATTTTCTTTGCAGGCAAGTATTATCTAAGAAACAACTGACATTTGCTCCAATTTAAAAGTTGACCTAAATTTATAAGCTTGTGTTATTATTGGTATAAAATATTGATACTTACATAAATTTACATCACCTAGAATACACATAACCGCTGATGAAGGGGTGTAGCGACCCTTAGTATAATTACATTTTAATTTGTCAATATGTTCCTTAAAAACAACAAATGTCTTTCTTAGAGCCTACTTCTATATCAATTCATATTGAAGTGTCGATTTTCATTCATTTTTGTATGGCAAAATTATATTTAAATATCAATTGATATTTAAATAAATTGGTGAAATATGCACTAAAGCTGCCATTACACTGTCTGAGTTTTCGTCTGATTTCAATATCTAAAATTAAAATATCGTGGCTAGTATACAATTTTTAATTTTAGGTCTGTGCTCACTTAAAAATAGAACCTATTCTATTTTCATCTGATATATAATATGAGTTTTAAATGTCGTATTCTTAAAGTTAAATATTGATATCAGACGAAAACTCAGACAGTGTAGATACGGCATTAGTAAAAATAATTTAATTATTCATTTTTAAATGAACGAAATAAAGTTTGATTCAGTTCAAAAATACTCTCATTAATTAATAAAACTAACTTTTTTATTTGTGTTTCATTTAAACTTATAGTAGGGTGCTTGCTCTCTAATACTACAACTTAAAGCCTGCGAAAGAAATGCAAATATTAAAAAAGAGTTCGTTTGTAAAAATAATATAAGAACATTTTGATTTTAAAGGTCATTAAAATATTAGATAGCTTATTTTACTAAAAATAATATGTAATATATAAAAGAAAAAAAAAACTTTTTTTCTAAAATATTTTCCAAGGTTTCTTTCTAGCCAGGTTTTACGAGATATTTGCGTGTTTGCAAAGTACAAAAAAAGAATAGAAATATAACGTGCCTAAAGTGTTAAACAGATAATTAAATTTATGGGTTTCTAAAATGAAATTATTAAAAGACAATAAAATGTAATTGAAATCTAATAGCTTCCTATCATTATTGAATTTATGTATATATATTTTCACATCATTAAAATGTTGTCTTTTTGCAGAATTGGCGTCATCGCTTGCAAGGTATTTTGCAATTGGAACAAGCTTTAAAATCATCAGAAAATCTGGCCATTGTACAACCTAGTTTGGATTCACTATTGCGCACTCTGCTCTCATCGGAATGTAAAGCGGAGGTGGCAGAGGAAAAACACAAGCTATTAATTAATTTGATAACGCGTTTACCCTTAGATAATTTAGAAGATCGTACTATGCAAATTATGAGTGGACTTTGCCGCCAAGGTGGTGCAGGTGCTAACCGGGTGTGCAAAGCTTTAATGCAAAGATTGCCGCCAGCTGCTATTATATTAAAGTTAATATCACAAGAATTTTTACATGCCAAAAGCTCAAGGGTAAGTAATTTGTCTGTATCCGCACTTAAGCTTAATTTTGCTTAGTGATTTTGTCATTTAGCAGGACAATGCAAAAAAAATCAAATTTTTTTTATTGCTTCAAGCCAACAAAAACAATAGGATTTCTGCCTATACATACATACACACTAGCACATAAGTATGTACTTGAGGACATAAGTAAATGCAGAGCACTTTTCAAAGTTCATGCTATCAAAGCTATTTGTTATTTTGATATTTAACGATTTCATTTCATTTAGTAGCAACATTAATTTCCTGTATTCTTTCTCCCTTCTTTATTTTCCTTTATTTGATATAAAAAATTTTGATTTGCATGATTGTTTTAAATGAACTGCACCTTGTGCTCAATGCATTTCATTTCATTTGCATGTCGGTAAACTTCCGTCGTTGTTACTGCAATCAAATGCAGTTGAATATTAATAATTTAGAAATAAAAAAGGGAAAGTTCAGTGAGGGAGTGAGTTTTTAGCTTGCTTAGATTACAAAATCTAAAGTGTTAATAATTAATTAATATATATTAAACACTTTACTTGCATAAATAATAATTTTGTTTTAACTTTAGAACCACTATATTTATTTATCTCCAAATATATAAATAAATTCTCTAATATTTCAATTATAAAATTACGCTGTACAACACAAAAAAATTACATTGTTTTAACGACTAATTATGGCAGACGGCACAAAAGATGTATATTCGTATACCGGCGTTTGTAAAGTTTGCATCTGAGAGTTATTTTATGAGGAGTTCAATTTCTGCCCTCACCCCCCCATTCCTTTATCCCATACTTATAGTGACTCGTCATAGGAAATCTTCTCAGCCGAATGTTTAAGATACGAGATGTGTTAAGCACTTATATGAAAAACACCACGAGGAACATTTTTGTAGAACATTTCAACCCTCTAACAGTTCTTTGCATGGGTCTTTTTGTACTTTTCACAAAAAACGGAGCAAATACTTCCCTTCAGCAACAATTCAGCGGGTTGAAGAGTTATTACAAAAATATAAGCATCTATTGTAGGTCTTTAAAGATACTCAAGCTATAGACTTAACTTGAACGCCGGAAATTATTCAAAACTCAAAATGTGTTTAAAGGTTAATTTCGTACTTATTCGCAAATAGTACTCGGCCTGTAAGTCTTACGTTTGAACTATAAAATGTTTTCAGCAATTCTATGTAAAATACCATGAGAAATATTTTTGTAGAATTAATCATCCCTATCGCCTTGCATCCCATAACCAGCGTTGCCATAATATTTTTTTAAAGCTATAAATTTAGAAGAAAAAAACTCATTTTCATGTGAAAAAACTGCACATAAAAAATCCTGAGTATTTTTTTTGTTTTTGGGGCGTTAACGTAAAGGTAACAGACTATTGAATAATTTTGATAAAAAAAAAAAAATCCGGAGAATCTAACTAGAAAATGGACTCGGGTAACGCTATTGTGTTGGATCATTATAACGAGATGCAGCCAGAGACCTGCGCCTTGACGGCTTAAGCCGGCTGAGCTGAGCCGCCGATAATTTTTTACAGCCGCCGCCGAAAGTCTATTGAGTTAAACCGGATCTTATTTCATTCTATGATTTGTGCTTTTGATCATTATTTATGATTTGTGAGATCGCAGCACAAAAAAATTTACTTTCTTTTCTATGTGTGAGGCAACGTTCCCTGTTAGCCGGCTGCCGCCGAATTTGAACCGCCGCCGACGATTTTCTCACGAGCCTCCGCCGCCGACAAAATCGCTCGGCGCAGATCTCTGGATGCAGCACATAGTCCCAAACGCTAAGGACCGGATGTAAAATAATGTCAAGTTGGTACGTCTTGCCATCTCGGAAGCCTCATCGGCAACAGTTAGGAAAATATGGCTCCCCAAATTTTTAAGTTTTTTAATCAATTGAAAGTGAAGTGTTTGATTTGCACTATGGGATATTTCGCATAAAATTACTAATATTATACAGGGAAATTGGATTTTTCCGAATCAATATTAACACAGAACGTGTTAAAAGCACAGAATTTTGTTTTTACGTATGAACTCAACTTGCAAACAATAATAGCACACTCCATATAGAAAATCATAACTTTCATAGACCGAAATGTGTGGAAATTCCCTCTTGCTGTTTGAAAAAATACTATTAAGCCTTAACACTATTATATTAAGCAAAATGGGTAAAACCATGGCTAAAAAAATGGGAATTAAAATACCGAAGTTGAGATTAAAAAATTATAGTGGAAAAACTGCAAAATCTGCACAATTTACAGAAAAAATTGTTTTTAGAACAAAAAACTGCAAAACTGCTCAATGCTTAGAAATACTGCAATATGCAGGGAAAACTGCACATTTGGCAACGCTGCCCATAACAAAGTTTTGGGAGCGAATTCACAAATCTAAAAACTTTTGGCATCGCCAATGTTTACTCCCGCAAATTTTTTACAAAAAAAAATTACAACAAATGCGAATGGGAACGAGAAGAGAACATGTAAGTTGTAATTTGTATTTAAGGTAGGACTCTATTGAATTACTTTTTTATTTTAATAAAGAATCGCAAATGTTAATAAAGAGCAAATCAATTTGCTGGTGGAAGAGATATGCGCCAGTCAAAGTGCTAGTCATTTGCACTATGGGAGTTACCGCGAACATCTTACTGCTAATACTATGGCATCTCTATAGAACACTTGATTTCGAGACAAACGCACTTAAATCTATATTTTTTACTTTGTCTCCGTTAACGCTTGCGGCTCCGATTTATCGCGTGTGTATCTTTGCTACAATTTCTATGTGTTGTTTATCTTCCAGCACCACGAAATACAGTTAAATGCCATTAATTTTTTCAAAATGTGTTTATTTTTCATTTAATGTGTTTATTTTTCTTTCACAAGTATGAACACAAATTATTTATAAAGTACTGACAACAACTCACAATAGAAACTATTACTCCCAAATAATTCACAGTAGAAACTTTTACACTCAAAATATTTGTGATACCCATTTGTTGGGAATGGGAATATAGGTTTGCTCCCACACAACTTATTCCCATAACATTCGCGATAGCGGCGAATATTATTATTTCGAACGTATTTGTTTGTGAATCCAAATTGATTATTAGGCTAAAGTTCGTACCGTTTAATTCAGAAAGAATTAGGTGTGATTAATACTCCAAGGATCGAGGGAAAAATTAACATCAATTTAATTTTTCAACGTACACAGCAGAACAAGGTATTGCCACTTTCGGAAACCGCTACACTTCCATCACAAAATATACAGAAATCACAATAGTGACAGTTAAAAAACGCTACAATCAGGTTTTTCAATTGTTTTTAAGGCTCTGTTAAAAAGAGACAAAAATGGTAACGAACAGAAGAAAATAAACAAAACGAAAAAGAAAAAATGTAAAAATTGTACTCACTGAATAACACGATAAAAATGTTTAAATTCTAATAAAATTAAGGAATTATGCCTTATTATTAAAAATATATTGTGAAAAAATAATTTTGTGCATATAAAAGTTTCGTAGATTTGTTTTATTAATGTGCGTTTTTTTGCAATTACTTTGTGGTGGTAGGTTTTTTTTATACAGCGTGTTCTTACACACACATGCACATGATTTATTATTTGTGAGATTTTGCATTAATTATAAAGATCAAATGTAAAAGATGAATGAAAATGAACTGTAATTAATTAATAAATACTATTTTCAATGTGAATTGTAGAAATATATGCATATTTAATTAGTTTTATTCATTACAAAATTAATTCGGGTAGAAAGGCACTGCAAAAGAAAATGAAATTTAAAGGCACTGTGTAAGCGATCAGAAATATATTTCGGTTCGTGTCACTTCTGTGTATTTTGACCTTCCATCGTCAGTGATCAAGTGTATTTTGCTTCACACCACTTGTCAGGTGGCTCTGTTGATGTGATTTCAATTCTTACATATACAACTTTTCCGTGAAAATGCGTTCGAAATAATCATATTAATAAACAATTTGCTACTGGTTTGAACTTTTCACATGTTTACATGTTCATACACTCAGTTACTAAAGTATACGTACGATTTAAAATGTCCGTAATTTCGATATATAAAACATTAGTATTTAATTTACTACCACTTCTTATTTTTTACGAAGATTTCAACATTTTGCATGGACTTTAGAAGGAAAAAAATTCTTTTTTTTAAGTATCAACAAAAAATTTAAAATACTCAAAATGAGCACCGGCCTCCAAAAACAACGTTATTCTGTTCTGGTATGCACACTGAAATGTTAACGGAAGTTGATTTACATCTTGTTACTTGGAATATTGATCATATGAAATTTTTTCTAAATATAACGTTCCGAACTTTAGCCTATATAATCAGTTTGGATTAAAAGCAAAGTGGTTCTATATAGTCAAATCTTTTAGCTTATTTTTTCCCCTTTTAAATACTTTCAAAGATAATGAGATATATGGAACTATATTACTAATATATTATTAAAAAAACAAACAAAAATTCAGTCGTATGTATACTTCAGTAACAGTGTGTATATGCTTAAGTATAAAATCAAACCAAAAAAGTTTGTCTCAAGTAGAACAAATAATCTGAAAAATGGGAATGATGAAAAATAAACTAATGGAAACACTGGCAGGGTGCAGTTTAATATCAACTTAAAAGTGATTTAATTCTCGTATTCAATTTTCACGGAAAAGTTGTAACTATATATTCAATTTTAAGTATATAACTGTTCTGACAAACGAAAGCACTAGAAATTTGGCGTTTTCAAACCGCTAGCGATCTGGTCTATTTTATTTTATCTGCACCTTAAAGAGAAAATAAAATGGTGCACATGCCGAAATGCGTTTTGCATTTTTCAAACCATAAGCAATTTGAAAACGCTGCGTTTTCCAGAACATGGGCGAATATGATTATTTCGAAAGTATTTTCACGGAAAAGTTGTATATATAAGAATTGAAATCACATTCAACAGAGCCACCTGACAAGTGGTGATAAGCAAAATACACGTGAGCACTGACGATGGAAGTGTAGCGCTTTCCGAAAGTGGCGCTACTCTGTTCTGCTGTGTACGTTGAAAAAACAAATTGATGTTAATTTTTCCCTTATTCCTTGGAATAGTAATAATGCCCGATTCTTTCAGAATATAGCGTTATGAACCTTAGCCTAGTAATCAATTTGAATTCACAAAGGTAATGGAGCTGAGTATCATATGTACGCAAATTGACGAAGGAAACACCGAGCTTATAAATCGTGTTGACCTGTGTAATCGTTATCTTATAGCTAAAAAATAAAACTCAAAAATAAGAATTATTTTACGATCAAAAATAAAACTCAATTATAATTCTTATTAATTCATTTTTTAGGAAAAACTTAAAATAAAAGTTTATTGCATAAATGGAAAGCATGTACAAAATAGTAATTTTATTGTTCAACAACATGTTACTAATATTGTGGGATCATAATGTTTTTTTTTAATTTGTGCAATAATCATTATTTTCGGTCCCTATCTAAAACTACACAGAAAAAACTAAATTTAATTTTCTGTAAAGGAATTCAATGAAATAGTAAATATTTTGTCTATGAACGGACCTACAAACAAATTTGTATATATAGACAAAAATACATCAACAATTTCTTTGAAAAAAACGTGTTTTTTTCAGTGAACAAATTGCTTAAATCTATAAGACAATTTGTGTAAAAATATTTACAAATTGTAGACAAAACAATTTACTAAATCAAACAAAACTATTTACTAGATTTTCTGAAAAATATCAAACAATATTTCTGTCTGAATTTAATAAGCAATTAGGCTAAAAATGCTAACAATTATTAAGCAAAATAATTTACTTATTCAAACAAAAATACAAATAAAATTTTTGAATGTGTCATCATCAGCATTTCTGAGATTTCACTTTGTTAAATGTGTTCAAGTCTGAATGTTTATCTAAATACTCTAAAAAAATGAATGAGAATTAAGCAGTGACATTAACTAATCGATTTACTCAAAAATCTTTTGTAAACAAACTTGGTACAATTGCATTCCACTTACTATGATTGTTGTTGTTGTTGTTATTTGTGTGTATGTCGTCATCAGGGTGGTTTTTTACGACACAGTTTTTATTGTTGTTTTTGGTGTTTGCGTTCTAAATAAAAGTCAAACAAACAATTCATAGATTATGAACAGAACATTTACTGAAAATTAAATTTATTTTTAGACAAACTTTTGTTTGAAAAATTTTCGGTGATAATTTTTTCTGTGTAATCACTGGTTTGTGGCAGATCACACAATAACTAAAAAAATAAAATAAAAAATAACTTTTCCATAAAATTATATATCATGTCACTTTACAATTGCTGATACATTTAATGAGTTCAAATGAAAATTGTGCAAAAACAAAAATAAATTATCATATTTTTTTTTTAACAGTTTCGTGAACACGCTTTACAAATGGTCATATTCGCACTCATGACCTTTCCCAGTACATGTTTTGATACAGAAACTTGTGTCACAAATGCAACATATGCCGCGTTGAATCGTAAACGACGCGTACGTTTAGCTGCCTTAGATGTTCTCGCAGTATTAGGCCAAATATCCAGTACCACCGAAGTGTTAGATGATGTAAAAGAAATTGCAAATTCACGTGATGATGGTGCTGCATTGGTCGCAGCAGTTAAAATACGTTTGTCACGCAAGCAACTACCTCTTGTAAGCAGTGAGGGTGCAGTGCAATATTCTTTGCATGTGCCACCCTCACAATTAAGCGGTAATATACACGATAACGAGGTAAAACTTCAAAATGAGGGCAATAATAATAAAAGAAGTGACAGCATTCTTACCAATGAGGATTTTGATAAAACCACAGAGGTAAATGGTCAACAAGGACCGGCCATAGATTGGATTACAGCTGGTATTGGTTCTGTTTCACCTACTTCTCTGAAACGTAGAGCTCACAAAAATCGTGTATTAGCTAAGCAGACGTTTACTTGTGTTAAAGAAAGGTAAGATTAAATGAATTTGATTATTTGAAACATAAAATAATGATTTTTTCTTCTGTTTCTTTTATTTACAACAACAACAACAATAGTGGCACTTGCAATGATTCTGCTTATAAGGATCCATTTCGTCATCCTGCCGATTTATTACAGCAAAATAAAATTTATGAAAATGTAAGTTCCTTTTAATTTAAAGAAGACTACTTGAAAAAGAAATGAAGAATGTATGGGTCTACCACTATCCACTTGTCTATTCATAAATCTGTAATGTTGTATTGTCAAGCTTACTCAATGCGTATACAAGTAGTAAAAGTTGTAAAACAAATCTGTTACACGAACTTTCAGTAGTTTTCGTTATTGCATTAAACTTCGAAAACAGTTCATCTGAATAGCATAACTTACACTAGAGGGCTGCAAAGTGTACACAAATGTATTCGTAGAATGTACTCGCATGAATTTCGTGTGTGCATAGATGTATGTTCTTATGTATATACTTATGTATACATGCATGTATATGTGTGTACATGCATAGCCACGACCAAATATACATATATACATACATATATACACACATATATACAAAAAAACATGCATGCATACACACACAAACATACATACGAGTACTTTCGAGTATATTCGTGCAGCCCTCTAACTTACACGCTGTTTTATGTGCCCATCTCCTCGTTCATACAATTATGTTGCTTGTATTAAAGTCTGTTACATGCCTTGAAAGTTCAAAAAGTGAATTTTCCACTGAATTTCTTTTCAAAATTAATTGTTTTCAAATGATTTCAATACTAAATTCTTTTGCAGTCACTTCCTCCTAACTAATAATTTACCTGACGATATCTTATATGGAACTATGGAAAAATATATATTGTTGCTAGGTGTATAGCGGTGGAAAGACCGTCAGCTAATACTTTTAAAGTAGGAACAAAAAGGAAAAAAATTTACAAAAAAACTCCTTAACTACCATAGAGCCCCTCCCAGAGAGCTAAAATGTAGGGCCCACCCTTAAAAGTTTTCCCATTTCGATATTTTTCCGATCATACCTATCCTCTATCTCCATTCGCATACAAAGTCAAAACTTTAATTAAAGTCTCAAAAATTGGACCCTACAGCTCCTAGGATGCTCCTAGAGGTGTAAAACGTAGGGGAGACCACTTTATTTTTTCCATTTAACAATTTCTCTGAACATACTTACCGCCTACGCCAAGTCCTTAAGGGTCTCCCATACAGACTAGAAATATATTGCAGAAAAAGTCCCATAACTGCCTAGGAGTTCCCCCTAGGAGTTTAATATATATAACCGATCTCCATTGGTTGCTTGTTTCCAATATTTTCTCCAGACATACTTGCCCTCTATCTCCACTCCTTATGGGGGCTCCCATGAAAATAAGGTGGTTTAAAGAGTTAAATTTGGTCCCAGCAACGCCTAGTATAGCCCTAGACGGGGCAAAAGTATAACTGACTCCCATTAGTTTTTTAGCAGCAAAATTTTTTCCGAACATGCCTTCCATACAAAATGTATAATACAAAATAGAAATATATATAAGAAAAAGTCCCATAACTCCGTTAATTAATTTTTTCTTCCCAACATTTTCTCTGAATATAGTTACACCCTACGTCAGCCCCTTAGGGGGGCTCCCATACAAATAAATATTCTGACCCGTCTAGGCGCTGCTGGGGCCAAATTTAACGATTTCATTAAACCACCTTATTTGCATGCCCCCAAGAGGTGAAGATAGGGGGCAAGTATGTTTTGAGAAAATGTTGGGAGCAAAAAACCATACCAGAGAGGAGGAAATGGTTGCGTCCGGCCGGTCAATGCTAGGAACTCTAAGAAAGCGAAGCCAGTTTTTGGATATAGCGGAGAGAAGAAAGAGGTTACGCCAAGCCGCTAAAAATTTCGGTCTTATCGATATATAATTTGGCGCTACGAAAAAGATATAGACCTAAAATTTATACAGAAAACAACATTAATTTTTGCCCCAGTTTTGTAAACTGTTTGGTACATTTCTGTATTTCTTAATAGATTATTTTAATTTCTTAATTATATTATTATTTGTAGTATATTTGATCAAGACCAAGGTCAGGAGTTAAAAAATAGCAAGCAAAAGCAAACTTTATTGTATCCAATATATCGAAATCTCAATGGATAGCTTATCCCGAAAGAAGCTATCTGTTGAGATAGCGAAATGTTGGATACTGTAAAGTTTGCTTTATTTGTTATTTTGTAAATCCCGATTTTGGGCTTGATCAATTATACTACAAATATGTATATTTCTTAATTGAAGGAAGGATATTTTATATTTTCTAATATTAAATATAGGCTGCAAAAAGCAGAAATAAAAAAACACCTCCATACATTGTAGCTCAACAAATCTGCATTCGACATACCCAGAGGAGAGCGCAGTCGAACGCCGACTATGCCGAAAATATTTGCTCAGAGAAGCTATTGGACAGTTTGAAACAAAGCAAGCTTTTGGAGTAAAATTCAATGATTAATTCGCCAAAAAATTTTGGGCCATATTTCATTAAAGCTTCAGGGCTACTTTTTAATTGTTTTTGGAGGATATATAATAAGAAATATTGAGTTATAATGCAAAATGACCGCCAATTTGGCATAATTTTTCGTTTTACACTTTACGTCTTTGTTTCCTGGGGCCTTATTTTGCAGTTTAGTAGTTTAGCTTCCACCTACAGAAATATATTCTTGAATTTATGTATAACATTTTTAGTGGCTGCCACACGAGTCAACATTCATCTTCAATATATGTGTTTGCGTAAGTTTGTTTACAAAAAAAAGTCACACATAGTAAGGGTAATAAAGTAGAATATCAATATGTATTTGATTTTGATAACAAACGCTCGGAAACATATATATAGAAGCTGAATATTCGTCAGGCATCCGCTTTAGAAATTCCAATTTTCTGTTCTCATGTACGACATGTAAACACTCTTTAGATACCACTACAACACAACTTTTATTCGTTTGTAATCAATATTATAAAAAGAGAAAACTTTATTTAAATCATTGATTTTACAAACTCGGAATTCTCAGAGCACACCTGAAGGATGCCAGGGGCCAAGTGTCTCAAGTCACCACTTTTGTCGACAGGTATGGTGACTTTTTGGTGACATTGTGCAAGAATCGTATTCACTTTTTATTATTCCTTTAATGGGAATAGAAGTTTTTGACAGGTTTTCATCGAGTAAAAAGTTTCATATGTGTCGACTAGAATCATTCAAATGCAATATGTAGTTCATATGTCACTAATAGAATATTAAAGCAAAAATGCTAAATGTCTATAGCACAAAACATTGCATACGGGTTTTGCTCTCTATGACTTTCTGTTGGACACAAGGATTTTGACCTCTGTAGTATTTCGAAAACCGGGTTCGCTTACTAAAATCTTCTATATAGCTAGCCTGGTGGCGGCTTTACTTCCAAACAACTAGTTTTGAAAGTTGCTTTTTCAAACCTGCCTTTCTTAAAAAATCCTTTTAGAAAAATTTATATTTTTCAAATTAGTCCAGTAGTGCTGGCCACAAAGTCAATAGTGAATCAATTAATACAGTTTTACTATCGAGATTTCCTTCAATGGCGTGAGCATAGACTTTTTTCAACATCAACACAAGTGCACTTGGAGTGAGACTCATAGGCTATTTATTTAGCCGCGAAGCACACACAAACGCAGAATGTGATAGTACATGTTTGGTCACCACCCTGCAGACAAAATGACTAATATGTGGTTAGATATATAATAGTTGCTTTTTATTCAGACTAGTTGCCCAACTGTCCGTTTTCATATATCGAACTATCGATTTTAACATTAGGTTGTCATAGGAGCCCAACTAGTTCATTTGTACATAGTTATATGCTAGTTGAAATGCTAGTTTTTGTAGGCAAGTGCGCTTACTAGTTTCTTTATTTATAGTTTTTTAAATATTAAAAACATTTGGCTCAAGCGGGGTATGAACACACAGTCCTCATATTTCAAGACATATACTCTATCCACTGAGCCACTTTCTACTTATTATATTTAGAGCTAAAATTGTGTTTTATGTACTTGCACCTGAAAATATGTCAATTTATAAAAAATAATTTAAGTCACTACTCGTAGTATCATTACAACTAGTTGTATGACTGTCCCAAAACTTTATTTTTTGTCTAGTATCGTTACTAGCCTCCTTATGACTAGTAAGATGACGGTACTTTATTGACTAGTAACGTTAGAACTAGTAATATGACTGTTACAAAACGTAACTAGTTATAAGTTTAGCTGCAGGGCACTTATTTAAATTGTTGCTCTCTTTTACCCTGTTTGCATGAGCCCATTTCCGATTACTCGTGCATACAAAACCTGCATGTATGCATACATATGTATATCGTTGGTTTGCCAGTTTTATTTATCAAAACCGCATTGAAAATTCGTTAAAAGTGAGAAAACCAAATCAAAAAAGTTGTGCTTTAAAATATATTTAATATTTTAATAATATTACATATCTCGTAACATTAACGCGTTTCCAGTTTAATCTTTTGAGAGGGAAATTTTTCAATGAAACATACCATTGTGTAAAATTACTTTTAGAAATTCAATAGAAAATAGATATATACTATTCCTTTTGGGAGGGAAGGGAACAACCCTTTCTCCTCACTCCTGGATCCTCTTCAGAACTAATCTATATGCCTGCATTTTGCTGGGCTACCGGTGAGCTGACATGAGCACCAGAGAAAGTTATGTACAATTTGATGACCTTTCTAGTCTGGAAACTAAAATAATTAAAATAATAATTACACAAGTCCAATATATAAAAGGAAAAAATTTAATTATCAAACCGGTACAATCTTTTTCATGCGATTGCAGAACATTTGGCAACACTAATTTATTTTTATATGGTTTGAAAAGTCAAAATTAAATAGAGTGCTGCTGAGAAAGTAGCAATATGCAACTGTTTAAAATAACAAAAACAAGCCAGCAATATGAGGAGACTTCCAACTGCATGATATGACGCATGTTCATTCAGTGTATCTTTAGCATTCGTTAGAGTAGGAGGACTTTCAACTTAAAAAAGAAACAGCAAATAAATTCTTGAAAACATATTTAAGGATTTCACTTTTCCATATTTCGTTAACTTTAAAGAAGACAAATGATTTTTCCATTTGTCAACGACCACAACTTTGCTAATAAACATAGAATGTTAGAAATTTATAATAATTATCCCTTGTATAATTTAGTGCCAGCGAATTTTTCTAAATGGGTACAGTACACAAAATACTACAAATACTTTTTTATAGTTGTGAAATTAAATAATTAATTGCTTTATTATTGTTTCAGGAGGATAATCATCCTAATAACTTTAATTTTCATCATGTCTTTGCCTCAAATCCTTACAACTATGGTTTAACAACAAAAAAATCAAATGGTAAATATTTAATTCAATTAATAGTTTTTTTTTCAAGAATAGATTTTTAAGTGATATGGTAGGTAGTTCATATGTATACATTAGTGGTATGTGTAAAGTTCTTTTTGTTTATTTATTTTGTTGACCTAACAACCAAGCAATTCCTTGAACTTATGAAAACAAATTTTTTAACAGAAAATACAACTAAAGGTAGAATATTTTGTATATAATATATTATATTATTTATCGTTTTTTTTTCTTTACACACAGTCTTTCGATTTGATTTGTAAATATTCCTAAGCCAGTTTTGTATGACTTCGGTTTGTTAAATGCAATTACACAGTAGGACTTACCGGCATTGTTTGAAATACCATTACGGCCGGCTGAAAGCTGGCTAAGCAGAACATTTTTATTAAGCTACGCCGTAGTTCGAAATACCATGAAAGAGAAAGTCCTTGCGCCCGGCTGAAAGCCGACTATGCAAAATAGTTTTATTAAGTGACGCCGTTGGTCGTAATACAGAAAACATGTTCCAGGCCAAAGGGTGGCTATGAGAAAAATCTTATTAAGTGAATCCGGTATTAGAAATGCAGCATGCGGGTTTTCTTCTCTATGGTAACCGACCTTCAAATAGCAACTTCACTTCAAATTTCTGCACAGGCAGCTTTCTGTTGGACACAAGGATTTTTACCTCTATAATAAATTGAAAACTGGTTTCGCTTACTAAAGACCTTCTATACAGCTAGCCTGGCGCCGGCTTTACTTCCAAAATACTTGTTTTGAAAGTTGCTTTTTCAAACCTGCCTTTCTTAAAAAGTTCTTTTAGAAGAAAAGTTCTTTTTTTAAATGGTACTATGTAATATGTAAGTATTTCTGTAAGAGCTACTTTTTAAGGCTACGCTGTCCGTCGGTCTGTCTGTCCGTTTGAAATTTTCACAAAATATGTAAAACTTTTGCCGTTATAACAACAAATATAAGACAGTTCAAAATTAAAGGATATTCTAAAGCGAGCAATGAAACATGTTGAAATACTAATGTAAATACAGACACTTTAAATTTTCAAAGTTAGTGTTAGTTGGTGTAGTCTGTAGAATAGACTACACCAATTAACACTGATATTTAAAACAATAAAAATTAAAGGGGGTTCTATCAGTTAATGTAATTTTGATTATGTAATTTAGAAAAACTCCTGTATCTTGGAAACCGTAAGAGGCCAACTCTTGAAAAAAATGCTAAAACTAAAAAAGACCAAAATTAAAAAAATGTCAAAACGAAAAATTGCAAAAAGGAAAAAAACGATTAAAGGAAAAAAGCACCAAAATTAAAAAAAAATCGGTAAAACGTAAAAATCACCAAAGCTAAAAAGATCGAAAAAAAAATAAAATAACGCAAAAAAGCGAAAAAAGTCGTCAAAACGAAAAAAAGCACCACAACATAAAAAAATCGCTAAAACTAACAATATCAAAAAACGACAAAAATGGAAAAATATCACCAAAACGAAAAAAAGCGTCAAAAGCCAAAAAAGCGCAATAACAAAAAAATCGCCAAAAACCGAAAAAATCCCCAAAACGAAAAGTGTCAAATCAAAGAAAAAATGGCTAAAACTAAATAAATTTAAAAAAACCGAAAAAAGTCCCCAAAACCGAAAAAGCGCCAAAACTGAAAAAAGCAACAAAACTGAAATAAATCGCTAAAACTAATTATATCGTCAAAAAGCGAAAAAACGTTAAAACAAAATAACAACAAAATAAAGCCACAAAACGCCTAAACTAAAAAAATCAACAAAAAACAAAAAAAAATTTCAAAACGAAAAATCGCCAAAAACAACGGAAATATCACCAAAATGAAACCTGCGTCAAAACCAAAAAAATCGCCAAAACCACGAAGATATCTTAAAAATAAACTAAAATTAAACAAAAAAGCAAAGCGAAAAATTTTTCAAAATGAAAAAAGGGCTAGTGTCGCACTTTACTGAATTTATTTAATAAGTTGTTCTTGTATAAGATATTTTTTTTCTAAAGGTACATTTTTATAAGGGTAACTGTTTTTTAAATAGTTGCCTTTTCCAAAAAATGGATTGTTTCTTACACTACATTTTTTGAAAATAAATTTTTATTAAAAGGTACTTTTTTCTTAAAATGTACTCTTTCTTAAAAGTTCTTTTTTCTTAACGCTTTTTCTTAAAAGGAATTTTTTCTTAAAAGTAAATTTTTCTAAATAGGTACTTTTCCTTATTAGCAACTTTTTATGAAAAGGCTTCTTACCATTTTTGACTTTTTTCACTGGGGCAATTTTTTTTTGCTTGACGAAAAATGGCCCCAAAACACAAAAACACAAAATTGTAGGGCCTGTTTTTGGGGCAATTTTTCCTCTTTTTAGAGCGATAGTTCCCTTCTTTTTTTTGTGCCATTTTTATTTTTTTTCAGTTTGTTCCCATATTTTATATATCGAAATTCAATACCAAATTATGTCGCTCTTTTGAATTTTTGGGTTGGGCCATTTTTCATGGAGCCTTTCAATACATAATAGACAGTCTTGCACTAAAAATATATGTATGTACCTCCATTCAAAATGTTTAATTCGAGCAAAAGCTGATTTTATTATTCAATTTATGCGTTTTAAGTATAAATAAGTATACATATTAAGTATACATATTTTTTTAATGCGCAAATATTTCCAACTGTTTCGGAGTTATAGAGAAATTAGTAACGCAAACACATTTTTTTTCGGAATTGATTTTTTGTTTTCAAGAATCGCTTATATCAGAACTAGGTATACCAGAAATAAATAAGGCCATAAGATAGTGTTGTGTTTTTCTTCCGACGGGGTTTTTTTGAATTCCGTCATCCCACATCAAATTTGGTTTGTAAACAGACCGGTTTCGTCTATGTGCCTTCAATAAAACATTGAAGATGGCACATAGCCGAAACCGGTCTGTTTACAAACCAAATTTGACGTGGGATGACGGAAAATCGTTCCAAATTGAAAACAAAAGAAGCCATAAGTTATGAAAATCGATAGACAAATGTAAATTTTATTCACAATTAAGTGAAGGAAATAAATTGATAAAATGAACACATATCACACAACAGTAATAATATAATACAAATCATTAGTTATAGTATTGATGAGCTCACCTCAAAGTAGTTCTATTTCTGGTGAAATATCAATGAATTTAACACGTGGTTGTCATAGGACAAAAGTGATCCAAACAACTGAATCGTACGCGCTTATAAGGTTGTCTAGAACAACTATTGATATAAACAACAGGATAGTAAATTCAGTACCAGTAGTGTTTTTTTTTTTGAAGAGCATTAACACAACCATTCAATTAATGCCTACCAGTTAATTAATTAATATATTACCTTCTTTGGTAACAGAGACCAGATGGAGAACTGGGGGAGAGATAGAAAGCTTAAGTCATTTACAACTCTGCTATTGCGCGTTTTTTGTAGAGCAGTGTGGCACACCCTTTGGTGTCAAGTAGAGGCGTTAATTTGTTTAAGCTGTGTAACCATTTTATTACTTCGCCGACGGCTCTGCTACAATACCGACGAAGGTGCTTCATCACCTTAACAGTCCAACAACAACCAACACAATAACACACCAATGCGCATTAGAAAAATTCATGATGTTGTTGGCTTCCCTGAAACTAGTCTTGAGCTCAATACCTCATTCAGCCAACAGCACTGAAAATGGAAAATCTTTCGAACAACTTCAGACTATTTTTGCTGGGGTGTGTTATATGAAAATCCCAATTTTTGTCAATTAAGTTCTCTCACTTAATTGTGAATAAAATAACCATTTGTCCATCAATTTTCATGATTTATGGTTTACTTTATTCCTAGTATTCCTTAGTAATATCAATGAGAAATGTTTGCAGTATTAATTTTTTATAAATTTTTGCAAACAAAATATAGTTTAATTTTGCAACAAAAAAATCGCAGCTTATTTCTGAATAACTCCGAAACAGTTGGAAATAAAAAAAAAATTTGTATGGATGACTTAAAGGTAAATTTATTTATTCAAACCGAACCAGCCGTTAGGATGAAATACACTCATGTACCCAGTGGAAATGTTAGTCATTCCCACTAAAACAAAGCTGTACGTGATGCAAAAAACTGAAAACGGATTTGAGTTTAGCGCATTAAAATTTTGTATATTCCACATGTGATTTTTTTCTGCAGACCAGTGTAATTACCAATTTATTAAATTAGAAATAGCAGGAGCTAAATTATATATAATTTAGACAGCAAAGGACTTTATAATATTTAAAAACTTTGGTTTTCTTTAAGCCCACTGTTTCGTTTTTATACATATTAATAATTTATTTTCCTTTCTTCTTTTCTTCCTTCTTTCCTTTCTGCTTTCCTTTCTTCTTCCCTCTTAAAGCTGAGTACCCGTGCAATACAACAAAACGCTTGGTAGGAAACTCATGCTCAGACTCTTCCGCTGATGGAAGAAGTTCTGATAGCAATTATACAAGTAGTGGTGGTAGCGCAGTTAGCAATGATGTGCCAGGAAAAGGTGGAGGGGGCGATTGTGGTGGAGATGGTATAAGTGGTCGGTTTACTCGTCAAGCAGTTAACTCAAGGTGATTTATATTATATTGCTAGTAATAAAATTTATTATTTAAGTATTTTTGTGTCAATTATTTGTAATTGGCTGACTTTACATTGGACAAGTTTTCTTGAGAAGAGAGAGTTAGAAAAATAGAGGAGTAGAATTTCTCCTACTTTCTGCTATAAAAAAATCAGACACGCAGCAAGAAATATTGTGTAATATAAGATCAGTCTTATTGCTTTTTTACATTGCTTTAAAAAAAATTATTTCTTCTTTCATATCTCTTCCATAGGTTTCCGAGTATGGATATGAACACAACATATCGTGTGCATAAGCCGCCAATATATTATCCCGGAATGGGAGCATATGCTCAATTACAACAACAACAGTACAACATGAACTCCACTTATCCAAAAGTTAATTACACTCTAAAATCCCATCATTCCCAATTGGGCAATAGAAGAAAAATACAAAATCAATATCAACAGCAGCAACAACAATCACCACCATACTATTACATCAACAACAACACGAAACGGGCGCAACATTTTAATCATCATAATGGCAATTCGATAACAAATATTACTCATAAAAACAATTGTGGAAATCAAGGTGTTTGTCAAAAATAAAAACATTTTCTTGTATAAAATTTTTTACTAAATTTATTATTATTTTTGTTTATCTTTTAAAATAAAATATCAAGAGGAGATTTTCAAAATGCCACAAAATCGTTCACATCGAGATTTAAACAATTGTGGCGATAATCTAGATGGTACTTATACAATTTCCCCCAATGGCACAAAGGTTTCCAGTCAACAAGAAACTGTTGCAACAGCTGAAATAAATTGCCGTCGTTTTGTTAATGTTGATAAACTTCTAATGCAAAGGTATGTGGTAATTCTTTAAATTTATAAAAAAAAACAACCAGAAAAACATCATAAGCTACTTCTGTTTGCTCTTTATTGAGGCAAAAGTTAATTTGTATGTCTGGATGTTTGTAAATCAGCCTTCTTGTTTTTATGCAGGATAATTAGAAAGTTTTTCTTGCAACTGTTAAAGTTCAGGGAAAATAGCATAGTTTTTGCTTGGAATGTTTAAAACTTTTAAACTTGTTAATATAAGAGCTGGGCGGAGTTGGTTGAACTAAGACTTGTTGAATTTGCATTTACTTTAATTGCACTATAATATAAATTTTTATTATATGTATAGTTAAATTTTCTTTATAATTTAAATATCTTTAGGACATACAGGTTTTAATCACTCGTGCATGTCGAAGTCAAATTTCCGACTGCAACAATTTTTAGAGGATTAAAGAATATCGTTACAGAAAATGCATAGGGCCTTTTGCATTTTCTGTAACGACAGAGCCACCTGACAAGTGGTGATAAGCAAATACACGTGAGCACTGACGATGGAAGTGTAGCGGCTTCCGAAAGTGGCGCTACTCTGTTGTGCTGTGTACGTTGAATAATTAAGTTGATGTTAATTTTTACCTTGTTCCTTGGAATATTAATCATGCCCAATTCTCTCTGAATATAACGTTACGAACCTTAGCCTAATAATTAGAGTTTTTCTTTTCCCGGACTTTTTCATTTCACGGGAAAGTGGGATTGATTTTTCAATTTCCCTGGAATTCCCGGGAATTGCCGCCCAATACAAAACGATATAAAATAGCATTTCACTTAATTTATTTGAGCAAAAATAAATACCAATTCACGAGATCTGTTAAATAAATTTATGAATGCATTAAACGTTGGTAAAAGAATTATAAAATTTAATTTAAATTTAAAAATTTTATTTTTTTATTGTATAACATCTGATTAGTAGCCACCCGAAGTAAAAAAATTTACTAATTTCATTTTTTTTATTTCTTTTTCTAGCTTCTTAAGTAGAAAAGATATTGCAATGATTTATGATTATTTCATAAGACACTAATGAGCAGGGCTCGGGCTTTCATGCAAATCAATTTATTTTTTAGTGATAGATAAAGACGTAATGAGTAATTGTCTATGCGAATCATCAAATTTTAAGTAGTTTGGCATATGTTTTCATATTATGGTGGTAAGTGCATATTTTTGCATATTTTGGCAATAAATGCATATTTTTGGAGTTATACACATTTTTTAAATGCATACTTCTCAATTTTAAAAAAAAAATATTAATAAGCTCATTATACATGGCAACCAAGCCCCAATTGGGTTGTTAGTTGCTGAAAATGATACTACTGATGACAACTGGCAACTGAGAGCTTTCTATTTCAGTGGCTATTTAGTGCCTTTCTGCCAATCATTAATTTTCATTTGCCGACTGGCAACTCAACTAAAGTTCGGTTGCATTAAATAATAGACCCAACTATGGTTGCCTTATGTTTTTTTCTCTAATAATAATAATAAATTAAAACAAATATTTTCATTCATTTTAGTTTTGGTACTTTGTTCGTAGGTAAATGCATATTTTTGCGCATATTTTTCCTTTTTAGGTACATTTGCTAAGCGCTTAAAATCAATTTTTAGTTGCATGAAAGTCCGAGCCCTGCTAATGAGCATTTCATGCTGCTCAAACTGAATTGAAATAATTAAGTGGCGGAAAAGAGACCACCTGAAAATTACTTTTTTTTTGTTTGTATCGATTTTTAATTGAACCCTGTGTGAACCTGCTGTAGATAAAGCTTTAATTTTTCATTTTTTTTTTTGCAAAAATGTATTATTTTTGAAAAATACAAAATTTTGAGCTTCAAAAAACTCATGTGTGGCTTAAAATAACAATCTGATATTTTCAGAAAATATAGACCAGTACTTCTTTATTATGCCCACTTTTGCTATGTCCACTTAGTAACAATCTGTTATTTTCATTTCTTCAGGAAATATGATTTTTTGAGTGCTGCTCTTACAAAAATATGAAAATAAAAATGGAGACAAATAAAATGGGCTCAAAAATACATATTATTTTTTTATTTACATATTTTTCTAAATAAAAGCAGCACTAAAAATGTGTGCTTACAAAGTAAAGTTACCATAATAATATTTAAGAAATCCCGGGAATTCCCGCACAATTTTCCCGGGATTTAATTCCCGAAAAATGTGCGGGATCCCGGGAATTTTTTCCCGGGAAATCCCGAATGAAAAACTACTAATAATCAATTTGGATTGACAAAGCAAATACGTTCGAAATAATCACATTAATGCATATGGTTGTTTTTGACCATATATATGGTTATTTCAAACCATTTATTGTAATTTTGAACCATATACATATATCCTTGTTTTGAAACATACATATGGTTGCTGGAAACATGTATATGGTTGTTTTCAACCATATATTCAATCATAGTATGTTGCTCTTCGATTATGGTTGCCTCAACCATGTTTTTTCTTTGCGTGTAGGCAAATATACTGGTATTAGGTTATATTTTCATCACTTTGTCATCAATTTTATAAAATCTATGATATTCTAATATCTATATGGCTCATTCTCATTTCACATGCTTTTTTCGTGTCCGTTGAAAGTATAGTAAAATATTTCATAAAATAAACACGTAAATTTTAAAAAGAAAACTGCTCTAGCATGATTTATGTGTTGTTTCCACAATGCAAACAAGCATTGCTTGTCTAAAATTTATATGAAAAGCACTCAGTTTTTTGAGTGGTTTCCATACAAATTTTTTACTCAAGTCGCTTGTTTGTATTGAGGAAACAGCACATTAATAGATTGTAAATAAATGTACATAAGTTTTTTTTGTGTAAGACTGTCCATTACGTATTAAAAACGAGAAACAAAAATACTGCTCTTCTCCTCTTCATACAAAATGGCGTGTCCGTAATACATTGTAGTGTTGATTTTCCACATTAAGAAACTATGAATTTCCTCAAAAACGAGATTAATGTGTTGTTTCCACAATGCAAACAAGCACTGCTTGTCTAAAATTTATATGAAAAGCACTCCGTTTTTTTAGAGACTTCCATACAAATTTTAGACAAGCAGTGCTTGTTTGCATTGTGGAAACAGCACATAAATTTATAACGCATTTGCTTCTCTATTAGAAATTATTATTTTTTAAATTTTTTTGTCATGTGTATTGAGCGTTACGAGTTTTTAGTACGCTTTATTATTGGGCATTTACAGTGTCTCGAAATCTAGTACTTATGAGAGTTCGAACTAAATCTTGTTGTTTTTTACTAAATTTCCCATACAGAACGAAATCTACTTTGTCAGTAGATTTGCACGAAATCGAATCAAAATCTAGTATGTTTATTTTGTTTTTATTACCCTGTACAACATTTTTATAAACGGTGAGTGTATTAGCTACGCTCTACAAACATTTTCTATTAAAGATGTGTGAATTAGCTACGTCGGCACTTGTTGGGTTACAGTTTAAGATACATTTCAGTCAAAGTATTTATTCTTGGATACGAAATTTTAAAAATTTCAAAAAAGCTTAGTGTAAACGATATAGATTTCGATAAAGATTTCAAAACAAATCTACTAGATTTCGAGACAATGTAAATGCCCTATTACGCAATTTAATTATTAAAATTGCATTAGCAACATACACTAAAATAAAAACGTTAGTTTGTACTTCTAAATATTTACAACTTTTGTGACCTTTGTTAAATTGTATTATATTGTATTGTATTATATTGTATTGTATTATAATTGTATTATATATCATTAAAATTTTTAGCGAATAACTAAGGAGGTTATGTTAAAACACATCGAAGACTATACATCTGAGTTGTATTGAATTCAAAATATAGGCCCCTATTATGATTCACAACTCAACTAGGTTGAGTTGTCAATTCTACGACCCAACTCAACGATTTTTTTGTATTATGATTTACAACTAATTTTAGTTGTCTTCGAAAAAATGTTCGAAAAAAGGTTCTCATCTATACTCTCTATTTTTTGAAACCATAGTAGCTATCACAAAATATTTTAAATATTTTTAGTTTTGGCCTCACTATTTTTTCTTGAGATTTTATATTTTATGGATATGGCAACAATATGGGTTGACAAATGGGATAGATTGGCGCCTAAAAGTACCATTTTAAAATTATTTAAAAGTAACACAATAGTCGAAATAAAAACCAAAACACAACTGATAAAAAACTGAGACAACTGCTTTGATGAAGTTGTATTCCATGATATGAATTTGACAACTACGACTCAACTATCAATTTAGTTGTGAATCATAATAGGGGCCATAGTGTGTTTTCTGAAAAAATATTGAATTCGTATAAAAATGTATTGAGCGTTACGCAAACAAATTTTTTTAATATATTTTATCTATATATTTTAGGATGTTAAAAAAGTTAACAGCAGCTGAAGGGTATAAATAATATAAGAACATTATCTGTTTACAAATTTCTAGTTTTCTTTGAAAAAAAAAATTGCTTCTACCACACTGTGGGTTGTTATATTTTCGAAGAATGTATTAGCTAGGTCATATTTTGCTACAAAAAATTAATTTCAAATTGACATAACTTTTGACATTGTTAGTCGATTTTACTAAAGTCTTATTTGAAAGAAGATTTTGCCTACTTTTTCTTATGTATAAATGTTTATAAAAACTTATTTTAAAACATACAAAGTTTTTATTTTTCCGTGTGAACCGAAGTCAAAATTGAAAAAAATGGTCATAACTTTTAATTTCGTCCTGCGATTATTATAATTTTTTTAGAGAGGAAATGTATAGTGCTTTCAAACCCAATATTAATTTTTTGTTGTGTATTTTGTTTGCAAAAATCATTCCTAGAACAACCGCGAAAGCAAATGTAACGTTCAAGACGCAAAAATGTTAAGAAATCGAAAAATATAATTTTATTTCAGGAACTATTAAATGAGGAGAAAACTATAATAAAAATAGTTACATTGGTAAACTAAAAAAAACAGCACACAAACTGTACATTTAGAATGGGAATCAGGCATATAGTCATGTCCAGGGCAAGTATAAAATGGCACGAAAATTTGCTAAAAAGGTATGCAAAGTGGCACGAAAAAGTGTTAAAAACGGCAAAAATAGCACGAAAAAAACGTTAAAGATGGCCAAAAATGCCATAAAATAAAACTCAAAAATAAATATTTAAATACAATTTAATTTCACTAAATTTTGATTGCACATTACAGTCATGTATTTTTTATATTTTCAAAGACGAATGATCTTCTATTGTTACATAAACCAGTTCAATATATGGAAAAGACACGTTCGACATCAGCAGATGTTGCTGAAGCAAATTTAAATGCATTTAATTCAGATGTGGATAAAGTTTCAATATATGAATCCGTGTCGTTTTTATTGAAAAATATATTATTGTTATTGTTATTTTAGTCAATGTTTCTAGTTCCTTATTTCGATTTAAAATTTTATGTTTATTAAAAAAATTTTTTTGTTCACATTTTGGGTACTTTTTTTCACATTATCAATAACGGCCAAGCTTTCATTTATGGAAAGACCTTTGGTTTGGAATTTCGTAATGCTGGAACATATACTCTCAGAATTACTTTTTATATACAGTAGGTCAGATTTTTTCCTGTGTTTTTGCACTACTAATTTAGAATTTCGTATAGATTCCGCTTCATCTTCACTAAGCATATTTAAAACATAACTGATTTCTTTGAAATTATCACAATAGTATATTGCCGCCTTAATCCAAATATCCCATCTGGTAACACATGGTGCTGGATGATTATTTAAGTTCGGAAACATATTTTGTATCAAATTTTTCGAGAAGAGGCCTAAAATATATTGCCAGGCTATGAAATAGGCATTTTATGGCAAGGATTATGGAAAATAGCTATTTTACGATATAATTAAAAAAATGGCAAATACCATGGCATGTGGCATATGCCTAAAAAACTTGCCCTGGTAATTATGTAAAAAAAACTTTTTCATCGCATACCTTTATAATAATTTAGAGCAACAATTTTATAAGGTTCGGAAAAAATTACTTTCATCGCAAAATACTCAAAAAGTATATAAAAGTTGCTACAGCCATTAACCCAGAAAAACTTATTTAATAGGCAGACTTTGTAAAAAAAAAACCTTTCTAAGCTTTTCAAATTTGTATAATAATTCTCGCAAAAATACCGACTACAAAATAGGCGTGGTACTGTCCTAATTTTGATCATAATGTTGTACTTTCACGAGAAATAATTGTGTGCGAGTTTTCATAAGAATCGGTTAAGTAGAAGTAGTTGAAATGAATATTTACTTTACATGGACGTGGCACTGCCCACTTTTTTAAGCATGATGTAGTATTCAAACAGAAGCTTAATATGTGTGCAAAGTTGCATAAGAATCGATGACCAGAAGTAGTTGAAAAGACATGTGTATTTACTTTATATTGGCGTGACCCCGCCCACTTTTCAACGAGACCAATCTGGAAGTACATCATTTTTAATAAAGGAAAAATGTCCGAAATCGGTTAATAAATGGTAGAGTTTTCAGGGTACATACATAAAAAATAATAATATATGGGTGGGGTTAACCTTGCAGGCCATCCCTGGAACTTCCCGCTAATTGCAAACTCAAAGCGGTGAAAAATCTATAGATTTTGGAGTAATTTAAAAAAAGAGTTAATTTTAGACAACGATATCTTTCGAGCCCCTTAACCGATTAAGATTAACTTTTGCGGCATTCGACAAAGTTTTTCAAGTCCAAAATGGCAAACGAATCCTAAAAATCGATTTGACAAGAACTTTTAGAGTTGTTAAAATAAAGCGCTTTTTTCGAAATTTTTCGTCAACGATATCCCTCGAACGAATCAATCGATCTTAATAAAAATTTCAGCATCGACACTGGTTTTTAGTCTTAATAGCTGATTAGATTTTGGATTAGACAATTTTAGTAGTTTAAAATTTATTTGAAAAAATTTTTTTTTCGAAATCTTTATTTTCGAAAATTCTCGATATCCAGCGAACCGAATCCGTTCAATATTTCATGACAGATCTAAGTGAGGTCAAGCCGTACATATATCCGCACGGACATTATCGGTAAAATATTCAGAAAAGACTCCCTTGACCTCAAAACGTCGAGATCTGATGAAAACTCGACTTTGAAAATCGGGGTGAAATCAGTAACATATTATCTTTGATTGCGGGAACCCAAAAAAATACATGACGAATAGATAATCCTTCTCCTTTTTTTGAAGTCGGTTAAAAAGAACAAAAATTCGTTATAAAACGAAATTTTTCCATACAAATTTCAAAAGAAAAAAAAGCGTGTTATCGGAAATAAGAAAAACCCTATTGAATTCCGTTAGTGACATAACAACGATGACAAACCACCCTGAGGTATGCAACATATAAATTGATTTTAAATGTTGAACGGTTTTACCGCAAAACCGAAAATGACATAGAAAATACTATAAACAAAATTAGTGCCCCCATAAAGCACAAATTGACCTAAATTTTTTATAAAGATTAACTTGAGGCATTAATGATAAAACCAGGGGGTAAATAGCAAGTAATTTTTAATAAAAAACCAATTTTTCTTTTATATATAAAATCATAAGAGAAAATTGCTTAAAGGCTAATACTTAATGAATGAGTTCAAAAGCAGTTTTTTAAAGCGAAAAAATAATAATTATTATAAATGTTGAAACTGACCTCAATATGGAGTCAAGAAAAAACTACTTCCAAGTTATAACTAATGAAGTTTGAATTACAGCACTTACACAGAAATAAAACCCATGTCATAAAATATTAAGAATTTAAGTAGTAACGTTTTAATACATTTCTTCTATTTCTTCTAACACAACAAGTTAAAAGAAATCTTAAAGTTGTTTAGATGTATTTTGTTTTCGAAAGTAAATAATTTAATATTGCGTGTATAAATTCAAATGGTTTTTTTTTGAGTGGTCATTGACTAACTAGAAGGTAGGTGAGAGGGTCTTGTAAAAATAACATTGCGTCCTGTTTTATATGTCTACACGACAGTTTTTATGACTTCGTGTTGTTTTTATTTTTTGTTTTTTTTTCTTACTTTTTTGGAGTCAGATAGGTGTTTTCTGGAACGCTCATAAATTTTTGCTTTAACACAATTTCCATTGACTCATTTAAATTGAAGTTAAATTAGTATAATGGATATAAATATATATTTTGAGAATTAAGGCAATTTCCTACACACGTGCTGAAAATTTGAAAAATAATGTTTAGCTATAAAACAATTAATAATTTAACAATTGTAAATTAAGGTTAAACTAATAAAAATTAGTTTCAACGTACCAATTATTCATTTAACCCTCGATTTGCACGATTCTTTCTAACTAGATTTCACTTTTTCTAAACTATTTTTTGCTATTCGTGTAATATGAGATTTTTGTAAACTAGCTTAATTTACAACAAATTTATATTTCAAATTGAAGTTCTTATTAATGGCAGTGCTCTACGATTTCGAAGTCAAGTCAATTTGTACGCGAAATTTTTGATAAAAAATATAATAACGCTTTTTGTTATTTCTGCTTTATTTTTTTTTTAATAAATTCTGAAATCACAAAAGGTTTTCAAAAAAATGTAAATCTGCATTAAACTAAGATAATTTGGGAGGAAGAGAAATAAGGCTTTCGACTACAAATATGCTTCCTTTCAAGAGGCATGATTTTAATATTCGAAGTAAGCAAAACAACGCTTAACCGTCTTTATTGTTTGATATCAAACATTGATGAATTCTCAATTTGGTACCAAGTGTTATTATCAAGTTACTATCAACACTTAAAGTATTACTATATTCTTGAAATTTTTAACGTTTCTAATAAAATCTTGGAACAGCTTTTATAAAACTTTTGTATATATTGAAACATAAATTTCGAAACTAAAAAATTAGCCTTAAAAAATAACTAAACTGATCTACGTGAACATAGAAGAGCAGTATTCCTATACATATACTTAATAATACGTATACTTAATAATACGTATACTTAATAATACTATAGTTAATAATATCAATAATATTAAGTATACGTACACTCAAAATATTATGTAGGTAAATTTAAATGAAAAATAATTTTAAATAATAGTATTCTCATTTAAAAACCAGACCGCTTACATTTCATTTGAATCAATTGGGTTTTTCAATTGTTTTTAATCGTTAGTATTATAACTAAAAAATGTCGTAACAACGAAAGATTTTTCTTTTGTTTAAGCTACCAAAAAACAGCTAACAAGTGAGTAAAAACTACTACTCTATCATTTCATTTAGCAACCGAACAACAACCAACAAAAACATTATTATTTACTGTTTATCGTTTGTTTTCACCCATATAAAATTACCTACCAAAAGAGTAAAAACTACTATTTATTCAATTATTTCTACGCACTACCAAAAAATATTCCTTAAAAATTTAACAGCATATTTTTTATTTCTATTCATGGTTTTATTCTTCTATTTTTTTTAATACATATTATAATTATTACGACGCTATGAAGAATATACATATCGTATCAAACATGCACAACTAAAGAATGTGAAAATCTGTACTTTTCAGGATCACAAAAGCCCGTCAATTGTGACATTAAAACCATTGTATTTCTGAAAGCGGAAGTTTTTAAATATTTGCAATTGATTTTTCAATCAATATTTCGTACTCAGCGCACAATCAAGGTAACGAATTTAAGAATTAATTTTTCACATTCGACAGTTAAACATGGCACGGACGATATGTGCATAACTACATACATACATACTAATGCATATATGTTTTGTAATGCATAATGATTACATATAGAAAATATAATAGTATAAGTATGAATTTGATTCTAAGCTCTTCGGTTTTGCCACAACCATATCTTTTCTCTGCGTGCAGGAATCATTTCAATCTGAAATTAGAGGAATTAAAATTTCAATATATGCAAAATTAAAAAAAAAATAGGTATGATTATTAATTTTGAATTAAAAGTTTGAATATATATTAGGAAAACTATTAATTGGAATTTTTGCCAGATTTGCATTTTTCGTTTCTATATGTGTGGGTAGAATTGGTAAATGGAATGGTAAATATTAAAATGGCGTGTAATTATGTTTGTATATATTTGTTGTAATAAATTGGATATGCAAGGAAATATTTGGCCCGAAACTACTATAGACTATTTTCTTTCCGAATTTCGTATCAACAGCAAAGTAGAAGTGGCAAAGAAGTGAAACACAATTTTTAGAATTAAAACGAGTCCATTTCTTTTATCTGTCCCTCCAGTTAGATGGCTGTAGCCTTTGAAAGATATAAGGTAAACATTTTAAATATGCACAGATGCGGTATAACTATAACCGCACATAATAAAAATGGATGTTGAATCTGTTTGCGACAGAACTGCGAATATGTAGGCACTACTAGTTTTCATAAAGCACAAATCATTTGAAATTTCAGAAGAATCGCAAGCAATTCTGAACTCTTCAGAAGCATTTAAACTTAATCACCATTTCCGATTCATTAACCTTCTTAGATCCTAAGAAAGCAAATTGCTAATAGTTATGCTTACCTTGATTTTATTAATACAAATTACTGCTGCTGTCAAAAGCTTTGCCGAAGCAATATAATTCCACAGGTTCGACAAAGTAGGAAGATATTAAGAAACCTAGAAAAATGTTGTGTTACCTTTATGAACTAAATATTTATTCCATATTGCAAAATATATTTACTTACCATAGTGCAATTCAATCCACCAATCTAACGGCTAACAAAAACTATTTTGTGCATAATGTCACCAATTGCAAGCAAACCTCTTACATCACGAGTACGCTAAAAAAAATTATTTTTCATAAAATATTTTTTCTAAATAAATTTTATACATATTTCTACAATATTTTGACAGCAAAAGTATTATAGAAAATAAAGTACATGTTTGGATTACTCTTAATACAAGTTGAAAATAACTGAATATTTTAAATGCACAGAAAATCATTAATATATAGTCGTTTGTTTCTTGAACCACTAGAATAAAAGGTTAAAAATAGATTTCTTTGTAAAATAACCAAATTTTTATTTGTTGTATACTTTACAGATAACTTTTTAAATAAGCTATTATCGGTTAATGTAAAACTTTTTTGAGTGTAAGAGTAAAATACAGTGTTGCCACCAAAGAGTTTGTGAATTGTACAGCAGCTAAGCAAAAGTATTACAAAGCCAAATAAAATAGCACAAAAATTTTTCGACAAACGATTTTTTATATTTTCTTCAAAACATATTATTAAACACCAACCAAAAAAGAGGGTTGTTTTAAGTTTGTAGTGTGTTTCTATGTGTCTGTCTGTGCCCTCGTAGAGCATAAGCGGCTAGACCGATTTTGATTTGTTTTTTTTTTGTAAGGTGACTCTCGAGTGTTCTTAGCTATGTTTAAAGAAAATCGGTCCAGCCGTTTACAAGTTATCACCTCTTTTCTAACTGTATTCTCTTGAAGCTGTGTGTCTATGGCACTATAGCTCCCAAAGGGCTAGATCTATTTTAATTCAGTTTCTTTTCTTTAAAAGTGACTTGATCGAAAATCTTCTAGCCTATATTTGAAAAAATCGGTGCGGCCGTTTTGAAGATATCATCCATTTTCTTCGGCGGTTTTTTAAATTTTGTAATTTAATGTTACCTCAAAATATATTGTACATATTGTTACCTTAATATAGAAACGCCTTAACTCATTATCAAGTGCTATGAAGGTTTTTTTTTAAGCAAAAATTTATGAAACGTTCAGTAAACTTGCGATCCGATTACAAAACGATGTATATAAAAATCATATCATATCATAATCAGGAGGACCTAAGCTTTAAAAATGTTAAATTTGGACCACCCTATTGAAATACACAGTGAGCTACCAGGGTGTAAACATTGACTACCTCGGGCATGAAAAACCATGTTGGCCTTTTTTAACTGACTTCAATTCGTCATGTATTTTTTTATGAATGTTCCCTCAAAACTCCGCCATTTAGAAACCCATTTCGGATTTCTTTTTTTTTTTTATTTAAAAGAATGTACTTCCAGATTGGTCCCGTTGAAAAGTGGGCGGGGTTACGCCCATACGAAGTAGATACACATGCCGTTTCAACTACTTCTACTCAACCGATTCTTATGAAATTTTGCACACATATTAAACTTCTCTTTGAATACTACATCATGATTAAAAAAGTGTGCAGTGCCACGCCCATGCAAACTAAATATTATTTTTCAACAATAGTAGAACTTCTACTAAACCGATTCTTATAAAGCTTTGCTTACGCATTTATTGTTAAATACAACCTTATGGTTAGAAAAGTGTGCAGTGCCACGCCCATGAAATGTAAATGTCCATTTAAACTACTTCTCTTTAACCGGTTCTTATGAAACTTTGCACACAATTAGTTCTCGTTAAAGTACAGCATTAGGATAAAAATTATGGGCAGTGCCAGTAGTCGGTATTTTTTGGTACAATTATTTTTCAAGCGATTAATTTCGAAATTTCTTCAAACATAGTTTTAAATTTTTTTGAAATGTGTTCTTAACAGCCGATACTTTAAAGTAAAAAAACATGCATTTAGTTTTTACCATATAATTTATTTATTTACTTAATACGACTTAATGCTCGTACTTAAGAAAAGAAAATTGGTAAGAACATTTTAACAACTATTCTTTAATACTCATACACAACTTTATTACCATTTCTCTGTCTAAACATTTAACAAAGAAAAAGTAAAGAAAAAAAAAATAAAGTGGAAACATAAGAGGAGTAAAGAATAGCATTCTAAGAAAAATAAACAAAAGAATGTTATTTTACTCCACATTCTGCATTACCACCACACTCAAAATGGTGTTCAAAGGAATTACCAACGACCACCAACCAAGAGACTGACCTCCTATTGCGCATACGATTTGATATTAGGCGGTTTCAAATAATTTTAGACATTGAGTATTTGAAATTTAATATAATAAACTATATATATTAATTTATAAATACATCCCAGTAAAAAAAATTTTATGTTTTTGAAGCACTATAGAAATAAAGCGCATCATATTTCGCTTTAAAATATGAGCTTGTCAGAAGCTGATTTCATGGCGCCTCAACAATGCAGGTTTTATAGCGAGAAAGTTAGCAAATGTACGCACATCAAATGGGTAGTACAAATAAAAAAAGGCTTTGCTTTTTACCCGACTGCGCGACGCAAAGAAGGGTATTGTGTTTATCAGCCTATGTATGTATGTATGTGTTTTCCTTTGCGGCACTATATAAACCGAATGCGTAGACCGATTTTCACTATTCTTACGTCAATCGATTCGTCTTAATCCGGGGAGTGTCACTAAAGATATGACAATGAAAATTCAATATGGAGGCCAACAGACGTCATTTTGTTTATACGAAAAAAATAAAAAGTCGGCGAACTATATCAAAAATTTGAAAATCATGTTTAGGTTTCTTTTATGATTTTCAATTTCGAATGACTATTTAGGATTTGTGACGGTTTAAAGTTGTTTTCTTTTATTTTTTACACAGTCGGGTTTTTTTGATTTTGTAAATTTATGTCTTGTTACTTATATAAAAGCTTCGTACACAAGTTATACAAAAAAGCTAATTTTATAGTGCTGATCCAATGCTGGTTTTAAGCGAGAAAGAAGAGTAAGTTTATTTTAGCTTCTCGGTGCTGCTTTGCAACAGTGTTTTTGACCGAGTTGTTGGTATATTGGACTTCAAACCTGAAGGATCTTAGTCTGATACTAGTTGAATTTAAAATAGCAAACAGTGAGTAAAAATATAAAATTAATAAAACTAAATAAAGTTACGGAATAATAAAAATTCAAAATGGCGTTAACGCCGCCAATCCACATCGAAGCACTTTTTTCATATATTTTCAGTTTTAGTGCTGAAAATCTTGATGATTTTCAGCGCTTCAAAAAGCGCTTTTGTGAGAAAAAATGTAGTACAAAAATCAGCAGCGATAATAATGAACAACGGGATGAAAAAATGGGAAGATAATAGCGGAGTTCAGTGTTTGATCCAAATGGTCTTGCGAAAGTGCAAATGCAAAATATCGTAGACTTATTTATGAAATTTTGTATTTTGTTATTGGATTTCATAAAAAAAAGGTAAAATATTTTGCATTTTCACTTTCGGAAGATCATTTGCATCAAATACTGAACTCCGCTAATATTAACGTTTACAATTCCAAGTACATACTAATAAAAAATTGTTAGAATACTCATTAAATACTTTTCATGTAATGTCTAGTTTGTGCATTGTGAATTTTTAACTTCTCACAATCGGCATCGATATATATCGAATAAAAAATATCGATATATCGATATTTTTTCAACAATGATAATTCATACGTAGTCCCCAAATTTTTTTTTAAATAAAACAAAAAAAGTACCTTTCTTATAAATAATTAAGCTGGAAAGAGTTAATATCCAAGATCCTTACTGTTCCACCAATATTTCATGGAACATACATCAACCAAATTACACTCAAAGAATGATAATTTTTCGAATAGACAAAATATTATAAATAAAACAAAAAATTTTGTTAGAAATATTCTATTTGATGAAGACTGTGCCGAAATGTTTTTAAAAATTGCACGAAAAACAAAACGAAAGCTAAAAAAATATCGAATTTGATACTGTCGATATATTTGAAAAAAAAATTTCGATATATCGAAACAATCCGACATGGCATAAGTGGCGGCTAGAATTTGATATCGGATTAGAGTCACCAGAGGCAAAAATGAAAAATGAAACGATATGCTATATAATGAAATCGACTGTAAATGGCGGCGCCATATATAAAAGACAAAAAGTATTGTATTTTGTGGCGTGGCAAAAAAAAATATTTCCTGTTTTAGAAACTTCATTGACATCTGTTTCATTCTAAGGGGTGACCGGCACAACTTTTTTTTTGCATGGAGTGCGACCCGCTTTAGTGTGCATGCAGTCCTCTCATAACTTAAGAATAGCTTAAGCGATCAGAACCAAATTTAAGACATTTTTAAGACATTGCCCAGCAAAAACTATTGCTTCGCGATAAGAAGGTTTGTAAAAGAGAATTTTGTTGGTGTAGCTTACAAACATTAGGTTCGTAACTCATCGTCATTCTTCGTAAAATTTATATTTTTATAATTTTTGCCTGACAGCAGCGCTTCCTTGAATGCACCACTGTAAGTGAATGTGCAAAAATTTGATTTTAAGTGGACGAAAAAGAAAAACAAGAAACTAATGGGTCGATTATGGATGGCAACCGAACTTCAGTTGCGTTGCCAGCCGGCAACTAAAAATTTATGGTTGCCAGAAAAGCACTAAAAAGTAACTGAAATTGACAGCTCTCAGTTGCCAGTTGCCGCCCGTAATATGATTTTTAGAAACTGGCAACCCAAATGAAGTTCGGTTGCCATCAATAGTCGACCCATTAAGCATTTCTTGCCATACATTATTGCTTATATTCAGGCAATACATTTGTCGCTACTATGAAGCGCATTTGTATACCAGGAAAAATTTGTACTGCTTCCAAAATCTCGATTATTTTTTGCTGGGATTTTTCTTTCAGTGTAGACCTTAAAGATAAACAGCATTTGAATATGAAGTCAAAAACTGTACTTAAAGAAATCCATGCCGGGACCGATTGTCTTCAAACATAAGTAGCTAGGAACACTCTCCATCAAGTCACCTTTCACACAAAAGAAACTAAATCAAAATCAGTCAAGCCGTTTAGGCTCTACTAGGGAACAGACAGTAGACACACACAACATACTCACTACAAAATAATAACACCCCTATTATTGGTCGGGGCTTAATAATAAATTGAAGTAATTTTTCTGATTGTGGATTAGTGTAATTCTTGAAAGCTCAAAGTAGATGAATAATTAAAATAAACTAAAATTAATGATATGCTATAAAAAAAACTCTTAAAACTCATTTCCAAAAAACCAATTGCAAACTTGACATAAAGGTAACTATTACATACATCAAATAATTCTAAATGCAAAAATGGAAATGATTTTTTTTTCTTACACGTCCTTAATTTATATGTAGGTGTGTTTAACTGTGAAAGTGTTAGTGAGCTAATATTATAAGTATGGTATTTTAAAAGGACTTTAGACCAAATTGTGGACAAAACAAAGTTCAGTCGTTAAATAAAAGTTAACAAACGTGGTCATAAGTATGTAAAGAAAAACGCGAAAGCGAACCCAAGAAAAACCGACATAAAATGGCAGAGTTTTACGCAGTTTATTGACAAAAAATATATAAATTTTAAATAAACGTTTAAGTAGCTGCATACATATGTATATTTTAAAAATTATAGAGTATATACAATGTCTTTGGCCCTTAATGAGGACAATAGCCATTAGATATAAACATAGAACACTTTTGAGAAATATATCGATGAGTTTTCTATTTATATGTTGGCATGTTGGTCAAACAGAAAGGTGTGAATAAAACAACATAGACCTACATACGAGTATATAATTATCATATCATTTTGAGCACATCGTTATAACTATTATCACAAATAAGTCATTAAGGTGTGATAGAATATTATTTAAATATGTTATTTAATTGTGGCCAGTTTTTATATAAGACTGCAAATGTGTTATATGCCTGTAAGGAATATTTGTGGGAAAATTTTACAAATGCACGACCGGCTTTTATTGACAACATAAAAAAATTTTTACAATTCTACTGCTGTTTGTGTTGCCATTATTATAAACGTAAAAAATCGATTGATGATGTTGGAATAAATAATAAAAGAAATCATTTTAAATGTAACTATCTAGAAAAGAAGAATTTTGCATTTAAAGAACCTGTTAATACACCTATAATATCTTTAGACACAATTGATGAAATGTAAGTGTAGAATTTATTCTAAGATTTCTTTTCTCTTTAACAATCTCTTGAGACTGTTTATGCTGAATTTAATTGTTTATCCTTGTTAATATTTACATTCTCATTTAACGAAATCACGTAGTTTACTTAGTTTGTGTACATCAATACTTGACATGCTTTTCAACCAATTTTACATTTGTTTACATACTCGTACAAGTCGTAAGTCATTTCATGTCTATGATTACTTTATGCTATCGTTATTCAACAAGATGACTTAGCTGGGTGGTACAGGCGTCCGGTTCATAATATGAGAACCTAAGTTCAAGACCGAAATATTACATTTCACTGAATTGTAATATATAAATTTGGGGAAAACAGCGTGCGAAAATTATATTTATTTTTGATGGTTAAAAGTACTAATTTCATTTTTTAATAATTTTTGTGGTTAAAATTGCCAATTTTTATAATTAAAATTATTAATTTTAAATAATAACAACGAAAATAGTTATTTTACAAAAATTACTGTATTTAAGTCAGACAAGTCACCACATGTCTATCGGCAATGTTCTGTATTTCATGTGGAATTAAAATGTGCGGAATTATCAAAGCATTGTTGTTGTAAATTAATATTTATAACAACAATGCTTTGATAATTGCACACATTTTAATTCCACATGAAATGCAGAACATAGCCGTGTGTATACTTTGTGCTATCGTTATTTAACTAGATGACTTAGCTGATATGGTAAAGATGTCCGGTTTATAAACACGAGTAAGCTTTAGGTTCTCACAAGCTCAAGACCAAATACTTCAAAAAAAAATCTTTTTTTTAACAAACACACTGCTTAAGCCTTGGCAGTAGGGTTTGTTAATCGGGAATTCCCGGGAAAAGTCTACTTCTAATTTTTGAAAATTTCCCGGGAAAACGGGAAATTAAAAGTACACGCTATTTCATATATATGTGGACTTTTTTGACATAAATATTTATAAAATGTCATAAGTGACCGCCAAATTCATTTTGATTCATATAAGAAATTTGCATTATAATCCTGTTTTTCTTTAATATCAAAGTTTTCAATATTTTTTTAAATATTACAGAAGTTCGTTTGACTGACGACTGTACGACTATTTACACGATGAAATTGTTCAAGTTCTCTTTTAGAGTTGCTATGTTTGTCATCGTCTGTTTAAATACTAATACCCTGAACGGTTCAAACTTATGCAGAAATTTCATAAAAATTGCATGAAATTGAAGTCATGCCATTTCTCTTAAGCCGCGGAAAAGTTTTGCTGTATTCGAAAAGCAAATGCAAGATGAAGTTAGTAATAGATGTTGTTTAATCACTATAACAGAACAAAGCTCCTAAAGTAAATAATTCGATATTAAACGAACGAAAAATAAGAAACATTACGTCAAGTTCTTTATAAAATGATTTGGAGGCCTTAAAATAAAATGTTTAACTAATTGCGATATAGTCGTCAATTAGTCTTTATAGAATAACTATAAACTCTATTTGCTTGAATTCACTTAAAAATTCTTAAAAATTTGTTTTAGAGTTGCTTTTATATTAACTTTTATTTAAAAAGAATGCTTACATTAATAAAAACAATCGAAATTTCGCCAATTTTCTTTTATAAAACTATTTAATTTAGAAAATTAACTTTTCCCGGGAATCCCGGGAATTCCGTGATTTTTTCATTCCCGTTTCCCGGGAAGTGAAAAAGTCCGGGAAATCCCAAACCCTACTTGGCAGGCATCGAACCTGCAACCTTCCGGTTAGTAATTTTACACACTATCAATTAAACTACAATTCTATTGGTTGATTTTTACTGCATTTTATGGGTTGGGGCAATTCTAACCTATGAAATTTATTGGACAATATTTTATTTTGAGTGTATATTCTAGTTTACATATGTTTTTAAGCTGTCCCTTACATATTTCATTATAATTAAACTTACTTAAAGTTTGCTTTAGTTTTTTTTTACATTCTCTTATTAATAGTTCCTACAGTATTTTCTTATACAATTGGTTTCATGTGGAAAGTTTGTAATTTTCTACAAGCTACATTTGCGACGCTGCGAAAGTAGACCTCAGGATATAAGGCCCCAATGCAAGAAAGAATTAAATGTAGGTATATAGAAACAGTAATTTCACTGGTCTGCAGAAAAAAATACCCTTAAATAAAAACATGTGGAATATACAAAGTTTAGTGGGCTAAGACGTACAGATTATTTTTAATACAAATATTTTTTTTAAATTTGACGTAAACAATAATCGATGTAGAACACAAAACACCAACTTTTCGAATTTTTGTCTGTCTGCCTGTCAGTGGTTTTTGCACCACCCAGAAACCACTAAACGGATTTTTATAAAATATCCCATTTCCAAGTTAAAATAGATAAAAGCGAAAATATGCAATTTTACAGGGGGGAACGGTATATTCCCATACATATACTTTTTTCGTGAAAATTGAATACGAGAATTAAATCACTCAAGTTGATATTAAGCTGCACTTTCCCAGTATTGCCATTGGTTTATTTTTCTTCATTCCCATTTTTCTGATTTTTATTTTTTTTCTACTTAAGACAAACTTTTTTGGTTTGATTTTATACTTAAGTTAAGTAAAACTATCGAGAGATTATATTCAAAATGTGCCAAATAAAGGCCCCTATTATGATTCACAACCAAATTGGTAGTTGAGTCGTAGGTGTCGAATTCGTATTATGGATTACAACTTTCATCAAAGTGAGACATTTGTTTTTTGTCAGTTGTATTTTGTTACTTTTTCTTTATTTTAAAATGGCGATGTTAGGCGCCAATCTATCAGATTTGTCAACTAATATTGTTGCCATATCCATAAAACATAAAACCTGAATAAAAAATAGTAAGGCCCATGATAAAATAAATACAGGTAGAACTGTCCCTACAACAGTTACAACAATACAAAAACAACAGGCATTTTGTGAAAACAGCATTGTTTATTTAAATTTACTTACGGCCCTTTTCACAATGTACGATTAAACGTTAACGTGGACTTTAACGGCAAGTTCGGCATACAAAACTTGCCGTTAAAGTCCACGTTAACTCTTAATCATACATTGTGGAAAACGTGCGTTAATGTGATAAAAGACTTTTCTTTTCAGCAGAGAGCTTTATGTTTCATATACCAATGTTCATATAAAAATTTATTCGTAACAGGCGGTTTGTATTAAATTTTTTTCTTTAGCCGCCGCTGTAAATTTTTCATAGGCTTGTTTCTCTGATAAATCGAGTTTGACATTTGGGAAATATAAACTCACAACTACAGCTGCGTTGACAGTTTTACATTGTATTATTGTATCATGGTAAGGCCAAAACTTAAAATATTTAAAATATTTTTGATGGCTATACACAGAAAAAAATAAGTTTCGTTTTTGATAACAAAAATCCCGGTATTCAATAATTTTTTTTTCAAATTTCCTGTGATAAAGAATTCCCCTATATTGATAACAAAATTATTTCAAAATAAAAATATATATATAAATTAAAAAAATGTTGACATGGCTGGAATACGAGCCCGGGCTTTCCGGACGTAAAGCATACACTCTATAGCTGAGCCATATCCCATTTATTTTTTTATGGGATACAACTTGTTTTAAGTACTTATGAATAAAAAGAAAAGAAATAACCGGCATGGAAAAGAAATACTTACAACGAAATATTTTATTATGTTAAAGATAAATGTTATTGAAATTCATATTTTATTTTAATAACATGGTTTTATTGAATATAATTCTTGTCTATTTTTTTCTGTGTATGGTTTCAAAAAAAAAAACAGACAGTACAGATAAGAGCCTTTTCGAACATTTCGAAGACAACTAAAATTAGTTGTGAATCATAATATGTACAAAAAAATGGTTGAGTTGGGTCGTAGCATTGACAACTCAACCTAGTTAAGTGCTGAATCATAATAGGGGCCAAAATTTTGAGAAAACGAGTTTTTGATGCCAAATACCCTGCGGAAATGTTGTACCAATTGTTTTGAACGTACTTTTTCCATGGCTGGTGAAAAAGTAGAACAAAAATGTTAGCAAACAACCCTCATTGCATAAGCAGATTTTTTCCAAATTAAAAATATTTCTTCAAAGTACAGTAATTTGACTAGTATTAAAGAAGACACCACAGGACAAGTGATTTAAATTTGGATATAGAACCTATCACTGAATATCTTAATTATGTCAATTGACCCCCTCCAATGACAACGCCATATAAAAGTTAACGGTCCCTTTCATATAAGGTTCAGGAACTCGAACCGGTTGCTAGTCCTAGGGAACCAGTCACGTGGCCTGTCCTGTGACTGGTTCTTTTCCCTCTACGGTAGTGACTAAATGTGGAAACATCTGCTTATGCAATGAGGGTTTTTTGCTAACATTTTTGTTATAGTTTTGTGATATGATTCTTTTTACCGGTCACGACTCAGGGACATTTCATGCCATCCCAATTTTCGCCATTCATGAGACAAGTACGTTCAAGACAGTTGGTACAACATTTGCCGAAGGGAACATTTCCCGCAGGGTATTTGCCACCAAAAACTCGTTTTCTCAAAATTGTCTTGTAATATTTTGAATATAGGCTCTCGATATTTTTATTTAAAGAACAACATTTGATTTTTGCAGTCCATTGTATTAAGTAAATTTTAGGATTTGTTTTAAATTTCTAAAAATATTTGTAAATTGATTTTCTTTTTTTAATTTTGGAGTTTATTTCCGACTTAAACAGATTTTGCGAATATTCGTCATTTTTAAGATAATGAATACTTTTTTAATTTTTCTCTTTAATGCTTTTCAAAACTTGTTAGGATTTTAAAATTCTTTTTTTAATATCTTTTTTAAGTATGTTGTTCAAATTTGAACCATTTAACACATGCAATATGTTATACTTTAGGTGCATTAAATATTTCATACATACATATAACTGATAACCATTGTTCATACTATTTGCATAAATAAATAAAGATTACTGTGACTGAAACTTACTAAAGTTCAATGAACTTCTATTATAATGGTAATAATTTAAATTGCGGACACATTTCACAAAGAAATTCTTCATAAACAAATATTCTGAATCTATGACATTAATAATTTTTATTTAAGCTATAAAAGTAAATTGAATTAAATAGGGCGTTAGAAAACGTTAAGTAAACTGTCACGTGAGCTTGGCGCTTTGTTAAATTTGAACAAAATTTAGAAATGAAATGTATTTTTCGACAATCGACTTGTTGTATTTTTAGGCCCTGTAGTCTCGTGCACATGATTCGGTATACATTTCATGAAAATTGAATCTTTTTCATAGATTTGCCTAATTCCAATTGAGGGGCTTAAAAGCAAAGGGATACATGTGCAAAAAACAAAATTCTGAGTAATTAAGCTTCAAAGTTTTTTGTTCCTATGCGTATCTAATATTTTTGGTTCCTAATACGTAGCGTTTTTTTTTAATCATTCTACAGGTCTGAATTTTTTATAGTAATAGATATTAGTATTATGTGTTGATTTTTGCATATAACTCGATTTCCCCAGTTTTGGTACTTGTACCCCTTTACTTTTAGCCACCACAATTGAAATTTCCATATAGGGCTTCTGTAAAAAAATTTCTTTTATTCGTTTCCTGAACAATTTTGTTTTTGGCTGTTAACAGTAAGTAATTACTTTGTTTTGAAATTGTACAGCCGTTATGTATTTATCAGGGACCGTAACAGTTATAACTTTTATCGTAAAAGTTATATGATAACAGCTATTTTCTGACTTTTATTTTTTTGAGCAAAAATAACAGTTATTTTTAACTTGTATTTTTTCGAGCAAAAATAACAGTTATTTTTAACTTATATTTTTTTGGGCAGAAATAAAAGTTATTTCTAACTTATATTTTTTGACATACAAGCGCAAACACCCAGATATTAGAAAATTATGCAAAAATCGAAAAACGTATCAAAATTAAGACATAAATGGCAAAGTTGTGAAAGAGAGACGATAAAAGCTGGAGAAATATCACGCCCGTCGCAGAAATGACAATAATTTGCTAAAATTGTTAATATCTGAAATAGCATATATGTATGTATGTATAATGGTTCAGAATCATTAAGGACATAAAAGGTGGTAGGTAGGTAATATGTGGCGAAATCCTCATATTTCGCTTTCGCGAATATGTGCAAAAAATTTAAAAATCTGAAAAACATTTAAAATTAGTTCTTAATTATTTAAAATGTAAAAGGGTGTTAATTGGTGAATATTGTTTGCATGTATCGCAAAAGTGACGAATATTTGCAAAAAAATTTACAAAATCGGAAATAGCTTAAAAATATGTTCAGAATCATTAACAATATAAAAGCGGGCTAGAACTGGGGAAAAATTGTAGCTATAGCGAAAATTGAGAAAAATTGCAAAAAAACTTCAAAATCGGAAAAAGCTTCAAAATCAGTTCACAATCATTAAAAATATAAAACTGGCGGAAAATTGCGTGTATCGCGAAAATTTGCAAAAACCCGAAATAACTTCAAAATTGGTTCAGAATCATTAAAAATATAAACGGGAGTTAAACCTGGCGGAAAATTGCATGTATCGCGATTATAGCAAAAATTTTCAAAAATCGGAAACAACTTCAAAATTGGTTCAGGATTATTGAAAATATAAAATGGAGTTAAAATTGCCAAAAAAAAGTTAATGTTTTGCGTAAATTACGAAAATTTGCGAAAACCCGAAATAACTTCAAAATTGGTTCAGGATCATTGAAAATATAAAGGTGTCTTAATTAAGACTGGCGGAAAATTCCATGACTGTTAAATAAGCACTTTGCATTAAAATACTTTTCAAATAAAGTAGTTTTAATCAATTCTTCACTGTTCTTGCAATTAGGATAAAAAGTGAATTGGTTTTGTTTGAATAAAATATATAAATACATTTCGAAAGCAATTCATCAAATTATAACTGCTCGGATTTTTTTTAAATGGGACGTAAACGAAATTTCTATTTAAGGGAGTATTTTACTGAAAAAGATTGGAGTGCAAAACGTGTTGACAAAAATGAGTAATTACTTAACAAATTTGAGAAGACATTTATCCAAAAATCATTGTGGAATTTTCCACCAGTCTTAATTAAGACACCTTTATATTTTTAATGATTCTGAACCAATTTTGTAGTTGATTCCAATTTTTGCACATTTTCGCTACAATCGCGATAAATAAATAAATCGCGTAATTTTTGCGATACACGAAATCTTTCACCAATATTAGCTCCCTTTTATATTTAACGATTCTGAACTAATTTTACAGTTGTTTCCGATTTTTGCATATTTTTGCTATAATCGCGATAAATGCAATTTTTCGCCAGGTTTAAGCATATTTTATATTATTAATGATTCTCAACTACTTTTGAAGTTGTTTTCGATTTTTAAAATTTGCAAATTTCCAAATTTTTGCGATACACGCAATTTTTCGTCAATTTTAGATTAATTTTATATTATTAATGATTCTGAATCAATTTTGAAGTTGCTTCCGATTTTTGAATTTTTTTCGCAAATGTTCGTAATATCCGCAAAACTTGCAATTTTTTACCAATTTTAACTCCATTTTATATTTTCAATGATCCTGAACCAATTTTGAAGTTATATCGGGTTTTCGCAACTTTTCGTAATTTCCGCAAAACATTCACTTTTTTGCCAATTTTAAATCCATTTCATATTTTCAATGATCCTGAACACACACACACACACTCTAACACATTCTTAGACTTAGGTTTTTGACAGCAGACTTAGGTTTTTGAAGTTTTAGTTGACTATCTACGTATAATCTATGGTCCCTGGTATCGATCATTATATTTGATAATTGTAAAGAGAAAGAAAAGACTTTTAAATAACGAATGCATATTTACGTATTTTATTTCTAGTAACAAATCTTCCCAAACGTCCAATGGAAACGTAAAGGATACTGAATCAACGGAAATTGAAGCAAATTCAGAAGTTCTTGAGAAGCATTCAAATAAAACGCCAACACCGTCTGTGAAATCAACATCATATTCTCTAAAGTCGACAGCATCTGCCCAATCTAGTAACGAGAGCAGAAGTCTTAAAGAAGATTCTCCAGTTAAAAATGTTGATATTATCACAACGCCACAGACAACATTAGTTGAAGATAGTGATGTGAAATCGGTTAAGGAAGCTATTGACGTCACATCACCACTGACAACAGTTGAAGGCAGATTAAGCGAAGCAGCAGAAAATATGGAAGTAGCCAGTGAATCTCCTTCTAAATGGAGAACAGGCGAAAATATAGTGGAAATGGAAGATTTGGCCGACATCCACCAAGTTGAAGAAGATCAAAATATTGAACGTAATGGTAGCTTAGCTAGTTTACAGAGTAAGACCGAAAGTATTAAGACTCAACTGGAGGATGCATCACCGGTGCTATCAAGAGCTCAATCAACAAAATCTCTTGTTATAGAAGAGGATATAGAAGATAATACAAGTTTTGTAGTGGTAGATGTAGAGGAACTTAAGCAAAGTGGTTCTAAACCAAATTCAGCCAAGTCGCGACCACCTTCCTGTAGGTCCCAAAGCCCTACCATAGAAGAAATTAAAGCTTTGTCACGAAGAAATTCTGTTGCAAAATCAATGGAATCTTTATATGAAAGACCACCATCAAAGCATGAATATATAGACAACACCACCGAAACAAGTTCTCAATCAAGTGCCCAATTAAACAGTAGTACTGCTTCGTCTTTACTACCGTTGAAACCACATACTCCATTGAAGCAAAAATCAAAAACTACACATTTCCTACGAAGCCATCGAAAAATCTCTCCCGTTAAACAATCAATAAAAATGATGCAGGCTGAACTGTTTCCAAATACCTTGCAACGATTTGAAAAGCCACGAGAGGCCTTAATGAAGACATTCGACCAGCTGGACTCCTCAAACTGGGAAGTAGTAATGTTAGGACTTAAGAATATGGTACGACTTATGAGATATCATCCCGAAAATTTGGATCCTCAAATGCATATGGTATGTATACAATTAACTAGATCTGTGCGAAATCTAAGATCTCAAGTAGCAAGAGCAGCTTGTACAGCAGCTACAGAATTATTTACTCTTAAATCACGTTACTTGGAACAAGAGTGTGATGATTTGGTATGTGCTCTCTTACATCGCACAGCAGATACGAATCGTTTTATACGTGCTGATGCCACTCGAGCATTAGAATCGATGTGTGATAATCTATCGCCTCCGAAAATTTTAAATATTTTAACAGCCAAGGGAGCTGTACATCCAAATGCTTTGGTACGCACAACCACTGCGAAATTATTGAATCGTTTGGTAGAACGCTTAACTTGTGATAAAATCTACTCCATGCCACGAGATCAGCGTGATAAATTCTTTGTAACTGGTGCAAATCTTTTGCTCGAAGGCAGCTTAGACACTCGTAGCTATGCGAAGTCTTTGTTTAAATTATTATCCGGTCATCCAAGTTATCCACGTCTATTACTTGAGGTTATACCTCAGCGTACATATCGCAATATTGAGAAAACACTGAAGAATATACAACGTTGAAATATTTCTTAATATAATTATATTAATTTTATAACTTTTCTTATTAATCTATGGTATTATTTAATATTTTAATATTGTAAATATTTTCTAAAATAGAGGTTCATAGAACTCGTAAATTTATATTTAGATAAATAATTTATTGATAGAATGACAAGTGCGTTTCTACCATATAACCCTTTAAAGCTCACTATAATTCTCTTATAATAAATTTTTGTAACTGAATATATTTATATGTAAGTTAATGAAATCTTTGTAAAGAAGCTAAATAAATGTTTGGGATTACAAATTAAAATATGTTCACATTGTGTTGTGTTGTGTTTATTAAGGTCAGACGAAACTATAAATTTTTATTTTAAATTGTATTTATATTTATAATTAATAGATGAGACCATTTTTTGTGCTGCAGTTTATGATCACATTATACTGCCTATTTTGACAAAACATAGCATTTGAATGATATTTATTGACAGATGTGTACAATCCATATTTTGTTAAAATCGGTTAATAAGGCCCAAATTTACAGCCATTAGTTAATAATTAGTAAACTAAAATGATAACTATTGTTTAACGAAAACATCATATTTACAGTGCATTGTTTACTAAAATTTTAATATGGGTAAATAATGGTAACCCTATCAAATATAAATAAGCAAGCAAAAATAAAGAATATTACACATCTTAAGGCAGCAATTTAAACATTTTTAAGCACACAAGCTAATGGAGCAAATATTTTTTGTCGCTCCTAAAAGTATGCTATATGAATGTAATAATTTCCAAAACATGTTGTAATAAGTATGCAGGTTCAACAAATACAACAAAAAACTAGATAATGCTTGTCAAAAAAATACACGTGCCAGACGTTACTTATGAACAAAGCTACCAGAACCTAAAATAATCAGCTGACGTTATGCTGCCACCTGTATACTTATTGCACCATGTTCCAAAGCATCGAACTAATTGTTAACCAATGGCGTTTGGCGGTTTAACTATTGGTAAACAAAGAAGTGTGAATAAAATATAATTGGCTAAACTATTGTCATAAGCTAACTAATGACAGTGAATTTGGGCCTAAGTATTCTGAGAGCTATGATCGTTTAACGTTGCTACTAGAGATGATCGATATTTCAGTACCTGTGATTTAGGCCCAAATTCAAAGTCATTAGTTAGCTAATGACAATAGTTTAGCCAATGACATTTTATTCACACTTCTTTGTTTACCATTAGTTAAACCGTCAAACGCCATTGGTTAACAATTAGTTAGATGCTTTGGAACATGGTGCAATAAGTATACAGGTGGCAGCATAACGTCAGCTGATTATTTTTTGTTCTGGTAGGTGGACGTAAAAATTTTCGTGAATAAATATTTTTGTGATAAATATTTAAAAGCTCGTCCACATCTACAAGCTAAAACTTGTGCCGCAAATATTTTCGGCCAACACGTTCGGCGCAAATATTTTTAGTTGTGGACCCACCTTAACTCTACGTCTCCACCTAACTTGAAATGCTGTTGTAATAGTATGTTTCCACCAACTTTAAATTACGTAGATTTAGGTAAATTACTTCGAAGTGTTACCACCGAGCTTGTGAGTGATTTGGTGTTCGAATTTTCGTAGCCAAATGATGCACTTACTTTATAAGGTGTGCGCAGCAGATGTAATTGAATTATTTCCATATATAGTTTGACATTTAAAATCAATTAAATATTCTTTATTGTCATTTTTTTCGAAATTGTTAATCACAATTGATGGATGACCCAGGGATGGAGTTTGTAATTTTAAAAGCAATACAGGGTTGCATAGATAAATCCACTTCGAAAAAGAGTATTTTCGACATAATTTAAAATAAATCACCTACTTTGAGGTGATTTGGTCGTATGCAAAATGGGTGGTAAATTATGTATAAATCAACATGATTGGCTCAAAGCACCATGATTTGTCTAAATCATGCCGGTGGAAACATACTATAACTTGAAGTTATGACTGCGTTGTTATTTGCAGTCTACACCTAACTTAACTTAACATTAACTTCAAGTTAATGTTAAGTGTAGACCGCTCAAGTTAATGCTCTTTTCAGGTTATAACATAGTTGTTAGAGCAATTGCCACTTTTATCTGAATTGAATTTTGCGAAGTATTGAAAACAAAGTTTGGCTTAAAGTGGTCAAATATAGCTCACAAAACGTCTCTATAATTCTAAGCTCTTACTGATCATGATACATATTAGAGTCTAAAAAAAATTGTATCAAACAAAAAGAGATCCAACAAGTTGGAAAAGCTTTTTAATTAGCTTTTTTCCATTTCTTCAACTTCTACGACTACTATAGACTAGGGATGGGCAAAATATATATCGTCGATATTTTTGATTGCAGTATATCGATATTTTTTCTAAATATATTGACAGTATCAATTTCGATATTTTTTAAGCTTTGATTTTGTTTTTCGTTGTTATTTTAAAAAAATTCGAAACAATCTTCATTAAATAAAATATTCTTATAGGCCATTTACATTGTCTCGAAATCTAGTACTTTCGAGATAAATCTAGTTGTTTTTTACTAGATTTCCCATACAAAACGAAATATACTTTGTAAGTAGATTTGGACGAAATCTACTCAAAACCTGGTATTTGTACTTACTTTTTACTACCCAGTACAACATTTTTATATAAGAAGTGAGTGAATTAGCTACAAGAATACTACGCTCTACAAAAATCTTCCATAAAAGGTGTGTGAATGAGCTAAGCCGGCACTTTTTGGGTTACAGTTTAAGATAAATTTCAGTCGAAGAATTTTGTCTTGGATATGAAATCTTGGAAAATGTAAGTGTAAATGATATAGATTTCATTAATTTTAAATCAGATTTTATCGAAATCTAGACAATGTAAACCCAGTATTAACAAAATTTTTTTTACTTATAATCTTTTGTGTATTCGAAAAATTTGTCTTTCATTGAGCATGATTTACTTGATGTAAGTTTCATGAAATATTGTATAGTAACTTGTGCTCCACATGTTTGTACTGCGTTTGACATTTTGATAAAATTAATAAATAATATTGCGAAAAATTTGTGTAGAAAAACATTTTGCGTATTCAATATTACTTTTCGTGTTCATAAAAAAAATACACTGATTTGTTTAAAATTGCATTATACCATCTTTGTTTAAATGAATATAAAGTAAAAAAGCACTTGGGTTTTTTTCTAAACAAAATACCCATAAAAACCCGGGTGGATATTTTTGGGTTACCCGTGGGCAGTGAGCTATGTTTGAATAAAGTTGGTCTATCCGTTTGCAAGTTGTCTTCTCTTTTCTAGCTTTATTCTCTTGAATATGTGTCTGTGGCACCATAGCTCACTAACAGTGTCTTGACGAGCCATAATTTTGTTCTAACATTTGTCAAACTTCATACATAAAAACATCAGAAAAATTTCAATTTTTTCATATCGACTTTGGCTTTTGTGAATACGCTATGTAACGGCTAGACCGATTTTAGTTTAGTTTTTTTTTCCTTTGAAAGGTGACTTGATCTAAAATCATCTATGTATAACTTCCAGCCGTTTGGAAGTCATCATTAATTTGTTTGGGATTTTTAAAATGTTTAATTTAATGTTATTTAATAACATATGTACATTGGTATTCGGAATCCATATACAGCAAAATAAACAGAATCCATTTTGTTGACCTGTGTTATTACCAGGAAAGTACGCAAACACTTATTATTTATAAAATGGTTTCATTTTAATTTTATATTAAATTAGTCTTATTGAAAACAAGTACTGATTAATCTCACATGTGTAAAATTGTATTAATATCAAAAAATATATGTAAAAATATATAATTTTCTTAAAAGAAATGTTAGTTTGTAAAAAAAACGCTAATAGAATGTTGAGATTCCTGAGATGTATTGTACGTTTAAATAGATTTTTATAATGTCTGGCTTCTTCATTAAATTTATAAATATTTTTACAATCTTAGTGATAAGTATTAAAAGCATTTCCTTGTACTTTGTCAAAATATACAACAAAACGATTTGCTACCTTCTACTTTTACCGCTAGAACGTTGATCAGAATGGCGATCGCTACCGTTATTGTACTGGCGTCTTCTGTTATGATCCCTATTTTGATCTTCACCACCACCGCTTTTCCTTTGGTACGGACTAGCATTTGCATGTTGCCTTCTTTGATATGAGGCATGCTTTGATATATTTTCTTGTCGCTTACCAGAATTTGTAAGACAGTCCGAGGAAAAATTATTATGAAATGGATTTTGTGGTGGGCTATCTTTATAGGAGGAGTAATTACCGCCTCTTAGTGATGAATTATTGTAGCTAGAACGCTTGTTACTACAGCCTGGTGAATTGTAATTTCCCATATTTGGCGGCTGAGTATTACCTTGGTATTTAATAGTCAGTGTTTTACGGTACAATGAAAGACCCTGATACAACTGAAGAGCGTAAGGAAGTGTGGATTTATGAACATAGGTGATGAAACCAAATGTACGTTGTCTGCCATTATAATCCTTTGGAATTCGTGCACTCTCAACAGGACCTGCTTGTAAAAACACTTCATATAATAAATCCTCTGTTACTCTTTCATCAAGATTTGCACAAAATAGAGTTCTATTTTCCTCATCATCTTCTGTCTCTGTTTCATTATGGGTTTCCTGCAGATTTTCACGTTGCATTAACATTAATTTTAAATAAAGTTTTTAACAAAAAACACAAGATTTAGAAAATAGCAAACGTCAAATTTATTAATTTCTATACGACCATGGTAGAATAACATACAAGGTTGCCGCATAACTAATACAAATGTACATTTAAGGTCCGAAATGTCAAACAATGTACATTTGACGTCCGATATATCAAACATTAACAGAGAGTGGATGTGTGTGTTTGTATTACAGAAGCACCAAACATACGTGTTGTATTGTGTGTGCAACGTAGTTATTTCACATATACACAACATTTGATAGTTCGTACCACGAAAAAAATAATCAGCTGGCGTTCAGGGCTACCTTGTATATTATTCTACCATGTATACGACACTGACAACAATGAGATATATATTAAAGCTGTGTACTGCTAAACAGCATGCCTTCACATTTTCAATAGAAATGCAAAGTCTCAAACATTTGAATATACGCAGTAGGCAGTGTTACCGTTGACAAATTTCAAAAAGCATATTTAAAAACATGGTTTCATATAAGGGTATTTGAAAAAAAGGGTCGATTGTTAGTTTAAACAAAATATTAACAGCCACATTCATAAAAATTCTTGCTTTAGGCTTAAAATTAACAATTGTTATTGAACAGTTTCATGCTAAAAACTGTTTAATATAAAACTGTATTCATACCAGAGAAATGTATGAGCTGATTCGCATTTGCTTTCCACTCACATTCACAATGTTTTGTTATGTTTTTAACATCAATATGTGCTAATGATATTACTTGCAGTGTTAACTCGATTACAACTGATTGTTTTTTAAGTGCTGTTAGCAAAAGTAAATAATATATTGTTACTGTTGTTTGATTGCTTTGTATAGTAATCAAATAACTCAGAAACGCATGTTGGCATATTTATGTAAGTACATACTTATATGTTTTTACATATTTTTAAAATTATTGTAAAAAGCTATTTAAGTGTTTATAGAAAATTTAACATAATAAATGTTGCAAATGGAGTTTATCGTGTAATAAAAAAAATAATGTGAGTCTGATCACAGGGGAGATGTGTAAGCATATAGTAATGAAACATTTTAAGAAGACTTCAAGTTTGACAAGTTTAGTTTTTTGTTTTCCTTATTTGGCTCTGTTTTAGTAAATTTCTTATTAAAAGTGCAAAAAATCTTTTAAAAAGTTAATAAAATTAAATGTTTTTGTATTCATTTTATTTATTTGTTTTTATTTGCCTACGATAACATAATGTACGACAATTGGTGAATATTAGTAGCTACTACTATTACTACTACTATTGCGCACTAGATGGTATAAGTGTATTTCTATGCAGCTGTTAAGTTTCTCTGTACTTCTTGTTGTCCGTATGATTACACTAATACACTCATACACAGCTCACACCGCGTTATTACAATCTTACTCAACTAAGATTAATATTACTCAAATTCGCTGTGTAAATTCGTCGTGCGAAGCACAATAGCGACGAAAACGCAACAGCTGTACAATTGATAAAGTTGTTTACTGTTTGTGCAAAGTGTGACCGTATTAAAAAAATAATACATACTTGAACAATTAAATGTTAGCAAAAACACAACTAACACCAATTTTTATAGTTAATTATTATTATTTACTAAAACACTAAAATTAACATTATTTACTAAAACACTTGAAAACTAAAACCAAACATGGTCACTTGGTACTGATATGTTCGTCGTTCGCCGGCGTAACAAAGAGAAATAAATCTATTCAGAGTTCGCCGTGTATGACAAATTTCGTCCGACGCCGTTATTGTGTGTATTTTCATATACACAAATGTGTTTTATTTTTGGCGACGAATATTCGTGATCAAAAATTCGTCGTTCGTCCCAGTTGTGTTCCTAGCATAAGATCGAACATTTACACCTTTATATGGGCAACAATAGCCGCCAGAAAAAATTTAATATTTTTATTATAAGATTTATTTAATAAATATCATAAAATTTATGGTTTTTTATTAAAAAATATTTATTTCTTATAATTTTCACTAATTCTAATAAAGAAAATTAACATTAATGTAAAGACAACAAATGAAATGACGTTTCATATCATAATATATTCATCTGAGCTTGAGCTCTGATGATTATATCATAACGCTGATATAACATTAATAAATTGGGTCTACACGTGATGAATTTTCATCATGATATCAATTTGACGTTCATCATGATATAAATTCATCAGGTGTGGACATTATGTTATGAATGGCACGATCCCATTGCGAGTTTTTACATCTGTAACACGAACCTTCCCATTCTGACAGCAGTCATGCATTTTTAAGTTAATTTTTTTCATATTTAATTATATGAAATTTATTTGCTGATGGTTAAGAATTGTATATATGCATTCTAAGATTGAAAGAGTGAAATATGAATAACAGAAAGAGATAAATATATGAAATAATTGTTTTTGTTTACCACTTTTTTGTTGTTTAATTTCAATGCTGCCTTATTAGCGCTAAAACCACTATATTTGGCCTTAAACCTAATAAATCAACAGCACTGTAACGTTCCATATGCCTTGTCAGATGAAAATAGAACACGCTCTAAAGGTGAAGGTATATAGCATGGTTCAATGCGCTAATGCGTTACAGACTTCTGTCAAAAAAGTTAAAATAGTGTGTTTCCATAAGGCAAGTTACAAAGAGAAGTTTGCGACGCGCGAAAAGTTGAACATTCTTCAACTTTCGCGCGTTGTATACAAAATGGCAGGCAGTGCTGCCAGATTCATATGCTAAAATGTTTGTTCGATGGAAATAAATTATTAGAAATTAGTTTTTTTTATTAAACAATGGATGAAAAATGCATTAAATATATAAAGAAAAAGAAAACATAGAGGCAAGACAAAAAATAGCCGGCAAAGGCTTAAAATTTTATAAGCAAAAAAGCATTAAAAGCGTGGTGTGTAACTTGTCATTTTTAAAGCGTTAAAAGTTCAAAAAGCAAGGAAAGCGTTGCTGCTTAACGCACGGTATGTACCTCCAGCGTAATTGAAAATTTTTCATATGACTTTGCTTCTGTAAATGTCATCTGACAATGTTTCATATGTTTCACATGGCATGTATAACTTTTGCAGTGGGAAATTTGACAAGTCAGATATAAAATACATGTCGTCTAAAGGCAGCATAAGTGCGAAATTATGAGTCATATATTAGTCAACTATGAGTCTTTTCTTATGTAAAGTATGACTTTTCACTGGGTAAGGCAAAATAAAAAACGAAATTAAAAAAAAACTTTTAAGAAATTTATTATTTGACATATTATCATAACTTTGTTTAAAATGAGATTTATTTGCTGATGGTTAAGCATTGTCTATATGCACTACATTGGTGCTCTACCAAATCGTCAGTAGACTTCAAACATACTTTCGAACAGTTACAAACCTCTTATCTTATCGAATAACAAACGATAACCATTTGAGAATTTACAAATGAATTATTTTCAAAAATATCCATAGTAGGCATTAAACTTTATACAAAACTCAGCAAATAGTTTGTATTTTATATGAATCTATTTTATTTTTCTATACTTTTATACAATTAGAAAGTAGAAGTTTCAAAGCCTACTGTGCTTATTTTTGAAAATCATTTATTTGTAAGTTCTCAAATGATTTTTGAGAGTTTGCACATAAGATAACCCAGTGAACACATTAATATCATTCTGACGTCAGCATGATGTCATAAATTATCATACTTTACATAAGGATTGACTTATTATTGACTCAAATATGACTCATAATTTCGCACTTAGGTACATCAGATACTGACCCAAAAATTATGTTAATCTGACATTATAACGATCTTCGCTTAATCAGTGGTATGCAATAACATCCATGGAAATAATATCCATTGATATTCCATTTCGAAAAGGAAATAATATCCGGTAGACATTATGTCGAATAGTCGTTTCACTGGGTAAACATTTTGTGGCTTGCAAAAATTCTTTACTCTGCTAAGCCACTATTCGACATACTCATGGTTATGTCGGCGGGACTTAAGGACTTTCTAGTCTGCATGGGAGAAAGTCTTTAAGTCCCGCCGAAGGCCGGCTGTTCAAACAATCTACTATTCAATACTTTTTCCATGGATACTATATCCTTTTCAAAATGTATATGTCCAAGAAAATAATGTCCATATATTATCTTATTACGAAATAATATAACTACATATATACTCATTTTCACTAAATTTACACTAGTATACTTATACATCTTCCCAGACTGCTTTCTAGTTCATCTGCTTCCTTATATAAAAAAATAAACAAATATCCTGATATTCTGAATGTTATATTTCTTTCATCTTAAATTTCCTCTAAATGCATTATAGCCCTGCCTGGGAATATCTCATATCCTCTTTTTTTCCTGTAGCGTTCCCTTCTTGATCATAGTTTAATATGTAGTTCCATTTTTAGAATTGAAATTTCATTTTTTGTTAAATTATTTTAGAATTTCTAATTTTTATTTATTTAAAATGACATTATATATCCATTTTTTACTACATATATATTTTTACTAATTTTTATTTTACTATTTCAACGTGTTTTTTGTAATTCTTGTTTGCACACAACACAATACAACACAACAAAAAACCGACGTTTTAATTAATTTAGCAAACAAAAAGGATACTTTTGCTCGTCACTGTTTTCCCTATGGTTTGTGTCTGAGGTTAGTTTTTCAAAAATGATTTTCATACGTATGACCTTTTATATAAATTGTTTTGATATTTTTTGCGATGAGAACAGAAATATTTTTTGAAATAATTTGACATAATTGATTAAATGTATATTAGTTATGTGTTTTAAAAGAAATATACTCGGAAATATCGGTTATTTTAAGCAAAATGTCTTACCAATATTATATACAAAGCATGCAACAGTTAATTGCCATGGGTATGTATAGAGTACCCGTGCATATCCCATCGTTGCCTTTAACGCAAACATTATTGCCAATACAACAAATACAGCCTAAATCTACGGTTTGGAACCAAAGCACGATTGCTGAAAGCGGAAGTGGTGGAGAAGATGATGTTGACGAAAGAACTATATTTTGTGCAAATCTTGACGAAAACTTAACAGAGGAATTGTTATATGAATTATTTTTGCAAGCTGGACCTATCCAAAAGGTTTATATGCCTAAAGATAATACCGGCAAGACACGTTCATATGGCTTTGTTACATACAAGTATCGTTCCTCCCTACTTTATGCCATGCGTCTTTATCAAGGACTAGTATTATTTGGTAAAAGACTGGACATCAAATTTCAAGGAAAATATAATGGATATAAATAAATATCGTCATACAATTTTAAATTTTTCATAATGTACATATGCATGTACATCCATGCTTACATTTTACACTTGTTTAACAATAGTGTATTAACTCAAAATTACAAAATTGAATTTAATCTGTTATATGATGGCAATCGATCGATTTCAAATCGCACCGATTTAAAAAAACTACTGCAAGATGACATGGATGCTTTTTTGTTGTTTCCGAAGCTTGGAACATTTTATTCAAACTTAAATACGATTACGCCATATCGTCCGACTTCAGAGCACATATTTGGCATCACATCAGAATAATATAAATGAGCGGTTGAGAAGCAAAGAGATACAAACGCAAAAAAGAAAATAACTAGTCGCAACCTTAGTATTGTTTTGGCCCATATGCCAAAAAGTTGGAATGGAGAAAAACAACAAAGAAGATTTATATAAAGTTTTCTCAAAATATATCCGATAGCATTTTTTTGTATTCTCACCACTGCTTCCGGCATATGTTTGGAAGAAAAATGTAAATTTTTGTGAACTTTTAGAACGATTAGAAATTAACATCTTTTTACTGAAAGTAAAATATCTTGTTTTGTGCTCCAGTAGCCACTTTTTATTTTATTTGTAAAAAGTAGCTTTTGTTGCTCCATGTGTATACTAACTGCTATGTATTGAGTAACTTGTTATTGAGATGAAATTTTCTACTTTTTATTGAAAATAAGCGTATAAATGTTATTAGAAAAGATATTTACATGGATTAAAATGTTAATATTGATGAAACTTGGTATTTTACTTGATTTCTGATTTTTATTTTTTTATTTAAATAATTTTTTTTTTTACAAAAAATTTATCAAAAATGATGATATCGAGCACAAAGAGACCGAATCAACGGACCCAAATGAGTCACTTCGACAGTCGTGACTGCCCTCATTACCTAATAATATCGCGCACAATGAATGCTTGATATCTCAGAAACCAGGAACAATTTCGCGAAACAGTTTTTGGATTCTGAAAGAGGGTATTCAACCCCATACTTAACCCAATTTTTTTAAATGGTCGGTGGGCCAAAACAATACTAAGGTCGCGTAGTAAAAAAACAAAGTTTTTTTTCCTATGCAATTCATACTTAATCAGTAGGCTTATTCTGAATTGCGATGCGAAAGTCAATGCGATTCGAAAATTATAAATGCTAACAATTGCTATTCTGTGTTACGATGTTCGTTTTTTATTCGCATGTAAAATCTGAATTTCGCAACTATTTTATAAATTAAAGTAGATAGATTTTATAATCCAAACCAACAAAAAAAAATTTTTTAATTTTAAATTTGACGTTTATTTGTTATTTTTTGACCAGTGTTGCCCGGATTTGAAGTAAAATTCGCATGCGAATGCGAAAGTCTTATAGAATACCAAATTTCTTTCGCATCGCATTTCATTTGCGCATCGCATTGACTTTCGCATCGCAATTCAGAATAAGCCTCCAGAGGTATGTGATGGAAATCGATTTCGAAAACGAACCCATTTTAAAAGGTGTTTTAATAATACTTTGTTATAAAAAAGAACTTCGCCACAAATATTATACAGATATTTCTTTATTAAAAAGAAATTTATCTTTTATTTTTTGTGTATTGATAGATATTTACCCGGATTATGTATCTCGAAGTCGATTTTGTGACTACGACAAATTGTCCTAGAATAAAGAAAAGTTTTACAAGTTTTCTTGATTCTATGACATACATAATCCGGGTGATCAGTATTAAGTGTTGATTCCTGCATCTAACTCAATCTTTTTAGTTTCGACACTTATATCTCTTTGCTCCCAAGCCTATAGTTTTTTGATCGGCTACAAATAAAAAATGAAGCATCGAATTTCCTTGCTTTAAATCAAAGAATAAGCTTATAATAATAGGGGGTTTTACGTTTTTCTTAACTATGCTTATAGTAATGTTTATAAAATGTGATTTCACAAGCAGTTTGTAACAATGCTTGAGAAATTATTATTATACACAACTGTTTCTAAAGTATGTATATAAACGATATACATATATACTTATAGTTTTCAATACATTCTCAAGTGACATGTACATTAGAGTGGAGCGTTGGTGTATGAAGGAAAGAAAAAGTCATCCATCGATTTCGAATAGCTCCAGAATGTTGCATTTAGCTAAATTGTATAAAAAATATTTTAAAAATTTTTTCGACATATATTTTAGCCCTCTACCGCGGCTGGAAGCTAGAGAAATTATATGAATTTTATTTCAATTTGCTTCATTAATATAGAAAAAATTTTTAATAATTTTTTTTGTGCCGAATGAAAAAAGTTTAAGATCGAGGAGATCTGACAAAATATAAGAAAGTTATAATCCATTAATAGACATATTTTGCAAATAATTTCGTTTCTAAACTCTCCAAATTTGTATGAGAAGTAACGCAGATACGTTTCAGAAAAAATTTCTTGCATACACAATTCAAAACGCAAAAAGCGTTTGTATTTACAAAATCTGGACTTCAGTGAAAAATGCAGATTTTATTTCTCATAAAAATTATTTTCAATAAAGCCTAGTACGCAGTTCAGCCTGAATTTCAAGGCTGCCATAAGAAGTATGTGTAAAGAAAACAAACTGAAATTTAGGTTCGACAATTTTTCATTTTTGATTTTTCTTTTCAGTAAGCAGCTGAAAAGAAAAATCAACTCAATTTTCGTTTAATACAGGGATGGCATATCAATTATTGTAGACTTTTTTCCGTCAACTAAAACAAAAATTAATGTTCAGATAATTGTTTGCTCAAGAAATTTTTGATATTTTGTGTTTTTGTGGTCTTTGAAATAATTTTTCGTATATTATACGTTGTAATTGATCAAAACACAACAATTATTCCGTATGGAAATAAATACAAAATTTCAAACCTCAAATTCAGGCGGATCTGCATACTAGGCTTAAACAATTTTTTTAAAACAAACTGATTTAAATTAATTTTGTATGAAAAATAATTACAAAATAATATATGTAGTTTTTTTGCTTAAGGGCTAATAACTTTCTTATTTTTTTTATCAGAATTTAGGATTGCATCCATCAAGTGATCTCCACAATATTATCTTTGAAATACAGAACGAAAAAAATTATACTCCGTAAATTTTTTCATCTTAATGGAGCAATTTAAAATAATAGTTTTTGGGAGAAGGTCTGATAATATACTTTTTTAAACTTTTAAGGCCTGTAACTCTATACTTTTTTATACGACCGGCACAATCTGTGTATTGAATGAAAGAATAGAGAGATATCTATACTACAGTGTACAATTTATTTTATTCAAATGAGCTGTTCTAAAAACTAAAAAACAAAAAAAACTTGTTTTTCGCGATTATCGGATAAACGCGCATTAAGAAAATAATAAATGAATATAATTTTCGTGTTCAGCGACCACAAATTAGCTTGGACAATGTTTTTTTTGCAAGATATGACAGCGAAATTCGAAAATTCGCTTCATTATTTCATCTTAAGTTTGTCTGGGCCTAATCGTTAGACTTGGGTCCAACTAGTTCGAACTCGCTCAGCAGCGCGTTTTAGACACAAACCAATGATCAAACCCATTTAAATTATATGGGTTTGATCATAGGTTTGTGTCTAAAACGAGCTGCTAAACGAGTTCGAACTAGTTGGACCCAAGTCTACTAATCATCGCTTTCGATATCGAGTACACTATCGCATCGAATAAAAATTCGACACGTATCGAATGGATACCAATCGAATCGAAATGTTTAAAAAGTGTACCAAGTTTATTTTATACCGGTTGTTGAATCGACTAAAAAATTTGTAATACATTAAAGACAATTTTGTTGTTCTAGCAGCTAGTACAACAACCAAGTCGATTGGCCAACTGTAATAAGGTTTATAGGTAATGTTCCATGCTTTTTTGCAAAACAAACACGATAAAAGAAAATATTGCATTCGATCGCTCTAGTGCTATCGAGTGGAATTTAAACAGCAGCTACTCGATTATCGTATGCCGTAATCCCAAAACGAAAAGTTTCGATCAATTCTGCGCGATATCGAATGCGACGATTCGGCTCCTGAAATCTGGGGCCTAATCGTCGCTTTCGATATCGAGTACACTATCGTGTCGAATAACATTTCGACACGTATCGAATGGATGGATTACCGCATTCGATAGTATCGTATCGAAACGTTTAAAAAGTGTACCAAGTTTATTTTATACCGGTTGTTGAATCGACTAAAAATTTGTAATACATTAAAGAAAAATTTTGTGTTTCTAGCAGCTAGTACAACAACCAAGTCGATTGGCCAACTATAATAAGGTTTATAGGTAATGTTCCATGCTTTTTTGCAAAACAAACACAATACAAGAAAATATCGAGTGGAGTTTAAACAGCAGCTACTCGATTATCGTATGCCGTAATCCCAAAAGGAAAAATTGCGATCAATTCTGCTTGATATCGAATGCGACGATTCGTCCCCTGACCTTGTATGTATAAAGATAGTGGATATTTTGAGTGTAATGAGTTATAACAGCTATAAAGAATCTATAATGTTGCATCATATGATGTTTTACAAATTGATCGATTTGATCTCATATATAAAATCTTGATGCTGCGGTCGAGGGCTAAAAGTAGATCCTATTTTTTCCTTATTTTTCCCATGTATCTAGAAATAAAATGCAACGGTTTAGTGCTATTCGAAGTTGAAATTAGCAAAAAAAAAATTCTCACGCTCCACGCCAATGTACATTTAGTTTTAAATTTTAAAGTCATTGGATGTGTAATTTTGTAAATTACAACATAAAAACACAAATATGTAATAAATAAATGAAATCGAATGAGTTTGAAATAAATCATGAGATTTTTCTTTTTCACCATTAAAAAATATATTTATTGTGAAGTTTATTCTTCAATTATGTAAAAAAGCTTATAAAAATATTAATTTGTATATGTAATCTTAGTAGTTTTAATGAATTACCTATAATATAAACCATTTTTGTGAGGGTGAAGCTATATTTAATGCATTGAGAAATCTGTTAATTTAATAAAATTATTGTAAAACCATGAACATATGTAGCAAACTGCTATTTAGCTGTTTTATTGTTTTTCTTCTAATAAATACATTTTATACATAAATTCCTGAGAATATATCGAATAATTTTAATGAACTTTATAAATATTTAACCCTAGTACGTTCCCACGTTCTAATTTATAAATTAAATGAATTTGCGCTAGTAAAAACCAATTTCTGTACACAACTTTTTTTCCGTGTAGAAATAAATGCATAATTTTATACTTGAAATTTCCGAAAAATGCAATTGAATGTAAATATGTAGTTATACATTAAAAATAATTCATTAACAATAAAATAAGCATTTTTATTTTAAACTAGCTTCGACCCGTGTTTTCCCTTTATGCTTCTTTAAAATTAGCCTATATTTTAAGCTGTTCCATATGCTATCCGTCTATTAAATTTTATCTAAATTTTTTTTCACCACTTTTGTTGAATTATTTTTAATTACCTTATTGCCGGAATACCGGAACAAATAAAGTTACAATAAGGTAACAAAAATTCGGTTAGAAATTTATTATTAGTTGAAACCATGTCAAATCGACAAAAATGTCATTTTCGGAAACTGCAACTCCGATTTCGATGATATTAAAAGTATTAAAAAATTTCAATTTTCAGACCTCCCGTTTCTTTTAAATCTTTCTTTAAATTTTTAAATCAACTTCTATTTTAATAACTTCTAAGCTGAAAACGTTGTATTTGATGTTATTTTGCAGGTGAAAACAAGACTTGAAATGGTGTAAATCTCGATTTTTTCCGCGAATAGTTCAAAGGTCATTTGTGGAGGTCTTGAGCTTAAGGGTCTATCTCAAAAAAATTTTTTTAAAAAATCTTAAAAAAATATATGTCAGTTATATAACTCTTTTCTACACATTTGGAAAGTTTCGAGGTGGTTCCGATTCTAGTTTCGGAGTTATAGAGCAAAAGATGGCCCAAAGTTTGATTTAACTTTTATAAATACAATTTTTTATTTTTGAAATGATTAAATTTTTTAATGTTTTTTAGGAAACTAGGATGTGCTGAACACGGGACATATATTTTCTTCTTCAGTTCGGCCATTGTCCAGATATCGGTCCATTCATGCGGTATATCTCGAAAATTAAAACTAATGTACATATATCCTTTTCAACGGGCATTTTTTTCAAAAGAAATATATGTATATAGTGCGAGTGATTTTTCATAATGATAATCCTTAGAGAAATTCTGAGTAATATTTAATGATAATGATTTTGTTTTTTAAATATTTGCGTGGAAAATAAGTTACGATTTAGTTCATTTTCAAGTGGAAAAATTATAGTCTCTCAAGTGTGTTGAAATCCAAAAATGGTGTCCTCTCATTTTTGTTGAATTCACAATATCTACATGTGTAAAGAGAGTTTTCATTATTTTATTGACAGTGCGAGAGCTTGCTATCTATATGTTTATCAATGATATCTACTTTGTATAGATGTGATTTTGGCCAACAATATTAATAACATGAAGTCAATCGCGTTTTGTCTTTCGTAATGAGCTTTCACACTTCATATGGTCATTCCGCGGTGTAGTTTTCAAAAAAATCTCAATATATTTTATAATTTGTGTGTTTTTTAAGTTTATTTTAAATATCAATTTCCAATTCATGCACATTTTTTAATGATAAGTATTTAAATTATCATTTATGAGAATTTTGTAGATATTCGTCATTCCCCTGCCATCGTTCCCCTGGCAAAAATATCGAGCAATAACCACAAAAAAGATGTGAGCGATATGGTAATCGATTGACACTTACGTCTTTTTGGCAGTTGTGGGTCGATATTTTCATAATTTTCTTTTCAAAATTTTCCACAATTCGGTTAAATATTAGGAAAGTAATGTGTACTAACGATAATTGCGTAGCTATTCTTCGAAGGACTAAAGTTATTTGAAAGAATAAATTCAGCAAAAACGTTAATGCCAAAAATTAGGTCGAAATTAGCCCGTAATCTCAGAACCAACCATAACTATATACATAATTTTAAAAATTTAAACGCTTGCGGAAAATTTCATATGAAACACATAAAAATTATATTTAGTATACTGTAAGGATCTATACTGCAGATTGCACAAATTTACTTCATTTTCGAACACACTATTCTTATTCTTAATTTTAAGCAACGATTTTAAGTATAATGGAATTACTTTTTTTAATGCACAAAGTTTTTAAAATTTTCATATTCATAAACGATTATTAAATTTAAAACTGAATTTCATGTGGAAAAACAGTAGGATAGTTGGTATTCTTCTAGTCCATAAGTTTTGGGGTTTGTGGGTTCGATTCTCACCAAAGACTCCGGCTTGCCTCACTTTACCAATGGAAGATTTTTGTCACAATGATCGTTGAACAAAGTTTTAAATACATTTGGAAAACTTAATAAATAAAATATGGGCATTTCCACAGGAAAGTCCACTTTCTGTCACGTTCGTCGCCAAGAAAGTAAGCTTGTTTTTCAGAATCAAGTGGTTCAATTTTTCCTAAACTTTTACTAATTGTAGAGCTACTTATGGGCCACACAAATATGTGACGAAGTAAAAAAAAACTTACGTTGCTCTAAAAAAATCAACATAATTGCTTGGCGTGACAGAAAGTGGAGTTTCCTGTGGATATAGAAAACTGTATTTAAAACTAGTTTATATTTTAGTAATCGTTTATGAATATGGGCTTTTAAGATTAAAATATAAATTTCCTATTTTAATAACTACAAAACTTTAATCACTTAATTGGTTACACTGTCGTGGAAATTTGTGGAGATATGGGGTAATTTCTTCAAATCGAAGGGTCGGACTTAACATCAAAATTCTCTGGATCACTAGCACCGCTAGTTGAGATTTCCAGACAGTTTTTTAGACAAATGTTCGAATTTTCTATAAAACTATTTACGACTGAATTATAATCCACTTCAGCGCTGATATTAAGACCGGAATCATGAATTCTACGTACCGAAACTGGTTCAAGAATTTCGTGAGTGCTGTCAGGTAGCTCGGGAGCTGAATATTTTGCATTATTTAAACCATCTGCAGAAGGAGTGTTATCATCAGTACAAGTATTCTTTAGTGATGAGAATGGTGTTTCATGACCTACAATAAAACCGGAGTCATACACTCTAGGTTGTGAGACGGCACTACGTATTTCATGCAAGCTTTTAGTAGATATTTCCGAACTGTCATCTATGGAATCATTAGAACTTTTCTCGCTATTAATTGTTACATTAGGGACACATATATCATGAAAGCGTTTAGCATATGGTTGCAATAACTCGTCATTAGATTCAAATTCGGCAGAAATATTTGCATTATCAACTACCATACATGCGGAAGCTACACGTTTGCGTAGCAAACGTTCATTAGGCGGACTCCAGTCTATTGCATGATGAACTTCAGCTTGTACAACAATTCTTTCTGAAGGTATATCCGGACTACTACAAGGCGATATATTAGGGTGAATACTAAAATTGAATGGCGTCTTAATTTATTGCAACAGTTAAATAAAAAAGTGTACCTCATCATTGTAGAGTTAAGAACACGGCCATCTTCAGTGGGCATAAAATCTAATTCACTTTCCTTAGAAATTCAAAGTATGTACCTGAATATTTTTTGACAATTTTAACCTTTTAGTATGCGATGGAAATCGATCTGTTTAAAATCGCGCCGATTTCAAAAACAAATTCTACTAAGCTTTCGAGGCTTAGAATATTTTATTCGAGCCTAAATTCGATTTCACTATATCATGCAATTTACAGAACATCTGTATATTTGGTTATTATTTGTTTTGTGAAATCGGGCGATTTGAAATCGATCGATTTCCATCGCATACCAGATTCTTATTTAAACTTACCCTCAGAGCCTGCTGCATACCACAATCAAAAAAATTTGTTTCACTTACAGTTGCGGATCTTTGCAAGGCATCCAGTACTTGCCGCATTTCCTGTAAATCCATACCTTCATCATAGATCCCAATACCTTATTTGAAATATTAAATTTATAATTTTTAATTTTCTTGCAATATTCTCTTCTAAACTTGCCGTTTAATGTTATTTTCAGTTCGTTATACTCGTTTTTACGACGAGAGCTACGTAATTCCATTTGAAATTACTAGTAGGCAAATAATTTATGTAATAAATAACTTAGAAATTTCTTTTATAATAATAATTATGTTCAACTATACTGATTTTTTAAATTTTAGTTTATTACTTTGCATGCAATTCTTAAGTAACGGTTCTTTAAAACACTTAGAGAAATTTTTTGTGAGACCTACGAAAAGTTTTAGTATTGTAAATATTACATATTTTATATTAAGGTCTACTAATCAGGGTTGTCAGATTTTTTCCGACCTATTTCGCCAAATTGATTTTAAAAATCACCAAAAGCCGCCAAAATCAATTTTATGTAGTTTTCGTTAATATATATTTGATAATAAACTTGTTTTTATATAACACTTCTATTAATATAAATTTTTATAAAATAATCGTATAAAAATTTAGTAGAAAATCGCCAAAAGTAGAAATAAAATCGCCAAAAACTATTTCTTGTACATATTTTTCATCCAAATTGAAAAAAAATAATGACTCTAATTAAAATCAAATTGTGTTAATTTCTTGAGGACCAGTTTTGCTAGGTTTTATTTTGGAAACTAGTCTTGTTAAAGGACTAATTTTCCTGAATTAAAAAATTTTCAAGTTAAATTTTTTTAAAATAATAGCTATAAAAATCGCCAACAAATTTATTTATCGCCAGAAAAATCGTCATGTCGCCAAATCAAAATTTTAGACGCCAAACAAGTTGAAAATTCGCCACGCTTCGCGAGAAATCGCCATATCTGTCAACCCAGCTACTAATCGTTGTATAGGATGTTGTTGATATTTTCCTTGACAAAAATCACATAACAGTATATAAACACGAGTTTTTAAGAACTTACTCGTAGTTTGAAGAACATACAACCGATATAACATAATCAATAACCGCATAAGTCGGCTTATGAAAGACTTAAGATATATACTACAATCTACTAACAAAGCTTAATGTAACAAGCCTTAAACGCTTAAGACGAGCTAGGACAAAGTTGAGTTTATTGAGCGATGGTATCCATTCGAGTATAAATTTCCTTGGCATAAATGCTTCTAACTTTTTTAATACGGCTATTATCTGTAAAAATTTTAAAGAATAATAAACCAACGCGTGATATAAAATTTAGAAAAATTTAAGCGGTTTAGGTTTGTGACCAGGGATTTCTCTAACGATGGTATTTTGAAGAAAATTGACAGCACTAGTTGTGCTGCCTAAGCTAAGATGTGTTTAGAGCAATCTTGCCCTTTTCACCAAACAATTGCTTAGAAGCCATACCCCATTTCTTTTTGTGCTCTTTACACAGCGTCTACACGAGACATTAACTTTGAGATAACATGAGAAAAAAACGTCGGCAGAATACTAAAAACAAAATGTCGAATTTTCTCTTAATCTCATACTAGGGGAAGACGTAATTTTACTTTTCCGATAAGATTTCCTTTTATGCAAATGCTCATCGAGTTAACATGTACTAATTACTTTTACATAATTAGTTACTTTATTTTTAATTTTTCACACAAATTTAAATTTATAAATCAATTAAACACATTTATTCATTTATATAACACAGAAATTTTATCAAAAACATCGCTTTTCATTTATTTTAATAAACACACACATGCACGCTATTTTATTTTCATGTACATGTGTTTTTTGACAGTTCATCTCATAAGATTGTTGTTATAAGAATTGTTATAAGAATTCTTATAACAACAATCTTATGAGATGAACTGCTGGTGTTTAAGCTTTGTCTATATGCAGCGTTTCATTGGCGTTTTACCAAATCGTCAGTAGACTTCAAACACAATTTTAAGAGTTACAAACCCTTTATCTTATGTACAGACTTTCAAAAACCATTTGAGAATTCACAAATATGTATATGATTTTCAAAAATAAGCAAAGTAGGCTTTGAAGGCTTTGAAAGGCTTTAAAATTTTCAAATAGAGTAAATATTTTTCACTATACAAATTTTTCCAGACTTTAGCTTGATGGCAGGATTGCGAAATAGATGCGAGTTGAAAGTGAGTTTTTAATTCCAACCATTGTATACTTATAAGTGAATGTTTCTGCACTGCCAGATTACTATTATTATTTTTTAACTACTTTATATGGTTACGGCACATAAATTTATTCTGATAAACTGTTTTATTTATTTTGAAATAGAAATTAATTACACGAAATTGAAATTAAAGAAAAAGCTAAATGCATTGTTGAAAAAAGCTGGAAAAAAAGCTAGGAGCTAAATGAAATATTTCGAGCTAAACATTAAAAAATAAAGCTAAATTTAGCTCCAAAAGAGCCAATATGGCCACACTGATTAAGAGTGTATTTTTTATTTTTTATATAATTGTCATTCTCTAAAAAACATCAATTGAGAGATTTTTATTAAAAGTGAGAAAATTATTGTTTTCTTGCATAGTGGCCTTTCACACTTGAGACATTTCTTGCCGGACAGAATAATTATGTTGGCGAGGGGAAGAAAAGTTAGAAGGTGCAGTACACGACTATCTGTACTGGATATTTTTCGTTTTTGTTTTCTACTTTTCGCAATACACACATCAAGCAAACAAAGCCAAAATACTAACAAAAATTCACATACATCAAGTAAACAAATCGGATATTTCTTGACGAAGTGCGAAAGCTTCAGGACAGCTCAAAAGAGAATTAAAATAATGTCTGTCGAGAAATGTCTCAACTGTGAAAGGGGCCATAGGGCCGTTTTACGTGGAATCACTCTAGAACAAGGCTGCCCAAAAATACTTTGAAGCTGTATTGATGAGAGAATTTGAAGTACAGTAACACGATAAAGTAAACGCAAAGATTTTCATTCAAATTGTATCACAAGAAATTATGTTGGTCGTAAAAATTTATAATAATGCAGTTCACACTGAATTTACTATTTCTTTACTTCGTAAAATGGAGGAATTTTCATCATCTTTATTTTACACACTGTATGTGGCAAAATACTAACACAGCTACCATGCATGTACACTCGTCGCTCTCACATTAATGACTAAATAAAGAGTATAAAAAGAAATTAAATAAAGAGTATAAACAATTGTTTGGTGAAATGAACTTCCTTGCTCTAGAACAACTTGGTTTTATCTGCACACACTTTGTGCTTTTTATTGTGCCATATTCGGATTTCATTTTTATAATAATTGTGCATTATTATGCCTGAAATTTGTATACTAATTTTTTATGCCTATTCAAATGTGGCCGTTAAAGAAATAGCTAAAAAATCATATTGAGTCTATAGTTTCAAAAGACAGGTCTTCTGGCTCTCCAAAAAAACTATTTTAAGATATATGTGGTTATTCCTGAAAACCAGAAATATTTGGATTTGTACATTAACATTAACAATAACAATAGAAATCAGAATATGAGGCAAAGAGAAAAAAGATAAATTTATAACAACGAACGCTACATACTTTGAAGGTCAATATGTAATATTTATGGTCAATAGATCAGTGAACGCTTAACCGCTAGTATAGTTAAACTGAAATTTAATTGTAGCTTAAACTCAACAAAAGTAAATCACTTTCACAGGGATTATGAATGGTTTAAACAATAACAATGTGGCAGCAGCACAATATATGTAAAAAATTGCTGGTTTTGCAGCGGGCCATCGATGGAAATCATATGGTGGTTTAAACTTCAAATTTTATGCGTTCAAAGGTGGCTAATATACTTCAAGACTGGAGTAAACTTATTTTAAACATATTAAAAAAAAAGGATTTTCTTGCACTGATTTATTAGCCCTTATAGTTAGTATGATTAAATCTTAATTTAGAAACAAATTTTCAGCTAATTGATTAGAACAATCGTGTACTATCGAGAACAAATGATGATTTATGTACAAGAATGCGACATTAGAACACGAGCCAAATTCAATTAAAAATTTACCATTAAACGAGCTTTGTTGGGTTTCTTTTAACTTCTTGTTATTAATATGTTATTTATAGAGAAATTTTATAAGAGAATATACATAAATGTTTAAACAAAAATCATTAAAGAGAAAATCTGTGGACTTTTGATAAAACAGCTTAAGTGTACTTTTAAAAATTTTCACTGCAGCGAAAATGCTCTTAAAGTGTTCAGTAGAACTTAGTGTGTGTGCGCTTACAGAAAAGTGAAAAGTATACGTAATTAAGTGATTTTTATTAAATTTTTTAATATTTCGATCACTTGCAAATTAAGTAAAATCGTTAGAATTGGTCCACACTATGGAACTTTTGTTGCAGCATCTTATATTTTCTAGTGAGAAAAAGCGATAGAGGAATACAAATGGCTCTCTATTTCATCACTCTCACACAAAATAGAAGTGGTTGCAACAAAAGTTCCATTGTGTGGACCAGCTCTAAAAGGTTTTCTTTATTTGCAATTGATCGAAAACTAGTTTTCACTTTTCTTAATATGTATATTCATATCGAGCCATAACCGCCAAAAAAGCTTAGGTGATATGTTTTTCGAAAATGGTTTTTTGGCGAAAATCTACTATTTACGATAATTTGGACTAACTGTTAAAGTTTCAGTCATGTCAAGTACCGTTACGGAAATACAGCAAAAGAAACTTTAGCTTAAGTGCATTTTCCATTTAAATTTTTAATTTGTTTACATTTTTTGTAATTGCAGTGTTGCTTACGCTAAAGCGGTCCATCCATTATACAATATTATTGCACATGTTATTGTAAATGTTATTGTCGTTTTACCATAAACTATGCAATAAATGGCGCAATAATTGAAAACAAAATATTGCCCAATTTTCCTGGCAGTGATAAAGTCAACATAACAATGAACAATGTTGCCAACATATTACAGAAATTTTTTGATTGTGCAATAAAAATTGAGAGCCTTTTGATTTTCTAATATGACAGACACATTGGCACGATTATATTGCAAGTGACTTGGACGCTTAAAAATCTCTTTTTCAAGTAGAGCAAAACTAGTGTCAAAGACTGCAAGGATTTTAAATTTAAAGAACAGCTTGCTAAGGATAATAATTACTAGTTTTGAAATAATTTGATTAAATGAGCTGATTTTCATGCCATCAAGTATATCTTACCCTACGTCTTCACGAGCCATCGACTTGAACATAACATGAACATGACGCCGGCAGAGCAACTGCAAAAATATCATCAACTTCTTTGGTGTGGTGAATACGTGCGATGTCCATGTTCTGCCTTATCAATGTATTTGGTGGTAGTGCAATAGAAATGGAATATTTAACAATTTCTTTCTGTCTCTTTTCTTTCTATTAAAAATGGTTGTTGACAGCGAATCTCATGGCGAACATTGATGCTCAGCCATATGTTCGGGCATCGATGGCAGAGCATGGACGAAACATGGACATGAGCGGTCTACATTAGCCATATGCGATGTCCGACATGATGTTCATACCAACTTCATGGCTAATGTAGACCCCCAGTTAGCCCCCACAAACATGTGATGTCATAGGTAATTTATTAAAATTATTAACATTACATATGTATAACAGTCCACTAGAATCCTATGTAGCCAATATTAAGGCTCTACTGCGATTTAAACCAAGGGTAATAATAAAATACTTCTCCTGTAAAATTTACTTTTTGTCGCTTAAGCGTTTTTAGCGGCGAAAAATTATATGGTTTTGAGTACAATTTTATTGATGCACGATCCATGAAATATTGGTGAAACAGTAAGGATGTTGGAAATTAACTCCTTTTCAGCTCAATTATTTATTAGAATGGAAGTTGTTTTGTTTTATTTCTAAAAATTTGGGGACTATGTATGAATAATCATGGTTGAAAAATATCGATATAGGTATATCGAAATATCGACATTTTTTATTCGATATATATCGATGCCGATAGATATTTATAAATATATCGACATCGATATATATCGATATATATTTTTCACATGCTCATCCCTAAGTGAATTATAAACATATGTATTTGTAATAGGTACATACAGTTATTTAAAATATAAATGGAATTTCAAAAATAAAATACATATTTGATTTTCGACCTCACATTCTACGAATTTGACCAAACTTGGTACGACACTTAAGAGAACCCGGGAGAATTTGTAAATGAATGTACCCAAAATAACAAAAAACATAAATCCTTTGAAGTTTTTTTCTAATTGTAGAGTTATATTTTTATTTTTCCTTGTTTCTTTTGGTTGTCATATTAAAAACAATTTTAACGGGAAGTTAAGTTTTCAACAAACTGTTATTTCATTTAAACTTTTGCTTTTTTTTATGAAAGTACAAAGTTTTTCAAAGTGGCTCTTAGTTTTGCACCGTAATTATAAACTTTATTTAATTTTGAGCAATTTAACAAAATATGAAATATGTACAATGTACATTGTACATTGTACATACAACAAACAGTCAAAACAGGAAAAACACAAAGAATAACACCTTTTATTATAACTGTCACCGCAAAAAAATATTTAGCAACTGCTTGTCCAAAAAATTTTGTGAAAAGTAACGCTATAACAGCCAAAATGGTAAAAGATCAAGTAAAAAATGGTCAACGTGCTCTTTTTGGCCAAAGAGTAGACAAAAAAGTCATAGAACTGTCGACTTTTTTTATTTAATTTTTTTGTTGCAAATACACCTGATTCTGTGAATAAATGCATTAGGTAAAGTTTGTTTCTACTTCCCTGCGGGCACAGTGGGAAATTTTTAAAAACATTTGGCGATAAATATAGAAAAACAACATTTACCATATTTACACTATGCAACTTTGTTGCATGCAATTTTCATTTTAAGTGAGAGTGTTGAAATAGAAATGTACACATTTTGTATTTTTTCTCTGTCTTTCTCACTGAAAAAAGAGAGTTGCATGCAACAAAGTTGCATAGTGTAAATATGGTAATTGTGTAACAAAATGAAAAAAAGAAGAGAAGCGGTGTCTTGGGAACACCTGGCTAGAGCTATGGTTCCATTCTATATAGTATATAGAAAGAGTTGGGTAGTTCATGAACGAACTAGTTCAATTGAACTACTCACACAAGTTAACGAAGTGAGCTGGTCATATCATTGAGCTCTTTTCAGCTTCATAGCTCATTTTTCTTTTACGCTCATATTTCTTTTTCGCTCACGTTTCTTTTTAATTCATATTTCTTTCTCGCTCACTCTTATAATAATGAGATTACATTTTGTAATCAACGTGCTTCCATACCAGTAAACTCGCTAGTACAACGAGTTTATAAATATCCAAAAACCACGAGTACTTTATATTTGTAAAATCATTGCACGATGTCAGAAGCACAAATCAAATAAAGAAATTATGATATTAGCACAAACAAAAAGTTATCAACTGCGCTGTCCACTTTACCTGTTATGAATGTGATTACCCAGCCCAGCAAACCACAATATTCGAAAATAATATCGCATTCGAATGTATACATTTCTCGGACGTACACATTTCTCGGACAAAATACTCGAGAACGGCTATTGAAGTCGGAAGGAGAAAGAGCTGCTAGAGCCACTCGTCGCTCAGTTTGTGGCAGCAAATCTTTCGATTTCGATGAATCGCTGACAAATGAATAGTGAAGCAATATCGAAGAAATATCGATACCACAAAAATGCAGGGAAAAGTAATTTTTCAAGATTGTTATCTTTATTTCTAAATTTATCTATATTAATGTAAATGGAATATCTATTTATTTTAAATTTTAGCTTACGCTGCAATAAATCAGATTCGAACACGGTACATACGCGGTACAGATTAGCACACATCCACTAGGCTGTCGAGGCAAATTTTTTTCTATTCAATTATTGCACAAATGAATCTAAATTACACATTCGAGAAATTATCGAAAATAGTTCGATAATGTGAACATTCACATTTTATGAAATTTGGCAATTGCGCTTATTATCGCGACATATTTCGTTTCTACGAACATTAACATTTTATAAAATTTGACAATTGCGCATATTATCGCGACATTATCAACAAAAGCTCGCTTTAGCGAACATTATATTTTTTTAGATTCACGAGCATTTATCGATAACATTTTTTTTTCGAAAATTCTTCGTTTTAGCGAACCTTCTTTTATTTCGAATCTCAGGTTTAGTGGGAGTGCACAATGCACATACTTGTACTGAGCAACTGAACTATTGAACTACCTGAACTAAAAGAACGTCCTAGTTTATTAAAATGAGCTGAGCTGAGAGGAGCGCTCACTCAAAAGAGCTGAAAAGCACAACTCTACTATATACAATATAAAAATAAAAATTTATAATAAAAATATTGTTCCGCGCAGTCAAAATTTTCTTTGTCTACATGCTTCACATTTGTCTAAATAAAAATACAATTTAATTGAAAAATTAAATTAAAACTAATTAAATAAAAACCAAAAATAATTAAATTTCTTTGGATATGAACCCATACAGTTCCACTAAACTCATAACTTAATTATTATTATAAATTAACTTAAAACAAACAAAAACTACCAAAAACTTAAAATTATTATTTTTTTATTTTTCAATAAAGTAGTATTTAAATTTGAACAAATGTTTTGTCTAAATTTACAAATTGTTTTATAGGACCTAGTTCATCATAATGAAGTTAAATTTTTTCTGTGTATAGCTCAAAATTATCCTAGCGGTAAAAATTACGAGGCATTCACTAAACAGGCCTTTTTAAAGGCCTTCAAAGACCTGAAATAAGATCCAAAATTAGTTCTTTTCTGTCTTCTCAGAATAGCCTTCTAGGAGGGCTCTATCTACACTCGTTTCTAAAACAGCCGATACACATTCGTTCTCCCTTATTTTGTAAGTAGTATTTTATTTTTAGATTTTTCGTTTTGTTTAATAAAAAATGTACTTTAGAAATGACAAACATTCTCGTATTCTTTTTTCGCAAATAATTTGTATGTGACTGAAATTTACGTACGAGAGGCATCATACATGCTGTTATTATGTCGCTTATGTTGCAGCTACTACATCATGTTCAATTCCTTTTTAATAAATACGCGAAATTTAGCCTCATATGTATAAAAAATTACTTTGGATGAAAAGAGGGAATTCGAAATGAAAAATCACGATAATTAAAAATATAGAAGTCGCTATAAAATACACTGATAAAAAAAAATTACCTCCATTTGATTTTTAACAGACGTTAATCAGGCCTGCTGAGAAATGGGTCGAGGAAGGACTTGGTCCACAATGACATCGCGTGTAAAAAGTATATGAATATGCAATGGGAGTGGAAGTACTATAGCCAGTTATATAACGAATTATGGAAGGCCTCCTTACTACTTCCATTTACCGGTGGGCAGTTTAATAAAGTATTCAATATTTTCACAACTTCACAGAAAAAATCATTGGCCAATGTTTTTCAATTAACTTTTTACTCAGTAAATATTTTTATTTCAATTACGGGCCTTTTCACAAAATATGATTAAGAGTTCACGTTGACTTTAATCGTAAGTTTTGTATGCCGAACTTGCCATTAAAGTCAACGTTAACTTTTAATCGTATATTGTGAAAAGGGCCGTTAATATTATAATTAAATCAACGTTAATTTTAATTGTTTTTTCTAATTTCCTTTTAAAACAATGCTATCAGAAGAATTAAAATCAAGAACAAAACCGTTTATTCCGCATTCAAGAATCTGATAGCTGTTTTCAATCCCAATCACCAGTAATTTTTCTTTTTCACACTGTACATATAACTTTTTGCAAACTATAAAAAGCAACACTATTTCTAAAAAAAGTTTTCTTTTGTATGCTTTTGGCCATAAAAAAAGTTTTGTACATGCTGATGCTTTACATAGTTGACATTTGACCTAATTTTTATGTTGATTTTTGGATACTTTTTAAGTCAAAGCGATTTTTTGTGTTTGTGTTCCATCAACTTATTCTTAGAGAGATAAACATATACATACATATAAATGCTTATTATTTAATAAAGGGTGTGCATAAGGGTGGGTTCAAAAAATTTTTTTTTAAATTTTAATGGGGATAAACGATAAAAAGCTGCCAATGCCGAGGTTAATCTATACCTAAAGTTTTATTAAAAAATCTTAAGCTTTGTTGAATCCTGATTCCGTCGGAAGATTGAGGGCCACTGCTTGATTTGGCAGCCCTCTTAAAAAAAATATATATTTTTTGACTTACCCTATTGTGTATACGTTATTATGTGTTGATATCACATTCAAGTTCTACATTTTATTATTTAAGTTTTATAAGCAAAGGAAAAACTTATTTGTTCAAAAATTACCGCCTTAACATCCTACACTATATATATTGGGTGTTTTTTATTGAGGTATAGAACTTTAAGTTGGCATCACTTTTTTAACTGGCGGCCATTTTGTCAGCTGTCAAGTGATTAATATTTAGTTTGGTTTGCCATTTCATCATGATCAGGTTGACAAAAGAACAACGCTTGCAAATCGTGCAAATTTATTTCGAAAATAATGGTTCAGTTCGCGAAGTTTACCGCAAGCAAAATCGCAAAATTTTGTTCAGTGATGAGGCTCATTTTTGGTTGAATGGCTACGTCAACAAGCAAAATTGCCGCATTTGGAGTGAAGAGAATCCACATGAGACCCTTGAGACGCCCTTACATCCACAAAAACTGACTGTTTGGTGTGCTCTATGGGCTGGTGGAGTCATTGGGCCATACTTCTTCCGAAATAATGCTGGAGAGTCAGTTACCGTTAATGGAGACCGGTATAGAGCCATGATAACCGACTATTTTGTTCCCGAATTGGATGGCATGAATGTGGATGAGTTGTGGTTCCAACAAGACGGCGCTACATGCCACACAGCGCACGTCACAATCGATTTATTGAAGGAAACATTCGATGAGCGCATAATTTCGCAGAATGGACCTGTCAATTGGCCACCAAGATCGTGTGATTTGACACCATTGGATTATTTTCTTTGGGGATATGTGAAGTCGCTCGTCTACGCCAACAAACCAGAAACGTTAGGGGACTTGGAAGCCAACATTCGTGGCGTTATTGCCAACATACGGCCCCATATGCTCGAAAAAGTGGTTGAAAATTGGACCTGTAGAATTGGCTTTATTCGAGCCAGCCGCGGCGGCCACATGCCCGAAATCATATTTAAACATTAATGGCATAAAATTATCCTTCCAATAAAGTCAAATTGATGGACATTAAAACGACTTTCTTGTGTTTTATTTCAATTCGAAGTTCTATACCTCTAAAAAAAACACCCAATCTATATTATTCGACACCGATTAGGACTCCATAAGATAGTTCAGAGACAATTTACAAGGTGCATACAAAGTATCAATTAACCCCATCCTATGCCATCCCCATGTAAAAGTGGCTGGTCCGCTTCATAGGAAGTGTTAGAACTCGGACTGGTCCCTACCACCTGGGGACCGGTCACGTGATTTGTTTTGTCTCAGTTCCATTTACCGTAGGGTACTGATAATTTAACTCGATAAAAAAAATATGGTATACCCCTAACAAGTGCACTTACATTGTCACAGTAATCAACTAGTTATTATTTCAAGTATTTTGAAATAAACAAAAAAAAAATAATAAAATAAAATAAAAAACAAAATTTTTTGTACCCACTTATTTATTTATATTTTTTCACACTTTGTTTTTTTAAGTTTTTGTTTTGACCCAGCCTCGGATACGAACCTGTGCTCTTTTAGATTTGAAGACAAGAACTTTACTCACTCAGCCGTTGTTGATTTATAACTTTAAGCACCAAAAATCAGTTTTCATATACAAACACATGTCGATTTAAAATGTGGTTATGTACTTATTTTATTAATACACATAAACAAATTGCAATTACTTTCAGATAATGAGAAAAATATTTGCTAATTTTATTAAAAACTAGGTAGTAGCTTTAATTTGGTAGCATAATAGTAAGATTAATAAGTACTACTCATTATTTTGTAACCCATTAATAAAATACTACCGATTACAAAAATGACAAAAGTTTTTGCTGGGCATATCTTTTAGATCAAATGTATATTAATTAGGAATGCCAATACCGATATCCCGATACCGAAAATCCCGGGATTTTTCGGGATTGACAAATACCGGGATTCGGGATTTGTCAATCCCGGGGATTCCCGAAATATTTAAGTTACGCTTTTTAAGTAAAATTCTTATACTAAAAAGTCGCAATGAAAAGTAACAATTGTAACACTAATTTATGAATTTCAATGTATTGTGGTTTGTGTTTGTATATGAAAAGAATTTTTTTTCGCTTAAACTTATGTCATCAATAGCTGAGTGGGTAAAGTACTTGTCGTCAAATCTGAGGAAGGACAGGTTCGTATCTAGGGTAATCGATTATTCGAAATTTTCCAGAAACCGGGGTTCGAATAGTTCGACTATTTAAATTTTAGAAAAACCGATTACGATTTTTAAAATTCAGAAAAAACCGGTCGACCGGTCATGATAAGTATGATACCATCTAATTTCTAAACTAACTTGTAAACATTTTCCCCATAATTCTTCCAAATATTAGAAATGTAAAAAAAATATTGCCAAACAGCACGTTGAGATAGCGTTATACCTATCAAGAACTTGCTCTTCATTCTGATCTCAGTACTTTTAATGACCAAAACTTTTGGATATGAACTTGGCTTTATTTTCTCATTAATGTTTTTGAGCAGATTTGACTTCTTTTTTAAAATTTTTTATTTGGTACAACACTATAATTTCTTAATTGCGCATTATAGTGCCCCTTTATATGCGGCACGCCTTCCCATTACGTGATCAGCACAGTTTTTTTTTACTAAAAAGATCTTTCTAGGAGGATTTACAATCAAAATTAAAATATATGTAATGTGTATACAATTATTTTTTTTAATCTTAATTTGTTTATTTGACTACTTATGTTTTAGCTTCAAGTAAACCAAATATTAACTAGTTAATTGCTGTCACAATGTACATAGATTTGTAAGGGGCACCCATTATTTTTTTTGGACTTCTCAAATAAAAATAGTAGTTATCGAGTCAAATTGTAAGTACCTTCTAGTCAGCCTAGAACCATATGTCTCTATGTCAACACTCTTTTCTCTAGCGACAATTGCGCTAGTTAAAATGTCGACAACTTTCCTTTTATGCGCGAGTAGAGATACGTTAGAGACAACAGTTCTAGTGTATTTCTGGTAACATTGTCAACGAAAGCGTCAATAGTTTATTTTCTTTTTTATTATTATTCTGTTCCATCAATAGCAGAGTTGCAAGCCGATCGGCGGCTAGCCGCTGCCGCTGCCGCTTCTGATTGAATGCTTCAATTTAAACAAATGCTTTTAGTAGAATAATATAATTTTTTAACCGAAAATACACATCCATATACAGGGTGTCCCATGAATCAACGTCAAGCCGAAAGCGGATGATAGGGCAAGTAGTGACTGCTCCAAAAAAAGTTAGAAAAAAATCTGTCACTTATTTTAAAAGGTGTTGCCAGTTTAAAAAAAAATCACAATGTAATGATCTTTCTATTGCTGTGACTACAAATCTTCACTTTTCTTATTTTTTTCTCCCATATCATTGTCAGATATCCTTCTGTAAATAACAGTTGAAAATTCATACTGCCTGATTTTCAAAGAAAAAATGTTTTTTTCCAACAAAAATATCTATTGTTAACACTGTGCATGAATTCGACACTATGTTTTTCCGACAGAAGGGGCACCCAACGGATAAACTTAATTCGAGTACGCTGATTTCAATGGCGTTTACCGTTTTTCAATGTTAGCTCTTAAAAAAGAGACATTTAAGATTTCAAATTTCAATTCTTAAGATAATTGGACGAAACTCGGTTCGTAAGTTAGTCATACACTACAAATACACCTAAATAAAATTTCACCTAAATGTCGATAGATTTCATGAATTGTTTTAGATTCAGCTCAAATTAAATATATGGATAAGTTATTTTTGTAGAAATCATATTGTGAGTTTTGAACGAGATCGGTTTATTGATATAGTTGCTACACGTCAAACAGCGTATACAAACTACGCACGGTGATGTAAATTAGAAAAAAAGTAGTAATAAGTATGGAACTTCTAAGCTACTAAATAGATTTGTATAAAAATTACTTTGATCGCAGAAGAGGAGTCAGGCTTTCAGAATCGTATCTCTTCAAGTTTTTAGCTGCACCAGGGGCGGAGCTACAAGGGCTGAAATTTGGCTACCTCGGGTACGAAAAACACTGTGCGGCCTGTAACTTTCGTAAATATATACCGATTTGTATGACTTGGATTTTGCGTTGGATTTTGCTAGACAAAATAAAGAAAAAATGTACTGGCAATTATTTTTGTATCTTTTATAGTTTAAGAGATATTTCACTTCGAAATTAAAATGTCAAATTTTTTGCATCGACTTTTTTTTGGGTTTTCTGTTGTAAATTTTTTACTAAGCCTCTGATTTTAAATTGAAGTACACTATTAAATTTCTGATAAAATTCTTAGTAAGCTCACCGATCAAAGCTTTGAAATGTCTTGAGCCGTTAACTCGTAACGAGGGTCTAAACTCAAAACTTTGAAATTTAACTAAAAAATCGTAGATTTAAAAAAAATTGCTTCATAATTTTTAAAATTGTAAAAAATGTTGTTAGAAATGTTAATTTTATTTTTATACACGGGGAAAGGCCATGCCTTAAAGATGAATTTAGCGGACAATTTTTGCTCATTTTTGACATGTACCCTACATTTGGCAGTGGTCGAAAATCATAAATTTTCAAAATAATTTTTGAGCTTATGTGACTGTACAAAACTTTGCACAGGGTGCTCAGTTCATGACTAACTTATGATCCGAAGTTCGTCCAATTATCTTAAGAATTGCGTCTTTAATCTAATGAAAATGGTCCAAAAACTGAAATTTTAAATCTTAAATATCTCTTTTTTAAGAGCTAACATTGAAAAACGGTAAACGCCACTGAAATCAGCGTACTCGAATTAAGTTTATCCGTTGGGTGTCCCTTCTGTCGGTTTTTTCGACTAGCATAGTATAATAATACATTAAAAAATTTTTTATTTTTTAGTATATTTTAATTTGCATTCGTCTCTAAATGTTCATTGTCGATTTGTATTATGTGCGTTTTTTTATTAAATAATTGCAACATTCAGACTACGCACTTCTTTTCATGTAATATTGTTAATACAGAATTACATACGAACTTTCTATACGAAAGCTTTTAACATGTTACCTAAACATAACCAATTCATGGATCATATGTATATACATCTGTATGTACATATGTAGATACATATATGCATATATATGCATGTTTATGTACATATTTAGTATGTGATTGTCAAATGTTTATTTATGTTGTCAAAATTAACAAATTTTTAAAGCTATTGATAAATATTGTTAAAAGAAGTTTTTTGATTAAATATTCGTATTTTGACAACTTTTAAAATATTTATGACAGAAAACAAAAACTTTCCCGCCATGCGGCTTTTATCACAATTTTAAGCTGTCGTTTTTGTTTGAGGCAAAGCAGTAATGACAAAAATTGTTACGTGCTATGTAAAACTAGTAAAGTTGTATTTAAGTATATTTTATTTTAATCTTGCAATACAAAAGAAAAACATTTCATGTACATGTTGAAAATTTGAAACTTTAAACTATTAGACTGACAGACACTCAGTGCAGTCCATTGTTTAAAACTTGACTTGGTAGTAGTTGTAAAAAATATATAAAAAAAGAAATTCATAAACAGTTGCTGAAATTACAATAGAAACTATAGATGATTTTTTGTTGCTGTTGCCTTGCCTTTGGTTATAAAATGATGTGATACAAAGCGAGCGAAGAAAACATCAACACAAGCATGCTGAGCACTCACATTATTGTTGAACTTACTTAAGAATTGTCCTTTGCTATCTATACATACTATAGTATGCTCTTAGGCGTTAAAAACTTGATGTTTTATGATTTCTTTGTTTTCCTTCTTTTTGCTCAACTCCTCCCGATTCGTAAGTTTTTCTTCTTTTGTGAATAATATGTGTTTGTGTTGACACAAAACAATATTTTAAGTGAATAGAAATGAAAAAAGTTTGTATCCTAGCAAATACTAGGGTTTGATCTCAAATTGAGAATGATTTAAAAATTTCGAAAGTTTGAAAATAATTTGAGAAACAAGGCACTAGCAACAACTCAACAAACAAAACTTCAAATTGTATATTTTTTAAGCTTAAGATTAAAGTTTGAACTCAAACTGATGCTCATTTGAGAATGAATCTAGTCCGCCGCCGTTTACGTTGGACAAGCTTTCTGAAGCAAGTCGTACTCGGTTGACGCGATATGAAATAGGAATAGAAAGTTTTACAAACTTCGAAATATTTAAAATTTATTATTCTTAATTTCAAACTTGAAGTTGTATGTAGGCATACAGACATAGTCCTGTTTGGGATATCAATTAAAACATTATTCTTACTTAATTCCTAAAAATATCCATTCCAAATTTTAAATAAGATTATGAGCATAGCATGGACAAAATTTTTGGTAATATACATATTTGGTTTATGTCTGTGTTCGGTAGAAAATAGGTGCATACGGTTCGATATAATGCCGAAAAGTCTGTACATGATACCGAATTCGTATATGGGCCTGGTCAGAAAACGTAACAAAAATTATATGTGTGGTTGACAAGTAATCGAACCTATGTGCCTGAGGAAATGCTGAAACAGTCGCCGAAATTTATGAGGAAACTCTGTACGAATTCTGAAGAAATTTCTGAAAACCTCAGAAAATTTTTCGATTTTTTCTGCTACTGTGTCTGCGACGTGTCGTATTAATTTCGGAAACAAAGTCGGAGCTAAACTTAGAATTTTCTCAAAAACCTATTGGAATTTTAAGACTTTCTTCTATCATGCATTTTTCTGCTGATTATGGCAGCTTATCAAAGAACATTTACCCATATTTTATAAGATAAAGAAAAAACAGTTAGTGAAGTTCCGAACCTTTACAAAAGTTCATTAATAAGTACGACTCGTCATGAGATGGCGACAAATCTGTTGATTGGGCTTACTAAAGTAATTAGGATTTTCGCTAGGGTGTTGTTGCTGCCGTCGCTGGCAGTGTAGGTAAAAGAGCTTTGATGATAAGACTGTGGTGGTCTCGAAACATCTGATGTCAGTTCAAACTTCCGTACATCCAAATTTTTCTATGAATGTTCAATATTTACATGCTTTAGAATTTCTTTCTTAAATAAAAAATAATTTAATCGAACGATTAAATTAAAAACGAACTTAAGCCAAACTAATTAAATAGCTATGGATATTTTATAAGTTTAAAAACTTACACATTTATGCAAAAAATCTCACGAAATAAATGAGAATTATTATGAAAACTAAAAGCAGAAAAATACCTGCACTTGCCAGAAACTTAAGCGGATTTTATTTGTTTTTTTCTTAATTTGAGTTTTGCTAAAAAATTCTTAAGCAATTTTATATATCCCTGACGCAGCCACACAACGAAGTGGTGAAATATTGAATTTGAAATAAATTTTGCTTAAGCTTTTTATAAAGAAGTGACCTAAACCTTAACGGAAATTAGTTAACATAATAAACAATAAGGGCGAGCGAAATAAGCAAATTAGTTATTACATGCTTTCAAAAATGACTTTTATAATTGGTACCTCTTACAAATGTATTTACATTTTTAAATCAATTAACTAGTTACTATTTGGGTTACTTGAAGCTAAAAAATAAGTAGTCAAATAAACAAATTACAATTAAAAAATACTTTATACACATTATATTATTATTATTTTATTTATATATATAATTCTTTTACTTTTTTGACCCAGCTGGGATACGAACTTGTGCTCGTTCAGATTTGAAGACAAGTACTTTACGCACTGAGCTATTGTTGACTTATAAGTTTAAGCAACAAGAACTTGTTTCATATACAAACTCATGTTGACTTAAAAAGTGGTTGTCTACTTATTTTAATAATACATATCAACAAATTGTAACTACTCTACTAGTAGGTAGTAGATCTAGTTTTAATCATAGTAATAAGATAAATAAGTACTACTTATTACTTTGTAGCCCATTAATAAAGTACTACCGATTACAAAACTGACAAAAGTTTTTGCTGGTTATATCTGACTATTCTAATTTTTCGTACATATATGCAAAAGTTGTAAAAAGTTACATACCTAATATACATACTGCATAGATACTACATATGCACTAATACAAGTAGTTTATAGTATTAAGAAGTTAGAGAGATTATTATGATGCAAATGACAATATTTAAAATGCATAAAAATTGTGTATGAGTTTGTTTCCAAATCAGACTACACAAGAAACACTTGTTAAATGCAAAATGTTTGTTTTCAATTCCTAAAGTGTCGATAGTAAGTTAAGATGTTAGAAATATTTTACCATACAGCCATAGTTTTATATATATCTGCACTATGTACAATATACATACATACCATACACATATGTTCGAATTTCGTTATGTGAAAAACTAATTTGCTCAAGAAATTAAATGTTGGCTCATACCGAATAATTATTGTTATACATTTTTGGAAAGTATAGCTATTGCTATACTTTACTATTGCTATGCTTGATTTAAATGGATTAATATAGAAAAAATATTGTTTCGAAGAAGTGGAAAACAAAGAAAATCATTTTTAAATTGTATTTGCTAAATAAAGATATTCTTAATAATAAGTTGGTTATAAGATAAATTTTCATCTTTTGAAGTTGGTTTAATTAAATTTTGGTTTCAAATATCGCTTGTGAGTGATTTCAATGTTTGAAGTGCAAGTGAAAAAGTTTTGAAAGATAAAGATATAGAGGCATTACTTGCCAGTGCCATAATGAATTAGCACGATAACTGCAAAAAATTAAAATTTTTCGATTTGTCGTGAATTTTTTAGAAACAAAATTTTTTGTACGATGCACAAAACGATATGAGGATAACTTAAAGGTGATTTAAAAAACGATTATTTTGTTTGTATGTTTTACAACAAACTAAAACCAAAAATCCAAAATCTTATAAATAAAAACATTGTATAAAGAATTTTATATTTCGACTTGCTTTTGTAATTAGAGGAGCATACACAACACATTCAAAAATACAATATTTATCACTGAAAGGATGTTCTTCATAATTCTGTGAATTTTGACATTAATCTAATGAAAACTGCATTAAAACTCAACCAACGTTCCACTTCGTTGAATCATTCGTTAAATTTCATCTAAAATCTGAATGGAAATCCATTGATTCAAAATATAATAATTTGGTTAAACTCTTGATTTTTTTATTATTTTGAGGAAATTATTTCATCGTTTTAATAAAATTAATTCATTACTTCAATAAAATTCATTAATTAATTTAATGAAACTATTTGGTTGTTTTAATGAAACTAGCTTAAACGGTTCTATTGTCTATTTTAATTTATTGACAATTCCATGCTACAAATACGTACGATAGACACTGGGGACATGAAAAAAATTTGTAATGTTGATGACTGCTCACAATATCGATAATATAAATAAACTGTAGGGTATCAATACGGTTGCCAGATTCAAATCGTACAATAGCTTGAAAATTGATTAAAATCAGCTTGATTTTCAAAAGAAAACTTGACAAATTAAAATGTGTAAAACAAACCAAAACAGGCCAACAACAATATATTTTCTCAGGCAGAACAAAACATTTTCGTGTAAGAAAACTAAGAGCTAACTCCTTCTTAAGTGCTCCAAAACTTGCTTCTATGGCTGAAAGTGGCTTTAGTAAGAAAGCAAGCTCATGAAATAATATGCCCCTGCAGTGACATAATATGCCCCATGTCATGGAAACACTGTGAACAATTTATGGTGTTATCTCAATAAAACGACCAGGAGCACATGGTTTCCCGCCAAAAAGGTCATATTAGGAGAATGTCAAAAAACACCAGATGGTTACTATAACAAAAAATTGACGCAACTATTCACAAGAGACTCCAAACAAAATACTAATTTAAGGAACATTGTTTAAGTTGTTAACAGTTTTGGTACTCGTACACTCATATATTTTTCATACTATTTTTAACCCCCATATTCATAAATGATTAGTAAAGTTAATGTGTGCAGTAATACTGGGTTTTCCATACAAAATTCGTACAGTAAACCAACATTGACTTTAATGAATTTTTATGCATATGGGGGCAAGTTATTTCTTTTTAACTACATATGTATAAGTATTATCAAATCAAAAATTTAATTTCAGCTTGACAAATTATATTTGAGCTTTTAACTTAACAGCATCTAAAATATCTTGACAACCAAACTCATTGAAGCCCGTCTGGCAAGCCTAGGTATGAACAATCATGTTGACATTTTGCTATTGTTCTGATTTTTCGTTAGATTTCTTTCGATTTGAAAAAAGAAGAGGCCGGCCACCTATAAATTGTATGAACTAAACTACATGCACTGTGATTGTAAAAGACCAAAAACCTCAAACCATACTAAATATAATCCACAAGAGTGTATTAAAACAACTCCATACATCATTCGCCTTTTATAGTCATGTCGTCTTGGCTGGTATACACACATACTTACATATATAAAGAGGCTCCTCTTATAAGAATCTTTGTAAGTGTATGTTTGGCTTTCTATTCTTGTATAATAAGTAAAGTAGGGTGTGTCATGTCAAAAGTGGTTACATTAACTTAAATCTGATGTCAATCAAAAATTTAAATGCAAAGTATGAAGGCAATCTTGCATTTTTTTCTTTGTTGTCTAACAAAGGCACTCCTAGCAAAGTAACTCTTCTTCACATCTGGATTTTTTCTTTTATCTTTTTTGCTCGTGAACAATATTAGAATTATTTTACGATTTTTCTTAGCTTTTTTTCTCCAACAGGATGTTGAAAATTCATTAAAATTTTTTGTTAAAAAAAGTGAATCTTACCAACAACATTTTCTAAGTATTACGTTCTCCAGCATTGTTTGCTAGCGTATGTATGTATGTGCTCAATAACTTTGTGCAACAATAGAAGAAGCAAAAAAAAAAGAATATAAAAAAAAATCAAGCGTATCTTCTTACTCTATATTGTACGATACCATAAGTAAACGCCTTCATAGTGTTTCTAACTAAAATTGCATTAGTCCTTTCTTAAAGATAAATTCTGTGTACGAGTGTGTTAAATTTACACACATACATAGCTTACGAAACGCAGAAAACAAATGGAATATTTTTAACCAAAAACGAACAACTAGTAAAAGAGGAAAACTCATGGCGAAGTAAAAAAAAAAAAAATACTGGAAAAAAGCTATTAAGAAAACTGCTGACCTATGCGTGTTAGAAAATTCACAAATAGCTCCATCAGTTTGTACTTTATACTCGTTACTTAAAAGAGTTCACATACTTAGTAAAAACATACTTTGATATTTAGTACAGATATGTACGAGTTTTGACCCAAAATTAGCTACATTGATTTATTATTTATATAAAATAGTACACAGGTCTGCAAAGAAAAAGTGCTTTAAATAAATATATGTGGAATATAAAGAGTATAATGAGCTAAACTAAAACCAGTTTTTAGTTTTTTTCTATCACGTACACATTTTTTAATGAGCATGACTTATTTTTCTACTACGTACATCAGTATATTTCAATCTCACTCGATGATAAAATTACCTTCAAACTTTCTTAACATAGTTTTCTGATTTGATCAACGCCTTCAAAGTTATTCACAAATTAGAATTTTTCTTGCAAAACAAAAAAACATCTTTCTAAAATCTCATACAAATTTAAAACTGCCAAAACTTCTTTTTATAACTGTCGTCCAATGTTGCTAAAAATTTATTTATTTAAATAATTTCAATTTTTGCTGTCTTTAGGATACTTTAACATTACTTTTTTTATATGCTTAAAGGTTTTCGAGTTATTCAGAACGAAATAAAAAAAAATATTTTTTTCTGTAAAATTTAAAAATTTTAAATTTGTTAAAAATTCATATAAAAATCAAAAATGGCAATATATGAAAATTTTTACTACTGGACCATGAAGCTAAATATACTTCAAATGAATTCCATGAACATCAATCAATAAATGACGATATTTTTATAATAAGATGCTATTCCCGCAACTCCGTAATGCTTCTTATAAAATTTTTAGTATAAATTAACTCAATCGTAACAATCTGATGTGTTCAGCACTTTTATGTAAAACACCACGATAAACATTTTTATAAAACATTTTAACCCTTTATATCAGTATAAAAAGCCCGGTTTTTTCTGTAAATAAATTGTCCAAAACTATAAAACAATTTGTTTAAAAATACATACAAATTCTAAACAGAGTAAATTGTTGAATCAGACAAAAATATTTACTGGATTTTTATAATATATCACACAAACTTTTTGTCTCAGTCAGTAAAACTTTTTTTTTGAAAATAATTTTCCGTTCTAAATAATAACATCATCATCACTTTGTGTTCTACTCTGTATGTTTATTAGGGTATTCATTCGGATAACCGTTAACCGGTTAATTACTACCCGCTAATTAAAAATTGGCTATTTTCGATTAACGGTTAAACCGGCCAATTTCAGTCGATTAATCGAATAGCTGACGTAAAAAATTTTTTCACCTTTTTGTAGTATTATAATGAATTTTTTGTATGATTAATTATTTGTTTCGTTTCATATACTGCTACTCTAATTGAACTTGAGGGAATTATTAAGTTTTTGTTTCATTGTTTAATAAAAGCCAATAATACTGTTGCCAATGATTTAATTAAGAAATCTAAGGATTATATTTGATGAAAGAGGAATTCAATTATTTTATACCTACACTCAGAAATATTTCCTTCTACACATAGAAAAATTTCAATGTAAAATCGTTGAAACCCAGGTTAATTTAACATTTTTCGGTAGTGATTTTGCTTCATAGGCGTTTCATGTTAATTCAACACGATTTAAAATAATCTTGAAGAAAGATTTATCCTCTTAAATTAACTATAATTCATGTTGATTTAATATTGCAATACAGTTAAATCAAGTTGAAATAACATGAATTTCTTATTACGAGTAGCACAACACGAAGAATCATGTTAAATCAAAGTTATTTCAAGTTGAAACAACGTGAATTTGATATTGAAACAACACTAAGAATCATGTTGAATTATGGTTATAACAAGCTGAAACAACATGACTTCAATGTAGTTGTTTTATTAATTGTTTTACTTACGTGATGGTTATTAGCATAGACAACAGAAAACTTTGTGTTGTAGTTGTCTGCCCCAGCCAAGATTTGAACTCGTGCCACTTGCATGATAGTCTGCGCGCTAACCACTGCAGCCACAACAGCTTCAAACTTTACTTCAGCTATACACTAAATAAATACCCATCGTATGTAAACTGAATTTCATTCTAATTCAACATGATTTAAATGATTATTTAACATAAAACTTATTTGAAATTAAAGTTATAGTCATGTTGATTTAAAATGAAATGTAATGTATATAACAAAGTTCTTTTAACAGTGAAAATTTTTAAATCAAAGTGATTTAAGGTTAGATTAATAATTTTTCATATAAAATTGATATGAAATAATGGTAATTTTAAGCCAGAGTAAATTTTCGCTGGTAATTCGTTTTTTGTCGTCTACATAGCCGACTCATGTAAGAATAAACAACAACAAGTCACACAACTAAGCACAACAGTGAACTGTAGCAATGAACAAGGCAAATAAACACTTACACACTTAAACGACAAATTATTTCTTGTAAACTTAATATGATTTCAAATCACAATTGCGTCATGTTGATCTTAAACTCTTTTATTTTTCTGTGTGTAGCAACAGTGTTTTAAAATACAGTAAAAAAACGGAAATTAAGGAACTCGGAAATAAACTTTTTAGTAGAATGTTCGTCGCTGAGCTCTGCCAGTATGAGTCAAATGATGACCTCACAACAGAAGAAATTATCGATAGTAATATAAGAAATGTTTTAACAGAAACATCCGAAATAATTAGAGTGTTAAGAGTTGAAAAAAAAATAAAACAGGACTCTATTGGCCTATATGTTTCAAGAAATCCGGGAAAGTACTAAGAAACTAGATATTCTGTATTATGGATTGCTTTCAATTTCTTTAACATCTACGATAAGTGAAAGGATTTTTCAAGTCAAGTCTTCTCAAAACTGAAGAAGAGATTCTCTTAAATCTTAAGCATTTAAATCAAATTATTTTTCTAAAATATTGTTTTAGAAGATCTCCTTAAATTATTTAAATAACTAATATAATGATTTCACAAACTTGTTAATTTTTTAATGAATACATATTTAAGATTTTTTTTGCTTGACTTAGTTCAAGAATTGTTATGTTTGTTATGTTATTGTTTTTTTCACTAATAAACTCAAAATAACAAATAATTTATGCATTTTTATTTGTTAAAATTACTTGATTTATGAAAAAACTTTATTAATCGGTTAACCGGTTAATACCGAAATTAACCGACTATTAATCGTTTAAGCCAAAACCTCGATTAATTAATCAAGCAATTAACCGATTAAAGCTAATGTTTCTTTAAAGACTCTAAAAATAGATTTATTAACGCAACAACATTAACGAATTGATTCACTCAGATATCTTCAGTAAACAAACTTGTTACATTTGCATTGTTTTTGTTATCGTTGTTGTTACTACGTATGTGTATTTCGTCATTGGGGTTGTTTTTTTTACAACACAGAAAGCTGGTGTTTGTTTTTGTGTTTGGTGTTTGCGTCCTAAATAAAAGCCAAACAAAAAATTTTATAATTCAGTAAAGAACATTTACTGAATATTAGATATTATTTTAGACAAATTTTTGTTTGAAATTTTTTTGGTAATAGTTTTTTCTATGTATATAGTCGCAATTTTTCTAAAAATCAGGTAATTTCAGCCTGTTATGAATAAATTCGTCACTTATCGAACGATTGCTTTGTTGATTCAATATATAAATCTGGGCGTTTCTCGTCTAAGCTTACACTTGAATACTCCCCACTGTGCAGTGCTGTATTACAAAAATTAAAGATGTAGTTAAATGATGAATGTAAAGACTACGTTGAATTTTAAATATTTATAAATTAATTTGAATTTGTTAAATATTCAACAATTAAGAACAAAACTTTCTTAATAAGGCCCTCAACACAGAAATGTGGCAATCTTCGAATCTGGTAGAACATCAAGAACATAAACATTATGTGCAGTTATTGCATATACAAACATTTTAATGTTTGTAAAATGTACATATTATACAATTTAAAGTAGCCAGCACCTAAGTCTTGCGTGCAACTGTAGCATAAAACACCCAAAGGTTAAGTATTAAAAAATAAAAATATAAAAAAAACTGAAACAAAAGTTTTAAAAACTAATTTTTCTTACTTGAAATTGCAATAAAATAATAGAAAATTTTACAGTAGACTATTTGAGAAAAAGATGTATTCTGCAAAATTTTACAATTAAATGAATAAGGAGAATTTCAAGCAAAAACATTACTTTCCACTGTACTTTCCACTTTGATTGTTTTCTGGTTCAAAGAGTAGAAAATGAAAAATGTGTAAAGTGTAAAAGGGTATGGTATATAATTGCTAAAAAAGGAAATTGCATTATGCGAAGGAGTATATCTAGCCTTTGTCTGTGCCTTTTTTTCTAAAACTATGTAAGGTACGAGTAACAAAAAAAAAATTGAAGAAAAATAAGTTGTAATAAGGAATTAAGTAGAAATTTTTCATTATTAGAAAATATGTTGCAATATATTTTCTTTATATATATTTTTAGCATTCTGTATGGTGCAAATAATTAAGATTATTTCATTAAATTAAATTTTGCACATGAATATTTTCAACATGTTCTTCAGAGTTAATTTTAATTAGAATTCCATAAAGAATGGCAAGAACTTAAAACATATTATATTAATATTTTAATGCATAGAAAAGTGGGAAGAAAGAATGTTCTTTAATTTCTGAGAAGCAAATAATTCTTTTTTTTAAATAGTGATAATGACTAGAAGTATAAAGCAAGGAAAAGAATATCTATCAAAGTAATTGCAGAAATTTATTTTTTACTAGAAAGCATCAGTTTTGAAATTTCTAAAACCGCAGTTAGATTTTAACAACAATATAGATCAATATAATACTAATCTTCAGGGCTGTGTTTCTGTCATTCACTTTGTAATTAAAAATCCGCTAATTGCAGGCCAATCCGCAAGTTAGAATACATATAAAATAAATAGCAGCCTTAAGTTAGTCATACTGGGTGGTTTGGCACATAATCAATCGTCTTTAAAAGACTAGTAAGAGTGCTTCTCATTTGTAATGCTTTTTTCGTGGAATTTTTCCAAAAACGAGACTTAATTTATAACGGTCTCAGAATAACTATTTGCATTTGTTCTCTTATATCACACATACAATTGTATATTGAGCGTTACGCTTTTCCAGTACGCTTCATTATTCAGTTTAAGTTTAATAATTAAATTGCACTAACAACATACACTAATATAACAGCGTATGTCTGTAGTTCTATGTCTTCAAAAGTTTTGTGAACTTTGTTAAATAGTGTTATATTGCAAAAGCTTTCCTCAATCAATCCTAACTTGTAGCCAAAACAAATGTATCGAGTGTTATCCATATTTTTTTAATTTAATTGAAATGTTTTAGTGAAAAACTAGGAGTTTATGTTAAAATACATCGAAGATTATACATCTAAATTGTTTTAAACTCAAAATATAGTGTCGGTTCTGAAACAAAAATATTGAGTTCGTACAAAAGAGCATTGAGCGTTACGTAAAAAAATTTTAAATATAATTTATCTATAAATTTCAAGACGTTAAAAAAAGATTAACAGCAGCTGAAGGGTAGAAACGATAAAAAGAACATTATCTGTTAATAAATTTCGGATTTCTATTGAAAAATTTTGCTTCTACCGCAGTGTGAGCTGTTATATTTTCGAAGAATATACTACTTAGGTCGTATTTTGCTATGGATAATTATTTGAAGTTGACATAACCTGAAGGAGTAGTTACCATCATTTACGCGTCATGTATAAATATTTGTAAGGAATTATTCTAAAAGATAAAATTTGTTTACTTTTTCATGTGTACTCAAGTCGAAATTGAAAAAGTGGTCCTGCGATCATTATATTTTTTTTAGATAGTAGATGTATTGTGCTTTCAAATCCTATATTCATATATTGCGGTGTATTTTTTTTCGCAAAAATCATTCCCAGAATACAAAAAAAAAATTGTTAAAAAATCGAAAAATATAATTTTATTTCTGAATCCATTGAATAAGGTGAAAACTATAATATGCAGCCATGTCACAGAATACCATTCCGATCGGAAGTGGTTTCAATTTCGTAAGTTGCTTCTTCAGAAAACGAAAAGCGAAAATGTTCTTCGTAATGAAACCACTTTTTGAAAAACACGTTTCTACTGACTTCACTTGCAGTAAATATTAAAAAACGTGCATACTTTTAGGAGCGTCAAATAAATATTTGGTCATAAGCCTTACATGTCATTTCTAGGTATAAAAAGTTTATTTTTGTAAAAACGAATAAACACAAAATAAACGGAATCTAAAGCACCAAAAATTAGCTTTTTCGGAATGGCAACTACGGAATCAAAACCAATACGAACGGAATCTGTGACACGGCTGATAAAATCTCTTTCCATATTTCATTTAGTTACATTTGTAAAAAAATAAAAAAAAAACAAAATGCACGTTTAGAATGAGAATCACCCATATCGTACACATATTTAGTATACATCATGGTGCTTTTAACTGAATTTGTCTCTAAATAGTCTTTTTATTTATGTATGCTGTGCGAAAAGGAAAGAAAAAGTGCACACCAACTTTAAAGTAAATCTTCGAATGTCAATAAAACTCTAAAAAAATAAAAAAACAACTAACGAGTGGTTTGTTGCTAAAAGTCTTTACATCCATTTAAATGCAGACAATATTTACACGGACGTAAATTGGAAAAAGGCGTATTTGCTGAAACTGATGGTACTGTACTTGAAAACTACCAAATTATCACTTTTGAAAGACAAAAAAAAAATGAAAATAGCAAACATCATACAATTGTAAATATGCCAGCCTAAATGTGGTAAATCACTTCTTTTTTTGTTGATGCGTCTGCATGTATGCTTGAAAGTGTCACAGTTAGGGATGCAAACGATTTAGAAAACATCGATGTATCGTTCATTAACATCGATGTTGACATCGATGTTTTTATGGACGATACATCGTTGTCAAATTAAAAAAACATCGACATCGTTCATTTAATCTGTTCGAGTTTGTTGGGAAAAAGGTAATAAATCTGTAGCTTTGAAATTTGCGATGCGATTACAAAATGATGTATGTAAAAATCATAGAGGGCGATCTAAGCTTTAAGAATCAAGAAACTGGGACCACATTGTTGAATCACACGGTGAGCTAAAAGGTGTCAAACTTGACTATCTCGGTCATGATACACTTTGTTGGCTTCATTTCAATGAATTTGGATATATTTTCAGAGATATTTTTAAATTTTGCATTTTAGCCGTGACTTTGTTCCTGATTTGGTAAATATCTCCGTTAATAGCATAGTCAAAACTTAAAAAAAATATTTTATAATTTTAAACAAAATCCTTGATAATATGCGGAAGCAAATTTTAAGTTACTCAATTCATGTAGCCGTGAATTCTTTACTATTTATTACAAAATATGGCAATACTCTTATATTTAAAAACGTTTAACTATACACCAATACCTCGCTTTGCGTCGTTTCGTTTTGCGTTTTTTCGAAGCTGCGTCGCTGCTAAATTAGTACTAATTTTCACTATGCGTCGTTAGATTTTCGAAGTTGCGTTGTTTTAGGTTCGAGTCTTTAATATATTTTGAAATTTTCTTTTTGTTTCTAAAAGATGGCAAGACTATTGTTTCTAATTGCGCCATGCCATCAAAACTCGGGGATTCCCTTTCTTACTGAAAATCAACGCAATTTTAATACAGTTTTATTTTCACTTTGTTTTGCTAATTTTAGAGTTCAGTTTCAGTTAGTGTGTTGTGCTTTATGTAACGTTTCAATTAGTGAGTTGCGCTTTTTTTAAAAGAGAATAATAAATTTTTATAAATTTTTACGGGTTGTTTCTGGTTACAAAAAAGGTAAATATTTTTTCAATTTATTTATTGGCAGTGTTATGTTAATTTTTTTCCATACACTTGTAATTTTTTAGACAAATGAGTGGAAAGGGCGTTGCTGGTAGAATTACCAAAAATAAAAAAAAATCTATCAGCTTGGATACAAAATTAGATATTCTGCGACGATTTGATAAGGGAGAGAAGGCTGTGGAGATAGCAAAGGCTGTTGGTCTGGCTGCAACAACTGTCAGAACTATTAGAGATCGAGATGGGGATAAAATAAGAGAGGCTGCAAAATCTGCAACATCATTAGATGCTAAAACGATGACCCGTACAAGGAGTGCTTTGATGATCAAAATGGAGTCCTTGCTTTCTATTTGGATTGAAAATCAAGTTGCACAGAGAATACCATTAAGTAAAATGGTAATTCAGACGAAAGCAAAAAGCTTATTTGATGACATAAAAAGTAAAGCAGTATCCAACGATAATGCTAGTGGTAGTAATACAGAGAAGAATGAAGCATTTGAAGCTAGTCAGGGCTGGTTTGAGAGATTCAAGGTACGAGCAAATCTGCACAGCATTGCTCTTAAAGGCGAAGCAGCTAGCGCTGATATAACTGCTGCAGAACGCTACCCGACAGAGTTAAAAGCGTTAATTCATGAAGGTGGCTATGATCCGAAACAGGTCTTTAATGTTGACGAGACTGGGTTATATTGGAAACGTCTACCTAACAGAACTTTCATATCTAAAACAGAAAAATCTGCGTCAGGATTTAAAGCTAGCAAAGATAGACTGACCCTTCTTCTTGGTGGTAATGCAAATGGTGATTTCAAATTCAAACCATTTCTCATTTATCAATCAGAAAATCCAAGATCTATGAAAGGTTGTGCAAAGAATCTTCTTCCTGTCCACTGGCGAGCAAACAAAAAAGCATGGATGACAGCATCATTATTTCAAGACTGGGTTTCAACTTGTGCTATTCCAGAAATTAAAGCTTATTGCAAGAAAGAAAACTTAAACTTCAAGGCTTTGGTCCTAGTAGACAATGCTCCTGGCCACCCAGTTTATGTTGATGAGTTGTCAGAAAAAGTGAAATTTGTATTTTTGCCTCCTAATACGACATCAGTTATTCAGCCAATGGATCAGGGAGTAATATCGACATTTAAAAGTTATTACCTTCGACGAACATTTAAACTTCTTTTAAGTGAGACTGATGGACAAGATAAGCCTACCATGCTACAGTTTTGGAAAAATTTCAACATTATGAAAGCCATAGAAATTATTTCCGATTCGTGGGAGGAGGTTAAACCATCTTGCATGAATGGTGTTTGGCGCAAAATATGGCCTGAATGTGTTCACAGAATATGCTCTGCAGAAGTTGATGGCACACCAGCTGTTCGTCATGAAATTTCTAATTTAGCTAGAGAGTCTAATTTTGAAGGTATGGAGGAGACTGACATAAATGAATTGCTAACCTCGCACAACCAAGAGTTGTCTAATGAAGAACTTTTGCAACTTGAATTGCAATTTGCTAATAAAGAAGATGACAGTAACCGTACAATAGAAATCTCCGAAGAACAAAATTTAACCTCCAAACAAATTTCCAAAGCGATGTGTTTGATTGACGAAGCTATGGAGATTTTTTTAAAAAACGATCCTGACAGCGGAAGGAGTTTTAAAGTGTCCCAGGCGGTAGCTACGAATATAAATTGCTATAAAGAAATTTATTTTTCGTTGAAAAAAAAGCTGTTCAGCAAACATTGGACCAATTTTTTGTGAAAGAAAGCCGACTTCCGACAACAACCACTATGTACTCATCAGATAGTGATTAATTTTTATTTTTTTTTGTAAATTAATTGAATATTTTATTTTGTTTAAATTGAATTTGTTTTTTTTTTTGTTTTTTGTATGCATGTAATAAAATTTTATATTATTTTTGTTTTTAAAATGTTTACTTTGTTCAATTTTCTTTTTAAAAAGTAGTATTTTCGTAACCCTGGAACCTATCTTCGATCTTAACATGGTTTGCTATAGAAAATAATAATTCACTTTGCGTCGTTTCAATTTGCGTCGTGTTTTTTTTGGAACGTAACCACGACGCAAAGTGAGGTATTGGTGTATATTGAATGGGCATTTCTTGCGAATTTTTAATTCCGAAAATCATATTACTCATACGTCTCATGTGTCGGCCAAAAAAAGGGAAATTTGCATTTTCTTCACTTTTTTTTAATTAAATGCCTGTCCCACAATGTCGACAAATCGATGTCGTTCTCATATTTATATTGAAACCAAAAACAAATTAAAATTTTTTATTATTGTTCTCAATATAAATATGAGAACGAGCTCGACTTGTCGACATCGTGGGACAAGCATTAAAAATTCATAAAAAAATGCCTGTTCAATATATCGTTGAAATTTTTTAAATATAAGAGTATTGCTATGTTTTTATCTCCCGACCAAAAAAGAGAGGTGTTATAAGTTTGAAGTGTGTGTCTGTGTATCGGTATGACTGTACATGTCATCGTACAGCTCAAATGGTTATACCGATTTTGATATTGTTTTCTTTATTTAAAAGATGACTTAATTGAGATAGTTCTTAGCAATGTTTGAAGAAAATCGGTAAATCTTTTCTAGATGAATCCTCTTGAATCAGTGTGTCTTTGACACCTTAGCTACCAAACGGCTAGATCGATTTTAATTTAGTAAATATTGTTTGAAAGGTGACTTGGTACAAAATCTTCTAATCTATGTTTGAAGAATATTGGTCCAGCCATTTGAAGTTATCATCTATTTTCTTCGGGGGTTTTTAACATTTTTAATTTAATGTTTTTAATAAAGAGTAAAGAAATAAAAATTAAAAAATTTAGTTTCATGCAAGTAAAAAAATGCTTCCGAAAATTTCAATAATTTTAGAAAATCTGCTCTTACGGCCACATTTTTGACTTGGCAGGTAAAAATTAAAAGCCACACAAATTATATGAAATTTATCTAATAGAATTTGTAAAGAAGTTTGAAAAACTCGATGGGTTTTTTTTCTTAAGCAATTAATTTAGGGTTTCGCAAAAAATCACTATATTCGTCCAACTCTACAACGTGCATGCTTTAATCGATTTAAAATTTCAACTACAGCAATTTTTAAGTCTGTTCTTTTGAAATATTGAAAAGAAAAATTTTATTTTTGAAAAAATTTAGAGAAAAACGTTCAAAAATTATTTATTTTTGTCAAAAGTTAACAATTTTCACCCTCATTTCAAAGGTTTAAAGCAATCTGAAAGCAATAAAACAATAGGATGAATTCATTATATAATGAATGCGCTGAAATAGGTGTTCAAAAATGTCCTTTACAAGCCATCTTATGCCAAGGCAGTAGTTTTTGTTGGGACGACAGGAATTAAAGAGTATCAGAAAAGTTTTAAAATTTATGGATATTTTGTCAAACATGTCAAAAATTTGTTTAGAATTTCCCTAGGAAATTTTTCAGAGTTGGTACAAAATTCTCTCACACATTTCGACAAAGATTTTAGAAACTCCTAAGGCAAAGAAGTGCTCTTGCTTGTCAACCACTTCAACACATTTTCTGACCGACCCTGCAATTCGGAAAAAATGTTTTCTTAGTACATACATACGTATTAACTCATTTAATGATGAATAAATCAAAACATCGATGTATCGTTTTTATTGTCGATGTTTTTTAAAAGCGATAGTTATTGTAGAAAGATCGATGTTTTCAAACATCGATGTTTTTAAGAACGATGTTGCATCCCTAGTCAGAGAGTCCTCTGCTTGTATACTTACTGGTACCAGAATACAAAATTACATATTTTTAAACCTTTATTTCAACCATGTGAATGTGTTTTTATTTATTTTAGAACGTGTATGTACATTAGGGCGGACTGAAAAGGGCAAAATTTGTGTTTTCATATTTTTAAATCTCCTGTATTTTTAATCGATGACTCTATAGAAAAGTTTGATTCACGTTTAATTCCTGAGTCTTCATATACTTCAGCAATAGAAAGATGCGTCAATGTGCTGGTAATAATTACGTAAAGCAATTTTCGACGTATTTAACCCCCACTCGCACTTCGTAACGGCTCTTAATCAAGTTTTTGTATAAACTCTCAGCTCCGTAGCAAGTTTGAAGCCCTCTAAGTATGTTACGTAATATGTGAACAGTCCCAGAACTAGTAACTGAGGCTTCAATATCTGTCTGTGGACAAGAATCAAAATATTCTTACTTTAAAAAAAAAGTTCAGTGTGTTTCAGACCATAGAGCATCGATTAAAATTAAAGAAAAAATGTTTTCGCTCCACCCTAATGTACATTGTACATACCGAGCGGTTTCTTTTTGGATGAGTACTGTCAGAAAGTCTGGACAAGATTGGCGTATCGGAAGTTGGTCAGAAAACGTACCGAAAATTATATGAGTGGTTGACAAGAAAATAGACCTTCTTGTTTGAAGAAGTTTTGAAAAATTTGCTAAAATTTTTGACAGAATTCTGGGAAATGTGTTTGGCGAAATTCTAAAGGAAGTTTCGTCATGTTGGGTCTATCCACGTTAGGTTTTTGTTTTGAGAAAGCATATTTAAAGTTAAAAAAAAACAATACATTTGGGGTTAAGACAACGTTTGCCAGGCTCAGGTAGTTTATTATAAATTTAAAAACTTATTCATTTATGCACAAACTCTCAAGAAATAAATGAGAATTATAACGAAAACTAAAATCAAAGAATATGCAGAACTGACTACATAATAAAACGTAATCTGTGGCCAAGAAAATGTCCATACTATTCTGTTCACAGAAAATACCAAATTTCATTTTCTGTAAAGGAATTCAATGCAATAGTAAATATTTTGTCTAAAAAGGGACCTACAAACAGATTTGTAAATAAAGACAAAAATATCTCAACAATTTCATTAAAAAAAATTTATTTTCAGTGAACAAATTGTTTACATCTATAAAACAATTTGTCTAAAAATATTTACAAATTGTAAACAAAACAATTTACTAAATTAAACAAAAAGATTTACTGGATTTTCTGAAATATATCGAACAATACTTTTGTCTAAATTTATAAAACAATTAGTCAAAAAATACTAAGAAATATCAAACAAAATAGTTTACTTAATCAAACAAAAATATTTACTGGATTTTTTGTAATATATCAAACAAAATCTTTGTCTGAGTCATCATTATCATCATCCATTAAGCATGTATGAAATTTCACTTTGTTAAATGTGTCCAAATCTGAACGTTTATCTAAAGAATCTAAAAAAATTAGTGAGAATTAACTCAACGACATTAACGAATTGTTTCACTCAAAAATCTTCAGTAAACAAACTTAGTACAATGTGACTCCTTTTGCTATCATTTTTGTTGTTGTTGTTGCTGTTATTTGTGTGTATGTCGTCATCGGGGCTGACTTTTTACGACACAGTTTTTCTTGTTGTGTTTGCAACATAAATAAGAGTCAAACAAACAACTCATTGATTATGTAAATAGCATTTACTGAAAATTAAAAATATTTTTAGACAAACTTTTGTTTTAAAATTTTTTGGTGATCATGTTTTCTGTGTTAAAAATGTCCTAAGTAAATTAAATTGCATATTGATCATGTGCAGATTAGTTTGATATTAGTCGGTTAATATTTCAGAAAATGTAAAAAAGTCGTACTTGAAAATTGCCGACTAATCTTGTAAATGTCTAAATAAATTTTACACAACTCGATGGATAGTCTAGTAAAGTTTCAGATCTTTGCTGAGTAAAAAATATCGTCAAAAAATGTTCACTGGGTATATACTTATGTACATGTTTAATTTCTGAAAAAAGCCAATTACTATCTTAAAGGAAATTAGATTCTCTACAGAAAAAGTTTAGTAACATTTTCAGCTAAATTCACTCGTTCAAAAGTTATTCATAGTTAAAGTTAAATGAAAAACTAAACTTTAACTATGAATAGCTTTTGAACGAGTATTTTTAGCTAAAAATGTTACAAAACCTTTTTTGTAGACAATTTAATTTCCTTTAAGAATAGTTATTGGCTTTTTTCAAAAATTAACTTTTACATGAATTACAAAATTTGAAAGTTTAAAAATCAAATTGTAAAATCATACCAAGGTTGGGGGCGCGGTTATAAGAAAACGGTTCATCTGACAAAAAATTTCATTTAATTTCCTTCAAGATATGTTTAGGTCAATTCCGTTTGGGTTGATGGTTTGGGAGTCAAAAGTCAAAAACTTGCATAGACAAAAAAATGTAAGCTTGCGATGATAGACCTCTTAATATTAATATAAAGCGCTCAAATTTTGACAATAATTCTTTTTTGTCATCCCAAATAATATTTTCGATATATATAAAAAAAAACAAAAGTAAATTTTTTTTGCCCACTCTAATATACATGTGTTTCTTAGTTTTATGTATTAAATGGGTGGCAATAATAGCGGCCAGTTGTTCAACTAAATTGAAGATATTCAGTTTCAAAGATACCTTTGACTCCAATATGTACATAACATTTACGCGCTTATTTTTATTCAACTCTTTATTGTTGTTAGCTTTTTTTAATAATACAGAAGTTAATTGATTTAAAAGGTGATTTTAACTCGAAAACTATATTAGATGACGAGATAGACAAAACGCGGTAAACAAACCCTAACCTTACCGCTTCTAAATTGGATAACATTTGGAACGACCGATACTCTGGCATAACTGATATTCATGCAACTATAATTAATTGATAATACATACATAGTAGATAACTTTCCTTTACTGCAATTAAAAAATAATAGTAACAACTTTAAACGCTTCAAAAATACTGAACCGATTCTAACAAAATAACAGATTGTGCACATCTGTCAGCCCTGTCGGATATTTATTAACTTCACTCGAAATATTCTGTCTACTTATTTTTCATTTAAATTTAACAAAAAGTTTATTAAATTTTAAATGTTTAAAAATTAACTAACTTAAACCCATAAAAGCTGAATGATTCTTGGTTTGTTTGGATCAATTTAACTGTCACAAGAACTAATTGCCACTTCCGTAAAAATAAAATATGTTTCCTTTGTTTCTACTATTTTTACTGTTAAATAATCAACCCCAAGTTCCGTAAAAATACATGATTTTAGCCGTATTTTTAAATGCTAAAAGTCTTATTCTTTCTTATCTTTAATTATAATTTTATATTTGTACTCACTGTTTGTTATTTTAATTTCTACTGGGAGTCAAACAAAGATCTCTCAGGTTTGAAATCAGCGCACCAACCACTCGGCTAAAGTATGCTATTTAAACCAGCTGCACGGAGTTAACATAAACTAAAATTTTTTATGCATTTATCATTAAAAATTAAAAAAACAACACGCTGCAATTGAACATGCGACTTCCCGGCTAATAGTCTAGCACACTATCCACTGCACTGCTGATTTTAAATGAATATTCATATATTTTAAATTAGAGTTTCAGTTAATTTTAGGTACAGAATATTTTGAATATTTGCGCGCGCGTGTGTGTGTGTTATTTTTATGCATGCACTTTTTTGGTGCTTGTAACATAAACAACGGACAATATTGAATGCGAACGAAAATCCGTATTAATGTGCATTTAGTTCTTTTTATTGAGTGTTAAAATCAGTCAAAAATAAGATTGCTCAGAATTTTAGATGTGTATTCATTTAAAAATGACTGCACGGAATACTGCTTAAATAAAGTACATTTCGTTACTTTAATAATATTGTGAGTGTAGCTCAAAATATAGTTGACTTTTTGATAGCTCGTTTACAACTAGCTTCTTAACTAACTCATAAATGATACAGATGTGAGTCAGTAGTCTTTTTACAACTGGCTTTTTCTCAATAAATATTGAACTGACTTTTAGCTCATTCAAAACTGATGCAGAGATTAGTGAGTTGTTTTTGTACAGCTAACTTCGTTTCGATAAGTTTTGAACTAACATTTAGCAAACTCACAGTCAGTTGTTTTTGAACAACGTTGTATAAACTTATTTTTGTATCACTTTGAATTAGCTAAAATCTAGTTCAAAGCTTATCGTGAAGATGTCAGTACAAACTTCATGTTTATGTTATTTCTCTGCCGTATATACTTTATGTAGTGCGCTAGCAAATTGGTAAGCATGACGGCTGACAAACAAGTGATCACAGTTCGATACCCACTCTCGTCACTAAATAGTTTTTTTTCCAATTTATGCTGACTCAAAATTTTTATCAAAGCATCCTCTTTTTGGATGCACCACAATGTATGTCATAATGAGCTAACTTGTGGTTAACTGAAACTGATGCAGATTGACCTAGTACTGACTCATTCTGAAAAACTGAATTAAATTTAATAAGAAAATGAGTTAGAATTTGAGTCAGCTGAGTAATCATGACTTAGATTTAAGTTAATTTTAATCCCGACAGGGAATAAACATCTTTCAAATGGTACAAGCTTTGTTAAAATCTGTTATAAATTGTGAGCACGAATGACAGCACAAAAAATGATCTCGCCTATTAATTATATAGATTAAAAATCTATTGCTATTTAATTAAAAGAAATTTACCTTTCACGTTTTGACTTATTGCGAAGATTTAAAGCAGCATTATCTCATCAGCGAACAGCATAGTCAAATCTATTTCAAAAAACTCAATGTAGTTTAAATGTGCATTTTCAACATTTAAACAACATTTTTCACAAGGAACAAAAACATTCAAAGGAAAACAAAACTTTGCTTAACGATGTAAAAAAGGAAATAATTTCAAATCAAAAATGGCTTAAGGAAAACTGCAACATTTTTACACATTTTCCACATCTAGATACTCCAAACGTTACATTGAAAACATTTATTTGGTGCAACAAGCCAATATTAAAATACCGTTAGCAAACATTATGCCTGCTGTAAAAAAAAATCGAGAAAGTAAAAAAACCAACAAAACTAACTATTGACGTCAAAATGGCTAAAAGATGCTATGAGAAGGCGGTTGGCGGGCGTTCCACAGTTTGATATCTCTTTAGGAAATAAAATCCTGACAAAAACATTTTAATAATTTTTGTCTCCTTCGTTGTACAAAATGTACATTTTTTATATTCAATGTTAAATCATTTTGCTTAAAGGCTCTTTTTTTTCGTATCCATTATTGACATCTTTTTTTAGTTTTTTTGTAGCGGTATCAATAACTACCCAGCAAAAACTTTTGCCATTTTTGTAATCGGTAGTGTTCTTTTAATGGGCTACAAATTAAGGAGTGGTATATCTCTATCTTATTACTATGCTCCGAATTAGAACTACTAGTTAGGTTAGCTTGCATAGGTTGCCATTTTAGAATGGTAAGACCATTCCACTTGGGCCCTTATTGGTCCCTTATTGGTTAATTAATAAATTGGTTAATTAATAAAATTAGCACGAATTTAAGTCATTAATTGAAAGTAGCTATAATTTGTTGTTATGTTTTAATCAAATAAGTAGACGAACACGTTTTAAGTTAACATGTGCTTGTATATGAAAACTAATTTTTGGTGTGTAAACTTATAAGTCAACAATAGCTGAGATAGTAAAGTAATTGTCTTCAAATCTGAAAGAGCACGGTTCGTATCCCGGTCGGGCCACAAAAAAAAAAAACATAAAGTGTGAAAAATATAAACAAAATATAATGCGTATACAATTTTTTAAATATATTTTTTAGCTTCAAGTAAGTCAAATAATAACTATTTAGTTGCTGTGACATTTTCTGAACTTCTCAAACAAAAATAAGTAGATATTGAGTGAAATTGTAAGTAGTTACGATATAAATCTTCATATACATTTTTGGCTACCAGTAAGCAAAGTTATTGCTGGGTAGCATTGGGTTGTATTATCACTATAATATGCAAAGTACAGCTTTTAGCTCCTTATACTTTATATCTATACCAAAATAAATTGACACAATTTTTTTTATGCGTAGAGTCTTGGGAATTGGCGTTTCCAAATATGTATGTATTCGGAGCTGAAAGCCATCGAAGAGATTATAGGCTACGAATAGCGAAAGAACTTTAGATAAAATGGTTGGCTGCAAATAGGTGGCTGAACACAAAATAGCTAAGGCAGATGTTAGCTGGTAGCATCGACTGGGTACCACCTTCTAATTTGTAAAGTCTTCTCTACACTGCTTAACACCACCCTACTCTGAAAAGTCGACTATGTCTTGTATTGAATAGTATATTTAAAAACAAAAATAAAATTTTTGCAATGAAATTTTACATTTGTTAAAATGACAAAACAGCTGTTCGATTGCTTGAAGCTATACTATAAGAGCAAAATTTCGTTTTCTACGAAATGAAAATTTACACAATCAATTTTATACAATTACATACACACTTTCATATATAAAAAAGTGCTGATACATACATAGAGTTGTTACGTGCGTGAATGTATGCACATACATTAAATATATTTTTTCTTCAAATAAAATGCAATAAATTTTACAGATTTGTAATATTGAAAAAAAGGACCAAAAACGTTCAAAAATTATAAAGTTTTATGTTAACATTTTTATATGCCATGTGAATCACTTTATTTTTATCATATATATTTAAATGCTATATAAAAATTTGGGTTACAAAAATCTTTTGCATTTTCCACACTATTAGTTCCTGTAGACTTATATGTAGTCATATGTAAGCATAACGTGTAGATACATAAATACATATTTATGTATGCATGTATGTATACTATACAATTGTATAACTATTTAAAATTGGAATAAAAAAGTACTAAAAAATGCGCCCAAAGAAATTTGGGTCAAATGGAAAACATATTTATGTATGCATATTAATAAAGTGCAATGATGAATAAATAAAACAAAACATTTATTTAAAAATATACCATTTTATATTTGCAAATAATGCATGCATTATTTCAATGACATTTACATAAAGGCAAATAATAACAATAAGTAGTATGAAATAATTGTAAGTTTACTGATTGTTTATGATACTCATTATATATATTTTTAAATTAAATAAATGTATTACACACACACACACACACACACACACACACACACACACACACACACACACACACACACATAAACAAAGGAATGTAAAATCAACATGACGCGTCCTTTTTACTAGTATCCACGATCAAACGTGGTAAAACCGAACAAACGACGCTGATGATGGCAGCGTAGCGGCTGTCGAAACTAGTAGTCCACAGAAAAAATTATCACCAAAAAATTTTCAAACAAAAGTTTGTCTAAACACACAAATAACAACAGCAATCATAGCAAGAGGAATGCAGTTGTACCAAGTTTGGTTACAAAAGATTTTTGAGTGAATCGATTAGTTAATGTCGTTGCTTTAATTCTCATTAATTTTTTTTAAGTATTTAGATAAACATTCAGACTTGAACACATTTAACAAAGTGAAATCTCATAAATGTTTAATGGATGATGATGATGATGATGACACAGACAAAAATTTTGTTTGTATTTTTGTTTGATTAAGTAAATTATTTTGCTTAATAATTATTAGCATTTTTAGACTAATTGTTTATTAAATTCAGACAGAAATATTGTTTGATATTTTTCAGAAAATCCAGTAAATAGTTTTGTTTGATTTAGTAAATTGTTTTGTCTAAAAATTTTAAATATTATTAGACAAATTGTTTTAGAGATTTAAGCAATTTGTTCACTGAAAAAAATTACTTTTTTTTAATGAAATTGTTGAGGTATTTTTGTCTATATTTACAAATTTGTTTGTAGGTCCGTTCATAGACAAAATATTTACTATTTCATTGAATTCCTTTACAGAAAATGAAATGTAGTTTTTTCTGTGTACTGCTCCGTTCTGCTAGTCTGATTAGATATTCTAATATACCCCTCTTAAAAATAATTTGAATTTACATTAATACAATTATTGAACTTAAGCCGAATAATAATAACTTCCGACTTATACCTATTTCAGCTCGAATAATAATTACGTACAAATATATAACAATTATGATAATCAATATTTGTTCGGAAATTCAAGAGTACACATTGTTAATATAACAATAATTTTAATTGAAATAATTTTGAAATCTACCAAAAAAAATTGTTAAAAGTTTTTTTGTCAACAAATTATTTCTTGATATATATAAATGAAAATAGTTTTCTGATTTTCTGTTAACTTACAATTTCCTAATTGTATTTGCAAAAATCATTGTAAGTTCAAAATCAATTAATTATTTAATTAGTAACAAAAAAATTAATTGTATTTACAAATCTTTTTTTTTCTGCGTGCAACACATTTTTTGCCACATTGCTATAGAGAATCGGCATTAGAAATCTTGTATTCATTTAATTTTATTTATAAGTTGTGTTAAGTACTTTTAAGTCAAACTATACAAGGAATATGTTAACCCTATAACTCCTTGCGGTATCGGTTTTTTTGTTCCCTTATTGAAAAAGGTGCGAAAAATCCCGTAAAACAACCATATACCGGCATAAAAGATCCTACAAAAATATTTCTTTTACTGCTCGTATATACGTTCACGTAACGCTAAGTAAATACTTTTATAATTGAAATTTTGTAGTGCAGTGTAATAAAGAAATAATTATCTGTCCACTAACATTCTAGCTGGAAAGTGTATGAACAGTTCATCAAAATTTTTTGATGGCAAATTAATGAGTTAAAATGCTAATAAATATACCTTTCACTACTTCTAACGGGTGTTTTTTTTAGAGGTATAGAACTTCGAATTGAAATAAAGCACAAGAAAATCGTTTTAATGTCCATCAATTTGGCTTTATTGGAAGGATAATTTTATGCCATTAATGTTTAAATATGATTTCGGGCATGTGGCCGCCGCGGCTGGCTCGAATAAAGCCAATTCTACAGGTCCAAATTTCAACCACTTTTTCGAGCATATGGGGCCGTATGTTGGCAATAACGCCACGAATGTTGGCTTCCAAGTCCCCTAACGTTTCTGGTTTGTTGGCGTAGACGAGCGACTTCACATATCCCCAAAGAAAATAATCCAATGGTGTCAAATCACACGATCTTGGTGGCTGAACAAAATTTTGCGATGAAAATCAGCATCGAGATCAATCTCATTTTCGGCCCATACACCAAAATCACGACGCATTGCATGGTCTCGCGGCTTTAATTCTTGCACAAGCTGGATCTTGTAAGGTCGCAAGCCAAGATCTTTGCGCAAAATCTTCCATAAAGTTGATTGACAAAGCTCCAATTGCTGTGCACGGTGGCGAATCGATTCATTCGGGTCCTCTTCAACACTTTGCTCTACAGCGGCAATTGTTTCTTCGGTGCGCACTGTTCGACGTCTCTGCGGATGCGTATTATCACATAGAGTAAACGTAGTGCGAAAACGATCCATGGTTAACCGAATTAATTGCTCTGATGGACGATTATGTCGACCATAAAATGGACGGAGCTTGCGGTAAACTTCGCGAACTGAACCATTATTTTCGAAATAAATTTGCACGATTTGCAAGCGTTGTTCTTTTGTCAACCTGTTCATGATGAAATGGCAAACCAAACTAAATATTAATCACTTGACAGCTGACAAAATGGCCGCCAGTTAAAAAAGTGATGCCAACTTAAAGTTCTATACCTCAATACTTTAACATTTTAACAAATTACTTTTTCATGACGATGTCATTGGAGGCAGGTACTTAACACCTTGGCTTACAAATAACAGCTTAAAATTTCAATATTTAGAAGTCATTGAATACACAAAACGTAATAACCAGGACTCGGACTTTCATGCAAATGCATGTTTTTTGTGCTGATAGATGAAGCGGTATTGACTAATTATTTATGCGAATCATCAAATTTAAAGGAATTTTTCAATATAAGCCTAAATACAGCCTTCAATTTTAGTAGAAAATAAATTGTTTAAATACAAATCGTGCTAGAATACATTTATCCTAAAATGATTCATGATTACAAACATATTGTAGTAAAAAAATTAAAAAAAATTTTCATAATTTTACCGACATTTTTATTGTTGACAAAAATTACAACCTAACTGAAGCATATTCTGTACAAAAAAGTAATAAAAATCAGAAACTGGAATTTATTAATCTAAAAAAATATATTTAAATTGGCCAGCCAACTCAATAACGCTTAACTGAATAGGCATTTTATGGATTTGTAAATATTTAAAGTAAATATACAATGTTTAATTCAATTAAGCATTGTTTATTTTTATTTTCAATTTTAACAATTAGTTTAACAAAATATCATCCCATAAAATGCAAAAGGGCCTAACACCATTTTCAAAATATTTTCTGGAGAGATACAAAAGTTAATAAAATACAAAGTATTGTAATCAAAAAACGATTTTTTCTGGCTGTTATCAATAATAAAGTCTAAATTAATAATACTGTCCTGAAAAGACAGTTTTTTTGATGGCAATAGGTTGCATTTAATTAAGTTTTTTATCTCATTTGAATTTTTTTCTAAAAATGATGATAAGCCCTTTTGTATTTTATATGATGACAATATGTAGTTTTAAATGTGCTCAGGTTTAAAAATTAAAATGAATTGTTTTGATTAATTCTTTAAGCAAATAAAAATAGGGATTTTGGCAATGTTTAAAGAAAAAAAATAAAAATAAAAATTTGGTTGTTGCTATTGTAAGGAATCAACGTACAAATAGTTGTAATAATATTGTGCGATAATAATTTAATGTTATAAAGTTCATTATTGATTTAAGCCAGTGGCGTTCACAATGATTCTACAAAGAATTCTAAGAATTCCAGAAAGCATATATCTAAAATGGCTTTCCGGGTTGCAGAACTTCCAAAATATGTTGTAAGTGACTTAGTTCTTATAAAACCAATCATTGATTAGACTAACGCTAGTTGTTCCCAAATTCTGATGCGTTTATCATAGGAAAAATTATCAAAACTGGTTCTGCTTGATACAAAATGACGTATGAGTATCATTATTTAATATATTTATAACATATTAAGTATACGCAAGACAGTTTCAGCAATATAATTTTCTTTCTAATAAAATCGCCATAAAACATACATGTCTGTTCTGTATTACATTCGGAATGAAAATGTTCGAAATTATTAAAGCATTGTTGTTACAAATTGATATTTATTCGAGTAACAAGAATGCAATGACAAATCTGTGGTTTTCTTGAATAAACACGGATATCTCTTTATGTCGATTTTGAGTTATTAACGCCCATTTACATTATATTATATGCTCTTCTACAAGGACCAAAAATTTCGCCAATAACATGGACCCATTCCGAACTCTAATGAACTAAATCGACTTACAATTGCGTGCTATCAATTTATTGCTGCTGAAAAATCATATAGCCACATACGTTGTTCATTTTGAACACATTTCCGAAATATTTTTTGGTTATTGTTCAGTTATAGTGAGTTGTGCGCAACCATTTTTCATGTCTTGTGTGCTTGAATAAGTTCAATATAAACAACTGTTATCGACATATGCTTTTTTTCTGAACTTTTAGTATCCTTGGCAAATTGTATTTTTAATTATTCTCTAGGATCTTACCCTTAGGGAATTTTCGCCTGAAATTTTTAGAGTGGTCTAAGCGGTAAAGAACTCTGATGAGATTAGCGGGAGCTATCGAAACGTCAGTTCAACTCTCCGCGCAGCCAAATTTTCTTTGTCCACATGCTTCACATTTATCTCTAAATAGAAATTCAATTTTCAATTAAATTAAAGCCGAACTCAAGCCAAAAATAAATAAATTTCTTTGGATATAAGCCCATACAGTTCGAATAAACTCATAATTTAATTTTTACACAAACTTCTTACAACATATGTTTATATGACTGTTCAAAAAAAGTTTGATAAAAATAACACAGAGTCGGTAGTATTAAAAATAAAGTATTTAAGCTCTGCTGAAAAAATTGGTCTTTAGATTATGCGCTTATTCAAGAAAACCACAGAAATACGAACATTTCCAATCCAAATGGAACACAGAACAGACCTTATAATTTGGAATATCCGCAAAGTCGAAATCTATTTTAAACACATTGTTTCGATTGCCAAGTTGGCTGAAATTCTCGTAAAAAGAAAAGAAAAAAAGTCGGTTTCGAATACCTCCAGAAAGGCGCATGTTGCTAATTGATATCAAGAATCAAATCCATTGTTAAATAGTTATTGTTTTTTAATATTGTTGTTAATTAAAGTTTATAGTATTGTCATGAAGAAGCTACACAAAGGAGTAGCGAAATATCGACATATAATAAAACATTTTTTATAATTGACCTCAAGCTCATCATTTTAAAATAAACATTTTTAAATTATGTACAGAAATATATATTTAAAACTTTTTTCGGCATATCTTTTAACTTTCTACATCGGCTATAAATTTCAATTTAAGTTTCACTGCACACAGCATATAATTAATTAATAACACATAGTAACTTTCCTATACTGAAATTAAAAAAAAAATCATCAGAGCACGACTTTGCCTCGTGCACGAAGGATTCCGGACGAATACCATATATGTATATGCATTTACTTCGGTTTAGCGGTTTTTGTATGTTTTTGAGGATGTTTTAAAGATGTTTTTTGACGATTTTTTGAGTTTTGTCTGTTTTTTTCGTTTTAGTGTGCCTTACTTTTTATCGCTTTTTTTAGTTTTGGTTTTTTTTCGTTTTTTAGTTTTTCGCTATTTTGGTTTTTGCTTTGGCGATTTTTTTTGATATAGGCAACTTTTGTAGTGTCGGCTTTTTTCGTTCTTCCAGTTTTTTTATTTTGGTAATTTTTTTAATTTGGTGTTTTTTTCATTTTAGAGCTTATTTGTTTTAGCGTATTATTGTTTTGGCGATTTTCTTAGTTTTACCGTTGTTTTTTTATTTTGGCGATTTTTACTTGGTTGTTGTACAACAAACGAAAAAACACAAAATATATCTCGAAAACGCGCTATAAGAAAAACAAATTAAGTTTCATATTCGTGTTCAGCGAATCTTAGAAAATATATTTTTTTAATTAATATTAAAAGATTAATAATTTTTAAACTGGCATTATTACTTGATTTCAAATTTGTCTTAAATCTGACAATTTTAATATAAAAATAGTAAAGATTTTGAGTGTAATGAGTTACATCAACAATAAAAAATAATAAATTTTACATCTCAAATTGCTCGAGTTTATCTGTCGCAGTATTTTTTCATTACTTTCCCCATGTATCTGAGAATAAAATGCAACATTCTAGTTCTATTCAATATTGAAAATTGAAAAATTCCAATACTCCACCCTAATGTACATATGCATATATATAATATATACATATATATGACCCGTTTTTGTTAAAGTTATTAAAAGGTTGATGAAAGTCTGTTTAATTTGTAATATTAAATATCCATTAATTTTCAATGAATTAAATTAATATACGATTTAAAACACTATTATATGATGGTTTTGCACAAACAAATGGCTTGCAATAAACATTAAAACATGTGTACATAAAAATTAATTTTAATACATCGTCTATTTACGAAAAACGAAGAATTATAACTAAAGAACACAGTTTGGAATGAAATAACTTTGAAACTTTTACGTATTTCATTGTGTCCTTAAGTAAACTGCTTATTGTGAAAGTGCATTTTTTAAATTAAAGTGATGATAATTACATAAAAAGTTTAATATGATTTGAATTCTGCAAATTTGTATTCTTATGTATTTGTATTCTTATGTATTCCATCCGCAGCATAGTGGTGGAATTATGAAAACAGTTTTAATTTAAAAAATTAAAATTTGATACGGCTATAAAGAAAGTGTAAATTAAGCATTAAATTTAGATTTTGGAAGTAAAGGACCTAAGCTTTCGGAAAATCAAGCTAGACAGCTTGATAGTCTGCCAGCTCGTGGTCTAAACACTTTTTACATAAACATTATAGTAGCCGTTATTTACCAAGTTGGTTTTTTCTTTGGTATCGGCCCCCCTATGTTTTTAGTTTTTGCTCTACGAATAAATATCCAATTCAAAAAACTCGAAATTTTAAAACTAAGCTGAGCAAAATCATGTAACATTTCTCATATAAAAATATAGAGGAATTTCGGACTTTTAAGCGAGAAAACTCAATTTATAAAAATCATGATTTCACACAAAACAAATATTTTAATTTGTGTGTGTATGTGTGTTGTATAGGGGTTTTTATTTATGAACTCTTTTGTGTCCTGGGAGAGCGGAAAGTAATAAAGAAGTTCCCGGGATCATGGGAATTACCGGGAATTGAGCAACGTAATCATATATTTACCAACAACTTTAGTTAATTTTAATTAATTTATATGAGCAAAATTAATTATTAATTCATTATTTATTTCAAACTGAGCTTTGTTTTAAAAGTATTTCACAAATAAAATAAAGAAATAAAATAAAGAAATAAGATAAAAAAGCAAAAAACAAAAAAAAAAAAAACAAAAGATCCAAAGTAAATTAGGTAAAAAGGAATCATATTTTTATCGAAATTTTAAGCAAACTTCGTATTTAAAATCTATTTCTAAGCCGAGCAAATGGAGAGCATACACTGAAGAACTGAAATGATACTAGTTTTACTTCTGATCATTCATCAATGATTCTAGCACGTGGTTATAAGACGGCGGAAGTGTCCCAAAGAGCGATTAACAGGCTGTATAGGGCAAATATTGCTGACAAAAAGCAGTTTAAGAATATTATATTCAATACTTTACTTCTTGGTAAGCAATGAAAATTCTCAATATATCGTAGCTTTTTTATGAGATTGAGTGTATTTTGTTGTTGGATTTCATAAAAAAGCTACAATATTTTGCACTTGCACTTCCGTAAGACCATTTGCATCAAATACTGAACTCCGCTAATGTATTAATTCTTTCATCTCACAATCGGCTTCTTATTCAAGTAACACAATTTTCAGCTCTTGAGAAAATCCTTTTGCCCTCGACAGAAGTTGTTCGGATAGTTAAGAGGGCGTTGTATAAATTACCAATATTTTTCGTCCTTTTGCTGTTGTCTTCAAATAATTTCAGCTGCTTTGTTAATAGCAGCGTTTAAAATTTCCTCGAAAGTCTTCTCATTAATTACCGTTATGGGAAGTAATATTTATTTCCCCATTTTGTTCGTCATTAAATGCACCAAAGAAACTTTCATACAAATTTTTTGTGTATCGAACTAACGTGCATTTTGATGTATATGGAAAACATTGTAGTTGCTTTTACTTAAAATGTTGGTTCTTTTAAATAATTAATTAAAGAGACAAAATTTGTTCTCTTCATTCTTTAATGCAAAATAATTTAGTATACAAATATTTCGACTTACCTGCACAATCAACTTTTCACGATTTCAGAAATGCTGCTTGCTTAAATATGCTTGTCTGCCTGAATGTGCAAGTACGCTAAAATTGAATTTTCGTATGGAAATAGTTTTAAAATGCCAAAAATTAAAGACATTTATCCCAAAATTGCAGGTAGGGAAAGAGCACTTAGAAAACGAAATTGTATGGGACTTTAAGGAATAGTGACGCAAATTAATAATTTTGTGCTGTCAAGCCAAAAGTGCACTTAAAAACACAGTTAAATCGGTACTACTATACACTTTCCCTCTTACATAGATATTATTTCATGCTGAACGATTAAATTTATAGAAAACTATTGAATTTACAAAAAAAAATAAAATTTTTCGGTGCCAAAATCAGTCCTTTTTTATGTATATAAATAGATTTTTAGTCCCGAGAATTCCCGCGAAAGCGGGAATCGAAAATAAGAGATTATCCCAGGAATTCCCGAGACGGGAAATCCGGGGAAAACACTAGTGTTGTTCCCTCACTTAATTGTAAATCAAAAGTTGTGGATCGATTTTAATGGAATATGGCTTGTTTTGCTTGGAATATATTTAGCAATAAGCTTATAGAAAAATAACGAAAAAAAAGTTAACTATTTTGTAATTATAAAAATTTCTTCAACAATACTTATTCCTATTTGAAAGGCAATACTATAAAGTAGATCACTGCAAATTTTTTTTTTTCGTTATTGACTGGCTAATTCAATAACGAAATATAAAAATAGATCTATTTTTATTGCAAATATCAGTTTTAATGCGCGTTTCCTCAAATCGCAAGGCTATAATCAAAAAGGGTATAAGGTCGTCTTGAGACCTAATGGGTCCTTAAAAATTTCCAAAAAAAGTATCTGCGGCAGGCGTAAAATAAGCAAAATACAGGGAAAATACTGAAAAATATAATTTTGGAATTTTCTGAAATTTCCCTGGGAGTTGCAGCGTTCCCAGAGGCAAATCTTATTAGTTTTTTCTTCCTTGGCACTTAGTACATAAATTCCTATATAACTGCAAAATTGTATTCTAAAATATCTATTTATAAGAATCGGACTGCTCGTCTAGAAACTGCAGATTTATTTCCATTTTTTTTAAATCCGCCTCGGTGGGTCGGCATCAAAGGAAAAACCAACTTGGAAAATAACTATAATATACACTCTAAAACATTACTTCAAATTTACGATCATATATTGTGTAAATTTGTGTTGAAAAATTCTCCTTGTCTAAAATTACATCGATTTTGTAGTTATTTTATTAAAGAAAAAACCTTTCAAATTAAACATATTTAGTCCAAGTGGAAAAAATGTAACATAAAGCATAATACGACTATGGCTGAATGGTAGATACGTCAGACTATAAGTCAGGAGGTCGCGGTTCAAACCTGCATGCAGCCAATCGCTTTTTTTAGTAAAAACATTTTGTTCAAAAATAATGCGTGTGTAATTTTAGGTCGATAATAATCTGTAAAGTGTTGCGGACTATTATCAACCTAATTTTCAACAAAAGTGTTTTAGAGTATATATATGTATGTGTATTTTTCTTTATTAATAAAATCCTTTAATAGTTTCATCATAAGATCTACCAGGAACAACTGGAGTTGGTGTTTGTATTTATCAAATTCTTTGCAACGTTCACTTTCTTATTAATGTACAAAATATATTATTCTCTTATTATAGCTAAAACTGAATATAAATAAAAAAGTATCCCCATAATACAATTAAATTTGTATAGAGCATGAACAATTAAACTTTTATACATTTGAAATAGTTTCTTGTTTCATGAAAGAAGAATTTTAATATAGTACATTTAAGCCAAATTTATCTTTAATAATAATGATTTGAATTGCAGTTTCCAACAGAACTAATTACAACTTGTTAACATTTAACAATTAATGATTAAAAAGAATAACTTCTAAATGCAGCTTTTATATATTAACATAACAATCATAAAATCAACATTAATAATTATAATTACTACAAGTTTGAATAAAAGTTCTCTAATGACAATTATTTCAATTTTAGTTATTTTTTCACTTTGTTGCAAAAAGTTACACAAGTTAACATATTATTTTTATTTTCTTTAACAAGTCCTTGAATTTCTTGCTAATCTTTGCTCTGACTTTTTTTACTTGTTTTCTTTTTAAAAAATAAAATACTTAAGAAAAGAGTCCTTTTTGTCCTTTCTTAAACTGTAAAGTCGCTTGTAAAGATGGTAATTAAGATAAGACAAAAACTAAATATATAAATTGTAAGGAAAATTTCACAAAAATGTACGCACATTTTTTATGCATACAGCAAGCGAGCTTGTATACCTTTTTTTGTTCTCCTTCTCTAAAACAGTAACTTTGAATTTGTTATATTTAAAAAACAAATAAAAGGATGGACTTGAAGAAATAGAGGAAAATCTTATATTGTAATAATCATTAAAGCAGCGAAAGGCTGCAGGGAGATCTTTATTTTAGGAACATAAACATAATACATATTTTGTACAAATTAGTTTGACCAGTGATTGTCTTTTATTATTCCAATTTTTTTGTTTAAGTCGTAAAATCTGGTTTTATATTTTGGTTTAATTGTGAAATAAAAAATAATTCTTATATACACTTAAAATTATTTTTAAAAGTTTTAATCAATTCGTCGAAGTGTATTATTAACTGCGTTCTATAATGTAAATTATCCCTGTAGGAAATATCAATAGTGAATCAATACTGACTCACTACTAATATTGTCACCAGTTCTAATGACTTACACAGAAAAAATTATCACCAAAAAATGTTCAAAGAAACGTTTGTCTAAAAATAAATTTCATTTTCAGTAAATGTTCTTTACATAATCAATTAATTGTTTGCTTGACTTTTATTTAGGACGCAAACACCAAACCCCGATGACGACATACCCGATGACGACATACACAAAAATAACTACAATAATAGCAAAAGGAATGCGATTGTATCAAGTTTGTTTACTAAAGATTTTTGAGTGAATCAATTCGTTAATGTCGTTGCGTTAATTCTCATTCATTTTTCTAGAGTCTTTAGATAAACATTCAGACTTGAACGTATTTAACAAAGTGAAATTTCATAAATGCTTAATGAATGATGATAATGATGATCCAGACAAAAATTTTGTTTGATATATTACAAAAAACCCAGAAACATTTTTGTTTGATTAAGTGAACTATTTTGTTTAGTATTTGTTAATATTTTTAGAATAATTGTTTTATAAATTCATACAAAAATATTGTTTGATATTTTTCAGAAAATTCAGTAAATCTTTTTCTTCGATTAAGTAAATTGTTTTGTTTACAATTTGTTAATATTTTTAGTTGAATTGTTTAATATATTTAAACAATTTGTTCACTGAAAAAAAAACACTTTTTTTTCAATGAAATTAGTGAGATATTTTTGTCGATATTTACGAATTTTTTGTAGGTCCGTTCCTTGACAAAATATTTACTATTTCATTGATTTCCTTTACAGAAAATTAAATTTAGTTTTTTCTGTGTTATACCCTTTGAAATGTTCTGCGCAATAGACATTTAACACGTGCGTGCCATTGAGAACACACCAGTGCTATAAGTACTACTGACTAGGTATTCCATTTGGGGACATATGTAGACATATGTAGAACCAGATATTTACTATAGACACTAGTACTACTGACTAGGATTTTCTTTTGGGGAAATATGTAGACAATGTAGCGATATTAGAACTACTGACTTACTGCACCCTTTGCGATGTTCTATGCTGTAGAAATTTAACACGTGCGTGTCCTTGAGAATGCACTAGTACTATAAGTACTACTGACTAGGTACTCCACTTGGGGACATATGTCGACATTGGAACTAGATATTTACTATAAACACTGGTACTACTGAGTATGTACTTCTTTTTGCCACAACTGGATTCGAGAGCTTTTAAACAATGGGATTCCGGCGATTCGTCATGGTTTTTCAAAATGTCTTCCACTTTCCTTAGCTAAATTTTAATTCCTATGTGGCAATAATTCCCGGGAAAAATTTTTCTGAATAATACTTGTTGCTTTTTGCACAACAAAGCTGCTACTGAAAGCAGTGTCTCCAGACCTTCCTCCTGTAATACAGCCAGCAGATTCTCCAAAGAAATTCTGGAGGGCGCTGTTTCAATATACCAATTTTTAAAATTTTCCCACAAAGTCAATTTTGTAGAAGACAAATATTCGAAAAACTGCACAAAATATTCAACAGGCTCAACAAATTCTCTAATGTAGGAACTTTCACTAAAATTATATTCACCATTCTCAGTATTTCTATTTTTATACAAAATTGATTGCTTTTTCACCAGTCTTTTATAGTTTCGTTTGCTCAAAATGTATTTATGTAATTGCGAAAATATTTTTGTAATATAATTACTTTTATTCACCTTTTAATTCCACTATTTTACTACTTTTTTTTTATAAAAAGCTTTAATTTTGCGCGTACCACAATTATTGTCAACAAAACGTAACGAAACAATAAAAAAAAAACAAAAAGAAGAAGCGTGTTTTTCAGCAGTCAAACATTTCTCTACCCATAAATGGCAAAGTAAAAATTGTAGACGCTTTGTCAACAATGCCACCACTTTAGTAGCGACTTGGAGATACTTAACCCCATGGTTCCTTCAGCGATGTTAGCTTAGGCCGAAATAGAAATGAGAAAAATATAGATAAAAATATCCCGTAACATTTTTAAATACGAAAGACGCTCTCTATACTTTTTAAAGATGTTGGTGTTTATTTGATACAATGCGAAATCTACAATAATAATAAGATTTTATCTATGCCCACGTTAGTGATCCAGCCCAAGCTCAGGCCCCATTGTGTGTATATTACTCGAAACCATTCGATCTATTTTGACCCCCTCATAACTTTACTTCACTTAATCATAAAATAATGAAACTTAAAATATAAGACCTTTCTATACAGCTAACCTTGTAGGCGCAGTTTGAAAGTTCTATCATAAAAGCTTCCTGAGATATAAAGGTGTAACGAAAGTGCATATTTTAGTATCTATTCACTCACCGATATACTGACTGACTCATCAATATTATGGGACACTTCCACAATAACTAGAGCGCTGAAATTGGTTATACGGGTAGGTCTTAATAAGAAATTAACTAGAAGAATCTGAAAACTGGCACTTTTAAATAGCAACTGTAATTAATTGGATATGAGTTTGGAAATATCCAACTAAAATATGATAAAGGTTTGTAAAAAGTAAAGAAATTCGTTATATGTGCTTCAAAATAATAACAGATTAAAAAGTTAACCAATCCCATGGATCTGACATGTTAAGTTATGACAAACCATTTTAAAATTTTGACTTTATTGATTAAGTCATGAATTTTAATCGAACTGTATGAGTTTATATCCAAAGAAATTTCATTATTTTGGCTTGAGTTCGGTTTTGAATTAATTTTTAAAATAAATTATATATTTATTTAAAGATAAATGTGAAGCATGCAGACAAAGAAAAATTTGACTGCGCGGAGGGTTGAACTGACGTGTTTCGAGATCTTCCGGTCTTATCGTCAGAGCTCTTTACTGCTTAGACCATGTGACTAAAGGCGGTGGTTTGCAGTCAAGAGTTGAATATCATTTTCCTTTAATCAATTCATACAGTCACTCTTAGAGCTGTATTTCATTTGATAGTTATTGACATTCACTTTTTTCTTTATGTCTTGTGTTAAGCTTCTTGCTATTTCTCTATTCTAGTATGAATTACCATTGATAATTACAATGACTACTGTGTGAATATTTGTTTGTTCAGTTTATTTGAACATGTGCAACAGGGTGCCCATCATTTTGAAAAAGTCGATTTCTCCCAGTGTCACCCCTGAGTTTAGTGACAATTGGTAAACAAGTTATACTGCCAAATTTTCAGATCAATCGATTGGGGTAAGACGTGTCTCCAGCCCGCTTAAATTTAGGAAATTCCATAAAATTTGGCTTTCTTGCCTTATAACTTCCAAAATAATAATGAATGAAAAACAAAACTTTTGAAAAAACAATTTTTTTGTCACAAGTTTCACGATATCTCTGAAGCTACTGAGTTGATTAAAAAACAATATGGGTGTGACTTAAAGATAATATTGCTGTCGAGGGTTGGTTTTCGGTTTTAATTGAATAGGGTAACCCGTTATGCAGTTATGTTAACATTTGATGTGCAACTGCTGTATTTAAAAAAAAGCGCGTATCTCAAAAACTAGAACCAAAAAATTTAAACTGGCTTCAGATTCGGATTCACTGCCATAAGATACCACTTTCAGTTGAGCCATTTCAAAACATTGTAAATTTATGCTTTTAGTTGTCATGAGCTGGGCGGACGAATGAAGCATTAAAATAAGCTAATGATGCTTGAAACTTTTATATTTATTTTATTAATTATTAGATTTAGTGAAAATGTGTGTGAAGAGGAAATGTTTCAAACTCCACAAGCAACATTTTCTGCTTATAAAACTTCTTGGTGAAATTAATGTTTTGGAAGTTATAAGGCAAGAAACCCAAATTTTATGGTTTTTCCTAAATTCGAGCGGGCTGGAGGCACGTCTTACACAAAACCGATTGCTCAAATCCGAACTAAGCAGATATATTAAGATACAAATTCTAAATCTTATTATATACAATAGAATCTGGAAGAAAATTTTTTCAAAAGTATTTGTTGGAACGAAGAAAGTAACCAATTTGCAGACAAACAAAGGTAAGGACATGCCATGGAACTAATATTTCAGTGAGATATTACAAGTTCTATTTCGACTTGAATTTGGAACTAAAAAAAATTTGACGAGCCATGTTCATGAGGACCGAATTTATATGAAAAATTCATTAATAGATTTATAATTATGATCAGGAAGACAAAATAGTGCAGGACATGAAAAATGATAGTTGGAATAAAATTACCCATATTTGTTTCAATTAGTCTCAATTGAGACTTTCTCCTTTTTACATATTAATATATACAAAGGAGAAGTAAGACGTTTCATTTGGATTTCATATTTATGTGTTGTTTCCACAATGCAAAGAAGCACTGCTTGTCTAAAATTTATATGAAAAGCACTCAGTTTTTTGAGTGATTTCCATACAAATTTTAGACAAGCAGTGCTTGTTTGCATTGTGGAAACAGCACATTAAACTATGTACAATATTGTCGTAATAGTAGAATTATTTATTTTAAGCAAATTTATAAAAAACTCCATCCACCTATAGTGATATCTAAAAGGCTTTAAGTTTTTTTCTTTTGCATTTTATATATTTTTTATTTCGATGTTTTGTATAAAAATGTTAGGAAGTATAAAATAAACAGTTTATTAAAGCTAAGTACGAGTATTAAGTGAAACAAAATAAATTTGCATAATGTTTTAAGCCATTTTTATAGCTAGTTTAGTGTAAATGTTCTTACATTGAACAGTGCTATTGGGCGACAAATATATGGTAGTAGGGCGTGTCGATTTTTTAAAATTAATTTTTTTCAAAATTGACGTGTGTCAAAAAGTTGTATATTAAAAAACTGGCAATTGGTTTGCTTGGTATGTATGGGAGCCCCCCTACAGAATGGAGATGGGCGAAAAAGTGTTAATACTAGAAAACTAATGTGGGTCGGCTATACATTTGACCCGTCTAGGGTCCTCCTAGGAGCTTCAGGTGCCAAATTTAATAATTTCATTAAACCACCATAGATTATACCTAGCGCCCATCTCCATTCCGTAGGGAGTCTCCCACACATAAAAATTTCTCGACTTTGAAGTAGCTATTTACCAAGCAAACCAATATAATTGCCAGTTTTTATATATATAATTGTGAATATCTAATCGAAACACAACTTTTTGACATCCATAATTTTTGAAAAGAATCAATATTAAAAAATCGACACGCTCTAATATGGTAGTATTTTTATAGGAAAAACTAAAAATCAATATAAGAATTAATTTTTAAGATTAACATGTCATTAAATGTTCAATTTATTGTGGCACAACAATAATGTAAAACTTACTATCAAGGATTTGAACAACTTTCCGAAAGGCCGATTTTTATGACGTATCAAAATGGTTCAAAACTAAAAAGAGTTCTCTTAGTTAAAAATTAATTTTGGTTAATTTTTCGTTTTCAAAATTACTTAAAATTTTGGGACTATTTTTCATAGAGCCCTATTGTTTATATAAACATTACTTTAAAGCACTTTAATTTAGATTTTTTTTAACTAAATAAAATAACATAAGCCTTAGTAACAATATTTTTTAAGTTCCTTTTTAAAGTTTTCTTTAAGTGTACACTTTTTTGTGCTTTGTTATGTTAATAAGCTTTGGAAAAATAAGATTATATTGTCTCAAAATTATATGAAATAATAGAAAAGAAAACAACAAACTTTTTTTTCATCCACAAACTCTGGTGTAAAGGAAAATTAAAAATTTACATTTCGCTAGAAAAGAAAAGAAAAAAGAAACAATTTAAACCAAAATCTTACTGGCATAAAAAATAAACTCAAATAAAAAACAGTGATATTTTAAACCTTTTTCTTTTAGCCTTTTAAGCATTATTTCCCTTTCTACTTAAAAATATTATTAAAACAAGCATTTTTTCATTGTCAAAGAAATTGTAGCGAAAGGTTTATAAAATTTTTTAATATGATATACAAACACCACGCAACATAACTATAGCTGCATGCTTAAAGTATTTAACAAAGTTGTATATACATAACAGCAACTCAACTTGTAATTATCAATTGAAATATTTTTGAAGATTTGACGATTAAATATTTCATTGATTTTGAAGACTTATGCCCGAAATTTTACGGTTTTATACCGCGTTTATCTGCCAACTGTGGGAGTATAAGATGCACATATAATTATAATGTTAAATGTATGCATATTTTCATCCCTTCTTATGTTTTCCGTACTGTCTTGAGGAAAAAGATAAAATGTTGATATTCAGCTTCAACAATCCTTTAATTTTACTCATGATAAGTGGCTTGTTTAAATAAAAAGCAATATATGTATATATTTTTTATCCAAATGTATATTGCCATTAAAATATTTGGGTTTCTAAAAGTAGAAAGAGTATGGCAAGCTGCGTTGCCAGTTTAGCCTTTTCTTTTAAGCATTTAGCCTCGAAATTTGGGTTTTAGCTTCTGGTTTTTTCTAGCCTTTTTTTATTTTGCATTTAGCCTTAAAAAGGCTAAATTTATTTTCTACATTATAAAAACTTATTTCTAGTTTTCTTATTTTTAATGTATTTTAATGTAAACTTTTGCTATAAACGAATAAAAATATATTTGTAGTTTTCTTGTTTTTAATGTAAATTTTTGCACTAAATGAATATGTTTTTCTTTTTAAACTGGACACTCTTGTCTATAAAATGGTACCAAAGTTATATCCAAGCTTCATTTAGTTTCGTTGTTATAGATTCTTAAAGAAAAAATTATGCAATGCATAAAACAAACTGTATTTAAATTTATGCACCTGTATTCTTTTTTCATTATCTACTAGAAGTACCTTCTTTCTTTTGTCATGATCTTTACTACAAAAACAGTCGAAATTTAAAATTCTATGGATACGTTTTTCTTAATTTTATTTTAAATTTGGAATTTTTCAAGATGCTGCTCCGGCAATTTCATCATAACTTGGAAACGGGTAGTCCAATTTTATTACAAAAAAACACTAATAAACTTAAAATAAAATTATGTTTAAACCGTTTTAACATTTGATTTTATTCATAGTAAAATGAAGTCACTTAATAAAAAAAAAATCCGATTATATCCACTGTAAAGCAAAATCAATTATTAATTGAAATACCTACGATTTTTTTAAGATAAAACTATAGTTATTGATGGCAAATTATCACAGAAAAAATTATCACCAAAAAATTTTCAAACAAAAGTTTGTCTAAAAATAAATTTAATTTTCAGTAAATGTTCTGTCCATAATCTTTATTTAGAACGCAAACACCAAAAAAACAACAATAAAAACTGTGTCGTAAAAAACCACCCCGATGACGATATACACACAAATAACAACAACAACAACAATCATAGCAAGAGGAATGCAATTGTACCAAGTTTGTTTACAAACGATTTTTGAGTGAATCGATTAGTTAATGTCGTTGCGTTAATTCTCATTCATTTTTTTAGAGTGTTTAGATAAACATTCAACAAAGTGAAATCTCATAAATGCTTAATGGATGATGATGATGACACAGACAAATTTTTTTTTGTATTTTTGTTTGATTAAGTAAATTATTTTGCTTAATAATTGTTAGCGTTTTTAGACTAATTGTTTATTAAATTCTGACAGATATATTCTTTGATATTTTTCAGAAAATCTAGTAAATATTTTTGTTTGATTTAGTAAATTGTTTTGTCTACAATTTGTAAGTATTTTTAGACAAACTTTTTTTTTATATATTTAAAAAATTTTTTCACTGAAAAAAACTTATTTTTCTCAATGAAATTGTTGAGGTATTTTTGTGTTGAGGTAAATTCGTTTGTAGGTCCGGTTATAGACAAAATATTTACAATTTGATTGAATTCCTTTACCGAAAATGAAATGTAGCTTTTTCTGTGTAATGAGTTAAAATGCTAAAAAACATACTCTTCACTATTTCTACTTTGACATTTTAACCAATTACTTTAACATGGCGATGTCATTGGAGGCAAGTACTTATCATATTTGATTACAAATAACAAGTTATAAGTTTTAATATTTAGAAGGCATTGAATACACAAAACACAATAAAATTTAAATGTCTCTGCTAGAGCATTGAACTCATGCTGTTTTAAGTTATTGTGTTATTTTATGTCAAGTATTTTACTCACTAGGCTAATGCATAACTATTTTGTTACGGTCTTAGAACTTGTTTTCACAAACATGAACACAATTAAAAAAATTTATTTTGCTTACTCAGGGGTTGAACTGTTTATCATCTGTATGATAAACAGATATACTAGTACTCTGCCAATAAGAGAATAGATGGTTTGCTTAATTACTAGTAATTAATTGTTAAACTACTGTAAGTAATTCTGATGGTATGTAGTTTGTGGTTGAAAAGTAAGTTGTTCGGTAATGACAAGTATTTACTGGGTAGTTTTATTTATAGTATATGTGGGTAAGTCCTAAAAAAATCGTTTTTATTAATTTCATAGATATTTTTTTTTCGATTGAGCATTTCTCCCATTATTAAGAATGATCTTTCACTAATCGTAAACGCTAGAGAATTTGAGAAAAGTAAATCAAAAAGCATTTCCAATTCATCCGATCAATTCTTTGTTTTTTCTAGCTGCATAATGTTATTTTTTATATGACAAAAGTTATTTTTTTTGCTCTTTGATTTTCGATATTTGAATACTTTCTTTACTTAAAATAATTTTTGTTTGATGGTTATATTTCCGAATTTTTTACAAGATATTTATTTGAAGTTGGTTCCATCTTTCTATTTTTTGTTACTGCATTATTTACTTAATTCCTTGATCATGCGGTCTGTCTATTAGTATGAAATAACATTCGAAATACATGGAAAATTTCATATAATTAAATTTTTTTGCCAGTTTTTATTAAGAAATCTGCAAAAACTCATTCAGAAAAAGAAAATTTACATAAAATTTTTTATTCGTGTTATACGATTAATCGACCTCAATTACTCAAATAAATTTTTACTCGAAATTTAAATTTTTTGTTTGATCGAACATTATTTGACTTCAATTATTTGGTTAATCGAGCAAACATTATTCGAGTGAATACCCTATGAAAAACTATAGCGCTTGCTTATAATCGAGAATAAATGCAATTATTTGTCTGACTCAGTTTTTATGTTTAAATAACGTTAAAAAACTTAATGTAATATACATATATTAGTAATTTTTTTTAAAGTGCGTTTTAAAGGAAATATATAATATCGGACTGAGCCTTAAGCTCATCTGATTTATTAAGCGACTAACTATATACTTTTATTTTGTATCCTCATTAAAGCATGTCAAATACTTACATATGTATATACTTTCATGAATGTACATTCATATGTTTCTGATTACTAACTTGCCTGAAGGGACTCATACCAAAAACATGTAATATCTTTAAGTAAGAATGTGATAATATCTAGGAGGGTGTAATACTCGTTTTTTTCTAGTACTTGCTCTTGTCAAATATACCAAAAATTATAGAACCCAGAATATGTAACGGTAGCATATAGCATATTTATATTTACAATCTACAACTTCGTTAATAATTTCAAAGTTTTTTGTTTTGTTTTTCTATAAACATTATTTATTTTGTTTATCATTTTCTGTTCTCCCTTGTTTCTGTACATTTTATAAAAATAGTATTTATATACTATATGTGTATGTGGGTGTGGAAAAAGTAAATAATGTCTTTTCATCTTTTAGGTAAACGAGGATAATCTTAAAAGTCACAGAAAGTCTTAGTATATCACTTTCCAATTATCTGTTTGCGTATAGTACCAGCCAAAACTTTTGTCATTTTTGTAATCGGCAGTACTTTATTAATGGGTTACAAAGTAATGAGTGGTAGTTATATATATTATTACTATGCTTCCAATTAGAGTTACTACTTAGTTATTAATAACATTAGTACGTATTTTTCTCATTATCTGAAAGTAGTTAAAATTTTTGGATATGTATTAAAAAAAATAAGTAGACAACCACTTTTTAAGTCCACATGTGTTTTTATATAAAACAAATTTTTGTCGTTTGAATTTATAAGTCAATAATAGCTCAGTTGGTAGAGTATTTGGCCTCAAATCTGAACGAGCACAGGTTCGCATCGCATCTCGGTAAAAAAAACTTAAAAATATAAATAATATATAATGTGCATAATTTTTATCTTTAATTTGTTTATTTGACAATTTTTTTTTAGCTTCAAGTAAGCCAAATAAATAATAATTCCTTAATTACTGTGACGATGTAATAAATTTGTATAAGGTACCCTTTATTTTTTGGACTTCTCATACAAAAATAAGTAGTTATCGAGTCAAATTTTAAGTAGTTACTACTCAAATCCTCATATACTTTTTTACCTACCAGTATGCAAAGTTTTTGCTGGGAAGTTCCAGATTTATTATCATTTATTTTGCAAAAGTCCCCACTGTGCCGTATAAGCAAAATATTTTTCGATTAACTCGAATACTTTTTAAAATTAAATATTACTCTAATAACTTGAACGAAAACAAGTTTTGTTTGACTTGTCGAATATTTTAAAAACTTTAATTTCGTTTATTTGATTAAGCGAATATTTGGAAAGTCGCTTAAAGTTTTGATTGTTTTTCACTATTTCGAGTAACATATCAAACTGCCTTCGACTAAAGAATGTGCATGTTATCAACATCATTGTCAAAATAATGAAAAAGATGTTTGTTTTGCAAACGAAAAACGAAAAATCAAAAATAAAATGTTGTTCGTTTCGTATTTTTTTTGTAAGTCTCTAAAAAACTCTTTTTTTCATTCTCTACATTATTTGAGTTACTTTGTTCTATTATTTTATTTTCCTTCATTCTATTTAGTTATGTTTTTTATATGTTATTAAATATATGTAAATAGTTGGTTTGGCATATAAATTTGTCGTAATGTATGTGACAAACAAAGTATACGATTTTTTGATGCACTTTTCAGTTCTTGTCCCTTAAAAAAAGAAAAAAAAATTTAGAAATTATATATCAGTGAAAACACTTCGTTTTAACAATCAGTCGATTTTAGATTATTGTCTGTATCCATACATGGTCCGTTTTATTTCATCTATATTTTTTATAAAAATTGTACTTATGAAATATTTTATTTCGTACACGAGTGAAATGACAAAACGGCTTAAGTGTCATAATGAGGAAGTCAGGTCTATATTTTCTGAAAATATCAGATTTTTATTGTTATACCCACATGGGCTTTTGAAGCTCAAAACTGTGCGTTTTAAAAAATTATAGAGTTTCTTACCATTTTTTTCGCAGAAGATATTATTTAAGAAAACGAAAGTCATGTCGTGGTAGCAGAAGGATTCCTTCTTTACTAAAAAGAAAATTAAATAAATGTTATGAAATTATAGTTATAGCCACGTTGATTTAAAATGAAATGTAAAATTTATAACAAAGTTGAAATATATTAAGGGCCGTATTACGATTCACAACTAAATTAATAGTTGAGTTGTGGTTATCCAATTCTTATTTTGAATTACAACGCAATTTTCATCAAAGTGAGACAACTGCTTTTTATCAATTGGGTTTTTGTTTTTATTTCGACTATTGTGTTACTTATGTTTACTTTTAAAATTGCACACAGTTTCCAATATCCTGGCAATACCAGTAAGATATCCTGAAACTCAAATGAGCAAAATTGAACTCAATAGAAAGATGTTATTGTGTAGATTATAATCCGTAAATAGTTTTACTGTTTTGAGGACGCGTCCAGAAATATCACTGTATTTTTAAAACAAGAGGTAATCGGAAATTTTTATGGTATTTTTTAAATACTATAAAATTTTGTTATTTTTGTGTTGAAAAAAGTAACCAAATTAGAAAAAGAGTACACAAGTAAACATTGGAAAAAAAGTAACGAATTTTGTTTAAATGTAACTAAACTGCAGCCCTGTTTGTTATTGTATCAAAATGCTTTTTGAGAAAGTAAGATGCTCTATGATTTTTGATGCTGACAGTGGCTTATTTATTGGTTAACCGCGAAAAAAGTAAGACGTGTGATTTAAAAAAATATTTACTATGTACATATATTCATAAGAACCCTCATAATTAGTGCCCTGAAAGCATCTAAATACCTCATTGCCGGAGGGTATTTTAAAGTCACTCTTGCTTGAGTTTTATATGTCATTTTAGTTGTATTTATATGTATGTAAAGTTATTTACATACATATGTACATATTTCAAATATTTATTTTAATCATTATGATTGTTATTATGTTTCTTTTGGCATACTTTTGGTTTTATTTGTTTTAACTTTTGCTATTTTCCTTAGTTCTAACTAAACCAACACATTTTTCTTTTGTTTCTTCCCACAAGTTCTTCCCATCATTATATTAGTATATTCCAGCATTTTTGGCTGTTTTGTAGTTATGTTATAGTATAGATGGCCTTAAGGCATTAAAAGAAAAATACTAGTATAGAATGTTATGTTAACTATTTGAAACTAAAGGTAATTGTAGTTATGAACTTATACTTCAAACGCAATCTTACATTTCTTTCTTTCAGTATATTAATAAATAATACTAAGATGAAAATATATGTTTATATATCTGAGCTTAAATTTCATTTTGAAATACATTAAGGAATGTCTGCATAATGCTTGTAAATAATTAAAAACAAAATATTTATAAAAAAACTTTTAAAGGAATCTCTTAATAGTGTATGATATAACTGTTATGTAAGAAGTAGTTTGAGAAGTAGAAGAGTTTATCTGCAATAACAGAAAAATCACTTTAATATATATCTTATATATCCCAAATATCTTATGATTTATAGTATTAGAATCAGCAAGTTTAAATGTTTTTGATGTTAGATGAAGGAAAAAAATTCAAAATAAATTATATTTTACATTTAGGCATAAATAACAAATCTAACACACAACACCATTATTTGTTTGACTTTAAATAAAGTTTTTATGTATTCGTATTTCAAGAGTTTACGCGTTAAATAAAGACATTTTATTTTTATGACTAATTTTTTTTTTGCAAAAATGCACGTTCATGATTATGTAAATAGATGTGTACTTAACTCATGTATTAAGTTACTGTATAAGCAAAATACGAACGTGTGAAACTGTTGATAAACACTTATTAACAGGGCTTGGACTTTCATGCAAATGCATGTTATTTGTGGTGATAGATAAAGAGGTATTGACTAATTATCTATTCGAATCATCAAATTTTAAGTAGTTTGGCATCGATTTGTAGTTGCATATTTTTGCATATTTTGGTGGTAAGTGCATACTTTTGCATACTTGGACAATAAATGCTTTTTTTGAAATAATAAAAATTTTTTTAATACATATTTCTTAATTTTCGAATAAATATTAATAGGCCGATTATGGATGGCAACTGAGCCTCAGTTGGGTTGTCAGTTGCTGAAAATTTTACTACTGAAGGCAAGTGGCAACTGATAGCTGTTAATTTCAGTTGCTATTTAGTGCCTTTTGGGCAACCATTAATTTTCAGTTGCCGACTGGCAACGTAACTAAAATTCGGTTGCATTAAATAATAGATCCAATTCTGTTTGTTTTATGTTTTTTTCTCTAATAATAATAAAATACTAGAAAATATTTTCATATTATTTTAGTTTTGGTACTTTGTTCGTAGGTAAGTGCATATTTTTAAGCATATTTTTAATTTTTAGGTGCACTTCTTAAGCGCTTAAAATCAATTTTTAGTTGCATGAAATTCCGAGCCTTGCTTTTAAACAGAAAAACTGAATTAAATTATTACGATTTCCTGTCATACATTTGGCTGTAGTTCAATTGTATTTTAAATTTTTGATCAGTCAAATGTTGAGCTTCAGTAACTGGAGCAAAGAGTAAGTACACAGAAAAAACTATAATTCGTATTCTTCGAATACTTCTTTGTTATGTCGAAAATATAAGTACAGGCCTATATTTTCTGAAAATATCAAATTTTTATCTATATCACCACATAGCTTTTTTGAAGATCAAAGTTGAACATTTTTTTAGATATATAAATTTTCGCATCTTTATTTTTGCAGAAGATAATATTTTAGCACAATGAAACGTATGTCATGTTATCATAAGGATTCCTTCTTCACTACCAAAAAAAAATCAATGCATATTTTTAATTTTTAGGTGTATTTCTTAAGCGCTTAAAATCAATTTTTAGTTGCATGAAACTCCGAACCCCGCTTATTAACTAAAAAAATGAATTCAATTAATACGATTTCTTGTCATACATTTGGCTGTAGTTCAATTGTATTTTCAATTTTCGAGCAGTCAAATGTTGACCTTCAGTAACTGGAGCAAAGAGTAAGTGCAAGGAAAAAACTATAATTCGTATTCTTCGAATACTTCTTTATTATGTCGAATATATAAGTATGGGCCTATATTTTCTGAAAATATCAGATTTTTATCTATATCTCCACATGGCTTTTTGAAGCTCAAGGTTGAGCATTTTTTTAAATTTATTTAAATTTTTCGCATCTTTATTTTTGCAGAAGATAATATTTTAGCACAATGAAACTTATGTCATGTTATTATAAGGATTCCTTCTTCACTACAAAAAAAAAAAAAAAAATGCTTTATGTTCAACAGGGTTCACACAGGGTTCAGTTTAAAATCGATAAAATGAAAAAAAAAAACTGTGGCCAGTTTTTGGTCATCTAATTATTCCAGTTCAGTTTTGCATAGCAATATTAAAGGATCATTACTGCCCTATAAAACAAAGTATGAATCGTTTAAATATCTTTTCTTTTTAAAAAGCTAGAGCAATTATAAAAATATATGAAATTGGTCAAATTTTTTACGTCGGGTGGCCACTAATCAGAAGCTATACAATAATAAATAAAAAAGATGGCGGCTATGTATTTCTAGTACCTACAATATTATCCAAAAATTTTTTTTATTAAAATTAAAAGCCATGTGCACACCTATTTGTTGAATTCACTCAGAATTACCCGTATATGAATCACTTTGTCGGAAAATATTATTTTTTCATGTGGATTAAGTACAACAGTTAGATTGCTTCAAATTCTTATTACATTTTTGTTAATAGATTTTACTATTTAATAAGTGAAAACGTAACTGTTACAGGTGAAATTTGTTATTGACAAGATAAATATATAACATATATAAATACAACTTTTGCTTCTTACTATCCCACAATAAGCAAAATATTTTCATCGCCGTGTACAGTATGGCAGAATAAATTTATACTAATATTTGGCCTAATATTTGTAAAATTTTTATGACTCTGTTATTTGTTGTTGTACCTATAAAATGGAGATTTGACATTAATTTTTCAGTGATATCAAGCACGAATATGCAATTTCAATAAAACTGTGCATACATTAATTAGCTTTTCCTGCCGGTAGTCTGGCTCTGTGGAAGAGAGAGAGAGAGAGAGATAGAGAGAGATACAAGTGAAGAGGTAAATAGAGATGTTTTATATGTATATCACTTTTTGGTTTATTCGAAAAAATCTGACTAACGGCAAAAAACTTGCCCAATGTAAACCCACTTTATGATATTACTGATAATCGCTATAAAGTTACTCTTTGTTAACAGTTCCAGCTGATCTGTATACAAATGTAGCAGTCTCTTAGAAAAAAATATTTATTTTCTAAGAAGAGCGGACGAGAAAGTGTTTTTTTTTTGCGGCGAGACGATAAGTTTTAAACATCCAAGGTATTCTTCTTTAAGATTATAAAAGTTCTGCTTTGTTTAAAAATCGTCAGAAAATTTTTAAAACATCTGTATTCTTTCTATCCCACTATAGTCTGTTCCATTGGATTGTCGTAAAATAACATTTAACCTCATAGACTTTTCATGATAATAATGATGACAATAACAAGAAATAGAATAGCGTAAATTTATATGTAATCATTTGTATATAGCTTGTGTAAATTTTGAAAATTATTGGAATTTGTTATATTCTAATCAGTATGACATTTTGCTATAACGTGATGTGTATACAAAATTAAAACCTTTTATACAAACAAAAGCCTACCTACATCTACTTATAATAGAGATTTTAAGGTTAAAATGCTATTCCCCAGAATGACGCACACTCACGCATAGAAATTTCGTTCTAAATTTCACAACTTGATGCTTTTTCTAATTCAAAATTGTATTCATGCATATTAACTTAAATGTACAATGTATATGCTTAATTTCTAATTGACAATGTATAGGTATATGGAGCTTTGGCCGTAGTTGCGGTAATGTGCACGATGTGAGTCTTAAAATTATTTTAAAATTGAAGAAAGGAAAATATCTATTTCTAAGCCAATAAAACTAAAAACTATTTTTTTTGTCGTTGGAACTACTGCAAATAAGTTATTTATTAAGCATCTTAAATATTATTGATAATAGTAAGTGAACTTATATTAGGATAGACACTTTATATCTGCAAGTTAGTCAACAGTTTTGAATTTGACGAAACTACCGAAGCCAAAATAAAAATAGAGTCAATTCTTCTGGTAATTTATATACGGTTGACAAACTTTGCTTTATATATATTATATGCAACTTTGCCTTAGAAATCACGGGTCTAAAATCTATTTCGAGCTTTCCGAATTTTCAAAATATATTTATAGAAAAAAAATAAATAAAAAGAGCTTGAAGCGGTTTGGCGTATACTTAATATTTTATCAAATGCATTAAATAATGATACTCATGACCGCCATTCTTTATTAAGAGAAACTACTTCAAACACTTTGTAAAATGGTTATAGATCTCTATCTTTGAAACTTGCGGTCCTATTACAAAACGATATATGTAAGAATCATAGAGGATGACCTAGTCCTTAAGAATGTTGAAATTCGGATCACATTGTTGAAACACATGGTGAGGTACAGGGTGTCAAAATTGACTACCTCAGGCATGAAAAACCTTGTTCCCTCATAAATTTTATTATATTACTAATACGTATACAATTTCGACCTAAGCAATTGGAAATTCGTCGAACAAATAAGCTCTATTTATCTCAAAATACAGCAATTTTTCACTATCATTTCAAATACTTACTTTTGCTTGTGGCTTTAAGCAAAGTACTCTGTTCAAATTTGCGAAAAATGTTGATCAACATTAGTCTTTTCATACGAAAAATATAACAAGTAACCAATTATAATAGCCCTTGAAAAAATGCTGTTGTTGTAAATTCCACACGAAAAAAGTGGTGCTTATATTATTTCGCATGAAGACTCAAAATGCTTAAAGCATGGCACTGTGTTCATCATTTCGTGCGAACTGCTTGCAAAAGTTCATATAAAAAAAATTGTCACGAATTTCTCATGAAAAATTGTTGCAGAAGTAGTACTCTGTTTATTTTGTGAAAAACATATGAAATGTATCTACAACATTTTGAGTCTTCATGCAAAATAATATAAGCACCACTTTTTTCGTGTGGAATTTACAACAAACACATTTGGTGTTTTTTTAAAAGCATACACAATTGCAGCATACTTCAAGGGCCATTATAATTGGTTACTTGTCATATTTTTCGTATGAAAAAAACTAATGTTGATCAGCATTTTTCGTAAATTTGAACAGAGTACTTAGCTTAAAGCTTAAAGCTAAGTACTCTGTTCAAATTTGGGAAAAATGTTGATCAAAATTGGTATTTTCATACGAAATATATGACAAGTAACCAATCATAACTAGCACTTGAAAGTATGCTGAAATTTTGTACGTTTTTATAAACCCAATGTGTTTGTTGTTAATTCCACACGAAAAAAGTAGTACTCATATTATTTCGCATCAAGACTAAAAATGTTGTAGATACATTTCATATGTTTTTCACAAAATAAGCAGAGTACTCTACTTGTGTAGCAATTTCTCGTAAGGAATTCGAACTTTTTTATATGGACTTTTGACAGCACTTCGCACGAAATGATGAACAGAGTACTATGCTTTAGGCAAAAAAATTTTTATAAAATGAGTGTGAGTTATCATTTTGTAGGCAGAAAAAAGATATAAGCAACATTTTCTTTCATATATGATGTATGTTTTGCAAAGTAAGTATGTTGCTTACAGTAAAGGTTGTAATTATTAATTTTTATTCAATGAAGCAAAAACTATTACTTTGTTTTGAATGTAATCCTAATACGTTTTTAGCTTGCATATTATAAGTTAATGCATAATGAAAAACATTTTTTGACTTGTATTTTTAAGTTGTTAATTTTTTTTAGGTCCCACCTCGTTTACCTTGCAAATATACTATATCTGTTTTATGCGTGCGATAAGATTGTGCTTATGATGTCTTTTATTTGACAATTATTTATTAATTAAAATAATAATATTGTGTTGAAAGTAATTCAATTTTAGTAAAACTCTAACCCGCTGTGTTATCGTTTCACCCACTCACTTGCACCAACATACCTGTTCACATAACTATGCATTACATACATATAAATCGTATATGAAAATACTATTTATAAATATTGATAAATTGATAAACGTAATACATTTAGTTTTTATAATTTATAATAATGAGATTTACAGTATTAAAATTTGATTAATAATGTCCATGGATAGAGTTAAACATATATACAAGGGGTTACATTAGTTTGATTAAAGCTGACAATCTCTTTCTAATTCACACCCAGTTTACACCTTGTTTATAATGCTTTGATGTGCCTAATAATTATTTATAACTTAATTTATATTTGTTATAACATCTTATTGGTTTGCATTTATGTATACAACCTTATACTAAAACATTTTATTGAGTCTGCTGCTTTATTAAAACTAATAAAAATTTTTTATGCCCAATGTTATTAAAAATCCAAGAACATAAAAATACTAATAAAATTTAGCACACCTTAAACGAAAAGCCCGCCCTATGTAATATATTTGATGGTAAAATATTGTGGTATACTCAATGCAAATTATTGTTATTTTAGAAGTAATTTGGAGTCGTTACAGATGAATTTAGGGTGTGTTTCTACAATCCTTTTAAATTGTGCTCATTGGGCGTGCAAAAATTGTAAGTCTTTGCAAAGTTCTTATTTTTCGTGTAACTTATTTTGTGTCCATTCCATTCGCCCTAGGTCCCTGTGGGAATACTCCCACTGTTCAAGTAGGTTTATTCCAAATCATTAAGATTCGTTTAAAGTGTTAAAGAAACCCCTAAAGAATAATTAATTTAAATTTGGATCTGAAACATATCACTTTATGTCAATTAACCCCCTCCATTGACAATGCCATCTGAAATTGACAGATCCCTCTCATATGAAGTTCCAGAACTCGAACTGATTGCTAGTCCGTGAGAACCAGTCACGTGACTTATCTTGTGATAGGTTTTTTTTTTTAAATCTAGCGTAATTTTGCCGCAGGATTAGGAACAACATATTTTTTTAGTCTTGATTTTTATGAATTTTCGAACAATAAAAATGTTTATTCGACTAATTTATATTTACTTATCCCATTTTAATACATATTGCTTTTATATCTATAGAAACAATATTGGCAAAATTTCTCTAGTTTTCAAATGTAGCCTTTCCTTTTTTATGTATTTATACTCTAGCAATACTAATTATATACATTAGTTTCAGTCACTTTTGAGCATACTGTTAAGGTGTGTTTTTAATAATATCTTAAACATGCATTTGGTATCGAATATAAAATTCATATATACGAATATTTACACACTCATGTAGGTATTTCCTTTGTGAAGGAGTTGAACAAAGTAACATTTAATCATTATTAAAATGTTTTTGCTGTGATAAATTTTACACATGCAATCTTTGTGATTATAATGTATATACTAACGCTGTTGTTTTTCTCGTAAAAGATAATAACATGAAATCGTGACAACTGTCTATTAATAAAAAATATTTAAAATCTAACAAATAAAAGGAGTGAGACAAATTTTATATTATTAAATAGAATTTTGTATTGTTAATAATGTCATGAAATCAATGGATTGGTTTCGTCAAGGGGTTTTATGGGAAAAATGTTTGTATTCAGTAAGGGGAGTGGCATTTAGATTTTTAAGTTACTATTCATTATTTATTATAAATAAATTACTTAGTGACTCATTTAAAGGCGAAGTCACTAAGATAAAGTAATAAAAGTTTTATTGAAACAAAATTATAAATAAGAATGAATATAAAGAAAGAAAAACCTGGTTATAAATGAAAGGTTTTTAATAATTAAGGTTCACGGTAGTGCGCCAGACCAATTTCAGGCCTATATGCACAGTGTGTATATTACAGTCAATCCTGATCTTGTAAAAATCTGTTAATGGGGTCAAGCGAATGGGGTAAAGAGGCGATTTTAATGCATAGGGGTATGACCGAACAATCTACTCCATCTGTAATTATCCAGCAACAACTTTAAAAAATATTAGTTCCTTAATTTAAATATGATTTACTTTTCTTGTAAATGTAATTTTTAAGTAAAAAAATGGCAGAGATTTCTCTTTTACCTCTTTTTTCTTTCTTCATTTTGTAGCCACAAAAATATTATTTTTACATTTTTTGCGGTTTCTACTATAATAAAAAGTAAGTGCACAAGGAATTTGCAAATTGTTACTCCTAAATTACGAAAATAAAATACAAACTCGATTAATTTTGTACACTTTGAATTGTTTCTCATTGGACAAATTATGTTCAGTTTGTTGGAACATTGTAATCACACTGTCTACCGAGTTCAAGATACAAAAATATCATAAATTTTTTTAAAACCAACATCAACTCCTTGTCCGTCTGTCTGTCTGTCTGTCTGTCTGTCTGTTTCGTGTGCCTTTCTATCTATCTGTTCGTTGCTCCTTAACAATCACACACAACAATCATAATTTGCATGTTACAGCCAAGTTAAGCATAAAAATATGAAATCATTTCTTTATGTTGCTTTTAATTTTTAATTAAAACCGAAAAAGGGTTTGTAATAAAATCGGAATATAAAATGAATGAAAGGAAATAAGTAAAAATATAATAAAAATAACAAGTACAAGAATATGAACAGTATAAAAAGTAAAATAAAGCGAATACACGAATACGAATTGTTTAAGCTATTTGATTTATATGTAGTTACCTTTATAATTTTTGCAACGTTGTAGTAAAATATAAAGCAAAATAAAAAAAATTTTAACAATAAAATTTTTAAAGAAAATTATATTTAATATACGTACCTTTTTCGTTCGCTAAATTAAAATGTAGTTGTATCTTTATTAGTCGTAAGAATGTTGCCAATTGTCTGAGTAATGTTATTACGATTTTAAGCTGTTTACTTTTTATGACCCACAATAAATTTCTTAACAATGTTTTGTATGAATTGTTTCGTAAAAAAAGAAAAACAATTCTTTAATCTTTCATTTCTATAGCTGGTTTAATTTTCTAATATTTTAATTGCTTTTTTTGTGATTCTGAGTTATAAAGTGCTATTTCATACTCTAGTTCAAAGGGTATTAATTAATACTGTATATCATTATACCAACATATAAAAGAGTAGCATGCGATAACGTCCAAGGAAATAATGTCAATGGAAATTGAGCAATATCATCTATAGACATTATTTCCTCTTCTCCTCTTGGTATATAAAATGGTGGGTTCACTGAGTAAAGATGTTTTCACCTCGCCGGCCTAGAAAAAACACTTCAGTCCGTCCTGAGGCCATTTAGGCAGAAACTCTTTACTCAGAGCAGTAACTATTCGACATACTCAATGGAGAAAGTCTGAAAGTTCAGGCGGAGGACGGCAAGACAGAAAACCTATAATCAGCAAAGCCAATATTTGACAGGGGGAGAAAATGATTAAGCCATTTCGGAGACTGGCAAGAGAGAAAATCATTACTGAGCAAGTCCACTATTTGATATACCCAGAGGAGGAAGTCCAAAAGCCCTTATATCCTTTTCGAAGAGGAAATAATATCCATGAACATCATATTAACTTTTTGTGATATAATTTCCTGTTTAAGTGTGTTGTTGTTTATTTGCACTGCTCATAGCTACAATGCACTGTTGTAACTGTGTTGTGTGACTTGTTGTTGTTTATTTTGATGTTCGTGTTGTGTAAATGTATATAGCAGGCAATCTTCTTATTACCAGCGAAAATGTTCTGCTGCGAATTTACAATTACATACCATTTGTTTTATATTAATTTTAAAGGAAAACTTTATAAATCTTACCTCAAATCTCTTTGATTAAATATTTTTCACTGTAAAAATAACATTGCTATCAACGCTACATTTGATTTTGATTAAACATGACCATAAGTTTAATTTCAAATAAATTTTATGCTAAATCATCACAAGTCATGTTGAATTAAAATGAAATTCATGTTACTTATGATGGTATTTATTTCGTGTATATCTAAAGTAAAGTTTGAAGCTGTTGAGACTGCATTGGATATCATGTTGACTACCAAGCAACATGATTCTTCGTGTTATTTCAGTATCACATACACGCTGTTTCAAACTGAATTAACTCTGTTTTAACATGAATCTTCATGTTATTTGAGTATCAAATTCACGCTGTTTCACCTTGAAGTAACTTTGCTTCAAAATTATCCTTCGTATTATGGAAGTATCAACATAATATTGATTTAACTGTACTGGAATATTAAATCAACATTAAATATAGTTATTTCAAAAGGAAATATGTTTTTTGAAGTTTATTGTAAAATACATGTTGAAGAGACACATATGAAGAAAAATCACTACCGAAAAATTTTTAAATGATCTTATTTTCGATGATTTTAATATGGACATTTTTTGTGTGAGGGCATTAGTTCCTTTTTTTTGTACTATTTATTTAACATCGTACAAAAAGAAAAAAAATATATATTGATATAGGAATTTTATTATTTTAGAAATTTAAAATATGTAATGAATGAGCAATTGGCTTTAGATCCTAGTCGCTCATACTGGCACCAGTGTTCCGAATACTAATCGGCTCGAATATGTATACAGCCGAATGAAAAGCAACGTAGTCACTAAAGAGTAACATATAAACAACAACTTCATTCAGTTGTATGAAAGCTTGTTGTTTTTTAACGATGTTGTTTTTCTTTTTAATAGGCACACATTGTAATACTACTAACGCATGTTCATAAACACTAATACTAAATTAAAAACTAATTTCTCTCGATGGCCAGCACTGCTTTAAATTGTGGTAACTATTATAGTCTCCTAAAAACATGTTTTTGCGTTCGGTTTTGTTGTATCATGTCAACGCGTAATATTTTTGTCATTCGTTGCCTCACTTTAGTATAATATGATTTGTATATTATTTACGGTCGTTTTCACAATGTAAGATTAAAAATTAACATAGATCTTAACGGCAAGTTTTGTATACCGAAGTTGCCGTTAAAGTCCACGTTAATATTTAGTCGTACATTATGAAAAGAGCCGTTAACTTCATTTTAGTTATCTAGAGCTCCTTTAAACCAAAGATAATGAATTAATAAATAGAATGAGTTAACTTGAGATTAATTCCTTTTACTTTTCTCTTATTGCTTATTACTAATACTCTGCATACCGTTTTTCGCCTAGTTTTCATTTTTTTCTATAACGTTTTTGGATCTCTGCTCTGGTTAATTTAGTTTTCTTCTCCTTTAAAGCCCAACGCAATAATAAAAACAACGAAATCAGATATAAAAAACTACCACAACGAAATCCATACAAATAGAAAAGTCACGAACTACAATTTTTTACATGTTTCTTTTTCTTCACAATCAAGTTGACACGGTTGACATAGAAATTGGTTATTTCGAAAAGTTTAACACTGCACAGTGGGGCAGAATCAAAATATTTGGAACGTGAATCAGGCATTTCTAAACGGGTAGTTCTAACAGAAAAAAGTTTCACACGGACATATTAGAGGAGTATTTCTATTTATGTTTATCGCATCAAAATATTTTGATTCTGCTCCGACTGTGCACTGGACTGAGTTTTTGGAATAAATGTTCAAGTAACGAATGATAAATTCTTAGCAAATTAATGAAGCTCATACTACAAATTTCTTAATAAATAATTCAATTTCACATTTTTAATGCATTTTTTCCACTGCAATTGTTACTCATAAATTTGATAATAATATTTAATATTAAACAGAAAAGTTACTAGTGACAACCAACTTGTAGACATTCATACTTCTAAAATTAAAAGCTATTTGTTTTCGTTTGAATTTTCTCCATTTTGTGGAAAAGAGAATCAAAACTATAGTATTTACTATTATTTACGATTATTTATTTTTGCATTTGTTTTCTGTTGTTCTATAATGCAATGCGTAAAATTCTATAATGCAAAATATAAAAAAATTTGTATGAAATGAGTTCCAGATATCATTTTTTAGAAAACAAAATTTACTTTCATTGACTACAGTAATGAGACAAAAAATTTATGTTTCTGCCACAAAGTCTGTGGTATTCCTTAACAGCGCGATATTTTTTAAAGTCAAATGATTTATTGAAACAGTATTCGCATCACTATAATTATGTCACAAAATATAACATCAAATAAAATTGTCTTTTAACTTCTGTCCATAGAATTATTTTATTTTGCAGGGTTTAGTGAAAATATCCTTAAACTCTTTCGTGGGTAAATGTCTGGTGCAATAACAATTTTTTTTTCGAAAATTGTCACATAACTGATTTCGTGAGAGTTATAATAATATATCTTTAATTAAGAAAAATTTTTGTAATTGCTAAAATAGTTCGGGTAAAATTCATGTTTGAATAGCTATTTCACTAATTTTAAATTTGATATAGAGAACACGTAAGTTGAATACGAATGTTGACGAATCTGTGGTGGCACAGAATGAGACAACAAGGCAGTTCCTAATTGCAACTTGCTTATAGCCGAAATATTTGAATAATTAAAGAGGTTTTAATTTTTTATGAAACTTCCTTTTTAGTCTCCTTTCTTTCTGCTTACCTATAAACATTTGCCTTTTTGAAAGTTCAACATATTATGCTCACTTCTATTAGAGATAAATGTTTCTAAAAATATGTAAAAACAAGAAATCGTCTTAAGCCTGGATAAACCAAAATCAATATTTTTTGTATTGCGTTTGACTTATTACGATGTTTAACTTATTGCGATAATAATGTACTTTAATCGAAATCTATTATAAATAAAATAAATTTCAACAAATCATCAAATTAGTTAAGAATACTGCTGTCATCACTTACAGTATATTATTTTCTTAATAAGTTTGTTTTGTTATTTTCAACAGACGTTTTATTATTAATTGCTTACAATGTAGTAGAGTCTAAAAAAAGTTACTCTTAAAATAACTTTTTCTAATATTTTTCATGCATGTGTAAATATTTCATTTTGGTTATTTTGCTATTCGTTTTTTGGTTGCATTATTGATGGCTTTAGCATTTCTATTGTATCCAGTTTATGTTGTTTTCTCAACATTATTTCTTATTCACTTAAATGTATACAAACAAAATTTTTATGGCCTTGAACTTTTATTTTTTCACAAATGATTGTTTGTTCCAATGTATTTTGTAAGTCCGAAGCAGTTTGAACGATTTATTTCTTTCGTGTTGCTTTTGCTAAATTCTATTTAATTGAATTTTTTAAATGGCATTTTTATTTGTTATTTAGTGGACAAATACAGTGCTGGTTTATGTTATTGGAACATGAAAATAAAAAGATTTAAGAGGTATTAAATTTTCAAAAGCTATTAGCCAAACTTTTGCAAAATGATTTTTTGGTATTAAGATATATTTGTATACAAAGAAAAATTAAATTCTAGTTAAAAATTCAATAGCTGATAATCACTCGAAGTATGAAATAGTTGATAACAAGTATAGTAATCAATATATTTCAGTTTCTTCTAGAGCATGTATTGACATTTTATTTGCAGGAAATACGTTTACATAAATAGCAGAAACCAATAATTTTACTATTAAAAATAAACTAGAAAAATTTTAGTGTTGATAGATTTTAATATAATTAAAAAGAGGTCTGTTAGTGCTTTGATCTCAATAGCATTTTGAGATTTGGTTTTATAGTTTACAATACTATTTATTATTTCTTAGTTCGCTAATAACACTCAATAAATTCAGTAAAGTGTGACTTTGGTTCGCACACGAACGGTTCCGTACGAATACACATATAACCATTTTCGTTTTTGCCTTTTTTATTTTGCCAATTTTTTCGTTTTGCTTTTTTGTTGTTGATTTAGCGATTTTTTTTGTTTCGGTGTTCTTTTCATTTTGGTGATTTTTTTGCGATTTTTAGTTTTAATTTTTTTTTGGGTTTTCGCCGATTTGTTTAGTTTTGGCAATATTTTGGCTTTGGCGTTTTTTTATTATAACGTTTTTTCGCTTTTTGACGATATTTTTGGACTTGCCGATTTATTTTAGGTTTGGACCTTTTTCGGGTTTGGGGACTTTTTTCGATTTTGGTGATTTTTTTAGTTTTAGCGATTTTTTTTCGTTTTGGCAATTTTCTTAGCGATTTTTTCGTTTTGGTAGTTTTTTCTATTTCTGCCGGATGATTTAGTTCTTTTTGCGATTTTTCAGCTTAAGCGATTTATTTAGGCTTTAGTGTTTTTATTCGTGTTTAAATTTTTTCGATTTTTTGCTTTTTTTAGTTTTTTTGTCATCTTTTTAGTTTTGGTGATTTTTTGCAGTTGAGCGATATTTTTAACTTTTGAGCTTTTTTGCCTATAAGCGCTTTTTTCATTTTTACGATTTTTCGTTTTGAAATTTTTTTAAATTTTGAATTTTTTAGCTTTAGCGTTTTTTTTTAAATTTCAATAGTTTGCCTCTTACGGTTTCCAAGATACAGCATATTGTCTAAATTGCATAGTAAAATTATATTAACACCCTTTAATTTTTATTATTTTAAATATCAGTGTTAATGTGTGTAGTCTATTCTACAGACTACACGAATTAACACTAACTTTGAAAATTTAAAGTGTAAATATATAAGTGTCAGTATATTACATTACTATCTCAATATATTTCGTTACTCGCTTTAGAACACCCTTTATTTTTTTACTGTCATATTCTGTGAAAATTTCAGGTCCGTAGCTCTTACGGTTCCCGCGAAAACAGCCTCTGACAGACAGACAAACGGACAGCGTAGTGAAAACAATACGGTCCTTTACACTTTTGGTGTGTGGAACCCTAAAAAGGAATGTAATTTTTAAATGAGGCGTATGATTAATATCTTCAATATTACTCATACGTACGTCTATTTTGTTTAATTTATCAACTATGTTGTACATGTATTTCGTAATTAATTGAAAAATTAGGAATGAAAGCTAAACAGTCTAATGGAAAGCGGTTTGTTATTATATATAACTTTTTTTTCAATAGTAAGAAAATTTGCAAAAGGCATGTTTATAAATGAAAAACAGGCTTGCTGTTTTTCTAAGTTTACAGAAAAAGTTTTCTATCTTTAATTCCAAATTTTATATATCAACTACATCTGTGTGTTTCAGGAACGTTAAAACTCTAGAATCTAACAGCATACATTTTCGCACCATTTTAAGACTTTCAGCTTTTACTGTAAATATTTTAGCTGTCGAATTAAGATTTATTGTAACTTTTTTCTAAGTGCTGTAACCAAACACAATAATATTGCCTTTTAAAACTGGTACATTGTGGGAAGTTGTTAGAAAAGTTTCTTACAATATTTTTAAGGTCATTGCAAATTGATCTGTTGACTACTAAGATGTTTATGGTATAAAATAAACAACTGAACTGTTTATTTACACATAAGATAATATTTTTTTTCACATGACAATATCTATTAATAAATCAATTAGACAGCGGAGGGAAACATAAAACTTGTAAGCAATAAAAATTAAAAAAAATACAATATTGTTTTAAATGAATATTTTTTGTCCTTGTTGCACCTTTGTAGTATATTATATACCCAACAAACTTAACTATTTCAAATTTTATTATTTTTTTTTCTAAGAAAAGCAGTTTGTCATAGTATTTCTAGGAACTGCAAATAATGTTTCTAAAAGTCTGGAATAGAGTTGGTGAGTTACACGGAGCGAGTGTGTATAACATCGGAGTTTCTAAGGTTTTCTTCAATGTTGGTTTTACATTGTTGGATTTACAAAACTATAGTTTCAAGAAATTTCAAAGTTGTGCGAAGCGGTTTTGCGACAAGATCAATAATGCTTTATTTAGACGATATGAATAATTTTGGCTTTTACCAGCTCAGTGCTGTGTGAAGATAGATAGCAGGTTTTATGTTTTTGGTTACAGCAAATTTTTCAAGATAGAAAATTTAACGTAATTTGAATCTTTGTCGCAAAACCGAATTGACAGTTGACTTTAACCAATGCCCGTTAATTCAGAATAATTTCAAAGTTGAATTGAACATTAAAAATTGACAAATTAGCTCACAATAGGTTCAATTACACAGCAGAACAGTGGTTTTGTTGTTTAAATAAAAATAGGTGATCCTTATGTATTTTCATCTGCTGATTGCGAAGGCGCTAGAAATATAATAAAGCTATTTTCGTAATCATCGGACGAAAATAGATAAGCATTAGTTGTTTTAATTTCAAAAAATCAAAATAAAAAAAAGTTCTAATGACTAAACCAAAAACATACGATTTTTAAAATCCTTGCAATAACAGTAAGATATCCTGATGTACTCATCAATGTGACTCTACCCAAATGAAAGAGATTTTTGTGGACATTAATAATCCAAAAAGTATTTTAAAGTTTTGAGGACGAGTCGTGATATATTGAGCGAATAATACAAAAAGCGGTCTAAATTAGGCAAATGCCAAATGTCACTATATCTGTAAAACTAGAGCTGATAGGGAAAAACTAATGATGCCATCGTAATCAGCAGATGAAAATACATTAGGATCAGCTATTTTTATTAGACAACACACAAAAACCTTCATTTTGTTGTGCTGTGTTATTAATGAAATTCAATCATTTTAATTTTCAAATAGAAAAGTATCTTTTAAATAATTTTAATGAAATTCAAAGGAGCAAAATTTATACAACAATATATAGTTGTTATATATTATTAAGGTCCAAACTGTGTTTGGACAAGTTTTATTATACTTTCAATGTATCGATATACCTACTGAAAAAATGGTAATATATCTATATCTTTAAAACGTGCGATCCGATTACAAAATAATATGGTTAAAATTCATACAGGAGAACGTAAGCTTTAAGAATAATATAATTTGGAGCATCCTGTTGAAACACACCGTGAGCCACAGGGCGTGAAAGTAGACTACCGCGGGTATAAAAAACTTTGTTGGCATCATAACTTTTACAAATGTTATCCGTTTTTAATGAATTTATACTTGGTTTAAAGCTTAAATAGGTAAAAAACACAGTTTATCTTGTTAAAATATCTTTAATATTTTCAAAGATATTCGGCTGTGAACGTTAAAATGTTGGTTTTCGGTCTCAACTGTGTAAATATCTCTTAAAAATTTTTGAGAAAAACGTCGAACAATTAAGCTCTATTTTTGTCAAAATTTAGCAATTTTTTACTCTCATTCCAAAGTCTTGACTTTGATCCTTTTTTTACAACTACATGAATTGAGATAACTATTTTTTTTGTATGTTATCAAATATCAACAAATGTTATTTTGAAAATTATGGCTACGCTATTTACGAAATAGAAAACAAAGTCAAGTCAAAAAGCCAATTCATTAAAATTGGATAATATTTGTTATGAGGCCAAAAAATTGTTCATGCCCCAGTTAGTTAACTTTGACAGCTTGTAGTTCACCGTGTCTTCCAACAGGGTAATCGCTTCACAAGTTTCTAAAGATTCAGATTTATTAAGCATTTTCTTCAATTGGAGCCACTGTGCGATTGATGAATTTTGCTAGATCATTATAGCACATTTTATGATTTTTATTGCCATTAATTTCAAGAGAAAAAATCTTTATTTAAAAGTAAAAACTTTATTTTTTTCCCTCCATATATTTTTGGTAAATATATTGGAAAATTCTTTCGATGAATTTTTGTTTAAAGCTTAAATTAATTGTCTAGACAAGTTAGTTCAAAGTAGTTAAGCAAAGTCAAAACGTAGGATAGTGATTAGGTTTATTTGACCCACTTGGCAACTATTTGAACGACTATCGCCATAAATGTGAACACAGGTATTTGTAGATGACATTCTGGCGCCTATAAGTTGTTTTTAAAATTACTGTTTTTGCTAGAAATGTTTTTTTTTTAAATTTTAAATGTCTTTCACGTGTTCAAAATGATAGATAAAAAAGTTGTATAAGCGTGTAAAAAAATGTAAAATACTAATGAACTTCACGTCCTTAAGCAATTTGTCACAATAGATGACTAAACAAATATTTTATATATAGAGATATAATTCCAGTCATATAAAATATATTTGTCTTACATATTAAAATGTGCCTAATAAAAAATATATTAGAAGCTTCCAGCATATACATGGAGGGAAATAAAAACATTAAAATCAAGTCAAGCGAATTATAAGTAAAATCATACACACACATAAGAAAAGCAACTGAATAAAAAGTCCATTAAATTCTATAAAAGAAAAAAAAAATTTTTTTTGTCAGATTTTAAGTAGAAAGTCACACGTATTTTGATAATTTATCAAGATAAGACTTCATAAAATAATATTTTTTCCAAACAGGGTTCCTACTAGGGTGCTCCATCGGTTAAACGCTAATCGGTTAACGGATTAATCGTAAATCCTAAGCATTTGAACCAAACTGAAGATATCGATAAAGCAGGTAATAAAAGGATCTCCCTACCTTGTATTTAATTTAATACATCCCAGTAAAATAAATAACTTCCAAGGAAGACAATAACGTCCTGAACTTATGATCCGGAAGTAGTACAAATCCAGATCAATTCTATGGATTTTTACATAGGCTTGTCATTGCAAGAAGTTCTATTTTTTATGTATATATGTATCTATGTGTCTGTACACACCATCGTACAACCCAAACGCCTGGTCCGATTTTCATTTGAGCTTATTTTCTTTGATAGGTGACTTAATCGAGAGTGTTCTTTGCTATGTTTGAAGAAAATTAGTGCAGCCATTTAGAAGCTATCTCCTCTTTGCTAGCTGTATCCTCTTGAATCTTGTGTGTCTGTAGCACCTAGCTCGTAATTGGCCAGGCCAATTTTAATTTATTCGTTTGAAAGGTGACTTAATTAAAAATCTATTAGGCTATGTTTGAAGAAAATCGGTCCAGCCGTTTGGAAGTTATCATCCATTTTCTTCGGGGGCTTTAGGCATTTTTAATTTAATGTTATTACTAATAATATCTCGAAATAATAAATAGTTTACGTATATATCTTTATTGAAATTTTTATTAATCGATTAACTGATATCCTAAATTAACCGATGAAAGCAGAAACCCGATTGATTGAAAACTCTAGTTACTACAATAGGAAAGTTATGTTTGTGGGTGTTTTTTTACAATGAACTTTATCTTATCTAAAATCCATAAAGCTGCCTTCGTCTTTAAAAGTGAATGGGTGGAATTTTTAAACCTTATTTTATATGCTGTTGTGAATTTTTTTAGTTTAGCCGAATATTGTTTAAAAATATGTCAGTAAGTAAATATATTTTTGGTGACTATTTTCTTTTTACCATAACCTTAAAGAAATGTATAAACGCTAGTATCAACTTGACAAATCACTTGATAAATTTTTCAAAATTTTATTTACATTAAAATATTAAAGTTCTCGGCATTCTTTCTCTCACAGATTTACACTTTAATTATAGATTTAAAAAAAGGTCAACAAATTTATTTTCGCCAAGTCATATTATTGACAAAATACAAAACTTAGCCAATAAAATTGATAGTTTAGTCAACACAAATGCTGCTGGAGAAAAATTCCAGTCTTCTATTGTTTGAATTTTTTCCCTTAAACATGCATTATAGCATATGCCAAAGTGGTAAATGATGATATTGGTTAAAAGTGATTGTAACATGATATATTGGGCGCCTTTACAAGATTTATGTTGCTGAAGGCAACACATCTAATCAATTGACATGGCTTATAGATTTTCAGCTGAATGATGGAATTTCTATGCACAAACAACCACTTGATGACCCAAAATACACGCATGCATTTATAAATGCTACCAAAAAAATTTATGGACGTACAAACACATTTTTGGTGGGGGAATGTAAAGATGAATCTACGATTATTGAAGGAATTACAATACAAAGTGAAATTTCAGCAGACAGTAAATATGTTTGAAACACTTCAATTATATGACAAAAACACTAGAGAAAATAGTTTATTGGTACTAAAACGTTGAGGCGTTTAAATATCGAAATTTTGTTGATGTGGGGAGATTTTAGCAAACAATTACAGAAAAAATTTAAAATTTGTGGGCCCAGTGCTGTAGACAATATATGACATCGACTATAAACTGCAGGTTTAATGCATTTTTGAAGTTGAAGATTTATTTCAGGTTTAATAAATTATATTGAAAGTTTAGGAATTCACATTCTCTTGGTTATTGGAGGGTTATTTGCCGTGGTACTTATTTATAAGTTTGACAGTTTCAGTTAATATTTTTAAGTTCAAACTTACCTTAAATAAGAGCATTATATACTGTATTTTAGTTAAATTGCTTGCAATAAAGTTATGTGTATAAAACTGAGCTAAGTGCACATTTTGGGAAGTTTAATCCCACCAAGCTTCGCATAATTCTTCCAATACACTCAACAACACAGAGAAAAAACTAAATTTCATTTTCAGTAAAGAGATTCAATGAATTAGTAAATATTGTGTCTAGAAACTTACCTACAAACAAATTTGTAAATACAGCCAAAAATGCCTCAAACATTTCACTGAAAAAAGTTTTTTTCAATAAATAAATTGTTCAATTCTATAAAAAAATTTTTCTAAAAATATTTGCAAATTCTAAACAAATCATTTACTGAATCAAACAAAAATGTTTACTAGTATTTCTATAATTTATCAAGCAATATTTTTTTCTGAAGTTATAAAACCATTTGTCTAAAGATTACTGACTCAGTAAAAACTTTTTGTTTTAAATATTTTTAAGCTCTAACTAATAACATTATCATCCACAAAGCATTTATGAAATTCCACTTTCTGAAATGTGTTCAACTCTGTATATTTAATTAAAGACCGGAAAAGAATTGATTCACTTAGAAATTAGACTCACTTGGAATGCTAACATTGTTGTTGTTGTTGTTATTTATATGTATGTCGCGACATGTCATCATCGCCGTTGTTTTTTTACTGCACAGAAAACTGCCTTGTGCTGTTGATTTTGGTGTTTGCGTACTATATTAAAGTCAAACAAAAAATTTGCTGATTCAGTAAATAACTGGATATTACATTTTATTTTAGACAAACTTTTGTTTGAAAAGTTTTTGTTGATATTTTTTCTGTGAAGATTTATGTCTATACTCCAGTGGTGAAGTGGATCTATTGTTATTATAGGTAGGAGCTTTTGTGAGGTCTGGATGGCTACGAACGAGACCATTCCTAGTAGAAGCCATATTTTACTTTATTATATCCTGAAAACTAAAACCTGTAATATTTTATTCTATTAGCATAGTTTAAAATAATTGATCTTAAATAAACAAAACAAAAAGAATTTAAAGTTTTTATTTTTCCTTACATCTCAAAGGGCACATTGTGTATCGCAACACACGGGTCTTAGTTAGCTTAATATATAGCTGACTGATGATTTGAGGAATAGCACGCTATCATATAAAATAAAGAAAAAAAAAAACAATCCTTCAATTGACAATCCTTCAACTAACAAGTCAACTAAAATACAAATAAGAAGTTTACCAAATTGCACAGTGCAACAGCATTGTTTGTTCATAGCACTTGTAAAACAATAATTACCAAGGCAACAACGCATCGTTGATGTTTTTGTATTATCGAATGTGGTATACTTTAGTTGAGTGCTTTAGGCAATCCCTGGCGTTACTTTTGTAAGTAGTCCAATTTTGCGATATAGTCTACATTTTGTTGTTACTGTTATTGTCAACAGTCTAACCTCCAACTATAATGATAACATCAAAACCAAGGCAATGCTAGCTAGATGTGCCAAAGTACAGAAAATAAGAAGTTATACATCCGTACTTGTATAAAAGTACCGTACTGACTATGCAGTGGGTTGGAGCACAGTAATCATGCGAGTGTGAAAATAAACAAATTTAAGATATTTTTCGTTTATTTTTCCAATTAAGAACATTTTGTGAAAGCTGAAGCCTAAAGGCTTTTCCTTGGTTTAAATATTTTTGCAGTTGATTTCGCTTATGATGTTGTTGTTCATGCTATAACTGCTGTTCTTGTTGTACAATCATTTTTGTCGTCCATATAACGTCATATGAATAACAACAGGGGCAATAAATGCAACGATGTGGAAATTTTATACACAGACATTCATGCATGCATACATACATAAATACATATTTATGCGTATGTGTATTCAATTCAAAAGCATACATTTTGCGAAACAACAAACAAGTTTTCTACAGATGCTTTAGGATGAAAAAAATGGAATATACTATAACAGCAGCAACATATACAACACTGTGAACATATGAGCATATAATAGGCAAAAAAATTACACTTCTCATACAATTTTATATTGACAACGATTCAAACACATTTGAGTCGAGAGAAATGGAGATGACGGTTATTTTTGATCATAACACAATTATGCTTGTTGCCATAACATTCCAATACTTATATTTGTGTGTGAACGCAGAAACTTACATATTCACCTATCGCTAAATATTTTCTTATTCGAAATATACTCCATTTTATCGAAGCTTTAGTTTATTTAATAGCTACTAATATAATGGGTAGAAAATGTTAGAAAATTTAAAACTTGAATGTTAGTGAAATTGAATTGTGTTAACCAGCAAAAATGTACATAGTGTGACCACTTAATCCATGGGAAATATTTGCTTCTTTTGGACAAATTATATGTTACAAAATTAATTTTTTTGCAATATTTTTTAAGTTTTAATTAAAAAAAAATTAAAAAATTTTTCGCTAATATTGTGAAAACGAGTATTTAGAAAAATGTAAATTAATTTTATGTTCGTGTTCAACGACCTAAAATTAGCTTAGAGAATATATTTAAGTTATGACAACAACTTAGGAGTTCGAAAACTGGTGTTATAACTTTCTCTTAAGTTTGTCTGAAATTTGACATTTTATATATAAAAATAGTAGATATTTCGAGTGTAATGATCTGATCTCACTTTCAAATTTTGATAGTGCAGTAGGGGGCTAACTGAAGGTCCCAATAATTTTTTCATTATTTTTCTTATGTATCTGAAGATACAACTTTACGTTTTATCGACATTCGAAATTGAATTTGAAAAAAAACTCCGACGCGGAATACATGATATCAAGGATTATTTTAAAAATCATAAAATATTTTTGGAAAATTTTGGTTATGGTATTAACGGAGATATTAACGATATAGAGAACAAAGTCGAGCTAAGAAACCAACATTTTTAAAGTCACAACATTTTTAAAGCCAAATATCTTTCATTAAAATCGGATAATATTTGTAAAAGTTATGTGGCCGACAAGGTTTTTCATGCCCGAGGTACACAATTTCGACACTCCGTAGCTTAACGTGTGTTTAAACAGGGTGGTCCTACTCTTTGATTCTCATATAAATGTTTTGTAATCGGATTGCAAGTTTCAAAGATTTATTAACCTTTTTTCAATTGGAACTAGTGTGCGGTGCTGGGTAAAATGGGCCAATCTCAAACACTTTTACACAATCTGCTATTTTTATGCAACACCGTCGATAAATACATATATACATTTAATGTTTTAAATGGTTTTACATAAATTGTGAATTTTCAAGTAACATTATAAAAAAGCAATTACTTTAACATCAATTTGAGAGAAATGCATCAGCGGAAATTTATTTTCCTTGTAAATTAAATATGGTAAACAAGACTCGTAAAAATATGGCTCTCTATTTTTTTTACATGTAAGAAATACGTAAATATTTTATTTCCTAATAAATCTAGAAACACAATAAAAAATAATAAAGAAGATTATTTTTATTACTGAGTAAAATTTATCGAAACCGAAATAAAAACATGTCCGTAAATATTTACGATTTGTGCTGTAGAACAAAAAATACGTATTCCATTTACATAGAATTATAATGTACGAAATCCCTTTTGGTATCATCAATGGAAATAGCAGATGTAATTACCGTTAGCTTTGTCTACTCGCCCATAACTTTTATAAAGAATACAAAAATTGTAATTTCCGACTATATTTGCGATGATGTCCAAATGGCTGAATGCATTAATTTGTGAGTGCGTATGTGTGTACGTAAGTAAGCCTCCTACAACTTTTGAACGACCGAACCGATCGGAACAAAGTTTATACTCGTAATACTTTGACTTGTTATCAATACGAATTGAAAACATTTTTATTTCACGGAGCTCCAGATGTTGTCTGCAAAATCAAGGATTTTTAAGAAATCAAGAATATAAAGAACGACTTTTATGACATTGTAAAAGCAGCTGAATAAATATAAATTACTTTACGACTCTTTTCACAAAGTATGATTAAAAGTTCACGTGGAATTTAACTGCAAGTTCTGCATACACAACTTGCCGGTAAAGTGCACGTTAACTTTTAATCGTGCATTGTGAAGGCTGTTCACCTTATAGTTACTTTAGAACCTATAGAAGAAAACATACATTTTAATTTTTTGTTACCGAAAAACATTAATGTGCTGTTTCCACAATGCAAACAAGCGACTTGAGTAAAAAGTTTTTATGGAAATCGTTAAAAAAACTAGGTGCTTTCATATACATTTTAGGCAAACAATGTTTTTTTTGCATTGTGAAACAAGACATAAGAGCTTTAAGCTTTTTTTTATACATATTAGCTATAATTGTTTAGTTAACTTATTTTAGTATTAATAAAATTTTTATTAAATAAAACTTAAAAACATAGAAACTTTGTTGACGTATACCTTATACTTAAGTAATACAATGAACAAGTCATTAAGGTCTATTTACACTCATTCCTTCCGTATCAGTGCCGCATCAGTTCCGTTCAGTATCAGTGAAAAATAAAATAACATTGCCTTAGTTTTAAATGGAGCCGTCCTTGCTGCTTCAGTGTCCGTTCACTGTCCGTTCCGTCTTTTTTATATAAGTCGGCAGCGATATTTTTTGATTTTTCACTGATGCACTGACGGTATTTTATTGCACATTTACCCCTTTCCTGGAAACCGAATGATCTGAAATTTCGTACAATTTCTGACTAGAAAAGTGGGCTGCGCCACACCCTTAAAAAGTAATATTTAGCTTTACCTCCTTTCTGTTAACCGATTGATCTGAAATTTGGTAGATGCGTTTACTTTTGATGACAATACCATTTTGTGATTAGAAAAGTGGGCTGCGACAAGTCAATAAAAAGTAATATTTAGTTTTATCCCCTTACTGTTAACCGATTGATCTGAAATTTGGCAGGTGGCTTTACTTTTTATGACAATACAATTTTGTCATTAGAAAAGTGAGCTGCGGTACGCCCATAAAAAGTAACATTTAGTTTTGTCCACTTGCTGTTAATCGTTGGACTTGAAATTGAATAGGTGCCTTTATTTTAATGACAATACCATTTTGCGATTAAGAAAGTTGGCTGCGCCACGACCATAAAAAGTATCAATTATTGTTCTTAATTTTGGTAAGTGCCTTTACTTTTGATAACAATACGATTTGATGATTAGAAAAGTGGGCTGCGTCACTCCCACAAAAAGAAATATTAAGTAAACATTGCTTGTGTCTTATTTGGGGCAAGTCTAGTAATTGTAAATTTATTCTATTATTGTTGACCAATTTATCTGATGACAATACTATTATGTGTATTCAATATCATTGTAAATCAAAGATGGCCACAACCACAAAATGGCGAATTATTTATTAGTTTACAAACACCACAATATGGATATCAAATGAAAGAGTTTGACTGTTCCAATTGATTTCAATTAAGTTTGTAATCTCTCCTGAAAATTTTATAGACATTTAGATAGGACCTTTTCAATTTTATATGACGATATATACATAGTTATTTAAAATTAAAAAAAGATTATTTGTTATAGGTTTTAGCTATTATATGCCTGTATTTCGATGGTGCTAATGCCAACTCATATAGAGTAGCTAAAAACCTGCAATATTTTACAATTATAATTATGTAATTAATAATTATACGAGTAATTAATTTCTGAGACTATCTCAAATAAACACCATAAATTTAAAAAAAAAATTTTTGTTCACATGATAAACAAAATAATTGGTAAAAAAATTAAAAATGTTTACGACTGTTCACTGAAAACGCAGGACGTATAACGGCTGAGTGTAAATTAGCATCCGATTTTCATTGATACTGAACAGACACGGCGCTGATACGGCACTGATACGGCACTGATACGGCACTGACACGGAACTAATGCGGAACGGATGAGTGTAAATCGACCTCAACTGCTATTTTGCACACCAATAATTCTTTTTATAATATGTAATACTAAAGACTGAATTTTTATTAAATAATACTAGATATAAAGGTCATAAAAAGGATAAAAAGTTATTTTATAGTTTTCAAGCCTATTTAACCCTAGAATACTAACCCACGTACATTTTAAGAGTAGTTTTTTTATTATTGTTGCTACACAAGCATCCAGCGACCCAACGGTACCAAATTGCACAAGAGCTTTTTTCAATAGTTTTTGAACAAACGCAAAACATAAACAAAGCATATCTTGTCATTAAACTGCTCTAAAACGTGAACATTAAAAGGCGATACGTAAAATTTACGTACATATTTATTTTACTGCAGCTATGATTTGATCTCAAACATGAATTTTTATTTTGCTTTTAAAACTGTTTTTGTTTACCTTAATATGAATTATAAGTTAATTTTTTTATATAATAAACAACAAATCATAAAATAAAAACATTTACAGATATAACTACAAGAAATGAAGCGGTTTGGGAAAAATTCCAAAGTACGTAAAATTTACGTGGCGTTAGAATTAACATAGTATTAAATAGCGTTAGTATTCTAGGGCTAAAAATATGTTCATTTGTTGATAGCTTCCGTGCTATACCTGTGACAGCCGCTGTTGATGCTAGAAAGGTAAAACATTTAGATAGCATTTTCTTTGGAGCCACTGCCTCATTATATCTATATCAATTGACTAAAATATATGTGTGACAAAAATAAGTTCTATCGCATAAAATGAAATTAAAATGAACCATATTTATGATAAAACTAGAAAAAACTGAAATTTTTCACACAAAAAAACACTATATATCGAGCATTTGCTACAAGAGAGTGATAACTCAAAAAACGTGATTTTTGGGTTAATAATGCAGAATTCATCGTCATATCGTTCTTCATATTGTGTAAAAATTTCATAAAAATATATTGTTTTCTCAACTCTTGAGAGAAAACTAAAATTTTATTTTACCGTTAAGTTGTTAATAAATTCAAAACTTAAGACTCGTTATTTGAGGATGTTGTTTTAGAGGTCTTGAGCCCCAGACTAGGTTCAGGTAAGCTTACAACATCACGAATTTTTCTGATGTGCATTGCTGTGCGCCATTGTGTTGATTATTGTTGGACTATTGAAGTGATGAAGGCAAAGCACTGATCACTTTACCAGTACCTGCAGTACCTTCCTTCGCCGGTATTGTAGCAGAATCGTCGGCGATGTAAAAGAAGTAATAAAATGGCTACACAGCTTATCAAATTAATGCATCTACTTGACACAAGAGGGGCTGCAGCAATGCTCTACAAAATTTATCAAAAAACTTGTAAATGAATTAAGCTTTATATCTCTTTCTCACTTCAACACCTGTTCTCTCTACACTATCTCTTTCCCAAAGAAGGAACAGATTAATTAATTAACTGGTAGGCATTAATTGCATAATTGTGTTACTTCTCTTAAAAAAACAAACTTTTCGAGTTATGACTCTATTACTTCAAAGCCACGATATATATGTATTCCGTATTTAAAAACGTTAGCACCTTTAACTAACCACAAATTGTTAATACACGATTGGTAAATTTTTCATATAAATATGTGTTTATTTAAATATAACTCCCGAGCAGCTATAAGTCAAATTGTTTTCAGAATACTTCTTATTTAAAAACATAGGAGTTTGGTAGCATTGTTTATAGTTTACAGCTTACCGACTAAAAGCAACAAACTTTTGCACATCCTTCGGCCAAAATTATATCGTTCAAAGTTGAATGTTTTTTGGTTTTAAATTTAACTAAAATAAAAACTTAAGCTATCACAATTGTGCATTTTATAGTAAAATTTTTTAATTTATTTATATATTTCCGGTAATACAAATATGACATACGAAATCCTTAGATATAAGAAATTGTCATTTAGAGCATTGTACACTTGTTGCCAATAACAATTTTTATAGCATTCCGGTATTGATATCTAGACACAACAGCATGTTTGTGCATTAGGTTTGTGCAATAAAAAAATAATAATAATTATTTCATTTTAATAGAACAATTATTTGCCATTGAATTTTAAGGACGTGTATTTATAATATATGAACTTTGCATGCTGACTGTTTAAATGAAAATTTATTGCTTCTTTAGATGATTTTTTAAAACTGAGCTAGACTAGTACTAACAGACAAAAGTAAGGTATGTTTGTTATAAGTGTTTAGTTGTGTTCAAATTTCTAAATTGAATTTTGATATATAGTATGTGTGTGTTAGTTTCTGTTTACATAGAAATTGTTTTACGATATCAAATGTCAAATTGTCATCAAGATAATGTCAAATTGAATTTATTTTTTAACATTTAAACTGAATTGTTACGAATGAAATGGTAGTTTTGCAGGCGAAAACAATGACAAAAAAGCAATCAACAATATACAGACACACATAGACACATCCTCAGACAAGGACGGAAAGTTTCATGTATTTTGCAAAAATATTCTGTAATTGGCAATAAAAAAATAAATAGCATAAAATGTGCACACATTTTACGAAAGTTCCAAATATCTTTTGAGTTTTAGTTATTGTTTGAAATGACAATTTTTAAGAGCAAAATGCTACCTGAAACTATTTAATAAAATATCATACCAGCATATACTAAAAACATCCATCTACATATTCTAGAGTACTTTTTACATTTTAAAAAGAATTAGTTTGATATTGGAGAATAAATTGAAAACTAAAAATGGCTTTATACTTTTTATATCGTTTTACTATCATCCCCACATGATGATATGCCAGAGTTGTAAAATGAATGACAGCTGCGCTTTTATTATTTTTGTTTGTGTATTCTTGTTTTGAGGGCATGCGAGCTAAAGAGTCTAAGTATTTGTGTGCTTCTTTTACTCTAATCTAATCGAAAAAATATACATATATACATATGCATATATAATTGAGAAAAAAAGTGTTTCTTTGTACAAAAGTTTTTGGGATTAAGCTACTAAAACTAGATGACATTTGCTTAAGGGATTTTTATATTACAAATTCTTTAACAAAACTTTGCGCTTGTTGCAAATATTTTTCTTTGTTCTTTACATTTTATTTTTCTTGTTGATACCAAAGCTATGGCCAGGTATGACAAACGTAATCTTATTTAATATTTTTCGAAACTATTTATTCATATATCTTGACATACACATATGTATCTTTATATTAGATAAAAACGGATTCCAATAATATTTTTCACATTATTTTATAATTGCCTTTTATTTTAAAGATAAATTAGTATTTATTAAATGAGAGAATGATTACACCCGTCTCATTAAATATTCAACGCATCTGACGATATCCTAAGAATAAGTTTGAGTGGCACACGTTTTGCTCTGCTGTAAAAAATTAATTTATTCTTAGCATTAATAGAAGTCAACTAAGTGCGAACATTAAGTTAACATGAGCAAGATAAATTAACTGTTTTATATTTGAAAGGATTAAAAACAAGTTAAAAAGAGAATGACATTAATTAAAGAATTTCGTAAAGACCGTTGAAAATATTAAAAAACTTAAAGCTTATATGTGTTAGTAAAAGTTAGAGCCCTAATACCAAGACGATTGAATTTTATAAGGACGCAGCAGGTGCGAATGAAGTTCGCCTTGGACAGTGCGATGGATGTCAAACTACATATGGGAATTTCCAGCGAAAACCAACGTAACGCCATAGATGGCTCTATTAGAATTAAGCGTGTATTTCAGAACCATGTGCTTCGAGTTTGCGTAAAATTTTACTAAATATAGAGCTACTTACGACCTACACAAACTGTACAAAGAGTAAAAAAAATTGGGTTTTACATTCGGCACAAAATCGATTTTTTACATGTAGCTTTAAAAAAATTATTAACATTATTTTCTATAAGCAAATTAAAATTAAATTCATATAATTTCTCTAGCTTCCAGCCGTGGTAGAGGGCTAAAAGATATGGCGAAAAAAGTAAAAAAAAAATGTTTGTATAGAATTTAGCTAAATGCAACATTCTGTAGGTATTCGAAATCGATTGGATGACTTTTTTTTCCATCATACACCAATGCTCTACTCTAATGTACATATCGGGAGCCTATATTCAATAAATGTCAACTAAAAAAAACGAACTTCTCAGGAGAGCGAAAAAATTAGTTACTCTGCGACAACTCCTTTTTGTTTGTCCCATTGTTATATGGGATCAAAGTACTGTGAGACGTGCCGCTAGCCCGCTTAAATTTAGGAAAAACCATAAAGTTTTATTTTCTTGCCTTATAACTTAAAAAGTACTAATTGCACAAAATAATTTTGCAAGAAGAAAGAAACATTAAAATAAACAACTAATATTGGCAAATTTTATATTTAACTTGTTAACTATGAGATTTAAAGAAATCTTGTTAGGGTGTGAAATGTTTAAAGTTCACAAGCAACAATTTCTTCGTACAAATTTTTTTGTGAAATTAATATTTTTGCAGTTATGTGGCAAGAAAATAAATTGTATGGTTTTTTCTAAACTTGAGCGGGCTGACTGACGGCACACTGTGTTGTGGGGGTGGCCATAAGTGGTTACACTAAAAGTTTGAAAATAAAAAAGCTATTGGATGAAGTTTTAAGAAAAGATCTTCTTAGTAGATATTCGTAGTAGTAGTAGTAGGTATTTCTAGTAGATTAGAAAATGCAGCTTTTGAATAATAAAATTTTTGAATACTATGGTTTTCTGTTAAGAGTGTTATAAAAAAATGTGTTTTTGGAAGGGCTATATAATAAAAGCGGGTCAATAATGTAATACTATTTTATATATGGCTTCTTATTAGTAAAGATGGCGGCGCAGATCAAGATGTAGCCAACAGAATAACATGCGCTCGAACCAGATATGTCACCCTAAGTAAAGTTTGCAATTCTTATTAAATCTCTACGCGGCACAATGTGAAATGTGCAAACTAACTGGGTCTATATCAACAAATTTACAAGTGTTTGTAAACAAATGTCTACATAAAATAAACAAAATATTATAGACTAGCAGCATTGCAAACGCCGACCTGTTGTTAATTAGCTGATCTGATTCTGGAGAAATTACGTCATTATATAAATTTTTTCTTATTAAAAGTTTAGTTAAATTACTTATATAATGAGTAATTCTATAGAATTTATTTAGTATCGGAGCTCAAAAGCACTTTGTTTGAAAGCTAAAATGCCTTCTTAACAATAATGTATGTATCTTAAACATTTTTCAGATTGCATATTAAACTGTTAAAGAATGGTAGACATTCGCAATTCAAATTCTTGGGATATACTGATTTCGATTAATTCAAGGATTAATTCATGGAATGGTATAATCGATGAGATAATATTTTTTTATATTAATGATAACCAAACTACCAAAACCAAAATACGATTTAAAAAATTTTTATGCAAACATTTTTGATATAAAAAAGTTCGAGGCGAGATGCAAAATAGTTTTGAGGCTGGTGCCTAAAATAAAGCATATGCGATTATTTAAGATGTTGCAAAACTGACTACACTTATTAAAAATAATTAAAATTTTAAAACAACAAGTTATAACATTGTAAGAGAATAGAAAAAGCTTTTAATAACTGGAGCAGATACATATGTGTGCGTGAAACACTTTATATACGACTGTTCTATTGATATTAATCAAATATAATTAACATAAAATATTATAGCTTTGTTATTATTGATTAAAAAATAGTTGTTGAGGGCCAGTATAAAATCAAATGTTACTAATACAGCCAGTCTATTTGGAAATCGAAAGACCAGCACGGCAATAGCAACAACAGGAAACATTGACAAACATAATGACAAAAAAACAATACACGCAGTAGATTTGTTAAATAATTGAATTTCGACAACAGAGCTTTTTACACAAAATATTAATGCCTTTATGCACAAGAAATTTTTCTGACTTATAACAGATTAATAAAACAAATTTTCATATAAAAATTTGTTTTATAAGTCTCTTATTAATCAAAATTTTTTTTGTGAATTAGGTTGTAAATATCTAAAAAGTTCACAATAATATTTCCCACTTTTTTTCTTGGAATTTCAAATAGAGACTCCACAGTTTATCAAAATCTTTATTTCATAACTAAAGCTAGAGAAAGTCAGAACTTCTGGTCTATCAAATATGAAAAATATCCTAATTTTGGGTTAAAAAAAAATTATTAAAATTATTTGCAAACATTTTTTTTTACCAGAATCTTACTATTGTATACATAAATACCTAAAAATGAAAGTTCTATCCTAAAAGTGCAACGTTTAAGTATTAAGATAAAAAAATAGATTAATTTTTCTATTTAATTTCAACTTTTTTCACTTTTTTTTTAAACAGTAAAACTTTTCTGACGTTGGCAGCTCATTCTGTAGTGAGTATACAACATTGATAGGTGAAAATTTGAATAGTGATGAAGAATTTTATATCCTTTTACTGGGTATAAATTGTTTGCACGAAAACTCAATTTAAAAATTTTAATTAGCGACACTTTGGTCACAGTTGAACCCAGTGTGTGTTAGTTGTACTTTTATCTTTTATGAATATAAATTTGTGTGCAAAATTTTATCGTTGAGCAAAGACTCCTTCTATTTATGGGCGCCCGTTATATGCAATGACGACACTGTTTGATACCTTTATTATAGGAAAACTAATAAAAGGTGCCTATCCTAACTTTAATTTACAAAAGGAGTATCTGGCATATAAAAAATGTTAAGTTTGTAACATAAACTTATTACAAGAATGACAAAACAGTATTATATATATATTTTTTAAGAACCGTGAATTATGTAGGTTGGATCCTTTCTACATTTCTTATATTTCTAAAACTATACATAAGCTTTTATATTTGTTTTATTAATTTTGTTTCAAATTTACAAATTTTTTAAATGTTAGATACGGCTTTTGTAAATTAAAAGTAATGTATTGATAAAATATTAAGTATACGCCAAACTGCTTCAAGTACTTCTTGTACATAATTTAAAATTTCCTCAAGTTCGAATCCATTTTGGATCCATGATATCTAGCGCAAAGTTACTTAGAGTTCTTCATAGAATTATAGCCCCCAATTTTTTCCAAAAAAAAAAAATTGAGGCACCCTAATACACATGTATGTATGTCTGATATAAAATATATGTATGCATAACAAACAATTTAAAGAACGAATAAGATTTACTAGAAACAGATAGATGTTAAGGGTTCAATTTGTTGAAAGTGTGGATACCACTGCGTATACGTTACATTGAATTTTGCATGATTGTATATCACGTATACGCCTAGGAATATTATGAGCTTTTGTACTTTGTAATAACTATGCTCTATGAAGAAGGTGTAAGTGATATTTTAGTTAGTTAAAGTGCTAATTATGACTAACGCTCAAAGATATTACCTCGATGTTAAAGCGAATGACACTAGAACCTTAATATTGTATTTTTCTATACATACCAAAGGAAGTAAACATATGCAAGGAATACTAAAATATTATCCTTGTTTTATATAACAACTTTATTTACATTTTTACACCATAATAAGAACTCTTACTATGATAATGATGGTGATAAAATCATTCTTAATGCCTTTTGATTGATTATTATTTCGCACAAAGTTTTATGCATTATTTTTATTTAATAATATGTTACAAACTTACGCAACTTTATACATGCAGGTACTATGGGATTTGTTGTAAGTTAATTAAATTAAGTACATCAATCCTTTAAGTACAACAATCAAGTACAACAATTAAGCACAACAATCCTTTTTTTAAAGTAATTTCGGCTATAATTGTTTTGGACAACGCAAATTAATTGCAAACTACCGGTTATATTTTTAAATTCTGCACAATGCTGGCATGACAATTACACAGAATTTCTCTAAAACCTTGTACATTAACAGCTGTCTCAATAATTGCCTAATTTTAACAAAAAAAGCAGGTAAGCTTTAATATTCACATGAAAATAAATTTTAAGTATTCTCTCACGTTTCTCAAAATATAAGGACAGTTTTAATCGTAAATATGTCTGCTTAAACTTTAAGCTATTTGTATAGAGAAAATGTTTCAGTTTAGGCCCATTGTGCTACAAGATTGATTTATGTCATGGCTTGCATGAATAACCGCCCAAGTGCTAAAATGAATTCACTTACTAAAACTTAAAAAACTTTGTACTACTTTTTTTACATTCAGGAGGGCATAAATTAGAGAAATTTTACATAAAATATTTTAAATAGATATTGGCATGCAAAACTACTTATGACGGCAAAGGTGGTTTTTAATGATAAATGTTTAAATTAAAATTTTTAGATGTATTCTTAAATAATACCATAAATGCTTATTTATATACTTCTTAGAAAAAATCTTCAGCGCCACGCAAATTTTGTTTGTTAAAAAATACTCCAGTAAATATTGAAGTTGACGAAAGGCTTACATTGACTCTTTCTATTCCAAATATTTTTTTGTAAATGAGTAATTCCATTTAGCCGGGTGTGACCACTTTACACATATTTTTTGTTATAAATAAAGAATATAAAATTTTTTCCTTAAAAAAAGGTTGCAACTCACAAGGTCATTAAGCTTAAAGTCGTTGAATAATGGGTAGACACTGAAAGAACACGATTCCTGCTCAGAGGGGTCATCTGAAAGCTGCGACGGGTGTAACCTTACAAATCTTAGTTTTGAAGAATTATGACTTTCAGCATAAATTCTGTACAATTTTTACTATAACGTACACAATAATTTTGGTACAGCTGTCTGTTCAAAGTGTTTTTAGCTGTATTGCGCATTTACTGTTTGACAACAACTCAGGGTTCTTAACAAAAAACTATTTTTAAAATGTGACGGGTGTGACCGACGGTTGTGACATAATACAAAAATTTTAACATTCAAAGAAATACAAGTTTTTATTGATTTCATTAATATAAATAATGTAAACATAAATCATAACAAAATAATAGCACATTAAATTATTTGCTATAAGTTCTTTTATAGACAGCAGAATACTCTAGCTGAATATATTTTTAAATTCAATAAAAAGCGATAAAAGTATATAAGGGAAGAGAAGAAAATCTGAAAAAAATATTAAACATACAAAGCAGGAGAGCAAAATGTTTCGTGGATGATCATTTAAAAGTGCCTCAAATTGCTTAAAAAATATTAAATAATGTATTCTTGTATTTTTTCTATAATTGTCATGCTCTAAAAAACATCAATTCAGAGATTTTTATTAAAAATAAGAAAATTATTTTTTCCTTGCATAGGACTGTTTTACGTGGAATCACTCAAATGAAATTTAAAGTTGGCAAAATTGAACATATGTGGTTTTTAAAGAAAATCACAGACAAATTAAATATATTTGAGCATAATTTTTTTTCTTACCATTTTACTTAAGTGTTTTCACAAGCAGTAGTTAACGTAGTCTTAAATAACCATTAATAAAATTTATTTATTTCTTTTTTTGTTTCCTATATTTAATTATAGCCTGAGGTTTGTGTTTTCTTTAAAAGCTAAGAAATTATGTATAAGCTTATATTGTTTCCAAATACCAAGTGAAAGGGCCAATAGAATTAATATATGTTCCACTCGTGCATACTCAGATTTACAGCCCGAACACCAGTGTAGCAAATTCAGCGATTTTTTATTTCATTTAGCCTGAAAAAAATTTATTTTGCCATTAGCAGTTTTTTTGTTTTTTTTTGGCAAGTTTTAGTCAGTAAGCGATTTTTTCCTTCAAGAATACAAAAGTTCATTGAATTCGGTAGAACGCTTGAGAGATTAGCGTGAAAAAATACAGTGACACGCTATTCTTATAAAGATTTATGTATATCGAGGCAGCATCGATCAAAGCTGCTGGCGGCCATAAAATATTTAAGAATATTTCTGACCTTCATGAGAATAATTTAAGAAATAAACTACATTTGCTAATAGCTTTTATTAACAGATTTTAATAACAAGCTAAACATTATTATATTGCATGTTTTTGTAACTAAAAAGTGATAAATGAAAATGTTCCTAATGTGTTCAAAGCTTATTGATGAATTTACTTAGAAAATTACCTTTAACTGCGAATATACAGCATTTGTGATAAAGGATTGAAAACTCAGAAATAGAAGTATTTAAAAATTTGCACCTTGAAGGAATTCGCTGATTTTGAGTTATCAATTGAGGGGTTTTTGGTCGATTTGCATGTTCGATAGTTGGACATGGTGGTTGTATTCAGTATTTAGCCATTTTTACGCACGGAGTTTTGGCAACACTGCCGAACACTAACAATTGAAAACAAAACAAAATAAACTTAAATTGTTTTTGAAAGAATTTCAATTATATTTTTTTGTTTTCTTTCTATGTTTCTTTATTATTCTCCCAATATATCCTTTTCTTTTGACATGGCACTTTTTGTTGCCATACCCTTTCTCCTTTTGTAAGAATACTTTGATATAAAAATTTATATGCGTGTTTGTTGTTTTAATAATATCAAGTACTTAAAATAATCCAATTTTGGTTCGCAAATGTTCTGGCGATGGTGACTATTGTATTTGTATTAGTTTGAATTCATTTATAACAATATATTTATATACATTTGTATTTTTGCCTTTGTGCTTTGCAGTGGTTTTTTCTCGAGGTTGTGCTTTTTTCCAGTCTGCAGTTTTAATATCTTCCAACAGTGATTGGATTATGAAGCATTTAGTAAAGCGGAATTAATGATAACTGCCTTGATTTTTTGGTTCATTAAAGGCATGTGTTGTTATTTTTCATGTTGTATTAAATGTTAAAAAAAATCACAAGATGTTTTAAAGAGAAGCAGTGCAGGTCTGAGAATGCTATATATTTTTTGCACGGAAAAAAATAAATATATCCAAAAGTTAAAAAAGATTTCTCGGAATATATTATTTTTATATAAATTATTTACATTCGATCAACGAATTTTCGTATTCCACTGAAATTTGTTTGCATACCAGTGTTATATGTAATGAAGTATAGTATATTCTTGGCTATTTGTAACATTTAGAATTGGTTTTGTTGCAGGTTTGATATCCCTGTTTGAATTATTTTGTTTCCATTTTGGCACAAATATGTAAAACTGAAAAAATCAATTGAAAAAATAATACTGCGAAATTACAATAAGATTTCAATTTCGATACAATACAATAAAAAACAATTTTGCATTTTTTTGATCCATACTTAGCTTTATTTTGTAATGTTCTGCTACTTCAAACTACAAAAATAACTTCAAGTTTAATTGCTAATTGGCATAAGCAAAAATAATATAAATTTTTATGACTTTATAGAAAAGTAAGAAAGAATCATATAAAAATATATATTCTGCATTTTTGGTATGAAGTCGGTATAAAAACCTTAAGAATTTTATCAGCATTACATTAAGTGATATACATACTTACATATTAACATAATTTATACGAAGTAAAGGAATATAAATTTAGAAAAGAAAAGAAAAAACTCAGTTACAATAAAGACACAAATTATTTCATTTATATGGAAATGTAACAGTAGAACAAATTTGAATTAAACGTTAATCATACGCACCATGTGCCAACATTAATTTCAAATGCATAAAATAATTTTGTGATTATATAAAAAAAGTGGTTATATACACAGACATATAGTAAAGACCAATATATGCATACATAAATAGAAATAAATAGAAATACAAATGCATTCCATTTAAATTTTCCTTATAGAAATATAAATATGTATATTGCATTTGAAAGAGAGTGAGCAAAGAAATTTGTTGTATGTATGTAAATATATGTATGTATATCATCAGCTGAAATGCCACTCGCTTCTAACAAATCAAAAAAATTATAATATTGTTTTTTGGAAGTATATGAATATAATAAAAAAAAATCTCTTTTCTGAAATATATGTGTTTTGTTGCTTACGATAACTTTGCGCTAATAAATTTACATTCACAATAAAATATTTAGAACAATAGTTCAATTAATGCAAGAGTTCTATTTACGTTCTATACAAACATTGTATTAAAGGGGTGTTACACGGTTATCATTGGTATGTCAGCATGGTTAGATGAGAGCCGTCATACTCGCGTAATAGTTCGAAATTCGTGTTTGGGAGTTTGGTATGGTGGTTTTCAAAATTTTTTGCTATTTTGTGTATGCCATCATACATACCATCAACGTGTAATAGATTTTCTGTCATACACAGTGCAAATTCGATTTGTATTTTTGTAAGCAAACGGTGAATATGGCTTGGTTAGAGCGCGCATTCTTAAAGGAATTTATGGAAGTACGGTGGAGTTCGGTTATAACGTACACATTTTATAACAAATTTTCGTGTACAACGTTTTCTATAATATTCCATAGAAATTAGTACGAAAACTCCGGCTATTATGCATTTTTGTTTATAATTAACTATTTATCATAGAAAAATATATTAAAATTTTTTTGTTTAATTCAATCATTAATTGGAGAAAATCAAGCTGTCAATTATTAACTTAATTGATATAATTAAATATTTAATTATTATTATCAACACATGATGCCAATAACCACTAAAGCAAACAAATACTACAATACAACAAAAATTAGATAATAATATAAAATAATACCCGTTTTTGACATACGCTATACATAAGACTAACAGAAAAAAATCATTGGCTGCCACCATCTGCACACTTATTATACCTTGTGTGCCACTTATAAATAAAAGCAAAATATGTGCTCAGTGACAGTGAAAGGGTTCATTTTAACTTGCTTTCGCCTATTTGAAAACAATGTTTTGGCTGAGTGGCTTGGGCGTTGGATTCCAGAAGGAGTTTAGTTTGACCCCCAAAAGATATTAAAATAACAAACAGTAAGTACAAATAAAAAAATTAATAATAATAATAATAATTACGAAAACGAAATTAATAAGTATTCAACATTAGGTGCCCTTTTGAAACAAACACATTTATAAACCCCACATTTTTTCCATTTGTTAATTAAATACTTAATTAAATTTTAATTGTTAGTATTAAAAATTTAATCAAAAATTATTTAATTAAATTTGATATTATATATTTAATTGATATTAGCAATTCGTTTACTGGTGCAAAATTAACTAATTTTTTAATTGACACAACGAGCTTTTTAATTGAAATCAATTTTAATTTTTTTCTGCGACTAACGTAGCGTTTACACATACTACTGGGAGTTCGAAAAACTCAATAGATTCACCATTTCTTACTAATACATCCACATTTTTTCTAGTGCCAGCTCCAGTGGCAGCTAATTTTGCATGCGAGTAAAATTTGGCATTTGCATGCCATTAAATGTCAAAACGATAAACCATGTTACCCTGCCAAATATTTAATGTAAATTTACTGGATTATAGTAAAATTGTAATAAAAGTTTTAACTTGTTTAATATATATTATTATGACGTATTTCTTGAAATGAGCATAAAAATAGCCAGTTTGTTAATTAAATAGCATTAATATTATTAAAATAGTACTAATAATAAATAATAGTACTAATAATAAAATGCAGCAATATGATGAGCCCGGTAACTATACATTGCAATGGCATGTCTAAACAGAAAAGCAAATTGCATATGATTCCACTAATTCGAATAACTTTTCGTTAATAATATGTATACAACAATGGCATGTCACTACTTGCATGTGTAATTGCAGCGTAAGTCCCATAAATGAAATTAAATATAAAGGAATTATTTATCACAGTTTGGTAATAATTTTGTAACACCATGTTGGTTTTTAATTAATCTACCAAATATGTTTCATAAACCTATTTAGAAATAAATAAACAAAAATGAAATCTTATAAGATTGTTGCACCCTTTCATTAACATGTCTGACACAACAAGTATGACCGTGTAATAACCGTTTAACATATTGAGGGCTTATACTCAAATAGTGTTATCTACAAACACACAAACTTTTTAGGAGGGCAAAAATCGTTTCGTTCCCGCATTGCTAAAGTTTTGCACAATCAATCTTCTAAAAACACAAATCATTGTAGTATAAACTGAAAATATTGTAGAATATCAATGACCAAAAACTTTAGTAATGAGAGAACGGCCTTCCCTAAAATAGTTTGTATTTGTAGATAACACTATTTGAATACAAGCCCTCGATATCCTACAAACCTGTTTTTATTTATTTATTTTTTAGTCAGTTAAAAGGTTTTTCGTTTCAGCTAACGATATGTATCTACATGTGTTTCTTTAAGCTTGTTTTATTTCATTTTTCTATTTTGCTATATCGATAACGTTTTTATTTTCATTTAATTTAATTTCATGGTCAAATTATTTTATTCGAATTACCAACTAAATGGAACTGTTTATATTTGCAGCCGCTAAAAGCGACCACTTCAATACAAAAAAAGGATATCGGTATGTATTTTGATTTTGCTTAAAGCGATTTTTTCATGTTTTGTTTTAACAATTGTGAAAAAAATTCATGTTCAGCATATGAAAATTTAATAAAATTGCTTAAAATATATTAGTAATTGAAAACTCGTTACGTATCTTACTAGCTAAACAGCAATTTTTTTTTTATAAAAAGACTAGAAAAATTTTAAATTTATAAAATAAATTTTTACTTTTTTCTTTCAACTCATTCGTTATAAATAAGTATGTTGTATGTTTTTAACAAGAGTTGTTTTAAACAGTTCTTATGCCTTAATTTGTTTAACAACTACTTAAGAAATCCTTAAATGAAAAATTGTATTTAAATAAATAATTTTTCTATGAATGGTTGACCGAATTACTACTAAGCTTATATAAAGATTGTTTATAATATTAAAAAACAAAGTTTTGGTTAAACAAATAGTTGATGTTATACAAAAAATTTCAAAAAGATCTACTAATTTTTATACATTTTATTCCGTAGAAGAAGAAAGAAACCAACACATAGCTTGTCTCATGAGTCATAACAGTTCTAAAGTAATAGATAGAGACAAGTTCGAGTCAAACACTTCATAGGAAAGTACCCGGTCAGCTTAATATGGCGATGTCCTAGAAGCTGATCAATTTACTTTATATGGGGAATGTAATAATAATAGCTCGAAGATCTTACTTAACCGATTGCTATATACTAACCGATTGCTATATACTAACACCGGTCCACATTAAACAGCCAATTTTAAACATTTTCGTAACAAGTGCTCATTTAACAGCTCACGATTCATAGCATATTTTATCACTCCCATTGTAAACTTTTCACAGGACAAGTGCGTTTGAAATATTAAAGCAGATGTTAAACTATAGAGAATAATATATGGTATGAGTTTAAACTAAAGGTGCACACAAGATGTTTAAAACTGTACATTTTTGCATTTTTTCAAGCGCGAATATTGACTGTAGTTGTAATTCTAGTTGAGTGTAAAGAAAATATAGAGAACAAAGAAACAACAATATATAAATTCGTTGTACAAAAGCTCAAAAGACACTTGTGTCAATTATACAATAAAAATTCTGTACACTTCATAATGTACATCATTTCACAAGCACTTTAAACCAACACACATACTGCTTCAACCTTTTTGCTTTTCTGCATAATAAAATATAAAATACATACATAAATATTATATATTTTAGATTGAAGAGAAAAACATAACAAGGGGTGATTGTGATAATGAACAAAAACTAACAAAAATAAAAAAGTTATCTTGCTTTATTTGTTTCTGTTTTCACCCACACATAAACTGTCTCACTATAAATACAATTTCATTTCTGTTGACAGTAATGTCAATTGAAATGCAATGTTGAAATTAGTTTCGACACTACAATAAACAATGCCATTGTTCGGCATTATAGTTGTGTGCATTTGATAAAAGGGAATTATAATTTTAGTGTTCTCATGAAATCAAGCGCCATAAAAAAGAGAACAATTCAATAATGTACATTATGAAGAATTCACAAACTAGTGTTTGTGCTCACGTTTATTTTGGACAGATTTGTTACTATAAAAAAGCCTATGATGCATTTCACCTGAAACGAGTAACGAAAAATAAGTGATGCTCTCAAATTCGTTTATGGCTACACGAATAATCGTCCAATTGGATAGCAAACAAAATAGCAAAATGAAAAAAGCCTCCAAGATTGTTGGGTGATTCGTCACAATCGGAAAAAAATAATTAAACATAACCCAAAAGTGTCTGGTTGTATTAACTTACAGCCTTATGCAAACAAATTAACACTGGTTGGTAAACCAATGTTAAGCGAAATTCCTTAAAGTTTCATGCAAAAACGATTGTTAGCTTAACACACGTCATGTTAACCGATGTTAAAATCAAATAATTTAAAGCAGCTACCACCCACCTAATTTAAAGCGAGATTAAAATGTATTATTGTGTTGACGAATAAAGTTTTTGTGAAAAAATTTAATGAAAACATTTTAAATTGTGCGGATTGATGATATAAAAAATGGATACTTTAAATTTAGTGAACAGAATTGGTAAAACTAATTTTCATTTTATGTGAAAATTATTTTTTAATGTGTAATATTTCATATATAAACCAATTGGCGGCAAAAAATAAAATTTTTTTCAAACATAAAGGCTTGTAATTTAGTGAATTTTTATCTGATCAACACAGTATAAATATAAACTGTAAGAGGAAAAACATATCTATGCAACAATAACAAATTTGCTCAGTTCAAGTAAACAGTACTCAATATTTTTGGAAATATCTTTACAAACTACAAAAAAAGTAGTTTTTCGCGAATATCTCAAAAACGGTTCTCAAGAAAAATAAATTAATGCAATATTCGTATTCAGCAGCCCCAATTTAGCTTAAAGAACATCTCATTTTTGAGGTGAATTTTTTTGTGAACTAGTGTTATTGGCAACGAACTTATAAAACGAGGATTGATGGCTTCTCCCTTCCAGATGACCACTTCAAAGTGGTCATCCAAAGTATTAAAAAGTATTTTTAACAACAATTTTACCCAACTATAACAATAACTATACTTATTTTGTCCCCTTCGTTCCAATTTTCGGATCTTTTCCTTTTTTATTAATTTTGAAAATATCCACCAAAAATTACTTGGCAAAATTATGTAAATCTAAAAAACTTCATAGTGATGTACGTAATACAATCACCACAAGTAAACAAAGCTCGTACTTCAAATAATCGGTTTAATATTTAAACCGATTATTTGAAGTACTTTAAATCCTTAACAAAAAATTGGCATATTTATTATTTTATATTACTATAAATGTATTTAGTTTATGTTTTTATGTAGTATAAATATTAATTTACATCTTAAATAAAGAAAAATGTCATTTTATATTAAAATATACAAAACACTATTAATATATCCGAATATCCGGAGGAATTAATAAACGTTTTGTTGCATCGTTAACTATAAAGAGACAAGAGGGAATGATGGCATTGCCAGTATCAACATGTAAAATTTATTAAAGCATACAGTAGTTAACAAAGTGTTTTTGCATGCTATTTTTTAACATGGGTATGTTACCTATGTTAGCGTTAATGTCGCTGGTAGGTGACATGAACTTCAAACCTCAGGTAAGATTTTTTTTGCATAAGGCTGTTAATTGTTAATAAAATCAACATTTGTTCGTCAATTTTTATAATCAGCCATGGCACAGATTCCGTTCGGATTGGTTTTGATTCCGTAGTTGTCATTCCGAAAAAGTAAATTTTTGGTGCTTTAGATTCCGTGTATTTCGTATTTCGTTTTTAAAATGATAAAGTTTTTTACCTTGAGGCGTTTGTTTATCCTTGTTTTTAGATGCAAAGCTCATATTAAGCTTTTTATTAACATGGAATGCTTATGGCCAAATATTTATTTGACCCTCCTAAAAGTATGCACGTTTTTTAGTATTTACTGCAAATAAAAGCCCTGTTCAATAACTGAAAATTGTTAATAATTGTTAATAGTTTTCACTGAAAAGTGTTCACGTACCGACCACTTTTAGTAATAATTATTAACAATTGTTAACAATTTTCAGTTATTGAACAGAGCTAAAGTCAGTAAAAAATTTTTTTCAATTCCACTTTGATATTTAAAAGTGGTTTGATTATGAAGAAAATTTTCGTTTTCCGTTTTCTGAAGAAGCAACTTATGGAATTGCAGCCACTTCCGATCGGAATGGTATTCTGTGACATGACTGTATATATGCCTTATTTTGTTCGTAATACACATTACTTTAAAAATAATAGTTAAAAGATAAAGTTTTTGCAGATTTTAAATTTTCTATGAGCTTTTAGAAGGAAAAACATTTTAAATTTTTTATAAAATAAAATAATTTTTTGATAGTAGATTTCAATAACTAGTTAACTGTTTATAGAATACAAAAAACATGTTAAGACACTTTAAAGGTAATAAAGTCATGTATTGTTTAGTGTTTTGTTCATCAGGTAAGATTTTTTTTTTGTATAAGGCTGTTAATTGTTAATAAAATCAACATTTGTTCGTCAATTTTTATAATCAGCCATGTCACAGCTTCCGTTCGGATTGGTTTTGATTCCGTAGTTGTCATTCCGAAAAAGTACATTTTTGGTGTTTTAGATTCCATGTATTTCGTATTTCGTTTTTAAGCTGACAAAACTTTTTACCTTGAGGCGTTTGTTTATTCTTGTTTTTAGATGCAAAGCTCACATTAAGCTTTTTAATAACATGGAAAGCTTATGACCAAATATTTATTTGACGCTCCTAAAAGTATGCACGCTTTTTAGTATTTACTGCAAATGAAGTCAGTAAAATATGTTTTTCAATTCCACTTTGATATTTAAAACAGGTTTGATTACGAAGAAAATTTTCGTTTTCCGTTTTCTGAAGAAGCAACTTATGTAATTGAAGCCACTTCCGATCGGAATGGTATTCTGTGACTTGACTGTATATATGCCTTATTTTGTTCGTAGTACACATTACTTTAAAAACAATAGTTAAAAGATAAAGTTTTTGCAGTCTTAAATTTTCTAGGAGCTCTTAGAAGGGAAACAATTTTAAATAATTTATAAAATAATATTATATTTTGATAGTAGATTTCAATAACTAATTAACTGTTTTTAGAATACAAAAAACATATTAAGACACTTTAAAGGTAATAAAGTCATGTATTGTTTAATGTTTTGCTGATCCAAATCGGCCATACCGTTCTCGAGTTAGGGTGAAACATACACATGTATATAGTGGAAATATCATGTATATAGTGGAAATATTATACAGGCAAATAAAAATATATTATAGAAAAAAAAACTGAAACACGGTGATATTAAGCACCTTAAACTTTTTAAGGACGTCATAGTTTTTCCCAAAAACATTTTAATGTGTATGTCTTTCTAATTAATGTAGCGTTTTCTATGTAAAATTTGTTCTTGTTTTTAGTTTTTAAAAATCAATTTCCAAATTAAATTTCTTATTGTATCAAACCGAGCCTGTTGCACTGACTGAGGTATATATATTGCAATTGATATGCATAGATACTTAGATTAATGAAATACTTTTACACTCTGTAACTTTTTATTATTAATAGCGATATACATACATATCGTCATATGATTTAAAAAAAGCCCTAAGTTACAAAAAATTCAAAAGCGACTTGTTGATTGATTATGATGCACCGTATCAAAATAAATGTTATAACAACTCTCTTCCTTAGCTTTACTCCTCTATTCGTCCATGTAAAATTAGTATTACAAGTATTCATGGCCTGTTTATGGATTAATTTTTAATTTTAAAGAGTTTTTTGTTCTCCTTCTGTAAAATTATTTCAATGTAACTTAGGGCTTTTATGAATTTATATGACGATATATACATATAAGTTATATGAAAAAGAAAAACTATATTACTTGAAATTTTTTAAAATTTGGCTGCTGTAATCAACTCTGGCTCGTTTTATAGCAATGCTTTTACTTGTTGGAACAAAATCATGGCACTTTTTGGTATCCATAACAGTCACTGACTATTAAAACCTTGGTTGCAGAAAATCTCTTATTATTACAGTTGAAGTTAACGTTTAAGTTAAGACTAACTAAAGTAGAATTTCCAACTCATTTTATATTGCCAACAAAATTTATATTATTTATATTAAGTATATTAGTTACACTATATTCGTGCATCCAAAAAACTAATTTATTTTCCTTCTATTCTCAAGGTTAAATTGAAATTCAATAACTTCTGTTCTGTTGTACTCCATAATAAAGTTTCTTTCATACATGTTCTCACTCATATGGAATTTGTCGTTAATAGAAAAACATATGAAGAAAACCGCATATACATATAATTATTTTCATACTACTATCGCTTCTTCACTGTTTAATAATAGCACTTATCATATTCATTGAACTAGGTTTGTTATATAGTCTACTTCCATATGGTTTGTGTTGAATTGTGTTAAGTTCCACTGTTTGCAACTATAAGGATGTTGGCCAAAATTCGAAAGCTTATGCTTGTGTGTTAACATTTGCTGTAAATAATTGAATAAAACCAATTCGCATGCTTAACGTATGGTACTGATAAATCTAAAATGGACGTGTCTGATAGAGATTTCTTTCATTTTCATTTTTTGCATATAAAGCATTGGTATTCGCAAGCAATCAAATATTTACTGCAAACACATCGAGATATATAAAAGCGTTTAATTGGCTCTGTTTTTTAGCCACATGTATTTGTATTTCATGCCAATCACCATCACAAGCGATAAAATAGTATACATCCCATAGACCGGGTCAGTCCCCATACAAAAGAAAAAAAAATTGTGTCAGTCCCCCTAAAATGAAAGATATGCCTATAAGGCTTCTAAAAAAGAAAAGTTTTTTTTGCCATGCACAAAAATACAGCACTTTTAAAGTCCGTTAAAGTCCGATGTCATCATATCGCATATCGTTGTTTATTGCTTGACTGTGGCTCAATTTTTGCCAATGATGGCTTTTTAATCTGGTGAGGATTTTCTTGTTTTGCTTTGGGATCGGTCCAGTCAAGTTAATATGTATGTGAAAAAGAAAAAAGAGGCTTAATTTTGGAGCGTGACATAGGAGTAAGTATAGTAAAAGCTAGGCATACAAAGTTTTAGAAGGGCATTCTTGTCACATATAAAAAATTGGACATTAGGAGGAAGTATCCGAGATGGTATAAGTGGCGCAAAGAATTTGATATCAGATTAAGAAGCGACCCGAGGAAAAAATTAAGCCACAGTCAAGCCATAAAAAACGATATATGATATGATGAGATCGGACATTAAATGGATGCGCTATACATAAAAAATTAAAAGAGTTGTATTTTGGGGCGTGCCAAAATTGTTTTTTACTATTTTAGAAACGTCATTGATATATCTTTCGTTCTAGGCGATGATTGGTGCACTTGTTTTCAACACACCTTAAATCCAATTTTGTCTCTCCGTATTCTACGCTAAGAAATTTTCATTTAAGATACCTTAATTGGAGTTTGACTATGACCAGCTCTTGTTTTTTTTACAGATGATGGGATATATCAGAACGCATTTGTGTACCACTACGCCCATAAATATCTGTGATATCAACAGTAAATATATAACCATTTGAATAAACATATTTTTGATCGTTTTTAAAATTGTATTTAACAAAATTTCTTATTTCATGATAAGGTAGAAGAAATCTACATTCTGTTACAACTAAGTAAAATTAGGTTCATTTTAGGTTGGGTGGGCAGCCGCCATTTCGCGAGTATATAGGATTGCCGCAAAGGCGATTGTAATTGCCAGAGAATACTCCCATGAAGCTCTGGAGTGCCAGCTCTTTAGAATCACAAAGACCATTTTACCTACCCTAACAGGTCAACTCATGTTTCATCCCTGAGAAAGTCCAGATCCTTCAGGTATCAATTGCTAGACGCCTAAGACTGCGTTATTACAGATGTTATCAGTTCTATATTCCTTTTGTTTGAAAAATACGAAAAAAAATTTCACTTGTAATATATATGGAAAAACTGAATGTGTTTGAGCGTCGCGTAGAATCAAAATATGGAGCTGATATTGTAGTAGAACTTTTTTATGCCTGCTAGAAACTTTTAAGATGATAGCATAAATACTTTTTTTCGATGCCCCCTAATATGCTTACTCGAAAATATATAAACGTGTTTTAATAAACGAATTTAAGTTGTAAAAATTTTTTGGAAACAAAAATTCTTATACATTTTTTGGATAAATGCTTACCATTGAGTTATAAAGCCATTTAACGCAAAATATTTTTTTTATAAATCCATTAAGCACTTAATAAAAATAGAGTTATACCCTACCCTGTTCAGACATGGATTTTTAATTGAGACAATTTGATTTTAATTGACCAATTAACTTAAGTGTTCACGCATATTAAATTAAGCTTACTCAATTAGCATTTGACTTATCAATGGTGCAATAAAATAAGTATACAGGTGGCCGCATAAGGACAAGGAATACAACAATAAAACAAAAATTAGATAATGGTTGTCAAAAAAATACACGTGCATATGTACAAAATCACCAGAGCAAAAAATTAACATCTGACGTTGCACTGACATCTGTATAGGTACTTACAAACACCATGGGTTTGCCGCTGTATACAATCTTTGCTTCTCAGTGAACATACTTCGCAGTAAATATACTTGTCACAAAGGGTTGCATTTCGAACTTTACTCAATTTATGAAACAATTAAGTAATAATTGCTCAATTTATTAATTGAAGTCTTGTCTGATAAATTGAGCTCAATTAAGGCCTTAATTGCGTAATTTTCCTAAACTGCGCAATTAAGGCATATGTCTGAACAGGGTACTAAGAAACATAAAAGCTTTGAAAGAAATTTATTGGCTTTTTGCCGCAATAAGTTAAATTTTGAGAAGATTGCCTTCCAAGGCTTCCAAAAATGTCATGCTTCATTGAAATAAACTTTTTCATGGTATTGATAAATTTTTTTCAAGAATATTTTGTACTTTTTATCTCATTGACATGCACGATCGCCGATGCTTCCTCTAGATTTTAGATCATTACTAGAAGTAATGAAAATGGAATTCACTAGTAAACACTAAAGCTTGTCTTACGATAAGTTTCCCGTCGTATTTAAATCGAAATCGTGTCTGCCAGTTGCTCTCAAATTAATGCTATCCAAAGCTGGACATAAACAATATGTGCTGTTGACCCACTTTTTTCCAAGCACAGTCTATAACCATCATCACCCCAAAATGGCACCCCTCAAAAGAGTCTTTCTGGTAAATTTTTAGGCTTTTTTTAATACTCGTTTAAAATATAATAAATCAAAAATTTTTTTTTTAGTTTTTTACTCATAAGTTGGTCCAATTTAAGATGATCCAAATTGTACAATTTTCTTTTTAATTTTTAGTGTTTAGATATTTTTTTTATAGAAAAAAAAAAATATTCCAAGATTTTTTGATTTTGATTTTTGGATTTGAAACTGGGTTTTTAAAAATGAGTGTTCCTTCGATTTTTTTTGAAAATTTTTAACTTCTATCCACAACTTTTAAGTCTGGTCCATAAACACTATATTTTTCGATTTTTGAAAACCGGCTATACCGCCGCTCAAGGGGAGTTGTTTGCCCTTTTTTTAAGAAAGGGGCAAAATTACCCATACAACGAAGAGTTAGAGGCTTAAAATATTGCACAAAAATATTGCTTGTGGTGTTTTACATAAAATGGCTGACCATATCGTATATACAAACATAAAACTTACAAATCTTCTTATGATTTATAAATTTATTTTAAGTTTTAAAAAACCGAAGTTATGGAAGGAAGGCCCACTACCGGACTTGAGTTAACTTCTATGTCAACAGCAACATAGCCGGGTATGTTTTGAGTTTTAAAATCACTATATTTTAGAAAGTAGCAATTATATTGACCACTTTTCGATTTCTCCCCCTTATGGAAATAAGGAGCAGTACAGCAGAAAAGTTATAAAAATTTACGTACAAAATGTGTGTCGAAAAGTGCCCATATCTCTGCCATACGCTGTGTAATTCCTTTCAAACTTCGGAATAAGGCCAAGAAGACTTTTCTTAAGGATGCCATGCAAGCTCAGATCGATGTGCTTGCTACTTTCTAAGATACATCGCTCTTAAATACAAAACATACATACTCGTACTATACGAGTTGTTATAGATTGGATCTCATCAAACGAGTTCAAGATTAATTCAGGGGTACCGCAGGGCTCCATTCTTTCTCCTACCCTATTTCTTATCTTTCTTAATGACATTCTCACTCAAACTTCCAACCCTACCTACTCTTGCGCAGATGACAGCAGTATTTGCCATTGTTATTCATTCATCAATAAATCAAGCTTGTCGGAGATAATGACCAAGAGGCAAAACATGAATAGTACACTTAATCGTGATCTTGTAATAGTCTCCAAATGGGGTCATGCGAATAGCGTCTATTTTAACGCTCGTAACATCCAATGTTGTATGCTTACCCACAGGCATATGACCGCACAAGCTGCTTCATCTGTAATTATGGACGGTACAGGTATTGAAGAATCAAAAGCTCTTGATGCTCTTGGCATGAAAATCCAATGTGATGTTCGATGGAATGATCACATTTTTTAAATCGCAAAAGAAGTATTCAAGTGCCTCGGATTTTTGAGACGGTGCAAGAGTTACTTCACTTCATCTGATCTCCTTAATATTTATACCACCTACAGCCGACCTAAAATGGAGTACAACTCTTATGTATGGGGCGGTGCTTCAAAGACTATTTTGAAGTTACTCGACCGCGTATAGAAGAGGGCGAAGAAACTTAACGGTGACAGCAGCGTAGCCAACTATATTGACTCACCGGAGCATCGACGTAATGTTGAGTGTGTTTCGCTGTTCTATCGCTACTACAATTTAGTGTGTTCTAATGAAATTAGGGAACTTGTTCCAAAAACCCGATCATTTTTGCACACAACACGTTAATCATTAAGAGCACATCCATTTGTGGTCGATCTGCTAGTGAACCGCACTACGCATTACAGAGAGAATTCATTACTTTGGCCGAACAGTTCGTATGTGGAATAAACTTCCCGCAGAGGTCTTTCCAGTCACTTTCAGTGTGGGAAAGTTCAAGTCGAATGTTCATAGACACTACTCCCTATATCCTCCTTCTCATAACAAATTTTGCTAGTTTCGGCACAATGCACTGCACAAGTAGGGTTCATCCCCTGAGTGTTGGTAAAAAAAAATATCCTTTTGTATGCCTATAATTTTCCTGCTGTTAAGATAAAGGTTAAAAGTTACTGGGTGGATAGAAGTTAAAAATTAGAAATCTTAATAAAATAAAAAATCGAAGTATACGTCCATTTTCGAAAACGCGATTTAAAATTTCAAATCCCTAAAACTTGTAAAATTTTTTATATATTTTTTCTGTAAAAATCAACTAAAATCAAAAGTTAAAAACAAACAAGTTTTTTAATTTGGACCATTATTAAGAAAGTGATGAGCAAAAAACTAAAAAGTTATTTTTTAACATATACATATAATTTTTAAATGAATAATAAAAAAAAAAAATATTACCAGGAAGGCTCTTTTGAGGGGTACTAAAAAATATATCAAAAATGAGAAAATCAAAGTTATTTGTTTCAAACTGTCCGATTTGGCGTGGAGTACCCTATAATATATATATATATATATATATATATATATATATATATATATATATATATATATATATATATATATATATATATATATATATATATATATATATATATATATATATATATATATATATATATATATATTTATATATATATAGATTTTGCGATATCCACTTTCTAAATCTGACATATACTTTTTTTTATTAATTTAATTTTTTACATTGTTTTTTTGAAATAAATATTTTACCAAAAAAAAAAGTTCAAAAACTATAAGTTAGTCAAATGCACTGTGATAGAAAATTTATTGTAGAAAAAATAACTGTTTGTTATTAATTAAAATGAGAAAATAAAAAAAAATCCATTACAATATCCAACAATGGCAGTACAGGGAACGATTTTAGTTTTTTAATATTTCATAAAAGCAATGAACGTTTATTTAAAAAAATTTAATTTTATTTAATATTTCTGCCAATTATGTTTTAGTATTACTTTTATTTATTAAAATAAATTATATAAATATTTGCCCAACATTCATATTAAAAATAACGTCCGCAATTAAAAAACGTAGATATGAAAATTCATTTTTTTCAATAAAAGAGAATAAACGATGGTTTCAACTTAAAGTAAACCACAGCCATAAAAACTGTAAAAAACATTACCAATAAAAGAAAATAAGTAAAAACTGTTTGCGAAGTAAAACATTTAAAAAACGTTAAATTGAAAAAAGAGAATAAATAAAAATAAATAAGTGCAGAACTGGATGCTGAATGTGTGTTAAATCAACATACGAGTACATGCTACAAGGTGACTTCAATAAAGGCAAAATGAACCAGTTGTTTGTTTTTCGTTCTCTTGTGCTTGTCAGATGCTTAAGATATTTAATTCGTTCATGAATTGGATTAAATCTATTAAGCGGCATAGTAAGTTATACCATAATACATATGTATAAGATATTTGCATCTTTTTAATATTTTCATTATTGATTCCACTATGCTAGTGTCAAAACGTAAGAAGCTGGGCACCTTACTGCTAAAGTTAATTCGAATACGCTGAATTTATTGGTATTAGCCGCTCTTCAAAGTTAAAATGTTCATATTAAATTATCATAGAAACAATTTTCTTACAAAAATATCGTTTTTATGGTATTTTAGCATATTCATTTTAAATCGCGAATAACGCAAATAAGAGATACAACTTCAAAAAACAGCTAACACCATTCAAATCAGCGTATTCGGGTTATCTTTACCATTGTGGTGCCCAGTTTGAGTTGTAAATTCAAAAAAAAAATTGCAAATTCGAACACAGTGTTATTTATAAGGATATCTGACCCTTATAAATAATCACAAAAGAATGATGATAATAAAAGAAAAGATATTTTAATTCTTTCATGTTTCTGATCGCCGTGTTTCATTTCAACGATGTTTCGGTTTGTTGTTGGCTCTTTGGTTGGATGGTTAGTTGAATGACCACTAGAAACTTTAAATCGCTATTATACAGGACGTATTTTGAGTATTCATAAATAGCACTTGTTTTGTATACTCATCCGTACATGTATCTTTATGTGCTGGTATAAAAACAAACTCTTTTTTTAACCTACGGAATAGCAGAATAATAATAAAAACAAGTAGAGCGATATATGACGATGTGCCGAATTTTATGTACCCTTTACTTACACTAGTATTATGTAATAATTATATTTTTAAGGTTAATGGACCCCATTATTTTTACTTTTTAAAACGTTTAAATTTATCATTTAATTTGATATCCAAAAATATTTTTCTACTTTTATGACCCGTTTGTTTTAAGTAAAAATATCACTATGCAACAAGAAAAATGCCGGCGAGTGCCAATATATTTTTGATGTTTTACAGTCCCCTAACTACAAAGACAGTAGAAATTTTATATTCTAATCAAAAATTTTTTTTATTTTTTTTTAAATTTGGGATTCTT